>CP136064.1:146924882-148379152 GCA_032622095.1 Siphonodentalium dalli | reverse complement strand
ATTACACTTTATTCTCCAATGATACGAGGAATCAAATTGTGTGGACCCGTTGAAGAAGCAAAGGTTGGTGCCTACATTTGCGTATGTCAGGTCTGTCTGTGTCACATATACCTTCATGTGGACCATCTATATGGCACCAGAGGGACTATCACATATAACTTATTATGAGCAAGATAATGGTGTGGGTTAAATTTTTCTAAAATGACACTGTTTGTGTCATGTGCAAAAAATGGGGATTTAATCTAATCTCCATGATATGGTGTTGTTCTGGTCAGGAGTGCACAGAGGGCACTAACATATATTTAAATGCCCATTTCCTCCAAATTGATACATATTCTTCCCCATGATATGTGGAATTTAATCATGTGATATAAATGGGGGTCGCTTCGGTGAGAGATGGGGTAGACACTAAATTTGATAAGAATATGTTTAGTTGCCGATTACCACCACACATATACATAATCATATCCGTTATATTAGGAATCTAATGGATGTGGTTTAGATATGGGAAAAGGGGCACCATTCGAGTCATTAATGTGGAAGGGATGAGCACGAAAGCTGATACAAATATGATTGGCACTAATTTCCACCAAGAAGGGACTTGTAATATTGATGAGAATGTTTTAGCCGCCAATATCAACAAAAGTTGTATAAAGTCGTCTCCATATAATTTGTTCTATAAGGAGTTTTTGGCATTCACATTTCACAGCCCCGACATGTGGTGACCTAAATTTTAAGTCACTTGAACAATTACATCTTCTTGAGCAACTGTTTAATATTTGTATGGGGACAGGAATCAGGACATTCATAGTCCACCACCTCACAAAAGAACATATTTGACACTGCCAGTTATATTATTTCAGTTTTGTTCAGAAATGGTCACCAGGTAAAATAGGGAAAGGCCAGGGGCACACTTTCCCTCTAAATATAGTAACCTTGAAAAGTCTTCTTTGAAAGAATCACCAAGTCTATTTAGCTTACATTTAATATTCAGGCTCCTTTGGTGATTGTGATTGAGATTTGTTCAATCAGGGTCACCAGGTCAAATAGGTGCCAGGTACAGTACTCTCCATAGTAATTCATGATATGTCGTTTTTGCAAGAACCAAATGGCCTATTTTGCTCATATTTGGTATGAAATGACCTTGGGTGACAGGAATTCAGATTTGTGAAAATGCTATCACAAAATTAAATAAGGGCAGAGTCAGGGACATAACTATTTCACTCCATAGTAAATCTTAAAACATGTTTGCAAGAACTAGTTGCCTTATTTAGCATGAATTTCATACAGTGAGTTCGCAAAACAGATAAAAAGACGAAAATATAAGTATACTTATCATTGTATTTAAGAGATGCATATATTCTTGCAAAATGAGGGACCTTGAATCATTTGAGGATGGCATGTTAGACTGGGTAATGTATTATAACACAATTGAGTCTGTTACATTCAAGATATTTTCCGCAAGATAGATACAATTTATCAAGAGAGATGGAAATGCATTTTTGAAGACCCATTCGCATTGCAGTCAAATATAGTTTCTTCTGAGATAAAAGAAAAGCACATGACTTTTCCGGACCCTCCAATACTGGAAGATGACAAGGGTATATCACCCGATACAGATAAATTTGTTCAGTTTTAGAACAGACTCATTATAAGCCTAACATGAACAACTTAAAACATCGCTCTGTGTCGGTTACATGTAGCTGATATATATATCAACTTTTATTTTAAACTGAGAATAATTGGTCACTACAACACCATGGACAGATGAGCAACAGGGCATTTCTTTAAAACATATTGCTCAAGACTATTCTCTATTCCCACCACATGCATGTCCACACTACGCAGCAGAGGGTATCACCTCAATTTAACCTGAACAAGGCCGGTAACCCGCTAGTTCTTTTAATATGTTCCAAGTGTTTAACATGTTGTGCATAAGCTTCTGAGTTGGGGAAACGACAAATAATTAATACTTATTAACAGAGTGGACATTTCAATCATTTTCACTTGATTATAATTGTCCTGCTATGACAAATAAAAAAAAAAAATTGGAATTGTTGAATTTTTTTTATAAATTTGAGAATGAAATGTATCAAATTATAGTTTTATGAGTAACTAAGACTTATTCAAACCAGACACAATTAGGATTCTAATCCAGCATGTCACTTTAATCGCCTGACTAACAAGGGAAGTAACTCTAGCTTGCAATCAAACTTCCCTATTTTGGATGTAAACTTCCGGTCTCATTCTCACACGAGATACCATGCTTACAGTTTAATTTACGTTCGGCGTCGATGTACCAAACGATGGTGTTAACCACACCCATCCCATGTATGACCATATCATAAGCGGGGAGGTAGGGTGGGTTAGTATCTGGTTTGAATAAGTCTTAGTTACTCATAAAACTATAATTTGATACATTTCATTCTCAAATTTATAATTTTTATGTCGTAACATGACTTATTCAAACCAGATACAATTAGGATTCTATCAGATTCCATAGCAATATATATTACTAATAGGAGGTGGGTAAGAAATAAATGTTTCATAACACTCACCCCAATGTTCTCTACTCCATGGATATCAGCTTCCATAATGCTGTTGATTCTGTGAAAAAACTATATCATGTACCCATCATCCTTGAACATATATACAATTGTGAAACATATAAACAGCTCTCCCGGAACACTGTACCTGGCAACTCGCCGAAAGAGAGTAATGTCAACCACAATGATCCCAACATCATAAAGTCAGTGAAGTGTTCACGCAGAAAGGACTTTCACTTGCTGGGACTTCAAATAAAACTTAGCAAATGTCGATTCCCTCGACCAGTCATCAGCATCCAGAACTTGATTGAGGGGTGCACCCTTAAATAGTGCCCAAGATCAGAGGCGGACTGGTCGATCGGGAGACCGGGAAATTTCCCGATGGGCCGGAGGCCGAAAAAATTATGATTCCACGTGATTTTCTATCAAGCGAGAATCCGAGGGTTTTTTTTACGGTTTGTGGGGGGGGGGTATATGTGGTTGGGCCGCCCAACCACAACTTGGGCCGCAAGTGAAACCGCCGTGGGCCGCCACATGTGTTGTTATACCCCCCGCAACGAAGTTAGGGGGGGTATACTGGAGTCAGCTCGTCCGTCCGTCCGTCCGTCGGCGTCGTCCGTCCGTGGACACAAATTTGTCCGGAGTTTTTCTCAGTCGTTTTTTGATCAATTTCCGTGAAACTTGGTACAGACATCAACCACCATGGGAACCTGTGCACCTGCGATTATGACGTCTGTTGGACTTTTTTTAGTGGAGTTATCCCCCCTTTTTCGACTTAGAAAATTTTCACAACATGTATACTTTTGTCCGAGCTTTTATTCCTACATTTTTCAGTCAATTTTTTAAAAACGTGGCACAGATATTTAGTACCATGGGAACTTGTGCACTTGCGATTATGACGTCTGTCCGACATTTTTTGGTGGAGTTATCCCCCTTTTTTTATTTAGAAACTTTTTTTGCAACATTCATAATTTTGTCCGAGCTTTTATTCCTACATTTTTTGGTCAATGTTTTTTAATCTTGGCACTGATATTTAGTACCATGGGAACCTGTGCACCTGCGATTATGATGTCTGTCCGACAATGTTTGGTGGAGTTATTCCCCTTTTACAACTTAGAAATTTTTTCGCAACATACATAATTTTGTCCAAGCTTTTATTCCTACATTTTTCGGTCAATAGGTTTAAGATTAGGGTTATGGTTGTACACCTGCAATGGGAACTGTTTTTTTATTATTTTAACTAAATGTTTACTGACATGTGAAACATCTTAGTATTTTAAAAACAGGGGGGTATCCGTAGTCCCATTGGGACAGTCACACCTCTAGTTTAACCAGCTGTGTATCCAATAAGATGGCACTCTTCTCACATAAATTCATGAGGGCAGAGGCGGACTGCATGGCCGATCGGGAGACCGGGAAAATTCCGGACGTGGGCCGCCACATGTGTTGTTTAACCAGCCGAATTGGCTAATCGTAATTTTGACATTAAATGAACTTGTCGGCATCATATAACACCGCGTAATGACCCCATTAATCTCGAGATTTTAACGGTAACTCCCAGCTGTAAATCCCAAAAAAATTCTTACGCACCCCTCCCAGACCCTCCCCGAATTGAAATTTACAAGAAAATAGGAACGCTTCAGTTGATGCCAGTCTAGATGCTAGGATTCGCGATTTTCTTGTATAGTTTTCAAAATGTTCTCACCCGGGCCGAACAACCATGAACAGCCCGGTGTGTCCGGGTCTCTTGTCCGTATAGCCGTGTGCATTTGTCTGGAGTTAGACCGCTAGATGTTAGAATTTATGCAATTTTTCAGGTAAAAATATCTGAATGGTCTCATACCGGGAATATATAGAACCATGGTCCATGGTTTATGAATATATAGGATATTAGACCAGAGGTGCAATAGAATTATGCAAAAACATGTATTTGGTCTGCATCTGATTCAAGGGGGGGGGGGGGGTGCAAATGGAATTATGCAAAAATATGTATTTGGTCTGATTCTGATTCAAGGGGGGGGGGGTGCAGTTGAAATTTTCCAAGGTGGAAGAAAACATTGATCGATACCCGACAATTGTGGAATATTGCAAACCCTGCATACAGCTGAGTCAAAAATGTAGAACAATCGACTAAAGTTGCTTTAAAGAGATCAATCTGTTGATTACACCAGCGACTGTATCGTCAAAATTTGCAATTGTAATCTTTTTGAGTGCCTGGACGCCATGAGGCAACAAGTAAGTTTTGAGATTCTGTTGAAAATCCCGTATTTGAAAGTTGTTGCCTGATAGCATCCATGCAGTCAATTTTAGATTGCGGACATTTGGCATCAGGAGATTGTTCTGATACTATAGATGTGGTATGTCTGGCAGTTGATATGTTGGTGCTATCATCAACTGAAGAAGCTGAACATACCAAGGCCGCCAGGGCCATAATGGCGCAATCATTATTATGGTACAGTCTGTCCCCCGAATGTGATTGAGTATGCATGGAATCAATGGTAGCGGTGGGAATGCATATGCAAAAAGATTGGTCCAATTGATCGACGGGGCATCCACCACCCATGCCTGTGGATGTGGTCGCCATGAACAAAAATGTTGGGGTTTTCTTGTTCGCTATTGTAGCAAAGAGATCGAGAGTGGGGTGTCCCCACATTTGAAATATTTTGTGTTCTACTTGATAATCTTACTCCCACTCATGAGGAGATACAAGATGGTGACTCAGATAGTCCGCAATTAAATTCTGAGTTCCTTTCACATGAGCTGCTTGTAGAAGGCAATTGTGAGCCAGGGCTACATCCCAGAGCTCGACAGACCGAGTCCCCCCTGCTTGTTGATATATTGGAACACGGAAATGTTGTCGGATCATATCAGAATGGTTTTGTTATGAACTTGGGGAAGAAAGTGCAATAAAGTCCAGATCACTGCAGTCATTTCCAATACATTGATGTGTTGACATTTTTTTATCAAGGACCAATGACCCTGAACTATTTGATTCCCTATATGACCACCCCAGCCCCACGTGTGCTTTTCTTTTATCTCAGAAGAAACTATATTTAACTGCATTGCGAATGGGTCTCCAAAAATGCATTTCCATCTCTCTTGACAAATTGTATCTATCTTGCGGAAAATATCTTGAATGTGACAGACTCAATTGTGTTATAATACATTACCCAGTCTTAACATGCCATCCTCTAATGATTCAAGGTCCCTCATTTTGCAAGAATATATGCATTTCTTAAATATAATGATAAGTATACTTATATTTTCGTCTTTTTATCTGTTTTGCGAACTCACTGTATGAAATTCATGCTAAATAACTAGTTCTTGCAAACATGTTTTAAGATTTACTATGGAGTGAAATAGTTATGTCCCTGACTCTGCCCTTATTTAATTTTGTGATAGCATTTTCACAAATCTGAATTCCTGTCACCCAAGGTCATTTCATACCAAATATGAGCAAAATAGGCCATAATGTTTTCGTCTTTGTATCTGTTTTGCGAACTCACTGTATGAATTAGTGATGCGGACCGGACCGCTTTGGACCGGTCCGCGGTCCAGGGCTGGACCGCGGTCCGGTCCAGACCGGGTGTCACTGGACTGGACTATTTTACTTCAGTTATAATAAACTGTCGCGAATATTATTGCGTATTTGCCGTCATATCAATTAGCAACGATGTATTGACGCATTCAAGTGATTATTAATATCTATTAAACGTTTGATGCCACGAAAACAATGTATAGATGAACTTTGTACATGTCACTTTCCTTATAATGTATTAATGTAACACTGGCCAACACTATGTAGCACCCTATCAATGTAACAAACATGCAACTGTGAATGAGTATGGAACTATTTGTCATAAACAGTGTAACATGGCATCAACTAATCAATTTGGATGGATATCGAATCGAGTATTCTATTGTTTTTCACAGTTATACTTATCGAAGAAACATGCATTAACCACATTACATAGTACATACACAAGACAGTCACATTAATCCAATAGTAGTTGTACTTATATATAACTGTAATTGTCAGGAATATACAATCAGCCATCACAATCTCCAAGACTCCAATATTAATGTAGTAGTCATATTAGTACACATTTGTATAATTGTCATCAGTATAGTTATTTCGTTTAAATTTCAATTTAATGAAAATAAGTATGATACGAATCATGCATACGATCAGTTGAGTGCCATGTTAGATTGGTTATAACACATTCTGGCCCTAGCTATATATCTGTCCAATACATTTAATTAGTGCATGTTCGCATTACTAGAAATACTATTATCGTGCATCGTTCCCAGTATATCCCACCATAGACAGACAATGATGCATACAATCGGCAAACAATGTAAGTTTTAACATATATGGACTCATTGCAATGCACTGAACGCAGTAACCTTATAGTTTGTACTATACAGAGAATTCATTAACATATAGCCTATTGTAGGTGGACCGGACCGTTTTGGACCGGTCCAGGCATGTGTACCGGACCGGAATGGCCTGGACCGGACCGGTCCGCATCACTAGTATGAATGTCCTGATTCCCGTCCCCATACGGTGTTTATCCCTTCCACATTAATTACTCGATTGGTGCCCCTTTTTTCAAAATGGATACCTTGGCCCAAGTAATCCAATTGATTCAACTGCATGATTACGCAGTCACCCTGGATTTTCAGGACGCTTATTTCCATATTCCAATTTTCAAGGGGCACCTTTTCAAAACAAAACTGGCAGTTTCGGGTTTTTTATGTGTAACCAATACAGGTATTAAAGTGTAAATGGTAACACGAGTTCCAGGGTAAGTAACACCAAACCTAGCACACTAGAATGACAGAAACCAAGTCAGAGTAATGCACCGGCAGGTTGACCAAAGGCCTTTTTGTTAGTCAACAGAGGTTTTAGTAAGAAAGAAAAATGGCTTAAACTTATTCGCCATTTTACCCGCATAATATTGGTGGTGCAAATATGTAATGAATGTCAAGAACAAGAGGAGAGTGTCTGCAAAGTATATGCAAGAAGGGGGAATATATTAGGGTCAGGGTCCCAATCACATGCAGATACTGTGTTTCTCGTGTTCTTGGCAGAAATTTAGAGTGGGAGAGTAAGGTCCCGGAGCGGCTTAAAAGATTTTTTAAAAGAATTTGGAATATACAGGTCGAAAGAGGATAATTAAAATCAAAAGCCCTAAAAATTTGTAATTTAAGGAAAAAGGTAAAAATTTGGGACATGACAATCTGCGGGATGGGATGGGATATGGGACAAAACGACAATCTGCGGGACAGAATTTCAAATTGCGTGGGACGACCGATATCTCGAGGAATACAAGGCGTAGGGAGCTCATTTTGGTGTCTAACGAAAGGCCCACATTCGCCCTATCCACACATATTAACCCCGCCACTGACCTGACACCAGAAGTTGCATTATTTGATCGACAACTGACCTAACATGGGGTGGAATTTGGGATAGCATGACAATCTGCGGGACGGGATTTTCAAATTGCGTGGGACGGCCGATATCTCGAGGAATACAGCGCGTAGAGGGCTCCTTTTGGTGTCTCACGAAAGGTCCACATTCGCCCTATCCACACATATTAACCCCGTCACTGACCGGACACCGGAAGTTACATTATTCGGTCGACAACTGACCTAACATAAAATGCCACAAACACGAAAAACTGCGTTCGACATTAATGTTTAGAATTTAGATTTCTCGATGAATACGCTAGCAAACAACAAGTTTTGGGTATCAAATAACGCAGTGGAATACTGTGCATTCGTTTTTAGCTACAATATGGCTGTTTTAGTGCGAATATTGTAATGGCGAACACGCAAACACGCTCCGATAAAACAGCTAAAAATAGACTCAATGTTTACAATTACAGGATCGATTTCAGCTGGTATATTCAATATAATGGGATGTATGGTATATCAAAATGTAGGATTAGACACAGGGAATGTATTTTTTTTAAATGGGTCCCACCAGGCGGTGAAATTGTTGCAGAAATTCGCTCCAAGATATTCTCACTTATTTTTATTTCAGTTGTGACTAAAAGCCCAGATGCCGGAGCCCAGCGACTAAAAGCCAAGTTACAAAATAGATCAACTGGTTTGAACGAATGAATATGTCAATGGTAAGACTATTCAAAAGAATATTCAAATCAAATAGTGTTTATAGACTTAAAAACTTATGTGTCCGCCATTCATATGCGGTGGAGGTTCTCATATTAATTGCCAGTCATACACGGGGGAGGTTCTCATATGAACATATTATCTACCGGTCATACGCGGTGGAGGTTCATATTATCCGCCGGTCATACGCGAGGGAAGTTCTCATTTTATCCTCCGGTCATACGCGGGGGAGGTTCTGATATGAACATATTATCTGCCGGTCATATGCGGTGGAGGTTCATAATATCCACCGGTCATACGCGAGGGAGGTTCTCATATTATCCTCTGGTCATACGTTGGGGAGGTCCTCATATGAACATATTATCCGCCGGTCATATCCTCCCTCGGGTGTGACCGGTGGATAATATGAGAACCTCCCTCGCATATGACCGGTGGATAATATGTTCATATGAGAACCTCCACCGCGTATGACCGGTGGATAATATGAACCTCCACCGCGTATGACCGGCAGATAATATGTTCATATCAGAACCTCCCCCACCTATGACCGAAGGATAATATGAGAACTTCCCTCGCGTATGACCGGCGGATAATATGAACCTCCACCGCGTATGACCGGCGGATAATATGTTCATATGAGAACCTCCACCACGTATGACCGGCGGATAATATGTTCATATGAGAACCTCCACTGCGTATGACCGGCGGATAATGTTCATATGAGAACCTCCCCCTACGTATGACCGGTGGATAATATGAACATCCAACGTGTATGACCGGCGGATAATATGTTCATATCAGAACCTCCCCCACATATGACCGAAGGATAATATGAGAACTTCCCTCGCGTATGATCAGCAGATAATATGAACCTCCACCGCATATGACCGGCGGATAATATGTTCATATGAGAACCTCCCCAACGTATGACCGGAGGATAATATAAGAACCTCCCTCGCGTATGACCGGTGGATAATATGAGAACCTCCCTCGCGCATGACCGGCGGATAATATGAACCTCCACCGCGTATGACCGGCGGATAATATGTTCATATCAGAACCTCACCCACATATGATCGGAGGATAATATGAGAACTTCCCTCGCGTATGACCGGAGGATAATATGAACCTCCACCGCATATGACCGGCGGATAATATGTTCATATGAGAACTTCCACCGTGTTTGACCGGTGGATAATATGAACCTCCACTGCGTATGACCGGCGAATAATATGTTCATATGAGAACCTCCCCAATGTATGACCGGAGGATGAGAACCTCCCTCGCTTATGACCAGCGGATAATATGAACCTCCACCGCGTATGACCGGCGGATAATATGTTCATATGAGAACCTCCCCAACGTATGACCGGAGGATAATATAAGAACCTCCCTCGCGTATGACCGGTGGATAATATGAGAACCTCCCTCGCATATGACCGGCAGATAATATGAACCTCCACCGCGTATGACCGGCGGATAATATGTTCATATGAGAACCTCCCCAACGTATGACCGGAGGATAATATAAGAACCTCCCTCGTGTATGACCGGTGGATAATATGAGAACCTCCCTCGCGCATGACCGGCGGATAATATGAACCTCCACCACGTATGACCGGCAGATAATATGTTCATATCAGAACCTCACCCACATATGATCGGAGGATAATATGAGAACTTCCCTCGCGTATGACCGGCGGATAATATGAACCTCCACCGCATATGACCGGTGGATAATATGTTCATATGAGAACCTCCACCGTGTATGACAAGTGGATAATATGAACCTCCACCCCGTATGACCGGCGAATAATATGTTCATATCAGAACCTCCCCCATGTATGACCGGAGGATAATATGAGAACCTCCCTTGCATATGACCGGCGGATAACATGAACCTCCACCGCGTATGACCGGCGAATAATATGTTCATATCAGAACCTCCCCCACGTATGACCGGAGGATAATATGAGAACCTCCCTCGCGTATGTCTGGCGGATAATATGAGAACCTCCCTCGCGTATGACCGACAATTAATATGTTCATATGAGAACCTCCCCATCGTATGACCGGAGGATAATATGAGAACCTCCCTCGCGTATGACCGGTGGATAATATGAACCTCCACCGCATATGACCGGCAGATAATATGTTCATATCAGAACCTCCCCCGCGTATGACCGGAGGATAATAAGAAAACTTCCATCGCGTATGACTGGCGGATAATATGAACCTCCACCGCTTATGACCGGCGGATAATATGTTCATATGAGAACCTCCACCACGTATGACCGGCGGATAATATGTTCATATGAGAACCTCCACTGCATATGACCGGCGGATAATATGTTCATATGAGAACCTCCCCAACGTATGACCGGAGGATAATATAAGAACCTCCCTCGCGTATGACCGGTGGATGATATGAGAACCTCCCTCACGCACAGGGATGGATCCAGGGATTTTTTGGGGACACCTGTTTTGGGACCATGATATGCCGAAGGCATATCCCAAGGGCTGTAGGCCCGAGATGGGGGTAGGTACAGGAGGGGGTCGCATTAAAGATCCCGCAAAAAAAAAATGGCTTACAAGGTCAAGATAAAGGCCAATGTATTATGTTAGATATGCGAGGCTCCTTAGATGGGAGACTCTCATTTATATAAGAGAATGCATTGGCACAGGATTTTTGCAAAATTTCAAGAAGCCCCACTCCAGTCATTAAAAGGTTAAAATATTTCTCACTGGACACTTGATTAAGCAAATAAAGGCTCTATATCAACTGTATATTGATGATTTGCATTGCATGTTGTTGAATTATAATAGAATATTTACTTCAAAATATAGAAAATTCAGCTTTAATAAAACTATCCACTTGCAATTTGGGGACATTTAGGCCACCAGAGTTTGGGCGCCCAAACCTGTAACAGGTATAAAAAGAGCCCTGGATCCTTCCCTGCTCACGCATGACCGGCGGATAATATGAACCTCCACCGCGTATGACCGGCGGATAATATGTTCATATCAGAACCTCACCAACATATGATCGGAGGATAATATGAGAACTTCCCTCGCGTATGACCGGCGGATAATATGAACCTCCACCGCATATGACCGGTGGATAATATGTTCATATGAGAACCTCCACCGTGTATGACAAGTGGATAATATGAACCTCCACCCCGTATGACCGGCGAATAATATGTTCATATCAGAACCTCCCCCATGTATGACCGGAGGATAATATGAGAACCTCCCTCGCATATGACCGGCGGATAACATGAACCTCCACCGCGTATGACCGGTGAATAATATGTTCATATCAGAACCTCCCCCACGTATGACCGGAGGATAATATGAGAACCTCCCTCGCGTATGTCTGGCGGATAATATGAACCTCCACCACGTATGACCGGCAGATAATATGTTCATATGAGAACCTCCCCTATGTATGACCGGATGATAATATGAGAACCTCCCTCACGTATAACCGGTGGATAATATGAGAACCTCCCTCGCGTATGACCGACAGTTAATATGTTCATATGAGAACCTCCCCATCGTATGACCGGAGGATAATATGAGAACCTCCCTCGCGTATGACCGGTGGATAATATGAACCTCCACCGCATATGACCGGCAGATAATATGTTCATATCAGAACCTCCCCCGCGTATGACGGGAGGATAATAAGAAAACTTCCATCGCGTATGACCGGCGGATAATATGAACCTCCACCGCGTATGACCGGCGGATAATATGTTCATATGAGAACCTCCACCACATATGACCGGTGGATAATATGTTCATATGAGAACCTCCACTGCATATGACCGGCGGATAATATGTTCATATGAGAACCTCCCCTACGTATGACCGGTGGATAATATGAACCTCCACCGTGTATGACCGGCGGATAATATGTTCATATCAGAACCTCCCCCACATATGACCGAAGGATAATATGAGAACTTCCCTCGCGTATGATCGGCGGATAATATGAACCTCCACCGCGTATGACCGGTGGATAATATGTTCATATGAGAACCTCCCCAACATATGACCGGAGGATAATATAAGAACCTCCCTCGCGTATGACCGGTGGATAATATGAGAACCTCCCTCGCGCATGACCGGCGGATAATATGAACCTCCACCGCGTATGACCGGCGGATAATATGTTCATATCAGAACCTCACCCACATATGATCGGAGGATAATATGAGAACTTTCCTCGCATATGACCGGAGGATAATATGAACCTCCACCGCATATGACCGGCGGATAATATGTTCATATGAGAACTTCCACCGTGTATGACCGGTGGATAATATGAACCTCCACTGCGTATGACCGGCGAATAATATGTTCATATGAGAACCTCCCCAATGTATGACCAGAGGATAATATGAGAACCTCCCTCGCGTATGACCAGCAGATAATATGAACCTCCACCGCGTATGACCGGCGGATAATATGTTCATATGAGAACCTCCCCAACGTATGACCGGAGGATAATATAAGAACCTCCCTCGCGTATGACCGGTGGATAATATGAGAACCTCCCTCGCGTATGACCGGTGGATAATATGAACCTCCACCGCATATGACCGGCAGATAATATGTTCATATCAGAACCTCCCCCGCGTATGACCGGAGGATAATAAGAAAACTTCCATCGCGTATGACCGGCGGATAATATGAACCTCCACCGTGTATGACCGGCAGATAATATGTTCATATGAGAACCTCCCCCGCGTATTACTGGGAGATAATATGAGAACTTCACCGCATATATGAATGGCGGACACATAAGTTTTTAAGTCTATAAACACTATTTGATTTGAATATTCTTTTGAATAGTCTTACCATTGACATATTCATTCGTTCAAACCAGTTGATCTATTTTGTAACTTGGCTTTTAGTCGCTGGGCTCCGGCATCTGGGCTTTTAGTCACAACTGAAATAAAAATAAGTGCGAATATCTTGGAGCGAATTTCTGCAACAATTTCACCGCCTGGTGGACCCATTTGGAAAACAATACATTCCCTGTGTCTAATTCTACATTTTGATATACTATACGCCCCATTATATTGAATATACCGGCTGAAATCGGTCCTGTAATTGTAAACATCGAGTCTATTTTTAGCTGTTTTATCGGAGCGTGTTTGCGTGTTCGCCATTACAATATTCGCACTAAAACAGCCATATTGTAGCTAAAAACGAATGCACAGTATTCCACTGCGTTATTTGATACATAAAACTTGTTGTTTGCTAGTGTATTCATCGAGAAATCTAAATTCTAAACATTAATGTCGAACGCAGTTTTTCGTGTTTGTGGCATTTTATGTTAGGTCAGTTGTCGACCGGATAATGTAACTTCCGGTGTCCGGTCAGTGGCGGGGTTAATATGTGTGGATAGGGTGAATGTGGACCTTTCGTGAGACACCAAAAGTAGCCCTCTATGCGCTGTATTCCTCGAGCTATCGGCCGTCCCACGCAATTTGAAAATCCTGTCCCGCAGATTGTCATGCTATCCCAAATTCCACCCCATGTTAGGTCAGTTGTCGATCAAATAATGCAGCTTCTGGTGTTTGGTTAGTGACGGGGTTAATATGTGTGGATAGGGCGAACGTGGGCCTTTCGTTAGACACCAAAATGAGCCCCCTACGCCCTGTATTCCTCGAGATATCCGCCGTCCCACGCAATTTGAAATTCTGTCCCGCAGATTGTCGTTTTGTCCCATATCCCATCCCATCCCGCAGATTGTCATGTCCCAAAAATTTCAAAGACCAAAGAGGTAAAGTTTTGAAAAGTTAAAAGATAAATAAAAACAAAAGATCATCATCAGTTGCAAGTCGCTAACTTGTGCCATATTAAGCATATGAACACAAACTTTTCAGCCTTTACTCACAAGAAGTTGTACAAGGTTAGCTCGGCCACGTTAATAAATACAGAGCCTATCTAAAAACCGACGAAACCAAATCTCTCCGGTGAAGGAAAAAAGGGCCCAACCCATAACCCGTATATGGCATAATTGATAAATGGTAGCTACAAAAAACAAAAAAAAAAACATAATACAATAATTTTTGGTTATAGGTAGTTGTATTAAAAATGATTTATTAGTCTTAGAAATTATGTTATATGTTAAGATGTGAAGACACGAGAAGGATTTAGTTATATTAATGACTTTTTATTAGTCTTAGAAATTAAAGTTAAATGTTAAGATGCAAATTCACGGAAAAACTATAAATTTCTCACTGAAGTTAATATTATGTCAAGATGTAAGACACGGAAAAGATTGAAATTTCTTCAAAGTTGGTGTCTAGATGCAAAGTACGGAAGATTAACACTTATGATCTAAGTTAATGTTATTATTAAATAGGTCCACATTTCTTTTTCTGAAGTTAAATCCATAAAAATTAAAAATGACCAGGAAAAGTTAAAGTTTTATCAAAGTATATGTCCTGGAAAAGGTTATGTTTTTCTCAATTAAAGTATGTCCTGGAAAAGGTTATGTTTTTTATTCAATTAAAGTATGTCCTGGAAAAATAGTGTCAGTAACTATAATGACAGACACTGATCTTAAAATAGCTTTGGAAATTTAAATTATATGTTTAGATGCAAAACCGTGGAAAAGGTTAAACAATTTTTTATATGTTAAGATGCAAAGTATTAGGAGAGGTATCAATGCTTATTGAAATTTTATATAATAAGATGCAAAGTATTAGGAGAGGTAAAAATGCTTATTGAAATTTAATGTCCAAAATTAGGTATACAACCTTATTTCAAAGTAAATTTCCAGGAAAATAATGTCAATACAAATAAACAAGGCCATTGATCTTAAAGTAAGTTTATGTTCAAGTTCAGGAAAAGGTCACATTTCTTCTCCGAAGTTTATGTCTGGTAAACATGATAAAGGACACTAATTTTGAGGTTATTGTGGATGTCTTTTAAAAATCTCTTTCAAATTCTGTTCTCTGCCATAGAAATCCTTAACCCTTTGAACCCTGACGCCCTATCACGACCGACACCCTGACCCTGGGCTCCTCGTGGGATTTTCCTTTAAATGTTATAGTGTCTTGTTGGATGATGTTGGTTATGTTTAATTTGTGACACAGGTATGAAACTTTACAGGTCCCCCCTCCATTGATCACTGATCATTATAAAATCGGAAAACTTTGCCACGCGGCAGTCTTGGCAACGGTTGCTAGGCAACTACCCCGAATTGACTGGAAAAGGCAATTATAGTATGGTATGTCATAACTCAATGCCAGTGATTGTGTTTTTGATGACGATAATACCCTAATGTGAAATTTGAAATATATCCGACAAGAATTTAAGAGAGATCGAATGAAATTAATTATTTAAGGTAGCAACGGTTGCTAATCAAGTACCACAAATGAACGGATGACACCACTGCACTAACCATTAAGTGGTAGTGTTCCCTTAATTTATACAATATCTAGTCGCATAATGCTGTATATGTTCAATGGTGGTACCTGTTTGAAACTGTGCATACATATGTACATGTATGTTATGCATGGACCATTCTATGATCATTAAAATATAAGGACACTTTGCCACCCAATCTCTTCTTAGTAACGGTTACCAGACAACTACCCGGCATTAGCAAGAAACTGCAATTATGATGCAGCTATATGTCCTATATATAACACCACATTTCGCTTAAAACGCATGTTTTTGGCATTTACAACCTATGTTCTGCGCTTGCGCATATATTCCTACCCGGTACTATAGCGGGTAGACATTCCATATACACACCCTGACCACCGCCGATTTTGTGGGTTTGTCGTGCATAAGTACGCTATAAACCATTTATTTCGCATTTCGCTGCTCTGCGCATGCGCCAAGAAATCAACTTGATATGCGATCGAGGCCCTTCACCATATAAATATAATTTGAACAGGCTTTTTATATTTGATATATATAACTAGAGTTTAGACGTCGATTTGTTATTGAATCGCATAGCTATAAACTATAAACACGTGGCGGTCGTTATAATGGCCGGTTCAGCGGCCGGTATACCGGCCGCTAGGGTATATGGAGGTTCACGCAGCGGCCGGTATTCCGGCCGCTGGGGTTCAAAGGGTTAATGTAATGTTACTGGTCTTTTTGTAGACAAAGACATTAAAATCTCGAACAGGACGAAAGTCAATAGTTCTGTGGTGATATCCAATGTAAAAGAAGATGAAATTACTCCCAGCTGTAATTCTGTGGAGCCAGAATACATTTAGATCCTTATCCAGGACTGATAACGGATCTTTTAGGTGGGTAATTCCAGACAGGTTAAGATCTAGTAACCCTTCAGGCGTATATTTCCACCTCAGGAGCCAGAAGCATTAGAGGCACCCCTTTCATGACATTGTGATCTTGAGCCCACCATTGTAACTTGGGTTTCAGGTGATGTGAAAAGAGCTTTGCATGATCCAATACCATTCGACAAGGAGACCAAGTATGTAGCAAATGCATTTGAATAGGCCTCATTCGCAATCGAGTATGAGGCACCACCCCAATGACTGATGCTGCTAACCCCAGAAATTTGAGATAATGATGAGCCGTGGACAATGGTCGAATCAAACATGCACAAGCCGCTTTCAGTGCTTGTGATCGTTCCACAGTAGGGAGAATTATATCATTCGCAGTCTGAAATCTGATCCCCAGATACGTGAACATTTGGGCTGGTATCAAATGTGATTTTTCGAGAGTTATGATAAACCCGAGCCATGTCAACAGGTTCATTACAAACTGCCTCTGTTCCAGTAATTGATGATGACAGTGATGGAGCCAAATCCAATCGCCTAATATGCGGCCATCTTGATTCCGTGAGTTCGTAAATAAGCTACGACTACTGAGGTTACTTTTGTGAAAACTCTGGGACTTGTGGACATCCCGAAGCATAGAACCCGAAACTGCCAGTTTTTAGCTCGCCTGAGACGAAGTCTCTGCTGGAGCGATAGTAATCACTCCTCGTCCATCCGTCTGTCCATCAAGAATCATCTTCTGCTCCAGAACCGGAAGACCGAATGGGTTCATATTTGGTGTGGATGTTCCCTAGGTGAATCACATTCAGATTTGTTCAAATGAGGTCACCCGGTCAAATAGTTGCAAAGCTAGGACCATAACTCTTTCCCACCATAGTATTATTATTATTATTTATTCATTTAAGAAACGCATTCTACAGCAATTAGTTTCAATGCGCAATTACATTCACAAATATACACAAACAAGATAACATCGCGCATATTTACACATAAAAAAGCAATACAAGCTTCACCGATATATATGGCAGATAACTCGGAAAGATGACTGAAATTGGACCTACAATTAACAATAAAATATCCAGTAGATTAAAAGACCTGATTAAAATATTAAGTTAAATATTAATTTCCAACTATAACGGATAAGCCTAAAAAAAAGTTAAAATAACAGATGGTGCACTTATAACGAATAACACATTCTGAACAGGTGAGTTTTAAGAGCTGTTTTAAAAGATGATACTGAGTCAATCTTCCTCATATCAACGGGTAGGCTGTTCCAAATAGAAACTGAGACATTTTGGAATGAGCACTTTCCATAGTTCACATTTAGTTTATAGGGTATATGAGACAGTTGGACTCCACTTCGGCCATTTCGAGTAACTGAAACAACGTAGTAATTCTAACAACGACTTCTTCTAAAATTTCATTGGGCCGAATGGGTTCATATTTGGTACAAAGTGTCCATAGGGGACTGTGGTTCAAATTTGTTCAAATGAGGTCACTGGGTCGAATGTGGGTGGAGCCAGTAACATAACTAAAAAAAAAAAAATCAACAAAAAAAAATTCAGATTTTTGGAATTTTCAGGGAGACCTTTTACTAGAGTAGCTCATGGTGGTTTTGTATGCACTTGTATGTCCAGAGCAAAACTCTTCATGAATCCACTAATTGAAGGTACACGAACAATATTTGGTTGGTAACACATTTCCCATCGACGGCGAAATGGGTCAAATGGCCACGCCCCTTTTTGCGTGACGTACTACCACCCGTCGTGACTATATCTCCAGAACCGTTGGACATAGGGGGTCGTGTGACCACTCAAAATGTGCGGAATGTCCACATTATGGGGGGTCAGTAATACATTTTCATATCCAAAAGTCAATGGTTTTTAAGATAATTGCCAAAAACCAAAAGAAAATCCATTTTTGAGGGCCTGAACCCCAATTTTGAGATTCAGCACTTTTATCTCAAAGTTGAGCCCCCAATTAGAATTTTATTGACCTATATCCATCGGTGCCACATACAGGTATCATTTCTGATATTTTCTGTACCATTATCGGATGGGATTGACCTTCAGGGAGCTCTTGACCCTGCAAATAAGGTTTTTGGATGGTTGCCAAAATGGTTATAAATGGAATGACATATACATGTATCACATTAGCAATATACATGTAAATGAGTTGGTTTAGTGATGTTGAGTTACTACAATTTGATCAATCAGTATGATTCGGTAGTCGAGCAGGTTGTGTCTTTATCAGTCCCACATCAATTTTGATTGGCTGCATCACCATTTTGTATAAAGGTTCTACAATTTCCCTAACACGTACATTATTTTAGAACAAATAATGGCTAGCCTGGCATGATTGCCTATATTTATATCCTGATATATGTATACGTACACGTAGATGTATATTTGCCCTAAATTGTTTCTGGTTCAAATTTGGGAGTTTGTAAGAAAATAAGTCATAAGAAAGATGCAGTTGCAGTAATATTAAAATATATTGTCCTGTTCAAAACTTACAAATACATGTCTATTGATTATTGGTGTGATATCCAGTAATAAAGACTAAAATAATCTTCAGATTATTTTATCAGTCCAGTTATAATAAATCCACACATTAAAAATATAGGGCTTCCATATATACATACAGAATATTTTCCAACTTGACAATCGTTCCTTGTGTTCAACTGAGTGAGTTCATGTGAGGTTCATGGAAATTTATTTGGCAAGCTTGATTCTAAAGTGTCTAGCTTTATGGGCTTGAAATTCCGAATGCAATCCTGTTGCGTTGTGATCTCAGAGTGAGTTGGAAGAAAAATACAAGCATCAGTTGATATGCCGATATAAATACATACAAATCTACATTCTGCAGGTAGCCATGCATGCTATGCAATCCTCCCTCATATTTCAACTTATCAAGGAAAAATGATCACATTACCAATGACTATGATAGTCAGATGTTTTTGTAGATTTTGTAGATTTGTGGATGTTGTAGATTTTGTAGATTTGTGGATGTTGTAATGCAATATAGATCTCCATTATAGTTGCACAAATTAGTTTTCATTTCGTCCCTTTAAATTGACTTTTATTTTTTATGTATGTATGCCACTCCAAAAATATCAGAAAAAGTACTGTAAACCGTTTGGTTTGATGTTATAGGCACAGGAGATATATATATATATATATTTTACATGTCAAATATTGTGAACCCTGCAGATACGTGTATGTGTGTCAGTCGCCTTATGTGTGTGATGTACATGCAATAACTACATGTATATTCTAGTGAAATTTATGGTCTGCACTCTGCAGTATTTCAAAAACATGCTATGGCCATGCCTACATATACATATGTACACTGATTCTAACACAATGATTGTCAGGTTATAATCTATGTTTGAGGAAAGTTACTATGTATTTTTCATTTGTGTTGCATTTGTCAATATTAATGGGTCCCAGGAGCCCAGATATTACTAGTGCAGAGCCCATTTAATTTTCATGAGACTGGTGGACTTCATGTCTATACTCCTAAATAAACATGACTCTGAGTCTTATCAGACCAAGACGGTATTGTGTAGGTTTTACTATAATTATATTTTGAAAAGACTCAACCATTATTTTTCCACTACCCTATATATCACAATATATTCATTTGGCAGTATTCATCCCAAGTTTAGTGGTGATGCTAATAAATTTGGTATGATAGTCAGGTAGAGCAAAGCGATCTGAACAAATCGAGGATAAGCCACTATGTGTAGTGTACATTAAAAAACATGTATATTGTGAAATATTTTAATAATGGGTGCTGGTTTTTACAAACTGGCCATAATTGAGATGACTATTCCTGTTGTTTACCAAACATCAGCGTACGCATTAAATATTTTGAAGTATATGTGTTCTTGAATGTTTCATACAGACACTGACTTTTGCCCAAATTGCTCGGATTAGCCAAACAATGCAAAAAGAACCAACTTTAGGTAAAATGATGGTACTATTTCTTAACAGAATCGCCTTGACCTACAAACATCGATCATAGCAATCCAGCAGTACCCATCAGCAAAATATAAAATTAGCAGGACCACTTAACCTGCAGTGGTATTGAAAATGAAAATAAATAAGTTATGAGGGCTATTAGCTATTATGAAGAATTATGTTAGTGAAATTATAGACCCTCATCTTCTCCAACCTGCAACTATCATGGCCAACCAAAACTAATGTGGGACTGACAAAGGCTCATTCTACTATTGATTGAATAGTGATGATTCCATCATTTCCTAAAACTTTTTGTAAGATGAGGTGTCCTTTTGGAAGAATTGATTACTTCTGAAATATATACTGGTAGATATGGTCATCTCTCATCTGATTACAACATGTTTTTACTATGCCCAGATGCAATACCCATTTTAAGATCGCAACATGTGGCTGCTGCATGAAGCAAACAGCTGGTCATTCCATTTAGTCAAAGTGTTTAGCATGTTTCATAGCTTGGTCACTTAAATCAGATCAGCTGTTAAATGTTGATAACAAATTTTGAAAACCTGTTTTGTTCAATCTGTACATTTCTGTTGATTAGAGCACAATTGTTACCTGATTTTTGGTAAAGCACACCAGTTTCCAAGGCATGTTCAGTCGGGAAGAGCTCATGTTGTGTGTCGGGGTCAACACATCCTCAGCAGCAATTTCCAGCTAATCCCATTGTGTGTGGTCAATTGTGCTCTTAAGTTGATCAGAGAATGCGGATAGTTCTTTAAAAAGTGTCCTTGTGGTATTGTATACTTGTGGTGCATTACATGCTGAAATCGGTTTTTGGCAATTATCTTAAAAACCATTGACTTTTGGATATGAAAATGTATTACTGACGCCCCCCCCCCCCATAATGTGGATTTTCAGGGTCAAGAGGTCAATCCCATCCGATAATGGTACAGAAATTATACCTATATGTGGCACCGATGGATATAAATAAATAAAATTCTAATTGGGGGCTCAACTTTGAGATAAAAGTGCTGAACCCCAAAATTGGGGTTCAGGCCCTCAAAAATGGATTTTTTTTTGTTTTTGGCAATTATCTTAAAAACCATATGAAACCATATGAAAATGTATTACTGACCCCCCATAATGTGGCCATTCCGCACATTTGAGTGGTCACCCGACCCCCTATGTCCAACGGTTCTGGAGATATAGTCACGACGGGTGGTAGTATGTCACGCAAAAAGGGGCGTGGCCATTTGACCCATTTCGCCGTCGATGGGAAATGTGTTACCAACCAAATATTGTTCGTGTACCTTCAATTAGTGGATTCATGAAGAGTTTTGCTCTGGACGTACAAGTGCATACAAAACCACCATGAGCTACTAGAGTATTTTTAACCATTTGTTTTAAATTTTTAAACACATTATAAAATTTGAAAAAAGTGACACCATTATAACATCTGCAGAGTTATGAAACTTAAATCTTTAATGACCTGCGTCTCTCAGCAGAGATACATTTTATAATATCTGCTTCTGGCCAAGAGGTATTAAAGTTTGAAGTTGGGATGTCTGGGCCATGTGGGAGGGGGGATTAGTAATGGAATGTTTCCGTAATTTCATTAATTTAGATTAGAATAATAGATGTCATCTGGCAGGCTTGTGTAAACACTGCTAGCAAATTAAAACAAACTGCTGTCCCAAGCCTGAATTTAGTGTGTCTGACATTTGCAGAATGAGGTCCCCAGAGGGTGAACTTAGTGTTGCTATCCCGTACAGCAGGCTAGCATTACTAAATACACCCTCAAGGGACCTAATTCTGCTTTAGGCATCATCTTCTGTGAAGTATCAAATTATTTAATACTTTTTGACTTTTTCCCTTCTGTTCAGTTTCTATATCCCCCTAATTTTCAGAAGATAAAATACATAATTGAGGTGCTCAATGGGTGTGCATCACTAACTTCAACTGTAGAACTTCAATCTGTTCTTAGGTTTCCCATGGCTCTTGAGGCCTAATCAGACTGAGGGTGAATTCGGTGATGCTAGCCTGCCTTGTGGAATTGTGTCATTAAATTCACCGTTTGGGGACCTCATTCTGCAAATGTCAGACACACTAAATTCAGGCTTGGCTGTTTCGTATTATTTTCTTAACCACCACTTATCCAGATGAAATCATAACCTGATTTGTCAAAAGAAAAATTGGGGGGTATATTGGATTGAATTTGTCTGTCAGGCAGTCCTTCCGTTCTCTCTGTTGTGATGTCTATCCATCCGTCTATCAACAATTGTTTTCTTCCCCATATTAAAGACGCAATGTGTTTATATATTTCAGTGTGCATGTTCCCTAGGTGACTCACAATCAGATTTGTTCAAATAAGTTCTTCAGATCAAGTAGGTGCAAAGCCAGGGGGGCCTATATAGCTTATATTTGGTATGAAAGGGCCTTGGGTGACCAGGGTTCAGATTTGTTCAAATGGGATCATTTTTTTAAAATGAGGTCCACAGAGGGTGAATTTGGTGATGCTAGTCCACCTTGCGGAATAGTGTCATTAAATTCACCTTTTGGGGACCTCATTCTGCAAAGGTAAGACACACTAAATACTTGACTGTTCCAATATTATTTTCTTAACCACCACTTATCCAGATGAAATTATACCCTGATTTTTCAAAGAAAAATTGGGGTTATATTGGATATTGGGGTGTATATGATATTACTAGATGAATGGATCTCATAGATGGGGATTCACATTTGTTCTAATAGGGGCAGAGATAAGAGATTTAACTCTCCTCTATGATGTTTGGTACTGGTAAAATAATATTGATTTCTAGGCAGCCTGGGTGGGGGCAATGGGGAGGGAGTGTAGAGGGGGTGGAGTTTTGACCCCCTACTTTGATCAAAATTTAAACAGTTGAAAATTTCATGCCTGATACAACATTAGTTGTAGATTAGATGTTCATACCAATTAAATTGTTCTCATAGTTTGGTCTGATTTTTCAACATGTATGTTTTTAAATCAACAGTCCAAATGTTCCTACTTCAGGTAAAACTGTTCGATCGAATTGGCCACAAATTTTAACATTATGGGGGTGTCAGGTTGCTAATTTTCAAAAGTTTGAGAGCTTGAAGTACTGGTACCAGTTGTGAAATTCAACCTAAGAAGGATGTGCAAAAGGATTTTTGTGAACTTTGTACTGTGGTATGGTTGTCTTCTTTAAAAGGTAAGAGGTTGGAGATTTGTCAGTGGTGTGCAATTAGACATTTCAAGGTGAAGAGCCCTGCTCATCTGAGAACCTCCAGCTATGTCTATGTTTAGAACTACTTGTCTTATAAAGTTATTTTGTCATGTCTGACTCTTGTAGTCTTCAGAGTCCCAGTCTTCTCAGTCTTTACAGTCTGGTGAGCGACCCACAGTCATTGACTGTCTTGTGTTTTGAAAATGGAACCTGAGAAATTTCCGGTGCCCCTTGAAAATTGGAATATGGAGATAAGCTGGATCTTGAGATATTGTTTTAACTTTTTTGAATTTATCACTGGACGCATTTTGCCATTTTTCTTGGTCACAAGGAACAGAGTGCTGTAGAACCTTGTTGACACCTTATCCAGTCCTGTTACTTCATAGACATTTGTCTAGACTACGAAATTGCTTGGACCCAAATTTTCCCCCCCTTGGAAAAGCCTACAATTCACAAATTGCAAATTTCAGTTTCCACATTTGAATACAGCGTCAGTGTCATCAGCACACGCTCAGGTTCATCTAATTCATGAATACCCTGAGAGTTGAGACCAGTATGTAAGTATTACCTACTAATGATGTTAACCCTTTGTCTGACTGATTACTCACTGATAGTTTATTACATGGTTGCCATTTATTCACATGTAAGGACATTCAGCAAATAATTTCAAGGTTGTTTGTTGATCATATTAGCAGAATATCCCTCATTATCAGAGGTGCCAAACTTCAGAGTTATGTTTTGCAACCATTGGTTTTCATAACACTAGGTTTCCATTTTATAATAGATACAGCAATTCCATTTACTTACTTTCAGGTCCTTCAAGATGTAAGTGCTGTAATCTCCAAAGAGATAATTACAGTGTTGATGAGATCTGGATCATTTGCCGATGTAATTAAAAATATCTCGGACAATGCTAAAGTGCAATGCAATTGGTCCCCTGGTGCTTCCAAACCTGTATATGCCTTCACTGGATCTGTAGAGAGAGTCTTGTTGGCCCAGAAGTGGCTAATAAAGGTCAGTTTACCCTGAATATTGAATAATTGCTGTTGACTAGTTACTTGATTTTCATTTCATTACTTCATTTTAGGGATAATCAACAAACAGGAGGGTTGAAATTTATTGTCGTCCTACTCCAGTTATATCCGTGCTCGGATTAGTCATGCATGAATGTGCCCAGTATAAATATAGCATTCTAACCACTGACTAGTCAGTTTTAATTTCTCCTCATGGTTGAGAGGACATGGTTACTAAAGGGAGTATTTTTCTGAATTGCAAGTTTATCAGCTCAATATTTATTGTCGATAACAAACTTGCAAATTATTCGTCGCCGACCTGATTATTTAATAATATTTATTACATCTGCACATAAACATTTTGTTTCATATTATACGCAATCTGTTTCGGTGTTTTTTCCTAACCAATATGGCATCTATCTAAAATCTGATTCGAATCCCATTGAAAAATTAGAAATAGATGGCCATCTTGACAATGACTAAAGACTTGTGGCAAAAAATGTGTTGCATTATTGTGCAACATATACAGTGTGATGACTTGTATGATTGCGGGGGCCACGTGGTACGGTATGCGAAGTCTCCTAATTTCGTGCTAAACATGTTCAATTTCAGTTGGCTCATTGCTATTAATATCATGTTTACTGCCATTTGAAGCATGGAACAGCTCTGTTAGTTTGCAGAAAGTTGCCCAGGACAGAAATGTTTCCTTTGGGAATAATTTACATGACTAAATAAAAAAGATAGTCCTTGTTATCCAATGAAATTTCTTTTGCCTGAATGAAATGTAACGTTGAAGTTTAACACCGGAATTCAACTGACATTTGGGAAATGATTAACATAGGGCCTTTATATGATCCGTAGTCGGCACCCAGCCAAAATACCATGAGATGACGTTGCTCTCTGCCGACTTCAAGTTATCTCGTAGTGCATTTATGTTATGTTTTTATGTGATCCAAGCTGATACATGCCCAGTTTTGGGGTTTGAGGGAGGTTATATGGTGCTATCTACCTATTTAATACATAATATAAAGTTGGCACCCTGGAATGTTACACTATAGGGTTCCGGCACTCAATGTGTTAATCGGTGAATAGTAAAGGCGTAAAAGCGAAATAGAAAGCATATATATTGTCAACTGCCCCAGATTCACTGCCAATAGTCTTTCCAACAGAGTCCATCTCTTGGCTCTTTACCTTATATTTCCACATATCGAAACGATCATCTGACAAATTGCCTTCACTCATGCATAACGCGCAGTTACATGAAACGCATTTACATTGTGAATGGCCACTGCCAATATAATTTCCAAAAAAGAGTCCAACACATGACTCCTTTCCTTCTGTTGCCACATATGCAAATGATTATCTGGCGAATAACAGAAAGGACAGCATTTGTATTGTCTCACGTATAATGCGCAGTTACATGAAAAATATTTATATTGCGCATGACCACTGCCAATATAATTTCCAAAAAAGAGTCCAACACATGACTCGTTTTCTAGCTTCTATTGACACATACTGTATCCAAATGATTATCTGGCGAATAACAGAAAGGACAACATTTGTATTGTCTCATATAATGCACAGCAGAGCTGTTAAGTTTCACAGATTGTTCATGAGACTCCCGGATTGCCACTGCAATTCCGCAAATACGGTTAACCGGGGTATCATAACCCCCAATTTCTCCCAGATTCAGCAAAACCCCTCAATAAAAATTAAAAAAAGCGATGTTTTATTATTTTTTGAATTTGTGCATTTGCAGGGGATTCCCCAAATGACAGGGATTTCCTTATTTCCGGTATGTAAATACCCACACATTGACATTCACAGAATGTACCTTCGGTCACTTTTGATGAACATTCCCTCTGATTGTGGACTGATCAGAGGTGAACTGTGACTGATATTAATTGATTTTCACACTCTGGTGAAGCCACACGTGTAAAGGGTGTTGTTATAGTATACAATACGTATAATCACGAGAGTGTGCAGCTGTATTGTAAGGTCCCCATTGATGAACATTTCTAAGTAACGGATACTTTATGATTTAAGTTCACTGATTAGTGGAATTTTTTGCGAACAGAATGTGTCCATTTCATTTGTGGGTAAAACTGTAAGATGGGTCATTTTGTACATACGGTTTCACGCATACATGTCCGGTTGTAACCTGTGTAACTTGGGTTCCTTTTTACTTATTTTAAACGAACTTTCTGCTTCTTAAAATTTGTTAATAAATGGTGGAATGTGTGCATTTTTTTGGGGGGTTTAATAAACCGTAAGACAAGTCTATTTTGTAGTTTATTCCGATTTTGTACTTCGGTTTCTCGCATATCTGGCTGTATCCGGTGGAATTCTGAGTATTTGTACTTAGTTTATATGAAATGTCTGCTTCTTTCTCTTCAATAAATGGTGGTATCTCCCACTCACAGCAGCTCTATTACAATTACCAACATTCATTACCAATTTATTTAGGTCTATATATTTATAAAATAAACACAAATAGAAACTCATAAAAACTATGTAATCATAAAAATGATTTTTGGAACATGAACATATTTGGGCATCCCCCCCCCCCCCCCCCCCCCCCCCCCCCCCCCTCAAAAATCTCCTGGATTGACATTTTCAAAACTTAACAGGTCTGGTGCGCAGTTACATGAAAAGCATTTATATTGTGCATGACCACTGCCAATATAATTAACAAAAGAGTCCAAAACATGGCTCTTCTCTTTCTATTGTCACATATCTAAATGATTATCTGGCGAATAGAACACATACAAGAATAACAGAAAGGATAGCATTTGTATTGTCCCGTCCTCTGTTGGCAAACTTTCCTAAAGAATATAAAAACATGGCTCCTTGCCATAGGCAAGGAAACCGCCATGTTCTTGCACATGTGAACTCGGAACTCATCATCCTTCATATAGACACGAGAAAAGACAGTATCTTACCTATTATTCAATTTGTAGCAGATAAGATCACGTGGCCAAGAGAATAAAGTCATTTATATTAACCTTGCTCTCAATTATATTAGCCTTGTTTTATACTAACTAACAGCATGTCTTGTCTGGCTTGTAGTCGAACAAGATTCGACTTTAATGGCCACACACCGTGCAGGTGCTCAATCAATAATGGGTGTATCACCTGTTGTAGTTGGGTGAGGCACCTTAGGCCATGATTAAAAATTTTAGCAAACCATACCAGCCTTTACCTCGCGCAGGACCAGTTCTGCCCCCCCCCCTGGGCAGTCATTGCCAGTAGTAGGCAGGGTGCTGACATCTTTGATTCGGGAATCAAGGGCGATAGCCAAACACCTCTGGCTTTGGAGGCTGTTCTGGGTGGAGAAAGACTCTTCACGTGCCGCTATTTGCAAATAGCGCACCAGCCAAATGGCCTTCTGACTCTTCCCCATGGTGCAGCGGATACCTCCGGGCCTGCTCTTCCGCCATCATGTGATCATAGTGGAATGTCATCAACATTTATTCCAGCTTGGTCAGGACCACCTGCATTTGGGGGATTCAGTGGGGAGGAGGGCTTCCTCTGGTCAAATGGTTCCTCCGAACTTATACCCACTGGCCTTGGGGGCACATCCTTTTCTCCCTGGGCAACTAATTGTGCACCATGATTTTAAATGGGGCATTGGGCAGGAAATATCATCTTAACCCAAATGCGAGAGAATTTGTTCCTCGTTTGAGCCATTTTTAGAGTAGGCCTGTTAATATGACCGGCGGTGCCAAACGGCAAAAGGATATCTGACCGGAAGTTGGTTTGATAAAAGTACTCTGGGAAACCGAAAGCGAGGCTGCGCTGTCTTGTGGAAGTACTCGCGGGAAACAGACAATTTGCTTCACTCAAAACCAGAGACCACTTGTAAGTACATTGGTAGCAGAGCAAGGTTTTCGATAATGTCATCGAACATGAACAACTACAAACAACAGCCGAGGTTTACGACAGATTTGCCATACGAGAAATGGAAAAACGAAATTGCAATCTGGCAATTAGTTACGGATTTGGAAGCAAAAATAATTGGCCCGGCAGTAGCCCTGTCTCTCACAGGTAAAGCACGCGAAGTTTCTCTTGGTGTACGTGCCGCGGATTTAGCTAAGGACACTGGTTTAGCTACATTATTGACAGCGTTAGATGAAGTTTACAAAGGTGATACACAGGATGAAGCTTACAAAGCATATCGTGATTTTGAAACTTTCAAAAGGACAGAAAATAGTATGATGCATGATTACATCACTGAGTACGAACTCCGCTACAAAAGATACAAAGGACATGATTTAGTTCTATCCGATGCAGTTTTAGCTTTTCGTCTGTTGGACAATGCTAACCTTGAAACAAAAGAGAGACAGTTGGTGTTAACAGCTTGCAGTGAAGTAACATTCAAATCGATGAAATCTGCACTGAAACGTATTTTTGGTGACTCAGCTGGTGATGGGACTTTGGATTCAAAATGTGATGTTTCTGGAATCAAGTTAGAGTCTCAAAGTGTTTGTTATGCTGAGAGAAGAGGTGCCTTTTCAAACAAGTATCGTGGTCGTGGCTATCAGTCCCATGCTAATAGTGATGCTAATTCTTACAGTCATGCTTAAAATAATTCCAACCTAAAGGGTACTAATCCACTAAACAGATTTGGTAAGCGATCTCGCTGCACATGCTGTGATTCTTTGTTTCATTGATACAAGGCTTGTCCTCATCGCAAGGATCATTCGTCTGATTCTGTTAATTCTACGATGGACGTCGTTTCAGAACAGTTAGAGTCTGTTAATATAACTCTCTTCAGTAATGATTGTCAGAAGTTTGAACCAAATGAGATTTTTGTGGCTGAATCGTTCTGTGCTGCAGTTACTGATACGGCATGCACTAAAACAGTGTGTGGAATTGATTGGCTTCGCAATTATTTGAAACACTTGTCTTCTAGTGATCAGAGCAGTGTATCACGGTCCGATAGTCATCAAAAGTTCAGATTTGGTGATAGTGTACATGTCGTTTCTAAGGAGAATGTTGTCTTTCCAGCTGTAGTAGGTTCGACAAATTGCTACATATCAAGTGAAATTGTTGATTGTAATATTCCCCTGCTTTTAAGTAAAGAGTCTCTAAAGCGGGCCCAGACAAAACTTGATCTCAGTTGTGATAAAGCTTGGATGTTCGGAAAAGATGTTAAACTAGAATTTACATCAAGTGGTCATTACTGTGTTGATCTACTGCCAAAGTCAGCTACCGGTAGTAAACAAGAATGTGAAACATAGCATTGTCTATAGATAGTGAAGAAGAAATGATAAAACTTCATAAACAGTTTGGACATGCATCCATTGATCGACTTTTATCGCTTCTCAAGAAGGCTGGGATTACAGATAAGATCATGTTCATCAGAGAATGAAGGATGTTGTCAACAAATGTGACACATGTGCCAAGTACAGGCGACCTCAACCAAAACCAGCTGTTTGCTTACCGCTGGCACAAACATTCAATCAGATGGTTGCCATGGACCTACATGAACTAAAAAAGGGCATTTGGTATCTTCACATGATCGATTTATTTTCCAGATATAGTGCTGCATGTATTATCAAAACTAAAAAGACAGGTGTTATTGTGCAGAAGTTTCTACAACATTGGGTCAGTCTCCATGGACCACCGACTTTGACAATGGCGGCAACTTTGTTTCGACGGAGTTCCATGATATGGCAGAAAATTTGAACATAACAGTCAGAACCACTGCAGCAAAAAGTGCTTGGAGCAATGGGATTGTTGAGAGACATAATGGTGTGCTAACAGGAATTCTCAACAAGGTATTATGTGATGTTACCACTGATTTGGAGACAGCTTTGGCTTGGGCGTTAAATGCTAAAAACTCCTTAGCGAATACCCATGGGTTTAGTCCATACCAGCTTGTTTATGGCGAGAACTGTACACTACCTTCTATCCTAACAGATGAATTACCCGCTTTGGAAGCAACAACTATGAGTGAGCATGTTGCTAGGCATTTGTCGTCACTACATGCATCAAGAAGAGCATTTATGGAGAATGAAACCTCAGAGAGAATCAGAAGAGCTCTTCGTAAACAAACAAGGAACTACAATCATTTTTCTACAGGTGACCTTGTATATTATAAATGTTTGCATGATGATAAATGGAGAGGACCTGGTGTGGTGATTGGCGAAGATGGGGTGGTCGTATTCGTCAGACATGGAGGTACCTATGTGAGGGTTCATAAATGTAGGCTGTCAAAAGCGCCCAGTAGGTCTAGCATTCAAAATATCTATCCTCCTGTGCCAGAGCTGGGTGATGACAATGGAAATTCGATGAGTGACTACTCTGTACCGGTGACTGAATTCAGATGATGAATTGGCAAAAACTGATGAGTTGGAAGTTCCTCCTGTAGACGTGACAGTTCAGAGTCGAGAGCTGGTAAGCTACTGGAAAGAACAAGAATTGGTTCAATGTTGAGTTTACCGATCCTGTTAACAAAGTTGGTACGAAGTGTTCCATGGATTTTGCAACTTTAGAAGATCCACAGATTGTACAGTCAGATGATGGAAATGCACAGCATGATGAAGAGATTGTTATGGTGCTTGAAGATATTGACTTTCAGCAAGTAAAAGATGATGAAATGTCTGAATGGAAAAAGTTTGCTGTCTACGAAGAGGTTCCAAACAATGGTCAGAAATGTATTTCAACCAGATGGGTATGTAGTCTGAAAGATACACCTGAAGGACAAATAAAGAAAGCCCGTCTCGTAGCAAGAGGGTTTGAGGATTTGGAGAAAGATTCAGTAGAGAAAGACTCATCCACCTGTTCAAAAGAATCACTGAGGGTAATGTTAGCGGTAATGGCTCAGAAGTCCTGGACACCAAAATCGATGGATGTTAAAAAAGCCTTCCTGCGGGGATCGAATGTTTCCAGAGATATTTATCTACGTCCGCCGAGAGAAGTTCCCAATTGTAAAGACATTCTTTGGCATCTAAACAAATGTATTTATGGGCTTAGTGAGGCTTCACTATTTTGGTACAAGGTCAAATCTGTTATGTTGATAACTGGAGCTTCTATTTCAGCAATTGATCCAGCAGTTTTTTATTGGATTTGTGTTCAGCAAGTATTTGGTGTGTTAGCTTGTCACGTGGATGATTTTGTTTGGGCAGGGGATTTTGGATTTGAGGATAAGGTTGTAGAAGTAATTAGGAAAAGCTTGCATATCGACAGAGAGGGATCTGATTCATTCAAGTATGTTGGTTTGCACATTGGTTTTGAAGATAGTCATATTTCTCTTGATCAGATAGATTATTCTAATCATTTACAACCTATAAGAATTGGAAAGGAAAGATCTATGCAAAAAGAATCGTTGTTGGACGGTAACGAAGTACAGTCATTAAGATCCAAGGCAGGACAGCTCTTATGACCTCTTATGGCTCGCTGGACAATCTCGACCTGATATAATGTTTGATGCTTGTTGTCTGGTCTCATCTATTTGTAATGCCAAAGTTGAGAGTTTGCTTGAATTTAATAAGATTTTAAAGAAAGTTAAAGCAGAGTTGGTCAAGGTCAAGTTTTGGCATCTTGGTGCAGAGAAGTCGGTAAAAATGGTTGTGTTTAGTGATGCATCGCTTGGCAATTTATCGGATGGTAAAAGTCAAGGTGGTTATCTAATTTTGCTGAAAGGTGAAAATGGCAAAGCTTCAATCATATCATGGCAGTGCACCAGGATTTTAAATGGGGCATTGGGCAGGAAATAGCATCTTAACCCAAATGCGAGAGAATTTGTTCCTCGTTTGAGCCATTTTTAGAGTAGGCCTGTTAATATGACCGGCGGTGCCAAACGGCAAAAGGATATCTGACCAGAAGTTGGTTTGATAAAAGTACTCTGGGAAACCGAAAGCGAGGCTGCGCTGTCTTGTGGAAGGAATCACTGAACTAAATGGTTTCCCATAGGCGACAGTGTTAACGTTTCGGCCAAATTCACTGAATTGAAGCCTGCAGGCCATACCAGTGATGTTTACCCAGCTAGATTGACACCAGTTCATCACGAAAATGCAAGAAAAATCATAGGTCATGTGTTTACTTTTAAAAATAAATCACCAAGTCTACGACAGGGCTATCTCACAGCCAAATTTGATCTGGAAAAAACCCAGAACTACAGCAGCTAGTTAAATAAATTTCCCGCTCACAAAAATCCATTCCCCCATTCATTCACCAGTTTAAATTATTTAGATATTATGTACAAATCAAATAAACGTGATGTCATCCTTTAATAACGTGTCGCATGTATCAGGTGAAGGTCATTCTTCTGTTACCTTCACCTTTAGCATTCCACGGTGTACTCGCTCCCCGACTCTAGAACACATTTAGCTTCCTGATTCCTATATATATGTATATGTGTGAAACACAGCGTTTCTTATAGTATTTTGTCAAAATATAGACCTTACTGAAATCAAAAATGGATTATATCGAGCAGTAGTGGTTTATTTTTCCAATATGAGTCATCCTGAAAATTAGTGTCAATCCTCAAAATAAAGCCAAATAATTAAGATTTTTTTTTTCAATTTTACTAGCTGTGGCATCTCGTATAACTGAAGTATGCCCTTATATACCATAATATTACTAAATTGAAGAGGAAATGTTAATATACATTTTGAGAGGGATATCTTGTCCAATTTTAAACACTTTTCATGCAGAATTTGGCAATTTATAATAAACATTTACCAAAATTAACAGAAAATAAAAATAAAAAATACTTTAATAGCAAAATAAAGCAACCATAAGTCAATTTAAATATCTAAACATAATGATACAACATCAGTCACAGCCTCTGGCATGAAATTTTACCAGATGGCAGGGCATACTGTCTGATTAACAAACCTGCCATGGCAATTTTGCACGACAGTAACTCTAGTGGTGATGCCATCATACACCCCCCCCCCCCCCCCCCCCCCCCCCCCCAACTTGGGGTGGGGCTATGGTCCCCGATAAGACTATTGGGTGCCGGAAAAGCTTAATTGGGTCAACTGTCACCTTTTCCCAATGGGGGGGGGGGGGGGGAACACTCCTCAAAATTGTGGGGAGAGGGGCTTTAGTCCCCCTGACCCCCTAATGGTACCTGATGTCCATGCAAAATTCCCAGATTTATCACTTTCTTTACTATCTACAGGCGAATCCATGGGTTTCTTCTTTAAATATGTCCAAAATGTGGTCATTATCATTTGAAAATAAGAAAATATGGAATTAACAACTTATCATGACGAGACGTGAAATTTCGTAAAATTCAAATTTTTCTTATAGGAATCACTGAACTAAATGGTTTCCCATAGGTGACAGTGTTAACGTTTCGGCCAAATTCACTGAATTGAAGCCTGCAGGCCATACCAGTGATGTTTACCCAGCTAGATTGACACCAGTTCATCACGAAAATGCAAGAAAAATCATAGGTCATGTGTTTACTTTTAAAAATAAATCACCAAGTCTACGACAGGGCTATCTCACAGCCAAATTTGATCTGGAAAAACCCAGAACTACAGCAGCTAGTTAAATAAATTTCCCGCTCACAAAAATCCATTCCCCCATTCATTCACCAGTTTAAATTATTTAGATATTATGTACAAATCAAATAAACGCGATGTCATCCTTTAATAACGTGTCGCATGTATCAGGTGAAGGTCATTCTTCTGTTACCTTCACCTTTAGCATTCCACAGTGTACTCGCTCCCCGACTCTAGAACACATTTAGCTCCCTGATTCCGGAAGTACTCACGGGAAACAGACAATTTGCTTCACTGAAAACCAGAGACCACTTGTAAGTACAGGCTTCCCCTAATACAGTATCCCAACTTAATGCAGGCCGTTTAATTTGCTGCTAGCATCGATCTTTTCTCTGCATCCCATGGCGTCGGAAGGCTTTGACAACGATGAGCAAGAATCTTGCTGACGCCCCTATGGAACGTGATTTTGTCAAAAGAAAAAGTCACAGGTTGATCTCTTGTACACACTTCTTCCTAAGGATAAGTGTCATATATTGTTTAATTTAATTAAAAAATTTGTGCAAAATTAATATTTTTATTGAAATCAAGAATCAATGAGTAATATTGCAGAATATTATTGATACACATGATAACATGAAGTATAACAGTAATATTTCTATTGTACCTGTTTCATTTTGGAAAGAAGAAATTTTAGGTTTAGGATAGAGATAAAGAGAGACAAAAGAAAGGAAATAGTTTGATAGTGGATCAGTTGTATTTTGGAAATTTAACAGTTGTATTTATTATGTCGCAGTGCATTCAAATTACATTTTTTTCTGTTGTGAAATGTCACTTAACTTGCTGGAGTCATATTCGTGTTCAGGCCTGATGAATTGTTTCAAATGATAAAATTTCTGGTGGTATATATTTTGTACGTTCTGATCAATATTAGTGTATATATCAGAGTTATAGGGGCACTGAGTCAGTATGAGAGTTTATTGCTTCATATATGTCCTTAATTCAGTGAACGTGGACAAATTCTGATTTCTTATCGAAATGGCATATTATATTTGTATATACACACGTCCGTGTGCAGATAGAACTGCCTATGTCGAGTACAAAAAGCAGATTATTTGTTGTGCTATAAGTAAGTTAACTGCATGTCATTTATTGAGCAGGATGGGAATCATTCTCTGCATCTATGGTAATGGAATAAAAGACAAAAATAACTAGCAATACAATTTCTTGGTTATATGTGAAAGATGTTTGAGATTAATATATGTGCATACATGACCCGTCGGTGTAAAGTTCTATTCGTTTGTGACGTCAACTAAATTGTTCATACTAGACCAGCAGTTGCGGAAAGCCTGGTATCTACATGTGCTGAAATAAGCTACTTTCTCGATACTATAGTACTGTTTTAGTTCTATTTGAATCTCTTTCAGTGTGGGTAACTTACATCTCAACTTTGCCCTGTATATGTTGTATTTTATGAAGATTATTATAAAACTTATAATATCAGTTAATTGTCCAGTTTGCGAGTTGGCAAATATAACCGTGAATTCTGACAGATCCAGTCTATATTTAGTTTGAGAAAATATCCATCTTCCCACAGCGCTCTTATTTTGGCACAATTCCAAAATATATGAGAGATAGTTTCCTTTTTAAGACCACAAAATGTGCATAAATCTGAAGTAGATATTTTCATTTTTTTCTGAGGCGTTAGCAATTTTATTAGTTGTTTTACGAACCCGCCGACAACTTTTTTCCCGAAATGCGAAAAAAAAATAAATATATATTTTCAATGGAAACACGTTTGTACTTAACCTGTTTTATGTCTAAGTTTCATTCCGGTTCCGATTCCAGAAAATATTTGTTATATAAACCAAAGATGGTTAGCAGTTTATGCAAAAGGGCGAGAGTAGGATTTTGAGTACATCTGGGTACATTACAGATAATGCTGCTGGCGACATTATTTTTTATCTCTGAATGGTAATTGGACTTATAGCGAATTATAGGCGAACTGGTTACGAAAATTAGAAACGTACGTCGCAAAACCTACCCTCGCCCTATTGCATAAAAGTTTTACCACCAAAGATGGACAACTCTTCCACTTCCGTTGTTGATTAAAATATGGCTGAATCGTCTGTTGGAGATGCGGAATATTATAGCATTCAAGTCCTATTCGGAGGTGAAATAATTAACCAGAAACTACAACAACTCAAGTCAAGCGACAACGTATCGGTTACCTTCCATGAACTTGACGAAACCTTGAAAGTGGTGAAAATAACAACTAAAAGTTGCCCAAATGATCAAGGTCACGAAGTCTCCAAAGCACAGGAGTTTGTCAGAATGATAGTAAATAAAAAATATAAGAGATATATAGATATATAAGTAATAAATAAAGAATAGGATTGCAACTAGGGGATTAGGGATTGACGTAATTTTTTTTTTGTATCACGAAAATCAGAAACATGAAAAAATCGTTTCGCTCGTGGCGCTCTCCATATTCATCGCTATTATGACTGTTATACATCAACATGATCGCTGTGATTTACATTTAGCATGGCATTGGCAATATCACCTTAGGTTCTCTTTATATCACTGCAACGCCAGGTTTCATTTTCGATCCGTCCGCTGATTTCGTTGACACGCGACCATGTACTTCCGTTGTAATTAGTTGGCGGTGTCGGGCAAAAATGTACACATATAATAAAAGGGCCGAGGAATCTGTGCCGTTTGCATCATGCTGTCCGAATATTTCCGGGGCATGTTAATGTTAGTAACGATGTAACATTTAAAAGATTTAGGTCGAAATATTCGGACCACTGCTGCAAACAACTTCGTCCAAGAGTTGATCAAGTTTTACAGGACACCGTACCCAGCAGCGTGTCACCGAGGGCAGCCAACGCTTCGAAAATGAAACTTGCCGTTGCAGCGATTTAAAGAGAAAATAGGTGATGTAGTCAATGCGAAATTAAATTTCAGCCACATGCGGTCATATTTATGTATAATAGTCATAATAGCAATCTGTCTGAAGATCGCTACAATCGATAACGATTTGGCTTTCCTATTTTCGAGGCAAAACATTTATAAATAAACATTTGTAGGTCAAATCACTAAATCCCCTTGATTCATTCCTATACTCTTATTACTATTTATTATTACTACTATTTATTATTATTTGTATATATTTATTATTATTATTATTGATTATCATTCTGACAAACTCCTGTGCTCCAAAGATACTCCTCTGCATGTTGTGCGAAGTTTTGGGGGAAAATACATACGTCAATTGTAAAGCTGGTCTCTCTGTTTGTACTGAGGTAGTATATTTTTCAGAACATGAAATTCCTAATTTAATACCTCTAAAACTCAGACCTCACCTCAATTAATCCCTGAATTAACTATTAAAAAACAAAGAAAAGAAGTAATTTTACATGTACAGGTGTCATCTTATTTTTTTTATTGTTCCTGTTGATTAACGAGCTATAGTGGTTTATTTCATAAATACCCATATTGTCGACTTGCAGATAGACCATCTTTATAAATATTTTTGTTTTAAAACTATTATTTTTATGTTGCTTGACATTGGAAGGTATCCAGTCAGTTGTTTTATATTGTTTATTTAATATATTAAATATTAATATATTTGAAAGTTTAAGTTGAATAAAGTGTTCAGGGTAAATAACATGTCCATTTTAAGTTACAAAATTCTAGTGGTGATGTCGTGTGAAAATTCATACCGGATAGAATAAGCCCGAATGGAGTTTTTTTTTTCTTCTTTTTTTTTCCCTCATCCATCTACTTTTTTTTGGGTACCATGTTCGTAAAACAACTAATTAAATTGGTAAGGCCTAAAGGTAATTTGTACCTAGAATTCAAATATTAACTTGGTATTGGAACCACCTATATTTTGTATCCATGGAGCAGGTGAAAGGTCTACTCAGGATTATCAATCGACATATCTTTTCGATTTTTACATTCAATTCGATTTCCCACTTCCTCATAAAGTCATTTTTCAATTCTGAGCTACTTGGGGAATCAGCATTTGAGATACAATATAGTTGAAATGGCATAATTGGATTTTCTAATGGTTGGTTATGTTGCCCAAATTGATGTGAATCTAGAAATGTTTTAATAAATGTGGTGACTGTGTTGAATGTAATGAAATTTATTTTCAGTTCCGTGGTTTGTATTGATTCTTCATAAGAAATTCTGTGTGATGAGATCATTCACATAGCACACACCTTTTCGCTCATAATCATAGCATTGTAGCCTATCTCCTTTGTAATTTATGTAGGTGTTGTCTCGAATAACGTTGCTATAATATGCATCTTCTCCAGTTTGCGGAACGAGTCGATCACAATAGTCAGCCCATGATTCGATTACTTCTGATCAAAATTTATTTTTAATATTCTTTGCATATTTTCTTAAGGTGGCACGACAGTTTAAGTACCATTTATTTGGTAGGGAGTTATTTTCTAAATTTAGTATAATATGCCATATATCGGAGTGAAAAATATATTTCTTCATCCTGGCTATTTTCATTGACACAAAGCCAGAGATATAATCCATATAGTTCATTTTCGGACTTCTCTTAAAGAAAAATTAACTATAATTATAAAAATTATATTTTGGGGTCATTTGGCGAAAAAAACATGGCCACCAGCGGCCATCTTAGATTTCAAAATTCAATCCATTAGCACGGGCTACAGGCCGGAGTGTTTGTCTGGTCATCATGAAATATGTTTTTGATGTTAATATTGACATGTAGATGGGAACGAGTCATTTTGGGGTCATTCGACCATAAAACATGGCCGCCAGCAACCATCTTGGATTTTAATCTTTGCATGACTAAATTATTTGGCAAAGGCTACAAGTCGTACCTTTGGTCGGATCATTATAAAATTTGTCATGGCTGTTGACATTGACATGTAGATGGGAACAAGTCATTTTGGGGTCATTCGGCCATAAAATATGGCCGTCGGCAGCCATCTTTGCATCACTAAATCCTTGGGCACAACCTACAGACCACATCCCTCATCCGATCATCACCAAACTTCATATGGATCATCAAGGTGACCTCTGGATGGGAGCCATCAAAGTTTTCTTGGATTTTACTCTTTGTATGACTAAATCCTTTGGTACACCCTACAGCTGACACCCTATTTGTCTGATCTAAACTTCACATGGGTCTTCGGGATGACCACAAGATGGGAGTAATCTAATGTTTCCGAATTTTGTTAAACCATTTTGGTTTTTACTCTTGGCATGACTAAATCCTTTAGCGCACCCTACAGTCCACTTCCCTCATCCGATCATCATCAAACTTCATATTGATCTTGATACATACTAGATGCGAGCTATCAAATGTTTTTGAAGTTCATTGCAAACATGGCTGCCAGTGGCTATCTTGGATTTTAATTTATATATATATCTCTTCATGTTGATATACATCTAGTATTATACATTTCAACTTTCCACATTCCTAATCACTCCATTTATAATACTAACATATCAAATTATCCCCTCTCCAAGTTGAGCTAGAGTGTCATGAACACTTCCATATTAATATTATATGCTCAGATATGCATTTTCAACAGATAACCTTTTTATTTCAGCTATTCCATTATAAAAATTGAAATATATAGCAACGTATAAATACAGAGAAAGTATGTATAATGATTAAAAATGATTGCACATTATCTCCAATGAACCCCAGTTCATATATCTATACTAATAAAACTCAATTTTGTATGAGGTGAAAATATGTATATATGGGTAATTTGATCTGTGGAGCGTTATTAGATTGGTCTTGAAAGAGGACTAAATGTGAACCAAGTTTCAATTTAAATGCAAATTCACTTGAATTATTTTCAGAGTATCCATATCACAGGATAAAATTCATATCGACTTGTAGAATGGCAAGATCACAAGAATGTACAAGCGGGAAAGCCACGAAAGCAATGTTCTTTTTAACCCAGTCTGTTCCTTCTAAGATGAAGCTTTCTATTCCAACTAAATGTGAATTGTTCGACAAGTTAATAAAACCGATAATGTTATACGGATGTGGTGAGATATGGGCAGGAGAAACCAATATGCTTCACGCAGGAGCAAGAGCACCCTGGTGGATAAACTGAAATCTAATCATTTGATGCGATTTTATAGTGTAAATCATGTCGAAAAGAAACATTTTTACTGAATTTTTTTGAAACATATGATCACTAGCAGCCATCTTGGACTTCAAATTTGGATCCATCAGCACACTCTGCAGCCCGCATTATTGGAGAATTGTTTTGAAAATTTACAGACATGTTTAGATCACCTCTAGATGGGAGCTATAGAATTTTTCGATGAAAAATATGGCTGCCGGCAGCCTTCTTGGATTTTACTCGCATGACTAAATCCTTCGGGACACCATACAGGTCACATCTCTCATACTGAATCTCAAACTTTGTATATCTCTTCATGTTGACATTACCTATACATTTCAACTTTCCGCATTTCTAACTGTAACATATGAAATTGTCCCCTCTCAATGTTGTCCTGCAGTGTCATTGACACTTTCATTTTTCTACCTGTCATCTGCTCCAAGTACTTTAACCTTTGGAGCATTCAAGTTTGGAACTGAATAAGAAAACCCATTCAGTAATTAAAGGGTTTATAGTCTGCTGTATTGATCTTTTATTTTGCCTGACAGATTGTTTGATCAAAACATCAACCAGTAAATAAGTGGCACTGATCTAATCACGTACATCTTCCACTAAATCTGCATAAATAAACATCTGCCTTTTGTCGGCAGCCTCTTCCTAAGTTGTTTTGGGAAAAAAAACAGGATGTATTATGTTTTTTCTCTGTCTGTCCATTCATATTTCGTTTTCGGATGATAACTTTATTTCGATTTAACTCAACTGAATGAAATTTAGTATGGTTCACTGCCACAAAATACAGGTCAAGATCGATTTTGGCATTTGGCTGCCCATTTTTACCAGAGTTTAATAGGTCCCTTTTTTGAAATTTGGGCTTAATTTTCATTTCAGGATGATAACTTTTGTTAATAATGAAATTTGGTGTGCAGGTACAACCATTAAATTTTGATTTTCAAGTTCGATTTTAGATTCAGCTATTGCCATGGGTTGGCATTTGTCATCTGTCCGTGTATCCTTGTGTCTGTGCGTCCTTCAACAATTTCCGTTATCACACACTACAGGTCACATATCTCATCCAATCGTTGCCAAACTTCATATGGATCTTCAGGGTGACCTGTAGATGGAAGCCTATTTTGACCAAAATTTGATAAAAACATGGCCACCAGCAGCCATCTTGGATTTCAAATTTGAATCCATTGGTACACTCTGCAACCCACATTTTTTGGAGAATTTCAAGAATTATGAAACACTTGGCCGCCAGAAGCCATCTTTTGGATTTTACTCTTTGCATGACTAAATTCTTTGATGCACCCTACAGACCACATCCCTCATCCGATCATCACCAAACTTTGTAATGATCTTCGGAGTGAACACTAGATGGGAGCCATCAATATTTTCTGAATTTCGATGAAAAACATGACCACCAGCGACCATCTTGGAATTTACTCTTTGTATGACTAAATGTTTTGGAACAGGCTACCTCCCTCATCCAATCATCACCAAACTTATAATGGATCTTTGGGGTGACTTCTCGATGGGAGCCTACTATTTTTACTGAAAATCGTTAAAAAACATGGCCATCAGAAGCCATCTTGCACAACCTGCATCCCGCATTTTTCAGAGAAATGTTTGAATTTTACAGGCATGTTTTATAGAATCACCTATAGATGGGAGCTGTCAACAATTTTTTATTATAAACATGGCTGCCGGCAGCCTTAAATCCTTTGGCACACCTTAAAAGCCTATAGACCACATTCCTTGACCGATCATCACCAAACTTCATATGGATCTTCAGGGTGATCTCTAGATGGGAGCCATAAATTTTTTCTTGGATTTAAAATTTGAATTCACTGCAGCCTGCATTTATCACAAAAATATTTTAAACTTTGCAGGCGTGTTTAGGATCACCTCTACATGAGGAAATCAAATTTTTCGGAATTTTGACTGACCATCTTGGATTTTACTTTTTTCATGACTAAATCTTTCAGCAAAACATACATGCAACATCTCTCATCCGATCATCACCAAACTTCAGGGTTACCTATAGATGGGAGCTATCTAATTTTTCCATAATTAAAAAAAAACATGGCAACCAGCAGCCATCTTGGTTTCACATGTGAATCCATCAGCACATCCTGCAGCCCACATTTATTGGTGAAATGTTTGAAATGAAAATAATTTCATCTACTCAATACAAGCCCTTTATTGAAAGTTTTTGACTTTCCTTCTTCTGTATCATTCTATTGACTGCTCAGCATAAAAGTATCGCCTTCCCAAGTTGAGTTACAATGTCACTGACACTTTCTGTTTCATTTATTGATTTTCAGCTATGGAATCTTTCTGAAATTCAATTTAAAACAAGCCAACTGGTGTATTATGGTGTTATTGTTGACATTTATGAGAGGGCAATGTATGATATTTTATTTGTATTGTATTTTTAGATAAATAAGCCATTTTTATGTGTACCCATACCATAGTATGGTGGTACACATAGTGTTCACGTCTAGATTGACCACTTGTCGTTCGTCTGTCCGTAGACACTTTATGCATAATGCGATTACTCAAACATTTTCTATCTGATCGGAACCATATTTTTTTAATGAGTTTCTCAGCTGAAATACAGATCGAGTTCGAATATGGGTTTGATCCAAGTTTTTCTTATGGAGTTATGGCCATATTTCGATAAATATTCACTCTTAATAATAAAAAAAATAATTAACAAACAAAATAATTGGGATTGAACTCCTTGCTTTTTTGTTTTTTTAAAGATAACAACAAAATTTGAAAAAATAAAACCATTTATAACTCCGTCAGGGTACCCCTAGTCACCACAAAATTTGGTTTAAATCGGTCAAAAATCTTGTTTTATGCACTTGTAAATTTGTTTGGAGCGATATTAAACCCAATTCACCAATTTCATCCCATGCACTTTTCAACAATAGACATGATATGCTATTAACAGTTGACTACAAATTCTGAGTATATCACTCTACATTATAAATTTGATAGGTTTAACCCTTTCAGTGCCAAGTCCGATTTTTGTATCAACCCATATTTCCTTGATCATTTTTCAAATTTATTGATTATAATAATGTGATACATTGATGGAAAGAGCTCTAAGAGCTCTTTCCATCAATGTATCACATTATTATAATCAATAAATTTGAAAAATGATCAAGGAAATATGGGTTGATACAAAAATCGGACTTGGCTCTGAAAGGGTTAACAGAGATGCCAAGATTAAGCATAAACAAAACCAGTAATTAGTTGACAGATATTAATGGGTCAGCAATGAGGTGGCTTATCTTGACAGCTGTGTTGTTGGTAGAATTTGTAAACTTAAATTGGACTCTATTTATAATAACCCAAGTATTCCATGTCCGGGTCACCTTTTCACATTCAATCCAAGGCTGTGCTGGTGCAGCAATACACATCCTGTGCCAGTGCATTCTCTTATATATGCGAGTCTCCCTACTTGACCCATAAATTCCAATAATTTGTGTTATTATATGCATTTGTCTATTAAATAGTACATTACCGTATACTCTATAATTCAACATCAAACTCTAATATGGGATTCTGATCATAGTAATTTACTATCGCCAAGTGATGGGTTAAAACATCTGCCGATTGTGATCGGCCTCTCGTTGACAGTAAGTTCACTTTTATGAGAAAAAAAAATTGTCATCCTACTGGTTGCAAAGGTGAATTCATCTTCAATTGGTTTGGTACCTAAAATACAAAGCTAAATGGTTATGCCTATTGTTTCCAATTGAACAATCTAGTAGAAGCTATGACAATTTACACAGACCCACACTGATTTGTTCTTCATGTCCATGTTCAAATCTATTTAGGAACTCAGGAACATCGATGATGCAGAGGATTTACTACAAAGAATTAATATATCAAGAGGTTAGTAGATGCAAGTTTATTTTGGTGGTGCTCTGCATTTTTGTTACCCATACGAGTAATATGTTATCACAGCAATATAATAAGGCCACTTGTATAATATCGTCTGTTTGGTTCGAAAAGGTCAAATTCAAATTTGAAATGGCGGTTTTCACGAATTTACAGGAGAAACAAAAAAACATCTATCTTCGGTACAAAATCGAATTGGAATGTGACATTTCATTCTTGGGTTCTTTTGGAGATGATACAACTAACTGGATACTTGAAAATTTATTGTCCACACTTTAAGGTACTTTTACGACCCATACAACATTTGGGAAGTTAACTTGACAAAATATAGCAGTATAAGATCTTTCCAGCCTCATAGGACGAAATAGAATTCACCATTTTTTGACGCCCCGCGCTTTATTGCACGGCACAATTGTTTTGACAATTCTGTGACCAATTTCATGATTCTACGGCTTGACAACCACGGTGCTATGGCAGTTTAATGATTCTGCGACATGATATTTCATGACAAACTTAGATAAAGGGGCTTTTTAGTGAATTGAGAAAATAAAAGTGGGTTTCTTGTGTTCATTGTGTAGAGTAGACTTTGCAGGTCCACCAGGTTGACTCACCGAATACTATACATAAAATGATCGCAAAAAGTCATTTCTTGCGCTACAAGGGGACATTAACAGTACGAAAATGAAGCTTTGATAATCATAAATGTTCAAATGCCAAGTTTCACGAAAATTGATCCAAAAAACGACTTGAGAAAAACTCCGGACAAATTTGTGTCCACGGACGACAGACCACGGACGGACAAGCTGATTCCAGTATACCCCCCCTAACTTCGTTGCGGGGGGTATAATTATAATTAAAATGTTTTGAAAGACCGCCATCCAAGTTCAGCAGTTCAAAATCCCATTCAGTGGTTCAGCAGGTGCAGTTCAGCAGATTCTCCCCAACACAGATTAACTCATTTAGAATGACGATAGTCGGGTGTGTGTTGTGCAGATGACCTATAATCAATAGGAGATACCCAAATACATTGGGGGGGACACCATTTGACCGAACACCATGCCTGTTCAGCAATTCAAAATACCGTTCAGAGCAGTTCATCAGGTACAATTCAACATATTCTCCCGTCCGCAATTTAACTCATTTATAATGAAGACAGTCTTGCGAAGGTTGTGCAAATGACTTGTATTCGATGGGTTATTACCAAATACAGGGAGGGGATACAGGATTTTGTTCTGCTTAACTGGTATGGCAGCCAGCCAAATGGTATTCCGTAGCTATCTGAATATATGTTTGTTTACATATCGACTACAATGCATCTGCCTAATATGCAAACATATACCATAGTTATAATTGAGTTAAACTGCATTCCAGAGAATCTGCTGCCGTGTACATGATGAACTGCTGAATGGGATTTTGAATAGCTTATCTGAGGTGGGGTCGATCAAATGGTATGCCCTCATTGTATTTGGTTATAAGCCATCGATTACAAGTCACTTGCACAACTTTCACCCAACTGTCATCCTTATAAATCAGTTAAACTGCTTTGGGAGAATCTGCTTAACCCTTTGAACCCGAATATATGGCCGCAACATTCATATACCTGACTGGCCGCTTTTGCGGCCTCCTGGCCGCTTTTGCGGCCAGAAGCATTCACTGAAGCATAAACATGTGTGGCATCTTTATATATGTTATAAACTTTGTTATATCCACTTATATATTTATTTCCGACCAGTTGGGTAGGAAAATGTGCGCATGCGCAAAGCGAAGAATTTGACAAATATACATTATTTGAAGCGATTCACGTAAAGCTCTACATTGCTGCGCGGTTCGCAGGATTGTAGAATGACACCATTTCGATCACTCTGCTGGGTTAAAATTATTCTTGTATACATAATCTGGCATATATTTTTGTGAGGAAGGCAGTCACTTATTTGACTCGATTTGTTCGCGCATGCGCATATGAAACAATGATAAATGTATGTTTTTTGCGTAATGATAAAACCACATCAAGGACCCCCATAGTAGGCCCCTGCGAAGCTTCGAGATTCGATTCGCGAATCGGTCGTCCTGATTCGATTCGATTTGATTCGACTGTCCGATTCGAGTATTTTCGAATCATTCATGATCAGACATCATATATAGGCAGTCAATTGTCATAACCCGGTGATCAAATGGATCGCCGCGTCGACCAATAATCTATAAATAGAACCAATGTAGGTAATGTCGTAATGAACATTGAAGTTACGTAATTGGGAATTCCTGAGGCGCGTGTTTAAAAAATAATACAAAACCAAAATGAATGAGTTTCGTTGCCTGTTCAATTTATTAAAAGGCGAGAACAAATATGCGTGTAAGCACTGCCCCACGCTTTTGTCTGTTCAACCCATGGGTACAACAACACACCTTAGGCTGCATGTCCAGCGGAAGCACCCCGCTCTGTTCGAGAGAACGATACAGGCGGAAAATTCAAAAAAGCCGAAAGTTGAACTTCCAGAAAATTCGCAAGTAGGTGATCATGATTCTGCACACAAGAAACAGTCCACGATGGGCCAACATTTCGTCTCCAAACACTTAATTACACCAGACACAAAAACAAGTTTGATGCAGCCCTTCTAACATGTGTTGTCATTGATGGGAGACCTTTTGAGTCTGTGGCTGGCGAGGGGTTCAAAAAAATGTGTGATGTGCTCACTGGAGGAAGTTATGACCCACCCCACTCCACAACGCTATCAAAAAAAGTAAATGACCCGTGAGAGTCAATGGAGGGTAGTTTGAAGGCCTATTTGAAAACTGATATCGGGAAATCCAAAGTTTCAGTCACAGTAACAGTAATTATCTTGTGCTGACCACCCATTATGTAAGCGTCGAATGGAAGTTTGTCACAAGATGTTTGTCCGTGATCAATTTAAAGGACAATAAGCCGATCACACGGCAAATGCTATACAAAGAAACTGATCAGAGCTCAGTTTGTTAAATATGGGTTGGATTTAAGTAGGGTCATGTTCGCCACCATGGACACAACGAATCTGATGCCATGCACAGCACGTCAGCTGGGAATTTCCTGGATGGGTTGCACCTCATTAATCAACACTGGGGTACAATCGATAGCTCGCGACATATCGTAACATTGTTGATTTTTTGATAGAAAAGTATGACTAGTTTGAGCGATGGTTAACGCCGATGTTTGAACCCGAGACATGTAAATGACTAAAATAGCACACTATATTCTTAATTTGTTACGCAGAAGAAATGAAAATAATACACACGTCGAGTTGTTTATGGTTTACACGAATCTAATAGTGTTCATTCAACTTTTCTCCGGTACAATTATGCTAAAATTCGATGTCCGCTAAAGGTGTAGATTCGATTCGAGATTCGATTCGATTCGCGAATCATTCTCGTGATTCGATTCGAGATTCGATTCGAAATGAAATCCCCGATTCGCAGGGCCCTACCCCATAGTATATCAATTTGCATTATACAGTTGCACGTTTTATACATTGCACCAGAGTAGTCCTGTGAAAAGGGACTGCATGGTCACACTACCATCTAACTACTTGCGCATGCGCATTACAAATCGTGTATTATTGAGCAATTCTGTAAAGTTTAAGGCCTGTGCCGCCCTGTGGCACCATTTTAACATGACCATCAGAATGCTCGGTTAGCGACAGGTGGACGACTCTTTATATGTGACTTGGTCTCTATGGCATCACATGTTGGGATCAGTGTATAGACAGTACTGTATTGAATCCAGGATCTGTGCATTACAAATGAAGGCATGGTGCTTAACATTATTATTGCAGCATACATGGGCTTACTTGCAGACCTATGCTGCCCGATCAGTGTCAGATACATCGTATACAAATGAAATTTACTGTTCAACGAGTCGCAGAATCTTCATTGTCATGGTTGAACCCGGGCGTTGCGTTAATCGAATATTGCATCAAAAGAGGTACAAATTTGACAAATCGTACATTTATGATTATCAAAGCTTCATTTTCGCACTGTTAATGTCCCCTTATAGCCCAAGAAATAACTTTTCGTGGTTTGATCTGATGGTCCTGATTTGACTGAACCAATTGTGACTCATTTTATGTAGAGATCTCATCCCCGTATGTATTCCGTGAGTCAACCTAGTGGACCAGCAAAGTCTACTCTATATAATGAACACAAGAACAAGCCCACTTTTATCGTCCCAATTCAGTAAAAAGCCCCTTTATTATGACCATATATACGCTAGCGTAATTAAAAAACCACAGCTAAAACACACGCATTATAAAGCTAGAATATATCTGTGTCTTTTTAATCCTATAAAATAACTTCATAGATGCATATTCCCATCAAATAAGATTAACTTAGGCCTTATATCGTGTTGTGATGATACATGTATATTACACTCCAGACATGCACAAGGGTTCATCGACAGAGTGGGTGCTATATAGCAATTTTGTGTATAAATTCGGTCATTCATATCATACATCAAGGCATGCGAGAAATCAGAGATTCACAATGCAAACAGACTACGAGCTCACCGACTCAGACTTAAAACCTAAATAAAAAACTATTAAAAGCCGTTTCTTTTGAACAAATTATTACAGAATATAAACTACCAACATCAAACTGAAAGTTTTCAAAAGTCAAGACTGCATGGTTGTTGTCTAGAGGGGAGTATTTTATTGAAATTAACCCAGCATTATAATATTGACGCTGTGTGCGCAATCCGATTGAGATGTGTACTATGTGAAGAAGCTTGTCGATTTCATAACATGCCATCATGTCAATTTCAGCGAAACATGACGAACATGTAGCTTTCACCATCGACTGAATTTGCGATAACCTGAATGTATCTTCTGCTTTGTTCATAAGTATGCCGTGTGTTTATATGACCCTTTTCCCTGAGAAACGAAGTATAAAGTTTTTAATCATACATCAGTATCTCAAGGGATTTGTTATTATCTATACATATTAATTTTGGCGCCGTATCAGGGATGTGAACTTCTATCCACTATATATTCTTGTGTATAGAATAGTATATCAAAAACGTTAATGGTGGGAATAAATCACATCCAAAGTGGCTGTTGTTGTGTTACCTGACAATGCTATGTTAAATGGTGCTGTGTTAAATTAATGTATGTACTCCTAGTTGGAGAAGTATTAGTACAAAGAAATGTTGTTTGAAAAACAAAACTGCCAGTATTCACACACGTGCTATACATTTAATAATCAGTACTCGGTTCTCCTGTAGCACAACAGCATGTAATAAATATTCTGAGGTTACTGTGCAATATATAGTATCTGGTCTTATAATATTAAATATTTAGATTGCCAGCATCTAACTTTAACCTTCGGGCACTGTCAGTTACAAATTGTCAGTTGATGCATATGACCGCCAGAGGTTCTGACTTGCCTATAATGATGGATTTTCTTTATCCATACACGAACAAGGACAATTAAGTGGTTATAGACTGTTGTTTGAATTTAGAAATCATCGATAGAAACCCATACATTACGAGAAGCGATACAATATTTGAGTTCCCATACACTTATCACAAATCTTAATCATAATGTAGAAAGCGTACCTAAATAAAAATGGCATTGGTGTGACTGGTAGTGATAAAGTGTTAAATGCTATGAAAAGTTGAACCTTCACAGTAAAAAGATCATTTTTTAAAAGATGCACCTTGATTATAGATAATATAGACCGGCCCCCAGATGAGGGTAGTGTCACAAGAAATGGTATCTCTAATTATCCTCGCCCCATGGGGGTTCCAAAACGCTGAGGAATCCAGGCCGGAGCAGGTGGGAAAATATATTATTTTATTTTTTTTACCTTTTTGGTGTTTTTGACCTGCAAATTTCAGTATAATCAGGAAAACCAATAAAATAAGACAAATGTTGAATAAAATATACTTGAATATCAGATATTTATTCTATCTGTGTTGCTTAACATTTATGATGTGCAAAAAGTTATATTATCCAATAATTTTTGTGAAAAATTCATGAAAATGCCAAAAAAAAATGCATAAATTGCAGTGCTTTTTAAAAAAAGTTTTCCAGAAGATTTCCTATAAAAGTTTAATTTTTTGGTATAAATCTCTCAGTGGTGCATCAGAATTTTCAGCATTATATACCTAATTTATTAATATCAACTTCACAAGCAATGATATCCAACAAGCCGAGATATTTCCAAAAACTTAACCCACCCCCCTAAAACTGATTTTCTATCTGAAAATAGCTGTCAAGTCAGAATATAGCCCGTTTCGTTCCATTTTGTTAACATGTCAGAATTCAGAGTCTTATCATATATCATGGAATTAGCATGTATCTGAGGAGGTTTATGTTATGGTAGAGTCTATTTTGTTTAAATATTTGATTTTTTTGGGGGTAAATTGGCAAAAAAAATTGATAAATTTTAAGTGAAAAATGTTTGAAAAATTCCCATGACTTTGTTAGTTTTATGGATACAGCTGCACAACATGCACCGTAATAATCATAAAGTCTTCCCCAATATCAGACATGAAATGCTATAATCATGTACCAGACCAGAATTAAGAAATAAAGTAAAACTCAACCCTACCCCAAGATAGTGTTCTCAATGCTTTTAATTTTATGCTATACTAAACTCGAAAGGTCGTTCATACTAGTCGATATAATTCATATCATAAATTGCAATAGTTCTGCCCACAGATTATGTAATCTCATCTTCACTGTCACTGTCAATTTCATCAAATGCGATGGTATCAGTCAATAAAATTTCTGTGCAACATCTTACGTGAAGAATGGTTCAAACAACTCAGGCTGGCTATCGGCCGTTCATCCATGAAGTGCTACACCGGGAGTGGTTGATTTGGCAACGGTTGCAAGTCTCCACTGTTTTGCTATCATGTTGGCTCATTTTGGGTGTGGAATTAAAGGTTCCTCACATGGTGGAAGTGCAGAAAGATCAACTACCTTTTGCTGATTCTCGAACTTCTGCTGGAACTTTACCCACCTAGCTTAATTCACTTTTCTCGAATGTGGATCATACATGTATAAGGCACATGTTAACTCCTTGATTGTATTAAGCGTGTCACTGTCCAAATCCCAATTCATTCCTAAATAAGCCATGACTTCCATATATCTTGATGGTCTTTCCAGCAACTTCCAGAAGTGTTTTTTTTCCTTTTCGGAACAACGATGAAAGGTAATTATTACCTGTGAAGGAATGGAACCCAACAACTACATTCTTCTGTATATTTGGCTTTCAAAATGTGGAAGTTGCCTTATTTGTTTTTTTTTCGAGAACCTCTGTTTGGATACTGGCTATATTTTTTTTTTTATAAATGGGCAGAACTTTGAAATGGAACTGAAATGAATCATAATATGTGGCTATTCTGGCCTATTAGGATAAAACAAATTATCAACATGACACAGGGTGGAGGTCAAGATGGCAACCAGGGAGTTACAGTGTGGTCATAGGTGAGGTGAATAAGTATAAAGGGAGTTATTGTATGGTCATGAATTATGTGAATAGGTGTACATGATTAGCTATATGGTCATGAATTGGGTGGCCATGGTGAGATGTATATGTATGCAAGGAGTGAGTGTATGGTCATGTGTGAGGTGAATAGGTATACAGGGAGTGACTGTATGGTTGTATGGTTATGACTACCCAGTACAGGTGTACACAATGTGGCTCAATGGGCATTGCTGTGGTTTATGTAAATAACGAGAGTACCTACATGGTCATATGTGTGTTTATGTATATATGACTCTATGGTCATGGGTGGGATGTACAGGTGTACCTTGTGTGGCTGTATTGTCACAGGTAGTAGTAGTAACATATTTATTGTGCCATGAATATATTGGATTAAATTACAAATTAGATATATCTATACATGTGATGTGGCAACAGGGGATTGGAGTACAAGTTATGCAACTTATTGATGATCCTCTCCCCATGTTCATAAGCGCTCATGAGGATATAGTAAAGAGATGGTAGTGCTGATCAGAAAAGGATATACCAGGTTTAATTGGTTAAAGTAGTCAAAGATGTATACATGGGTTCGGTAGGTGTATATATATATGTGTGTTGTCTGTATGATCATGGGTGGGGTGAATGGATAAATAGATGTGCAGCTATGTGTAATGCGTATAGGTGTACATGGAATGGCAGTAGTCATAATGTGTATATTTGTACCTGAACAAGTTCGCGGTAACGCATCACTTAATTGTGGTGAGTGTACACTCACCACTATAAATGAAAAAGCTACGATTCGCAAGGAAAAATACATTTTTTAAATGCAGGATTCAATATATTGCCGACAACATGTGCTATCTTTCAGTATACATGACATTTTAATAGTAACAATATTTTTGGTCCAAGCAGAGTAAAAGCATGAAAGCAGAAAGTGTTCTTGGAATACACCAGTAAAAACATCATGGAAAATCCTCCGACTGACGACTTTTGGTCAGAATGTTAGAGCAAACAAATGTGAGTTTGGACACACATGAGGTATCAGCTTGTTTGAAAAATAGTGTAGCATATGCTCGTAGCTGCTAAAATACTATGAAATAAGTCATATACTAGTTTATTACCTTTGTCTTCGTTTCTCGTTGTGTTTTCTGTCGCCTCCGCTATTTTGAGTGCGTGGTACTCATCAACTCGAAACCACGTGATTCCCCACCGTGAATAGAGTCATTTGTCGAATCTTCGCGTTGCAAGAAAACTACACCATTGTATGAAAGGGAACGATATTCACACATGATAATAATGCTGGCATCTGAGTGTATTATACATGTATCATGGAATACATTACCCGAGCAATATAATGACATCATTGTGTATTCCAAACTCATGCAAATTCTACTTTCAAACATGTTCCACAGTATCTACGACTTTTCATGTTCATGATTTAATAGCACTATTTCTGATTGGGCAAATGCTGTCACGTGACAATCCAGGAAAAAGTCATATTGGTCTCCCGAAAATTTCACCGATTCATTTGGCAATAGAGTTACTTTGTGACGTCACATAGTCCCGATAAAAAAAGTCATATTTGACTCAATTAACGAAGAAACTCTATTGCCAAATGAATTGGTGAAATTGTGATGCGCAAGCAATATTCTGGTGGATTTAGCAGATGTTTCACTTCCGCAAAAAAAGTTTTTTGTTCACTTCCATGTTTACTCTTCCAAATCATGCTGTGTGATGATCAAATACAGGCTTTTATAGAGAATCAAGTGCTGACAAATACCAAAAATAACCATTCACAAAAGTTTTATTCCCAAAATTTGGATAAACAAACAGATGGATAATAAAATTGTCATTATACAATGTTGTGTATAGCATGTGTTTTTCTTGTACTCATCCAGGTTGTGGTGAAAATTCATATTGGACTCGAGACTGTGTGTTGCGTCCAATATGACTTTTCACCACAACCTGGACTCGTACAAGAAAAACACATACTGTACACAACATTGTATAATAACTTTAAATTATAACACAGGCAATAATTACCTCAAATTAGCATTAAATAGATGGATCATGACTCCAGGATACACAATAAATGCCACAGACAGAATCAAATAAACAATGAAGACACAATAATTTCCAAACATTCAATGTTTGACCCTCAGAATCGAAACAGCAGAGGAAGAACATAACTCAAACAACGTAACTCGGGATCATCAACATATAAATAAAATGGTGATCACTAGGCACTACCTGGTCAGCCTTTGGTCAAGCAATATTGTATGCACTTCAAAATGATAACGCGAGTGCCTAGCATGTTAATATTCGACAAGCGTATTTCCAGAATTCAGTTTAACTCATTTATAATAAATTATAACTAGAGGTGTGACTGTCCCAATGGAACTAAGGATACCCCCCGTGTTTTTAAAATACTAAGATGTTTCACATGTCAGTAAACATTTTGTTAAAATAATAAAATAACAGTTCCCATTGCAGGTGCACAACCCTAACACTAATCTTAAACCTATTGACCGAAAAATGTAGGAATAAAAGCTCGGACAAAATTATGCATGTTGCGAAAATGTTCTTAAGTCGAAAAAGGGGAATAACTCCACACAAAAAAGTCAGACAGACATCATAATCGCAGGTGCACAGGTTCCCACGGTACTAAATATCAGTGCCAAGATTAAAAAACATTGACCTATAAATGTAGGAATAAAAGCTTGGACAAAATTATGCATGTTGCAAAAAAAGTCGAAAAAGGTCATAATCGCAGATGCACAGGTTCCCATGGTGGTTGATGTCTGTGCCAAGTTTCACGAAAATTGATCCAAAAAATGACTTGAGAAAAACTCCGGACAAATTTGTGTCCACGGACCACGGACGGACAAGCTGATTCCAGTATACCCCCCTAACTTCGTTGCGGGGGTATAATTATAATTAAAATGTTTTGACAGACCGCCATCCAAGTTCAGCAGTTCAAAATCCCATTCAGTGGTTCAGCAGGTGCAGTTCAGCAGATTCTCCCCAACACAGATTAACTCATTTAGAACGACGATAGTCGGGTGTGTGTTGTGCAGATGACCTATAATCAATAGGAGATACCCAAAGCATATTACTTTCAATTCCGGGTAGTTGCCTAGAAACCGTTACCAGGGAGTGATCGTGTGGAAAAGTATACCAATCTTAAAAATACTCAGTGGTCGTACTGTTCGTCTGATCATCATGAAATATGTCATAGATGTTTAATATTGACATGTAGATGGGAACGAGTGATTTTAGGGTCGTTCGGCCAAAATACATGGCCGCCAGCAGCCATCTTGGATTTTACTCTTTGCATGACTTTTTCCTTTGGCGTGGGCTACAGGTCGTAGCTTTGGTCAGATCTTCATGAAATTTGTCATGGATGTTAACAATGACACGTAGATGGGAACGAGTCCTTTTGGGGTCAATTGGCCAAAAAAACATGGCTGCCAGCAGCCATCTTGGATTTTACTCTTTGCATGACTAAATCCTTTGGCACAGGTTAGACATTTCAATTAGCACCTTTCCTATTCCTCCATTTACTGTCAACCATTAAATTATTCCCCTACCTAAGTTGAGCTACAGTGTCATTGACACTTTCATTTATGTATAGAACAGTATAGAATGCAGCAAAAAGGGAGATAACTTGCCAAATGTCATTAAAACATCGATAAATCTGGTGTATAGATCAAAATTGGGTACAAATTTCGGAATTGAAAAAAGACCAATATATATCGATCGAATATACATGTCTCAAAGTTATCGGGGCGGAAATGCCCTTAACAACAATTTTTTCAATCCCATCATTTTATAGACAAAAGACAACCTAAATCGGTTGAACAAGGAGAGGTGTTAACAATTAAAGTGCAAGATAACTAGTTGTGACTGGTATGCAAAAATTAGGCATTTCGATTACACTCTTTTACGACCGGGTAGCATCATATCGCACGTTCCTAACTTGATTTTCACGTACCACAAATGTACATTTTTATATTTCCACAGCCAATATTGCTACTTGTGCTAACAAATATTTATTAAAATGGTCAAATGTCACAGTCAATATATGAGCTGGATTAGATCATCCTACAAATAGTCCTTGAATGTCGAAATGTTTGACAGTTCCGCTTGTTTGTTATCTTAACTTGCACTTTAACTATCATAAGTAACCATGAAAAACCCCCGACACTCTTTTATTAATGGTAGTCTTTTATATTTTATAGATTAACTAGAGTTTACAATGTGCTAGAATTTATCCAAAATACGACAAATTGTATCTTGTTTTAGTGGAAATAAGTCACATGATAGCATGTTCCAGAAAATAACACAATATAACACAGTATAAACAGTATACACCTTTTTAATATACACAATCATACACCTCTACCAGCCTGAGAACAAAAATTAGAATATCGGAATTGTCCGGTATAAGAGAAGAATCGAACGCATTCTGAGAGGTGCCACCCAGCACCGAACATGAAACTGTAAATTCTATGAATTCGGTAGGCCATATTGCCGATTTGCAAAAGATTAATCGACTGGCGGATTTCAGCGTCGACTTGTTTAATAATCGAGTCGACGCCGATTAGTCATATAATTGTTTCAACACTAGTCAGAAACCATATATGCCTTGTGTAACAACAGTGAACTACTTGAAAAAGATCGATTGAACTTGAGAAGGATTGGTTTTGCAACAAATAGGTACTGACAGTATCATTATTATTATGACACATAGTTGTCAGCAGCTTTTGAGATAAACTACATGTAGGTCACTGCGGATGGTCAGTTGAGCTCTTGATCTGCATGGCAGGTGTTACACATGTGGTAATCAAAGTGTAATTACATGGAGTAATAACTGGATTTCCCTATAATCTTATATAGCCATCAACGTTTTCCGAGTTTTGATGAAAAACATGGGCGTCAATGACCATCTTCGATTTTATTCTTTCCATAATTCAATAATTTGGTATACCCTACTTGTCCAATCGTTAATAAACTTCATATGGATCTTCGGGATAACAACAAGATGGGAGTAGTGTAGTTTTTCCGAATTTCGTTAAAAAACGTGCCACTGACAGCGATTTTGGATTTTACTATTAGCATTACTATTAAACCCTTTAGCACAGACCACAGTCCACTTCACTCATCCGATCATCACCAAACTTCATATTTATCTTGATATTGATCTATTAGATGAGAGCTATCAAATATTTTTTTTGAATTTCATAGGAAAAAATTGTCGCCAGCGGCCATATTGCATTTACGTTATATGTTATCGCGTCATGTCGATATCTAGTATTACTTAGAAATTTCAGCTTTCCAGATTCATAATTGCTCCATTGACTGTATTAAACAGATGAAATTATCCCCCTCTTCGGATAGAGTGTCACTGAAACTTTATTTTGTCAGACTGCCTGTAGTCACTGATTATATGTGGAAATAATCTGTAATAAGATGTAGCACTGTTTTATTTTATATTTACATATAGTGCTGTTTTTAGCTCACCTGAGACAAAGTCTCCGGTGGAGCTATAGTCATCACTCCTCGTCCGTCGTCCGTCCGTCCGTCCGTCCGTGTTTACTAATGACTACTTATGTGGCTAAGATTGTGTAAAATGGATATTTATGTGCATAACTTCCGTTGCGTGGCTAGCCACGTAACAGCTTTCAGATGGACGTTCTAAAATGATCTATTTGGCCTAATCAGCTTATTTAATTTTGTAGTCACTCAAAATTTGGAGAAAACCATCATACCGAATTGGTTCATATTTGGTGTGGATGTTCCCTAGGTGACTCTCATTCAGATTTGTTCAAATGAGGTCACCAAGTCAAATAGTTTTGATGTCAGGACCATAACTATTTTTCCACATAGTAATTCTTAAAACAACTTCTTTTCTGAAGTTGTCGGGCCGAATGGGTTCATATTTGGTATGAGGGTACCTTGGGTGACTGTGGTTCAGATTTGTTCAAATGAGGTCACTGGGTCAAATGTGGGTGGGGCTATGGACATAAATCTGAATTTTTTAATTTTTTTTTTCAATTTAACTTATTGCTCAATTTAACCAAAAAAAAATAAATATATATATATATTTTATTTTTCATAAATAATTTTTTTTTTATTAAATAAAATAAAAAAAAACTCATTAAAATTTTGAAGAACCTATGACATTACATCTTTGGGAGGGGAGGGGAGGTACCTCTAGTCACTCCACTATATTTGGTTGAAATCAGGGGTTTGGGAGAAATCAGGAACAGACAGATGTACAGAAATGTTCAGTAAATGACTTTAAATCCTTGTATTCTCTACTACAGCAAGCTACCCATGTGCTCTGATGGACACATGTTTATACAACTGGCAGATGGGTAGATAACATCTGCTGTGCCATAGTGCTTTCCATCCCCAGAGAGTGTAATTCATGTCATTTGTAATTTAACTGAGATTAATGGTGTTATCAATGAAGCACCCTTGTTGTTTACATTATCACTCAGTGGTCATTAAAATCAGATTAATTTCATTTTCTCCAAGTTTGAATTAAGAGTGTCTGGCATTTGTAGAATGAGGTTCCCAGAGGGTGAATTTAGGGGGTTGCTCCACACAGCAGGCTAGCATAACCAAATACACCCTCTGAGAACCTTATTCTGCTTAGGCCTCATCTTCTTGGAAGTATCTAGAGTCTCAAGATCTCATTCTGCTTAGGCCTCATCTTCTGTGAAGTATCTATAGTATCAAATTTACATTGTTGTTAGTTAAATTTCCCTTCTAGGAAGTTTATATATCCCCTAATTTGCAGAAGATAAAATTCATGATTGAGGTGCCCAATGGGTGAACATCACCAACTTCAACTGGGGAACTTCAATCTTATTCTAGGTCTTCCATAGCAGTTGAGGGCCTTATCAGAATGAGGTCCCCAGAGGATGAATTTAGTGATACTAGCCCGCTGTGCAGGATAGCGTCACTAAATTCACCCTCTGGGGACCTCATTCTGCAAATAACAGACAGACTATTTCAAGGCTTGATTGTATAATACATTGTGTTGCTTGAGGCCAGACATGCACAATGTAGGAACAGACATGCTTTTAGTGATGCTATCCCACACAGCGGGCTAGCATCACCAAATTCACCATCTGGAGACCTCATTCTGCTTAGGCCTCATCTTCTGGGAAGTATCTATAGTATCAAATTTACATTGTTGTTAGTTAAATTTCCCTTCTAGGAAGTTTCTATATCCCCTAATTTGCAGAAGATAAAATTCATAATTGAGGGGCTCAATGGGTGAACATCACCAACTTCAACTGGGGAAATTCAATTTTATTCTAGATCTTCCATAGCAGTTGAGGGCCTTATCAGAATGAGGTCCCCAGAAGGTGAATTTAGCGTCACTAAATTCACCCTCTGGTGACCTCATTCTGCAAATGACAGACACACTATCACACTATTTCAAGGCTTGATTGTATAATACATTGTGTTGCTTGAGGCCAGGCATGCACAATGTAGAAACAGACACGCTTTTTGTGATGCTATCACGCACAGCAGGCTAGCATCACCAAATTCACCCTCTGGAGACCTCATTCTGCTTAGGCCTCATCTTCTGGGAAGTATCTATAGTATCAAATTTACATTGTTGTTAGTTAAATTTCCCTTCTAGGAAGTTTCTATATCCCCTAATTTGCAGAAGATAAAATTCATAAATGAGGTGCCCAATGGGTGAATATCACCAACTTCAACTGGGGAAGTTAATTCTTATCCTTTGTGAAAATGGGATCACAAAGTCAAATAAGGCCAGAGCAAGAGACTTAACTATTTCACTACATAGTAATTCTTAAAATATGTTTGCAAGAACTAGTTGGCTTATATAGAATGGAATGTTCTTCCTTGACTGCAATTCAGATTTTTTTTAATGGGGTCACCTGGTCAAATAGGGGCCAAGCGAAGGACAGTTTCCCTCTTACTATGTTTCCTTCACAAGGACCATCAGGTCTATTTTTATACTGATATTTATGATATGTATGAAGGGTTCTTTGGTGTCTGGGATTCAAATTTATTCAGATGGGGTCACCAGGTTAAATAGGGTGGGAGAATTACTATAGAGACATATAGTTATGTCCCTGGTCCCACCGTGGGACCAGGGACATAACTATATGTCTCTATAAAAGTAAATGCAAGGGTATTAATTAACAAGAAGGACTTTTAACAGTCGCCTCCTTTTTATATGTCTCTATAGTAATTCTTAAAATGTCTTCTCAAGAGAGTTTGGACTATTTAGCTTTAATACATATAGTATGGAGGAATCAGGAGGATCCTTTAGTGACTGAGATTCAGATTTGTTAAAATGAGGTCAACCTGTCAAGAAATGGCAGGCTATGGGGAGTTAACACTTTTGTGTCCAATAAAATCATCGAAATACCAAATTCATTAAAACATCTACCTTGGAACCACCTGACTGATTGGTCTGACATACATGTATTGTGTTTTGGGTCCATGGATAATTGGGCTTCAAACATGTTTAAATGGTTTTAGAAAAAGGCGCTTGTGAGATTGGATATTTCCAACAATTGAGAAAGTTTGAGGTGTCGGTTGTGAAATTCCAACCTAAGACTTGGGAGTCTGGATCCCGGTCGGGAGGGGACTTGTTGAGCTGGAGGAGGGGGGTGATCAGTAGTGTACAGTTGGCAATTTCAAGGTGGATTTTCACCAAGCTACATACTTGAAGTCTCTCTAGCCACATATCCTGTTTAAATCTACTTCTTTTAAAGTGATTATGAAAAGTGCTCACTGTTTTGGTCTCCAGAGTCCCAGTCTTATCAGTCTTTGCAGTCTGGTGAGCGACCCCACAGTCATTGACTGTCTTGTTTATACAACAATTCCATCCAGGCTTCTCAACGGTACACAGTACCGGTACCCGCCGGTACTCGGGCATTTTTGCAGTACCGGTACTCGGTACTGTGGTTGCATATATGCACATTCGTAGATCAGCAGGCTGTTTGGCAAAATACAGTAGTATCAAGTTTCACTGTTTAAACTACACACGATGTAAATCGATTGTGATTGTATTCATGGTGCGAGAGGTCGGTCTCGGAAGGGTGGGTCCTGGTTTTTATGTGTCTATTATAACTCTTCAATGGTTAAATTCCAATTTTTTAAAAGCACAGCATTGTGATATTGTTTTAATCTTGTGATTGGAACTTGGGATTGCAACTTATGTTTTTGCCTTTATTATTGCCCAGTTGTGGCAATTATACACTTAAAACCCAGTTACAATTTCTTATCATTTATTCACCAACAACCCCACCCACAAGTATGTCCCCACACGTTTTGATTAATCACATACACACGTACCCGTTCACATGTCGTATCAGTTTGCAAATAAGGTCGACCATTTTGAATTTAAATGGGACTCATGGAACCTTCAGTTATAGAATCAAATCGGGAACGAATATCCACGAACCGTGCACAATGTAATTTGCTGAATAGACATGATAGTTCATATTTGGTATAGGAACTCGTGGAGAGAAATTGTTGCCTAACTTGACTCATTATTGTTTAGATTTAAAATGGCCAACCGCGTGACTTTGCAAATACATTTATTCTGATTGAATATTGTGAAGTGAAAACCACCGATGTGTGTCGCGTTACGGAAAACTTTCTATCATAGTCCAGTGCATTTATGGTTTCACCTCATAATAATTGCAACACAAAGTTTCTCAGTGGGAATAAGTACTTTAACCCATCACAAATAATATACTAAAAATCAAGAAATGCAAAATTGATGAATTTTGTGAAATAAATTTGTCAAAATACTCATTTTATAGCTTTTTAAGGATGTTTATAAAAAACTTCCTTTCACAGGTCCTTCCATTTATATAACCATTTTGTAGAGTGCACAACCCTGATTACAGAACAGAAAACCTTTCCTAGATACGTTCAGTATTTTTTGAGTTATGTGCCTCCAAAATTTGGAGTTTGTCTAATTTCGGAGGCTCAATTTCTCAAAATTAGTTAAAATCCATTTTTTATGGTCTAGTATTTTTTAAAATAAAGAAAATGAAGGGATTCCTTGTTGTTTTAGTCATTTCCTCTCTAGGTTGTGCACAAAATATGATTTCTTTATGCATCTATGATTGAGAGGACAAAAATATTCTTAAAAAAAATGTGTGTTCCACCATTGTATGGACAGCCAAATTTGCCTGTGGTCCAGAACCGGCGTGATGAAATAGCATATTTGATGTCATACAAATCAATAAATATATATCCATATTCCCTGTCTTTCTCATAATCACTTAAGTATACATCGTTAATAAACACATTGTATTAAAGGAATTTCCCAAATCATGGTGTAGAAAATCAAATTATGGCCCTATGAATCTTTTAATAGAATTGACTCATCTGAAAATGCCATTTTGGGGCGTTTTTTGGGGCGTTTTTTGTGTATAAATTGTAAACAACAATGTATGTTTAATGTGCAAAATCATTTGAACTTTCCTCCTGAAACACTTTAGTGTTGAAATAAATGCCTTATGTTGGATATGTCATTGAATGTAACTAAATTTCACAAATTTTTCTGGAAACTGATGCCAAATTTGAATATTTGAAAAATGGGGTAGGGGAAACCATATTGACAAAATCTAGAAAATATGGACCTTGATGCATAAAACTTTAACATCACCAGCTCCTACACACCTTATTCTCTCATACAAAGTAAACTGCTTCCTGTTTTGATGTTCATATTTAGAGCTACGATCCTTTTTGTTGTAACTCAATGGCGAAATGGCGAATCATTATTTCAGGCTGGTTCTATATATAAACATGCTGATAAAGTTCTAAATAAACATCTATTAATTATTAAAGTACTAAACTGTTTACCATGCAAGAATAATCTGCACAAACTGGAATAAAACAACCCTTTGTCTCCAATGACTAGAATATGGTGACAAGATCACAGCCTTTGTGATTTCACCTACCCCATTATCAATAGTGATGCGGACCGGATCGCTTTGGACCGGTCAGGTCCGCGGTCCAGGGGTGGACCGCGGTCCGATCCGGACCGGGTGTCACTGCACCAGACCGGACCGCTTTTTGCCGCCGGTCCAGTACTCTCCGGTCCGGTCCACTACTTTACTTCAGTTATAATAAACTATCGCGAATATTATTGCGTATTTGCCGTCATATCAATTAGCAACGATGTATTGACGCATTCAAGTGGTTATATCTATTAAACGTTTGATGCCACGAAAACAATGTATAGATGTACTTTGTACATGTACTTTCCTTATAATGAAAGTGCCAGTGTGGGCGGCCGCTTGTTTCGTTCTAAATTGTTTTTAATAACTACTATCCTACACTGGCCAACACTATGTAGCACCCTATCAATGCGACAAACATGCAACTGACTGAGTATGGAACTGTTTGTCATAAACAGTGTAACATGGCATCAACTAATCAATTTGGATGGATATCGAATCGAGTATTCTATTGTTTTTCACAGTTATAATTATCGAAGAAACATGAAAACCATATTACATAGTACATACACAAGACAGTCACATTAATCCAATAGTAGTTGTACTTAGGTATATAACTGTAATTGTCAGGACTATACAATCAGCCATGACAATCTCCAAGACTCCAATATTAATGTAGTATAGTCATATTAGTTCACATTTGTATAATTGTCATCAGTATAGTTATTTCGTTTAAATTTCAATTTAATGAAAATAAGTATGATACGAATCATGCATACGATCAGTTGAGTGCCATGTTAGATTGGTTATAACACATTCTGGCCCTGGCTATATATCTGTCCAATACATTTTAATAATTAGTGCATGTTCGCATTACTAGAATACTACTATCGTGCATCGTTCCCAGTATATCCGACCAGAGACAGACAATGATGCATACAATCGGCAAACAATGTAAGTTTTAACATATATGGACTCATTGCAATGCACTGAACTCAGTAACCTTAATATAGTTTGTACTATACATAGTAAAAACTTTGAGAAAACAGAGAATTCATTAACATATAGCCCATTATAGGTGGACTGGACCGTTTTGGACTGGTTCAGGCATGTGTACTGGACCGGAATGGCCTGGACCGGACCGGACTGGACTGCCTTGGCAGTGGACCGGACCACCCAAGGTGGCCCGGTCCGGTCCGCATCACTAATTATCAAAATTCAAATTTGGAGTCAGTTTCTTGAAAAATATGTGAAATCCAATGACTGTTGATTGGCATAACCAATGTAATCATATTTTTTCCAACACTATTAAGTGTTTTAGGAGGAACGTTCAAATGATTTTACACATTAAACACTAATTGTATCCATTGTTGTTTACTATTTGTGCACAAAAAAAACTTTAAAATGGACAAAAACACCACAAAACAGTCCAAAATGGCATTTTTGGAAAAGAGTCAATACAAAGGATTCATAGGGCCATAAGTTGATTATGGCACATATGTGTTCAACAATTCCAGCACAGTGTATTTAACCTAGTATACTTAAGAGGTTATGAGAAATACAGGGCATATGGATATCAATTTATTGAGTTGTGTGACCTCAAATGTGGTATTTCATCACACCAGTTCTGTGTCACAAGGCAAATTTGGCTATTATTAAAGTCCATACAATGGAACACACATTTTGTTTTTGTCTTCTCAATCATAGATGCATAAAGAAATCATTTTTTTGTGCACAATATAGTGAGGCAACTAATACAACAGTAAGATATCCCTTCATTGTTCTCTAGTTTTTAAAATACTAGACCCTAAATTCTTCAGAAATTGAGGCTCCAAAATTAGACAAACTCCCAATTTTGGAGGCACATAACTCGAAAAATTCTCAAAGTATCTGGAAAATGTTTTCTGTTCTGTAATCAGGATTGTGTACTCAACAAAATGGATATATAAATGGAAGGACATATGAAATGAAGTTTTTTATAAACATCCTTGAAAAGCTATAAAATGGGTATTTTACCAAATTTTACTAAATTTATTTCACAAAATTTATAAATTTCGCCTTTCTTGATTCTTTTTTATTTTTAGAAATTAGTATGTTGTTTATAATTGGTTAATAGACTTATTCCTGCTAAGAAACATTGTCTTGCAATTAGTTTGAGGTTTGGCACTTTATTCTCATATTATATGTATATAAAATGCACTGAACTAATAGGCACGAAGATCCTTATGAACATGGGAGGGAAAGATGTTATGAGTTATGTATTCAAGTGAACATCCCACACAATAATAATGAGTGCTCCGTCTCTCAAGATAGACAACGACGTTGTACACGTCGACCCACAACCCTTGTTTCAGAGGCTTATCACTGTTGCCAAAGCGCCGACCAGAGGTGATGTAACCTGCTGTGTCAGACTTTTAGGTAGAAAAGGATTTCATTTTATATTTATACATACACTATCACCAGGTGCAATGTTGGAAGGGGCTTAATTTGGAACCAACTGATATGGGGATGGCAGGTTATTATAGGATGGGCAGCTTTATATAATCCTATCAAATGTGAGGAACCACCAGCTCCAAAAGAACTACTGAACATCATTCGTTGTAAATGTAAAACAGACTGCAAAAGCAATAGGTGCACATGCCAAAAACATGGAATTATGGTGTTCTATGTCTTGTGGGGAATGCCAAGGTGTTGACTGTTCGAACACACAGCCTTTCGACAACAGTGAAATGGAGGCCTAGACTGAAAATCAGAACGATCTATCCAGACTTTAATATTATTTTTTCATAATTCTATATTTTTTTAATGAATTTCTATATTTTTTCTCTTTTTTCACTATTTTGCCACAAAATATGGACCACATAGTGTCATTGATACCACAACCTGGCCCAAAATTGATGGAAATCCCATATATAACTGACTATTAACAACAGTCCAAGTCCAACTATGGCAATTTTCTAATTCATAAACATGTAATGTGAAATTCCATTTTTCACTGATTTCTTGTCATTTTTACATCTTTTCACCCTAAAATATTTTGATTATTTGCTCGTAGTAACAACATGAAAAAAACCAACAATTGTGGATATAACTATATGTTAAACAATAGTTCCAAGCCCAGTTATGACAATTTACAACTGCATCAAGAGTAATATTGTAGACTTCCAGTTTTCACTGAATTTTGGTAAATTTTTCAACTTTTTGACCCAAATTTAAAACATTTAATCAATATATATAGAATAAAATGATACAATATCTTGGATACAACTGTACCACAGTTTATCATTGTGAAAATATAACAATTGTATGTTTACATCAAGAGTTATTAACAAAAAATGTTAATCTCCATTTTTCACCAATTTTTCATCATTTTCGCCACTTTTTGCCTCAAAAAGGCCATTTCGCATGTTCAGATTTTTTTTTATTTTTAGCTGAGTATACTCTATGATGCTCCCAACCAAAATAAAACAAAATCTTTTGTGTTGCAATTATTTTGAGGTTCAGCCCTATTTTCTCATAAATGCACTGGACTATCAGTTGATCTTGAATTTTACTATTTTTATGGCTAAATAATTTGGTTGATCCTACAGACGATATCCCTCGTCCGATCGTCACTAGATTCCACAATGATCTTCTGGATGACCAGGATGAGAGTAATCTAATTTTTCCGAATTTCGTTAAAAAACATGACCACAGGCAGCAATTTTGTATCTTACTCTTTGCATGACTGAATTCTTTAGCACATGTACAGACCACATCCCTCATCTGATAGTCACCAAACTTCATATTGATCTTCGGGGTGACCACTAGATGGGAGCTATCGAATGCTTTGAATTTCTTTGGAAAACATTGTCGCCAGCAGTCGTCTTCTATTTTGGTTTTTATGTGTACCCATACCATGTATGGTACACATAATGCTGACGTCCGGATCAACCATCCGTCGTTCGTCCGTCCGTCTGTCCGTCTGTCCGTCTGTCCGTCTGTCCGTCCGTCCGTCTGTCCGTAGACATTTGCTATCCGATTCGATTACTGGAGTATCTTTTATCGGATCATGTTCAAATTTTATGTGCATGTTTACAATGACACACCCCTCACCTGTATAGTTTTTGGTATCGATCGGTTGATCGGTTTAGAAATTATTAACACTTTGCATCCACACATGGGCATGTGCTATCCGATGCAATAACCCAAGTGTTTTTTGTCCGATTGTGTTCATATTTAAAATGTAGGTTTATGATGACACACCCCTCACCTGTATAGTTTTTGGTATCGATCAGTTGATCGATTTAGAAAATAATTAACCCCACTCACAAATTCTATCTGATGCATCTAAGTCAAACAATTTGCTTATGATCTGCCTCATATTTCTTACCTAGGTCTTTGTTAGCACGTTCTTTATCTGTATCGATTTTGGTATCGTTTTGTTAACCCTTTTCACTCTTATGTTTACTTAGTACTCATTCAAGCTGCTATGACTCAAAACATTTTTCATCTGATCTACACCAAAATTGGTACATGTGGTCCTCACCCCGAAATACAGATCAGGTTCGAATTTGAGTTTGATCCGGTATATTTTAACAGAGTTATGGCCCTTTATAATTCAAGTAATTTACTACCTATTGTATATGCCCTGTGAGAATTTAAGACAAACAACTTTACACAGTAATCTTCTGCATTATTGGAATCAGAAAATGACACTGGATACTCTTTGCCAAACCACTGCTGCTCCCAGAGGCTGACAGTGATTGATGATAATTTACTCCAGTTTGTGTGCAATAGTAATTTAACCCAACCTGTTGAAACATGTTCGTGGCATTAATACAAATAGTCCATTGTCCATCTGAAGGATGTTCTGGAGCATGGCTGTTTAGAGAATTGTTGTTTACAGAGACACTGTTGTCTTATCTTGAGAAAAAAATTAATCCACACATTAGTTCCATCATATGATGTCATTGGAAATGATTAACCCTCTCCACACATTATATGTTCATTCTCCTATTCTATGTCCAGGTTGATTGTGATCCACTTTTCACTTGCATGTATTTCATGATTAAAATTAACCTATTCCATAGACACATGATATCTGATAGGCAGATTTTAAATTATCTCTTTCGCCTTGGGCCAGGTTCACTAAGAATTTCTATAAGCCACCAATTGAATATTCATCATTTGAGGAAATATCTTGGTTTGAAATTCCCTCTATTGCATTTGGGCTGCAGGATAATAATAATGGTTCTGGTATTCTTGAATATTTCTGCTGTTACAGACATTGTATCTTTCCAATGATCAGCTTAGAATAAAATTAACCATAGGTACATGTATACTGTACGCAATCCAATGTTATGACTCTAATATTTTCAATTTGACCCTTCTCATATCTCTCCTTTAGTTATCTGATAATTCTGTGTTAAAATATTTTATATCCAACCATTATCAATCATATTTAATATCAAGGTCTATACCAGACCTGTTAAGTTTTGAAAATGTCAATCCGTGAGATTTTTGCGGGAGGTATGCCCAAATATGTTCATGTTCCAAAAAAAATTTTATGATGAAGATTGCATAATTTTTATGAGTTTCTATTTTATAAATATATAGACCAATATAAAATGGCAATGAATGTCCTGTTGGTAATTGTAATAGAGCTGCTATGTTTCAACTTAGAATTTATGCATGCTGCCATAACTCAAAAAGAAATTATCTGACCATAACCAAATTTGGTATGTGAGTTGCTCAACTCAAAATACATATCGAGTTCGAATATGGGTTTGATTCGATATTTTTTAATGGAGTTATGGCCCTTTGACATAGAATTCATGAATGCTTCGATAATTCAACAAGTTTTCAACTGATAGGAACCAAATTTTGTATGTGAGTTTCTCAACTCAAAATACAGATCGAGTTCGAATATGGGTTTGATCCGGTACTATTTACTGGAGTTATGGCCCTTTGATTATTTTATTCATCGCTAAAATATATCAAAGATACACAGGTGGCACTGTCTAGATAATATCTAATAAATCAGTTTCACAATGCTATGGAGACAAGAGATACTATCCAGTTACAATGCCATGAAGTTCTCTCTCTCTTGTACTGGTATTGAGTTAATTAACTGCTAGGAGTTGTGTTGGCTATATCAGATATACTTTATACTCTATAAGTATCTCTGGCCATATCATAGGTGGAATGTTTATATTTTATATTCATGGTTATTTAAATTTCACCTTAAAGGCATAATCTGGTTTCATTGTTTAAAAGCATTACCATTGGAATTTTGTTGGTTGCATGGGAAGACAACTTTGGTTTTCAAACTTTAAAAAACGAGAGCTCTGTATCAGTCTATGGGAACAAAATAATTGTTCATAACACTCTTAGAACTGTAGGTCTAGTTTGTTTTATCTATATATTAATCAAAAGCTTTTTCGACATTGATTTCAATTGTTTACAAATGTGAATTGAAATATTAAAGGGGCACACCAGTTTGATGTATTTTTCCTGTACTCTGCATGAGATAAAACTGTTTATGTGTACCTATACCATAGTATGGTACACATAGTGTCAATGTCCAGATTGACCACTCGTCTGTCCGTCCGTCTCTATCTGTCTGTCTGTCAGTTCTTAGACACTTTAGGCATAATGTGATATCTCTAACATTTTCTATTTGATCGGAACCAAATTTTGTGTATAGGTTTCTCATCCCAAAATACAGTTCGAGTGAATATGAGTTCGATCCGATTTATCTTAAAGCAGTTATGACCCTTCTTTCTTTTTTTTAAATTTAAAATTTTGATTTTTCATATTTGTTTAGATTGAATTTCCTCGCTCGATTTAACATAAAAAATATTTAAAAACTTTTATAATAATAAAAAAAATTATTGAGTTAAAAAAAAAAAATAGTTGCATGTAATATAATGATATCAATAAATTGCCATGTGAACATCCAATATCCAGAGCACATGCGAATACCTTTATTAATAGATGTCATTCCAAGTGAAATCTGTTATTAATTGAGTGGTGACATATGTTACATAGCTCTAGGGGGTGGTTGTATGAAGGTAAAGATGAACCTGCTGGCTGGATAATTGTTTGTCCTATCTGTCAAATTGATTAATGGCTAAACAATTGGATCTCACAATGAGAGGTCATTGGTTGAATAGGGACAGAGTTATGAGATTTAAAACGACTCCTCCCCACCCCAATTACCTTAACCTCTTCTTAAGACAAATAATTTGAGCTTTTGATTTTAAGTTAGGTACTGATATGTGTATCACTGTGATCATATCTTTGACCAATTATCAGTTATAGCTAATCGGTATCGCCAAGGTATGGGTTAAACATCTGCCGATCGTGATCGGCCTCTCGTTCGAAAATAAAATAAAACAAAATTAAATTTTAAAAATGCGATGCTATAACCGAAGTATTTTTTGTCTGATTGTGTTCATATTTGAAATTTTAGTTTATTATGACACACCCCTCATCTGTATAGTTTTTGGTATTGATTGGTTGATCGGTTTAGAAAACATATTTCTTCTGATCTGCCTCATATTTCTTACTTAGGTTTTTCTTAGCACGTTCTTCATCTGTATGGTTGTTGATATTGTTTAATTAACCATTTCACTCTTATGTTTACTTAGAATTCACCCAAGCTGCTATGACTCAAAACATTGTTCATCTGATCAACACCAAATTTGGTATATGAATTTATCATCCCTAAATACAGATCAAGTTCGAATATGGGTTTGATCAGATATATTTTAACAGAGTTATGACCCTTTATAATTCAAGTAATTACTGCTGGGAATTTGAAGAGACGATATCTCACAGACCATGTGTGTTATTGAAATGAGTTAATTATCACTATGGACATTAAATATGGCATGCTATAAAGCCTGATAGTGGTACCACTGGCTGCAATTTTTTTTATAATAATGTCAAATTGTTTGATGGCTATCTGTTGGAGCTATGTTTTCTGTGCAATATTAAGTTAACCCCTTTGTTGAAACAGGTTCATTAACATTAGTTAATGTACACACTATAGGACACCTATTCTAAAATATTAAATTGGAACAGTCCATTGTTACTTTGTAGGGATGTTTTACAGACATTGTTGTTTACAGACACTGTTGTCTTATCTTAGACAGAAATTAATCCACACATTCCTTAGTTCCATGATATGATGTCATTGAAAATGATTAACCCTCTCCACACATCATATGGTTTTGATGCTTTTCATTTGATCATTTTCCTATATTATGTCCAGGTTGATGGTGATCCACTTTTGATTTGCATTGATTTGGGATTAAAATTAAACCATTCCATAGACACATATTATGCGATAAACAGATATAATATTATCCCTTTCACTTTGATCCAGGTTCAGTAAGGGTTTCAATAAATCACCAATTGAATATACATCATTAGAGGAAATGTCTTATTTTGAAATTCCCCCAATTGCATTTGGGTTCCAGGGTAATATTAATGGTGCTGGTATTCTTGAGACTGACTTATTGTATGGGTTTCTAGATTCAATGACATGCTTTTTATAGACTATTTTGTGTTTATCAGTTCATTAGTTTGGATAAGATTAACCCCATTCTATCCGATTTGATAACTCAAATATTTCCATTGATTAGGCCTAAAAAAAAAAATACCTTTGTTTCCGGTAACGGAGGGCAAAAAAATAGGGTGTGGGGGGGGTAAACTTTTTTTTGTTTTTTTTTAAATTTTTTTTTAATTCCCATAAGATACAAAGTATTAATAGCCCTAAATGTGTTTTCTATACATGTATACTATGTATACAGTTTACTTGGATATAATGTAAATGAACTCTTAAGGCACTGTATTTTATAATCTTTTATTTAAAATTTTATTAGTTTTTGCCATAATAGCTTGGCAATAACAGGAGTCCGACCGCTCTTAAATTTGTACACATCTCGCATATTGATGTGAGTCTTGAATCTTTGTCTTAAGGAAGCTTTCACCACACCACCACCTTCTCCACATTGGACACAAGTGTCTGCTTCGCCGATATCAGAACCCTTGGGTATTTTTGGAAAGGGTCCAGGGCCCATGCAATTGGGAAAAATAAATTGTGAAATTTTTGATTTGACATAATGACACTATCAGATGAATTTAAAAAATATGAATAAAACAACAGTATATATACCAGTTGACACTATTAAAGTCAGTAAGTATCTATAAATCTGATACATGGTGTGTGTATATATTCCAGTTCATACTTAGTCAGTACATTTATATACCTCTGATATAGACTTTATTCTAGTAGGGTAATAGAAAATATTATATACAAATTATAGTCAGGACTAATAAATTATTGCTTCTTGATATAATATAAATAGAGGTAAGTAGCCATACCATAATGATAATAACACAATGTGTTAAACTTAAAGCATAGTATTCAAACTGGTAAAAAAAACTCCCCAGCTTCCCACATCATCAATGTTTGCATCTCATACTGGCGTTACATGTTTTAGAGCCTACCGGTAGAAAATTTAACTGCAAATTTATTGAGAATTTCTATGAAACAATCACATGTCATATATGTTCAAAGTCATTTAATTTCTATTAACCAACATCCTACACATATCAATTGGGTTAATAAACATATCCCATGCCCATGCATGGCCCATAAATCTAATTGACTTATTTATGTTAAAGTTACCTATTTTCGAGGCATCCCGTTTTTGGATGTCAGTTGGCCTACTAACCCCAGTTTGGTGTGTTTTGTGAGCGCGATTTTGCAAGTTAATTGGGCTAACGACTCATTGAATTAAAGTCAGCAACTTAAACTAATAGAAACTGGAAGAATAAAGTCAAGTTGGGAGAATGAGATTGGTAATTTTCAGACTGAAAGTTGTGAAAAATTAATTTTGCAAATAAAACGTTTACGGCGGGCGGTCCGGCGAGCAGGGGGGCGGGTTACCGGAAACAAAGGTATTTATTTTTTTAGGCCTTATGTTTATACATGTAGTTCTTGGCATAGTTGACGAGAACACACCCCTAACCTGCATAGTGAGGGTCATTTGGTTTATTTGCTTAAAAATATTAACATCCTACACCAATCCTGTTGACACAAAGTGATAACTAAATATTTTTCACACGATCACTATATTAAGTGTGAATTGTTGAAACTTTTGCACTCATGAAATTTATAAAATTTATAAAAATAGCTAATCGCTATCGCCAAGGTATGGGTTAAACATCTGCCGATCGTGATCGGCCTCTCGTTATATACATGTATATCTCTTCATGCGGATAGCCAGTATTACAATAGGTAGTTCAACTTTCCGCATTCCTGTCATCATTTGAAATATAAAAATTTACCTGATACATGTAGTCCAATGAAAATTAACAAGCGTCCATAAATTAAATTTACCTATGATCCTATTATTCCTCACAATCACATGCACCCTTCAAAATTTTGTTTCGTCATATCTATTTTTAATGACCCCTATGGTAATATTGATATAGATACATTTGTCAAACATTTCTTTGTACAATATACAGGTATATAGTTTGTAACTAAATCTAGAAATATATAATACTAGCTGATGTACTTGACTTCGTTCGGTCTATTTGGGGATTTCTTTGTGATCGCCTCCATCTGGGCAGTGCCCGGTATATACAGCGTCTGGACAAACTATTGTTCAATTGGTCCAGAAACATGCCTATATCAGCACGTTCGAGGACATGGTCCCACGTGAAATTGGACCCGTCCATATTGCTCCCGGGATCAAAGTAGTCCTACACACAAAATTTTAGTCGGATCTGTCAAGGTCCAAAAACATGCCTATGAGCGAGGTCAAGTTGACACGTTAAATACCAAATCCGAGTCGAATCGGTCGAGCAGTGTTCGAGTCTATAACACACATAGATACATGCATTCATACACACATGCATACAGATATTCCAAAATGTATAATAGATAGCTACAAGAATTCTATGATAAATAGTTCACGGGCGACCTGATGCATGCATCTTAGTTTTCTTGTTAATATTTGTGGTTAAGACTACGACAATTGTCGTGGATATCGCCATGTTGTTTATGCAATTGCTATTAGAAACAGCAGTTTCGTGCAATCACGCCCACTTTAAAATGGAACAAAAGAGTTCACGATTTATTGCGAGATCTCGCTCCCATTGCGCATACTGTAAAATGAAGGTACACGGTATGGGAGACCAAATTCACATTTAATAATGAATTACGCTCAGGAGAAAATAATGGCGCTTAAGCACAAATAGGGCATTTACACTTAAGCATAATGAATTTCACTTAAGTGCAATTAATTGTGCTTAAGTGCAATTAATTGTGCTTAAGCGTAAGTGTAACTTCTATCTATTAACCTACCCCTAAACTATTGGCATGACCTGGTGTATCAGGTGCCAAGCAACACAAGAGGGGCATTAGGCTAACTATAACCTGTTTTTAGCTCACCTGAGACGAAGTCTCCGGTGGAGCTATAGTCATCACTCCTCGTCCGTCCGTCCGTCTGTCCGTCTCTGTCTGTCTGTCTGTCCGTCCGTCAACTTTTTTTTTAAACATCTTCTCCTCTGAAACCATCATACCAAATTGGTTCATATTTGGTGTGGATGTTCCCTAGGTGACTCTCATTCAGATTTGTTCAAATGAGGTCACTGGGTCAAATAGTTGCGAAACCAGGGCCATAATTCTATTCCTCCACAGTAATTCTTACAACAACTTCTTGTCCATAACCATTGTGCCGATTTAGCTAATATTTGGTATGTAGGGTCCTTGGGTGACTGGTGTTCAGATTTGTTCAAATGAGGTCACCCGGTCAATTAGTTGAGAAACCAGGGCCATAACTCATAGTAATTCTTACAATGACTTCTTCTACAAAAATATTGGGCCGAATTAGCTTATATTTGGTACTGAGGGACCTTGGGTGACTGGGAATCAGATTTGTTCAAATTGGGTCACTGGGTCAATTAGGGGCAGAGCCAGGGACATAACTCTAAAAACCAAAAAATAAAATTTTTGCATTTTGATCATATTTGGGGTGGATGTTCCCTAGGTGACTGTCATTAATATTTGTTCAAATGAGGTCACTGTGTCAAACAGTTGCGAAACCAGGGCCATAACTATATTCCTCCTTGGTAATTCTTATAACGACTTCTTGTCAATAACCATTAAGCCGATTTAGTTTATATTTGGTATGTGGGGTCATTGAATGACTGGGGTTCAGATTTGTTCAAATGGGGTCACTGGGTCAAATAGTGGTGGAGCCAGGGCCATAATTCCCCAAAAAATAATAAAAAATTCAGGAACTCCTTGATCAATTTAACATACAAACAAAAAATATCCCCCCCCCCCACATGACCCAGAACCCCACCCCAACCAACAGCATTCCACCCTATCTCTTATCCTAACTCACAGGTAAATAAAGTATATTTATTTAAATTCCCATTACAAGGCAACTCTCCTATGAACTGATAGACATCACACATGGCAAGGCAGATAGAGAGATAAAGAGAGCTTAGAACTGCAGCCTTAGACAGAGTCCCCAGGGAGTGTATTCATGTCATCCATAATTTAAATGAGATTAATGGTGTTATCAATGAAGCACCCTTGTTGTTTATATTATCACTGGTCATTAAAATCAGATTAATTTCATTTTCTCAAAGAGTGCCTGGCATTTGTAGAATGAGGTTCCCAGAGGGTGAATTTAGTGACGCTATCCTACACAGCAGGCTAGCATAACCAAATACACCCTCTGAGAACCTTATTCCGCTTAGGCCTCTTCTTCTGGGAAGTATCTAGAGTCTCAAGATCTCATTCTGCTTAGGCCTCATCTTCTGGGAAGTATCTATAGTATCAAATTTACATTGTTTTTAGTTAAATTTCCCTTCTAGGAAGTTTCTGTATCCCTTAATTTGCAGAAGATAAAACTCATGATTGAGGTGCCCAATGGGTGAACATCACCAATTTCAACTGGGGAACTTCAATCTTATTCTAGGTCTTCCATAGCAGTTGAGGGCCTTATCAGAATGAGGTCCCCAGAGGGTGAATTTAGTGATACTAGCCCGCTGTGCAGGATAGCCTCACTAAATTCACCCTCTGGGTACCTCATTCTGCAAATAACAGACAGACTATTTCAAAGCTTGATTCAAGGCTAGCATCACCAAATTCACCATTTGGGGACCTCATTCTGCTTAGGCCTCATCTTCTGGGAAGTATCTATAGTATCAAATTTACATTGTTGTTAGTTAAATTTCCCTTCTAGGAAGTTTCTATATCCCATAATTTGCAGAAGATAAAATTCATAATTGAGGGTCCCAATGGGTGAACATCACCAACTTCAACTTGGGAAATTCAATTTTATTCTAGGTCTTCCATAGCAGTTGAGGACTTTATCAGAATGAGGTCCCCAGAGGGTGAATTTAGCGTCACTAAATTCACCCTCTGGGGACCTCACTCTGCAAATGACAGACACACTATCACACTATTTCAAGGCTTGTTGTATAATACATTGTGTTGCTTGAGGCCAGGCATACACAATGTAGGAACAGACACGCTTTTTGTGATGCTATCCGGCACAGCAGGCTAGCATCACCAAATTCACCCTCTGACGACCTCATTCTGCTTAGGCCTCATCTTCTGGGAAGTATCTATAGTATCAAATTTACATTGTTGTTAGTTAAATTTCCCTTCTAGGAAGTTTCTATATCCCCTAATTTGCAGAAGATAAAATTCATAAATGAGGTGCCCAATGGGTGAATATCACCAACTTCAACTGGGGAACTTAATTTTTATCCTTATCAGATTTGTGAAAATGGGATCACAAAGTCAAATAAGGGCAGAGCAAGAGACTTAACTATTTCACTACATAGTAATTCTTAAAATATGTTTGCAAGAACTAGTTGGCTTATATAGAATGGAATGTTCTTCCTTGACTGCAATTCAGATTTTTTTAATGGGGTCACCTGGTCAAATAGGGGCCAAGCGAAGGACAGTTTCCCTCTTAATATGCTTCCTTCACAAGGACCATCAGGTCTATTTGACTGATATTTATGATATGTATGAAGGGTTCTTTGGTGTCTGGGATTCAAATTTATTCAGATGGGGTCACCAGGTTAAAAGGGTGGGACCAGGGACATAACTATATGTCTCTATAGTAATTCTTAAAATGTCTTCTCAAGGGATTTTGGACTATTTAGCTTACATATAGTATGGAGGAATCAGGAAGATCCTTTAGTGACTGAGATACAGATTTGTTAAAATGAGGTCAACCTGTCAAGAAATGGCAGGCTATGGGGAGTTAACACTTTTGTGACCAATAAAATCATAGAAATATCAAATTCATTAAAACATCTACCTTGGAACCACCTGACTGATTGGTCTGACATACATGTATTGTGTTTTGGGGCCATGGATAATTGGGCTTCAAACATGTTTAAATGGTTTTAGAAAAAGGCGCTTGTGAGATTGGAAATTTCCAACAATTGAGAAAGTTTGAGGTGTCGGTTGTGAAATTCCAACCTAAGACTTGGGAGTCTGGATCCCGGTCGGGAGGGGACTTGTTGAGCTGGAGGAGGGGGGTGATCAGTAGTGTACGGTTGGCAATTTCAAGGTGGTTTTTTACCAAGCTACATACTTGAAGTCTCTCTAGCCACATATCCTGTTTAAATCTACTTCTTTTAAAGTGATTATGAAAAGTGCTGACTGTTTTGGTCTCCAGAGTCCCAGTCTTATCAGTCTTTGCAGTCTGGTGAGCGACCCCACAGTCATTAGCCTGAGTTCTCAACATGGTTTACTTATTGACTTAAATCAGGGGAAAAACCCTATTTTCATATTATCAGCATCCCTTTCCCAAAAATTGGTGTCTCATTCCTGGAGCTGCTTTGATGTCTCGATCAGTCCGCAGGCTCTAATGTTTTTAGCTCAAGTTTACTTTGTAAAGTTTGAGCTATTGCTGTGGCTTGGTATCCGTCGTCCGTGTGTGTGTGCGTGTGTGATTCGTCAACAATTTCCTTTAGCACGGGCTACAGATTGTACCTTTGGTCAGATCATTATGAAATTTGTCATAGCTGTTGACATTGACATGTAGATGGGAATGATTCACTTTGGGGTCATTCGGCCAAAAACATGGCCGCCAGTGGCCATCTTGGATTTCAAAATTCAATCCATTAGCACGGGCTACAGGCCATACTGTTTGTCTGATCATCATGAAATTATTCATGGATGTTAATTTTGAGATGTCATTTTGGGGTCATTCGGCTAAAAAAACATGGCCGTCAGCAGCCATCTTGGATTTTACTCTTTGCATGACTAAATCCTTTGGCACGGGCTACAGGTCGTACCTTTAGTCGGATCATCATGAAATTTGTCACGGATGTTGACAATGACATGTAGATGGGAACGAGTCATTTTGGGGTTATTCGGCCAAAAAACATGACCACCAGCAGCCATCTTGGATTTTACTCTTTGCATGACTAAATACTTTAGCATGGGCTACAGGTCGTTCCATTAGTCGGATCATTATGAAATTTGTCATAGCTGTTGACACTGACATGTAGATGGGAACGAGTCATTTTGGGGTTATTTGGCCAAAAAACATGGCTGTCAGTAGCCATCTTGGACTTCAAAATTCAATCCATTAGCACGGGCTACAGGCCATACTGTTTGTCTGATCATCATGAAATTTGTCAAGGCTGTTGACATTGACATGTAGATGGGAACGAGTCATTTTGGGGTTATTCGGCCAAAAAACATGGCCGCCAGCAGCCATCTTGGATTTTACTCTTTACATGACTAAAATCCTTTGACACAGGCTACAGGTCGTATCTTTTGTCGGATAATCATGAAATTTGTGATGGATGTTTACAATTACATGTAACTGGGAACGAGTCTTTTTGGGGTCATTCAGCAAAAAAGACATGGCTGCCAGCGGCCATCTTGGATTTTACTCTTTGTATAACTAGGCCTTTCAACTTTCCACATTCCTAATCACTCCATTGACTGTATTACATGAAATTATTTCCTTTCCAAGTTGAGCTACAGTGTCATTGACACTTTCATTTATTAAATCGGCATCTACAGTATTTCCATGGTCATATAGCATGAATGGTGTCACTGAGGGCTTGCTTCCTTCATATGGTGCCCATATACTGGAAAATTTTAGAAAATCAGTCGCCCTGACTAATACAGAAGGTAATGCTACTGTGAGTAGCCCCAAATATACAGAAGATAATATAATGCTATCAGGAGTCGCTCCAACTAAAACAGAAGGTAATACTATTGCGAGTCAGCCATTTTGATAAAGAAGTTTGGCTAGCTCCCTACCCATCCAAACCAATGAAAACAAGAGGTGATATGTCAATAGGAGTTAAGGCTAAGTTATGGATAAACCTATTTATTCACCAGGGGTGTTTAGTTACATATAACCATGAAATGCGCTAAAGCGCAATTAATTACGCTTAAGCACAATCAATTGCGCTTAAGCATAATTATTTGCAGTGAATTTGGCCTCCCATAGTTTCGTCCATTGTAACTTTGGCATGGAACATCGGATTTGGTTGTACTTTGGTGTGCTGATAGCCCAGTTTATGGGGAAAGGATACCCACTTCTTGGAGTTAGAAAATAATTTTTTTTTCCATCCATACAAATATTTAGTATTGCCCACTCTCTGAACTGAGCTCCGGAGGCATATGCCACACTTGGCATTGCACTTGTTATTCTGGTAGTATGTTGACAACATAGGTAACACTTCACAGTTTTGAATGATCAGTAGGGGGTAAATTTCTTAGAATATAGTACCAGCGTGACACCATCGATGTGGCATGTGTATTAAGAGAAGGTTATAAATTTGGATTTTTATCCTCTTTGAATTTAAAACAAAATATTGTTTCATGTGACCTTGACCCCAACAGTATCAAGTAGTAGTGATATCTGCCAAAACAGTGGCTCCAGACACCAGCGTGACTTTTTAGCACCTAAAATATTTTTCATCTGTATGAATAAAAGTTTGTTGGAAATCCCGGGGGTGAGAAATTTGAACTTTTTATCACAACTTTACTTTGTAAAGTTTGAGCTATTGCCATGGCTTGGTATCCGTCATCCATGTGTGTGTGTGTGTCCGTGTGTGATTCATCAACAACATGGGATACAGGTCGTACCTTTTAATAGTCAGATCATTATGAAATTGGTCATAGTTGTTGACATGTAGATGGGAGGTGTCATTTTGGAGTCATTCTGAAAAAAATCATGGCCGTCATTGGCCATCTTGGATTTCAAAATTCAATCCATTTATTAGCACGGGCTACAGGTCGTACTGTTCGTATGATCATCATGAAATTTGTCATGGATGTTAATATTGACATGTACATGTAGATGGGAATGAGTAATTTTGGGGTCATGTTTTTTGGCCGCTGGCAGCCATCTTGGGTTTTACTCTTTGCATGACTATTAAATCCTTTGGCATGGGCTACTGTGTGAGCCTACAGGTCATACCTTTGGTCGGATCATCATGAAATTTGCCACCGATGTTAACAATGGAAAGAGTAATTTTGAGGTCCCTCGGCCAAAACACATGTCCGCCAGCAGCCAGCCATCTTGGATTTTACTCTTTGCATGACTAAACCTTTGGCACGGGTTACAGGTTGTACCTTAGGTCAGATCATTATGAAATTTGTCATGTCTGTTAACATTGACATGTCGATGGGAACAAGTCATTTTGGGGTCATTCGGAAAAAAAACATGGCCACCAGTGGGCATCTTGGATTTAAAATTCAATCCATTAGCACGGGCTATGGTCGTACTGTTCGTCTGATCATCATGAAATTTGTTATGTATATTAATATTGACATGTAGATGGGAATGAGTAATTTTGGGGTTGTTCTACCAAAAAACATGGCCGCCAGCAGCCATCTTGGATTTTACTCTTTGCATGACTAAATCCTTTGGCATGGGTGACAGGTCGTACCTTTGGTCGGATCATTATGAAATTTGTCATGACCGTTGACATTGTAGATGGGAAACGAATCATGGGCTTATGCACAATCAATTGCGCTTAAGTGCAAATACCACATATTGTGCTTAAGCACAAATAGGGCATTTACACTTAAGCGTAATGAATTGCGCTAAAGCATAATTGTAACTACTATCTATTAACCTAGATTATGCCATGAATCTCTACTATGGCTAACACCTGTAGAGATCATATTCCACCAGTACAAAACATGGGAATTTTCGACAGGGAACCTTATAAAGTCGATAAAATGACACAGATAATATATTTCTTAATGATTATCTGTTCCTTAATGGTGTACTTCACTATATGTGAAGGTCCCAACTCGAAATTGCATGCTTTTCTGTCACTTTTGAGAGCCGATATCGCAATAAACATTCAATTATTTACCCAGGAAAAATTCCATAATAGTAAGAAATGCAAAGAAAAATCGCTCACAAAGTCACTTAAATCACGAAATTTCTTGTTGCGACCTTCACCTACAGTGAAGTATATTATTAAGGAACAGATAACAACTAAGAAATATATTCCCCATGTTATTTGTTCGACTTTATAACGTTTCCTGTCAAGACTTAAAAAAAGTTCCAAGGTTTTGTGCTGGTGGAATATGATCTCTACGGGTGTTAGCCATAGTAGAGATTCATGGCATGATCTACTATCTAACCTACCCATAAACTAATGACCTGGTGTATCACCTAGCAACACAAGAGGAGCATTGAGCTAATTTTAACCTGTTTTAATTAGCCTGAGTACTCAAAAGTCAACTGTTCCCTACCCATCCAAACCAATGAAAACAAGAGGTGATATGTCAATAAGAGTTAAGGTTAAGTTATGGATAAACCTATTTATTCACCAGGGATGTTTAGTTACATATAACCATGAATTGTGCTTAAGCGCAAATAATTACGCTTAAGCGCAATTGATTGCGCAATGATTGCACTTAAGGGCAATAAATTGTGTTTAAAGCATAATTATTTGCGCTTAAGCGCAATCAATTACACTTAAGCACAATTCATGGATATATGTAACTAAACACCCCTGGTGAATAAATAGGTTTATCCATATTAAACTTAACCTTAACTCTTATTGACATATCACCTCTTGTTTTCAAATTATTTCGAAAAATTGCATATTCCTGACGGGAACGGGAAGATTCGGTCGCGGGAAGATTCGGCTCAGTATTTTTTTCGGTTGCAGGAAGATTCGATTGAGAAAATTTGGCTTGGAAGATTCGGCCAGTCTATTGATTTATATAGTTAATTAGCGCAGGGATTGTGGCTTGTTGACAGCTTGGTCTTTGTCTAATATTGAAAGAACATTTAGTTGTAACAATAACAACTAATTGAAGCGAATGTGGAATCATTTACAAGGGTCTTGATTAACTCAGTTATAGTAATAACACACTTTATATTAGATGAATAATATAATACAAATTATGAAACATATTTACACAAGCTGATAGAAGATGTAATGGACAGTACTAATCTATCAATATTGAATTTTTAACTGAACGAAATTGAGATTTACTCTTTATTTGAAAACACATAATTAAACATTAAAATCATGGATTACATCTATAGAAACGATCACAAAACCTTTTCTTCATTATGAAACAATAAAACTCATTTAAATTCATAACATTAATAAAAAAAATAAACATTTTATTACTTTAATATAAAAATAATTGTGGTTTCCTCTTGCTGTCCTGTTGATAATGCATAGCATTTCTATTTCTATGCTTGTCGATTCTGTATATCTTGGTTACTACCTCTTGAAGGAATTCCGACAAAATTGTAATTGTGAAGTTCCGTTTTTGTTCACATGAAATATTGACGATGTATATAAACAGCGTTTCTTATAATATTATTTGTATTTATGTGATAAGACATGAATAAAGAGCGTTTCTTAATATAGTTTTTGTGGTTGTTCATTCGAATATTGTTCAAATATATACACCATTCGGAGACACATAGAAACAACCAGCGAGTATTTCTCACTGATATCATATCAGCACACGAAGGACAATTCTGTATACTCCGTTGCTAGTTATGCAAACACACTTTTAGTGCTTACGTGAACTGAGTGTGAAAACTGAACGCCCAATCAAACATTCTTTTATAATTATAATTTTTCGCCTTGCATCAGTGCTTATTAATAGTAATCTTATATAATGCTCGAACGTGATATTTGGATTTACCACACAATGTTTACCGGTACCGGTATGTAATAACAATTTATCCATGCAAAACATTTTAAATATGTCATTAACTATTTTCGTTGTTTGGTGAATTCTTTTTCGTTGTCTAATTAGATTTATCACATAATTAACACACAAAACCAGCTTCATAATTATTGGTAAGAGACACGTGTAATATTAGCTCATGCGATGACATCACACCAGTATTTAAATATGTCAATATAACTCATAAAATATGCAATTAAACTTTCTTTACTACAAACATAAAATAATCTCATAAAATATATCAACAAAAAAAAAACAACGACAAAACATCATAAAACTTTTTTAATTCCTCCCCAAAATATGTCTAAACCTTGGAAGATTCGGCCGATACAACCAGCCGAATCTTCCCTTGGCCGATTTTCTTCACGGACCCCTTCCTGACGATGGCAAAAGCCCACACTTGACTTTGTCAAGTTGAGCTAAATACCCACTTGCCGAAAAAATTGCCAATGTGGCAGTGCGAACCATGTTTGTAGGTCCCTATTATCTATACAAAAATTATTTATCTTTTCAGAAACTAATTCATCACTAATTGATATTGGATCACAAACTATTGATGAAACCAAGAAAGATAAATATACAGAAACAGAAACCACAATAGTAACACATAACACCATACAGCAAGATAACAGGGAACAAAATGAAGAAAATAGTCCTAATTCAAAGGAAAGAACAGGAGAATGTTCAGGTGTGCATTCTCGTTCACCAGAAAGTTCAGTCAAATATGGTGTTACAGTGCGACATGTGAACTTTGAAAAGGCAGATGGCAGTCCTGGTGTTAGTATGTGCATTTCTCATCCTGACTCCCCTGCTGAGGTTCAACACAGATTAGCTATCCCTTTTAAGAGGGTGGGTTTGTTGGATGATCAAACTAGCAATTCTGGTGATGAAATTGTTGATGAAGAGTACCATTCTGTGCAACCTGTGAATCTCAACAAGTTAGATGTTAGTCCAGCTAAAAGAAGGCATTCAAAGAGAAAATTGAATCGACAAAGTAATGATTCATGTGTCACTCCGAAATGTTCACGTAAGGTTATAATTAAAGAATTCACAGTAAAACATCATCAGAAACAACAGACGCTTATATTCTCTCATCAATCGGAAACCCAAGCTGACGCTCAAGTCATGGACAGTCATAGTTATGATGAAGATACAGTGAGTGGTTCCGGAAAATTGCCTCCAAAAAGGTTTGATTTGACTTTACAACAGATCTCTGATGAGAACAATGATGAATCTGCTATCTTTGATTCTGAAATTGGCAACAACATAATTGAAGAAATAACAGTTCATAAAGCCTCTAATATTATAAAAGAAAATCCATCCCTTCCTGGTAACACGACACTGAACTGTAAATTTTGTGAATCGAACTTCAGAGAGTTTTCTCTCTTAACTAAGCATGTTGTGACCAACCATGGGATTGATATACCTTACAAATGTGACATTTGTTGTAAAATGTTCAAGATTGAGGATTTTTTGGAACGACATTTGAAAAATAGACATGGTCCCAAAGAAAAAACAGATATGAGTTTAAAAGTTTGTGAGGTTTGCCAAATCCAATTTCCATCATTCAGGAAATTGAGCTTCCATAGAGAAAAAGCTCATGGATTGTCTCGGTTTATCCCATGGAGAACAGCTATAAAGCGGAATAAAAATAATGCCCGGAAGCCTTGTCCTCATTGTAACAAAGTTGTTAGCTATTCAAATATGCTGAAACATATTAGAATAGTTCATCATAAGGAAGTGACTCCTTGCCACATTTGTGGGAAGAAGTATGCAAATAGAGGATATATAAAGAGACATATTCAGCTGTGTCATGATGGCACTATGAATTACTCCTGTCATGTTTGTGGACGACTGTTTAAAGAAGACACAAATCTCAAAAAACATATCCAGAACATGCATATTAGAAAAGATGGCACCCTTCATAGTGACTGTACAACAACTAAGGATGGCGTTCCTTATTCTTACATCTGTGATATATGTGGGAAAGGTTTTTTATCAGACAAAGGCTACAAGCAGCATCAGTTGTTCCATGTGTACGATATCACTTGCATCTTCTGTGGTGATAAATATAGCGACTTGCAAGCTCTTAGACAACACACATCCACTATTCATGGTATTTCTCACAAAAGTATGGCATCAGTTGTTAAATCGAACTCATATCAGTGTGAATATTGCCGTGATGTGATTATAGGGAAGCAGAACTTCGAGAAACATATGAAGACTTGTTGGCAGCGTAACATCCATTATGATACCAATACTCTTGAAACTACAACTGCAACAAGTAACCTGCCTTTAGAAATTGAGCATGATGGCAATTTTGTGCATAGTGTAGTTCCAGACGATGCGTCCAACATGGTGGAAATGCTAGAGGTTAATGCTTCTGGTACGATTGTCAACCCAGATGATTTGAATATAGAGATGCATATGTGCTCCTCGTGTAATGCGTTGTTTGTGGATGTAACTGAAGCCCAGGAACATATTGACTCAGGTGTATGTACCAGTGGAACTATCTCTTCTTGAATTCAGTAGTGCATGTTACTGGGAAATTAATGAGCCTGCAATACTACGTTTTTCAACAAACCTTTCATATGAACATCCCTGAACTATTTATTTATTATTGTTAATTTTCTTTAAGCAATTAGATTGCTATCTTGAGTATTTTTAGTCAAATTTCTTTATGCCTGCATGCCATATGTAGATATCCATTATATTACGATCCACCTCCTTAATTAACCCTCCCCAAATTAAGTTTGGTGGTAGATATAGATATGGGGTTTCCCCATCTGTATGTTAAAACTTTGGAGTTCTCTATCACAGTTATTATAGGTCTGATTGGAATGATCTTAGGTATGCTCATGAACTAGTTTTGAAGAGTTGTGGCAAATGAGTATGTGACAACTTTTGATCTCTGTTTATACCATATCTCATGTATGAATGATCTTCAGTATACTCATGAGGCAGCATGGGGGGGGGGGGAATGTTGTAGTGGCACTATTCTGCCATAATAGTCTGGTCAATAAAAGGTTTGACCTAGAATAAATTTGGACTAAGTTGATTTTTATTCCATTTTGAAGAGGAATATATCCTCTACAACATATCCAAATTTTTACAGAGATTTAAAAAATGCCCATTTTTCGACCTTGTGAAGTAGGTTTTTCTACAATATCCCTCATTGGCGACGCATTAATCCTCCATCCGATATATACCAGTTTGTGAGAAATTAGAGTATTGGGCTGTATCGGGCACGAATATAGTGACAAGGACAGAAGAAAAAAACGCAATCGTGGCGATGAAATGGCTGTCAGAATGGCCACAACTCCAATCCATGCTATGATGAAAGCAACATATTGGATAACCACCGATAAGCGAAAATACACATTCGTAATTTACAAGTATGCTGTTATATATCTTTAAAGGTACACATATAATAAAAACAGATCTATCTGAATGATTTATCGATCACTGCAATGCAATTTACGTTCGGGTTTTCTGCTTAGAATGCATCCAACAGTCGGACCAAAAACAGTTATTTCGGGCATGCAACACACGAAGTAATATTTCGTCACACAGTGCGTGGTAGTTTCATTTGGTATGATGATTCACTATTGAATGTAACGCAGAAACTGAAGTGCACACCCTTGCTGTGTAAATACTAGTTACATTTCCGGAATTTTCAACACGTGCCGTTGACATCAGATGACTTAAAGAAGTACTAGTAATTATCAATAAAGAGCGTTTATTATCAACTTAAAAGTAGAGGTAACTTTATCCAGAGTTTCATGCAATATATATGTGATGCTTATCTCAGGTGACTAATAAATAGTTTAAATGACTGGAGGGGGCACTAATAATGTGTTCATTCTTTACCTGAGCAATGCCAGGTACCCTATCTAGTAATTGATACAGATATGATGGACTTATTTTTTGTATGGTGGAATGATTAGGTCCCGCGCTGACAGCACCCCTACTCTCGTGCAAGTTTCCTCACCAAGCAGGTACTCACTGTCTGATGGCTCCATTTTCATATTTTAAAATCACCTCCATATCACCTTATTGTGAAGTGCATCATTGATCTACCATTTAGTAAAGGTATCCCACAAATTTGTCGCTTCAAATATATTACTGTATGCAGACATCTATCCAATTATTGGAGATCCTAACACAGGCTTGTCTTTCAACACACAATTGATACAAACGCTTGCCATTCAAGGCACATATCTAAATTATTGTTCCTTCAATACATTGAAACTCCACAAGTACTACAGGGCATCAGATGAATATTTAAACTAAACTGTTTAAAAAATGGAAAGATTCTTTGCAAACTTCAAGCTTCTGTTGGCCCATCAGAGGAGATACAGTAGGGAATCTTTTTGAACAAACCACTTTGAAATGGAAGTGCGCGACTAAAATATTGTAATCTGTGGGTAACATCAAGTGTGGTTTCTTCACTGCTTCAAGATTGCTGACTAATATTGATTTGAATTTATAGATATTGGGATGAAATATCTCCAAATATTGACAGTAGAATTCTTGTCTATAGGCTCTATAAAAGCTGGTAATTTAGTGACACAGCTGGGGGATAATACTAATGGAAACACTTTAGAAATGACTTATTGAAAGATGCAATTGCCCACATGCCTGTAAATATATTCATTATTGACTGAATGTAATGCAGAACCGCATGCACTGTATCTGTAATTGATAAACATCTTGCAATGGTTATTTCATTTATAACACTGGTTATACATGTTGGTATATCTTAAAAGGATAAGATATAAAAATGTCGTTTCATCTCATCGATAGAGGCAATATTATTTTCATCTCATGCATCCATGAAATGTTGGAAGGTCTTCCCCCCAACTTGTTTTCAGAGGCCATATATCCAGGACAATGGAGAGAGAGAGAGAAAGAGAAATACTGTCAAACTATTTATTCAAATTCGGGAAAAGTCCATAACAACAATATCTAATATGTGCTCTATAGTAGTACATACATGTATATATTAAAGTATGGAGCTTCAAAGATAAAATGAGAGTTGCACAAAATATTGTATTTAAGAAATGAATGTAGTGGGTGTGCATGTGTTATTGGGGGACACAGCGCTGTGGTCGTTTGCGGACATTGTGTAAAGCGGTTGACACTAAATGTGCCCCAACAACCTATGTGCAGTATCTCTCAATAACACACACGCATAAACCCACTGCATTCATTTCTTTATTTATATAGCTTTTTTATTGTTTATTCCCATAAATAAGACAGTCAATGACTGTGGGTCACTCACCAGACTTTAAAGACTGAGAAGACTGAGACTCTGAAGACTACAAGGGTCAGCACGTGACAATATCACTAAAGACAAGTAGTTCTAAACGGGGACATAGCTGGAGGTTCTCAGATGAGCAAGGCTCGTCAATTGAAATTTCTAATTGCACACCACTGACAAATCTCCAATCTCTTACCTTTTAAAGAAAACAACCATACCACAGTACTAAGTTCACAAAAATCCTTTTGCACATCCCTCTTAGATTGAATTTTACAACTGGTACCAGTACTTCAAGCTCTCAAACGTTTGAAAATTACAAACCAAATAAAGTTAAAATTTGTGGCCAATTTGGTCCAACAGTTTAACCTGAAGTAGGAACATATGGACTGTTGGTTTAAAAACATACATGAGGGAAAAACAAACCAAACTATGAGAACAATTCTAACCTATTTTTATGTGAACATCTAATCTACAACTAATCATAATGTTATACCAGGCATGAAATTTTCAACTGTTTAAATTTTGATCAAATAGGGGGTAAAAACTCCACCGCTCTACAATCCTTCCCCGTTGCCTCCAACATTGCCCCCACCCAGGCTTCCTAGAAATCAATATTATTATACCAGTACCAAACAGGATAGAGGAGAGTTAAATCTCTTATCTCTGCCCCTATTAGAACAAATGTGAATCCCCATCTATGATATCCATTCATCTAGTAATATCAATATACCCCCACTATCCAATAGGGTATGATTTCACCTGGATGAGTGGTGGTTAACAAAATAATATTGGGACAGCCAAGTCTGTATTTAGAGTGTCTGACCTCTGCAGAATGAGGTCCACAAAAGGTGAATTTAATGACACTATTCCCCAAGGTGGAATAGCACAATGTATTCACTCTCTGGGGACCTCATTTCCTAACGAGAGGCCAATCACGATCGACAGATGTTTAACCCATACCTTGGCGATAGCGATTAGCTATAACTGATAATTGGTCTAAGATATGATCACAGTAATACATATATCAGTACTTAAAATCAAAAGCTCAAATAATTTGTCTTAAGAAGGGGTTAAAGTATTTGGGGTGGGGGAGGAGTCGATTTAAATCTCATAACTCTGTCCCTATTCACACAATGACCTCTCACTGTGAGATCCAATGGTTTTTAGCCATTAATAAATTTGACAGATAGCAGCAGGTTGTTTGTCTTTACCTTCATACAACCACCCCCTAGAGCTTTGTAACATATGTCACCACTCAATTAATAACAGATTTCGCTTGGAATGACATCTATTAAAGGTACTCTCATATACTCTGGATATTGGATGTTCACATAGCAATTTATTGCTATCATTATATTACATGCAACTATTGCAATAAAATCTTCATATCTTCAAAAAAGGACATCACACCTAATTAATGGTATACAACTAAAACAAATTAGTGTTAAAGGGGTGCTGTACGCCATTTGCATTAAATTTCCGGTGACAACAACGATCTAATATCGATAATATATAGAAACATAAGTAATTTGAGTCGAAGATGTATTCTGTAAACGCTCAGGTTAATAGGCTATCTTAAAATTTAATAATTTAAAAGTTAATAATTTGATATAAATTGAATTTATGACTGGAGCCATAAAATGGCGTCAATTAAATTACGAATTACCGTAATCAAAAACAGTAATTGAGGGATACTGGATTGTTAAACCGATCGCACACACGATCGCTTAAAATAGTATGATGATACAGGGAGAACACTCAAGCCACTCACTGACTAGCGACGATACAATAACTTAAATGATTATATGGGACTAGTATGCATATAATAAAACTTTTATTTGATTCATTTGGTTGAAAACTTTACAAAAATTACTCGACAACGACAATTTGTATTTTTGCATTCCGGTAAATTTGTCATCCGTAACATGACTTCGTACTCAACAGACTTTCAAATAATGAAAAAATTGTTACCTTATTCTCCGACTCGGAGACTATAGAAACCAACAACAACATTTGGCGTACAGTACCCCTTTAATTAAATATTTTTTTTATTATTTAATATACAAGTTTTTTAATATTTTTTGCGTGTTAAATTGAGCAAGGAAATTCAATCTAAATTATTTTTTTTATTTTTAACAAAAAATCGGATCAAACCCAAATTCGAACTTGATCTGTATTTTGGGCTGATAATCTCACATACCAAATTTGGTGGCAATCAGATGAAATTGTTTTTGAGTTATGGCAGCATGTGTAAATTATACGTAAAAAAGGGCCATAACCAGCCAAAACTGTAAAAAAAAAAAAAAAAATCGATTCAAACCCATATTCGAACTCGAACTAGAACTGAGAAACCTGTATACAAAATTTGGTTCCGATCAAATAGAAAATGTTAGAGTTATCGCATTATGCCTAAAGTGTCTACGGACGGACAGAGAGATGGATGTACAGATGGATGGATGAACGACGAGTGGTCAATCCGGACATTGACACTATGTGTACCATACTATGGTATAGGTACACATAAAAAGTTTTATCTCATGCAGAGTACAAGAAAAATGTATCAAAGTTCAAACCTGTTGTGCCTCTTTAATATTTCTATTCACATTTGAAATCAATGTCGAAAAAGCTTTCCATTAATATATAAATAAAACAAACTAGACCTACAGTTCTAAAAGTGTTTTGAATAATTATTTTGTTCTCATAGACTGATACAGAGCTCTCAAGTTGTCTTCCCATGCAACCAACAAATCTACTAAACACAATCACATTATTAACCTCCAATAGTAATGCTATTAAACAATAAAACCAGATTATGCCTTTAAGATGAAATTTAAATAACCATGCATATAAAATATAAAAGCATAAACATTCCATCTATGATATCTCATCATATGGCCAACACATCTGCTAGCAGTTAATGGACCTATCCGTACGTCCCGCCCACCTGAAATAGCTTCCGATGGGAAAGGACTGTGTTGTTAAACAACATGTAACACGATAATATAGGTCCCTTCTGAATATCACGATTTTCAAGCTACCTTTGTGTGTATATATGCAACATGTAAAAGTGACTGTCATTAGATATAAACAAAAATAGAACCAGTTTTTAAACAAAACACAGGTGTGATTGTTAGGCCACTTCCGATAAACAACAAAGATAGATGTTTAGGCATACGTTGAATCAAACGGTGTAAATGAAGCCATTATGAAACTTCAATATCAAATTGCAAATTTACTATTGAAGCTATGCTAATGGTTCACACCTTGATGCAATAAACCAAACGTAGGTGTACATGTGGTAATTAATCTATAATCCCTCTTTTGTCGAAATAAATATAACGATATCAGATTACCATACATGAGCGTCCTGAATAAACCCTGGTGCCATCAGGCCGGATGCAAAGGATTATCAAATAATGGCCTTTTAAAATTGCACATCCTATTTTCAAGTAAATAATGTACATTAAAGAAAATGCCGACTATCATGGAGTCAGTTGCATGTTGCCATGTCGAGGCAACAAATGGCACAAAGTGAACTTGTTCGGTGAAGGTTGCGTGTATACACCGTGAAGCACGTGCAATGTGTGCAAATTTCGTGTAATTCTCTTGGTAAACATCTGTTGATTCTCATTTACACGTACATTGTCGGAGGAAGCTTTAGATTCTCAAATTGATTCAGTAAGATCGACGTTCGCACGAGCTCCTACAGGTTAGTGCGAATAGCAGACAGTCGAACTCAATATTACCACGATGTTATAACAGCAACAAATGTATACATTTATAACGAAAAACACTTAACATAAAACACATACTCGCGGCACAATTAATATTCATAACGCATCACCGATTGGGACTACTATTTCCACGTTTTAGTCTGAAATCTGTTATATATATAAATATTGAAATTTAAATAACACTAGGATCCGAGTGTGGTCGGTGGCATTGTTTAATCCAGCCTAAAGAGATGTCATAGTTACTTTTTTTTATTTAGGAAACAGAACTAAAACATGTATAAATATCGTTCGTCAATCGGACATGTTCCACATATCAACACCATTGTAGCTTTTTAAGACATATTTTGCTCCCGTGTTCGTAAATTCCCTATTGCTTACAACTGTAGTTAGGGACTGGCTTGTGGTGCGATTCATATCACTAGGCAGTCCTATGTCGCTTCCGGGTTTAAGCTATCGGCTCATTGGCTATAATTGAAATTGGGGCGGTACCTACGGATAGGTCCATTAACTCAATGCAAGAGAGAGTCATTGTCACTTGATACTATCTCTGTTGCTCAATGTGAGAAGACAACTTCATGGCATTGTAAACCTGATTTATTAGATTCTACTTGGACAGTGCAAACTGTGTATCTTTGATATATTTTAGAGATGAATAAAATAATCAAAGGGTCATAACGCCCGCCATTAAATAATATCGGATCAAACCCATATTCGAACTTGATCTGTATTTTGAGTTGAGAAACTCACATACAAAATTGGTTTCTATCAGTTGAAAAATGGTTGATTTATCAAAGCATGCATGAATTCTATGTCAAAGGGCCATAACTCCATTAAAAAATATCGGATCAAACCCATATTCAAACTTGATATGTATTTTGGGCTAAGAAACTCGCATACCAGATTTGGTGACGGTCAGATAATTTTGTTTTGAGTTGTGGCAGCATGCATGAATTCTAAGTCGAAAAAGGGCTAAAATTCCATTAAAAAAATCGGATCAAACCCATATTCGAACTTGATCTGTATTTGGTGCTGAGAAATTCATATACAAAATTTGGTTCTGATCAGATAGAAAATATTTCAGTTATCGAACCATGCGTAAAGTGTCTACAGACAGACGACGGACTAACGACGAGTGGTCAATCCGGACAACGACACTATGTTTACCATACTATGGTATGGGTAAACATAATATAAGTGTCAGCGACACTGTAGCTCAACTTAGGTAGGGGAATATTTTAATGGTTGACAGTAAATGGAGGAATAGGAAAGTTGCTAATTGAAATGTCTAACCTAGCTGTGCCAAAGGATTTAGTCATGCAAAGAGTAAAATCCAAGATGGCCACCAGCGGCCATGTTTTTGGGCCAAATGGCCCCAAAATAACTCGTTCCCGTCTACATGTCATTGTTGACATCTATGACAAATTTCATGAAGATCCGACTAAAGCTACGATCTGCAGCCCGCGCCAAAGGATTCAGTCATGCGAAGAGTAAAATCCAAAATGGCTGCTGGCGGCCATGTTGTTTGACAGAACGACCCCAAAATGACTCGTTCCCATCTACATGTCAATATTAACATCCATGACAAATTTCATGATGATCAGACGAACAGGACTACCTGTAGACCGCGCCAATGGATTTAATTTTGAAATTCAAGATGGCCACCAGCGGCCATGTCTTTTGGCCGAATGACCCCAAAATGACTCGTTCCCATCTACATGTCAATATTAACATCCATGACAAATTTCATGATGATCAGACGAACAGGACTACCTGTAGACCGCGCCAATGGATTTAATTTTGAAATTCAAGATGGCCACCAGCGGCCATGTTTTTTGGCCGAATGACCCCAAAATGACTCGTTCCCATCTACATGTCAATGTCAACATTCATGACAAATTTCATAAAGATCAGACCAAAGGTACGACCTGTAGCCCGCGCCAAAGGAAATTGTTCACAGACACACGGACGACGGATGCCAACTCATGGCAATAGCTCAAACTTACAAAGTAAGTTGTAAATAAAAAATAAAAAAATAAAAACATTTTTTTTTTTTTTTTCATGGAATGGAACAAAAGTTGTCGGCGGTGTTCGTAAACCAGACTTAAATATTGGTGTCGCCTGAGCTAAAAATGACCCTATTTGAACAAATCTGAACCCGGTCACCCAAGGCCCATCCATACTGAATATAATTTAATTTCATTAAAGATTAAAGTTTCATAACTCTGCAGATGTTATAATGGTGTCACCATTTTCAAATTTTATAACATGTTTAAAAAAAAATTCTGTTTGTTAAATTGAGCAAGGTGAAAATTCCAAAAAAACTGAATTAAAATTTTTGTTTTGTTTTTTTGAGTTATGTCACTGGCTCCGTCAACATTTGACCCAGTGACCTCATTTGAACTAATCTGAATCACAGTCCCCCAAGGACCCTTTGTACCAAATATGAACCCATTTGCCCCAATGAAATTTGAGAAGTAGTCATTTTAAAAATTACTATGGTGGAAAAGAGTTATGGTCCTAGCTTCGCAACTATTTGACCGGGTGACCTCATTTGACCTCATGTGATTCACATAGGGAACATCCACACCAAATATGAACCCATTCTGTCTTACGGTTCTGGAGGAGAAGATGATTCTTGACGGACGGACGGACAAGGAGTGATGATTATAGCTCCACCGGAAACTTCGTTTCAGGTGAGCTAAAAAGCTGAAAGTATTTATTTTCATAAAATCTGCTGAGTATTTTTAACCCGCACAGAACCAAGTCGGTCCAATAACAGCTTGAGTTTCACTAGACCAAGTCTTCTCAGTCCACAACAGCTTGGGACATCTGTTGGGTTGATGCTGTTTTGGAAGAGTCCCCTCCCATTACTCTTCTACAACAAACTTTACATCCATAATTGTGTGTGGGAGTTATCTTGCTTATATGTCTTCAGATGAGGTCAAATGGATGCTTTGTGTATATGAACATAGATGGCAGCCTTTCCCAAGCATGATGATACAAAAGTATCAAACATGCATAATTATATCAGAGGTCCATTAAATGTCAGAGCAACAAAATTGATAAGTAAACAAAGCTTTGTTTTCCAGAGAATTTTGATTTGTCTCGCTATCAGAAAATGTATTTAAACAATACATGAAACGATCATATCATCACTTTACCTTTTCTATCAAGATTATTCTGTCAGATTATTTATCACATTCATGGGTTCATGTGAATGTCTGGGCTTCACATGTACACATAGTACATATTTTGAATGAAAGTCCATTATAGAAGAGTAACAGGAGGGGACTTAGTCCTAAAACAGCATCATCCCAACCGATATCCGATGTTGTGGACCGAGAAGACTTGGTCTAGAGTATCAGCTGTGAATTATCAATCGATTTCAATGTTCTGGTCACGTGATGCCACGGGCGATGCATTTGAACTATGAGGGGAAAAATGACATTGGAGATTTTATTTTTGTGATGCGTACTATAAAAGACGAAAGGAGCCCTCAATTTAATGTCCTCATAGTAGTGAACATCCCTACCAAATTTCATTGAGATCCAAGCTACTGTTCAAGTTATGATATGAAAAGACTTCAGACGTACATACGCACGTCTGACGGACGGCTAGACAGGTGCAAAACAGTATACCCCACTTTTTTTTAATAAAATATGTTTACACATATGAAAATAATGCATGAACAGTTTGTATCACGCAGCTTGAAATAATTATAGCTTCCACATCAGTAATCAAATAATATAATATGTTCTTACTGCGAATTGCCCATTGTCAATGTTTGTAACATTTGTCTTGCTTGTAAGCAAAATATAAATTTTATTTTGAGAAGTTTGAATTGGTTTTAGGAAAACGTCCGATATCCTAAAGTTCTTCACAGTTTCATAATTTTGGGAATTTGTGCCCCATTGCTTATATATTACAGCATCAAAGAGACAGAGTTTCGAAAGATTGTGAAGTTACAAGTCGAGGCATGATAAAACTTATATATACTATGGCAAGTGACAATATCATATCAATATTAACACCTAATAACACTACCATACATTGTGACTATTTGCAATAGGTCCCCTAAAATGGCGAAAAAGAGAGATTTCAAGGGGAACAGTCAATTGAGACTGATTTTAAATGAATAACGACATGATAATAGTGGCTTGTTCTATCAATAATATCCTCCGATGTCACTGGTGCAGACCAATATGATGATAAACATTCGCTATGGGCATACAGTGGCATATATGCCTACCTTACTCGTATTTAAATTTTGTGCAGTACTAATTTTTGCACACCCATCGATGTGCAAATTTAAAACTGAGCAGAAACTAGAAGGAATCCTGAGTTTACATCAAACCACATGGCAGACAAAATGGCTATGTTGATGTATTACACACATTACTCAATGTTAGACTGAATGGACAAATATAGGTCTGCATGTATGCCAATAGTTTCATACAAGCAACCAACATCAACACAATTACCCATATGTGAAGTGACAAAACATGGTAACATTGATGATGTTCAAATACATGTGATTGTTAAGAAGTACACATGATCCAGACTGATGGTTCGCGAAAGCACGACCTACAACCATGGAGTGACACCTTCCCTGACCAAATAGCCTGAATTAGTTATGTCAACACAGCCTGCAGACAAGTAGCATATACACGGTTGTGGTTTTACTTCTTTCTAGTTCATTTCAATGATGTCTATAACTATTTCAGTGTCCGAATAATTATTTCGAGCATATAAACACACAACTTCACAACAAATTGATGACGCAGTTATGTTTTACACTATGTAAATCTGTCTTGATAGTGTTTAAGATATACATGTATCTTCGGGAATGATTAATCCACTTAAACTGTCATCAGATCCAAGATATTTACAAAAAATATTTGTGTCCATTTTAAATTCGCCCATTTAAAACTGAGCAAAAAAATTGTGCTGCACAAATTTAAATACAAGTAAGGTATACACAGCAAATGTTTATCAACCTTGGCACATATTTTTGATAGAACAAGCCACTTTTATCGATTATTGTATCATTTTTCATTTAAAATATGTCTCAATTGAGATATACATACACTCATTCCTCCCTTCAAATCTTTTTTTTTCGCCCATTTATGGGACCTACGCAAATGGGGATAAACTAATTTGGATAACCAAATCAGCTTTTTGTGAAATTCCATTGTCGTTGTACTGGATGATATGGGGACCATTGAATCGTATTATGTATCTTTAATAATGAAAGTGTCAATGACACTGTAGCTCAACCTGGAGAGGTGATAATTCATACATTACAGCCAATGGAGATATAAGGAATGCGGAAAGTTGTTATTTTTAAGTAGCGTTCACCAGAGGTCAACCCGAAGCACCTTATGAAGTTTGGGATCAATGAGAAAAAAAATAATGTTGTCAGTCAAGGGCATGACAAGGTATTTAGTGATGCAAAGAGTAAAATCCAAGATGGCTGCCGGCAGTTTTTTGAATATTGTTCAAATTCAAGAGCTGCCATCCAGAAATGATCGTGAAATGCCTGTAAAATTTTTGAACATTTCTCCAATAAACGTCCGCTGCAGGGTATGCCGATGTATTAATTTGTGAAATCCAAGATGGCCGTATGTTTGTTTTTAACAAAATTTTGAAAAAATTCGATGGCTCCCATCTAGTGACAATGAGGGATGTGGCCTGTAGGGAATGGCGAAGGATTTAGTTATGCAAAGAATAAAATCCAAAATGGCCACTGGTGGCCATGTTTTTCAACTAAATTTAATGACTCTTTATCTAGTGGTTCATATGAATTTTGGTGACGAATGGATTATGGATGTGATCTCTAGCCTACTGTAGGGCGCCAAAGAATTTAGTCATGCAAAGAGTAAAATCTAAGATGGCTGCCAGCAGCTATGTTTTTCATAAAAATTCATTCAATTTTGATAGCCACCACCCAGAGGTGACCCTAAACATGGCTGTAAATTTTCAAAACATTTTTCCAATAAATACCGACTAAAAGGTGTGCCGATGAATTCAAATTTGAAATCCAAGATGGCTGTTTTAAACGAATTTCGGGAAACATTCATGGCTCCCATGTAGAGGTCACTCCAAAGATCCTTATGAAGTTGGTGATGATCGGATGAGAGCTGTGACCTGTAGGGAAATTGTTGACAGATGGACGGATACACGCTCAGACAAACGCCATCCCATGGCAATAGCTTACATTTTACTTTGGCAAGTTGAGCTAAAAATTGCACCTAAACAAAATAGAGCAAAATATTTCCTAACAGACATATGCACAAGACCAACAGAACTAATTTCTATATCTCGCACCAAACTTTGCAAATCCTTTGCATTGAAGTGGGGTATAGGAGAAGGGTGAATCATAACTTTGTCTTTTACACAGCCTTTGTCTTCTCTTGAGAAAGTTTTGTTCTCATTTTTTTCTTTAACTGTGTCTTTGCAACCATTTATCTGTCTTGACCAATGTCACAGTCTTATATAGAAACTGAGAAAAATCTTCATTGGAGCTGGTGAGGCTGGTGTTGGCTGATTTTCATTTTGTTATTTTAGAAGTTATGCCACACATCCCCTCCTGCCTCTGAAATGGGCCTCAATCCTTACCACGTGAAATGTCAGAACCTGAAATATAAATTTGCATCATTTTATCACAACTAACAATTAATAGTAATAGTTTACCCCCCCCCCCCATCAACTTCAGCTAGTCCAGAGGATAAACTCAGTTCAGAGAAGAAAAAGTGTCAATATTGCATTCAACCACCTGAGTGTAATCGCTATTTTTGTCATATCAAAAGTTGCTGCCACACAAAAGACACTTGCACTGTCGATCAGGCATGGATTCGAAGACACCGTTGCTATTCTACTTCTAATTATTATTTATGTTTTCTTTTATTTTAAATATTTTTATTATCATGACGTCAGCGTGTTTTGTCAAAATATTAAATCAAAGTTGCGTTGAATTTGGCATGATTCAGTGCAATTTGTTGTTTTAGGCCAAAAGTTGAACATTTTCCTACTTTCACTGACTTTTGGTTATCAGTTTGAAAATTTCCAAACGTAGGGATTATATCAGTTTGTAAATTTACAACAGCGGTAAAGCTTGAGATAGTTGGAAATTTCCAACCCAAGTGCGATGGGGTGCAAAGGAATTTCATAGACTTGGATATTTGGTATGGTTCAAGGTGTGCAGTTGCACATTCAATGTGGACATCTCTGTCAAATCCCATTTTCTAATTTACTTGTCTTTATATTATAGCCCTACTATGCAAATTATGTTCATTCAATATGATTTATTTGCATAAGCACCAACAAAGGCAGTATGCTAATAAAACAATACATCAATATATAATATATATAATATATAAAAAGAGTAGGATCTCTCTGGCTGTTAATGACTTTTCTCCCAGACCCCTATGATCGATTCAACCAGATTTGTTGTGGTAACCCGGGGGTACCCCATCGGATGTTGTAATGCCGTTATTTTATCGAAATTTTGATTTAAAAAAATAAATAAACTTAATTTAAAAAAAAAAAATTTGACTTCAACATAAAAAATAATTATAAATTCAATATTTTGTTCAACTTTTAAATAAATAGCCAACTATGACTACTATTTTAAGACACGGACAATAGGATCTACACATTTTACCTAGTACCATATGAATAGCTCTCATACTGTTCTATAGTAGTGAATTTTGACAGACTGTGTGTTGTAGATTCAAAAATAAACGATTATCGGTCACATTCGTGAGACTGTTTTCATTACATATATTTCTGCTTCTAGAAAAGGTCACACAATGAGTACACCCATATTAGATCACATTTAACTGTTTTAATACACATATATTACACGATTCAAGATAAACAGTACAGATGAAACTGCGTTATTCTTCTATTTCTTGGCGCCCAAAAAGTGCCAAAAATCACTTCTATTTACACTTCCGCGTACATCGATGAATTTTGGTTTGATGATACTCATAAGTGTACTGATTAAGAAAACACAACTTAAGAAAGGGATTTTCCTGGGGTTTTCAGATAAGAAAGGGGGTCCCATGCTGAACCCCAAAACGTGATTTTTCACTTTTATTTACACTTTCGCGTACATCCATAATTTTTGGTCTCAACGTACTTTGATATACTAATTATAAAAACACAACTTAAGAAGCAACTTTTCCTTGGGTTTTAAGATAAGAAGGGGGTCATCGGGTCACCCCTCAAAACGTTAAAATCACTTTTATTTACATGATTGCATACGTCCAACGTGTGTGTATGTGCGTTCACCCCTGGAACGTTGCACTATTACAACCAATACATCCCTAAATCGATACGATCAACTTAAGAAATATATATTTATGTCGTTTTCTGATAAGAACGAGACTTGTTACCCCCCCCCCCCCCCCACAACCCGATCAATTTTCTAGAACTATAACGGAGCCAGTTTTATGAAAATTATAGCGGGAAAATCTAGTAAAATGTATACAAATGTATATATTTTCGTAAAGCTAAGACATAATGACACTTTTTTGGGCCAAAATTGAAACTCACCATCCAAGATGGCCGCCAAAATGGCTGTTTGGAACTGGTTGAGTAATGCAACTTTATGTTGTGTTTTGTATAATAACTGATCATTGGAGCAATTAAATATGCAATTATTGGGGTCCTAACCCCTTCCGATCCCTCAAAAATTCGATTTTACAGAATGCAGTACAAAATTTTACAAAAAATCACAATTGGGATTCTAGTCCTATTTCAACAAGAAATGAAAAGAACATTGTAATGTAAGTGAGGCATATCATTACCTATAAATATTCCAAATCTCTGGAACAATAAATCTTACCTTGGCTCAAAATAGCTGCGAAAATGGCCGCCAAAATATGGAAAATGGTAAATATTGCCCCAGGGTGTCTTGCAATCGCTTACAAGTTGTGGTTGATGTACACAATTGGCTAATCTGTTTTCTATACATTGCATACTAACATGTCTGATGCACCATGGATTATTTTTACTATTGTCACCACTAACATCACCAGAAATATTGGATTTTTCTCTCTCAAACTTGACATAAATATCGGCAAAAATTCACTTTTCAGGGTTCGACCATTTGTTCAAGTAAAATGTAACTATCTTTGGATTGAAGGGTGTTTATTGTTTTGGTCTATCTTAAATGTGTCACACTACGGTGTTTATAGACTAAATTGCTCAAGATGGCTTCCAAAATGGCAACCAAATTTGTAAAAAGTTAAAAGTTAACATAGCCCGAACATTATTCTCTGCGTTATCCGAAAAAAGTGGCAAATTGTGACTCACTTGGTTATTGTACGTGTTAGTTACAATGCAATTAATTGACAACTACGTTCTATTATGTTTGTCCCAGTTCCGTATGGGGCATGACAAATTCATTTTAAAGTTGCAGTATGGAATTTTGCGGAGAACCATATTATTGAAAGGAAATGGGCAGAACTTTGAGACGGAACTGAGATGAACCATGATATGTGGGTATTCTGGCCCATTATGATAAAAATTTATCAACTGGATACAGGGTGGAAGCCAAGATGGCAGCCAGGGAGTTACTCTATGATCATAGATGGGGATAATAGGTATACAGGGAGTTATTTATTGGTCATGAATTATGTGTGGGTATATAGGGAGTGTCCTGTTGGTAACGATGGGACGTATATTTATATATGTTGTGGATGTGTTATCATTGGTGGTGTATGGGGAGTAGATTTATTATCATGGATGGCGTGTATGAATATGGCAAGTATGGAACTTATGATTGGTCGTATGTGCGGATATTGGTATATATGGAAGGGCTCACCATTGGTGATGTGCATATGTATACCTGGATTGACTCCATGGTCATGGATATGGCGAATATGTATACATGTAGTGGCTGTATGGTCCATGGTGAGGTGAATATGTATACAATGAGTGACTGTATGATCGTGAATGTAGTGAATATGTATACATAGAGTGACTATATAATCGGATGTAGGTGTATCCCTGGTGTTCATGCATGGTGACTCGTGGCTGTATCGTCATTTGTGGTATGTACGGGTATAACCAAGTACGGCTTTGTGACCAGGTGTACTAGTACATGTACGTGTATAAAATGGGTGACTATGTTGTCATTTGTGTGGTGTTTATGTACATATGGAGTGACTGGGGTAATGGGTGGGTTGTACATGTGTACCTTGGGTGGCTATCGCTTTCCACAAAAACTCAAGGATATGTTAATCAATAGAGAGGACATGTCATATCATGGAAAGCGATAGCCACCCATTACCACACAGTCATTACATATATACATAAACACCACAGACATAACAATATATTGACTCACTGTATACATGTACACCTGACACATGACCACTGATGACCATACAGCCACGCGTCACAATGCAGGCACACCGGGTATACTCCTAAACATGACCCATAACCATATAGTCACTCATTGTATACCCATTCATCTCACCATTGGCCATAAGGTCATCCCCTGTATACCTATTCTCCAAACGCATGGTCAAATAGACAATCAATATATACATCAACACCACAAAAATGACCATAAAGTCACTCCGGTATACATATGCACATCACCAATGGCCATATATCCACTCTCTTCACACACATACCCTCACCCATGTTACCTGGTATACTCCTTCACCTGACCTATGGCCATATAGTCAACCCGTGTGTACCTATTCAAAACATTCATACACGATCATGGTCAATCCTCGTATTCATATGCACCTCAACATTGGCCATGTCAACCCCTGTATCAATATTTGTCACACCATAGCCGAATAGCCACTCAAGATATACTAATACACCCCATCCATGTCAGTATAGTCACTCCATGTATGCATATGCACCTCATCCATGGCCATATAGCCACTCGCTATATACACATATCCCTCGCCCATGACAATAAAGCAACACGCGTGTGTACTGGTATAACCTACACATGACGATACCGACACGAGTCACCAAACAGGAACACCAGGTACATGTATACGCACACGCCTGTCACCCCTTTATTGATGTTCAATACAGTTATGATCATAGAGTCACTACTTGTATACCTACATGTACTCATCTCAACATTAACCATACAGTCACTACATGTATACCTATTCGACACACATAGTCATATAACCACTCGATATACATATGCAGCCCACCCTATACCATAGATTCACTCCATGTATACATGTAAACCTCCCTAAAGGCCATTCATCCCTTCCAGATATACAAAAACCCGCACATACGACCACTCAAACAATCCATACTTGCATATACACCTCACACATGACAATTCAGCAATTCACTGTATAATCATACACGCCATCCATGATAATACAGCTAAGCCCTATACACCCACCACGAGATATATAAATATACATTCCACCCGTTACCACAAGGACACTCCATATGTACCCACACGCTCGATAATGTCCACCCAGCTTACTCCAGGTATTCATATTTGATAATGACCGTACAGTCATTCCATGTATACCAATACACATTACCCGTAACCATAAAATCACTACCTATTTATCCACACACCCCATCCATGATCATACAGACAACACATGTACATCCCACCCATGACCTTACAGACACTCCATATATACACAATCAACACATAGATGACCATGTAGCTATATCCATACACCACATCAATGACCATACAGGCACGCCGGGTGCACCCGTACTGGATATACACATCATACACCATACAGTCACTCCATGCATACCGATTCACCTCACACCTGACCATGACGTCTCCCTGTATACCTAGATGCATCTTACCACGGACAACGCACTCATAACCATATAGTCATTCATTGTATACCTACTCACATCAGTCATGACATACAATAACTCCCTGTATACCTATTCACCTCACATATGATCACAGAGTAACTCCCTGACTACGATCTTGGAATCCACACTGTATCCTGTTGACATTTTTTTTTATCATATGGACCAGAATAGCCAAAGATTATGGTCCATCTCAGTCTGCCCATTTCCTTTCAATAAATATGGCCAAAATCACAAAAGAGGTTCTCGGCAAAATTACATACTTTGAAATGAATTTGTCATGCCCCATACGGAACTGGGACAACTGGGAATAGAACATGTAGTTGTCAGTTAATTAACTAACACGTATAATAACCAAGTGAGTCACAATTTGCTACCTTTTCGGATAATGCAGAGAATGTTCGGGATATATGTAAAAAATAGCATTTTACAAATTTGGTTGCCATTTTGGAAGCCATCTTAAGCAATTTGGTCTATAAACACCGTAGTGTGTCACATTTAAGATAGACCGAAACAATAAACACCTTTCAGTCCAAAGATAGTTATATTTTACCTGAAAAAATGGTCCAAACCTGAAAAATGAACTTTTGCCAATATTTATGTCAAGTTGTTTAGAGAAAAGTCCAATATTTTTGACGATGTCAGTGGTGAAAATAGTAACAATTAACCATGGTGCATCAGACATGTGAGTATTCAATGTATAGATTGCAGAATAGCCAATTTTATACATCAACACAACTTGTAAGCGATTGAAGGACACGCTGGTGTAATATTTACCATTTTCCATATTTTGGCGGCCATATTGGCAGCCATTTGGAGCCAAAGTAAGAATTTTGGTTTCAGTGATTTGGAATATGCATAGGTAATGATATGCCTCACTCACATTTACAAAGTTCTGTTCATTTCTTGTTGAAATATGACTAGAATCCCAATTGTGATTTTTTGTGAAATTTTATACCGCATTCTGTTCAATCGATTTTTTGAGGGATCGAAAGGGGTTAGGACCCCAATAATTGCATATTTAATTGCTCCAATGATCAGTTATTATACAAAACACAAAATAAAGTTGCATTACTCAACCAGTTCCAAACAGCATGAATTGATCTAGAAGATATTTGTGAAAAAATGTCATATTTTCAACTTCCGGCGGCCATTTTGGATGGTGAGTTTCAATTTTGGCCCAAAAAAGTGTCATTATGTCTTAGCTTTACGAAAATATATACATTTGTATACATTTTACTATATTTTCCCGCTATAATTTTCATAAAACTGGCTCCCTTATAGTTCTAGAAAATGGATCGGGTTGTGGGGGGTGGGGGGGGGGGGTAACAAGTCTCGTTCTTATCAGAAAACGACATGAATATATATTTCTTAAGTTGATCGTATCGATTTAGGGATGTATTGGTTGTAATAGTGCAATGTTCCAGGGGTGTACGCACATACACACACGTTGGACGAATGCAATCATGTAAATAAAAGTCATTTTTTACGTTTTGAGGTGTGACCCGATGACCCCCTTCTTATCTTAAAACCCCAGGAAAAGTTGCTTCTTAAGTTGTGTTTTTATAATTAGTATATATCAAAGTACTTTGAGACCAAAAATTATGGATGTACGCGAAAGTGTAAAAAAAAGTGAAAAATCACGTTTTGGGGTTCAGCATGGGACCCCCTTTCTTATCTGAAAACCCCAGGAAAATCCCTTTCTTAAGTTGTGTTTTCTTAATCAGAACACTTAGGAGTATCATCAAACCAAAATTCATCGATGTACGCGGAAGTGTAAATAGAAGTGATTTTTGGCACTTTTTGGGGTTCAGCGGCCCCTAAACCCCAGGAATGCGCAACTTAAGAAATCGGTTTTTCAGAATGTTCCATTATTGGTAACAACTTTAGGGGGTCGAACCTTTTGTACGCAAAAGTGTAAATAGAACATATGCGGGCTCCCTAACTAAAAGGTACGACCTGTAGCCCGTGCTAAAGGATTTAGTCATACAAAGAGTAAAATCCAAGATGGCTGCTGGCGGCCATCTTTTTTAGCCGAATGACCCCAAAATGACTCGTTCCCATCTACATGTCATTATTAACATTCTTGACAAATTTTATGATGATGAGACTAAAAGTACGATCTGTAGCCCGTCATAAAGAATTTAGTCATACAAAGAGTAAAATCCAAGATGGCTGCTGGCAGCCATGTTTTTGGGCTGAATGACCCCAAAATTACTCGTACCCATCTACATGTCAATATTAACATCCATGACAAATTTCATGATGATCAGACAAACAGTACGGCCTGTAGCCCATGCTAATGGATTGGATTTTGAAATCCAAGATGGCCACGTTTATTTTCCGAATGACCCCAAAATTAATCATTCTGGTCTAAATGTTGATGTCAACAGCTATGACAAATTTCATAATGATCCGACCAAAGGTACGACCTGTAGCCTGCATTGTTGACGCCTTACGTACACACACACAGACGGACGACAAAGCCATGGCAATAGCTCAAACTTTACAAAGTAAAGTTGAGCTAAAAAACGGTACCCCTTTCCCCACCCCCTAAAATCCTCAATCAGTTATGCAACACCCCATCCCCTCCTCCATCTCCACCTGTCATACAGATCACATAATTTTGAGCTAAAATATGCTTGTATTCCGTATTTGAAGTTCCAGTGTTAGAAGAAAAAAATGTTATGTAACCCCCTTTTGCGTAAGTTTCTTATTCCCGATGCTCGAGATCACCATACTCTCCGTATGTGGAGCAAATAAAGAAAATATATAAACGCTATTCGCCACCCGGGTGGCGAATAGCGATTCCTATGTAATATGACTATTTGCCACCCGGGTGGCGAATAGCCACTGCCTTGTTTATTTGGTGGTATACAAGGGGGGATCGAGTCTGCTAAAAAAAATCCGTATATAGGGCCGGTGGTCCAGAGGCCGAAAAAATCGTGCGTGTAAATTGTTTCCAAAATGGTTTTTTTCAAACAATTTACAAGTACTGACCATGTAATGTTGTTTGTAAGCATGCTAGTACCATGCTTGTTGGTATAGGGCTATATATATGCAGCTATAGTGACTCTTTAGCCTCAGATTTTGCAACATTCTGGATTTCACAGGATCCCGGCCCACTTCACAGTGGACCACCGTAATAGCGTTCAGGAAACTTAACCCATGGTTGAGTTATAATGAAAGTGTCAATGACACTGTAGCTCAACTTGGAAAGGGAATAATTTAATGTATTACAGTCAATGGAGCGATTAGGAATGTGGTAAGTTGAATGTCTAATACTAGTTTATAGACATTGAAGAGAAAAGTAAAATCCAAGATGGCTGCTGACAGCCATGTCTTCGGCCGAATGACCCCAAAATGATTATATCCCATCCACATGTCATCGTTAACATCCATGACAAATTTTATGACGATCAGACTAAAGGTACGACCCGTAGCCCATGCTAATGGATTGAATTTAGTCATACAAAGAGTAAAATCCAAGATGGCTGCTGGCGGCCATGTTTTTTGGACAAATGACCCCAAAATGACTCGTTCCCATCTACATGTCATTGTTAACATCCAGGACAAATTTTATGATGATCAGACTAAAAGTACGACCTGTAGCCCGTGCTAAATGATTTAGTCATACAAAGAGTAAAATCCAAGATGGCTGCTGGCGGCCATGTTTTTTGGCCGAATGACCTCAAAATGATTCGTTCCAATCTACATGTCATTGCTAACATCCATGACAAATTTTATGATGATCAGACTAAAGGTACAACCTGTAGCCTGTGCTAATGGATTGAATTTTGAAATCAAAGATGGCCACTGGCGGCCATGTTTTTTGGACGAATGACCCCAAAATGACTCGTTCCCATCTACATGTCATTGTTAACATCCAGGACAAATTTTATGATGATCAGACTAAAGGTACGACCTGTAGCCCGTGCTAAAGGATTTAGTCATACAAAGAGTAAAATCCAAGATGGCTGCTGGTGGCCATGTTTTTTGTCCGAATGACCCCAAAATTAATCGTTCCCATCTACATGTCAATATTAACATCTATGATAAATTTTATGATGATCAGACGAACAGTACGACCTGTAGCCTGTGCTAATGAATTGAATTTTGAAATCAAAGATGGCCGCTGGCGGCCATTTTTTTCATCCAAATGACCCCAAAATGACTCGTTCCCATCTACATTCCAATTTCAACAGCCACGAAAAATTTCATGACGATCAGACTCAAGGTACGACCTGTAGTCCGTGCTAAAGGATTTAGTCATACAAGGAGTAAAATCCAAGATGGCTTCTGGTGGCCATGTTTTTTGGCCGAATGACCCCAAAATGACTCGTTCCCATCTACATGTCATTATTAACATTCATGACAAATTTTATGATGATCAGACTAAAAGTACGACCTGTAGCCCGTGCCAAATGATTTAGTCATACAAAGAGTAAAATCCAAGATGGCTGCTGGCGGCCATGTTTTTTGGCGGAATGACCTCAAAATGACTTGTTCCCATCTACATGTCATTGTTAACATCCATGACAAATTTTATGATGATCAGACCAAAGGTACGACCTGTAGCCTGTGCTAAAGGATCTAGTCATACAAAGAGTAAAATCCAAGATGGCTGCTGGCGGCCATGTTTTTTGGCCGAATGACCTCAAAATGACTCGTTCCCATCTACATGTCATTGTTAACATCCATGACAAATTTCATGATGATCAGACTAAAGGTACGACCTGTAGCCTGTGCTAATGGATTGAATTTTGAAATAAAAGATGGCCACTGGCGGCCATGTTTTTCATCCGAATGACCCCAAAATGACTCGTTCCCATCTACATTACAATTTCAACAGCCATAACAAATTTCATGATGATCAGACTCAAGGTACGACCTGTAATCCGTGCTAAAGGATTTAGTCATACAAAGAGTAAAATCCAAGATGGCTGCTGGCGGCCATGTTTTTTGGCCGAATGACCCCAAAATTAATCGTTCCCATCTACATGTCAATATTAACATCCATGACAAATTTCATGATGATCAGACGAACAGTACGACCTTTAACCCGTGCTAATGGATTGAATTTTGAAATCAAAGATGGCCACTGGTGGCCATGTTTTTTATCCGAATGACCCCAAAATGACTCGTTCCCATCTACATTACAATTTCAACAGTCATAACAAAATTTATGATGATCAGACTAAAAGTACGACCTGTAGCCCGTGCTAAATGATTTAGTCATACAAAGAGTAAAATCCAAGATGGCTTCTGGTGGCCATGTTTTTTGGCCGAATGACCCCAAAATGACTCATTCCCATCTACATGTCATTTATATTAACATTCATGACAAATTTTATGATGATCAGACTAAAAGTAGGACCTGTAACCCGTGCTAAATGATTTAGTCATACAAAGAGTAAAATCCAAGATGGCTGCTGGCGGCCATTTTTTTTGGCCGAATGACCCCAAAATGACTCGTTCCCATCTACATGTCATTGTTAACATCCATGACAAATTTTATGATGATCAGACTAAAGGTACGACATGTAGCCTGTGCTAAAGAATTTAGTCATACAAAGAGTAAAATCCAAGATGGCTGCTGGCGGCCATGTTTTTTGGCCGAATGACCCCAAAATTACTCGTTCCCATCTACATGTCAATATTAACATCCATGACAAATTTCATGATGATCAGACGAACAGTACGACCTGTGGCCTGTGCTAATGGATTAAATTTTGAAATCAGAGATGGATGCTGGTGGCCATGTTTTTTGTCCGAATGACCCCAAAACGACTCGTTCCCATCTACATTCTAATTTCAACAGCCATTACAAATTTCATGATGATCAGACTAAAGGTACGACCTGTAGCCCGTGCTAAAGGATTTAGTCATACAAAGAGTAAAATCCAAGATGGCTGCTGGCGGCCATGTTTTTTGCCCGAATGACCCAAAAAAGACTCGTTCCCATCTACATGTCATTGTTAACATCCATGACAAATTTTATGATGATCTGACCAAAGGTACGACCTGTAGTCCGTGTCAAAGGATTTAGTCATGCAAAGAGTAAAATCTAAGATGGCTGCCGGCGGCCATGTTTTTTGGCTAAATGACCCAAAAATTACTCGTTCCCATCTACATGTCAATATTAACATCCATGACAAATTTCATGACAATAAGACAAACGGTACGGCCTGTAGCCCGTGCTAATGGATTGAATTTTGAAATCCAAGATGGCCACTGGCGGCCATGTTTTTTTTCCGAATGACCCCAAAATGACTCGTTCCCATCTACATGTCAATATCCATGACAAATTTCATAATAATCGGACCAAAGGTACGAACTGTAGCCCGTGCTAAAGGAAATTGTTGACGCATCACGCACACACGCACGCACGCACGCACACACGGACGACGGATACCAAGCCATGGCAATAGCTCAAACTTTACAAAGTAAAGTTGAGCTAATAATGCAAAACGTGTTTACGGATGGAACTCTGGTATGCATTTGATAGGCGAAACCTGTGATATGCAGTAATATGTGCATACATCCTTCCCCTATCATTCTGGTCTATCACCATACCAAACCACATCAAAATTCGACAACCGACACTTAACTTATATTGCAAAAACTTTGTACAGACTGAATTTCATCAAGTCGAACAGGGCCCATAACTCTGGTAGACATTGATGGTCACAACCCGTGATATTATGCATATTCGTTCCCCATTTGTGATTCATCACCATGCCATAGGGCATCAAAATATGACAACCGACTCTTGAGTTATAATGCAAAATGTTTGTATGGACGGACGGCTCGAGACGTCAACTATATACCCGCCGACTAATATCGGGGGGTATAATAACCATCTAGGTGTATACCTAACCAAAAACAATTCCCCTCCCCCACCCCACCCCGGTGGATAAGACTAAACAGTTCTTTGGTCATGCACAAATAATTGTGGAACCCCTGACCTGTTTACCACTATTTACACTGACCAGTGTTCTCTGTCAGACACAACGCACTCGATATATTAAGGCTATAATGGGGTCTAGGGCGATTTGTACATATAGTGTACCTACACAATGCTTTATTATTGTTGTTAGATACTGAAAACACTAGGAAACACAGTTTATTTTTCGTTTTTCTGATCTGTGTTTACCAATTAAGCATATTATTAGCTCAACTTTACTTTGTAAAGTTTGAGCTATTGCCATGGCTTGGTATCCGTCGTCCGTGTGTGCGTGTATGATGCGTCAACAATTTCCTTTAGCACGGGCTACAGTTCGTACCTTTGGTCCGATTATTATGAAATTTGTCATGGATGTTGACATTGACATGTAGATGGGAACGAGTCATTTTTGGGTCATTCGGAAAAAAAACATGGCTACCATCGGCCATCTTTGATTTCAAAATTCAATCCATTAGCACGGGCTACAGGCCGTACTGTTCGTCTTATTGTCATGAAATTTGTCATGGATGTTAACAATGACATGTAGATGGGAACGAGTCATTTTGGGGTCATTCGGCCGAAAAACATGGCCGCCAGCAGCCATCTTGGATTTTACTCTTTGTATGACTAAATCCTTTAGCACGGGCTTCAGGTCGTACCTTTAGTCTGATAATCATAAAATTTGTCATGGATGTTAAGCCCACCGCACACGTCGCAACAATGTTGTACAACAATGTTGTAGCGTGTACGGTGGTCTGTGTTTTGTTGTACGCAACAGAAATTTGTTGTGCAAAACAATGTTGTGAGAGATCAAATTATTTTGATTTTGTTGCTTGTTGTAGCCAATGGATGGACAGCGTTCTATTTTTAGTCTATGACGTACAGCGTAAAATCTCAAGGTGAAGAGAAACATGGCGGCTCCCACCTCGAAATTTATTACAGTCGATATTTTGAACTAACATTGAAAATTGAAGCATGCTTTCATACAAAATAGGCGCAGACATTGAGAAACGATATAGTTTGACCGAGCGGAGTGGTTCCTGGGTTCGAAATGTGATTTGATTTTATTCACCAGCACATGGAATTCTGTAATTTCTGAGAGTGAGAATGATTCTCCTGTTCTGTGTTCACACTCAGAGGTCCAGACTTCAGTTCAGTTCTCCAGTAGGGCCTACTGCACTGACTACTGCATAATATAGGTCTTGGTGAATACATTTTCTATCCAATGGTGTTACACTTCCCATGTCTTGCCAATAGTAATTTGTACAAACTACTGTCTACAGCTTGCATGTACAGGTCTGAAAATTTAAATTGATTGAATTTGAACCACCGGCACCGATTTATCTATAATAATACCCAAACTTGACTATAAATTATTTGCCGGTTCCTATTTACACGTAGAATTGATGGATGTTTACCGTGAAAATTTATAGTTAAATTATACCAATTGAGAAATAAGTTCAAATAACATTAACAAATATTTTAGAGAGCGAAACATTTGTTATGCAACCGTTATGGCTGTGGAAAATCAATCAGTCGATTATTGCCCGATCGGGCTATTGTCGATCAATATGCCCTATCTGGCTGTCTCTGACTCATGCGAGTCATGTCCATATTGGACCTACCATGCCCGGTTCCATGGTTTTGGAACTATGGTCGGGGGTTCTGTAGTGGTATTCTCTGTGTGGAAGTCATGAATTATTCATGACTTCCACATATGGAAATGCTGCTCGAGAACGTTGACCTGAGCCCTATAGAGCCACACAACCGGAGTTGGATGAATCTCTGAAACCATGGGTCAGAGCTGGACGAATCCAATATCGCCACAACTCAGTGATCCCGCTTATTGTTGATTCACCCAGACCTGTACAATTTTCAAGATGTGGGTGTGTCATTCCCTTGGATAGGAAGTTAATTCACCAAGACATAGAAGTGAAAATAACAATATATTCAACACAGAAGTTGGCTATCGCTCAAGCAGCTGGTAAATACAATTACATCATATTTTGAACCTAATAACATGTTACGCTCGGTCATGTATCATTGGTCAAAGCCTGCGCCGATTTAAAAAAAAAAGTTAATATGAACAAAGGTTCGAAATCAAGGTCCATGACTTACACGCTCCTTCCAAAATTCCCATTAATAATGAAAGGACATGAGATTTATTTATAAACACTTATAAGAGTAACTCTGTCCAAATTAAACAAAAAACAAGGTCCATGTTTGGCGTATATTATGTCCTCACCCACCACTCCATATAGTTTAATAAAGGAGGTCTAATAATAACTCCTGATATCCCCTCCCCAATAACACAAGAGGTACAAAATAACCAAATTATATATGGCCTGGAGGTTTAATAATGATAACTCCATATAACCTATTCTATGAAAAAGTACTAAATTGGTCCAAATCCGTTCAGTGTATATATATATAACGTGCGTTAGCCAGGCCCAGGGTAGAGATTCGTGGCAAAATCGAGCCTGGTGCATGCTTTCCGCATCTATCAACTTGGGGGGAAAACCCAGAGCTGAAATTAGTATGCAGCCAACACGTGACTTGATGACGTTTTATCACGTGACTTGTTGTACAACAAATATTCGCCGTGTGCGGCTAGTCACAACATTGTTGTATAACATTTGTTGTGTCATTTTGTTGTAGCGTGTGCGGACGCTTACAACAATGTTGTACAACAATGTTCCGACGTGTGCGCCCGGCTTAACAATGGCATGTAGATGGGAACGAGTCATTTTGAGGTCATTCCGACAAAAAACATGGCCGCCAGCAGCCATCTTTGATTTCAAAATTTAATTAATTAGCACGGGCCACAGGTCGTACTGTTCGTCTGATCATCATGAAATTTGTCATGGATGTTAATATTGACATGTAGATGGGAACGAGTCATTTTGGGGTCATTCGGCCAAAAAACATGGCCGCCAGCAGTCATCTTGGATTTTACTCTTTGTATGACTAAATTCTTTAGCACGGGCTACAGGTCGTACCTTTAGTCTGATCATCATAAAATTTGTCATGAATGTTAATAATGACATGTAGATGGGAACAGGTCATTTTGGGGTCATTCGGCCAAAAACATGGCCGCCAGCAGCCATCTTGGATTTGACTCTTTGTATGACTAAATCGTTTAACACGGGCTACAGTTCGTCCCTTTAGTCTTATCATCATAAAATTTGTCATAGATGTTAACAATGGCATGTAGATGGGAACGAGTGATTTTGGGGTCATTCGGCCAAAAAACTCGGCCGCCAGCAGCCATCTTTGATTTCAAAATTTAATTCATTAGCATGGGCCACAGGTCGTACTGTTCGTCTGATCATCATGAAATTTGTCATGGATGTTAATATTGACATATAGATGGAAACGAGTAATTTTGGGGTCATTCGGCCAAAAAACATGGCCGCCAGCAGCCATCTTGGATTTTACTCTTTGTATGACTAAATTATTTAGCACGGGCTACAGTTCGTACCTTTAGTCTGATCATCATAAAATTTGTCTTGAATGTCAACAATGACATGTAGATGGGAAAGAGTCATTCAAGAACGTGACTGAATGATAACGCGATACCTTGATCACACGCACGTGAATACTGCCGTTTCGCATGCATGCAGCTAATCGATTATTCGTTTAGTATTAACATGCTTGGAGACCAAAATTGTTATGGATGTTCAGCGTCAAGTCGCATCTGACTTTCCCTAACGCTTCGTCTATGGGCACAATTTCCAATGGCGCATCTGATTCAGACATGGTATTTCATAATACTAAATTCGAGATGCCACAAAATATCCGCGCAACACACAAGGGACCGGACGAATTAAGGGATCAATTATAATTTTATTATGATTTTATGCGGACTGGCTGTTTTTGCTTTGTTCATTGATTGATTGTTTATTAGCAAAGCCAACAGTTAAGTTGGAACATGCAATAACGGTGTCAGACCGGTTTTCCGAAGACATATTACTACGAAGGCCCACAACTCCGAAGACCCGATTCTCCGACGGCCCACAACTCCGAAGACCCGATTCTCCGACGGCCCATAACTCCGAAGACCTATAACTCCGAAGACCTATAACTCCGAAGGCCCGATTCTCCGACGGGCCATAACTCCGAAGGTCCGATTCTCCGAAGATTTTGTTTTACCGGGGTATTATCGTTTACTAAATAGTGTACAGTCCAATGGCGAAGCCAAAGGGTCCCCAAATTCCCACTGCCCCATTAAACCTCTACTTGCTATTTCAGACAATATGGGCCCCTACCAAAACATGTCCAATGTCATGTAAACGCCCGGAAATCGTTCATGGGGCATCAAAATATTCAAACTTTTCCTACTGCTCCCACCTAAATGGGAATCATGTCCGCCACTGACTATACACCAGATACTATAACGTTACGTTGGCCCATGAGATGCCAGAGTAAAATGTACAGGGGTGAACGGGGAAGAACTTGTCGCCCCTGTGCATGTTAGGCTACTCTGACATTCTTGCAGCGTTTCGTTATAATATACCCGGTGCACACCAGTGGCGGAGCCAGGGTTCCCATTTAGGGGTGCACATTAATTAGCATATGTGGGGGATATATCATGCATATGATATGCCGAAAGCATATCACGAAGGCCTGATTTGGGGAGCGCATACATGGGAGGGGTCGCCCCTAATCGTTGGTCCGGGGGGCTCCCCTGGGCAGGAACACTGCCTAGGAGGGATTTCCTGACGTTTACATGACATTTGACATGTTTTTTGGGGGCGGTCTTCCCTAGGGCCCCATTGACCCCGCCACTGGACTGTACAATATTTAATAAGCGATAAAACATGATCTTCGGAGAATCGGACCTTCGGCCCTTCGGAGTTATAGACCTTCGGAGTTATGGGCGTTCGGAGTCATAGGCCTTCGGAGTTATGGGCTTTCGGAGTTATGGGTCTTCGGAGTTATGGGATTTCGGAGAATCGGGACTTCGTTTTGTATTGGCTGCTGCTTCTCGTCTGCTGGACCACTGCTTGCTACACTGTCCTCAGAAGTTAGATACACAACAGATAAAATACAAAATATACCGCAGAGATTATAGTCCTGGCGACTGATTATGAGTCAAGTATATATATATAGGCAATATTAGAAGCCTATAAAATAATAAGATTCTTTGTCAAGTTTGTGGAATTATATAATCAAAGTTCATACACTGCTTGAATTGAGTGTTAGTAAACAGCGAGTGTAGAACACTGCATTGAGATGCTGTGAGTGTTATTGTATACCAGAAAATGATCGATTTGATTGGGGAAATTGATAATTTGATTGAAATTAACTGGTTTATAATTTTCTTGGCAACGGGAACGCCTGTTTCCATGATCATGAATCATGATGTTTCTATTCTGATTCATATGAACGCATTTGTGAAGTTTAATAGCTAAAACGCAGGATCTATCCGCACACGGAAGAGTTTCCGCCATATTCAATCGCCATGTGCAATCGGCAAAATATCCGGTTACTTTCGATTTGCTAGTTAATACATATTCCGCACAAGTATAGCCTAGTACCCAGGCCAGCAAACGTATATATCGGTACGATTGAGTCAGGAGCGAGACTACACAAGTATCGCGTGTTTTCTGGTTTCCGCTTTCGAGAAATCGGCGAGGTTTGCCGAACAATGACGAGGGAATACGAATAATATGTACTACAACAACAATGGCGGCACTTCCGTTTTTCGTGAATGGACGATATTTGCAAGGAAACGGTTTACTTGTTTAAGTTAATTCCGTATTCGCAAATTCCTAATTACAAAAAAATAAAATGAAGTCAGAGGAAATTTTTGAAAAACGATAAAATGGAATTTGGTGGCAGGTTTTGAGTAGGGGCGGGCGGGTTACCCTAAACACAGGTATTCTTCGTTTTGGCCTTAATAGGTTTATAAATTATGTAATACCGAAAAGTTCAAAACCACTGAATACATGTAGAGACCAATCCAGCTCACATATTATGATTATGAAATTTTATTTTTAAAAGGTGTATTTGATAAAATGATATTTACCCCAAGGAGATAAAGTTAAACAATATTTTATTTGAAATGCTAGCATACATGTATATAATTTAAATGTATTGGAAAAAGTCAGCCGTCTCATGGCTTTTTCAGATATTGTTGCAATTGACTATTTGATACAGGAACACAGTCATAAGGAATCTGTTGCCGTTTGTCTTTAACAAGAATAAGATCAGGATTCTTCCCAAGAATCATTTCACATATTTCAAAATTTCCCTTTTCTGCAGCTTTATGCAGTGAAGTCTTACCATCACTGTCTTGCACACTCGGATTACATTTGTTTGACAAAAGTAGCCTGACAATATTCTTGTGGCCACTGTATGCAGCTCTATGCAATGCACTAGCTCCACCAGATCTTGTCAGAATATTTACATTGCACCTACTCTTTATCAAGGTTTCACAAACTTCGAAGTGGCCATTTCTGGAAGCATAATGTAGTGCTGTGTATCCTGAGCTATCAATACAATCAACATGAAATCCATTCATTAAGTGTTGTTCTACATCTTTAAGGTCACCATATAATGCAGCTGACCATATTCCTCTTTCGAAGTCTAATTCATCCAAAGTCTGACACACAGAGGGTGCTGTTGAATGAGAACATCCACAAGAATGTTCATTGTTATATGAATTAGACATATCACAGCTATATATATATGGTATTTTATGGTGTGTGTGTGCAATTAATATGTTGTTTGTAGTAATTAATTAGAATTAAAATGTGTATATACATTAAGTAACTTGTCAATATAAAGCTTCTGTGACTTCAATAATATGGAATCCAATTACTGTCATCATTTGGAAGAAGCATACCAGTAACAAGAAGTACAATATCAACTATCCACCAAATTCCAAGTCCTCCCAAAGTCAGCAGTTTTCCAACAGCAGTTCCAGTGTGACCGAGACAGAACCTGTCCATTCCCAGGAACCCAAGCAAGACTGAATATATCAATGTTGTCACAAAGTAATGGTGTGTATATTTAATACAAGGAAATCCTTCTCGGAGAAATGTGCTGTTTCCTCGGCACTCAAGACCATCCAACACTGTGCACCAAACTGCTGTTTTCTCTACTTCCTCAAATCTTTCGCCTCCAAATTTGATACATCCATAACCCAATACTTCCTTGGCTGTCGAATTCCCATTCAAATCCTGAGGGTCAGAACAATTGAGAAATTGGAGTGGCAAATACGAACATTCAACCAGTGGTCCATTGTGATTGTGAGAAATGGAGTCGGACTCAAACGCCAGGTGAATGTTGTCATTTGATTCACAGATAAGAATCGGCAGCAATAGTATCAAATAGATTGTCAACGAGAAAGTCATTCCAATTGATTATTGAACAGTGAAGTGATTTTCAAGACCGTGGAAATTGGAATTTGGACCTATGCCTCTCAATTTCAAATCGAACTTTCAAGTTTCACTTTCAGTGTACTGTTTTCAAGTTTGACACTGAGTAAGTGAGTTTGGTCCTTCACTTCTAATAGTAATAGTAGTATAGTAGTTTGGTACGTACTGCAGAAAAGTATTTTTGTAATCCGTAACTTGGCGTAAGTTGGAGTAACTGTAAATTAGTGTAATGTAAAAGTAAGTTCTAGGAAATAAAAATTACTACAAAAAGAACTTTATTTAAGTTCCCGAATGAAATATTTCGACGATCACGTTGCTTTTCTGATACAAGCTCGATTTTGTAAGATGTCTCAACAAAATGTCGGCAGCAGAATTGCGTACACTCATTTCGAGGTAAACATGAATACGCGGTGGTGAGAGCGTCAATGTTCATACAAGCCTGTAGCTGGTTGGTTTAGAATACGAAGAAAGATGTAACAATGACATTGATTGGTTAGTTTTAAGACTGTGTATAATCTCGAGCCCGACGTCATCGGGTCCATTTTGTGGTGTGCAGAAAATGACTGCTCATGTCGTAACTTGGCGTAAGAACAACAACAGAATGAAATAAGTACCTAGACATAATTAATTCATCATGGTTTTCACCGTTTGTGATATAAATTAAAAAAAAACATGCAACAGACTTTTACTATAAGTATAAGTTATGTTACCTTGTGTGGTATTAACTCACTGACTGGATCATCATCATGGATGCAGGCTCGCGCCTCTTTCAAAGTTTCAGTCTTTGTCAAGATCATCATTTTCGTCTACACTACAGTCTAGACTACAGACAGTACAGCCTACACTGCTACAGTACAGGGGTGACACTGGCCACAGTTTTTCCATAAGGCCGGCTCTTTCCATCAATGTATCACATTATTATAATCAAAATTAAAAAAAAATGATCAAGGAAAAATGGGTTGATCAATACAAAAATCCGTCTTGGCACTGAAAGGGGAGACAGCTAGAGCAATCTGTATCTGTATTTATCCGGCGCAGGAGCCTCTCGGCTGTTGTCGCGTCGTTGCTACTACTCTGATGTTGATCCTGATGTGGTCCCAGAGCATGCATATTCTTCTATGCTGTTCCAGTCCCTGATCGTTCTCACGAAGAATGAATGTTTATATTGGTCGGTGTGGATGGCTCTTATTGGTTCGAACGATCGTGAGTTGATACACTCTTGGCTCGAAATTATGTTATCACTTTTATGGTCTGGAAATTGTTTTGCTCGAATCTTCTGTCCATCTTTCGGTCATGGACAGACCAGTCCAAAGCCGGCCATACATGGCAGTGGTGCGCGTATATGCAAGTGGCGAAGGGCTGTTGAAGTTGCATTACTTGCGTATTGACTTATTTTATTAGCTTTTCCTCTCCATATAAGTCTTGTTCTGAAATGGCTTTTATTTAATTTATATTTTAAATACTTTTATACATTGTGCTCCGAAGTTTCGAACTTCACTCGCTGCCCATGTGCCGATAGCCACCAGGGACCACAATGGAATTAAGTTCTCATTTAGAGAACTTTTTGCGTTATCCCTGATGGTCTCAGGTCACATGAGTATTTCTATTTTTATACAGATTTCTGCCACATAAGTTACCTTATATTCTGACAGCAACCTCTATAAAATAAAATGAATTAATTCTTGAGAAAATTGATATATCCTCTTACAGTATATATCAATTATTTACAAAGTCTGAACTCTAACTGTCTCATCAGAACCCAACATATAACATATTTATATTTAATATAAACTATTATAATTATAATATGTATATACTGTGTATTATATTGATTCAACTTGTAAATATACCCATAATATGTATTCATGTACACATGTATAACCTGAATTATCAAAATAAATCAAATCTAATCTAATTCTTTTCCTTTAATAAGTCATGTGTGTATGGCAATCTCTTTTTCCCTTAACTCCCATGTTCCCTTTTTTGATAGTGATTTGTCGAATTCTACCTCTTTATCATATTTGAATGTCATTATTTTATATGTCTCTATTAAGTCCCCTCAAAGTCTTCTGTATTTGAGTGTTGGTAGTTTGAGCGAATTTAGTCTATAGATCTTCGTACTCCATATTTTTTAATGTTGGTAACATTGATGTGGCTCGGCGTTGCACATTTTCTATATTCTTTATTAAACCCTTTCTGTATGGTGACCAGACACTTGCCGCATATTCTAGATTTGGGCGTACCAATGCTTCAGCCCTCTTAATTCAGATTGTTTGGCTTCGGCAATCCGCTATGGCAACAGTATGCCGTGGCCCAGTTTGCTTCAGCAAATTGCTTCGGCAATGCTGATTGCCGTAGCCAATTATGAAGGCTGATGCTTTATATAGCAATTTGAATGTTTCATTGTCCAGGTTTATAAATGCTCTTCTAATAACTCCCACCATTTTATTCACCTTGTTTATTTGATTTTCTATACTGGTATGTTCTTCGAAAGATTGGTTGCTGTCAAAAACTACTCCGACATCCCTTTCTGATTGTACTATGTCCAGTTCTGTTCTTGTACCATCTTATTTTTCATAGTATATCATATATTGGTATTTCAGATTCTTCGTTATGGTTTATTACCAGTATTTTACATTTATCTGGGTGAAATTTGAGTAGCCATTTATCGTTCCATTCCACCAGGCTGTCCAGATCTTGCTGCATTTCTTCATTGTCTTTTTTATTGGTGATTTCTCTATATATTTTTGTATCATCAGCATACAGGTATACACCCGTCAGTAAGCCCAGGGTGCTCGTGCATGTTTTTGCTAAAAAAGTGGGTACTGGGCTTACTCACAAGTTCCCCCTTGTGCAAAAATTCAGTTAGCCTTCAGGTGCCAACCTACCATCATGTTTTATACCAATACCATATTTTTGCATTGAATAAAGATAATAATGTGTTTTATTTATGTTATTAAGAAGATAAAATCACAGGATAATATTAACCAGAAACAGTGATAGACAGATCTATACATTTGGGATCAATTTGAATAAGGTTGTAAATTTTTGGATTAATTTGTAAACATAATAGGGTTGTATGATGAGTTCACAAGTTAATTTAGTTACACTAATGCTTATTAATCAAGTTAATTTTTTATAAAAACACGACAGTGTGATGCAGGTGAACATACATCACTCTTCTGCATTATTAAAGGATCCTACACAAACACCAAGTCATTACTCCCCATCCCATTGGATATACTCTGATATAGGTGTGAACAATAAGCAGGGTTTCCGCTACTACGGCAGGCCGGCCGTCCACCGGCCTCATTCCCCTCCCCATCCTTGACATAACATTGGTCACAAAATAGCCACAGACCAACTCAGCCGCCTTTTTACTCAAGACGAGCGATCACTGACACTGATGATTAACAGATTGCAATGAATCCTACACTTGGTGCCTGAATAAGACATGACCAATTGTGCAGACCACGTGCACAGTTGTCTGCACCATCCTGGGTAACGCTTTGTTGGCAAATGTTTGGTAGACCGTAGTAATCAGCCTCTCGCATTTTAATTTACTGTAAATTTCTGTCTTTTAGACACAACTTTCTGACCCACTCTTTCCCCTAAAAATGCGCAATAAACATCGGTAAGTCATTACGGGGGGCTGAATACTGAGCTACAACCATGAACACAGGTGAGTTTTTGCAGTGTGGACCTTTTACCTCAAAATCAAAGAAATATTTAATTAAAACTGAAAAGAATATAATATTAATAGTTTAAAATATTATCAGTGTATTTATTCCCTATCCCATGAATGCAAAATTTTCCATTATACAATTCCAGCATGTGCTCATCTCCATCTGAGGAATGGCTTTTGAGTTTACACCAACTAGTTTTGATCGGTACTGTATAAAATACAAAGAAAGCAGAACGTGCGCAAAGCACGTGACATGAGCTCTGACGTAACACTTATTGCTGCTGGAGTACGCTTGATACTGAGTGTGACAATATGTGTCTTTCCATTTCTTTGATGTCGGCTTTTAATATTGCTACCGTTATAAAAGTCATTGTATCCACTGTTGGCCTATGTTGTGGTGCTTACATGTACATGCTTTCAGTTCATTAACTTGAAATCAAAGAAAGACGATCTGTTTTAATTTGGTTTCTATATGAAGATTTAATGTTCCTGCTTGTTGTCTCAAGTCACCTGGTCAAATAGGGGCCAAGCGAAGGACAGTTTCCCTCTTAATATGCTTCCTTCACAAGGACCATCAGATCTATTTTACTGATATATATGATATGTATGAAGGGTTCTTTGGTGTCTGGGATTCAAATTTATTCAGATGGGGTCACCTGGGTCACCAGGTTAAATAGGGTGGGACCAGGGACATAACTATATGTCTCTATAGTAATTCTTAAAATGTCTTCTCAAGAGAGTTTGGACTATTTAGCTTACATATAGTATGGAGGAATCAGGAGTATCCTTTAGCGACTGAGATTCAGATTTGTTAAAATGAGGTCAACCTGTCAAGAAATGGCAGGCTATGGGGAGTTAACACTTTTGTGTCTAATAAAATCATTGAAATACCAAATTCATTAAAACATCTACCTTGGAACCACCTGACTGATTGGTCTGACATACATGTATTGTGTTTTGGGTCCATGGATAATTGGGCTTCAAACATGTTTAAATGGTTTTAGAAAAAGGCGCTTGTGAGATTGGAAATTTCCAACAACAAAGTTTGAGGTGTCAGTTGTGAAATTCCAACCTAAGACTTGGGAGTCTGGATCCCGGTCGGGAGGGGTCTTGTTGAGCTGGAGGAGGGGGATGATCATGAGTAGTGTACAGTTGGCAATTTCAAGGTGGATTTTTACCAAGCTACATACTTGAAATCTCTCTAGCCACATATCCTGTTTAAATCTACTTCTTTTAAAGTGATTATGAAAAGTGCTGACTGTTTTGGTCTCCAGAGTCCCAGTCTTATCAGTCTTTGCAGTCTGGTGAGCGACCCCACAATCATTGACTGTCTTGTTATCATAGATATTTGAAACTTCAGAGTATTGTTACCCGCATATTGGAGATGTGCAACATGTATATAGATGACGGAAAAATTATTTTTTACAGAGGTATTAACCCTTTTCAACTTAGAAAATTCAACAATTTTTTTTAATTTCTTCAACAAAGCGGCATCGACTTGCCACTTTTTCGGGGGACACTGTGGTCTGCTGACCTTTTATTGTTCTGAATTCTGTTGAGAAACATGGCTGCCAGTGGCCATGCCATCTTTGATTTTGCTCTTTGTATGACTAAATTCATTGGGTGTTTAGTATTACATAATACATATACATACCATTACCAGCGTTCTGCATTCCCTATTGCTCCATTAACTGTAACATTTGTTAATAGCCCCTATCCATGTTAAGCTTCAGTGTCATTCGACACTTTCATTTTATTGGACCTTGATTATTTCCTTCAGATCATGTCTAGCAATCCATCCTTCCTTAGAAGAAGTGATAGCCTTATTTTGGACACTTGTTCAGATCCATCATGTATGTGCAGCAAATTTCACTGTCCTCTCTGTGCACCTGGCATGAAAGAGGGACGCCAAGCAACGATATCTGGGACTCTGTCCAAGATCCAAAATCACATACAAATCATCCATTCAAATCATGGAGTTTGGTTAGAAGGTGAGATAAAGTGTTTATAATATACTAATACAGTCCTCATTTCCCTAGTCAAAAATAAAAATAATCTAGGAAATCATATAAAAAATATGACTATCAGATCCTTACAATATTTGATACCAATAACATGAAGGCTACATTTTACTTTGCATGAGCTCTTTTTCTCTCTGAAAAACACTTATTGCATAAAGTATTCACAGAGTATCATTACTTTCACATGCATCAATATTGTTCCTCAACGCATTATTTTAATATTTGCTATCAATTGAGTAAATTATTGAATAGGTTGGTCACTTCCCTAAATTTGTTATATACCCATTTAAAAATGGTCTTATTACAAGTTTACAATGTGTAATCAGTCCATCCAAATTTTTATTTGGTTTCCGGATGATAACTTTGTATTTGTTTTTCGATCAACTCAAAAGTAGCCTTAAGTAGGTACATGGTTTATTCATAAGAAAACACATGTCAAGTTTGAATATGGGGTCTGCCGAGTTATAGCCCTTGTTGGAATATGTCGAATGCCTTGGTACTAGAATATGGCTGAAATTAATATTTGTTTGAATCAGGGATTTATCCAATGATTTTCACAAGACTTAAGGGCCCTCTTGACTTATGATTTTTAATTATATTGGTTTTCGATTGATGACTCAAATGTTAAGGCCAAAAGGGAGAATACCTGAGTTTAGGGTAACATGAAGGAAAAAAACAGAGGCGGGCGGGCGGTACTTCATTTTATTTTATTTTTTCATTTTATTTTTCACGGGGGATAGTATTTAAGTATTCGTGCCTTCTAATCGTCGGCCAGTGTCACTCGTATAAAGCTTGGGCAAGTCATTGTCACACTAGTCAATGTCATGGTATAGCTTTAATCAGTTTAATGGTGTTACAGAAGTTCAATGACATGTATACAGCATGATATTAAATGATATTATATATAGAAGGTGACCCGACTTCGTCCGGGCTTTGACCTTGAATTGACCATTTTGAAGGTCAAGGTCAGTTCGGGGTCACAATTTGACCCGTCGAAAACACTCCCCCGATAAAAGTATCCGTAGGTCTCAAATTTCGTCGAAATCCGTTAATTGTTTAATTTATTTTGAGTTAATTCTGCCTTTTTAATCAAGAGACATGATGGTAGCCGTCCCGTGATGGTACCTGTCCCTAAAATAGGTACGTTTGTGGGTACCCGTTTCAAGGTGAAGATCACCTCGGGCGGAAATCCCTAAGTACGTCACACAACACGCTCATGTCTGGATGCAGTCTTACACGCACACGCCCAGATGTAATAATCACATTACACACATACGCTCTTTATCGACGACACTGCGGATACGAACGCTCTTTAACTATCAACGCGATTAACCCCACCGTGCCTGGGGGTGGAGAATGGGTGCTCTGACGTTCTCAGAAGCGATGCGATGCCACTTCATCTGGTATTTTACCCTTAGATAGGAAGTTTGGGCTCAATCCGCCTGGCAGTTTTCGAGTTCATCGCGATCACACACACACACATATCTTCCAAAATATATAATAGACTAGCCGATGAGCCCGACGTTGTCCGGGCTATTCAAAAACCAAATTTCAAGTCGATAGCTCCACCCGTTTCAAAAACCAAATTTCAAGTCGATAGCTCTACCCGTTTCCGATATCTGGTCTGCGCATGCGCGAAGCTGGCGTCGCACGGGCTCGGCGACCCGATAAAATTTGTATCCGGGGCAAGATACATTCACATACCAAATTTCAAGTCGATAGCTCCACCCGTTTCCGAGATCTCGTCTGCGCATGCGCGAAGCTGGCGTCGCACGGGCTCGGCGACCCGATAAAATTCGTATCCGGGGCAAGATACATTCACATACCAAATTTCAAGTCGATAGCTCCACCCGTTTCCGAGATCTCGTCTGCGCATGCGCGAAGCGGGCGCCGCACGGGCATGCCAATACGACAACGTTCACCGCCTGGTCAAACTACACACACGTACCAAGTTTCGTCCCGATCGGTCGAGAATCGTAGATTTGTATTAATGACAAACATACAGACAGACATACAGACAAACAGACAGAGGTCTTCAAAATATATATGAGATAAGTGTCTAGTGTTGGAAATTAAACAGTTTATGTTCACGCTGAAGCTCCAGGCCAAATCCTACGAGTGGACATATTACTGTTCAATTTCCCACACAAGACACTTATGATATTTTGTTTATCCACCGACTCGAATACTAAGAAATTTTGCGAAATATTCAACTCAGAAGGTGAATTTAACAAGAGTTCCTCCATTGGAAATGGCACATACATGCGACAAGGCGAACGTGACGTACAGAATTATTTTTAATCTGACATTTTATTACTATGTCCTTTTCTGTCAGTTCAGAATCCGTGTGGTACCGGTTCACGCACGACAACATGTCTGTGCTATAGTTGACAGGCGCCGTGTTTCTATTCTGATTCATATGAACGCATTTGTGAAGTTTAATAGCTAAAACGCAGGATCTATCCGCACACGGAAGTGTTTCCGCCATATTCAATCGGCAAAATATCCGGTTACTTTCGATTTGCTAGTTAATACATATCGCGTGTTTTCTGGTTTCCGCTTTCGAGAAATCGGCGAGGTTTGCCGAACAATGACGAGGGAATACGAATATACTACAATAACAATGGCAGCACTTCCCTTTTTATCGTGAATTGACGATATTTGCAAGGAAATGGTTTACTTGTTTAAGCTAATTCCGTAGTCGCGAGGAATTTTTTGAAAAACGATAAAATGGAATTTGGCGGCAGGTTTTGAGTAGGGGCGGGCGGGTTACCCTAAACACAGGTATTCTTCGTTTTGGCCTAATATGGAATCTTTCTGAAATGCAATTGGAAACAAGCCAATGCATGTATTATGCTATTGTGAGGGTGCTCTTGTAATATTGATTCATGGATGTAAAATAACAATTTTGTGCCAGGGACACCAGTCAACAGAAGCTTCTCTTGGCTATGTGGTTTGGAATTCCTTCTATGTCAAGCATTTACCGGTACTCTACCATTCTTTTCATTATTTTCAGATCTGTTGATCATGAAATGCTTTCTTTGTGTAGAGGCTAATGACACAGATGTCAAAACAATAGAGGGCCACTACCATTGTCCATTGTGTGAGTTGAGTGTGCAACAACAGCAACATTTCGTTCAGCATTTACTCAGTCACCTTGATATGGCTGTGAGTATTCTTTTCATGTTCTACAAATTATCAAAAGATTTATAGATATTTTTTTAGATTTACTATTCTTCTGCATATTATTCTGTTAAGAGATATACATGTACATGTATATACCGCTCCCCAGACTGCAAAAATTCTGGCCAAGTCTTTTAGCTCTGGCAAATTCTGCTATGACAATTAATTGATTTGTGCACGTCTTTACAATCATGGATATTTTAGATATTTTATATATGTAGGGATTGCATTGTCCCTGAATGCTAAGTGTTAAAACACCTTTTGGCTGCTGCATCTGGGATGTTTTTCTCTATAAAATGCAAGTATACATAATGTTATACATTTATCATAGATTGTTATAGCTTAGTATACACCTCAAAACGGCTGATCATTAGATTAATAAATTGAGTAAAATCATCTACATATAATCTACTATCTATATATCTATTGTTCCATGCTGGCCTTCACCAACGTTCGGTTTGTTCTAATCTATTTCAGGGTAAAGATCACAGTTTGCTATCAGTCCCAAACTTAGATCAACCTGAGTTTATCCAGTTTCAAGGTTAATAGTTTTATTATTATGCCACAAGCAAATATGCCCCAATAGGTCCATGGTCTAAGTGGACGTACGGTATTTTTTCTTAAAATGTTTCCTATTATATCTGTAATACAGAAGCTCTCCTCATAAAGAACTACACCCGTTAATTTCCACACATTTAAAGAGGGTACAATGGTGTTATAATACCTCCATGCCCAAAGACAATGGTGAGTATACTGGATTACATGCGTCCGATACTCCATCTGTTAAATAGTGATGTTCCGATAATTGGAATTGATCATCGGACGATAATAGCCCATCAGATAAACATCGTACCTTGCAGTAACATCAGCATTTGTCGACTGGCAAAAAACTAAATCTGTGCGAAGCCGAATATCTAAGTGCAATGTGCAAGCTTTAATAAATGTATGGCCTAAAGCCGGCATATTGAATACAAAAAGCAGTTGTAACACCATGGAATATGAAGTTATTTGTTAAATCACGTGGACTCGAAGAGACTCAAAATAAAGCTTTAAACAGCTGAGTGAGTTTACATCATTACATAGGTCCATGTCAAGCATGTGCTACCACCTTAGCAGCTGCTGTGTCAAGGCTTTGATAAATACATTAGCTGACAGTGAATGAATTACTACAGTTGCGGTCAGAACTATCTTCATTAACAACCAACTTGAGGGGGGGGGTGCATTATATAATATCCAAACAATATCCATATGTTTATAATTATTATCCTCTGAAGGAGAATTCTGGGGTATATAGTGGAGACCTCCTCCATCCGTCTGTCCATCCATCCTTCCGTCCATCCGTAAGAAACAGCTCCAGTATCGATAGTCCAATTTGAATGTCCTTTGGTATGCCGGTAGACCAGTGTTGTGGAAAGAATATCTACATAGTGCAGGTTTTGTCCACACTTTTTTTCCAGAGTTATGGCCCTTTGCTGGGCTTAGTGTAAAAATGGGTCAATGTGTCCATAACAAACATTATGCTGTGGATGTCTTTATTATTAAAGTTAAACTGAGAGAAATGCCCCACTACTACTTCATTTTTCTCTAAATGTAGCCAATATTGAGCGTATGGTCGGGGGCATTGACGTTTCCCTTGTTTTGAATACCTACACTTATCCATGCACCATCATTTCGTCAAAACAAATATCAATGACAGTGCACAGCTGATGTCAATGGAAGCATTTTGCTACAGTGTGTATATCCAGTGTTTCTGCTATTCCGGCACAGGCTCCCTCAAAAGAACCCACTTTTGATGACCCAAAAAAAATAATCTTGTATCAGTTTTTATGTGTACCCAATCCATACCATAGTATGGTACACATAGTGTCGATGTCCGGATTGACCACTCGTCGTTCATCCGTCTGGCCATCCGTAGACACTTTACGCATTATGCGATAACTCAAACATTATCTATCCGATCGGAATCAAATTTTGTGTATGGGTTTCTCATTTGAGTTATGGCAGCATGCATGAATTCTAAGTCGAAAAAGGGCCATAACTCTGTACAAAAAAAATCGAATCAAACCCATATTCAAACTCTATCTTGGTATGCCAAATTTGGTATGCGAGTTTCTCAACTCAAAACACAGATCGAGTTTGAATATGGGTTCATCTGATATATCTCATTTTATTGAGATGTATGTAAATTTGGTATGTGAGTTTCTCAGCCAAAATACAGTTAGAATTCGAATTTGGGTTTGATTCATTTTTTTTAAATGGAGTTATTTATGGCTTATGGATTTTAGCATCCAAGCTGAAAATAGCTGATCACTATCGCCAAGGTATGGGTTAAACATCTGCCGATCGTGATCGGCCTCTCACGATCGGCCTCTCGTTTATAATTTTCTGTATGAAGGTACCTTCATGGTGTACCCAACTCCTACAGTTTTGATCGTAGATATTTGAATTCGTGATGTGCAGAAGAATATTGCGAAAAAAAATTTTTTTGACAGAGTAAACCCTTTATCGACTTAGAACATTTCAACATTTTTTTAAATTTCTTTAACAAAGCGGCATCGACTTGCCATGTTATTGGGGGAGACTGTGGTCAGCTGACCTTTTATTGTAGTTAAAAATGAACCCTTCTCAATACTGATATTTTAACAGAAATACCTTTCATCTGATATATCTCATTTTATTGAGATGTATTTTGTATGTGAGTTTCTCAGCCCATAATATAGATAGAATTCGAATTTGGGTTTGATCCGGTTTTTTTAACAGAGTTATGGCTTATGATTGGATTTTAGCATCCAAGGAACACTTGTTTGGCGGAGAATTCACTTGTTTGGCGGAGAATTCACGCAACGACTTGATAAGTTTGATTTTAGCAGCTTGCCTTGTCCGGACTCCAGTCTATTCATTATGAACTAATAAACGAAAATGAGGGGCTGATATAACGAAATGGAAAATTTCCAATCTTGTCTGGAGTCAATGCGGCCACTTTTTTTTGTTTGTTAACAACCGAAAAAATTAGAGGGGACATTAAGAAAGAAAATTAGTAGGGTGAAGTTGATTCCTGGGGGGTGCAGAGGTCGACCAATATCTTCTGGACAAGATGTGGTGTTCAGAACATGTCCCTTCTGCGGAATAAACCTGTTTATTGTCGCAATTGTGATATTTGATTACATTTATTTGTGGTTTTATGTGAGCCGGTCACTAACGCATAAATCATGTCATATAAAGGCTATTGGGATGTTCTCGGACGTAAACTAGCAACTCGCTATCCCAATATTTTATCTGGTTTACATACGAGCAGACTTGGACTAGTTTCAGTATTACTTTTGATACTGTTTCATTATTGTATAACAGAGACAGCCATAAAGAATGCACACTTAATTGGTTAGACGTTCATTTGATTCATTTGTAGATAATAATTACATTGTATACTGATGATCATTTATCGTCATTACAAAGTGAGAAAATTGGTATGGCCTCTGAGTCATGAATTATCTTCATCTTTACTATTATTAGGCCTGCTGCATAATTCAAGATTCGATTCATAATGAAATGCCTGATTTGCAGGACCCTACATTAAATTTTAAAAATCACATATGGCTAGCCGAAACATGGTCGGTCAGTCCTATCCAACGGACCCAATAATTTTATCCTAGCAGAAACCCTGGTCTATCATTCTTTGATGTATTTGGCTTTGCAAATGGACCCGCGGTAGGGAGTTCAATGTGTGTGTATGGGAACAAATACCCAACATACCATATACATATATATATCGGAATCAGACATCGGCCGATTGTGCCTCCAGATAATCGGAAATTGGTCCGAGTGGCCTTTTCATTAATAGAACATCACCATCAGTCTGGGCATATATGTGAACCACAGGTTGTCAACTCTCTATGAAATTTGGTATGGATGTTCACTATTATGAGGACATTCAATGGAGTGTTCAACCGTTTTGTTCTGGTATTCCGTTCTAGAGTTATTCATCATTGTTTATATGAAAATGTTTATTTTTTTGTCTGTCTGCCTGAGTGTCTCAGCCATGAGTTATATGTATGCCTACACAAGATGGTATGCCACATGGGACTATGCACCAGATGACAGCCCAGCTCTTGTTTTCTTTCTTTTGTAGAGATATAGAACCAGGCTGCATGTCACGTTGGGGGTATGGATTGGATGACAGCGAAGCTGTTGTTCTGCTTAGATTTGACAATTTTTGTTTTTCAGACCAGAAGATTCACTTTTGTTTTCTGACAAACTGCCAATCTTACAAGCATTATCATTGCCCAGTTTGTAATTTGAGCCTGAGAGCTGCAGCCAAACATCCGAGAAGTGCGTTATGTGGGCATCTATCCAAATGCTTCAGAAATAAAACCAATCAAATAGAAACACCAGGATCAGGCCTAAAAAAGATGTCACTTGACTATTTGGAGAATAAAGAAGTCCGGCCGCTATTCTCTCGTTCAAAGCCTCTTGAAGAGATTAGGTTGCCATCAGAAATTGTTGGGATGAAGGTGAGCAATGTTAAAAAATTCAACCTACAGTATTAGGGCTTAATGATTAATTTAAATTCCATTAAAGTTTTTGAATAATTAAATGATTCAGCCCAGGGCCCAAGCTATGTATTGAAAACAGGGAGAAATGAAGTCTCCCTCTGCAGATTTTAGGGAGACTTGAGCCAGATATAGGGAGACTTATAAAAAAAAATACTTACTAATTTTCAAAATTCGCTTTATTTATCTGCACATCAATAAATAAGATAAAACAACAAGATAAAACATATTTAGCAAGATACAACACAAGTATAGCACCTGTATAGATCGATAATCTAAAATTTTAACTAAATTTATAACTTAAATTTTTTTTTAAACTGTTGACTTTTATCTGAAGAAATTAATTGTCTACTTCATAACTTTTAATATCTGAATTGTTATTATAAATTAAAATTTTTGGAAATGGCTTTTGGCCACTGCTGTAATGTGGGTGTCCGTTAAAATAAACAACAATAAGGACTAATTAAGGAGGTGCAAAAGCTTTTAATTTTGTTTCTAAAGAGTATATTGTTGAATACCATCATCACGACCGTCAGTGTTGTCTGATGATAATCCGATTAAAGCAATAAACTTGACGAGTTTGATAGCCGTGTCACAATAGTGGTTAATGTGTTCTTAACAGAGACCAGTTGAGCTTATAATATGCACCAGCAGGTTATTTAAATACCTGCATTGTAACGAAGTAGGCCTACATGCAATTAATTTGCAACCGTTAACAGACGTACCGGTATATACGCGGAGCACGTGGTCTGAGCGATAGATTGACAACAATTGTAATTTGCAAACACATAGTTTTGACACAAATTAATCCTTTTAAACGAGTTTGGATAGTAATAGTTTATTATGTAGATCTTTGATTTAACTAAGAACATTAAATTAAGTACTTCCAATGCACATTCAAACCTCTGTGTTTAATAGTAAGCAAGCACGTGTTCTTGTTTGTAAACAAAATAAAATGCAATTCCAAAAAGTAAAAAGTTGGATTGGGAAACGGAATCCGACACAAACTACTTTTGTAAAAGTGAAAATTCATAGATATGTTTTAGTTTAATTTCAAAGACAGTATTATTTGTTCACTTTGGCTACTACATGAGCAGTGAAACCATGTATGGCTATACAATTTGCGGTTACAAAATGACCCGACGGAACAAATTAAGTAAGGTCTAAATTCCAGTCTCCTTAAAACGAACCAGTAGCTCATCATAAACTTCGTTGCTCAGCGCAATTTGCCATTTCCAAAAGCACCCAATCTGATTAGAATATGTGGATAGGGTACACCATGTATAATTTATAAATAAAATGCCTCGTTGGAACAGTTGAGAACTTGAGACTATATATATTTTTTTTGCAAAACGAGCAGAAACGAGTCTAATTTTCCTAGCGTGGGGCCTGATTCAGCCCTCCAAACGTTTTCCATCTGTCTGTTTGTTTGCTTTTTTCGTTTCCGGATGATAACCTTAGTAAGTCTGAGTTTACTAGACCAAAATACAGGTCATGGTTGAATTTGGGCTCTGCCTGCCATTTTTTTATTTTGAATCAGTCTTATTTGATGCTCTTGAACTATTTAATCACCACTACAGGCTTATTGTCAACCAATACTTCCAACAACCACTCGTTGTTAGTCCGTCTGTCTGTAGACACTTTACGCATTGTGCGATAACTCAAATATTTTCTATCTGATCGGAACAAAATTTTGTATATGAATTTCTCAGGCCAAATGACAGATCAAGTTCGAATATGGGTTTGATCCGACTATTTTTAACCGAGTTATGGCCCTTTTTCGAAAAAATATTAACTCTTAAAAAAAAAATTAAAAAAATATATATAAGGCCAAAAAAAAAAGTTTTTGTTCTCAGGCCCCGCCGCATTGAATAAAAAGCGCCGCATTAGGCCTTTTTATTCCAATAAAAAAAACTTCTTTTTTTTTTTTATTTTATCAACATGTCCATAGCCAGGGTTTCCGCTAGGGGTTGGGGGAATCTGGCCGTATTTGTATTTGGGAAGCACATACCAGGCGCCCTGTCGAGAGAAAAATTGGATGTTTATCACTGAAAGAAGCCATTTCCTTGCACTTGAGACAATAGGCAGGTACATTGAAGCTTTGTACTGTATAGAAACCAAATTAAAACAGATCGTCTTGCTTAGTTCTCAAGTCAATGAACTAAAAGCATGTAAGCACAACAGCATAAAATGGATACACCTTTTATTTCAACCGTAGCAATATTAATAGCCGAGTCATCAAAGACAGGGTTGGCAATAGACACATTGTATTGTCACACAGTCCAGCAGTAACAGGTGTTACGTAAGGAGATGAGCACGTGCTATACCACGTTCTGCGTCGGTGCTTTCTTTGTATTTTGTTCACAGTACCGATCAAAACTAGTTGTTGTAAAATCAAAAGCCATTCCTCAGATGAAAATGACCTCATGCTGGATTCGTAAAATGGATAATTTTGTAATAATTGGATAGGGAACAAATACACTGATAATAACTATTAATAATTTAATTGTTTGATTTTTAATTAAACATTCCCTTGATACAGTATATCTTAATTTGGGGGAAAAGTTATGCACTTTTCGTTGCATCGACTGCCAAAACTCACCTGTGTTCATTCATCGAAATATAGATCGATGGTTCATTGTTGTAGCTCAGAACCCCCACCCCAATGACATACGATGTATATTGCACATTTTGAGCGGAAATAGTGGGTTAGAAACTTATTGACAGAAAGGCTGATTACTACTAAATATTCGCACGACAAAGCATTACCCACGATTGTGTAGACAACTGTGCATGTGCAGGTCCGTGCTACTGATCATGTCTTATTCAAGCACCAAGTGTAGGATTCCTTGCAATCTGTTAATCGTCAGCGTCGGTGATCGCTCATCATGTGTAAAAAGCGAACTGAGCTAGGTCTGTGGCCAGTTTGTGACCAATATTAAGTCAATGTTGGGGAGGGGAATGCGGCCGCTGGACGGCCGGCCTGCCGTAGTAGCGGAAACCCTGCCATAGCAGATATGTGTTGAATATTAGTGTGCATTGAGCTCTAACATGTAATGTGTTAAAAAGTGACTTGCAGGCTTACAACATGAAGTAGATGACTAGCTGATGATTAGCTGATCCTCATGCTCTTCTTACAATTAGTCATTGTGAACAACTTACACTAATTGTAACTTTATACAATTGAAAGGCACAGGACTAAATTCAGGATCACATATTAGAACGGGGAGGTATCAGTTTTTAGACAACAATAACAGTAGTTAATGTCAGGGGCATTATATATTGTTAGGTAATCCCAGTCATACACTGGTAGTACAATGTCATTTTTATATAAGACTAAATGAGTTTATATGCAGAACACAGGGATGTAAGTTTTCCGGGTTTTCCCGGATTTTCGGGTGTTTGTATTTCTCCGGTCCAGTGGTTTTTGGCACCATTCATGTGGTATGTATATTGAGACAAGGTGGGATATCTGTCATCTGCATTAAAAATAGATTTTCTGGAAAATTTAACGGCGAAAGTTTGAATTTTTTTCACATTGATGTTGGAAGCCAGAGGCCTTTAAACCAACATAGGTGACCATGCTTGAAAAAATACCATATTCAGACAGCTTATCCATGGAAGACATCAGAAAAGAGCAAGGGAGCAATCTGTTAAAATCGCTGAGAAGAGGAAACGTTTGGAACTTTAAAAAACTCAGTCCCAGGAAAAGATACAAGTGTGATAACAAATCAAAGGTGAACTCTGCACACTCTCGTGCAAAAGAAGAAAGGAAACGAATTCTGGCGAGAAATCTTCTTTGGAGTAGACTGAGATCGCACAAAAAGTCAAAGTCAAAATTATAAATAATAATACCATGATGGAAACTGTATTACATGTACCTGGTAGCTGTAAATATAAATAGGTAAATTCAATTTTACTTAACTTAATGCATGCTTGCATTTTATACCATTATGTGCATGATTTTCACAAATGTCAATCTGTTTCTGAATAGTTTTAAAGTTTTTGCTAGATAAAAATCCTCAAATTAAAATTAGACTGAAATGGTCTAGTACTCTACACTATGTAGAGTACTAGACCATTTCAGTCTTCGAATGCCCTCAAATTCACTCTCAAGCTATTGAAATTCTCAATATTTGTTGTGGTCCTACATGTAGGTAGCCTGAACTGAATACTGAAATTTTTGTTTACTTCATTTTAATTACTAAAACAGGCATTTTCAGCTGAATTATTTATCTCTTTTTTCATTTTGGAATGCTTTAAGATGCATTCTCAGAGCCTTAAAAGGGCACCCCCTCCCGCACCCTACCCCGCTCAGGCCTTCGACCATAGCATCTGCCTTCGGCAGATGATTTTCAGGGTTTTTCAAAATATTCACTTACATCCCTGATAACAGTTCCCTCTACCTTTCTGGTTATTACTAGACAGAGGAAGGTATCTTTGTCCATGCTTACTATGCGCAGAAAAAAAATAAAAAATAAAATTAAAACCCTCCCTCCCTCCCTCATTGATTTGAACAAAAAATTGCCCGAGAACCAAAACACTTTTTTTTTTTGGCCTAATAATTTTTTAAGTTAAAATTTTTTGAAAAACTAACACCATTATAACTGCGCCAAGGGTTCCCCGAGTCAGCCCACCAAATTTGTTTAAATCAGTCCAAAATCTTGTGTTATGTACTGGTAAATTTGTTTGGAGCGACATTAAATCCAATTCACCAATTCCATCCAATGCCTTTGGACTACTTAGCTACTTATAACGCTATATTATTTTCTGATGTCTCTTATGCCAATGTGCAGATAATCTGATAAAGAAAGCTATGGTATCTAATTTAAAATAAAGATTCAACAATACATATCACATGATATTAACAGTAGACTTGAGCATCTGACATCTGTGCTGCCTTGCACAGCTGAAGATATCGCTCTACAGATGGTCTGAGGTCATTATAAATGTTATTGGTTTAATAGAGATGCCAGCTTTCAACATAAACAATTCCTGTGGTTTGTTGACAGGTCTGTTTTTTACTTCATATTAATGGGTCAGCAGTGAGGTGGCTTATCTTGATCTATATTGTTGGTAGAATTTGATACATTTATCATTGTAAACTTAAAATGGACTCTCTTAACCCAAGTATTCCATGTCCAGGTCACCTTTCACATTTAACCCAAGGCTGTGGTGGTGCAGCATTACAGATCCTGTACCAGTGCATTCTCTTATATAAATGCGTGTGACCCATAAATTCCAATAATTTGTGTTATGTACATTTGTCTATAATAGTACATAACAGTATGCTCTATAATTCAACACCAAAACTCTCATTTATGATTACGATCATAGTAATTTACCATCGCCAAGGGATGGGTTAACATCTGCCGATCGTGATCGGCCTCTCGTTTTTAATTTTGGCACAGATATCAACCAGCATGCAATGGGAACCTGCGCACCTGCAGAGTTATTGTCATTTTTCGACATAGTATTATTTTGTTTTTAGCTCACCTGAGACGAAGTCTCTAGTGGAGCTATAGTCATCACTCCTCGTCCATCTGTCTGTCCATCCGTCCATTAAGAATCGTCTTCTTCTCCAGAACTATAAGACCTAATGGGTTCATATTTGGTGTGGATGTTCCCTAGGTGACCCACATTCAGATTTGTTCAAATGAGGTTACCTGGTCAATTAGTTGCAAAACCAGGGCCATAACTATTCTTAGAACGACTTCTTATCAAGAACCATGTTGCCGATTTAGCTAATAGTTGGTATGGAGGTTCCTTGGGTGACTGGGATTCAGATTTGTTCAAATGAGGTCACTGGGTCAAATAGCAGCCGAGCAAGGCACATAACTCTTAAAAAAAAAAATTGTTATTGAAATCCTTGCTCAAATTATAAAAAAAAAGGATATTAAAAAAAAATGTCAATATTTTTTTTTAAATATTAAAAAAAAAAATCATTCAAATTCTGATTTAACTTCATGGTCAATTAAATTTTTTTTTTTTAACATATTAAACAAATTGAAAAACTAATGTCATTTACCATTCTGCAGGTTATGACCCCTGGCCCTTCACTCAAGTTCACTGCTTTTTGCCTCCCTGGTGCCAAAAAATAATATTTACTCAAATTCTTGACAGAGAATCATTAATTAATTCAGTGCCACCCTGGGGAAAACGGATGGCAGAGTGCCATGTTTCCTGGGGAAAAAGCCATCATTTACACTAACTAGATATTTACTTTGATTATTCAATATTGGAAAGAATCGAATTGACCTCAAACGTTGATATTATAGGCCCTAGTCACGAAGTTCTTTAAAAGTCCAATTCCGGTAATACAGGGTCATCACAGCTCCAAATATTTCGCGTTGACATGGCAACGAGTACTTCAAATTAACACCGGTTGTATGAAATTACAAATGTGTTGTTTTATGTGGCCATCTAACTAATATATGCTGTGCAGTTTTAGGCATTAATTTCGCTGGTGGAATAACATAGCATTATGTTATGGCAAAAATCGCAATGGGGGGGGGGGGGTGATTAGTGAGACCTAACAAATTTTCTAAATGGGATGACGTTTACAATAACCGATTTCCTAGAAAAGCAGATGGCAAAACTGAAAATCAATTGTTTCAGTTCTATAGGCCTACAACAATCGTACTTTCGTACTGTTTGTGTGGTACACGTAGCTACCTGTATGGCATCAATGACACATTTTGGGCAATCGGAGTGACCCGGTGACAATTCAATCGAATTCAGCACATCGAAAAACCCCTCACTACCAAATGTCCATTCGATATATTAAAACATGTAAGAGCAATATATTGACAATGTTTCCTGTAGTAATTTATCATTGTAATTTGGCGAACCCCTTAAGTTACACATTTTGATCGACGTAATGTGCGCATTATCCAAATCGGTGCTCATCGATCGTTTGGCGATAAACCAAGTGTTCGATGGATCAAGGCATGCCCGACTTGATAGTAATCGCCCTTTACGCATCCCCCCCTGATGAAAATACTCACAATATGTGACTTGTAATCCGCAGTGTTTTAAACATGTACACCAATAATGAAATTGGGAGTTTTTCGCCAAGTAGAGCATGTTTTAAACGAGATGTTCTGGGCGACGTATATATACGTCGCCGGCAAATGGTTGGCGCTTTTTGGGCGACGCATATATATGTCGCCGGCACTGAATGAGTTAATAAGAATCATTACTGTGGTTCCAACTGTATGCCTACACATGTCAAGTGAAATCTGACTTATCTATAAACATTCCCTGGATATCTGCTAGAGGTAATTAATTCCTAATTACAACAGCAATCTATCATTTAGGACATTTAATGCTCCCACACCCACCACCTCACAAGAGAACATATTTTACACTGCCAGCTATGCCTACACATGTCAAGTGAAATCTGACATCTATAAATTTTCCCTGAAGATCAGCTAGAGGTCATTAATTCCTAATTACAACAACAATCTATCATTTAGGACATTTAACAGGAACAAACCCACCACCTCACAAGAGAACATATTTGACACTGCCAGCTATACTATTTCAGTTCAGATAAGGTCACCTGGTCAAATTGGGGAAAGACCAAGGGCATACTTTCCCTCTAGGCTCTATAGTAACTCTTGAAAAGTCTTCTTTGACAGAATTGTTAACTACGGTACATGTTTGAGTTATGTGGAGAGACAGTGTGATAGAGTTATTGCTCTTGGATAGCAACTGTATATACCGTAAGTGAGAGAGATTACGTCAGTCGGGTTTAAATGTGGTGAGCGAGAAGAATGGAATAAAATAACTGAACGGAGACAATGGAAATGGGAGGACACCGAAAGACTATGGGCCCGGTGATGGAAGATAGACATATAAGGTGAGCTTTTGTTACCATTGTTTTCATGGTAGCAGAGCGAGGTTTCGGCGAGATCGGCGACTGTTGAATTTGAACAAAATCGTATTGTGACTTTTGTGTGGACATTTCAAAAATGGCTACCGGCAACTACAAAACGCCACCGATATTCTTGGAACTGAAAGTATGGCAGACAATTACTGAATTGGCAGTTGAGAAGCAAGCATCGGCTATTGCACTTTCGTTGGCTGAAAATGAAGGCTCAATTCGTGATAAAGTATTCAGTGAGATACCTTTGGAAAAGTTGGCTTCAAAGGATGGATTCAAAATACTTCTTGAGTACATGGACGGTATTTACAAAAAAGATGAACTGTCTTCAGCTTATGAAGTTCACACAGAGTTTGATCGCTTCAGGAAAACACCTGAAATCGATATGGAACATTATTTAATGGAATTTGAAAAACGTTATAACAAAACTGTGAAATTTAAAATGACATTACCTCAATCAGTCTTTAGACTTTTGGATGGTACTTGCCTTGAACATAAAGATCGACAGCTTGTGTTGACAGCAGTAAATTACAATGAAGATAAGACCCTATTTAAACAAATGTCTAATTCACTGAGAAAATTCTTTGGAAAACAGTCTACATGCATTTCAAACAGTACTGCTAGTAGATCTTCAACAGAAAGACAATATATAAAAGTAGAACCTGAGGATTCTGAGGCTTTATTGCATCAAATGGTGAGAGAGGTCGTGGTCGACAGAACTATATGAGAGGTAACATGTACTGTCAGAACTATATGAGAGGTAACATGTACTGTCATCGAGGTACTGGTAGAGGACGTGGAAATTCAAGTGCTTACAACTCTAAGAGGAGAACCAACCCAATAGCTACAAATGGAAAACCCATGCGCTGTATTGTTTGTGATAGTGTAATGAATTTCGCGGCGGCTTGTCCCCATTCTTACGAAAATAGGGAAAAGAAAGCATATATTGGCAGCAATTGTGAACAAGAAATAGAGCTGTTTTATTCACTGGAAAGTACATTGGCAGCTGAAAGTACATTGGCAGCTGAAACTTTAGCAATGGTTGATGCAGTTGATATGGCTTTCTATTTAGGATGCATTATCAGTGAACTTCTTCATCGTGAAAAAGGACAAAATGTTATTCCACTGGATGTTTTCACAGACCATAAATCTTTGGTGGAAAACATCAGTTCAACAAAGCAACCTTCGGAAAAGAGGCTCTGTATAGACATATCCAGTCTGTAGCAGATGCTGAACAAGGGAGAAATATCTAATATTCACTGGGTTGAAAGTGCATCGCAGTTGTCAGACTGTTTGACGAAACGAGGAGCTGCAGCAAAACCATTGTGCACAATATTGGAGCATGGACATCTACCTGTACATGTATGATATTTATTCATGTGAGTGGTGACACAAAAGTGACATTGAAAATTTGTTTTGGATTGGGACTAATAATAGTGTATATACCGGTATATTTAATATATAAAAAAAAAAAAAAAGAAGAACAAAAAAAAGAGAGAGAGAGAGGAATCCTGTTAACTACGGTACATGTTTGAGTTATGTGGAGAGACAGTGTGATAGAGTTATTGCTCTTGGATAGCAACTGTATATACCGGAAGTGAGAGAGATTACGTCAGTCGGGTTTAAATGTGGTGAGCGAGAAGAATGGAATAAAATAACTGAACGGAGACAATGGAAATGGGAGGACACCGAAAGACTATGGGCCCGGTGATGGAAGATAGACATATAAGGTGAGCTTTTGTTACCATTGTTTTCAAGAATCACCAGGTCTATTTGGCTCACATTTGATATTGAGGCTCCTTTGGTGATTGTGATTCAGATTTGTTCAATCAGGGTCACCAGGTCAAATAGGTGCAAGGCCAGGTACAATACTTGTTCTCTCCATAGTAATTCATGATATGTCTTCTAAGTTGCAAGAACAGAATTGCCTATTTTGCTTATATTTGGTATGAAATTACCATGGGTGACAGGAATTCAGATTTGTGAAAATGGGATCACAAAATCAAATAAGGGCAGAGCCAGGGACATAACTATTTAACTCCATAGTAATTCTTAAAACATGTTTGCAAGAACTAGTTGGTTTATTTAGTATGGAATGTTCTTGTTTGACTGGAATTCAGATTTGTTAAAATGGGGTCACCAGGTCAAATAGGGCCAAAGGGAAGGACTGTTTCCCTCCATAATAATTCTTAATATGCTTCCTTCACAAGAACCATCAGGTCTATTTTACTAATATTTGTATCGAATGGTTCTTTGGTGACTGGGATACAAAGTTATTCATATGGGGTCACCAGGTCAAATAGGGCGGGACCAGGGACATAACTATTTTTCTCTATAGTAATTCTTAAAATATTTTCTCGAGAGGTTGGACTATTTAGCTTACATATAGTATGGATGGTCCTTTGGTGACTGAGATTCAGATTTGTTAAAATGAGGTCAACTTGTCAAAAAATGGCGGGGCTACATGGACTTACCACTTTTCTGTCTAAAAAATCTTTGATAGATCAAACTCATTAAAACATCTACCTTGGAACCACCTGACTGATTAATCTGACATACGGTGTTTAGGGTCCATGGATAATTGGGCTTCAAACATGTCTAAATGGTTTTTAAAAAAGATGCTTGTGAGATTGGAAATTTCCAACAATTGAGAGTTTGAGGTGTCGGTTTTGTAATTCCAACCTGCGGGAGGTGCTCGAAAGGATTACGAACTTGGGAGTCCAGTCGGGAGGGGACTAGTTATCGGCTGGAGAGGGGGGTGATGAATAGTGTACAGTTGGTAATTTCAAGGTGGATGTTCACCGATCTACATACATGAAGCCTCTCTAGCCACACATCCTGTTTAGAACTACTTCTTTTAAAGTGATTATGACAAGTTCTGACTGTTGTGGTCTCCAGAGTCCCAGTCTGTTCAGTCTTTACCATCAGGTGATCGACCCCACAGTCATTGACTGTCTTGTCTTATTTTAGAGTTATTGATCCTTTCATAACAGATGTGCAACATATTTAGTGAATATGCAATTTGTATCATATTGGTGTAATCAATTCCTCCTACAGTTTGTAGTACAGGGATGTGAAACCCATAAATCCTTCAAACCTGCCACCATCGTCTGGGGACATTTTGGTCAGCGATCTTTTATTCTATTATATTCCCTGATTAGAAAACATGTGCTATGTGTCTACGTCACAATGGCAGAGGAACAAGTGATAGCAATAATGATATCAGCACAGGCCCATCCTGGTCTTCTGAATTCCCATCCATGAATTCACCCCACATGACTTCTTAGTGAAATACACTAATAATGTTTGGGAATATCCTGTGTATTTATTTGGAATAAAACATTGCATCTCTGCACACATGCTGAGAGCAAGAAGATTCGCTGATAGATCCGAACTTTCCGGGCATTGCCCATCAATTACTTTTTGTATTGTCAATCGTTGTCTGCACTGACAAAGTATTTGGCTGAATATAAGTGATTATTACCGAATTACCTAATCAGTATGATTGACATGGACGTATGTGTAGGAATTTATCCTTTGCATTGTCTTGAAATAAGAGCTGAACAATTTTTCCCAATTTTTTTCAGCACCACATGTCCATAATCAGAGATGTTGCAGATTTGGACCTTAACATTTGTGAAGCAAGTAACTGTTGTGATGGTGGTGTACACTGTCCGTTTGGAAGCCTAGCAAAGTGCTATCCAGCTAGTCCCGATGACATAAAAGGACATATCTATAATTATCATTTCAAACGAGCAGTGAGATTCTCAGGTAAAGTTGACTACTGATTTAGAATACGATCTCCTGCACTCTGGGCGAGGAGTGATAATCTCCCAGATTCTACTGATTTAGAAAGTCATAATAATTTTACACTTCCCATTTGACCATTAGACAGACTGTCAATTCCTCAGACCTGTACATCTCTATATCAGCTCTTGTGACAATTAACACCTATGATTAGTCTGGTGATAAAACCCACATTATAGGCCAACAACCATTCTAGAGATAATGCAATGTGAAATCACTTTATTGGTTTGCTAAATACCAAACAATGCACATGTTTTGACTTTAAAGTATTATAACCATTCCCGAGTTACACTTTTCATTGTTACCTTTTAATCTGTATCGAGATCTAAAGTAAACCAAAAATAGTTTCCCTGTTATACTTCATTATGCAAAAAAAGAGTTAACATGTTTCCCTTGTGGTTAATGGATACTTTTATCAACCTTATTAATTTTTTATTTGTAAATAATCTTAAAAACTGTGAACATTGTTGTTTTTTTTAGTTATTTTCTTTTTGTTGCAAATGCACACACAGTGGATCAACGGACACGAACCAAAACCGGAAGTCGTAGATTTCGAGGTGGAGAAATAATAGTCGACAAATATTTGTTGACATTTTTTTACGAGTTTTTGAGAAAATAAATGCTTGGATACCATATCTGACCAACTGAAGGTGAGTGAATATTTCTTCACTAATGTTCGGACACCGACGATCAATGTAAGGCAGTTGTCAGTGTTCTATCGTGGAAAAAATGCCATTTAATCATCGCCGCGAGACGATTTCTTCCCCAAAATATTCCAGAAAATCATCGGTTGCAACAACCGATATACCAATCGAAAGGCCTGTTTTCCCCCCACAAATACATATTTTGAGTATTTTCACGGACTGTCTTAAAATTCCAAATTTCATCTTTTGATGCGGGTACCCACCTCGAAAATACTGTCCGGTTAGTCCTGTACACCCCGGAATTTAGTCGCAATCCACCAGACCCGGCGGACAGTTTTTGTTGTTCAATCAAGAGTCGAAATGGATTAGTTGGTTGGCTGCCTTTCGTTAACAGTGGCACGTTTTTGGCCAACTGCTTTTCTGTTGCAACTATTGTATACTGATCAAGTTTAGTTACCGAGTACAGTTTGCAATTTGTTCTCATAACATTCGTTCAGGTCGTGTAAGGTCATTAATCAAAGAATTATTTATGAAAATATTTTTAGAACAAGGATATTACTATGCTCTCCATGACCAAGGCCGTAATAACAGGATTGTTGTGATGGCGGGAGGTGTAGATGTATTTTCCAATAGTTTGATATTTCAGCCAGTATTTAGTGTGAAATTTGATACTTGAAAAAAGAAATTAAAATTCGATTAATTTCAGAAAAAACAAATTGGGACCCATGGCTGTTTTTTCATTATGGCCACTTTCGGGACCCACCACCCCAGTTTTGATTACGATTGTATAATGTTTTCGCTACATTTTTCGGGTACACACACCTTTATTTTTATGTTTTAAACTACTGGCACCCACCCATATTTCGGACAATTTTCGCTAATATTACAATGTTTATTTCCATTTCTATGGGAGGCCAAATCAGGCCTCAGCCTAGGGGTCCAGAACAGGGAGACTTGAAGTCTCCCTCCAGGAAATTTAGGGAGACTTCAGGAAATTTAGGGAGACTTCAGGGTGGGGAGACTACCAAAAATTGACAATTTTCAAATATCGCTTTATTTTATAACATATATCTGACAATAAAAAATTTAAAAAGATAAAATAACAAATAAAACTAAAAAAAATTGACTTTATCTGAAATTAGTTTAATTAATTGTTATTATACATTTAAAAATTTTGGAAATGTTTGTGTAGCTATCATTTAAGCAAGACAATTATCAAGTTACAGTAATAGTTACTTTTTTAACTAAATGAAAGTAGTATTATTTCCTAGACTGCAGCTTGGAAGATACGTTTGTACAGTCTGACTCTGAATCATGATGCATGTAACTTTTTAAGTTTAATTTGGTCACGGCTGTAATGTGGGTGTCCGCTAAAATAAACAATAAGGACTAACTAACAAAGGAGTTGCAAAAGCTTTTATTAATTAATGGCCTCCCTTAATTAATGCCAACATCACTGGTATAATCCGATTAAAGCAATAAACTTGACATTATTTTATTTACGGAAGTCGGTCTCTTCAAAAAGTCCGACGCGGTCTCTTCAAAAAGTCCGACGCGTTACCGAAACGAACTTCCGAAGCGCCTGGTACATACTCTGATAATGTCGTAATTGTTTTATATCTAAAAAGCGGGACGGCGGTCTTTTAAGTTAATTAAAACATTTATTTGTGACACTCACGATGGTCACATCTCATCGTGTTTTCAGCGTGTCAAAACATTCGTGATTAACATTCATTACCGCAAAGGGAACAAAGGCGACGGAATAACATAACAAAACAATAGGTCATATTTTTATTTTTTTATTTTAAACACTTGGGTCTTTGGCTCTGCATCGTCTGTTTCTTTTTGGGATGGCCGCCACAATTCATATATATACGGACATGTCCAGACATGTCCGGAAAAAAAACTAGAAAAAAAATTAAGAAAAAAAAACAAAACAAAAATCCCCCTAAAATTGAAGGCGACTTCGATTTCGCCTTAGAGCGACGATAGGGCGAAGTCAGCGACAGTAAGGCGACAATCTCGCCCGAGTCGCCTTGTGAGCTGAGGCCTGGGCCAAATTCACATTTCTTAATTAATTGCAGTTAAGCAATAGCACTTAATCATAATTATTTGCGATTAAGCGCAATTCATGGTTATATGTAACTATGTACCCCTGGTGAATACATAGAGGATATCCACACCTTTTCAGTGGATATGGGTTATATCTCATGAGTGATGACAAAACATTGAATTTCCACGAGTGGCTTTAGCCACGAGTGGAAATTAAAATGTTTTGTCATCACGATTGAGATTTAACCCATATCCACTGAAAAAGTGTGGATATTCTGTTTATTATATACTTTAGTTACTTGCCTATGGCCCCCAATGCATGTCAATACATCAGACATTTCAAGCTGATATCACTCAATAGTGGGATATCACTTATAACTCACTGCTAAAACCTTATAATTCATGGGCAAGTATATAATAAATAGTTTTATTTATAACTAAACCTGAACTCATATTGACATATCACCTCCTTGTTTTCATTGCTTTGGATCGTTGAGATTGGGAACTATAGCCTAAGTTCTTTATTAAAATGGGTGACCCGCGACAGCATTACCTTCTGTTTTAGTCGAGTCGAGGAACCAACCCATCAAAGCTCAAGTGTGATCAGATATCTATTATTGAAGTTTGTTATTTCAATTGATTGCTGCCCAGAAATACGCCATCAAAAGGGTGGTTTCGGTCAAAATTGCGGATGAAGATGGATAACTCGAACACAAGTGGTAATACGGTAAAATTTTGTGATACTTTAGTAATTATACGGTCATATTTTGTTGAACAAAATGTTTATAAATCACACGTTTTGGGGAAATTTGATACCATAGTTGACAGTGGTCAGCATTATTTTTTGCAGTTAATCGATTCTGATAACTAAAGCTTATTTTGAAGAAATGTTGTTGTTGTTGTTCTGTTGTTGGTGTATCTTTATAATATGGGTCTTTCTGATCGGTTTGAGGACCTTTAGTTTAAATTAGCCAAATGATCCTCTTGTGTTACTAGGTGATGCACCCGGTCATGCCAATAGTTAGGTAATATGGGTATAGTTACAATTACTCTTAAGCATTTCATAGCGCTTAATCGCAATTAATTGCACTTCAGCGCAAATCATTACAATTATGCTTAAATGTCATAATTGTGCTTAAGCACGATATGTGGTAATAGCGCTTAAGCGCAATTCATTATTAAATGTGAATTTTACCTCCCATATGTATATATATATATGAACGAGTAGGATCAGACTTCATGTTTGTCTGTGCGATATTTTCTCCCGGTACCCGGTGGATCTGGTAACAACGTTGGTTTTTATGTTTACCCATACCATAGTATGGTAAACATAGTGTCGTTGCCCGGATTGACCACTCGTCGTTCGTCCGTCTGTCTGTCTGTCTGTCTGTCCGTCTGTCTGTCTGTCCGTAGACACTTTACGAGTAATGCGATAACTCAAACATTTTCTATCCGATCGAAACCAAATTTTGTATATGGGTTTCTCAGCCCAAAATACAGATCGAGTTCGAATTTGGGTTTGATCCGAGATTTTGTTACAGAGTTATGGCCCTTTTTCAACTTAGAATTCACGCATTCTGCCATAACTCAAACATTTTTTATCTGATTGGAACCAAATTTGGTATGTGAGTTTCACAGCCCAAAATACAGATCGAGTTCGAATATGGGTGTGATCCGATTAATTTTAAAGGAGTTATGACCCTTTTTCGAGAAAAAAATTGAAAAAAAAAAATCGATTTTTTTTTTAATTTATTTTTAACTTTTATAATAATAATTAAAAAAATGTCATTGACATTGTCATTTGTTTTCATTTGATATTGATGATTATGATAAAAACATTTCCAATGTGTCCCTTTAATTTTTTTAAATAAGTTAAAAAAAATTGAAAAACTAACACCATTATAACTCTGCCAAGGGTACCCCGAATCACAACACCAAATTTGATTAAATCGGTCCAAAATCTTGTGTTATGTACTGGTAAATCTGTTTGGAGCAACATTAAATCCAATTCACCAATTGCCTTTGGACAACTTAGCTATTGATAAGGCTATATTATTTTCTGATGTCTCTTATGCCAATGTGCAAATAATCTGATACATAAGGCTATGGCATCTAATTTAAAATAAAGATTCAACAATAAACATCACATGATCTTAACATTAGACTTGGACATCTGTGCTGCAGAGTGATATCTTCAGATGGTCTGATATCATTATAATTGTTATTGGTTTAATACAGAGGTCAGTGTTCAACATAAACAATTCCTGTGATATTTTGACAGCTCTGCTATATAATTGATATTAATGGGTCAGTGGTGAGGTTGCTTATCTGTATACTAGGACACATTATTATTGTAAACTTAAATTGGACTCTCTTAACCCAAGTATTCCATGTCCAGGTCACACCTACACATTTGCTGGCTGTGGCGGTTTAGCATTACAGATCCTGTACCAGTGCATTCTCTTATATAAATGCCAGTGACCCATAAATTCCAATAATTTGTGTTATGTACATTTGTCTATAATAGTACATAACAGTATACTCTATAATTCAACACCAAAACTCTCATTTATCCGATCATATTAAATTTGTATCGCAAAGGGATGGGTTAACATCTGCCGATCGTGATCGGCCTCTCGTTCCAAATTGTGATGGAAATGAAAACATTGGTTGTTGATAAATTGAACAATTTTATTTTCAAACGTTCATTCGGGTGTTGTAAAATCCCATTGTCGATTGCCTCAGCGAAGCCGCCAACCTTTGCCTCACAGTGGTCACATATGAAGACAGGCATGCTATCCTCTCGTATGTAGCACCTGGAATTATAAGTAGAAAAATGTCAGTTATATTATAACTCCACAAAAAAGTCTGACATATTTCATAATCATAGGTTCACATGTTCCCATAGTGCTAGTCCCATAAAGCTGCCTCTTGTATAACCCCACAACTCGTTGCGAGTGTGAAATCAAATATAATGGTTAAAAATCGGCACGCCGCTGCATTTTTCTGAAAAAAAACATTTTTTTTATGTCAGCCTTCCGAGAGTGATGACAAGTCAGAGTTAACAATATGACATACATCAAAAGTTATATGTTTACCAAACATGTACTTCGTGGTTGGATTTCAGTTACAGGTTACAGTTCAGTTATATATATAAGACACCGCCTGGATGTTATGTTGTCCCAGGAGACATATACAACATTATGAACACCCAGAACCATTGTGGCCACGCAAAAGTCATATGAAACGCCCATCATCTACGGCAAAGTTGCTTTTTCGACCAGAAATTGAAGATGGCAGACTTCAGCAAAATCACGACGAAGCGGACAGATTTTTTACGACTAATGATTAAATTTTTCGGGACTAACCTGGCAGTATTTTCGAGGTGGGTACCCGCATCAAAAGATGAAATTTGGAATTTTGAGACAGTCCATGAATATGTATTTGTGGGGGGAAAACAGGCCTTTCGATTAGTATATCGGTTGTTGCGACAGATGTCTGCGATGAATGTGAAAAGTGTGATTTTCTGGAATATTTTGGGGAAGAAATCGTCTCGCGGCGATGATTAAATGGCATTTTTTCCGCGATAGAACACTGACAACTGCCTTTCATTGATCGTCGGTGTCCGAACATTAGTGATGAAATATTCACTCACCTTCAGTTGGTCAGATATGGTATCCAAGCGTTTATTTTCCCCAAAACACGTCAAAAAATGTCAACAAATATTTGTCGACTGTTATTTCTCCACCTCGAAATCTACGACTTCCGGTTTTGGTTCGTGTCCGTTGATCCACTGTGGCACAAGAAATTTGATGTTATAAGTCTCCCGGATGATAGCTCCAATCTCCTGGAATATATTGACCAATCTCTCGGAAATAATTTTTTAGGTTAACTCGTTATATATATCCATTTCCCACATCATGCACTTGTTATCAGCGAAAGATTCTTTTATAATTAAATGTTTTGCTCATAGTAACATGTATTCAATATAGGCCCATCACTCAGTGAGGGGTCCAGGAAGATGTAGCCTATTTTTGGTGTAACGTTGGGGGGGTCGCGTGCCGTGATTCATAACGTCATTGTTTCAAAATGGCGCCGCCCAGTAGCCTAAGCCGTAAACGCTTAGACAAGTTTTCAGTTGGCAATCACCATGGCAGGTGAATCTTGACCCATTCAGCAGAAGGAACTGTTAAATTACCTCTCTGCCTTTGACCACTCTCCTCAATGTTCATGTGTAACTCTTCAATTCATCTTCGCCGCCCTTTGATATCACTGTTCGACTTTCGGTAGTTGGTTGACTCAATTGAGCGGAATTCCAGGTAATGGAAATGGATCGACATTCACTGTATTTTTTCTTTCTTTTTCTTTAAAAGTCTTTGTACAGGAATGATTGTCTGAGAACTTTTATACATCTAGAGAAATCCTTCCTGTTTGAATGATTGCCCGTAGTTGCTATCCTGAAGCTCCTCTTTTAGTTAAACAGTTAGCCAACTGTTCACTTCCTGGACACCAACGAACACTTCGAATCTCCTTTCTATCCAAAGATTATTTAATGGATCCAATGTCAATTCGTAAACATTTCTCGTCTACCAACTATGCTTCTATTGTCCACGTAAACTTATATGTGAAGGTCTGATTCCTTTGCTGAAGTTATCTCAATAACAAGCTTCTTTATGTAAATTGCTTCATCAATTCCTTGTAATAAACTCATAGTTTCTGCAGCCAGAGTACTTCTGACAACTCTTTTGATTTTGTTGCAACTCCACGATAATCAACAGCACCGTTTTCCATCTCCGATCAAAAAGACTATACAACCCGTTGTACTGCTAATACCAACAGCCATATTAGCATATGCAGCAACCGTAAACACAACTAGTTTCCAGTGATTTGGTGATATTCTCCCAGATTGCTAAACATTATTTATGATTTGTCACCTTTCACTTTACTGATAATCTTGCATGCTTTCTGTAAATCCTCCACAGTAGCTTTCTTTAGTTTGGTACTGAGTTCAATCAGCTCAAAAGATTGATCAGGTCGACTTCCATAAACCATCCAGTTCATTCTGCCAACTAAAGATCTCAGGTGTGTATACTCTGTACTGCTCAGCTCACCATCTTTCTGTTTGATAGGTGATAGCTTTATAACAATGTCAATTTGGTCAGAATAGTTATTTTGATCCAAAATGATTCCTTCCTCAATTTGTTTAATATTGAGTCCCACTTAGGAAAAATGCCACTCAGATTTTCTACCACCACAAATCTCTTCATAAGCCTAGTAATAACATGATTATCGAATTCTCCAGTTCCAGCATGCAGCAAGTCATCGATATGAGTGAGAAGCAAACCAGATAGTTCATTATCACAAGATATCATAATGATGTGGAACCAGATTGAGTACATCCAAGTTGTTTCAGTTCTCCAATGACGCTTTTGTAAAATTGTCTAGCAGCATCATTAAGTTCATACAAACAACTTTTTAAAAGCCAAACTTTCCCGTCAGCATATGCTTCTTTTGGAGGAGAGATGAAAACAACACGATCCAGAGGTTTTCCTTGCAAAAATGCAGATATAATATCTAGTTTGGATTTTCCATCCTTTGCTCGCAGCTACAGTTTGAAAAACTCTGATTGCTATTTTACTAACGGTTGGAGAGTCTTTTGGAACACATACTCTTTCCTCGTATCCCCTAACCACTAATCTAGCTCTCACTTCCTCGCCTTTGTACCACAGAATCCATCGAGTTGAAATTAAAGGTTGACCACAGAATTCAACTTCTTTGTAGGTGTCAAATGTTTTGAGTTTTTCTTGTTCCACATCCTTGGCTTTTACACATTCCTCACTAGTTTCTTCTTTCTTCAGAACAAATGTTAGAAAAACAGACATATCAGTAGAATCATCTTGTTTCCATATGATATTATCACTGTCCACACTACACTTATCTCCAGATTCACCTCTAATGTTCCACCAATTTTTATTCTTGCCTGTAACTTTTCCAGCACGTCCTAAGACCATACCTAACCCACTGATTTTTATCATTAAATTTATAAAGTATTTTGTCATTTGATTTGAGACTTTCAGAAATATTCAAATCATCTTGGGGAACAGCTGCTGAAGCTTCTTGAGCATTGTTTATCCCACACTAATCATTTTGTCCTATAAGTTCGGAAATTTCCGGTTTAACATGCACATTTGAATCAGAATTACTAGTAGAATTGATTTTCTCATTTGAATCCTCACCAGAAATGAAATCACAGTTTGCTTTGACTAGAAGATTTGGGCATACTCTGAGAAATGATCCTCCATGCCGTATAAATATAACTTTTCCATCTTGAAACACCACTTTGGCTGGACCATACCACCTATCCTTTCCATCTCACTTAGGCCAAAAAAAAAACATGTCTGTTTCCGATAACATGGGGAAAATTTTCCAGGCAGGCAGGCAGGGTTTTTTTTTTTTTTTTTTAAATTATTCATTTGAAAGCGATAAAACAGTGCATTAACATTATTAAAGAGTTTTGAACACAGGGGCCTGTAACGCGCTCCGCTGTCCGCCCCCCTTTTGCACTGCCCATATACGCCGCCTCTATATACGCGGCTTCTTCGCGTTAATGGAACATTATATAGACAAGGGTGACTGTAGAAATTCAACGTTTCACCATCGCTCGGGAGTCGCACAAATTTAGCCCATTCACCCCAGTAATGATAACGATATATACACTGATGGATCGGCAAAGAATTCATCTTTCAATAAATACCACAAACTCCCATCAGAAACATTCATACACGTTGCATTTGATAAAATTTTAACCACCGAATATTGTCTCCGGAGAGCGTATTTTTTCGATTTGATCCGGCTCCGACAGCAATGTCCGCATGTGTCTCGAAATTCACCACCCATGCAGTTTACTATCATTAAAAATCGGTCAAACGATCCATGACTGACATAGTAGAAACAGCCAATCACCGCTCAGTGTTAGAATCGAGGTCAGGTCATAATGAATATTAAAATGAGGACCTCGATTCTAACACTGAGCGGTGATTGGCTGTTTCTACTATGTCAGTCATGGTCACAATGAATATTAAAATTAGGAACTGTGTCACTTGACAAATTTCTTTTTTAAAGTTGGAATTATCGACAGATTTCTCCTCTATTAGAATTGTTTACTGACAATGTGTTGATTTGTATGAGAAAATAAATTATTAGCCGACAATAAATCACTAAGTTCCAGATATTTAGTTGATCGTTTGACCGATTTTTAAAGATAGTAAACTGCATGGTTGGTGAATTTCGAGACACATGCGGACATTGCTGTCTGAGCCGGATCAAATCGAAAAAATACGCTCTCCGGAGACAATATTCGGTGGTTAAAATTTTATCAAATGCAACGTGTATGAATGTTTCTGATGGGAGTTTGTGGTATTTATTGAAAGATGAATTCTTTGCCGATCCATCCGTGTATATATCATTAGCATTACTGGGGTGAATGGGCAAAATTTGTGCGACTCCCGAGCGATGGTGAAACGTTGAATTTCTACAGTTACCCTTGTCTATATAATGTTCCATTAACGCGAAGAAGGCGCGTATATAGAGGCGGCGTATATGGGCAGTGCAAAATGGGGGCGGACAGCAGAGCGCGTTACAGGCCCCTGTGGTTTTGAATATCACATACCTGCCAACTGCCCAAGTATTGGATCTCATTCATAGCCGTACCATTTTGAATAGACAGGGAAATTGTTGATGGGATCAACATTGCTCTCAGATATATTCATGTATTCTGACATATACCGACCGGTGATCACATGATTAAGTAGTTTAAGTTTAGAATTTTATTTGACAGAATATCCAATGTTGAACATGCATAAAAATAAACTCTATAAACCCACAATTGAAAATTTGAGCTGAACTTCCCCTATAGGCCTGTAAAGTAAGAACCCCCCCCCCCCCCCCCCCCCGCAATTGAAAATTTGAGCTGAACTTCCCCTATAGGCCTGTAAAGTAAGAACCACCCCCCCCCCCCAATTGAAAATTTGAGCTGAACTTCCCCTATAGGCCTGTAAAGTAAGATCCACCCCCCCCCCCACCCACAATTGAAAATTTGAGCAGAACTTCCCCTACAGACCTGTAAAGAACCCCCCCCCCCCCACAATTGAAAATTTGAGCAGCAGAACCCCCCCCACAATTGAAAAACTTGCCCTATAGGCCTGTAAAGTAAGAAACCCCCCCCACAATTGAAAATTTGAGCAGAACTTCCCCCATTGGCCTGTACAGTAAGAACACCCCCCTCCCCCCACAATTGAAAATTTTAGCAGAACTTCCCCTTTTGGCATGTAAAGACCCCCCCCCCCCCCCCCCCCCCCCGCCACAATTCAAAATTTTAGCAGAACTTCCCCTATAGGCCTCTAAAGACCCCCCCCCCCCACACACAATTAAAAAATTGAGCAGAACTTACCCTATAGGCCTGTAAAGAACCAAAACAAATACTCCAGTCAACACACAGTGCCTTCAGTAATATACGTATACGTTATTCATTTTGCGCTTGCTCTATGGTCGGATCATATACGAAGAGTGGTGCCGACATACAGGTAATCGGTCTGTCACCAAAAGTTACGTTCCGAGGATAAAACGAGTACAGGTTGATATAGGTATCATGTTTCTCTCTATGAGAAATTCTGGGGAGAGTTGACAATAACTGTGGTAGTAAACGCGTTTGCCTGGCATGATTCCCCGCAGGAATTTCCTGCAATATCAGCTGGTCGCGGAAATGACAATTAAAAACTACATGGTCCTACATGCAGTTGAGGGGTCATCATCCCATTGGCAATGTGTTCCATGTACTTGTGAAAACTTCTGAGTAAGCAATTTTAGTATCAGAAGTCCGTTTGTAGCAACATGCAAGTATAGTGCATACATGCCTTTTTTGCTCGCAAACGATCACAGTCACGTAAATATATCGGACACGGTATGTTTTTTTTTTATAGAGATCCCCATATATTAAAAATGGGCCATGCATTGTGCACAGAATGCTGTTCCTTGTATTCATTGCAAGGTCTCTGCAAACGATATAATATGGGATATAGCTTAATCACGGTCAGTCATTTTCCGCCAAAACGCACATGTTTTCACTGCTTGGTTTTATCGCGTACATAGTTGTCGCTCGTGCATGGTACATTGTATATATATATACAATTTTACTCGCGAGTCCCCGAATACACAATCGATCGTGTCAGTTTCAGAAATAAACTGCGTAGACGGGCGGTGTAATAATAGTATATTTCAATGCGATGTCGTACGTTCTATATTTAGCCCGATTCCAGGAATTCGCGTCAACCAGGTTTACGTTTCTGGGAACAGCTTTGTCACCGCCCAATTACGCGAAGGATTTAAGTTTGAGGCTCTATAATACACTGTATTTTGTTTACAAACACAGCCCATAAACGACGTTGATTGATTGATTGATTGATTGGGGTTTAACGTCGTTTTAGCAACAAAGCCATATCACGACCAGGCGAGGTGGGATTTGCGAAGTGACTCGCCAGTTAAAAGTTCGAAATATACGCGACGCAATTCGATGTGTAACATGGCCGACCACGGGTTGTCTTATTTATATCGAGAATACGCGATCGCATGCATACACTCACCCATGCGTCAGTTGATATATGCGGTGGTTGTTTATTGATGCTGTTGGGATTGTGAAAACAATAAATATTAACAGGTTAATGTGCAGACTAGCCGTCTGAAAAAAAAAATTTGAGGCCGGCAAGAAAATCTCAGCCAGGCCGGGCCTTATAAAACACCTATAATTGTTTTGAAAAACGTCCTCTGCAGTGCTGGTCATTATATTAGGTATTTTAGGATTGATGCCGAACACAAGCTGGTAGCTACTGTAACCGTTCCACATTTGTAATGAATTTCTCGCCATATTTGCCCAACACAGGAGTATATCATCCGTAGTTGTGATTACTCCTATTTTCAGCTTTAAACTAAGTAAGCATCATGTCTGTGATGGCATGCACCCTCTCACATAATCCGTTCTGGAATGGACTTCCAGCTGCTGTGGTACAAACTTCTATATTCAACAGAGAAGCCACATCACGAATTTCGTCATTTGAAAACTCACCACCATTGTCAGAGAATAGAGATTTCATCAGACCAAAGTTTCCAAACCAATGTGTCATTATTTTGTCTCTAATTTCACTTAATTTTTTACTATGCACAAAAACAGACACAGTTAGTCTAGACCACATGTCAATGAGATGCAATATCCAAAGAGTTATTCCACTTTTTGAGATCCATGGAAATTCTATCATTAAAGCTCCTTGCCATATAGGCATTGAAACAACTGGACGTGCAGGTGTAACAGCATATTGTTTACAAAGATCACAATTTCTTTGAATATTGTCCAAACAATCACTGTATCTTTCTTGCCAGGTGCCTGCTTCTTTTAATAGAGCAATGAGCCTCTTATTGGATTGATGAGTCTGTGTAGCTTTTTCAGTGCTTTTGATAATTCAGAATAACACATGTCTGAAAGGCGCACAGCATTTACACTCACAATGGACACATCTTGTGTTATAGGTAAACAGTAATTTCCAAATGTAGTCAAGTTAAGAGTCACTTTCTGTCCAAGAATTTCTGCAGTATCATTGACAAGATCCAGCTTCACATTGGCTCTCTTCATAGCACTTCTGCTGAGAAGCAGAGGAATGTCAGAATCAACAACGTCAGTTTTAATAGTGATGTGACATCCTGCCAACACTGCTGGTATCTCATACTCTGCTAATGATTGAAGTTTGGTTCCACCACCGAATTTAAATATCTTTTCCCCAGGGTAACACTTCACATTGTTTTTAGCATTGGAATTCAAAGAGTCTATATATGTTTCCATCCACGATTTTCCACACACTGTACCGCTACATGCACCGTCTAAAATAACACAATTTTGAGCTTCCATTCCCAAGTGTGCAACTTCTGATTTATTGACTCCAGTGAACAAAACAACATTCTCTCCTTTTTCGTGATCAACTATGTTACATGTTAATTTGTTATAAATGTTTCCCAACTATCGGGGCAGGATTTGAAAAAGTGACGATACGAACCACATGCTGTGCAGGTTAGAGGACGTCCATCAAATCCCGCTGGATTAACAGGTCTACTTTTATTGGATCATTGACCCATATCTCTCATGGGACGTCGCTGGCCACGTGATCCACCCGTGTTATTGTTATTCCATTGCAAATTCGTTGATTAACATATCCTGCAGCTAATAAAGCATCTTCATGGTCTGCCAAAAAAGCAGTTTCTAATTAATAGCAAGTCCTGCAGATGAACCGTATGCTCCACCACTTTCACCGCTCTCCTCAACGTTCATGTGTAACCCTTCAATTCGTCTTCACCGCCCTTTGATATCACTGTTCGACTTCCGGTAGTTGGTTGACTCAATTGAGCGGAATTCTGGGTAATGGAAACGGATCAACAGGAACAAGAAGCAATAGCAATTTAAGTATATTCCCGGATCATATTTCTTTGGAAATTAATTACATTTGATTCAAAAATGTCGTGTTCAGACATCTTGTAAAGAGAAATTACGCATAATTTTCCGAAAATCGGTTGCCATGTCAACAGGTCGTAATTTGTTGGTATCTACCCAAATTGTTTTGAAGATTTATAGACTACAGATGGTCACCCATATTTTGTGAGTTGTCACGTGGAGAATTCTGTCATGACAAATGGTTTGACCCAGCATTAAATTAACACATACATTGCATTCAAATGATATAAAAGTAAGCATTTTTAAATTAGAGAACTGGGGTTTGGTAGCCATTTTGAATGCGCCTTCTGTCGGTGATGGGTGATTTTCGAGCAAGGCTGTTTCCAGATGTTGGCAAAATATTCCTGGATCATTTAACTTTGGAAATATTTTATATTTGATTCAAAATGTAGCAAACATATCGTCATATATCAAAACTAGAAGGTGACCCGACTTCGTCCAGGCTTTGACCTTGAATTGACCATTTTGATGGTCAAGGTCAGGTGGGGTCAAACACCAACACCCCAAAAATGGTGGAAATCGGCCCAGCGGATACCGGGAAATCGGCCCAGCGGATACCGAGATACCCTATGCATCAAATTTCGTCCGTAAAAAATCCGCCAGTTTAACCCGATTTGATTTGCACTCAAGTATATAAACGCGCCTCATATACACACGCTCATTAATTATCAAGTTTCAACGTAAAGATAAATTACCATCGGTGCCCGAGATATCGCCAAGACGTCTGAAACAGTCAAATGCATCGGCCGGTTAAGCGTTAACGTGATCTAACGTTATGACCTCTAACGACGTCATAGAAGTTACGCATTGTTTTTATCCTGATGGAAGATAGTACCACTTCTTCTTGATAATTGAGGCAGATAACTAAAACGGATACATACGCATTATATATCGTTGGAAAGAGGAAACACGAAAGATTCTCACAGTGTTATTATTATGACTGGCATTTTATTATTCGCACTGTTTCGAATCGATTTGTAAGCACCGAACTCAAATGAAAGTCCCGTAACACAGCGTAAAAACAGATTTGACCTTGGCACGTGAAAAGTTGACCTCGGATCTGAAAATCAATAGGCCTATGTCACCCCCCGGCCGAAAATACCCCCACATACCAAGTTTCATCAAAATCGGGTCGGCCGTTTTCGAGTTCATCGATTACACACAAACAAACAAACAGATCTTCCAAAATATATAATAGATTACAGCCTCCAAACACATAAATTTCCGAAAATATGTTGCTATGGCAACCGGTCACAATTTGGTGGTATCTACCCAAAATTTCTACAAGATTTATAGGCACTACGGATGATCACCCATATAGTATGAGTTGCTGCGCAGAGAATTCTGCCATAGCAAATGGTCTAACGAATAAATTTCTATAAATTATATAAAGGTAAACATTTCTGCAAACAATCACGTCTGTGAGTAATGTTTTCTCAAAAGCATCACGTCACAAACAAGTTAACAGGTTTGATGACTATGTAGAAGTTTGTTGCAAATCGTCAACAAAACTATGTTCATCTATTTTGATGCCACCCCCTTTTTAGCTCACCTGAGACGAAGTCTCCGGTGGAGCTATAGTCATCACTCCTCGTCCGTCGTCCGTCCGTGCGTCCGTCTGTCCGTCTGTCCGTCCGTCCGTCCGTCAAACTTTTTTTAAGCATCTTCTCCTCTGAAACCATCATACCGAATTGGTTCATATTTGGTGTGGATGTTCCCTAGGTGACTCTCATTCAGATTTGTTCAAATGAGGTCACCAAGTCAAATAGTTTTGATGTCAGGACCATAACTATTTTTCCACATAGTAATTCTTAAAACGACTTCTTTTCTGAAGTTGTCGGGCCGAATGGGTTCATATTTGGTATGAGGGTACCTTGGGTGACTGTGGTTCAGATTTGTTCAAATGAGGTCACTGGGTCAAATGTGGGTGGGGCTATGGACATAAATCTGAATTTTTTAATTTTTTTTTCAATTTAACTTATTTCTCAATTTAACCAAAAAAAAATATATATATATATTTTTTATTTTTAATAAATATATATTTTTTTATTAACCCTTTGAACCCTGGCGCCCCACAGTGATCGACACCCTGACCCGGGGCTCCCAGTGGTATGTCCGCTTAAATTAGACAGTGTCTAGTAGCATGGTGTTGATTATGTTCAAATTGCGACACCGGTCTGAAACTTTACAGGTTTGTCCCCCATGGATCAGCGATCATTATAAGATCGCGAGACTTTGTCTCGCGACAACTCCTTGGTAACGGTTGCTAGGCAACTACCCGGAATTGACTGGAAAATGTAAATATAGCTTATAGCGTCATAATTCAACCTCAGTGATTGCGTTTTTGATGCAGGTACTACCCTAACGTGAAATTTGAGATATACCCTACCAGAATAGTGAACCAAATATCCCATTTAAGGGTAGCAACGGTTGCTAAGCAAATACCACAACTGATCGAATGACATAATTGCTTCAGTGGTATGTTTTGCCTTAATTTAGACAGTATCTAGTCGCATGGTGTTGGTTATGTTGAAAGGGGGCACCTACCTGAAACTGTGCAGGCATGATATATGCATACACGGACCACTGATCATTGTAAGATCGGGAGACTTTGCCACCCGATCTCGCCTTAGAAACGGTTACTATGCAACTACCCGAAATTTGCAGGATAAACGAATTCTAGCTTATAACGTTGTAATTATACATCAGCGAATTGCGTTTCGATGCAACCAATATCCTAATGTGAAATTAAGATATACCTGACCATGCGCGAGTAAGTCAACTTGATATGCGATAGACGTTTTGCTGCATGTGGCACAACAGAGACTGATATTACAGAGACCAGAAACAACGTAATTTCCCGTAACACACCGTGGCCCCATTGTTCGAGTAAGCTGTCTAGATTGTGTCTACTGTACTAACATGTGAAACATGCAACAAAATGTCATATATAGCGCCACATTTCACTTAAACGCATTTAAAAAAATGAATTATAGCCTGCGCCCATGCGCATATTTTCCTAGCCGTTTCTATATAGCGGGCAGCCAATCCATATAGACACCTTTGCCAGCGCTAACTTCAATAGGCCAATTTAAATATATATATTAGTGGGTATGTCGTGTATAAGTACGTTATAAACCATTTATTTGTCATTGCGCTAGTCTGCGCATGCGCGAATAAATCAACTTCATATGCGATAGACCCTTCCCCATATGTAGCAGAACATTGGTTAATATACGCGAGGGAAATTTAAACTGAAATTGTGGGTCTAAATTATGTCTGTTCTGTACACACATTGGGAACACGAAATTATATGCCGTAAATATAGCGGCACAGTTCGCTTAAAATGTCGTATGTTTTTGTAGATTATATGCTATGCGCATGCGCATATATTTCTACCCGATACTAGCGGTCAACCATTCCATACGTACCATGGGCGCCGCTGACATATGTGGGGACAGTTTAAATATAAATCAGTGGGTCTGACGCTCGTTATACTATATATAAATTTGCTACCGAATCATATCGTCGCTGCACCGAAATATCGGTGTTACGGGATATAGTCACGGTTCGTTTGCACCTAAATATCGGTGTTACGGGTTCAAAGGGTTAAATAAAATATTTTATTTTTAAATAAAATAAAAAAAAACTCATTAAAATTTTGAAGAACCTATGACTACATCTTTGGGAGGGGAGGGGAGGTACCTCTAGTCACTCCACTATATTTGGTTGAAATCAGGGGTTTGGGAGAAATCAGGAACAGACAGATGTACAGAAATGTTCAGTAAATTGCTTTAATCATATGTATTCTCTACTACACCAAGCCACCCATGTGCTCTGATGGACCCATGTTTATACAACTGGCAGATGGGTAGATAACATCTGCTGTGCTTTCCATCCCCAGAGAGTGTAATTCATGTCATTTGTAATTTAAATGAGATTAATGGTGTTATCAATGAAGCACCCTTGTTGTTTACATTATCACTCAGTGGTCATTAAAATCAGATTATTTTCATTTTCTCCAAGTTTGAATTAAGAGAGTCTGGCATTAGCAGAATGAGGTTCCCAGAGGGTGATTTATGTTGCTCCACACAGCAGGCTAGCATAACCAAATACACCCTCTGAGAACCTTATTCTGCTTAGGCCTCATCTTCTGGAAAGTATCTAGAGTCTCAAGATCTCATTCTGCTTAGGCCTCATCTTCTGTGAAGTATCTATAGTATCAAATTTACTTTGTTGTTAGTTAAATTTCCCTTCTAGGAAGTTTATATATCCCCTAATTTGCAGAAGATAAAATTCATGATTGAGGTGCTCAATGGGTGAACATCACCAACTTCAACTGGGGAACTTCAATCTTATTCTAGGTCTTCCATAGCAGTTGAGGGCCTTATCAGAATGAGGTCCCCAGAGGGTGAATTTAGTGATACTAGCCCGCTGTGCAGGATAGCGTCACTAAATTCACCCTCTGGGGACCTCATTCTGCAAATAACAGACAGACTATTTCAAGGCTTGATTGTATAATACATTGTGTTGCTTGAAGCCAGACAATTACAATGTAGGAACAGACATGCTTTTAGTGATGCTATCCCACACAGCGGGCTAGCATCACCAAATTCACCATCTGGAGACCTCATTCTGCTTAGGCCTCATCTTCTGGGAAGTATCTATAGTATCAAATTTACATTGTTGTTAGTTAAATTTCCCTTCTAGGAAGTTTCTATATCCCCTAATTTGCAGAAGATAAAATTCATAATTGAGGGGCCCAATGGGTGAACATCACCAACTTCAACTGGGGAAATTCAATTTTATTCTAGATCTTCCATAGCAGTTGAGGGCCTTATCAGAATGAGGTTCCCAGAGGGTGAATTTAGCGTCACTAAATTCACCCTCTGTGGACCTCATTCTGCAAATGACAGACACACTATCACACTATTTCAAGGCTTGATTGTATAATACATTGTGTTGCTTGAGGCCAGGCATGCACAATGTAGAAACAGACACGCTTTTTGTGATGCTATCCCGCACAGCAGGCTAGCATCACCAAATTCACCCTCTGGAGACCTCATTCTGCTTAGGCCTCATCATCTGGGAAGTATCTATAGTATCAAATTTACATTGTTGTTAGTTAAATTTCCCTTCTAGGAAGTTTCTATATCCCCTAATTTGCAGAAGATAAAATTCATAAATGAGGTGCCCAATGGGTGAATATCACCAACTTCAACTGGGGAAGTTAATTCTTGTCCTTATCAGATTTGTGAAAATGGGATCACAAAGTCAAATAAGGGCAGAGCAAGAGACTATTTCACTACATAGTAATTCTTAAAATATGTTTGCAAGAACTAGTTGGCTTATATAGAATGGAATGTTCTTCCTTGACTGCAATTCAGATTTTTTTTAATGGGGTCACCTGGTCAAATAGGGGCCAAGCGAAGGACAGTTTCCCTCTTAATATGCTTCCTTCACAAGGACCATCAGGTCTATTTTACTGATATTTATGATATGTATGAAGGGTTCTTTGGTGTCTGGGATTCAAATTTATTCAGATGGGGTCACCAGGTTAAATAGGGTGGGACCAGGGACATAACTATATGTCTCTATAGTAATTCTTAAAATGTCTTCTCAAGAGAGTTTGGACTATTTAGCTTTAATACATATAGTATGGAGGAATCAGGAGGATCCTTTAGTGACTGAGATTCAGATTTGTTAAAATGAGGTCAACCTGTCAAGAAATGGCAGGCTATGGGGAGTTAACACTTTTGTGTCCAATAAAATCATCGAAATACCAAATTCATTAAAACATCTACCTTGGAACCACCTGACTGATTGGTCTGACATACATGTATTTTGTTTTGGGTCCATGGATAATTGGGCTTCAAACATGTTTAAATGGTTTTAGAAAAAGGCGCTTGTGAGATTGGAAATTTCCAACAATTGAGAAAGTTTGAGGTGTCGGTTGTGAAATTCGAACCTAAGACTTGGGAGTCTGGAGCCCGGTCGGGAGGGGACTTGTTGAGCTGGAGGAGGGGGGTGATCAGTAGTGTACAGTTGGCAATTTCAAGGTGGATTTTCACCAAGCTACATACTTGAAGTCTCTCTAGCCACATATCCTGTTTAAATCTACTTCTTTTAAAGTGATTATGAAAAGAGCTGACTGTTTTGGTCTCCAGAGTCCCAGTCTTATCAGTCTTTGCAGTCTGGTGAGCGACCCCACAGTCATTGACTGTCTTGTTTTCCATACCGACAGTGTCCACTGGTGAAATTTTTAACTTGCATCATTTTATTTCTCATAAAAAGTTACTCTGTTGTCTGAGAAATATGGATGCTCATGAACCAAATATATATACATGTATATCTTTTGCACAATACTGTCATATCTTAATAATTGAAATCTTGTGTGTGGACAACCATGTCATTCCTGTTACTTCCTAAATAGCCAGTCAGTAAGGGATTTTATAAAATGCATTATATTGTGTATCATTTACAAAGAGTTGCTTCCACTGTTTAGTATATTGATTTTTCAGATTACTATATTGTTGCTTGCTATTGTCTGGGAGGTTCAAGAATAAAAGATAAGAAGTGTCATTACCATTGCCCAATATGTGGCTCAACAAAGCGCCGTAAAAGTGCCTTCCATAATCATCTGTTCTCCTGTGGACGTTTTAAACGTGGCCACTTGGAAGAAAACCAAATGCTCAAAAGCTTATACTGGGATCTCATTAAAGCAATGAAGACTGATATTTACAGCCAGTCATCATTTAACCAACTTGAAGTGGACCAGGAGGAAACATTTGAAGAAGATTCATTGGTTGACATGGGAGATAATCCAGAGCCACCAAATGAAAAAGTAAATCAGGAGGAAGCAACTGAATCTCTCCTTATGCTTGAAGGAGGTGACAATATAGAGACGGCAAACAAATCACAGTCCACTTCAAATGATGTCACTCCAATGGAATTGCCATCAGAACAAGGCGCAGCACAAGATGAGAAACCCATCTCAAAGGTATTTAGTGAATCACTACTAGTATGGTGACATAAGGAGCTTCAAGAGTGTTACACCGATACCATGATAACTTTTCAGATATTTCAGTTGTTAATGCTCAACACCTGGACTTCTATCCTTTCTACACCATACAATTATCTACATAAATAGTAAAGTTAGTGATGTACCGATAATGGAAAAGCCTCTAGGCCCAATTTCAGATTATCTGGAGGCACAATCAGCTGATTTTTTATGTATATGTATGTTGGTCTCATTCAAATCCCTATCATCACACTGTCCAATCGGCTCGCGGAATACCAGTGTGAACGTCGGAATACCAGTGTTGTACAGGAGAATACCAGTGTTTTAAAGCCATGTTATGGTAAAATAATTAGAAACGGACGTCTATATAACGACAGAAAAAACATGGAAAGGTATATACGATTAATTTTGCATTTACCCAGTGGAGGTGTCACCTGGTGATGTTCAGTTTGACTCTGGGCGATCTGGCCTTTGTTTGAAGCAGAAAAATAGGGTGTACAAACTCGTAGGGGGAGGTAAAATTTTGCCCTAATCGGTATTCTAGTGCGTTTTGTTTCATTCCTGAGTATAACTTGCGGAATCTTTTATAAAATTCCGACAGCGGAATCTATCGGCTATATGTGCACATCGAAATCACTGGCGTGTATCAGTTGGAAATACACGAAAATAAATCGAAAACAGGGGCGGTGATCACAGAAAATGGCACGGCGAAGTACCAGTGCATGCCAACGAGGGCTACCAGTGCCAAATTGTATTTATATGGTAAGTTTTTTCGGGTATATGTCGATAAACGCTTCATACAGGGCATCGGGCATATGAAATGCCTCACCAGGCCTCAGCTCACAAGGCGACTCAGGCGAGATTTTCGCCTTACTGTCGCTGACTTCGCCCTATCGTCGCTCTAAGGCGAAATCGAAGTCGCCTTCAATTTTAAGTAATTTGTTTTGTTTTTTGTTTTCTTAAATTTTTTTTCTAGTTTTTTTCCCAGACATGTCCGTATATAGATGAATTGTGGCGGCCATCCCAAAAAGAAACGGACGATGCAGAGACAAAGTCCCAAGTGTTTAAAATAAAATATGACCTATTATTTTGTGTTGTTATTCAGTCGCCGTTGTTCCCTTTGCGGCAATGAATGTTAATCACGAATGTTTTGACACGCTGAAAACACGATGAGATGTTAGCAACTCAGCATCTGTGTTGTTATTGACCATCGTGAGTGTCACAAATAATGTTTTAATTAACTTAAAAGACCGCTGTCCCGCATTTCAGATATAAAACAAATACGACATTATTAGAGTATGTACCAGGCGCTTCGGAAGTTCGTTTCGGTAACGCGTTGCACTTTTTGAAGAGACCGCGTCACACTTTTTGACGGAAGAGACCGCTTCCGTAAATAAATAAATGTCAAGTTTATTGCTTTAATCGGATTATACCAGTGATGTTGGCATTAATTAAGGGAGGCCATTAATTAATAAAAGCTTTAGCAATAAAACTAAAATCTTTTGCAACTCCTTTGTTAGTTAATCCTTATTGTTTATTTTAGCGGACACCCACATTACAGCCGTGACCAAATTAAACTTTCAAAGTTACAACTTACAATTTACATGCATCATGATTCAGACTGTACAATCTGACAATAGTCAATACTACAAACGTATCTTCCAGGCTGCAGTCTAGGAAATAATACTTCTTCCATTTAGTTAAAAAATTAACTACTACTGTAACTTGATAATTGTCTTGCTTAAATGATAGCTACACAAAACATTTCCAAAAAATTTTAATGTAAAATAACAATTAATTAGGCTAATTTCAGATAAAGTCAAAATTTTTTAGTTTTATTTCTTATTTTATGTTTTTAATTTTTTTATTGATGTTATAAAATAAAGCGATAGTTGAAAATTGTCAATTTTCCGTAGTCTCCACTTCTCCCTGAAGTCTCCCTAAATTTCCTGGAGGGAGACTTCAAGTCTCCCTGTTCTGAACCCCTAGGCTGAGGCCTGTGCCTCACCCTTCCCAATATAAAGACAAAGTTGATCTAGAAGGGTAAATATGTGGATCTATAATAGGAAAGTACGAAACTTCAACTATACGTCGATACTCAAAGCTAGTGTAAAATATAGAACAAATTTCATGATGTCCGGGTCAGAATATGGCGTTTTTGTAGAATTGTTCTTAAAACTATTGGGATACGTCGGTTTAAATGCAATTTTCAGAACTTGTACAGTAGCTGAATAATTACATTATAAAATGCAAAAATCTGTTTGGCCTAATCGTCGCATCTTCAACTTCAACTTTTTATTCAGTCTTTTAACATTTTACATTGTCACGTGATATATAGGACAAATCTGTCCTAATTTGGAAAAACATTCCAAGAAAGCCACCGAGGGCACAAACCCGGTCCGCCAACGTGGTTGAATTTAGGGAAAACCACCGAACTGTCTCGATGAATACACGGAATGAAATGTTCTTCATCGGGAATGTTCCTTTCGCAATCAGATCGAAAAACGTTTTCATGTCTTTCCAGTATCCAGTTCCTTTTAAGACGGCTGTTGCTTTAACTGGTATTGAATAACTTCCTTTTTCAAAGAGCACTCGCCTTGCTCGGATGATCCGGCGGTTATAGATCTCTTTCTTAAAGGGCGCCCACGACAGTTGCTTGCTGAGCACACCTGACTGTGACCCCGGTGTTACTGGCCCAGCCACATCTGAATCCGCATCTCCACTGTCGTGTCCGTTCCCGCTGTCGAGTTTTTCAATCTTTAGTTTTTCCTCTTCTCCCATTGATTGCCGCGCTTTCTTTTTCTGAAAAGAGAAAAATAAAGAAAAAATTAGATATGCATAAAATAAACCCCTAGATTTATCCATATGGACATGCAGTCATACAAAATATCAATATATTTGTACACGTATCCACAACATACGTCCAATCACCACGCAACGATCCACCAAAAATAATCCAGCCAACCATTGACTCGCCATTCACTCACGGATTCATCAGCACAGCCATCTCCAACTCATGCTCCCATCACTCCAGCTCAGAAATATATCATATCCATGCAATCATAACATCAATATATTTGTCACCAGTCCATCCATCAATATATATATATACTCATTCATCTTTAGTTAAGACATCCAACTCATCAAATAATGACACACACACAGATCCCTGCATGCATGCATACGGTAACGTCTTAAAATCGACGAAGAACTCAACACATAGGCAGATATGCATGCCCCAATATCAATTACTTTCTAAATTTTGGGAACAAGTCCATCCCATATATGCAACATTTGCTGGGATAATTAGAAACATCCCATTGAACTAGAACGTCTTGAGAAATCGTATACACTACCATGAAACAAAAACAATATACACAACCTTCCATATTTCATGATAGACGTATTTGCAAATGTTGAACATTAGTTTGAATCCAATTGACCCGGAACTAACTCAGTTCCAATACCGAATAAAGGGAAATTTATATTCTTGTCGACAAAATTTTTACTTTATGTTCCACCAATGTTGAGTATCGCCGTACTTAAAATATCGAACTTTCATATCTTAGACCCAGACATGTACCATTCTAGATCGATTGTGTCCAAATTTGATGAGGGGGTGACACATTCCTGGTAGCTTAAACCGAATCTAAAACGTCCCCCGACATATACCCGATATAACTTACCATATAAATAAAATTTGGCACTGATAGCCCTCGTTGGCATGCACTGGTAGTTCGCCGTGCCATTTTCAGTGATCACCGCCCCTCGTATTGATTTATTTTCGTTTATTTCCAACTGATACACGCCAGGGATTTCGATGTGCACGTATAGCCGATAGATTACGCTGTCGGAATTTTATAAAAGATTCCGCAAGTTATACTCAGGAATTAAACAAAACGCACTAGAATACCGATTAGGGAAACATTTTACCCCCCCCTACGAGTTTGTACACCCTATTTTTCTGCTTTAAACAAAGGCCAGATCGCCCAGAGTCGAACTGAACATCATCAGGTGACTCCTCCACTGGGTAAATGCAAAATTAATCGTATATACCTTTCCATGTCTTTTCTGTCGTTATATAGACGTCCGGTTCTAATTATTTTACCACAACATGGCTTTAAAAACACTGGTATTCTCCTGTACAACACTGGTATTCCGACGTTCACACTGGTATTCCGCGAGCCGATTGGACAGTGTGATCATGACACTGTTTTGAAATACTTTCAAAGTCAAATACATCAAAGAAAGATATACACAGTCGCAAAAATGTTTTAGCTGATGTCAGTTGTACGCTGCCTTTGATAGTTGTTTTGACCAAGAGATCACATCTGCCAACACAAATTGATTAACATTATAATCACACACAAAAAGTCCTTAAGTTATGATTGACTAATTGTAAGTGACGATGTAGTCAGATGCACAGAATGGTTGTGATTGTTAACTAAACTTAGATTGATGAGCAAAGTTGTCTGGTAATTGCTACAGACTATGAACAGTCTTCGAAATGTTGTACATGGATAAGTTGGGGTATTGACAATAATTATTTACTAATATGAACAGAATCCCGAATCGTCCTCATTTGCATATTATGCAATGTCCCCCCTCACATTGGTTCTTATTATGCCCCCGATCTCCAATGGAGATTTGGGGGTATATAGTGGAGCCCTCCGTCCGTCCGTCCGTCTGTCCGTCCGTCCTTCCGTCCGTCCTTCCGCTCGTCCGTCCTTCCGTCCGTACGAACATTTCAACTCATAACTTTGGTTTCGCTAACTCAATTCAGTTGATCTTTGGTATGCTAATAGACCAGCCGGGGGACAAGATTTCCCCATAATTTCCCCATTTTTCCAGAGTTACGCCCCTTTTTGGACTTAGAAAATTCAGGTTTTCTGCTACTTTTTTTGGTTTCCAGATGATAACTTGATTTTGGATTGTTTACTCATGAATAACATAACTTTACAAAGTGCCATTTAATAAGCATTTGCACAAAAATAAGAAAAATCCTCTCTGATTGTACAGTCGGGGGCGTTACCTCTGCCCAGCGGTGCACTTGTTGATGATTGTTCTGCCCAGCGGTGCACTTGTTGATGATAGTTCTGATCATGACTTCTAACTCATTTTGCTAAAGTATTTGTCAAAGCCCTGACACATCACGTGATGTCATATGGCACAATATGAAACTGTAATGAGGTCAGCTGTTAAAATCTTTCCTGAAGTTTCTTTCTTGCACTTAGAAATTAAAACGGAATTTGTTTTTGGCAATCGGCTAGACGATGTACAGTAAAACCTCTGTATACAGTTGAAACCAACCTTTTTATTTCATCTGAAGAGTTGTTCATTTTCAATGCAGATATTTCAACCAGGAACATTGAAGAAGAAAACAATATCAAGTTAAGAATCACACAATGAAAATTACTAATATATATCAAGAGAGCTCTAGGGTTTCAAGTGAAGGATCTTTAATTGTAATGTGATCAGCCTTATTTCTACACATTTATCAAGAGTATATTAACTTTTAACTAAAAACGTATTACCTCACATGAGCTGTGGTCACAGCTACATATAGGAATGAAGATAACATAACAGTTAATAGAGGAAATATATGAATGAAAGAAATAAATGTCATCTTGATGAGTTGTATTAAGCTAGTTAGATTTTAAAAACTTGTTAAAGCAGTGCATAGTGTCAAGACAGATAAAGTGGTTTTAAGATATCTCTATGGTGTGTGACATGTTCAAGTCATATGTATCAGCCCCAGTTTGAATGCATAGTACGCAATGAGAGCTTGCAGACACCAAACTAACCACACAAATTGCCAGATTGGATACCTGCTTCAAGTTAGTGCCAATGACTCCTACGAATCACATATTCGGAGGCAATTGATCAGGTTATTTTACAAGGCGCGTGAAATGACAAATATACAAAATATCCAATAGAGTTAATATCATTAGACTAAATAATCATGGTCTAGAGAGCTGTTTATAATGAAGAATTAAATTAAGTCTTACAAGAATAATAATATTTTATACAAGTTGTTGAATGCACCAGAACTTCCCACTCACACTATTCACGCACGTCATACACCATACCCGGTACCCCCAATTTTCATAAATCTGCTTTGTTTTCAGAACACATGCCAGATGTTTGATGAAGTGAATGCTGTGTTATCATCAGATCTGGTAAATGCTTTATCAGAACTGACAGCCATTGATGATGTGCTTAACAATGTATGTTGGGAGGCCGGAGCGCACTGGGCATGGATACCCGGGATGGAGAATCGAACGCACACTATCTCAGGAACTCTGTATGAGATTACCATGGCGAGGAATTTGCTTATCGAGGTCTGTGGCCAGTGATTGCAAATTGTTTTTATTTTACAAATCATTTCCATCATGTAATGTCATTTTTCACTTTATATATATATATATATATATATTATTGTGACCCCCCCCCCCCCCCCCCCTGGCCCTTTACTCAAGTTCACTGCTTCTGCCACCCTGGTCCCAAAAATAATATTTACTCAATTTCTTGACAGGAATCATTGACAGGAAGCATTTACTTTGGCTCTAACTGTATGCGGGGTATGCCTACACATGTCAAGTGAAATCTGACATTTTTATAAACATTCCCTGGAGATCTGCTAGAGGTCATTAATTCCCAATTACAACAACAATCTATCATATGTATTGTTCAAATCTTTCAACAGGACATTTAACACGCCGATATCCACCACTTCACTAGAACATATTTGGCATAACTTGAAAATTGTTCTTTGATAGAACCACCAGCTCTATTTAGCTCATATTTAATATTGAGGCTCCTTTGGTGATGTGTGATTCAGATTTGTTCAATCAGGGTCACCAGGTCAAGTAGCTGCAATGTCAGCTACATTACTCTTTCTCTCCATAGTAATTCATGATATGTCTTCTATGCAAGAATCAAATGGCCTATTTTGCTTATATTTGGTATGAAATTACCTTGGGTGACAGATTTGTGAAAATGGGATCACAAAGTCGAATAAGGGCAGAGCCAGAGACAGAGACATAACTTATTTCACCACATAGTAATTCTTAAAATATGTTTGCAAGAGCCAACAACTAGTTGGCTTATTTAGCATGGAATGTTCTTGTTTGACTGTAATTCAGATTTTTTTAAATGGGGTCACCTGGTCAAATAGGAGCCAAGCGAAGGACAGTTTCCCTCTTAATATACTTCCTTCACAAGGACCATCAGGTCTATTTTACTGATAGTATGAAGGGTTCTTTGGTGTCTGGGATTCAAATTTATTCAGATGGGGTCACCAGGTTAAATAGGGTGGGACCAGGGATATAACTATGTCTCTATAGTAATTCTTAAAATGTCTTCTCAAGAGAGGTTGGTCTATTTAGCTTACATATAGTATGTAGGATCCTTTAGTGACTGAGATTCAGATTTGTTAACATGAGGTCAATCTGTTAAGAAATGACGGGGCTATGGGGAGTTAACACTTTTGTGTCTAATAAAATCATTGAAATACCAAATTCATTAAAACATCTACCTTGGAACTACCTGACTGATTAATCTGACATACATGTATGATGTTTTGGGTCCATGGATAATTGGGATTCAAACAGTTCTAAATGGTTTTATAAAAAGGTGCTTGTGAGATTGTAAATTTCCAACAATTGAGAAAGTTGTCGGTTGTGAAATTCCAACCTAAGACTTGGGAGTCTGGAGCCCGGTCGGGAGGGGACTTGTTGAGCTGGAGGAGGGGGGGTGATCAGTAGTGTACAGTTGGTAATTTCAAGGTGGATGTTCACCAATCTACATATGTGAAGTCTCTCTAGCCACATATCCTGTTTAGATCTACTTCTTTTAAAGTGATTATGAAAAGTTCTGACTGTTGTGGTCCCCAGAGTCCCAGTCTTATCAGTCTTTGCAGTCTGGTGAGCGACCCCACAGTCATTGACTGTCTTGTTCATGAAATTATTTTATATTTAAAAAAACTTCATGAAACGCAACGTTACAAATTATTGGAGGTCAGGGTATAAATTTTCTCACAAGTTGCTTCATTACGGGGGCATAGTAAGGCAAAAAAAAAACGATATCATTGTTTCCAGTTTCCCTACCTACCTGCCGAAATGGGCCGACCTGGATTTGTTTTCTAAAATTAAATTTTTTTTTTTTTTTTTTTATTCGTGTAATTGACAAGTAAAACACATCAGTATCACTAAATATATACTATGTTTACATTAAGCAGCAATAATTTTAGATGGAATTTTCAAAAAAAATGATTTACTTCTTTTAAAATACATGTATTTGTGGTTGCAGATGAATCTCAGGAATAAATCGGTTCTGTTCTGAGAGTCGCACGGCCAGGTGAAAATGCAATGTCAACATGATGGCACGGAAGTTGTCTTGACTTTTGCCAGCAACGCCGATAGTATCAATGTTGTCATGTACAGTATTGCGCAACATTGTGCCATGAGCCACGGGAGATTGTCCTTTCATGTCCCTTCTTGGAACTCAGATCGCTCCGGTGCATATTCTGGGTATATTGTCAGATATAAAACTAGTTTCTGTCAGAAACTTCAGCAACTGGATACAAATGTATTGAGAATACCAACTTTTATCTTGTTTTTAGAATTGGTGCATTATAGATGGATTTGAAAAAAAAAAAAAAATTGCCATAAATATATTTTTTTTCCTATCTGCCTACCTTGATCTTTTTACTCAAGAAATCGGAAGCAGACAAGTTTGTTTTTTTGGCCTAACTATATCTTGTTAGCTATTCTCATAGATTCTTTTAGCTGTAATTAACAGTTTTTAAGTAGACCAAACACTTCTAAATAGATTGATGCCATGCCACGTGTTAGTCATGGTGAGATTGTTTGAGAACAATTTACACTGATGGATGTGCAGTAATCCAAGTTCTTGTTGGCTAAGCCAATGCTAATCTAATTTTTTGTTGTTACTGAATTTATTTTTTCCTGCAAATGTTCCATAAAATAATGAAAACGTTTCTGGGAAAAAATAATTCAGTGCTTTGACTATACATGTAGTATCAAGATCCAGTAAAAATTACCTATTTTGTGTGATTGAACTCATCATTCTAATCAAAATAGTTTACTATGGTTATTTCCTTTTTACAGGAGCTGCAGAGTTTAGCCCCACATCAGGAGCTTGTTAGAAAGTTTGGCGTATCTATCGGTGAGCATAATGACATAGTCATACCCCCATGCCCAAAGGAAATGGTGGGTATACTGGATTATTGCATCCGATCCTCCATCCATCCATCTGAGCAGATATCTCATCTACAGGTTGTCTGATCTCAATGAAATTTGGTATGGATGTTCACCGCTATAAGGACATACAGAGGAGTGTTCAATTGTTTTGTATGGGTTTTCCATTCTAAAGTTTTTAGCTCACCTGAGACGAAGTCTCCGGTGGAGCTATAGTCATCACTCCTCGTCCGTCGTCCGTCAACAATTCTTTAAACATCTTCTTCTCTGGACCCATAAGGCTGAATGGGTTCATATTCGGTGTGGATGTTCCCTAGGTGACTGGCATTCAGATTTGTTCACATGAGGTCACTGGGTCAATTAGTTTCAAAGTCAGGCACATAACTCTTTCCCTCCATAGTAATTCTTAAAACGACTTCTTCTCAAGTAGCATCGGGCCGAATGGGTTCATAATTTGTATGAAGGGTCCTTGGGTGACTGGGGTTCAGATTTTTTCAAATGAGGTCGTTGGGTCAAATGTGGGCGGAGACATAACTAAAAAAAAAATTTAGATTGCACTTTCTTGCTCAATTGAAAAAAACAAACACAAAAAATTTAAAATTAAAAAACTTTTTTTTGTATTTATTTCAATAATAATTTATTTTTTTAAAGTTAATTATTAAAGACACAAATATTAAAGAAGCCACTCTCCCTTGCCCATTGGTGCTTCTAGCATCCCTGTTATCAAACACTTGTTTCAAATTTATTTCACAGTCACAATACAATACACCCTGTGCATATGTTAGAATGCTATCTCTTACAGTGAAATTAATGCTACAAGTCAGCATACCATTCTGCTTTGTTGATAATTATCCACATGTCAAATCTGACAGTGCAGTATCAACAAGCACACAGCTCTCTCTCTAGCCAGACCAGTGAGGTTTTGTTTTGGTAATTAATTTTGAAATTGAGTGTCAAATGTATTCCCAGGAGCATTCTGTCTCTACTCATATAAACTATTACTTTGTTCAAATGGTGGGTCTGTCATTTATAGTTTTAACACTTTAATTTCTACCCTATGAATGGTTCTGTAGTTTGTGTGGACCATCTTTTGTTGATTGAGACTCTTTCTAATAGACAGCTTTATAAGTTTAAGAATGAGCTAATAACTCCAAAAACTTTAACCCCTTCCATGAGATTTGAGTTGTTGAGTTCAAGATTGGTACTGATTATAGTTTTAAGCTCACCTGAGACAAAGATTCCGGTGGAGGTACCGGGTATAGTCATCACTCTTCCATCGTCCATCAAAAATTGTTTGAACATCTTCTCCAGACACATAAGACCGAATGGGTTCATATATGGTGTGGATGTTCCCTAGGTGACTCATATTCAGATTTGTTAAAATGAGGTCACCAGGGCCATAACTATTTCCCTCCATAGTAATTTTTAAAACAACTTCTTAAGAACCATTGGGCCTATTAAGCTTATATTTGGTATGGAGGGTCCTTGGTTTACTGGGGTTCAGATTTGTTAAAATGAGGTCACCATGTGAAATAGTTGCAAAGCCAGGACCATAACTCTTTCCCGCCATAGTAATTCTTAAAACAACTTCTTAAGAACCATTGGGCCTTTTAGGCTTATATTTGGTATGGAGGGTCCTTGGTTTACTGGGGTTCAGATTTGAAAAATGGGGGTCACTGGGGCAAACATGGGCAGAGCCAGGGTCAATGATCTTTAAAAAAAAAAATTAATTTAAGATTTTTTTTAGATTTAAATTCTTGCTCAATTTAACCACAAAAACATTTTTTTTAAAGAAACATTTTTTTTTTACATTTTATTCCTTGCTCATTTTTTTTGTTTTAGATTAAAATTTTGAAAAATTAATTACGTTATAACAACATACTGAACTATTGTAGTCTTCAGAGTCCCAGTCTTCTCTGGCTTTACAGTCTGGTGAGCGACCCCACAGTCATTAACTGTCTTGTTCATCTTTGTTTATCTAGAAATGTTGATTTTTGTTGTCTTCCTGTCTTCTCAGCCATGGGTTATACTGTAGTATCTTGATGAAATTTTTTGGGATGTTCATCATCATAAGGATAAGAGCTTTCAACGAAGAGTCAAACGTGTTGTTCACATTCTCTTGTTTTACAATTATTAATATTGTATATCCGGAAATACTGCCTGTCCGCCTGAGTAGGGCTTTGAATGAACTGTCAACCACTTTGGTTTGCATTTTTCATTTTAGAGTTATTTTCCTTTGTTTATCTGGATATGTTGAATTTTTTGTCCGTTCATACAAATATATTAATCATGGGTTGTCAGACTTGGCATAAAGTATCTTGATACACATATCTTTTCAGATGATGAAGTTAAATCCATTGTTCGAGCTTGTCAGACGGATCCTCAAAGACTACCCATGTTAGACATGGAGATAGAGAAGCAGGATGTTCAGACATATAAGGACATCAGTTGCCAGACTGCCTCTATTGCATCATTCATTGTTGTGAACCAGCCAGAACAAGGCACACCACTGCCAAACCATCTTATGGAGGCATTCACTAATAATCAGAAAAATGAGTTGAAATCACATCGTGAAACAAAAGCAGAAGCCGCAGATAGTATCAAGGAAGAGTTAGGTAGAGTTAGGAAAAGTAAGAGATGTTTTGAGAAAACCCAACAGAATCGCAGAATGTTGCTGGAAGGTGAAACATCATTGAACATAAGTGAGTCTTGTTCAACTAGAAAATCACAGAATATCGAGGAAGACATACAAGAGGAGACAGAATGTCCAAGGAAAAGAGTTTCTGCTGAAGAGACAAAACAAGCTGTTCCACCTCTGAAACGTAGAGGAAGAGGCAGACCCGGGAACATAAAGCCAAATGATACATCAAAGCCATCAACATTAGTGGCTTCTGCCAATGACAAACTTTCCTCAGAGAATGAAGGTCAGATCACTGATGTTTTTGGAGAATCATGTACAGCACGAAGGACGAGAGGTAAAGCTCTGGATTTCAAAGCTTTGTTGTCTGGTAAAGCTGACCGGTCTCTCAAATCACTTCAGCAGAGGGACAAAATTGTATCAAAAATTACTTCAACAAGAAATCAACAATTAGTAGAAACATTCCTAGCAGAGACAGAAATACCAGAAGCAGAATCAGGCGCTGTAAAACCTTCAAAACCAGGGCTTGGAAATACGCAACGAAAATCTGATATTGTAAAGTGTGACAGTGTTAGAAAAGCTACAATTACAGCAGAAAACTCTAAATTTATGAAGGGTTCTGCAGTAGATCAAGCAGCCTTGTCTTCTGCAGAGTTTATGTCTTCAGAGGAGGACACAACTGGTGAGGCGATAGATGATGAAGACTACGATGTTCCATACAAGCCTGATCTGAGTGACAATGAGGAAGAGCAGGAAATGCCATCAGATACTGAGTATAATTATGCTAAAAAAATAGACAAGTTCTACAATAGAGCAGGAGTTACACACAACAATCTGGAACTACCTACAATTATAATGAGAGAAACTTCAACTAAAAAAAATATCTCTGTTCATATCAAGAAAGAAAATGATGACATTGGTTCGCTGAATGGAGAAACTGACTATCCATGTGGGAAGTGTGATTTCACTAGTATTCATTTTTCGGAGATCTCTCAACATATGAAGGATGTTCACAGTGTTGAAACGTTACTACGGTGTGATTTGTGTTGTTTCGAATTTTCCGACATGTTCAAGTTGGAGCAGCATCTAGACTGTGATCACGGACCACAAACAAAAATTAATTTCCTTGAACCGAAAAATTTAAGTGACTTCAGTTGTGATGATTGCAATTTGGAGGCCAATTCATTCTCAGAATTGACTCATCATTTGAAAGCTGTTCACAATGTTGAGAATCCATATCGTTGTGATATTTGCTGTAAACAATTCAGTAACAAAGGATTTCTTATCAACCATATAAATTGCAGACATGGCCCACAACCATTTGTTGAGCAGCAAAAATGTGACCTCTGTTATCGAGAGTTCGATTCTGAAGCAAAATTATCCTGGCATCGAAGCTTTGCCCATGGAATTCCAAAAACTAACAAACAAGTAAAGATTTTTACCAAGCCTAAAGAAAAAGGAAAAAAAGCTTGTCCAACATGTGGAATGGAAATGAATGAATCAAATTTGTCAACTCACATTCAAGCTGTACACAAACTTAACAAAATGGCGACTTGTGAAAAATGTGGAAAAACATTCAAGCATCATCGATATTTACGCACACATTTAAAGCGTCACGATGGGGTTAAATCCCATGCTTGTGATGTTTGCGGTCGTTTATTCATGGAAAAGAACACTCTGAAGGACCACATGAATATTCATCTCAAAGATGACAATAAAAGGTTTCGCTATATATGCAGTGTTTGTGGCAAGAAATTTCTTGCAAAATGCAACTTCTTGGAACACATGAATATTCATACAGGTTCACGACCTCACCAATGCAATGATTGTGGGAAGGCCTATTCAAATCGGCAAACATTGAAGAAACATATTGCATATGTTCATAAAAGTGAGAAGGATTTTCCATGCATATTCTGTGGCAAGTCCTTTAAGTTCAATGACAAATTAATGAAGCATATGATCATTCACACAGGCATCAGTGATCATATATGTACCCGATGTGAGAAAGCTTTTCCATCTAAAGGATCTTTATTGAAACACACACCAAAATGCCGAGGGCCTAATTCATACAATAAGCTGCAAAAACCAACAGTCACAATACCTGAAGGGTACGAGCAGCTTGTTAAAATCAAAATTGAGGGCCCAGATTTGGAGATTGATGGTGATGGATTAGAGGAACAGGACCCGACTTACTTCATTCATGAGATTGCAGAAGACGGTGCTAGTATCGATTTGGATGCTATATCGCAGACTGAGTTGACTGAGCAGCAGATTAATGACTCTGAGATGTTTATGTGCAGTGAATGTAAAGCGACGTTTCACAATTTAGAAGAAGCTCAGGACCATGTGGCTACATGCCGTGCTGTTCCTCAGTTGGAAGACAGCCAAGCTTCACAGGAACTAGTCAGCATGACCGTGACAACTGAACAAACATCTGATATGCTTGACGCTAATCAAGAGTAATCTCAAGTTATGTGTAAATTTTGCTTATTTATATATTTTTCACCTACAGCAAAACCAGTCTTGAGAAATCACCTTAATGGGATACATTTAAAATTCAAGCCCAAGGTCAAACAATTGTTTTTTTATTTGTTTGTGCACATATCATGGACTATGATACCTACCACCACTGTCTAGTAATAGCCAGAAAATGTAGTGGGAATTTTAGTTATTCATATAAACTAATTTAATACGATATAAAAATTACATTGCACTACCTGAAATTATATGATACTGAAAAATCATATATATGCTATCCATAGTACACTGTGTGTGTGAAATACATGTATGTGATTTATCAGTAAAATATTTAGTGGTTTATCAGTAAGATGATGAAGACTACAATGTTCCATACAAGCCTGATCTGAGTGAAGATAATGAGGAAGAGCATGAAATGCCATCAGATACTGAGTATGGTTATCTTCAAAAACTAGTCAAGTTAGACATTCTCATTTATGATGTAAAATTAGTGAAACCAGCCTGTAATAGGAAACAAAACACAGAGAGCTACATGTCTTGTGTAAAGTTGAATGCATGTTGGGTTTTGATGTATGGTAAATATTCACTTTGCTATACATTGCTATTTTCCTGGATTAAGAACAAAAGCAGTCCAAAATGATACCGGTACATATGAAATTATGATACGTTACTGAAGCCAGCCAACGGTTCATATGTTTAAGCATTCTCATTTATCTTGAATGGGGACAATTTCCAATATCGTTATCATTTCTGTCTTCGATGGAGTCTTAATGTCAAATTTAGAAGATAAATACCATGTATAAGCCTAATATATCTTGGCACCAGGGACTTGACTGTTTGAAGCCAGGATTGTGATACATACGTAATGTATCGGAGATAATTTATTTTCGCAAGAAAATATTTATATTGAACATGCTTAAATCTCATTTAAACTACCTTCCAGACAATATTATATATAATTGCTCAGAGGCTTATTATAGCATCGTTTGATCGAACTTAACTTGTGAGGTTGGTGGTTATAAAATAGGATGATACATACGTTCCATGGGTTTGAGCAATTTAGTACAGGTGCTTTGAACGTTCTACCCCTATTTTTGTCACCCGTTGGACAATGAATAAAAAAGTATAACATCCTCGCAAATCGTCTTCACATAGATCACTCTTGGACGAGAATGATACATACATTACCGATACTTGAGGGGTGATATTAGGATATGACTAAATTTTGGCAATTAAGCCATCCAAGCCATTGTCGAAACATGCGTATCGATTTCAGACAAATTATACTATGTACACCCATTGGCATGACCTAATTTCGCTCATGATCTTGAAACATTGATTTTGGTACCCATGATCTCCAAAACATTAACCAGGATATATGTGATCCCCAAAATTTTGTCCAATAGAGAGGACATCAAAGTATTGGATATATGCCAGACGTCGGCTCCGATTCCAAATCGACATCTCTAATCTAGCTATTTCCCTAGTTATTGCCTATGAGTTTCAGTTCAAGGTGACATTAACATAACAAACATCAATGAAGTTTCCATTAAATGATAAACATTACCGATAAATTAAGAATATATATGTTATGATAGTGTGGACAACAAACGTAACCCAGCTTGATCACGTACATGTGAAAACTAATGGGGGCATTAAATTCCCTACTATTTGCAATCCAATGCGATGAATAGGAACTGTCAACATGTTGACAGCGACTCCATATCAATATCTATACATTTCTTATGCATTTTATATGTGTTGAATGCTTGTTTGGGATTTTTTGATAACGTGAACAATGACACAAGAATCGGCAGCCAGTCAATTAATCCTATTAGTTTTCAATGAAAAAACAATCCTGATGTGGTTCCTTCTAAGACAATATTTCCACATGCATATAATACATATGTTACCAAGCACAGAAGTTTTGATTCTGGGCAAAATTATGTGTTGGATAAAGTGGTTAAATATTCTCTATTGCAAGCAAACGTCATATTAGTTCGGGAGCCCGCATATGTTCTATTTACACTTTTGCGTACAAAAGGTTTGACCCCCTAAAGTTGGTACCAATAATGGAACATTCTGAAAAACCAATTTCTTAAGTTGCGCATTCATGGGGTTTAGTGGCAGTTGAACCCCAAAAAGTGCCAAAAATCACTTCTATTTACACTTCCGCATACATCGATGAATTTTGGTTTGATGATACTCCTAAGTGTACTGATTAAGAAACACAACTTAAGAAATGGATTTTCCTGGGGTTTTCAGATAAGAAGGGGGGTCCCAAATGTGATTTTTTACTTTTTTTTACACTTTCGCGTACATCCATACTTTTTGGTCTCAAAGTACTTTGATATATACTATTAATTATAAAAACACAACTTAAGAAGCAACTTTTCCTGGGGTTTTAAGATAAGAAGGGGGTCATCGGGTCACCCCTCAAAACGTAAAAAATCATTTTTATTTACATGATTGCATTCGTCCAACATGTGTGTGTATGTGCGTACACCCATGGAACGTTGCACTATTACAACCAATACATCCCTAAAACGATACGACCAACTTAAGAAATATATACTCATGCCCCCCCCCCCCCCCCACAACACGATCCATTTTCTAGAACTATAAGTGAGCCAGTTTTATGAAAAGAGTCATAGCGGGAAAATCTAGTAAAATGTATACAAATGTACAAATGTATATATTTTCGTGAAGCTAAGACATAATGACACTTTTTTGGGCCAAAATTGAAACTCACCATCCAAGATGGCCACCAAAATGGCTGCCTGATGTTGAAAATATGACATTTTTTCACAAATATCTTCTAGATCAATTGAAGCTGTTTGAAACTGGTTGAGTAATGCAACTTTATTTTGTGTTTTTTATGTTTACCCATACCATAGTATGGTAAACATAGTGTCGTTGCCCGGATTGACCACTCGTCGTTCATCCGTCTGTCCGTAGACACTTTACGAGTAATGCGATAACTCAAACATTTTCTATCCGATCGAATTTGGGTTTGATCCGAGTTTTTGTTACAGAGTTATGGCCCTTTTTCAACTTAGAATTCACGCATTCTGCCATAACTCAAACATTTTTGATTGGAACCAAATTTGGTATGTGAGTTTCACAGCCCAAAATACAGATCGAGTCCGAATATGGGTTTGATCCGATTAATTTTAAAGGAGTTATGACCATTTTTCGAGAGAAAAAAAATAATTAAAAAAAATTCAATTTTTTTAGATTTAGCTCCTTGCTAAATTTAGCATATACAGATATTAAATTTTGTTTGAACTTTAATAACAATAAAAAAAAAAAATTAATAATAAAAACAAATTGACACTTTCATTTATTTTAGTTTTATACGATTAATTAGGTGTGATATCCTGTTTTGAAAATATGAAGATTTTATTGCAATAGTTTCATGTAATATAATGATATCAATAAATTACCATGTGATCATCCAACATCCAGAGTATATGAGAGGATTTTTATAGATGTTGTCATTCCAAGTGAAATCTGTTATGAAATGAGTGATGACATATGATACAGAGCTCTGGTGGGTCAAGCAAGATAAACAACACTGGTGGCTGGCTGTTTGTTTATTCTAACTGTCAAATTGATTAATGGCAGCACAAGACTGGTGTTTTTCCTATTCTTGAAATTTCATTACAGGGTGAGATAAGGGCCCCCTCACCTATATAAGTGTCTTCTAAATTCCATTAATTTGCTTCAAAAATAATTAACCCTTTCCAAGGTTTCCATAGACACATGCTATAATGTACATGGACTCTTCCTCATATCTCTTAATATATATTGGGTATCTTTGCACACTATTCACTTCTATCAATTTTGGTATTGACTGATTAATTGATTTTTGAAAAATATATTAACCCTTCAGACACGTGCTTTCAAAATTAAAACAACAGCTGATAGCCAATATGATTTATCTATGCAATGGGGAAACAGGCAGATAAATATACATGACTATTGTAAGTGATGACTTGTTTTGAAAATCAATATGGTAGATGTTAGTATTTCCAGGAACCTTATTTTCCCATTTGTTCACATTTTCATGGTTGATTGAATTTTAGGGGCCCAGAGCACTTAGAAGATTAACATTGAAGGTTGTGGCTTTTAGTGCCCAAGCTACTTGTAAAACATTGTAATGTGTGAAACCATTCAAATGAGGGCTAACTTAATTTCTTTTATATGAACGATTTAGTGGTCATAGGGGCCAGCATCCCCATCATATTATGTCTGTATAACATTATTAGCTCAACTTACTTTTGTAAGTTTGAGCTATTGCCATGGCTTGTCGTCCGTGTGTGCGTGTGTCTGTCAACAATTTCCTTTGGCACGGGCTACAGGTCGTACCTTTGGTCTGATCTTTATGAAATTTTGCATGAATGTTGACATTGACATGTAGATGGGAACGAGTCATTTTGGGGTCATTCGGCCAAAAAACATGGCCGCTGGTGGCCATTTTGGATTTCAAAATTCAATCCATTGGCGCGGGCTACAGGTCGTACTGTTCGTTTGATCATAATGAAATTTGTCATGGATGTTAATATTGACATGTAGATGGGAACGAGTCATTTTGGGGTCGTTCGGCCAAAAAAAATGGCCGCTGGCAGCCATCTTGAATTTTACTCTTTGCATGACTAAATCCTTTGGCGCAGGCTACAGGTCGTAGTTTTGATCAGAACTTCATGAAATTTGTCATGGATGTTAACAATGACATGTAGATTGGAACGAGTGATTTTGGTGTTGTTCGGCCAAAAAACATGGCCGCCAGCAGCCATCATGGATTTTACTCTTTGCATGACTAAATCCTCTGGCGCGGGCTACAGGTCGTACCTATGGTCTGATCTTTATGAATTTTGTCATGAATGTTGACATTGACATGTAGATGGGAACGAGTCATTTTGGGGTCATTCGGCCAAAAAACATGGCCGCTGGTGGCCATTTTGGATTTCAAAATTCAATCCATTGGCGCGGGCTACAGGTCGTGCTGTTCGTCTGATCATCATGAAATTTGTCATGGATGTTAATATTGACATGTAGATGGGAACGAGTGATTTTGGGGTCGTTCAGCCAAAAAACATGGCCACCAGCAGCTATCTTGGATTTTACTCTTTCAATGACTAAATCCTTTGGCGCGGGTTACAGGTCGTACCTTTGGTCTGACCTTTATGAAATTTGTCATGAATATTGATATTGACATGTATATGGGAACGAGTCATTTTGGGGTCATACGGCCAAAAAACATGGCCGCTGGCAGCCATCTTGGATTTCAAAATTCAATCCATTGGCACGTGCTACAGGCCGTACTGTTTGTCTGATCATCATGATATTTATCTTGGATGTTAATATTAACATGTAGATGGGAACGAGTCATTTTGGGGTCGTTTGGCTAAAAAACATGTCCGCCAGCAGCCATATTGGATTTTACTCTTTGAATGAATAAATCCTTTGGTGCGGGCTACAGGTCGTAGCTTTGGTCGGAACTTCAAGAAATTTGTCATGTATGTTAACAATGACATGTAGATGGGACGCGAGTCATTTTGGGGTCGTTCAGCCGAAAAACATGGCCGCCAGCAGCCATCTTGGATTTTACTCTTTGCATGACTAAATCCATTGGCACAGGCTACAGGTCATACCTTTGATCAGATCATTATGAGATTTGTAAAGGCTGTAGATGGGAACAAGTCATTTTGGGGTAATTCGGAAAAAAACATGGCTGCCGGTGGCCATTTTTGAATTTACTCTTTGCATCAATTGTCACACCATAATCACCACATCCCTGATCCGATCATTATGAAACCTGTTATGAATGTTGATATTGACATGAACATCTAGTCTTACTTAGACATTTCAATTAGCACTTTTCCTATTCCTCCATTTACTGTCGACCATTAAATTATTCCCCTACCTAAGATGAGCTACAGTGTCATTGACACTTTCATATAGATAATACTTTTGAATTGTATAAACTACATATATTTTTGAAAACCATACACCCCTGTTATGAAACACTTAATCTTATTTAATACACAGGTCAGATCTGATCTTATATCTGTCCATGTTTGATAAACAAATAACTGGGGAGAAGGGGGGGGGGGTAATTAAAGTACCATTTAAATACGAGATGGAATCCCCTACATATATGTCGTTCTAAGCAGTCTGGCTTGTCAACAATTATAATTTCTCTTTAGAAGTGAATAATAAATTTTGAATATCTGGCATGTCAAAAGTGGCAAAGATGGGGATTTATCACTTTTGCTTCCAATGAGTTAACTTAAACTCCTAAACATGTCCTCTGAAATCACTAAACCATTGGATCTCACAGTGAGAGGTCCTTGTGTGAATAGGGACAGAGTTATGAGATTTAAAACTACTCCTCCCCAACCCAAATACTTTAACCCTTTCTTAAGACAAATTATTTGAGCTTTTGATTTCAAGTTGGGTACTGATATATGGATTAATTCCTGTGATCATATCTTTGACAAATTATCAGTTATGGCTAGTCGCTATCGCCAAGGTATGGGTTAAACATCTGCCGATCGTGATCGGCCTCTCGTTATATTAACTGATTGTTTGAGCAATTAAATATGCAATTATTGGGGTCCTAACCCCTTCCGATCCCTCAAAATTTCGATTTTACAGAACGCAGTACAAAATTTTACAAAAAATCACAATTGGGATTCTAGTCATATTTCAACAAGAAATGAAAAGAACATTGTAATGTAAGTGAGGCATATCATTACCTATGAATATTAAAAACTCTGGAACCATAAATCTTACCTTGGCTCAAAATGGCTGCGAAAATGGCTGCTAAAATATGGAAAATGGTAAATATTGCCCCAGGGTGTCCCGCAATCGCTTACAAGTTGTGGTTGATGTACACAATTGGCTAATCTGTTTTCTATACATTGCATACTAACTTGTCTGATGCACCATGGATCATTTTTACTATTGTCACCACTGACATTTACCAGAAATATTGGACACAATATCGGCAAGAATTCACTTTTCAGGGTTCGACCATTTGTTCAAGTAAAATGGAACTATCTTTGGATTGAAAGGTGTTTATTGTTTTGGTCTATCTTAAATGTGTCACACTACAGTGTTTATCGACTAAATTGCTCAAGATGGCTTCCAAAATGGCAACCAAATTTGTAAAAAGTTAAAAGTTGACATATCCCGAACATTATTCTCTGCGTTATCCAAAAAAGTGGCAAATTGTGACTCACTTGGTTATTGTACGTGTTAGTTACAATGTAATTAACTGACACTACGTTCTATTATGTTTGTCCCAGTTCCGTATGGGGCATGACAAATTCATTTTAAAGTTGCAGTATGGAATTTTGCGGAGAACCATATTAATGAAAGGAAATGGGCAGAACTTTGAGACTGAACTGAGATGAACCATGATATGTGGGTATTCTGGCCCATTATGATAAACATTTATCAACTGGATACAGGGTTGAAGCCAAGATGGTAGCCAGGGAGTTATGATCATAGATGAGAATAATAGGTATACAGGGAGTTATTGTATGGTCATGAATGATGTGTGGGTATATAGGGAGTGCCCTGTTGGTAACGATGGACGCATATTTATATATGTTGTTGATGTGTTATCATTGGTGATGTATGGGGAGTATATTGATTATCATGGATGGCGTGTATGAGTATGGCAAGTATGGAACTTATGAGTGGTCGTATGTGCGGATATTGCTTTATCTGGAAGGGCTCACCATTGGTGATGTGCATATGTATACCTGGATTGACTCCATGGTCATGGGTATGGCGAACAGGTATACATATAGTGGCTGTATGGTCCATGGTGAGGTGAATATGTATACAATGGGTGACTGTATGGTAGTGAATATGTAAGAGTGACTACATGGTCGAGTGTAGGTGTATACCTGGTGTGCATGCATGGTGACTCGTGGCTGTATCATCATCTGTGGTATGTACAGGTATAACCAAGTATGGCTGTATACTCAAGTGTACAAGTACATGTACGTGTATAAAGTGGGTGACTATGTTGTCATTTGTGTGGTGTTTATGTACATATGGAGTGACTGGGGTAATGGGTGGGTTGTACATGTGTACCTTGAGTGGCTATCGCTTTCCACAACAACTCAAGGGTATGTTAATCAATAGAGAGGTCATGTCATATCGTGGAAAGGGATAGCCACCCATTATCACGCAGTCATTACATATATACATAAACACTACAGACATAACAATATAGTTACCCACTGTATACATGTACACCTGACCCATGACCACGGATGACCATACAGCCACGCGTCACAATGCAGGCACACCGGGTATACTCCTAAACATGACCCATATAATCACTCCATGTATACCCATTCATCTCATCATTGACCATAAGGTCATCCCCTGTATATCTATTCTCCAAACGCATGGTCAAATGGACAATCAATAAATACATCAACACACAACAATGACCATAAAGTCATTCCGGTATACAAATGCACATCACCAATGGCCATATAGCCACTCGCTTCATACACATACCCTCAATCATGTTACCTGGCATACTCTTTCACCTGACCTATGGCCATATAGTCACCCCGTGTGTACCTATTCAAAACATTCATACACGATCATGGTCAATCCTTGTATTCATATTCACCCCAACAGTGGCCATGTCAATCCCTGTATCCCTATTTGTCACACCATAGCCGAATAGCCACTCAAGATATACTAATACACCCCAGCCATGTCAGTATAGTCACTCCATGTATGCATATGCACCCCATCCATGGCCATATAGCCACTCGCTATATACACATATCCCTCGCCCATGACAATAAAGCAACACGTGTGTGTACTGGTATAACCTACACATGACAATACCGACACGATTCACCGAACATGAACACCAGGTACATGTATACTCATACGCCTGTCACCCCTGTATATATGTTCATTATATTTATGATCATACAGTCACTACTTGTATACCTACATGTACTCATCTCACCATTAAACATACAGTCACTACCTGTATACCTATTCGACACACATAGTCATATAACCACTCGATATACATATATGCAGCCCACCCTAGACGATAGATTTACTCCAGGTATACATGTAACCCTCACTATTATAAATGGCCATTCAGCCCTTCCAGATACACATAAAAACCAGACATACGACCACTCAAACAATCCATACTTGCATATACACCTCACACATGACAATTCAGCAATTCACTGTATAATCATACACGTCATCCACGATAATACAGCTAAGTCCTATACACCCACCAATGATAATACATCCACAATATATATAAATATACATCCCACCCATTACCACAAGGACACTCACCTATGTACCCACACGTTCGATAATATCCAACCAGCTTACTCCAGGTATTTATATTCAATCATGACCGTACAGTCATTCCGTGTATACCTATACACATTACCCGTAACCATACAATCACTACCTATTTATACACACACCCCATCCATGATCATAGAGACAACACATGTACATCCCACTCATGACCTTACAGTCACTCCATATATACATAATCAACACATAGATGACCATTTAGCTATATCCATACACCACACCAATGACCATACAGGCACACCGGATGCACCAGTACTGGATATACACAACCATATACCATACAGCCACTCCATGCATACCGATTCACCTCACACCTGACCATGACCTCTCCCAGTATACCTAGATGCATCTTACCATGGACAACCCACTTATAACCATATAGTCACTCATTGTATACCTACTCGCATCAGTCATGACATACACTAACTCCATGTATACCTATTCACCTCACATATGATCACAGAGTAACTCCCTGGCTACGATCTTGGCATCCACACTGTATCCTGTAGACATTTTTTTTATCATATTGGACTAGAATAGCCAAAGATTATGGTCCATCTCAGTTCTGTCTCAAAGTTCTGCCCATTTATTTCCTTTCAATAAATATGGCCAAAATCACAAAAAAGGTTCTAGGCAAAATTACATACTTTAAAATGAATTTGTCATGCCCTATACGGAACTGGGACAACTGGGAATAGAACATGTAGTTGTCAGTTAATTAACTAGCACGTATAATAACCAAGTGAGTCACAATTTGCTACCTTTTCGGATAATGCAGAGAATGTTCGGGATATATGTAAAAAATTAGCATTTTACAAATTCGGTTGCCATTTTGGAAACCATCTTGAGTAATTTGGTCTATAAACACCGTAGTGTGACACATTTAAGATAGACCAAAACAATAAACACCTTTCAATCCAAAGATAGTTATATTTTACCTGAAAAAATGGTCCAAACCTGAAAACTGAATTTTTGCCAATATTTATGTCAAGTTTTTTTAGAGAAAAGTCCAATATTTTTGACGATGTCAGTGGTGAAAATAGTAACAATTAACCATGGTGCATCAGACATGTTAGTATTCAATGTATAGAATGCAGAATGGCCAATTTTATATATCAACACAACTTGTAAGCGATTGCAGGACACGCTGGTGAAATATTTTCCATTTTCCATATTTTGGCGGCCATATTGGCAGCCATTTTGAGCCAAAGTAAGAATTTTGGTTCCAGTGATTTGGAATATGCATAGGTAATGATATGCCTCACTCACATTACAAAGTTCTGTTCATTTCTTGTTGAAATATGACTAGAATCCCAACTGTGATTTTTTGGGGGTAAAATTTTATACCGCATTCTGTACAATCAAATTTTTTGAGGGATCGGAAGGGGTTAGGACCCCAATAATTGCATATTTAATTGCTCCAATGATCAGTTAATATAAAAAACACAAAATGAATGTGGATTACTCAACCGGTTCCAAACAGCATGAATTGAGCTAGAAGATATTTGTGAAAAAACGTCATATTTTACACTTCCGGCGGCCATTTTGGCGGCCATCTTGGATGGTGAGTTTCAATTTTGGCCCAAAAAAGTGTCATTATGTCTTAGCTTCACGAAAATATATACATTTGTATACATTTTACTTGATTTTCCCGCTATAATTTTTATAAAACTGGCTCACTTATAGTCCTAGAAAATGGATCGGGTTGTTGGGGGGGGGGGGGTAACAAGTCTCGTTCTTATCAGAAAACGACATGAATATATATTTCTTAAGTTGATCGTATCGATTTAGGGATGTATTGGTTGTAATAGTGCAACGTTCCAGGGGTGTACGCACATACACACACTTTGGACGAATGCAATCATGTAAATAAAAGTGATTTTTGGCACTTTTTGGGGTTCAGCAGGAATGCGCAACTTAAGAAATCGGTTTTTCAGAATGTTCCATTATTGGTACCAACTTTAGGGGGTCATACCTTTTGTACGCAAAAGTGTAAATAGAACATATGCGGGCTCCCAAACTATATATCCTGTGATACAAAGATAACTATACATTTACACACAGCTATAGTCTAATGTTTAGTTATTTAATTATACACGAGAAATTATGATTTTGAAATGCGAAACTGGTGTAGATTTCAGAGCTATTTTCTCTATCAATCCGCTCTTTGGGTATACATAACTCAAACTGTTTCTAGAAATATTGTTAAGGGTCGAAGCATATGTTTGCTGAGTATATACAACTGATTGACAATGCCAAGGATAACACATCGCCTGTGTTTTATTATTTTCTGTTCAGTCTAGCAAAGATGTTCTACTTCAACTTTACTTGGTAACGTAAGTATCATTGCAATAACATATAAAAACTTGGGGCTATTTTGTAGTTGCTGTAACTTGAAACATAATGAAATGGTGCGGCTGAAAAAATGCACATCACATCCTGATATGTTGTACACAAATAAAACACAAATATTTTGAACTGAGTGGAAAATACATTTTTTGAGATTCTTACACCCCTTGCATCATAAATGAGAATGAGACTTCTACAATAGAACAGCTGGAGTTACACACAACAATCTGGATCTACAATGAACCTACAATTTGAATGAGACCTCAGTGATCTGAGTGATTATGTAGTTTATCAGTAAAATATTATGAAAGCTTGTAATTCTACACGTTAATGATATTCCAGAGATCTATATTTGAAAAACATATTTTTTGGTAGAAGGTTATGACATTAACCTTTGTCGGTAGTCCAAGTGTGCTCATACTTAAACCAGCTAAGATTTTGGGATAGCGAAGTGTTGTTTTACGTACAAGAACATCTGGATACCATTTTTTTTCGACTCAATTTTGTTTATTTTTTACAAAGTACGATCCCGTGGTCATTTGCCATGTTTTCTAACATTTTTCGGACCGAGCACAGGTTCGAGTCATATTCAGACCACTTTTTCAAACGCGACACAAAATTTTTTATGCCACAAATGTTTCGCCCATCTGACTTATGATTCCGAACTCATTAGGGCCAATTTCCCTTCATTTTCAGACTTTGCCTAATTTTGAGGCATTTAAGACTTTTTGACCCAAATTTGTTTTAATTTTTCACTATGTATGTTCCCGCAGTCATTTGCTAAATTTTCTAAAAAAAATCGGACCAAGCAAAGGGTCGAGTTATATTGGGGACCACTTTTCAGACTCGACCCAAATTTTTTTCTGCCGTAATTGTTCCGCCCAGCTGGCCACTTACAAATTTGGGGTCATTTTCCAATAAATTTACGGCCGAGCACTGGGTCGAGTCTTTTTTGGACCAAACTTGGCCACTTCCGATTCCGAACTCACTGGGGCCAATTTCCCTTTCTTTTCAAACTTTTCCTAATTTTGAGGCATTTCGGACTTTTGACCCAAATTTTTTTCACCCCAAATCTTTATTTTTTTACTAAATACGTTCCCGTGGTCATTTCGGACCAGGTCACCAGGGTTAGGTTAAACAAAGGGTGTTTTAGGGTGGCCCCTACTTTAGAAGCCCTAAACGTACGAGTACTCCACACATCCCACCTTGAACCAAATTGGTAGTAGATTTATTTGTACAATATATAGATATTTGGTAACAATACAATTTTCAAAAGTGAACATAGATATATTGTACAGGAGCGGCATGGTCAAATGGGCCGTCTTCCTACCGCCTCTATATATAACTGTAATTCAAGTCATAAAACGACAACGTGAAATGGAATAATATTTTGAAATAACGGAATTGTGTATCCAAACATATTTCGCATATGCGAAGATAATGTCGAAAACTTTTGACATAAATGTGCAAAAATGAAATGTCGAAAATGACGAAAAATAATGCGATAACGTCGAAAGTGACTGGCCATAAAAACGCTATATAACGTCGAAACCACAACAGATTAAACATTTTAGTAAAATGTCAAAACTTTCAACAACGCGAGAGTCGCGACGTCGAACTGCTCCATGAGAAAAGATCCACTTGTGATTTTCTGTCCAGTTCACTATCAATCCGTGTCCAGTTCACTTACGAGTTTTTTGTACTTGCACGGGGGTTCATCTGTTACACGACAAACGCGCCTCTCTCCGATAAACGCTGCGCGGCACTTTCCGATCGCTACGCTTCACACCCGATGAAGAAAGTTTATTAATGAACATAGAGAACAACAAAGGAACAATAAGCAGCGTGAATTTAGTTACTTATTCCTTATTCAAAAATTTGGGGAAAATGTGGCAAATGACCATGGCAACGTCTTAAGTAGGGCGAGACAAAACTTCCTGTGAAAAAAAAAAGTTCCGAAATTAGGCAAAGTCCGAAAATGAACAGAAATTGGCCGAAACAAGTGCGGGGTCATAAATGGCCACCTCGGCCAAAAAATTTGGGCCGAAAAATATTTGGGTCGAGTCCGAAAAAGTGGGTCTAATCCCATTTTTCGCTCTGCTCGGTCGGGAAAATTTCGGAAAATGTGGCAAACTGTCACATATTAAAAAATGGCCACCTGGGCCGAAAAGTTTTTGGGTCGAGTCCCAAAAAGTGGGTCAAATAGAAATTCCCGCTCTGCTCGGTCAGGAAAATGTGGCAAATGACCATGGCAACGTCTTAAGTAGGGCGAGACAAAACTTCCTGTGAAAATAAATTTCAAAAAAAAGTTCCAAAATGCACGAAATTAGGCAAAGTCCGAAAATGAACGGAAATTGGCCGAAACAAGTGCGGGGTCATAAATGGCCTAACGCTACTGGACGTCGCCATTGCTTTGGCCCTCAAGCGTTAAGGTAGTTCAGAAAAGTAGTGGGAGATAATTTTACGTTATATTTACATAGGGTTCGTGTACGATTGTGAAGAAATACTCGTAATAAAGTACTTTATATTAACTTTTAATCATAATGCTTTCAATGTGACATTGAATTAATGCCACTAAATACGATTTGGTCCGTGATATGCATTTTCTGGAATGGAAAGTGTCCGTAATTCGGCGTCAATTAGTGCGCTAAATCAAACTCTCTTGTGGCAAGTTGTGCGTATTTTGCGTCCAGGTTTATTTACTCTGATTTTTTACGTGTTGTGGGGATTTAGTTTTGTAATTTTCCTCGATCAGCTAGTGCAAGTATTGGATGATCTGATTTCTTACGTGTAGTGGGGATTTAGTTTTGTAGTTTTCCTAGATCAGCTGGCGCACATGTAAGTATTGGAGGTATACTGAAGCACATAATTCAGAATTATTTTTTCTCATAAACGTACACACGTACGTTGATGAAATTAATCAATGGATATATATGAGTCTCATGTCCTCCACAGTTGAATCACTAGCCCGATTCAACCGGGAACTTTTTAACTTTTATATATACCGGTATATATATAAAAATAAAATAATTTCCCGTAAAATTAAATAAATGTCATTCTATCTTGTATTCTAACATATACGAGTATTATAAACATGTCCTTTAATATCTCATAGTAATTCATTTCATCTTATAAAAACAGACATATATATCATGTTTATATACATAAATGAATAACCAATGATTATTTATTTGAGTTCCATGATTCTTTTGTATATTTGGGTCACAGTAGGGTGTTTCAACAAACAGGTGTGTATGTGGTCTTGTTATATGAATTAACCTAAACATGAATATAAAGGGTATCTCTGTCCACCATGATATTAAAATAGATATCAACGAAGAACAGTTAATTGTATAGGCTACAGGTACTTTGAAACTGAGTGAGATAATCCATACAGTAATAAAATAGTTAATGATTATGGTACAATTTGTAAAATATACTAGTAAGATAACATACTTATATAGTCCATTTACATTTGAGAATTACAGTTACTAAAGCTGAATGGGATCATGCATGCTATTGGGAGCTACTAGCCTAGAGGGTACTCTTTTCAGACTGGAGGGACACACAATCTGCAAATGAACCTGGATGTTGCCTTAGTATGGATAAGTACCATGTGATGGAGAGACAATGTTTGAAATCTATAATTAATTTAATGATGAACTTATAAATGTGTATCATGTGTGGCTCTTTCCTTGACAGTCAATGAGACATCAGCTACTTTTTATCCAGGATTTTCGCACAAGTATAGTTCAATTCCTTCTTTATCTTGAACACATCCTTGCATTCTGCATCTCATTTTGTCTCATCTGGATTATTTTCGGCTCATGCATGTTGCACACACCACTTTGTGACCCACCAATATCATTGAGGTGTTGCCATTGGCATACGGTATAGATCTGTCCACTTCCTGAAATAATACAGAATTCGAAGCATTTAATTTTAATTATAAAATAATTTACAGGTTACAGGTATGAAATATGTTATATTGGGATAGTTCCCATGCAATACACACCACTCACCAGTGCCTACATTGGCAAACCATGTAATATTCAGTTGTTCATACCTCTTTATGATAGCAGTATAAATTATACAAAAATAATGCTATTGCTAATATAATAATTAATAAGGCTAATGATATTATATTTCAACATAGCTGACCAGTACTTGTATACATTATAATTAATGCCCACGCAGTCTCAATGTCATTTATTAACATTATGAATGTGGGTATACTATGTGAGTCTAATGATCAAAAGACACATGAATTATGATTATCATTATGAAAAATATGTTTATCAACAAATGTTATATATTACAAAAAGTGGACATAAAAACAAGTCAAACTATGAATAGTATGATCACTACAATTAGAATTTAGGAGTAGGACATGTAAACTGCCAAATTGGTGAATTGTTTTGACTGTTCATTTCTAAATTATTGCTGCAGTACACCTGATCACACCTGGCAGTCACATGTAATTCTTGAAATATGACAGCTGTAATTGAAATATTTCTTCCGTAAAACACGTTTGGGTAGGTACCCGGTATACATGATATTCAAATTACCAATGCAATCATGAATGGTGAGATCTATTAAATTAATTTCATTTTGAAAGTCGTTACTAACATAACTTCAGTCTTCATCCAGGTGAAAATGACAAAAATAGAATCCAGAATGTCGTGTTGTTTATTACAAAAATGGTCTCAAACGGCATAAAAACTCACCTATCTGACTCCCCAACGGACACCCTTGGAAACGTGAGATTCTGATAATTCATGACAGTTGGTGTACAATGAATTCAGCTGTAATAGACGCCAGAGTTTTCTCTTTTTATGGCGATGAGAAAGCACTGTTTTGATTAGAACAATCGGAGTTGAACTACCTTTAGCAATGGCGGACAGAATCGGAGTGCGTTACCGATTGGCCCATCAAATGACGTCGAGTGACGTATCTATCCTTCCTTCATCTATGTAAATGGCCATCTTGGCCAAAAATTTTGGGTCGAAAAATATTTGGGTCGAGTCCGAAAAAGTGGGTCGAATCCCAGTTTTCGCTCTGCTCGGTCGGGAAAATTTCGGAAAATGTGGCAAACTGTCACATATTAAAAAATGGCCACCTGGGCCGAACGTTTTGGGCCAAAAAGGTTTTTGGGTCGAGTCCCAAAAAGTGGGTCAAATAGAAATTCCCGCTCTGCTCGGTCAGGAAAATTTGGGAAAATGTGGCAAATGACCATGGCAACGTCTTAAGTAGGGCGAGACAAAACTTCCTTTGAATTTTTTTTTTCGAAAAAAAGTTCCAAAATGCACGAAATTAGGCAAAGTCCGAAAATGAACGGAAATTGGCCGAAACAAGTGCGGGGTCATAATTGGCCACCTCGGCCAAAAATTTTGGGCCGAAAAATATTTGGGTCGAGTCCGAAAAAGTGGGTCGAATCCCAGTTTTCGCTCTGCTCGGTCGGGAAAATTTCGGAAAATGTAGCAAACTGTCACATATTCAAAAATGGCCACCTGGGCCGAACTTTTTGGGTCGAAAAGTTTTTGGGTCGAGTCCCAAAAAGTGGGTCAAATAGAAATTCCCGCTCTGCTCGGTCAGGAAAATTTGGGGAAATGTGGCAAATGACCATGGCAACGTATTAAGTAGGGCGAGACAAAACTTCCTGAAAGAAAAAAGTTCCAAAATGCACGAAATTAGGCAATGCACGAAATTAGGCAAAGTCCGAAAATGAACGGAAATTGGCCGAAACAAGTGCGGGGTCATAAATGGCCACCTCGGCCAAAAAATTTGGGCCGAAAAATATTTGGGTCGAGTCCGAAAAAGTGGGTCGAATCCCAGTTTTCGCTCTGCTCGGTCGGGAAAATTTCGGAAAATGTGGCAAACTGTCACATATAAAAAAATGGCCACCTGGGCCGAACTTTTTGGGCCGAAAAGTTTTTGGGTCGAGTCCCAAAAAGTGGGTCAAATAGAAATTCCCGCTCTGCTCGGTCAGGAAAATATGGCAAATGGCCATGGCAACGTCTTAAGTAGGGCGAGACAAAACTTCCTGTGAAAAAATAAATTTCGAAAAAAAGTTCCGAAATTAGGCAAAGTCCGAAAATGAACGGAAATTGGCCGAAACATTGGCCACCTCGGCCAAAAATTTTGGGCCGAAAAATATTTGGGTCGAGTCCGAAAAACTGGGTCGAATCCCAGTTTTCGCTCTGCTCGGTCGGGAAAATTTCGGAAAATGTGGCAAACTGTCACATATTAAAAAATGGCCACCTGGGCCGAACTTTTTGGCCCAAAAAGTTTTTGGGTCGAGTCCCAAAAAGTGGGTCAAATAGAAATTCATCATTAAGGGGATGCACAATATCAGTGCTAACCAAATATAAAAAAAATTGTGGGTAATTAAAGGTATATAAGGTATTCACCGACTAATTAGTCTGGCAATTTCAGCGGTATCGGTGTTACTGTCTTCCAGACCACTGTTTTGGGTTTAGTAGGTTTACTCAGTTCTGGAATAAACATTATTGCATCACAATCATTAGCATGGGCCAGTGGAGGTTTTCATAGTGTTACTCATATGACTATATTCTAGATATGTCAACAAACATGTATGGAGTCATTAAGTGGATGCACAATATCAATGTATACATTGTTATTTTATAAATTCACCACAAACAATGTTGTGGGTTATTTAACGGCATATATTATCTGAATTTTGAATATATCATAGTTGTGCGTTGAGTCATTAAAGGGATTTGGAATATTTCGACGATATTAGACTGACAAATTTCGATCTTCTTTCTATGCGGGATTCATAAATTCAGTTAACAACGTCGACATGTTTGAGTCAGACTTAATATTTATTAACCCAAATATCCATTACTGGAATTTAAATTTGTGGTTACTGATTGCTACATAAACAGTTATGGATACATCACAACCACAGAATCAGCCAATTGAATGAATGTATAGTGTCATGCATCTTGACTATAATTTTGAATATATCTACAAACTAGAGTTGAAAATAGTAGAAATTTCTACTGTATTCATGTTAAATGTCATCCGGACCTAAGTTTACAGTTTAGACAGTTCTGTACACATTAATATATCACAATCATAGCATGGGCCATTGAGCTATGCACTGTGTCATTAATCTGACATTATTTTGAATATGTCAACAAACATGTATAAAGACATTAAAGGTATTCAATCCGAACAGAGGGTCCCCATCTCAACAGATTCCAACAACAACAATCCGATCAGAGGGTCCTATATTACTATTTCTTTGGCTTCGGGGACAAAAAAACACCCGACTCGAGTCGAGGAACCCATCAAACAAAGCTCAGAGTTATTAGATATTGATTTTTGAAATTTGTTATTTACTCGAGATGAGCACCAATAATTGCCGTAATCTGTTCGGGATGTGTACACCAAAATCTATTCTAACAGACAAGGATGGATAACTCTAAAATCAAGTGGTAATAATAACACAATTTTGACTGAGTTCTGGGCCAGAAAGTATTCCCGATAATGAAAAATAATAGATTTCCAAAATCGACATCTAACAAATCCGAGCCCTGATGGGTGACCTCCCCGACCCGAATCAAACATTTCCGACCCCCGAAGCCATTGAAATAGTAATTGAGAGGAGTTTTATCGGATTGAGTACCTTTAAATGGATGCACAATAAATGTATACACTGGAATTTTATAAAATGCACCACAAATATATTATCTGAATTTTGAATATATCATAATCCTGTATTGATTCAATTTTACACTGAGATTTTATAGATGCATCATAAGAATATCTTGGGGTTATTTGACGTCATATATTATCAGAATTTTGAATATATCTGTCGGTTTGAGTCGTTAAAAGGTTTTTGGAATATTTCGACAAGATTAGTCTGGCAAATTCCAACCTTATTTCTAAGCAGGGTTTCAGAATTCAGTTAAAAACGATAACATGTTTGAGTCAGAATTAATATTTATTAATTCAAATCTATTATTGGAATTTAAATTTGTGGTTACTGATTGATACATAATACTGTTATGAATGCATTAATGCATCACAGCCACAGAATGAGTCATCGAATGAATGCATAGTGTCTTGCATCTGACTAAATTTTGAATATATCAACAATCTTGAATTGGGTCATTAAATGGATGCACAATATCCGTGCTAAATATAAACAGTGTTGTGGGTAATTAAAGGTATATAGGGTATTCACCGACTAATTAGTCTGGTAATTTCGGTGGTATTGGTGTTAATGTCTTCCAGATATCAGTATTGGGTTTACTCAATTCTGTTTAAACATTAATGTGTCACAATCTTAGCATGGGGCATTTGAGTCATTAAAAGTTTTTTGGAATATTTCGACAAGATTAGTCTGACAAATTCCGACCTTATTTCTAAGCGGGGTTTCAGAATTCAGTTAACAACGATAAAATGTTTGAGTCAGACTTTATATTTATTAATTCAAATCCATTATTGGAATTTAAATTTGTGGTTACTGATTGATACATAATACTGTTATGAATGCATTAATGCATCACAGTCACAGAATGAGTCATTGAATGAATGCATAGTGTCTTGCATCTGACTAAATTTTGATTATATCAACAATCTTGAATTGGGTCATTAAAGGGATGCAAAATATCCGTGCTAAATATAAAAAATGTATTAGGTAATTGAAGGTATATATGGTATTCACTGACAAATTTGTCTGGCAATTTCAGCGGTATCGGTGTTACTGTCTTCCAGACCACAGTTTTGAGTTTAGTAGGTTTACTCAGTTCTGGAATAAACATTATTGCATCACAATCATAGCATGGACCAGTGGAGGTTTTTATAGTGTTACTCATATGACTATATTCTGGATATGTCAACAAACATGTTAAGAAGTCATTAAGTGAATGGACAATGTATACATTTGTATTTTATAAATTCACCACAAAAATGTTGTGGATTATTTAACGGCATATATTATCTGAATTTGGAATATATCATAATCATGTATTGAGTCAATTGAACACTGGATTTTATAAATATATTATAAGAATTTTGAATATATCATAGTTGTGTATTGAGTCATTAAAGGGATTTGGAATATTTCGACGGTATTCTCCGACTAATTAGTCTGGGAATTTCAGCAGTATTGATGATTTCTGTCTTCCAGATCTCAATATTTACAAAGTGCTCTAATGAACATTTGTGATTCGCAATCATAGCATGGGCCATCGGATATAATAGGTGTAGTGTCACTCATATTAATTTTGAAAATGTCCTAATTGTGTATTGAGTCATTTATAATAAAGGGGTGTCGGTCGCAGGTCCTTCCGATCTCTCAAAACTTTTAAGTTTGCAGAATGCGGTATAAAAGTTCACCAAAAATGACCATTGGGATTCTAGCCATATTACAAAACGAAATTAGCAGAACTGTGCAATGTAAGTGAGGCATACCTTTACTTATGAATATTCCAACTCAATGGAACGAAAATCGTGATTTTGACTCAAAATGACCGCCAAGATGCCGGGGGGGGGGGGGTGGGGTATACATATTGCCCCAGCCCGCCGTGCAATCACATACAGGTTGTCGTTGATAGACAAAATTGACTTATATGCCTTATACATTGAATACTAACGTTGCGGATACACCTTGGTTAATAGTTAATATTGTAACCACTGACATTACCAGAACTATTGGAGTTTTCTCTCACAAAGTTAATATATGATTATGAATGATGTATATGCAAGTCTGGAAGGTATGAATGGCCGTGTGCAGGGTATTTGTATACCTGGAAGCTCTGTATGGTCATTGGTAAAGTGTTTTGTATACTGTGTTCACGTTGGACCGAAAAATATTGTGGCCAAAACGTTTATTTGCCAAATTAAAAAAAACATTGGACAAATATTTTTTGGCCAAATTAAAAAAAATTTATATATGCCTTTATTTCCTCCAATCATGAAGAGCGCTTATATAATTTATACATACAGTCATAAATGTTAACATTAAAATACACAATGGTAAGTTAAGTAAAATTTTACAGTTTATAAGACATTCATTCATCAATGTGCATACTCCCGTCTCATTCACTCTATGGTTCGTGCCAATAAAGTAAGAATATATAAGTAAGGAGTAAATAAGTATTATATTTCGTTATTATTGGCTTTTCCATACATATTACAGTGTTGGTAGATCCCACGTCTATGTGGTTGGGGTGAGTGGGATATCAATGCATATCGGTTGTTGTCAATGGGGACGCTTGATGCATTCTCTGGGGTTAAATGACAGATGGTAACTCGGTGTCATTGGAGTAAAGTTGACGAGTACTTTTTCCATAATAAGGAAGTCCTTTTGACAAGAAACACTATGAAATCATTCAGTGAATCGATGTGACGGCTGACTACTGGTGGCACACATGCCAGAAATACCATTAACTGTTCTCGGCTGGGCATCTCATCGATAGCCAAAAAGCACGCGATGCTGAAGTTATTAAGAATGGAATACCATATATCATTCCTTATTATGATCAAGGTGTTATTAGAACAGTGAATAATGACATGTTCGACAACATTGTTATACGTTGAGCTGCATAGGTGGCACTTTCCCAGTTCCGGGATCATAGATTGTGCAAGAAGCTTGCCCACAATTATACATTCTTTTTTCAGAAAAGGAGAGGTTCGACATAAATTCCAAAGTGGTGATACATTTAAGGTTGTATAGCAGTTTGACAATGAGGCGAGTGACACGTCCTGTTCCATTCTGTATATCCAAGCTTGCTCTTGTTTAAGATATATATTAGATTTCACTAAGGTTTTCCATATTTCTTTTGATGGGAAGGTGCCGTTCTGTGCATACTCTATAATGTAATCATACAGACCATATATGTTAGCGACATCTCTTATCTCACATATGAATGATGAGTCTCCAAGATTACCATGTGTGAAGTGGTAATTTAATCTTGATTGGAAGACCTTTTTTGAGTTTTTGTCATCACGCGTATGACAGAGATTAGCAAAAAAGTGAGTTTGCGTTTGTCTATGATGGAAACAAGTGTGCCTATTCCCATAAGTCCCTGAACGACATCTGTTCTAGTACGTGGTGGGAGTCCTTGCATTTGTTTCAAGCAAAATCTGTGGGCTCTTTCTAGTTTTAGCACGTTTGCTGATGATATGTTGCACAACAGTTCGGAACCGTAAAGGCTGGTTGGCATGACTATTGATTCATATATAATTTTCGAGCTAGGAGGAGATATTGCCCCTGAATACATCCCAGCGTTGCTTAACATGAGATAAACTGACCGATTTTTGTCTCGAATGATATCGCTAAATTGAGTTACGTGATTGTCTCTATGCAACACAATGCCGAGATGTTTGATATTATCGGACTCCATTGTTGGTTTATCACAAATATTCCACTGATTGTGTGTTCTGTGTTTACGCAGGGTTTCAAGTTCATTGAAGACGACCACTTTACATTTATCTTGGTTGTACATAAACCTCCATGTCTTTGAGTATTTGGTACATATATCACAAAGGAACTGTAGACCTGGCACTGTAATTGACAATAGTGTCATATCGTCCGCCTTGGTGGGACAGGCACAACTAATAGAGTTCAAAGACAGACCATACTGACACGACTCAAGCTGATACAAAAGGTCATCAATAAATATCATATAAAATAGAGGAAAGAGAATTCTTCCTTGTTTGGTACCTTGTTGCGTGTCGACCAATCTAGATGTGCGGTTATTAAAGCGGACTGCACACTAGGTATTCAGAAATAAAGCTTTAAAAATGTGCCATATTTTACCCGAGAATCCTCTATCGTACAGTTTTATGAGTAGCCCGTTAATCCAAACAGTGTCGAATGCTTTGCGAGTGTCCAGAAAACATGAAAATAGGGGACTATGATTTTCCAAGGTATACGTGATGCTCTCATGGATCATGAAAGACGTATTCATGCTGCTTACCCCTTTCTGGAAGCCATTCTGAAGTGGGTGTACTTTTATCAACTCTGGTGTGACGGATTCTATACGAAGTAAAATTATTTTCTCCAGTAGTTTATACAACACGGGGAGTAACGTTATGGTACGATAGAAACTGTTGTCGAACTTTGTTTTGCTTTTGTTCCCTCCCTTATGTAGGGGTATCATGATTCCGCGTTTGGCTTGATCTGGAATGTGGTTGAATTCCAACATTTTGGATAATATGCGTGCGACATTATATAGAAGAAATTCCCCTCCATATATTAAATGTTCATAGGAGATATTGTCGGTTCCTGGGGCTTTGCCTCTTTTGACAGTGTTGAGTGCACATTTGACCTCTTCCTTTGTGATACTATACGTAAGCAATGAATCAAGATCAGAAGGGTCATCGCGAAAATGTGAAGGGTTGAATGTGCCATCATCAAGGGGAGAATAAAGTGTCTCCAGATAATCAGCCCATGCGTCAATTATTTGTGCAGGTTCCCTAAGTGTAGAGCCATCAATTTCAAATAAGTTGTTGGATGTCGCCCCTCTACTGGAGCGTCTCTTGTTAAACTCTCTAAAGAAACTGTTGATGTCAACTTCGGCCAATTTGTCGAACTTTTGGTCGACATCGCGTAGATGTTTCTCATTGGATTGTCTGAGACGCTGACGAAATAGACGTTTTGATTCCTTGTATCTCTGATACGTTGGGTCGTTTATGTCGCGGGGTCTACCGGCTGCGAGCCATGCGCGTCTATTCAGTTTCATATCTTTGTGTAGTAAAGTTAAAGTATTATCCCAAAATGGTTTAAGGTGACGGTTGAATGTTTTGGAAGGGATTGTTTCTCTTGCAGCTTCGTGTATGGTTCCAATCACAGGAGCTTGGAATTTGGTCAAAACCACTCTTTTATTGGCGGAACCACCACCAGGGACCAAAGGTCACGGAAGGAACGAAAAAGAAAATTGTTGCCATCTATTTTGAACTCAACTGTATTCCTACAAAAAATATATTTTCACTAAAAACTTTTGGTACCTCTTACACCTTAGATGCCAATCTACAACATTCCATAGGTATATTTTTCCAGTTCTTCGAAAACCTCACTTTATTTCGGTAATGTATTGTAAATTCACCAACGGACACAAATCTGCGACACCTACATCACCCGTTCTGGAATCTGAATGACAAATGGCACAAAACCATTTTTCCGGAATAACAAAGTCGGAACGAAATAAAATCGAAACCTAAATTTAAAGCCCGCGAAATTCAAAAATATTTGAAAGTGCGTGCGGTTTTCGAACTTAGGCGCCAGAAAACTTAAATCTGTTTATGTTTGCGTCATACTATGCTCGTTTTTGAAGATCTAATCCTGATGTTTTGTGCATTGTCCTGAAAATTTCTGTATTTTTCTGTGTCTGCTGTTCTTCATTAGACTGAATTGTAATTTGTACATATATTTCATATTTAATTTATTTCTATTTATGGCACGACCACCTGGTATTGTTTTTTTCTTCTTGTTTTATGTTCGTTATGTACAGGTAGGCCTATATGTACTACTTGACTTTGTAATGCTACTGGTTGCAATGATTGGTCATACAGGGACCAAAACTCTCTAGCTCCCTCTCTATCTCATAGGAGCTTGTGTCGCGCTCCGTTGTATAGGCCTAAAATATCCATCATATAATAGTAATAGTAATCAACCAACTGATTACTGGTCGAATATCACGAAGTAGAAGAAAAAGATATATAGACTCACGGGGAGGCCTGGTATATATGCCTATGCATGAAGCGATTCATTTGTGCGTTTTGGTGCAGATTCGTTGCCAGACTATCTTAATTATTTCCACATCAAATTCTGTTTTTTACTAGTTCTGACGAACAAATATATGTCTTAGTTGATGAGAGAAGACATTTTTCTTGAGTTAGGTAACGATATTGGCCATGCATATATAGAACGAGTGTTTAGTTTCGCGAAATTCAAATTTGTCAATGTAGGGTACAAAAACTCGCCATTAATATGCCAAATACAGTAACAAAATGTAATAAGATTCTTTAATGTAAGAGCACAAAATTAACCTGCGTATTCTTCACAGTATACGTTTTATTTGTGCGTTTGCAAGTTGTATATAATACAAACTGGTTTACCGAATAACTAGTTTATAAATTTGAGTTAGTGATAAACTCGCTAACATAAATTTTATTTAATAAGCAACTATAAGTATTGTCAACTGTACCGGTTCCAGGATCTATAAATAGTATACGTCACTCGTGACTCGATCGTGTGTCGTAACGAATCAGCACCAAAACTCTCAAAGAATGGCTTTATGCATATGATTATATAGCCTGTGCTCATGAATTGGAAATTCAATTTTTAAATTGAAGACAGCTAGCCACCATCGGCATTGTTTTTCTCAAAATCAAAAATACCAAACAAATATTAAAAACATTACTTAATGTAACTTTCGCTGATGGGGTCACTGTCACAAGGCTCCGCGATCCGATCACATTCGTAGCCAGGTTTTTAGCTCACCTGAGACGAAGTCTCCGGTGGAGCTATAGTCATCACTCCTCGTCCGTCGTCCGTCCGTCCGTCCGTCTGACCGTCCGTCTGTCCGTCCGTCCGTCCGTCCGTCCGTCCGTCCGTCCGTCCGTCCGTCCGTCAACAATCATCTTCTCGTCCCGAACCGTAAGACTTAACGTGTTCATATTTGGTGTGGATGTTCCCTAGGTGAATCACATTCAGATTTGTTCAAATGAGGTCACTGGGTGGAATAGTTGTGAAAGCAGGGCCATAACTCTATTCCTCCATAGTAATTCTTAGAACGACTTCTTTTACTGAACTATAAGGCCGTATGGATTCATATTTGGTGTGGATGTTCCCTAGTTGACTCACATTCAGATTTGTTAAAATGAGGTCACCAGGTTGATTAGTTGAGAAACCAGGGCCATAACTCTATTCCTCCATAGTAATTCTTAGAATGACTTCTTCTTTTGAACCATTTGACCGATTTAGCTTACATTTGGTATGGAGAGTCCTTGTGTGACTGGGGTTCAGATTTGTTCAAATGGGGTCACTGGGTCAAATAGGGGCAGAGCCAGGGCCCAGGGACATAACTCTTAAAAAAAAGTTAATTCAAATCCTTGTTTTAAACCCTTGCCCCCCCCCCTCCACCCCCACCTCCCCCACCACTGCATGTCCATGCCACCCCACACCAGAGATCCCTGCAAGGTTCACCCCATTAAAAGGACACTTTAGTTATATGACATGCCAGGAACTGACCAGCCTTAATTCTCACAGTGCTCACAGCTGTGTGTCCAGTCATTATAAAGTAATTAACTTTTATCTCAATATCCAGTTATCAGGGTAAGAGAGAAAGTTGTCTGTGAATGAAATTTAATCCTATGTGTTTACAGCAATCTCAAATACAACTCTAACTGTTTGACAGTGTACACATTTTATAATAGCATTAGTATTAACCATTTCATTACCAGAGCTATGCTGGTACAGCAATAAAGACCCTGCACCAGTGTATTATCCTATATATAAGAGAATACACTGGGGTTCAAGATCAAGGAAATATTGTTAGGCCAATATGGTCAGACATCCAAATAAATCACACATGTCCTACCGGTATTCTCGCAGGGATGTCCCCACATATGTTTGGGGAGGGGGCAAATTTCTCAGATTTGTTCATTGAGATGTAATTGTTTTTCCAAAACCAATTACATATACTAAAATAAAATGAATATAAAATAATAGACCATTGATCAAGAGAAATGAGCTCCTAGTTTTAATATTTGTCCAATATTTATTATTTTATAACAAAGTACTAGTATCATGCCAGTGCATTGTCTTATATATATGTGAGTGTCCCATAGGTAGCCTCACCTAAGAGAATGCACTGGCTTTCAAGGTTAAGGAAATATTGTTAGGCAAATGTAGACAAGCATCCAATAAATCACAGATGTCCTATTCTTGCAGGGATGTCCCCATGGGTTGAGGGGTGGAATTAGCAGATTTATTCAATGAGATGTAATTTGTTTTCTCAAAATTAATTATATAGACTAAAATGAATATAAAATAGTAAACTACTTAATTTTTTAACCCCCAGATTACATTATATAAAATATATGGCATATTATATACCATTTGAAAGAGCAAGCTCCAAAACATTGTATTATCAACTTATCCAGTATAATAAACTGTGGACATGTTGTTTTTATTGAGTTGCCAAAGAGTTTTGTCATCTAGATTGCAGTAAAAAGCTAAATTATTTTCAATGCAGGGGGGAATAACTCTATATATTAAAGATGGAGTTCTTCCCCTTCCATTAAAAAAGTTTGAATTATGTTGCATTTTGGGATCCAAAGTGGGGGGGGGGGGGGAGTCATTCTATAATTTCAATAGTTTTTGGCTCACCTGAGACAAAGTCTCTGGTGGAGCTATAGTCATCACTCCTCGTCCGTCCGTCAACAATTCTTTAAACTTCTCCTCTGGAACCATAAGACCGAATGGGTTCATAGTTGGTGTGGATATTGCCCAGGTGACTCACATTCAGATTTGTTCAAATGAGGTCACTGGGTCAAATGTGGGCAGGGACATAACTCCACAAAATATTATAAATTGCAAGTGAAGTCTGACATTTTTATAAACATTTCCTGGAGATCTGCTAGAGGTCATTAATTCCCAATTACAACATCAATCTATCATATGTATTGTTCAAATCTTTCAACAGGACATTTAACTCTCCCACACCCACCACTTCACCAGAACATATTTGGCAAACTTGAAAAGTGTTCTTTGAAAGAACCACCAGCTCTATTTAGTTCACATTTAATATTGAAGCTCCTTTGGTGATGTGTGATTCAGATTTGTTTAATCAGGGTCACCAGGTCAAGTAGGTGCAAGGCCAGCTACATTACTCTTTCTCTCCATAGCAATTCATCATACGTCTTCTATGCAGGAATGAAATGGCCTATTTTGCTTATATTTAGTAGGAAATTACCTTGGGTGACAGATTTGTGAAAATGGCATCACAAAGTCGAATAAGGGCATTGCCAGAGACATAACTATTTCACAACATAGTAATTCTTAAAATATGTATGGCAGAGCCAAGAACTAGTAGTGTACATTTGGTAATTTGGCCACATATCCTGTTTAGATCTACTTCTTTTAAAGTGATTATGAAAAGTTCTGACTGTTGTGGTCTCCAGAGTCCCAGTCTTATCCGTCTTTGCAGTCTGGTGAGCGACCCCACAGTCATTGACTGTCTTGTTTAATCGATCACAAATTTAGCCAGCTTTTCTACACTCTTAGAACAAATGTGTATAAGTACTACACAATATGTGTTACATTTGATCTTAAACAAAATTGTGTAGAAATGCAACATGACATAAATGTGTCGGTGGAATTTTCTCAACATTGAATATGAGTGAATATGTTAGTATATTATATTTAATAAATGAGATATGTTCTATTTGAGACATAAACCTCGTAAAAGCTGCCATAATAAAAAAATGGCAGCTGCTTTAAAACTTTGTGCTACACAATTATGTGTTGTTCAGTTTTTACACAAACATAGTGTATAACAAAGTTTAAAGCTGCTGCCAATTGTTTGTTCTGTGGTAGCCTTTACGAGTTTTGTGTCTCCAATAGAACACATTTCATCTAATAACTATGATACACTCATATATTCAATCATATTCAACGTTGATGATATTCCACCGACACATTTAATAATTATATGTCATGTGTCATTTCTACACAATTTTGTTTAAGATCAAATGTAACACATTTTGTGTAGTAATTATACACATTTGTTCTAAGAGTGTATGGCGATCACATTTGTAGCCAGCTTTTCATATTCAGGCGAGCCTCAATGAACATGCACGATCAGGTTAATCTAATTTCTCTGAGTTGGTGGATGAAAACAACTTGAATTTAGTTTTGATATAAGTTCATTTATAACCTGATGTTTCGGATCAATGTCGTTGGAATGCTCGAATTATATTCCAATATAAGTTGATAAACGAAGTCAGTTTTGGAGCATGACGTCGACATTTTAGTCACGAACGTGATGGCGTCATATTTCGGGCAATATAAACCACGAATTAGAAAAGCTGACTACGAATGTGATCGCCGGTGAAATAAGCTGGCTACACTTGCTACGAATGTGACCGTCACTGACCGGAGTCTTGTAACAATGACCCCATCGGCGTAACTTTCATGGTCGATGAAACGAGTGACTGAAATCCGACGGCGGCCATGTTTCTATGACTAATTACACGACGATCGCACCAATGTTACAGTCTCTAGCAATGATTCGTTCTCATTTTGATACCAATGTCATGACCCATGAACAATTTGACGATGATCGGTTCATCGACATAGGCCTAGGCTCTAGACAGTGTTATTGATTTAATTATATATGCGGTGTTGTCGCTGAAATCCGACGGCGGCCATGTTTCTTTGAGAATTCACAGCAAAATGACTCGTTCCCATCTATATGTCAATGTCAACCTCCGTGACAAATTTAATTATGATCGGACCAACACTGCGACCTCTTGCCCACGGTGCTAAATGATGCAATTTTGAAATCCAAGATGGCTGTTGGCGGCCATTTTTTTCATGCAAATAAGCCCAAAATGACTCGGTGTCGTCTATATATCAATGTCATGATCGATGAACAATTTCGTGATGATATAGTAGCATCGACACAGGCTCTAGGCTGTGTAATTGATTAAGATTTATCTAGTATTATCACTTAAATCCACGATGGCTGCCAGTGGCCATGTTTTTATGCAAATGAGCCCAAAATAATTCGTTCCCATCTAGACGCCAATGTTATCATCCATCAAAAAGTTCATGATGATCAGTGCATCGGTACGCTCATGTAATAAACATGTAATCAGCAGCTATGTTCGAAATTATAAACGATACTTTCATGCTATCCGTCTCCGGATCATAGTTTTAAAGTTTCCGCATATTTTGGTACCAGTTCCGCTACTCAGATTCTAGAACGGGTGATGTATGTGTCGCAGATTTGTGTTCGTTGGTGAATTTACAATACATTACCGAAATAAAGTGAGGTTTTCGAAGAACTGGAAAAATATACCTATGGAATGTTGTAGATTGGCATCTAAGGTGTAAGAGGTACCAAAAGTTTTTAGTGAAAATATATTTTTTGTAGGAATACAATTGAGTTCAAAATAGGTGGCAACAATTTTCTGTTTCGTTCCTTCCGTGACCTTTGGTCCCGGGTGGTGGTTCCGCCAATAAAAGAGGGGTTTTGACCAAATTCCAAGCTCCTGTGTTCCAACTAGGCGATCGTAGCACTGATTAAGGTTCTCAACACTGTCGATTGCGCTATACGAAAATTTTGAGTTCAACATTGCCTGGTAATTAATTATTATTTCAGGTGATGTTTGTATCTTATCCCAATAATAATTGTAATTGAGAGGCTTCCGGTTTGGTTCTGATTCGTATTGGTTACATTCCAGTCTCATGAATATCGGTCGGTGGTTGGAAACGTTCAGTGTGGCGTCATCTAGTACTTCTGCATGAGATATCCTATGTATACTGTGCATCGAAATAAGAATATGATCAATGGTTGTTCCGACGCCACCGACCGCGGGTACGAAAGTCGATTGTGCCCCTCTGCAAATAGCGTTGCTGTTTATAGAGATTAATTTACATTTTTGAATGCATTTTGCAAATTCAAGATTGCGCGAGTTACGTTTGTTGAGATTTCCATTAAAATCACCCATGAAAATCACTTGCCCAAGGACAGAGTAAATATCGCGAAGGTCCTTTAGCTTCTGCAGGTATTCTTTGTAAAAGGTGTGAAGCCAGGTTGTTATTAGACGGGAGGCAGGTTTGCATGGTATGATATTTCCGAAGTACGAAATACTTTCGTCGCCTAACTTCGTCGGGATTGTCTATCTTTTCAACGCTTTTGAATTATAGCTTCCCGTATCCATTTGGGTTAAAAAGAAAGTTTGGTCAAATTAATTTTTTTATTGGCCAATTTCGAAAAAAAATCAGCACAAACACTAGATAACTTTCTCACGAACATGAACAGCACTCCAGGCGCACGTGCCAAGGGAGCAATTATTAGTTTGCAAGATGACTCCCATAGTGGGCGCTTTATTTCACTTAAGTGAAATAAACGCCATCTACCGGTCATCGATATATGTCATTTATTTTACTTAAGTAAAATTAACGCATTATTTTACTTAAGTAGAATTCTTTTTTACATAAGTAAAATAAAGGTCATTTTTTATTTTACTTAAGTAAAAACGAATTCTACTTAAGTTAAAACATGGTTAATTTTACTTAAGTAAAATTCTTTTTTACTCAAGTAAAATAAAAAATGACCGTTATTTCACTTAAGTGAAATAAAATGACATTTTATTTCACTTAAGTAAAATAAAGTGTAATTTTATTTTACTTAAGTAAAATTAATATTAAATAGCGGTTAAAATTAACCATGTTTTAACTTAAGTAGAATTCTTTTTTACTTAAGTAAAATAAAGGTCATTTTTTATTTTACTTAAGTAAAAAAGAATTCTACTTAAAGGGGTACTGTACGCCAAATGTTGTTGTTGGTTTCTATAGTCGCCGAGTCGGAGAATAAGGTAACAATTTTTCCATTATTTGAAAGTATGTTGAGTACGAAGTCATGTTACGGATGACAAATTTACCGGAATGCAAAAATACAAATTGTCGTTGTCGAGTAATTTTTGTAAAGTTTTCAACCAAATGAATCAAATAAAAGTTTTATTATATGCATACTAGTCCCATATAATCATTTAAGTTATTGTATCATCGCTAGTCAGTGAGTGGCTTGAGTGTTCTCCCCGTATCATCATAATATTTTAAGCGATCGTGTGTGCGATCGGTTTAAAATCCAGTATCCCTCAATTACTGTTTTTGATTACGGTAATTCGTAATTTAATTGACGCCATTTTATGGCTCCAGTCATAAATTCAATTTATATCAAATTATTAACTTTTAAATTATTAAATTTTAAGATAGCCTATTAACCTGAGCGTTTACAGAATACATCTTCGACTCAAATTACTTATGTTTCTATATATTATCGATATTAGATCGTTGTTGTCACCGGAAATTTAATGAAAATGGCGTACAGTACCCCTTTAAGTAAAATAATGCGTTAATTTTACTTAAGTAAAATAAATGACATCTATCGATGACCGGTAGATGGCGTTTATTTCACTTAAGTGAAATAAAGCGCCCACTATGGGAGTCATCTTGCAAACTAATAATTGCTCCCTTGGCACGTGCGCCTGGAGTGCTGTTCATGTTCGTGAGAAAGTTATCTCCCGTTGTGTATGTCGTGGATTAGCTTAGGTGTGGCCTAGCTTACAAGACTGTGACTCTACTGTGAACACTTATAAGCATATACCAATTAATTGTACTCACCACAGCGCGTTAGCGCAGCCAACTTGATTGTAGTCAGATCTGTACATACGTTAATACAGCATACATCACAACAACAGTCGTTAGATACTCTATCCCTCACATTGGTCCCTCGAACCATCTTGAAAATGAATAAAGAACTGGCTGCTCTGATGCGGAAACGGACAGCATTGCGAGGTCATGCTACGAGATATTCGAACGAAATGGAACAAATCATGGAACAGAAACAGCCAGACTATCGGGAGTTGGAGATCGTCAGCACGCAAGTAGCCTTACGAATAGACAATTTAACGAAGTTAAATGACGCCATATTAAACCTCATCGAGGATGATAAACATTTTGCGACGGAGGCCGATGAGACCGAACACTACATGTGTAAAGTTGAAAAAACATTACTGTCTGTAAAAATGATGATTTCTGACCACAAAAAAGTACCAGATAAGCTTAAACCCACAACAATTAATTCTGATTCAGACTCACCCAAAGTGTTTACAAAGAATACAACTCTTCCGAAATTGATTTTACCAATATTTTCGGGTGACATCATGGAGTGGCAAACATTCTGGGACTCGTTTGAAGCAGCTATCCATAGCGTTTCGGACAAAGTATTACCTAAGATTCAGAAATTCCAACATCTACGTTCATTGCTCCGAGAACAAGCATCGTCATGCATTATGGGCTTACCTCTAACCAATGATAATTATATTCAAGCTATTGAACTTTTAAAGCAACGTTTTGGACAATCTCACAAAATTGTCAGTGCTCACCTCCAGGCATTATCGGCGCTTCCTCATCCTCACTACGATTTGCGCAGCTTAACCCTGTTCAGAGACAAACTCGAGTCACATGTACGATCCCTGGATGCAATGACAGAACAAACTGTTTCATATAGTGACATGTTAACTACAACTATCATGCAAAAATTGCCTCCTGCCATTCGTAGTTCTATCATTCGTCATCATGGAAATAGACAATTCAGACTCAGTGAAATTCGTGAGTTCCTCCGCAAAGAAATCGAAATTCTTGAAGTTGGTTGTGAAGAAACTAATTATGATCCATCTGTTTCCACTATGATGGCAAATGCAAATAATACAGTACATACCGATCGCCACAAATTCAATATTCCGCCTATGACTAAACCGCATTGTGTTTACTGCAAATCTCAATCACACCAGTCATCATCTTGTGCTACTGTGAGTAATATTCAGGACAGATTGACAATCGTCAGACAACAGAACTTGTGTTATAATTGCCTTTCAAACTCTCATCGTGTTTTGGTTTGTGCATCTAACTTCCGGTGTCGAATATGTAAACGTAAGCATCATTCAAGCCTGTGTGATCCGTCCAAAATCGAGGCAACGAACGCGTTCAACCAACAGCAGCCTGCCCATCAAATGTTCGCCTCGTCGTCATCACGTGAACACGATCAATTTCACCAGTTTCATGTTGATGCAGATAAAATTGCACTCAGTACCGTTTCTTCGCCATCTGCGTTACTCAAAACCGCGGTAGCTGACGTTTCTTCACCGACCTGTTGCTTAAGCACAAACTTCCTATTTGACGATGGTTCCCAGTGTTCTTTTATTACTGAAACTTGTGCAAAGAGACTTCAGCTTAACCCTATAAGGAAACGTCAAATAAATTTGTCAGCATTTGGAGATAAAATGCCTCAAACAAGATATCTCGATGTCGTTAGTGTGAGGTTATTATGTGGCACAGATAATATTGAACTCCTTCTCCTCGTAGTTCCTCAAATTTCCATACCATTGAACATCAGGACATATCGCGATGTATCGCAGTATGAGCATCTCCGTGGTCTCACATTGGCACATCCAGTGATATTCTCAGATTCTTTCACAATTGACATACTAATTGGTGCTGACCAATACTACAATTTAGTTGATGGGACTCAGATTCGTGGAATGTCAGGACCGATAGCAGTTAACTCGAAATTAGGATACCTTCTCGCAGGCACGATTACGTCTTCGTCGAATTCGGACTCCATGATGTTGAGTGTACTGACAGACCATTGTTCAACAGACTGTGACATTGAACAATTCTGGAAACTTGAGTCGATTGGTGTTGATTCTCCAGCGGAAAGTTCAAACGATTTTCTTGTCTCTTACTGTGACTCCATGGAATGTGTTAACAATTGTTACATAGCGCCACTGCCATGTTCGGACGACCGTGAATCCCTGCCGACAAATTTCGATATTGCTACGCATAAAACGAGGTCTACAGTACAACGTCTGAGACACACACCGGGACTACGTCTCAATTACGACGCCCTTCTGAAGGACCACCTAAATCGTGGGTTCATTGAAAGGGTTCCTATATATGATGTTAAATTAAATGAAACAGGTAGTGACGCAAACAGAGACAACGTTTTGAACGTGGATGAAACGGTATCAGTCCTCGGGTTGAAATGGGACATTGTATACAATACTCTGGCACTGCCAACTAAATTCCTCAATGACAGTCATTGTGAAAATTTCACCAAGAGGGTCATTCTTCCAGACATCTCAAGCAATTTCGATCCACTTGGTTTCATTGGACCAATAACTGCAAGTGCTAAGATATTTATGCAGCGAATATGGTCTGAAGCTTTGGAATGTGATCAACATGTAACTCCTGGACTGCCAGCGAAATGGCTGGCTATAAAATCTGAATTACATATTGCGTCTAGTGCAGTGTTCGTTCAACATATCAATCCAAATCGAATCTCCGAGATAAAATTGTTGGCACGTGAGTGTGACTGGAGACATTGCTCATCTGATATGAATCCAGCTGACCTTTTCACTCGTGGTTGTAAATTCCGACAATTAACCGATCACGGTTCGCGGTGGACTGGCCCAAAATGGTTGTGCGAACGTGAGAACTGGCCAGTTGACAAACAGTGTTTAGTTTCACTTGAACAGTTCCATCTAATTCCTGAAAGTGAATTTCCAAATCCGGATGAGGATGTGTCGCGTAACAACACCACATCAGCAAAAGCTAGTACTCAGGCTGAACGTTTGGTAGATGTAGAGAAGTTTTCGAAATATTCAGGAATTAACTTGGACAATTAAATGTAAATTAATACGTTATTCTTGTCGCTCCCGGCGGGAGGATGTCGTGGATTAGCTTAGGTGTGGCCTAGCTTACAAGACTGTGACTCTACTGTGAACACTTATAAGCATATACTCACCACAGCGCGTTAGCGCAGCCAACTTGATTGTAGTCAGATCTGTACATACGTTAATACAGCATACATCACAACAACAGTCGTTAGATACTCTATCCTTCACAGTGTATTACTACAGTCGTAGCCGGCTAGGCATGCGCAGTAGAAAGCTACAGAAAGCCAAACTATGGAGTTTGACAGAAAGCTGCAGCCGGCCACAGCTGGTGGTCACTAACTATTGTACCGCAACTCCGAACTTGGAATGTCGGCATAATGTTTGCATTATGTTGCTATATCAATTCACCAATGGTCTCGCTCGCTGCAGCAAGCACATTTGAAGCAATTAACACTCGTACTAGGTCCATGCCTCCATAAATCTGATATTTAAAAGAGTATGATAAGTGATTATATCTCGTTCTCAGCACAATAAGCATCAAACACAAACGCATCACAAATTTTTAGCAGTTTTCTCTGATTATTGCGGTAATGGCAGGGGGTGTACGTGGAATGTTCTCAATTTTATTGCACGAGGTTGGTGCTAATCTCATTCTGTCATCTATAATATCATAAAACACTCGCTGTCCTTATAACAAGGTCACATGTGGTTTGGTGGGATTTGGCGTTGGTCTCTAAACTGACTGGGGGGAAATCATTAATAACTCTTAACACCTGGTTGCATTTTATTTTACTTAAGTAAAATAAATGACATCTATCGATGACCGGTAGATGGCGTTTATTTCACTTAAGTGAAATAAACCCAAATGTTCATTTATTTTACTTAAGTACAAAAGAATTTTACTTAAGTGAAATAAAACACAGTTTTTATTTAACTTAAGTAAAATTCTTTTTTACTTAAGTAAAATAAATGAACATTTGGGTAAAATAAAAAAGGGCGTAACATAATGGTAATTTTATTTCACTTAAGTAAAATTAGTGTGCGTTTTAATTTTACTTAAGTAAAATAAAACCATGTAGATGGCGCTTTATTTCACTTAAGTAAAATAAAATGACACTTTATTTTACTTAAGTAAAATAAAATGTCATTTTATTTCACTTAAGTGAAATAAAGTGTCATTTTATTTTACTTAAGTAAAATTAATATTAAATAGCGGTTTGGCTTGCCATATGCGCGGGGGATAACATGTTGCATCTGCATGTCCTGTAAAATATTATATGGTATTAGCCCCGTATATTTTATGTAAGTTCAAAAATGGTTTAATATCATATACGGGGTTAATACCATAGTATATATAAAGGAGAAGCGCAACATTTAATCCCCACAAGGATTTAAAATCAGCGAAGTAATATAGATTATTGGGGAGAAGATCTGGCATATACTATGGTATTAACCCCGTATGCTATATAAACCATTTGTGAACGAACAGACAATATACGGGGCTAATACCATAGTATATATACAGGACAGATGCAACATTTTATCTCCACAAGGATTTAAAATCAGCGAAGAAATACACGGGGCTAAAACCATAGTATATATATACACCACATCATCTCCCCAAGGCTCTATAAACCTTCCAGAAAAGGGTTTTCTTTTGGGGAGTGAAATTGCTTAGCAAAACGGGGCTCGGAATGTTTTGGGGGTAACACATAAAGGATAGACACATGTTGACGGGGGTAATCTATAATGCAATAACCCCAATGAAATAAACCCGTTCGATATATATACGAAATAACGTGCATTATGACTTGCCCGTTATTTCGTTAATATTCACAATTAGGAGGTCATATTCACGGAATAACGGTCATCTTATTGCACATGCGCATCGTTAATAATAATTAATGGTCTGATCTGGGAAAACTAAATGACAACTGGTGGATAAATACTCCTGCTTCGTGTGGACATACACATACGATGCTCGATGTCTGTATTACGATGAGAAACAAACATATCCCCATATCATAAACGTGAAAATGACTTTCCCATATCCTCGGTTTTGGCGATACCCTCGGTTTTGGCGATACCACGTACACGGGGGTGTGAATGGACTGATAAATAAAATACACGCACAAAAGTTGATGGGTAAAAGATTAATTTAACACAGAAAGATAATGCTTCCAAACCTACGAACAAGAGTGGCTCAGGCAGTTCAATTTGACATAATCATCATTGACGGCTAGATTTGCCTGTTTGTTTTAAATATGTCTATTACCGATATCACTCACTGCGATATAATATGGGACTTTCTTAGCGTATTGAATAAGTATAGTCAGTTCAAAGTGCAATCGTTTTCCACTTTACGTGATTCCAATACCATTTGCCATGTATTATATGTAATATAGGCCTAACGCTTCGAGTCCTATAGAGACAAATAATTCATAATGTACCGGTATATACAAGTCTAATACTGGTTGATTCTGGACCATGTTTATCGCGAACAAGGTCTTCCTGCACATATCACAGCCATTGACACCGTATGCGTAACACTGGAATATCACACTCCGTCTCTCTGCATTGTGCTCCTGCTTCTTGGCGAACCACCGCCGCAAAGTATCGGTTTGTCATCTGCTCAACCATCTTACATTGCTCTGGGCCCAATTTCAGTTCCGGACTCATCTCAACGATAGCTGAACCTAAATAGAGCCAAAGTGAATCTGCATTTATTGTAATATTCCAATTAATGCACTCGATACATATTTGTAGCCCAAATATATTCAGGTGTCTGGATGCGTTGGACGACAAATTAGAACAAGAAAAGAAGATGCATCAGACCCCCACATGAACTATTTTACAAGATTTAATCACGTACAATTGGAAAGTATTATAAATATATATATATATTTATAACACAATTAGCCCCTAAATTCGCCCTCATGATTTAGCAAGACACACAAAATTTTCTCATTGGGAATATTAGCCCATCACAAGCAAAATGCTAAAAATAAAAAAGAATCAAGAATGGCGAAATTGATGAATTTGTGAATTTTAAAAATAAATTTGTCAAATTTGGTAAAATACTCAATTTATGGCTTTTCAACAATGTTTATAAAAAAAAATATTTCACAAGGCCTTCCATTTGTATATCCATTTTGTAAAGTGCGTAGACAATCCTGAATACAGAACAGAAAATATTTCCCAGATACGTTCAGTATTTTTCGAATTATTTGCCTCCAAAATTGGGAGTTTATCTAATTTCAGAGCCGCAATTTCTCAAAATTAGCTAAAATCCATTTTTTATGGTCTTGTATTTTGAAAACTAAAGAAAAATGAAGGGATCTCTTATTGTTTTATTAATGTCTTCTCTAGATTGTGCACAAACATAATTGTGTCTTCAATTACATGGACAGCCAAATTTGCCTGTGATCGAGAACCGGCGTGATGAAATAGGATATTTGAGGTCATACAACTATAAATCCATATTCCCTGCATTTCTCATAATAACTTAAGTACAGTGTTCGCGCTGGACCGAAAAATATTTTAGCCAAATGAAAATTTTATTAGCCAAATGAAAAAAACTTTAGCCAAATGTTTTTGGCCAAATTAAATCCTCATTTTCTGGTCGGTTCACAATTAATGACTAAAATATTTGCTTTAAACTTTATTTGTTACTCAGTATAAAAACAAAATTAAAACAACACAAAAACAATATTATACGAACATATGTATGCATTATATTACACAGGCAGATCAATTCATAAAACTTAATATAGAATACGGCGGGATTTCACATCGAACAATACGCAAAAAAGCCCGCATAAATCTGCTAAGCTAATTGTAATAACTCTATGTCGTTGACACTTTTATGGTGAGAAGACAGTTTATTAAACAGAATGCAGATTACGCAACCATTGATTAAGAACTGTTCTTCTATAATGAATAAAGGATTTAGGTGTTTTATCTTATCAAGACTGTTAATCAATTACATAACCAGTGTACAGCTTATGCGTTTTGACGATTAGGCTGGTTAAATGTTAGAGCTTACCTTTCGCTGTCTCGTGAAGTTTGATTGCGTATTAATTAGCTTTACGATTCTACGCTTTCGATCTCCATTTGGGGAAAAAAAGTTTAGCCAAAAGTTTAGCCAAATTAAATTTTTATTAGCCAAATTCCAAAAAATATTAGCCATTGGCTAATTTGGCTACCGACAGCGCGAACACTGCTTAAGTATACATGGTTAAACACACTGTGAAGGAATTTCCAAAAACATTGTGTAGAAAATCAACTTATGGCCCAAAGAATCCTCAGTATTAACTTTTTTCTAAAAATGCGATTTCGGGGCGTTTTTGTCCAATTTAAAAGGTTTTTGTGTATAAATAGTAAAAGCAATGTTCGTTTACCATAAAAATCTTAATGTTGAAATAATAGCGTTACTTTGGATATGTCAATGAATGTCACTGGATTTCACTCAAGTTTCTGGAAACTGATTCCAAATTTGAATATCGGAAAAATGGGGTAGGGGAAACCATATTGGCAAAATCTCAGAAAACATAGATCTCGATACATAAAACGTTACTAAAAACATTCTTTCATATAGAGTTTACCGCTTCCTGATCTGATGTTCATATTCAGAGCTACAATCCTTTGTGTTGCCACTCGATGGCGAATTATTATTTCGGGATTGTTCGATATGACATGTCCATTAAGTTCTAAATATACCTCCACTAAAGTACTGATGAAACAATATACACAAACTTGAATAAAACAAATTTTGTCTGCAATGACTAGAATATGTGATGACAAGATTATAGCCCTTTGTGATTATACCTACCCCATTATCAACGTTAAAATTTGGAGTCAGTTTCTTGAAAAATAATGTGAAATTCAGTCAGTAACTGTTGATTGGCTTAAAGGCACGTGCGGCCTTAATTGTCGAAAATATTCATATTTGTTCCAAACACCGTAAACAGAAAAACATTAAAACGCATACAGTTCCGATCATATATACCATGATCATCGCGTAAACAGCATGTTATCACAAAGACCTACTATATGTTACCCAAGCAAGAGCCTGATTGTGTTACAGAAGACAGCACAATGCTACTGGCTAATCACACACAAATGTCATAAACGCTCTTTATTAGTTCCATATCAGGTATTCACCAACAAAGAACGCTCTTTATGTTTACCATCATAATATAAACAAACACCAGAAAAGTAACTTTTTATGCATTTGTTTACATAACAATGGTCAAACAAATGACCATAACATACTGTTTATGCGATATTTCTTATTTGTATACGGACAAAGTCTATCTACATTTTGATGTTCTTTCTGTTTGTGGCGGTTTTTGACGGGTGGAGATATTTTGACAGGATACCCACCGCCAAGGCCAACCGTGTCTTTAATCAATGTAATCCTATTTTGTTCCAACATAAGTGTTTTAGGAGGAACGTTCAAATGATTATACATATTAAACACTAATTTTGTTCATTGTTGTTTACTACTTGTGCACAAAAATACCTTTTAAAATGGACTAAAACATCCAAAAATAGTCCAACGTGGAAAATATTCAATACTAAGGATTCATAAGGCCATAAGTTTTTTGTTTAGCAAATCGAACACAGTGTATTTAACCTGATATACTTAAGAGGTTTTTTTTTAGAAATACAGGGCATATGGATATCAATGTATCAAGGTGTATGACTTCAAATATGGTATTTCATCATACCAGTTCTGTGTCACAAGGCAAATTTTGCTATACAATGGAACACTCATTTTGTTTAAGAACATTTTGGTCTTCTCAATCGTAGATGCATAAAGTAATTATTTTTGTGCACAATCTAGTTAGGAAATTAATAAAACAGCAAGATATCCTTTTTTTTAAATACTGGACCATAAAATATGGATTTTAGCTAATTCTTAGAAATTGAGTCTCCTCAATTAGACAAACTCCCAATTTTGAAGGCACATAACTCGAAAAATACTCAACGTATTGGAAAATGTTTGCTGCTCTGTAATCAGAATTTTGTAATCAACAGAATGGATATACAAATAGGACTTGTGAAATTAACTTTTTTTTATAAACATCCTTGAAAAGGCATAAATTGAGTATTTTACCAAATTTTGGCAAATTTATTTCACAAAATTGATCAATTTCGCCTTTCTTGATCCTTTTTTATTTTTAGTATGTTGTTTATAATGGGTTAATATACTTATTCCTGCTAAGAAACATTGTGTTGCAATTAGTTTGAGGTTTGGCACCAACCCAATCTGACAGGTCCATGTGACCTGCATTGGAACATACACATGACTTTATAAAATAGACCCATGCATTATATAGAGGATCTACAACGAGTCCCAAGTTTATATCGGAATTTACAAAACTCGTCCAGTAAATAAGGTCTGAACCTCGCCAAAGGGGACGAGTTGTAGATTCTATTTATTACATGATCCAGAACCTCGGCAAAACATACTTAAATCATCAAATGGGACGTGAAACTAAACATCGATTCTATAAGGCCTGCGATGAGGTATCACGTAACGTTGCGTTCTGTGCCTGAATAAAGAAATAGTCCCAGATACATAAAGACTCTTTGACGCATTTCAGTGCGTAAATTTAATGAAATAACTGTTCAATCTCTTCACTCCTCGTCTCCCGAATCCGAATCTACGATTATTCTCCGACGCTTAATGGCTGGTGCTGGTTCGCTCCTGTTGCAATTATGCACGTGCACTTCAAAAGTGCCACCATATGCATTTCCGAAAAGCGAGTTCGCTGTGCCGTGGACATTAATTTGATTTTTGATGTGTTCGTGTTTGTCATCTTTTTAATCACTGCGTGGATGTTTCTCGGAACACTTTCAACTCTAGCTGGTACTTCTGTTGATAGAGTGTTAATTGAAATTTCTGGAGTTACCGATGATTTTGTGCTCGATGACGACAGAACACGTGAGAATTGTTGATGTTGTTCTGAATTCAAACAGATGTAGTTGTTTACACTCAGTAGCGCCGATGGGGTCATTGTCACAAGGCTCCGGTCACATTCGTAGCCAGCTTTTTAAATGGGTCACAAATGTAGCCAGCTTTTTTCACCGGCGATCACATTCGTAGCCAGCTTTTCTAATTCGTGGTTTATATTGCCCGAAATATGACGTCATCACGTTCGTGACTAAAATGTCGACGCCATGCTCCAAAACTGACTTCGTTTATCAACTTATATTGGAATATAATTCGAGCATTCCAACGACATTGATCAGAAACATCAGGTTATTAGATGAACTAATAGCAAAACTAAATTAAAGTTGTTGTTCATCCATCAACTCAGAAAAATTAGATTAACCTGATCGTGTTCATTGAGGCTCGCCTGAATATGAAAACCTGGCTACAAATGTGATCGCCATAGAAAAGCTGGCTACATTTGTGATCGATTAAAAAAGCTGGCTACGAATGTGATCGGAGCCTTGTGACAATGACCCCATCAGCCTCAGTAGCGATGGGAGACAAACGACGTAATTACGTTTCCCCATTCTGCACAATGCTAAATTATCAAACTTCAGCTAATTAGAATGTCAGGATAAATAATATAAATGTCATAATTTTTAAATAATACAGCATGCAGCGAAAACTGTAGGCGGTGCCATTCTGTTTACGCAAGGTCGCCGCCATTTTGAATTTTAAGTTCTCGGGCGCTCTCGCGGTTTATTATTGGCCGATCGCGCTGCGTGACTAACCTATTGAATCATGGGTAAATATTCAATTTACATCATCGAGGTCACCTGACCTTTGATTTGACGTTTCAAAAACTAATTTATTCGCACAATTTGTCTTGTTTTATCATCGGAAAGGAGCGTGGAACTTGACGATTTTCGTTCAAATTTCGTTATTTTCGTATTATAGAAGGCCTTTATACCATCTAACGACGCCAAACGACACTCATTTTTTTCAAAAACTTGTTCTTCAGATACTCGTCTGCTAAAAACTATCAATTGTTTGCGCGCGCCCTGGAGCGCTTTTCGTGTTTTTGGGCTGATATCCGATTTGTGTAAACGCATTTTGTAAACAAACACACGTGTTGCGCTGTTGACGTCGTGGAATTTGGCGTGTGACGTCTTTCTGTTTTTTCTATCACCACCCCCGTGTACGTGGTATCGCCAAAACCGAGGGTATCGCCAAAACCGAGAATATGGGAAAGTCATTTTCACGTATATGATATGGGGATATGTTTGTTTCACATCGTAATACAGACATCGAGCATCGTATGTGTATGTCCACACGAAGCAGGAGTATTTATCCACTAGTTGTCATTTAGTTTTCCCAGATCAGACCATTAATTTTTTTTCGGCGAATTTTTTCAATGGTGTTTTTGCTTTTGCTCACTCAAATTTTCGAGAACATCCATTCACTAATATAGTTACTGGACTCCCACGCTTCCAAAACAAATGCCGGTATATAGTTGAATCTGTCAATGAAGCATACGATTTGACAGAATTTAAAAAATCCCTGTCGTTCTCAATATCCGTGCGATATGAAGGGACCACTGTCGGTCCAGAAAGATGCGAACGGCACAGATGAAGATGCGCCAAACGCCGAGTTTCTGTGTAGTAAATATTCGTATTACTTAAGGAGTTCTGATGAGTTTTCGAGTGTTTTCATGTGTATCTGAGACTGATAAATTGGACTGCGAATGTCATCTGAAATATGAATCCATAACATATTCGAAATATTGTGTGCATATATATTATGAATGTGTTTCAATTGAAATTAATTGAACATTCATCTCAGCATTCCGATTTGCGATCTCAAGAACGTGAATGAATGATAACGCGATACCTTGATCACACGCACGTGAATGCTGCCGTTTCGCATGCATGCAGCTAATCGGTTATTCGTTTAGTATTAACATGCTTGGAGTTTGTATATAGACCACACATGCCAGACGACACGCTACGGCGTATCAACGATTTGTTATAATCATGTTTATTTTACAGACTTTAAATTATGATTCGTTCCCACTCGAGTAGACCGTTACGTGACAATGAAACCGAATCATCTTATTGAATATACATATATATATCGTATTGCTCCAAATTATGCAATTCTGGCTTTTTTGAGAGTCATCAGATAAAATTGTAACGATTCTATGTTAACACACTAAACATCCGAACATATATGTACACACACACACACACACACACACACACACCTACACACACACACACACACACAATACAGTTACTGCTATTTATAATAAACACTTTACTGTGGAACATGTGTATACTGCCATGATTGTTATGTGCACATGTAAATTGCACTGTAGTTTATAACTTTTCTAATTTAGCCCTAGGACCACATATTTAGTGGGCATAATATTTACACAAGACTTCATTATGTTATCGTATAGGTTGCATATACTGTAATTGATATGTATGTTTAACCGAAATGAATCTTATCTCCGTCCTGAGTTTGGTTTATGGTTCTAACCAAAATTGTTATGGATGTTCAACGTCAAGTCGCATCTGACTTTCCCTAACGCTTCGTCTATGGGCACAATTTCCAATGGCGCATCTGATTCAGACATGGTATTTCATAATACTAAATTCGAGATGCCACAAAATATCCGCGCAACACACAAGGGACCGGACGAATTGACTGATTAAGGGATCAATTATAATTTTATTATGATTTTATGCGGACTGGCTGTTTTTGCTTTGTTCACAGACAGAGATAATTGTTGTGATTATAGCTCCACTCGTGCAAACTTTCACGAGGCCCGATGATGAGTATAACGTGTCATTCATCATGAATTTATTTGTCTTCGGGGAGAGTATTTGTTTTGTTGGGGCGGAGTCTTAACCTCTGTCAAACCATTCAACAGAGAAAAATGGACACCATAGCACATGGTGGCTGTCAGGCGAGCAATTTCCAATGATAATTCTTATACAAAACATCACAGGAAAAAAGATAAATATTTATACGTGCTCTATCCGCGAACATACTAGGCTACATCCGAAGACCACATGTTCTGTCTTTTAGTCGGCTAATTCATCCACTCGGTTATAGGGATGTGACAGTGGTGTGCTTATGTAACATAACACTTCCCCAGATATATATATATATATATATATATATATATATATATATAGCTTCATCTGAGGAAGATACGTTATTTATCAAAACCGCATGGTCTGGTTTGATTTTGTTTAAACATGGTGTTATATGTTGGTAAGCTGACTACATGTGCTACATAGACACAGAGGCCCATCGACATCCAGATAAGAAGGCACACACGTGTGCCACACATAGCACATTGTGATGATACAATCATGTACGGATGTTTAAGGTTAACATAGAATCGTTACAATATTATCTGTTGACTCTTAAAAGGCCAGAATTGCATAATTTGGAGCAATACGATATATGCATATTCGATAAGATGATTCGGTTTCATTGTCGCGGAACGGTCTACTCGTGTGGGAACGAGTCATAAAGTCTGTAAAAATAAACATGATTATAACAAATCGTTGATACGCCGTAGCGTGTCGTCCGACATGTGTGGTCTATATACAAACTCCAAGCATGTTAATACTAAACGAATATCCGATTAGGTGCATGCATGCAAACGGCAGCATTCACGTGCGTGTGATCAAGGCATCGGGCTATCATTCATTCACGTTCTTGAGATCGCAAATCTGAATGCTGAGATGGATGTTCAATTAATTTCAATTGAAACACATTCATAATATATATGCACACAATATTTCGAATATGTTATGGATTCATATTTCAGATGACATTCGCATTCCAATTTATCATTCTCAGTTACACATAAAAACACTCGAAAACTCATCAGAACTCCTTAAATAATACGCATATTTACTGCACAGAAACTCGGCGTTTGGCGCATCTTCATCTGTGCCGTTCGCATCTTTCTGGACCGACAGTGGTCCCTTCATATCGCACGGATATTGAGAACGACAGGGATTTTTTAAATTCTGTCAAATCGTATACTTCATTGACAGATTCAACTATATACCGGCATTTGTTTTGGAATTGTGGGAGTCCAGGAACTATACTAGTGAATGGATGTTCTCGAAAATTTGAGTGAGCAAAAGCAAAAACACCATTGAAAAACAATTAATGGTCTGATCTGGGAAAACTAAATGACAACTAGTGGATAAATACTCCTGCTTCGTGTGGACATACACATACGATGCTCGATGTCTGTATTACGATGTGAAACAAACATATCCCCATATCATATACGTGAAAATGACTTTCCCATATTCTCGGTTTTGGCGATACCCTCGGTTTTGGCGATACCACGTACACGGGGGTGATCATTACAATTAATTGCTGACTATTAATTACTGATTCCATTTGGCCAGCATATTTTGTAATTGAACTAAATCAATAGCTTTCAGTATCAATTTTCCGAATTACTTGTTCTTCATTTCATTTGGCTTGCTGTAAAAATTGAAATATGTCTGATCTGACTAACTTAGAAGTAGCCGAATACTATAACTTAAATGGTAAGCAACAATGTGCCCAATGGCTAATTGGTCATCAGTTGGGAAAGTCTGATGCTGGGTGTATTAAATTAACATCTGTGGTATCAGCTATTGACCGAGTGTGGAAGGCATACAGGGATCACAGCAAGGATAAATCAAAACCAAATGCCAAAGGAAAATTTGAGCTCTGGGCATCAAGTGCATTCAAATATCCTGAACCTGAAATCCACAGTACAGGGCCTGGTGGAGATGCATCGGATGTCTGCCAACGTGATGATTGCAAAGAAATTTCAGAACGAAGACTGAATCATAGCAGCTCCATTGTAGCATTTGAAAAACTTGAGAATATACAATCCCAATTGAATAAGACCACAGAGAAACTGAAGTACCAAATAGATCAGAATAAAATTCTTGGTACAAAATTAGACAGCAGTAGAGCAGTGGTGCAATACAGTAGGACCGAACCGAAACGCACATCATGTAGGGAAGCATACTATAGAGAGAAATCTAGAAAGATTGATGAAGGTGATACTGACAATATCATAGCCCAGCTACATGATGAGCTTGCATTGGCAGAGGAGAAGATAAATACAATCCAACAAGAAAAGCTGGCTCTTGAAGAAGACATTAACATGAAACAGAAGGAATTAGAATTGATGAGATCAAGGACAGTTGAAACATATGACAATGAGAACAATTGCTACAGTTCAGAATTTCGCAGGGTCATTTACAAACTATTAGAACACCATGTTGGTCTTGAACATGTAGGACCGGTTATTAATGCGGTCTTAGGATTCATTGGCAAGGAGGCAGCACGGATCCCTTCATCGATGACTGTGCGGAATATGAACATTGAACGATTAGGGTTATCACAATCGCAGGTAGCGGAAGTTTTCAGTCAGAAAGAAAACACTACTCTGTATAATGATGAAACCAGTAAGTTTGGTGAAAAGTACATGGGATTCCATGCAACAGATGATGAACAGAGACACTGGGTACTCGGTATTAGAGACCTTGTGACAAAGTCAGCAGATGACACATTAAAAACTTTCAAAGAGGTTCTGCAGGATATTGATGACAGAAAGCAAGAGACAAGTTGCGATGTTGGTAAAAAAAATATTGTGTAATATTCAGAACACTATGTCAGATAGAGCAGCTACAGAATTGAAATGGCATGATATGTTGGAGAATTACAGAAAGAATATTCTCCCCGATATAAAGCCACATTGGGGTGAAATGAATCAGGAAGACAGGGTAGCCATAGAACATCTAATAATTTTTTTCTGTAGCTTGCATGGTTTTGTGCAAATTGCAGAGGTTTCACAGCAGGCTTTACTGGAAGTAGAGAAAATGCAGGAGAGGCCGAAAATTGTAGGGCCGCAAATAATGAAGCCAATGGAACCAGGCACCACAAGGCTTATATGGACAGCTGCCAAAGCATTTGCAAGAGGAGCAGATGAAAAATCAGGATGTCATGGAGATTTTAAACTGTACATTGCTGATAAGCTGAAAGAGAATAATATGAGATCTCTGCCAATTGTTCCATTTAGAGGGAACAGATTTAATATTATATTTTTCAATGGAGCATATGTATACTTTTTCCATGAGAAGATGATCTGCTATCTGGAAGGTAAAGGTTCGCTGAATTTATTTTTGAAAGCTGTGTTGGCAGACCTGAAAGAGCCAATGAATATTGCAGGCTGCAAAGCTCTTGGTCTCATCAACAAGTTACTCACTGGTCCACTATGGAGAATAACAGAACACAAGGATGTGCATTTACTTGATCTTTCTGTCATAATAGCTTATGTATTACATTATCTAGAAACTGCTGCATCACAAGTGGATCAATTCATGTTAGGAGAGCTATCAATCCCACCACATGCACAGTGGATTGTTAAGAACAAGGTATATGATTCTCTTGTAGCACCTTCAAAATATGATGATGAGGTTGAGGCCATCATATGTGTATTGGTGTCAGCAATAACAAAACTAATGAAAGAACACTACAAGGAATTCCTGACAGGAGGAGAGTTCTATGGAAAAGGGAAAGATGCGAGGGACGTAACGAGTAGTGTGGAGAAGCACAACAAATTTGCAGAGAGAGTATTTGCATATTGTGATCAGCTTCTACGCTTCAAGCCGAGCATCACACATATTTCGCAAGAGGCTTATTTAATGTTTTGCTTGAACAAAACAGATGAGTGGCTATCAGGAAAGACTAGGGAAGAGCAGAATGAACTGATAAAGAAGGCAAGGATGAATTCAAAACAGTTGTATGAACTCAGTAGGGCAAGGAGACAGGAGATTATTAGATCTCGATAAGAGAATCAGAGAATTAAAAGAAAGGAACAAGAGGAGAGGGCTGCAAAGCGGCTGCAACAGAAGGAGATGATCATAGCAGATATTCTCCATTTTGGATTTTATCAGTCAGAGGAACAGGTTGTTAGTTTAGTGGCTCAATTGAAAGCCAAAAGTAATAAAGAGGATGCACTGAAGGCACAATTAAGATTTAGAGAACAAATATTGTGTCAAGAAGCAGACCAGTCCTTGTTTCGTTTCTCAATAAAGGATGGTGATGGTCGCCGTAACCTGTCAGTTGGCGAACTTGCATACAACGTGAAGCATCTCATTAAGGAATCATTTAAAACACCTCAGTTGGAACAAGAGATTAGCATGGCATCTTATCTCATTGGCAAAAGAATAGAACATCTGTGGGAGGAGAAAGGAGAAGACGTCTTGTATATTGGGACTGTTATTTCAACTGTTCTTGGTTATCCAGCATGGCTCAACATAAAATATGATGATGATGAAGCACTGTATGTTGTACAACTACATTCAGAAATGGAGGAAGGTAATGCTAAAATAATTCCCAATTAATTATTGACTGTAAACATAAATTGTGCACCTGCACTAGTACTAGTGGGGTCGAATAAATGAAAGTAAATAAATAAAAATTTAAGAATTGCCAGCTCTACTTCTAGAGTGGCCATAAAACTAAAAATATATACAATGCTAAACATTGTATGCACGCGTACCTGCACTACTTCTAGTGGTGTTTAATAAAATATAAAACATAACATAACACTGAGTAACAGCTGCTTTAATATGGTAAGTCCCAGTCTAAGTGAACCAGATTCACTCTGAGTCAGACTGTGTTAGTTAAAAAAAATTGCATGATTTCTTCCTGTTTAAAAGTTTTGTTCTTTCTATTTTTGATTATGTACTAAGGGAAACCGGTATATTTTTCAAAAAAGTTATGTTTTCTTCCTGTTTCAAATTTATTTTTTTCTATTTTTGATTAAGTACTAAGGGCAACCGGTATTTTTTTCAAAAATAGTTTGAATTTCCCAGTAACAGCTGCTTTAATATGGTAAGTCCAAGTCTGAGTGAACATGGGTTCACTCTGAGTCAGACTGAGTTGCTGAAAACAATCTTTGCATGACTCCTTCCTGTTTCAAGTTTTGTATTTTTATTAAGTATTATGGGTGACTAGATAGTAGTAGATTATTTTTTAGTTTGTTTAATAGTTGGTCATTCTGGTTCTCATTGATTAAGTTAGTTCTCTAGTCACAAGTGGTATTCAGCACATTCTTTTTATTCATATAAACAGAGCTGGTAAACCAACGTTCTAAAAATAAAAAAAAACATATGAATGACAAAGTACCTTAAATTTAATACCGGTACAGTAATGATCACTGCAAACATGATTTAGAGCGAAAGTTTCCTGGATTCTGATATAAATTTAACATTTCGGTTTGTTCCAAGTTTATTGGAGTCTAAATTATGCTGGATTTTTACATTCTGGCAGGGATCAGTGTTATACTTAAAAAATGTTCACCCACCATGTGAACAATATTAATGTATTATAATACCGGTAAATGTGAAATTAGAATCAAATTATGTGGACCTGTTTTGTTTGTGAAATGGAGGATAGTACCTCTTAATTGTTTCATCACACATTGAACAGTAACAAATAAGCTGTTTCCTTTGAGACTAGCTCATGAAGCTGATTGGAAAACATAAGTTTTCATTCATGGTCATCATTCGCAAAAAAAGTGAACACTGATGCCTAAGTCTGTGTAGCAAGACTATCGCTTATGTTTGGTAAAGCGAAATGTCAGTAAACCGCTAAATATCGATTCACCAAACGCTAGGGCCCACTTCAATGAAACTACCCACCATGTACTATGGGAGTTGAGTTGTAGTGTTCCTCTAATAAAAGGGGAGGGCTTGCTACTAAATAATTGGAGCATATACTATCCTATTTAGTTCTGATCACTTCTGCATCAGTGAAAAAACTATAGCCATGTGTAAATTATTGCCCGAATACGTAATGACACTCCACCGGCATGACTTAATCTAACATTGATATCACACATTTATTAATTTCAAAGGACATATAATTTACCATAATGATTATCTTCTGAGATATTTCAGATTTGTAATTTAATAGCAAAAGGAAAAAAACCTTCAGAATGATATATGACATATATGTAAATGTCTTGTAAATTTTTGTTTTAGGCAATAAAATTATGTTAAAGGGCTGTAACTCTTGGCACAGAAGGGCAATTTATCCATATTATTATTCAGAATGAAACACCTTTTAAAATAATATATTACTTGTATGTATAAGTTTTCTGAAATCTTCGCTATCGATAGTCCATGTAGTTTTACCCCTACCGACGCGGTTCGAACCTTGGACCGGCAGAATAAAATATGAATTTTTAAAACTTCAAAGGGCCATAACTCTTGACCAAGAAGGGCAATCTTCTACATTCTTTAAGATTTCTATTCAGAAAGACATCCCCTTTCAAATGATATATAACATGTATGTGTTACTGCTTCAGACCACTTGCCATAGTTGGTACAGATGATTACAATCCATCGGCACTTGGCAGATTTCGAAATTTGCCAGTTTTTGACCCAACAAGAATATATATATATATAATGTTTATACTATCAAAGGGGTATAACTCAAGATATAGAAGGCCAGGGGCCTCAATTCATATATAATATTATTCGGAATAATATTCCCTTCAAAATTATATATGACATGAATATAAATGCATATTGAAACATTTCTTGAAGGTAGTGCACGCGATTTGACCCTCAATGGCAATATTCGAACCTTCTGTCACCTTAGATTGGCGGAAAAATTTGCATTTTCCGAAAATTCAAAGGGCCATAACTTTTGAATAACAAGGGCAATCTTCAAAATTCTTTCACTTTTATATTCAAACGATATATAACACAATGTATATATATAGTTGAATTTGAAATTTTCGCCTACTATCCCTATTTACAGACTGGGTGTTTTTGTGACTGCTAATTTGTATAATATGGTTTGCCGGGATTTCAAAGTCATTTAATTTCTGGATCATATGCTTTCTTGCACTGTGGTTTGACAGGTGTTTTTCTGACGAGAATCCGGCTGCTTTTTACACATTCGTCGCATCAATGATCCCAGTTTATTTACGCCAATTGGCTGACGCTTGAACCACATCTCACCTGGTTTATGTAGGCCTATTCCGAATTTCCGGTGTGGGTTGCAATATAGAACGGACGGTCAGCACCATTGACATCCTTCGGATGTTTATCTCTGTAGATTTTGTAGATGCTGACAATACATTTCAGTGGATCGGTGTTATTAACACATAATTTTGGACGGATTCTGCGGATATCTCTTGGATTGTCACCGGTCCTGGTCTTGGTCTGACGTTCATTAAATTCCAAATATGGAAGAGAATCATCTGGTTCGCACAATGTTATGTCACCCAACACATGTCTCGATGCTCTCCTGTACCACGCAGACCAAAATGAAATGTGAAGTAAAACCAGAGTGTATTTGTGATGGCCATGGGTATGGACGATCCGAACTGCTCAGTTTCCCACAGTGCATCGATCTCTGCATCAGAAATGGGCTCTGACTTGTGTGGTGCGTTTCCATCTGAGGACTTCACGCACCTGTGCAAATTCAACGCTGGTAAATGATCGAGTAGCCATATTTCTGACGCCTAAAGTGTCTGTCGAAGCTTGAAATAAATCCCCGAAGTGATGTAGACTCATATTCGGACCCATTGGATTTTCGGACACCAATCAGGAATTTTCACAACAACGGAGATAGTTCACCATGTGGAATTAAGTGAATTTCCCGGACTGTGTTACCTGTGTTTTCAAGGTAAGTTTTGAAAAGTTTTAGGTCACCAATTGTTCTATAGAGGTTGTTCTTGTTGCTTTGTTGAACCACGAATTCATTTATGTCCGATTCACTAACCTCTGCGAACCTTGCATTTTGAATACTTGAATTTGATGTGGAAGTGATTGCATCATCAGCAGATGTACTTGTTGACGTCAGCTCCGAGTCAGCTGACAGCGACAATCTTTCCGGCTCTATTTCAACTTCAACTCTTTAAAAACACTTCTCCAAATATGTCCGTTATTTCGTCAAAGACACCTTTTCAAATATCTCCGTTATTTCGTTTATAAAAATAATTTCATACTTATATATTTCGTTCTATATTTTTCGCTATTTCGCTGTATGTTCCTATTTCGAGTTTTCGTTCTATTTCGCTATTTCGCTATTTCGCTGTATTTTCCTATTTCGATTTTCGATGTATTTTCCTATTTCGCTTTTTCGTTTTATTTTATATTTCGATATTTCGCTATATTTGACATATTATGGGATATGGTATTATATGATACCCAACATTCTGATATTCAATCGAACATCACGTGCCTCCCGTGGTCGCGATTGTATACCAAGAGCCATCATATCGTGGACTCCGATAAGATATCTCTTGGTAGTCAAGCTTGTGCGTATTGCCTGGTTTCAGACGTCTTGGCGATATCTCGGGCACCGATGGTAATTTATCTTTACGTTGAAACTTGATAATTAATGAGCGTGTGTATATGAGGCGCGTTTATATACTTCAGTGGAAATCAAATCGGGTTAAACTGGCGGATTTTTACGGACGAAATTTGATGCATAGGGTATCTCGGTATCCGCTGGGCCGATTTCCCGGTATCCGCTGGGCCGATTTCCACCATTTTTGGGGAGTTGCTGTTTGACCCCACCTGATCTTGACCTTCAAAATGGTCAATTCAAGGTCAAATCGGGTAAAACCGGATGGATTTCGACGGGTACTTTTGTCGGGTACTTTTGTTCGGTCACTGTGTTTTGGACGGGTCAAATCGTGACCCCACTTGACCTTGGCCTTCAAAATAGACAATTCAAGGTCAAAGCCCGGACGAAGTCGGGTCACCTTCTAGTCTTATATATGCGAGGCTGCCTATGGGACCTGCAATTATAAGGGAGTGCACAGCACATAATTTAATGCTGCACCAGCGCAGCTCCCGCCACGAAAGGGTTATATATCCTGTGCCAGTGCATTCTCTTATATATGCGAGTCTCACAAGTCTTTCCAATTACATGTCCATTTTGTAGATATTATTTTCCTGATTTACTGAACAAATTTGAACATTTCAAATTTTCCAGATTCGTTAAAGATGGATTATCTATTCCTCTAACCAGTGTTGTATAGTTTCCTGGGTATAAAATAATAAAAATGAGCTGAAGACACCTGTCCGGAAATGCTACCATCAATTAATATTGATTTTATATCAATATTTATTATATAATGCGAAAATCAAGTGGGACATATATTTGTTACTATTTTTTAGAAAGAGTTCCAAATGAACGCGAGCCGTAAAATATCGGAAATTGATTGTATGCATATCATAATTTTAATTGATAGAAGTATTTCTGGACAGGTGTCTTCAATTCATATTATTTGATACCGGCACCCACGAAACTATATAACACCTTGTTATCTATTATATATTTTGGAAGATCTGTGTGTCTGTGTGTGTGTCTGTGTGTGTGTCTGTGTGTGTGTTCGCGATGAACTCGAAAACGGCCCACCCGATTTCGATGAAACTTGGTATGTGAGGGTATTTTCGGCCGGGGACGAACATAGGCATATTAATTTGTCCGTGCGACATGACCTTGACCTTGAAATCGGGTCATTTCAAGGTCAAACGCCCGAATATCACGGGATTTCGATGAAACTTGGTATGTCGTGGTACTTTCTTATGGCGAGTCTCATAAGCATATTCATTTGCCCGTGCAACGTGACCTTGACCTTGAAATCGGGTAACTTCAAGGTCAAATCGCCAATTTTGATGGGATTTCGACGAAATTTGATACGTGGGGTTAGTTTTGTCCACTGATTGTTTTGGACGGGTCCAATCGTGACCCCGACCAGACCTTGGCCTTCAAAATGATCAATTCAAGGTCAAATCGGGTAAAACCGGATAGATTTCGACGGGCACGTTTGTCGGGTACTTTTGTCCGGGCAGTGTTTTTGGACTGGTCAAATCGTGACCCCACTTGACCTTGACCTTCAAAATGGACAATTCAAGGTCAAAGCCCGGACGAAGTCGGGTCACCTTCTAGTCTCATATATATTTTGAAGACCTCTGTCTGTATGTATGTTTGTTTGTTTGTTTGTCTGTCTGTCTGTCTGTCATTAATACAAATCTACGATTCTCGACCGATCGGGACGAAACTTGGTACGTGTGTGTAGTTTGACCAGGCGGTGCACGTTGTCGTATTGGCGAGCCCGTGCGGCGCCCGCTTCGCGCATGCGCAGACGAGATCTCGGAAACGGGTGGAGCTATCGACTTGAAATTTGCTATGTGAATGTATCTTGCCCCGGATACGAATTTTATCGGGTCGCCGAGCCCGTGCGACGCCAGCTTCGCGCATGCGCAGACGAGATCTCGGAAACGGGTAGAGCTATCGACTTGAAATGTGCGACGCCAGCTTCGCGCATGCGCAGACCAGATCTCGGAAACGGATGGAGCTATCGACTTGAAATTTGGTGTGTGAATGTATCTTGCCACAGATACGAATTTTATCGGGTCGCCGAGCCTGTGCGACGCCAGCTTCACGCATGCGCAGACCAGATCTCGGAAACGGGTGGAGCTATCGACTTGAAATTTGGTTTTTGAATAGCCCGGACAACGTCGGGCTCATCGGCTAGTCTATTATATATTTTGGAAGATCTGTGTGTCTGTGTGTGTGTCTGTGTGTGTGTGTTCGCGATGAACTCGAAAACGTCCCACCCGATTTCGATGAAACTTGGTATGTGGGGGTATTTTCGGCCGGGGACGAACATAGGCCTATTAATTTGTCCGTGCGAGGTCAACTTTTCACGTGCCGAGGTCAAATCTGTTTTTACGCCGTTTTGCGCTAATATATTTCAGTTCGGTGCTTACAAATCGATTCGAAACAGCGCGAATAATAACATGCCAGTCATAATAATGACACTATGAGAATCTTTCGTGTTTCCTCTTTCCAACGATATATAATATGTATGTATCCGTTTTAGTTATCTGCCTCAATTATTAAGAAGAAGTGGTACGATCTTCTATCAGGGTAAAAACAATGCGTAACTTCTATGACGTCGTTAGAGGTCATAAAGTTAGATCACGTTAACTCTTCTCCGGCCGATGCATTTGACTGTTTCAGACGTCTTGGCGATATCTCGGGCACCGATGGTAATTTATCTTTACGTTGAAACTTGATAATTAATGAGCGTGTGTATATGAGGCGCGTTTATATACTTCAGTGGAAATCAAATCGGGTTAAACTGGCGGATTTTTTTCGGACGAAATTTGATGCATAGGGTATCTCGGTATCCGCTGGGCCGATTTCCCGGTATCCGCTGGGCCGATTTCCACCATTTTTGGGGTGTTGGTCCACCTGACCTTGACCTTCAAAATGGTCAATTCAAGGTCAAATCGGGTAAAACCGGATGGATTTCGACGGGTACTTTTGTCGGGTACTTTTGTTCGGGCACTGTGTTTTGGACGGGTCAAATCGTGACCCCACTTGACCTTGGCCTTCAAAATAGACAATTCAAGGTCAAAGCCCGGACGAAGTCGGGTCACCTTCTAGTCTATCTATTATATATTTTGGAAGATCTGTGTGTCTGTGTGTGTGTGTCTGTGTGTGTGTTCGCGATGAACTCGAAAACGTCCCAACCGATTTCGATGAAACTTGGTATGTGGGGGTATTTTCGGCCGGGGACGAACATAGGCATATTAATTTGTCCGTGCGACGTCACCTTGACCTTGAAATCGGGTCATTTCAAGGTCAAACGCCCGAATATCACGGGATTTCGATGAAACTTGGTATGTGGGGGTACTTTCTTATGGCGAGTCTCATAAGCATATTCATTTGCCCGTGCGACGTGACCTTGACCTTGAAATCGGGTAACTTCAAGGTCAAATCGCCAATTTTGATGGGATTTCGACGAAATTTGATACGTTGGGTTACTTTTGTTCACCGATTGTTTTGGACGGGTCCAATCGTGACCCCGACCAGACCTTGACCTTCAAAATGATCAATTCAATGTCAAATCGGGTAAAACCGGATGGATTTCGACGGGCACGTTTGTCGGGTACTTTTGTCCGGGCAGTGTTTTGGACTGGTCAAATCGTTACCCCACTTGACCTTGACCTTCAAAATGGACAATTCAAGGTCAAAGCCCGGACGAAGTCGGGTCACCTTCTAGTCTATTATATATTTTGGAAGATCTGTCTGTGTGTGTGTGGTGTGTGTGTGTGTGTGTGTTCGCGATGAACTCGAAAACGGCCGACCCGATTTCGATGAAACTTCGTATGTGAGGGTACTATCGGTCGGGAAGTGGCATAGGCATATTAATTTTCAGATCCAATTCAACTTTTCACGTGCCGAGGTCAAATCTGTTTTTACGCTGTGTTACGGGACTTTCATTTGAGTTCGGTGCTTACAAATCGATTCGAAACAGCGCGAATAATAACATGCCAGTCATAATAATGACATTGTGAGAATCTTTCGTGTGTCCTCTTTCCAACGATATATAATGCGTATGTATTCGTTTTAGTTATCTGCCTCAATTATCAAGAAGAAGTGGTACTATCTTCCATCAGGATAAAAACAATGCGTAACTTCTATGACGTCGTTAGAGGTCATAACGTTAGATCACGTTAACGCTTAACCGGCCGATGCATTTGACTGTTTCAGACGTCTTGGCGATATCTCGGGCACCAATGGTAATTTATCTTTACGTTGAAACTTGATAATTAATGAGCGTGTGTATATGAGGCGCGTTTATATACTTGAGTGGAAATCAAATCGGGTTAAACTGGCGGATTTTTACGGACGAAATTTGATGCATAGGGTATCTCGGTATCCGCTGTGCCGATTTCCCGGTATCCGCTGGGCCGATTTCCACCATTTTTGGGGTGTTGGTGTTTGACCCCACCTGACCTTGACCTTCAAAATGGTCAATTCAAGGTCAAAGCCCGGACGAAGTCGGGTCACCTTCTAGTCTATTATATATTTTGGAAGATCTGTTTGTGTGTGTGTCTGTGTGTCTGTGTGTTCGCGATGAACTCGAAAACGGCCGAGCCGATTTCGATGAAACTTGGTATGTGGGGGTATTTTCGGCCGTGGGTGGCATGGGCCTATTAATTTGTCCGTGCGACGTGACCTTGACCTTTAAATCGGGTCATTTCAAGGTCAAACGCCAGAATATCACGGGATTTCGATGAAACTTGGTATGTGAGGATACCTTCGGCCGGGGAGTGGCATAGGCCTATTAATTTGCCCGTGCGACGTGACATTGACCTTGAAATCTGGTCATTTCAAGGTCAAACGCCCGAATATCACGGGATTTTGATGAAACTTGGTTTGTGGGGGTACTTTCGTATGGGGAGTCTCATAAGCATATTCATTTGCCCGTGCGACGTGACCTTGACCTTGAAATCGGGTCATTTCAAGGTCAAATCTCGAATTTTGATGGGATTTCCACGAAATTTCATACATAGGGTTACTTTTGTCCACTGAGTATTTTGGACGGGTCAAATCGTGACTCCGACCTGACCTTGACCTTCTAAATGATCAATTGAAGGTAAAACCGTATGGATTTCGACGGGCACGTTTGTCGGGTACTTTTGTCCGGGCAGTGTTTTGGACTGGTCAAATCGTGACCCCACTTGACCTTGACCTTCAAAATGGACAATTCAAGGTCAAAGCCCGGACGAAGTCGGGTCACCTACTAGTCTATTATATATTTTGGAAGATCTGTTTGTGTGTGTGTCTGTGTGTGTGTTCGCGATGAACTCGAAAACGGCCGACCCGATTTCGATGAAACTTCGTATGTGAGGCTACTATCGGTCGGGAAGTGACATAGGTATATTAATTTTCAGATCCGAGGTCAACTTTTCACGTGCCGAGGTCAAATCTGTTTTTACGCCGTTTTGCGCTAATATATTTCAGTTCGGTGCTCACAAATCGATTCGATATAGCGCGAATAATAAATTGCCAGTCATATAATTTGCACGGTTAGAATCTGTGGCGCTTCCTCTTTCCAATGATGTATCACACGCCTACCTACGTTTCTACCTGAATTATCGGGAAGAACGCAGGACCATGCTTCGCTCATCGAAAAACATTCCGTAAATATATTACGCCGTCAACAGATCGTGACGTGATCGCGTTTAACTCTTAACCGGCCGATGTCGCGTTAACTCATCACCGGCCGAGGTATCCGCAAATGACATTGGGCAATATATATATCTCGGAAACGGGTGGAGCTATCGACTTGAAATTTGGTATGTGAATGTATCTTGCCCCAGATACGAATTTTATCGGATCGCCGAGCCCGTGCGACGCCAGCTTCGTGCATGCGCAGACCAGATCTCGGAAACGGGTGGAGCTATCGACTTGAAATTTGATTTTTGAATAGCCCGGACGAAGTCGGGTCACCTTCTGAGTTCGGTGCTTACAAATCGATTCGAAACAGCGCGAATAATAAAATGCCAGTCATAATAATGACACTGTGAGAATCTTTCGTGTTTCCTCTTTCCAACGATATATAATGCGTATGTATCCGTTTTAGTTATCTGCCTCAATTATCAAGAAGAAGTGGTACTATCTTCCATCAGGATAAAAACAATGCTTAACTTATATATGACGTCGTTAGAGGTCATAACGTTAGATCACGTTAACGCTTAACCGGCCGATGCATTTGACTGTTTCAGACGTCTTGGCGATATCTCGGGCACCGATGGTAATTTATCTTTACGTTGAAACTTGATAATTAATGAGCGTGTGTATATGAGGCGCGTTTATATACTTGAGTGGAAATCAAATCGGGTTAAACTGGCGGATTTTTACGGACCAAATTTGATGCATAGGGTATCTCGGTATCCGCTGGGCCGATTTCACGGTATCCGCTGGGCCGATTTCCACCATTTTTGGGGTGTTGGTGTTTGACCCCGGACGAAGTCGGGTCACCTTCTAGTAGGAAGATATAATGATTAACAGTCAGATGCTCGTAGCCCGTTTATATATAACCATGGGTATATGCGGAAAACACACAACGAAAACACACTCCTTAATTTGGATCGATAAGTCTTGCCCTGTGTATTTTGATGTTGAATTTTTTGACAATCGGTCTTCCGTATCAGTTCTACAACACAATTATCGTCTTACTTGCAGCACGACTTTATCGTGTGATCGTCACGGACGCGTTTTATTTCAGAGTATGGTTAATACATTGCCGCCGGTGAAGTGTATTATCGGATAAGAAACAAATAAGCCTATGCCGAGGGCAGAAACTAAAGTTGCGAGAGGCACCCCTGGTTGAGTGTGGGATATTTGGCACTCGAGACTTGGTTAGAGGGTTTTCGTTGGGGTGGTCTCCACCTTGGAATTTCCAACTGCACCCACCCCATTGAACCACACCAAACTAATAAGTTTGCGTAAATCAATTTGCACCCCCCCCTTTGATTTTTCCCAAATGTTCCCTCACAGACTACCAGATGGTAGACTATTCCAAATGAACCAGTAATATTGTGGCCACTTGTCGTGCGGGGGGGGGGGTGAAAAAGATGGTTCGGTCCAGTATGAGATTAAAACATCTCAACATCTAGTGGTATAACACCACACAAATTTACACCCGATCTATTTTTTCTTAAATTAATTAGCGAGTAACTACTGGCAAGGACACAGAACTATGGAATCCTATTAGGGCCACTTGCTAATGGCGCTTTCGGCGCACTTTTTGTCGCTTTCGGCGCGCGCCGAAACATGCCCTAATGGCGCACATTTTGTTGCTTTCGGCGCGCGCACCGAAAGCGCCGAAAGCGACAAAAAGTGCCCCGAAAGCGACAAATAGTGCACCGTAACGGCGCATATTTTGTCGCTTTCGGCGCGTTACTAATGGCGCACTTTTTGTCGCTTTCGGCGCATCGCGCCGAAATCGCAGAAAGCGCCATTAGCAAGTGGCCCTAATAGGATTCCATAGAGAACACACGGGTCGGCCGATTGTTAGGCCCGATGTGAGAACATTTTTTGAAACATGAACATTTGACAATCCTATAGCATAGACCGGCCTCAAGTTTTCCAATTCTGGGAAGTTATTAACCTGACACTCACCCATAGGTTTAAAAAATGCCAACTGATGGCCATTTGAGTCCATAATTTTGCAAATGAAAGGGAAATATGCAAATGTTGGTCTAAAAACAACGAATTCGTCACTAAGAAAGTGTTGGAAAATCAAACAATTTCAACCTAATTTTGGTGCGAATTTTCCAATTAATTTTGCTCGGGGTATTAGGTATGACTACAATTGGGGGTAAGACCCCTGCATAACCACCCCTGTCGACAAGTCCCTGCTTGACACCCCATTCTAAATAATCGATACTAAGTTATGTTGGGTGGCACCGGGGGGGGGGGGGGGTCACGGGCTACATCCCAGCCCTGTCGGGAGTCATAGCCACCCCCCGTCGATGAGTTATGTAATTGTCAACCCGGCAGCTAAAGCCCGCCCCTGTCGGGGATATCCTGGTGCCACCCCTGTCTGTTTGAAATCACAGAAAACTTTTAAAGAAGACGACCACATATTGAACAGAAATCAGGGGGAAATGAGCTCTCGTAACCACAAAAGTGCACTAAAGACATCCCAATAAATCCAAATTAGATGCAACCGCATATTGTATATATATGGTATCGTTCTGTTTGCCTCTCTATATCCAGGGACGTGGCTATATGGTTTCCGTTAGGGGATGTCCACCATGGGAAATTCCAACTGCACCCCCTTGAATCAGAATCACACCAAACACAAATTCCATTTGCACACCCCCTTACATCAGTGCTCACGCCTAATATCCTGTATATATTTTTTTTAAACCTATATTCCAGGTTTGAAAATTCAGATAGTTTAACCTGAACAATTGGATAAACATAACATCTAATGGTCTAACTCCAGACAAATTACCACGGCTACGGGCAAGCTTAAGGCGGGGACACACCGGGTTGACCATGGTTCTTCGGCCCGGTGTGAGAAATTTTTTAAAACTATAAAAGAAAATATTAAATCCTAGCATGCATCTAGACTGGCCTCAATTGAACCTTTCCTGGTGTTGGAAATTTCAAACCTCATTCTCCCCCTCAGGTTGGAAAACTCTCCAACTGATGACTATTTCAGTCCACAAGTTTGACCAAATGAAGTAAAATATTGTTTGGCAGTTTTGTATTGGCCACGGGGGAATGGACAATGACAACGATAGTCGGCATTTTTTTTTTAATCTGAACAAGAAAATCTCAAAATCCTAGCATCTAGACTAGCCTCAAACCTTCCTAGAGTTGGAAAATTTCAACTGATGACAATTCCAATGACAATATTTACCAAATGCATGAGAATATTGTTTTCTTAAATTAACTGGCAGTTTTTTGACTGGCCACGGGGGAGGGACCAGGACACAAACTGTCCAAGTGTTGGAAATTTCGCTAATATCATATTAGCAATCTGACAACACCAGTCGAACATGATTACCTTTCAAAGCAATAACACCGGGCACCATGTTACGGACAACCACAGGCACGCACACCATGAATAAATACACGGTGAAAAGAACGGCGTTTTTTTTGTACGGTTATATCTGGCATATATACCCATGGTTATATATAAACGGGCTACGAGCATCTGACTGTAATTCTTCTGTAGGCCTATGATAAGAATTTTTCAAGTTGTGTGCCTTCAAAAAACTGGAGTTTATCACACTGAGACAAATTCAACATATTATGGTCAGGTATTTCAAAAACTAGATAAAAGGGAACAGCGTTTTCATTGCTTTAGTAACTTTCTGACTAGATTGTGTACAAAATATTGATGAAGACAAACATATTTTTGAACAAAATGTGTGTTAGACTTACGAACTGTGAAGGAATTTCCAAACACATTTTGATGCTATCTTTTCACAATCGAAAGTGTTGTGAGGAAAGAGGAAAGTTCAAATAATATTGCACATTAACCATTTCATGACTGGAGCTTATTGGAATTTTGCGAAAACCCGGTGCCAATGTATTCTCTTATATACGCGAGTCTTCAATAGGCAGACTCGCATATATAAGAGAATTCATTGGCCAAACAATAGTTACATTGACCGTGTAAGCCATTGCATTGTCTTATATATATGCGAGGCGCCAAATGGGAAACCGTTATATATGAATAACCCTTTTATATCTGAAGCTTCCTCATAAACGTTTCTTTCCAAGTGAGCGCGGTCGAAAATTTAAAGGTGGACCCCCTACCCAACGGAGATCCTCTAGCCACGTCCCTGATTTCTGCGATCACACATGCATTGAGTGGGCCAGATATCCAGATTCCAGACATCTTGCTCTGAAAATACTCAGCTTCCTGTATATTTATATCAAGAAAACAAGTAAAATTAAAATGGAAAACCAATGCGTTTATTTATATCAATAGAATAGCTATACGTTTGTTAAAGTGGCATCCTCATTTTAATTTCTATTATTTTTATTTTACTCGTTTTCTTTACAAGCACCTGTGACTATACATGTATAATTAATTCATGATCGAACTTAGTACGAAAATTAATACTCTGTTTTATTTTGAAATAATGTACACTTGAATGAACAGCCAATCAATCACATGCCCTGGCGGAAATTACTAAAATACCAATATAGACTATACCAATGACTATGTTCAAATGATCGTTTTGGATAAAACAACACCAACTATAAAAACCCTAATAAATTATAGAAATTGATAATTGCAGCCAAAATATCATCAACTGTGTATTACAGGCAATGAAATATTCCCTTTCATTTGACATATACTCGGCGGAATTGAACGAAGAAATCGGCTCGTCAATCTCTCTGTCCGCTCAGAAGCTTTTGACCTAATTATAAAATCAATATTTTAGAGCACAAATTTTATCGCGAACGTGTACTTAAACGCGATGACAATACCTATAAATGCTCATATATGTTCCTCAAGTCATTCCGAAGCCATCCATACCTTTTTTATTTCATCCGATGTTTTTGTCTCAATTTTCCAACTTTATTCATCAAACGAATTCAAGAAACTAGACTTGTCTGCGACTGGCAGTAAATTTTGAAAGCGAAAGTATAACAGGAATGTGGGGGGGGGGGGTCAAGGTAACGCTATTTTCGATGAATTTTAATGCATATTGATTATTGATTATGCCATGATTGCCATCATAAATTTTTTGAACTTTAATCTCCATTATTGTCAATCAATTAGCAGACCGGTCAAAATTTACTGCCAGTCGCAGACACGTCTTGTTTTTTCGAATCCGTTTGCTGAATAAAGTTGAAAAATTGAGCACAAACACATCGGATGAAATAAAAAAAGATAAGGGTGGCTTCGGAATGACTTGCGGAACATATATGAGCATGTATAGGTTATGTGATTGACGACCCGATTTCTTCCGTAGATTTAAGTAGATTCCGATACGATATCTCGACTTCGCTTCGGTCAATTTCGCCGAGTTATATGTCAAATGAAAGGGAATTCTATTGCTGAGGAGATTTTGGCTGCAATTGTCGATTTCTAGAATTTAGTAGTGTTTTGATAGTTGGTGTGGTTTTAGCCAAAAATTGATCATTTGTCACTGGTATTGTCTATATTAGTATTTTAGTATTTCCCCAGGGGCCTGTGCTGGATATTTTGTGCCATGAAAGTTTCACATAGATAATGATAGAGATGTTTCATAGCACGGTTCTGGACATTTCATACGAGTATAATTTGGATGATTCCTGTCATTGAGTAAAAGGTATATCGGTATGATGTTTTTTTTTTATATAACCTGAACTTTGTTGTCACAATTTGTTGTTTTCTCTGCAAAAAAAAGAAAAGAAAAAAGAAAGAAATGTATTTAATTGGCGCGTTGTCATCACGTGACGTAATATGTTCTTTAAAATATTTTTTTCACATGGTATGTATGACCAATTAACATTTGTGGGAAACGACGGAACATGTGGTGAGAAATGACCAACTGTATGGTGCGAAACAACCAAACGTGTGGTGCAAAGTGTACGAGAAAACAATTTTACATTTGGGAGGTCAAATTCACATTTAATAGCTAATTACGCTAAGTGTAATTAATTAATCTTCAGCATAAATTTAAGCTTAATGCGCAACGATTAAGCATAATTTAGATTTCCATCAAGTGTATAACACATTATGCTTAATAGACAGAACACAACGCGCATCTTAATCGAGAATGTTTTATCGAATGAGTTGCGGATGGCGCAAGGATATATTTCGCGAGAGCGTAGCTCGAGCGAAATATAACTTTGCGCCGTCCGCAACGAGTTCGATAAAAGATTCGAGATTATGATGTAAGTTGTGTTCTGTATTTATTCTACACCGTTCAGTCAAATAAGTTCAATCCAGGAATGTCACCTCCATTGTTACTATAGCTACCTTTATTGTGATTTAAGTCTGACAAATAACCAGTAATTATGAGGGGATCACCGGAAGCGGATGATCGACGTAATGTACGTCATCTTTCTTGGCGACAACGTCAACAAGAATAGTTCCGGCTTGTATTCCACTAGAGGTATACACTAATATGTATTCAATGGCTTGGATTCCGTTGAATACATGTGCCTCACGTCAATGGGTGTGGAATAAAAGGTTGTAATGCTATATAAAAAAAACCAATTATGATTAAGCGTAATGGAGTCACACTGAAGCGTAATGGAATTACACTTAAGCGTGATTAGCTATTAAATGTGAATTTGGTCTCCCATATAGTGATATACGCAATGTTGTTGTTTGAGCCATCCAACTGATTTTGGAGCAACAAGCGAAATGACTACAAATAATTTTATATATGACAAACAAGCATCAATTTCGAATAGCTCTTTGTTAGCAGTGTTGAAAACGCCTTACACTGGATTGCCGTCAGAGAAAGCAACGAAAATACAATGTAGGTGATTTACTTCCCTAATTGCATCGTAGTTTTGTAATCTTTTTCCAACAAGATAACCGTATACGATTGTTCTAGCCATATTAAAGCTGAAACATTCATCTAAATCATAAATCTGAATTGACCTAGCTGTGCATTGTGAAACATCAGTGTCCAGAATAGAAAATTCTCAAAACAGCGTCCAATTAGATTGGGACTACCACTCTCGTTTTTTTCATATCCGATTTCTATGGTATTAGATATCCTTTAAGGTTTTTGTGGGCCACGAAAATGTTGTTGTTTTGAATGAAAATCGCGCAGTCTTCTTGAAGTTGAATCTTGTGCACCACTAACACAAGTAATGCGCAAAATCAATGTCAGAGAAGCCACACACCTTTCGCTGTTCTTCCTAATCGGTTTCCGCGTCTCCGGTAGATATTCGCTGTGTCCGAGTCGAAAACTTCTCATTTGACCGTCGTATTGCCAATTAAGCTCAATATATGTCTTTTTCTTACGACTTCTACTGTCATTGCCCAATATCACGTGGCTCGATCACAACAAAAACAGAAAGGGTATTCCTAAATCTGTTTATAGCCATGATCAGGGGAGATAAACCATCATGCATAGATATTGCAGTAGCGATAGGAATTGGGGCTACGTACATTATTAGATACCATGTAAAGTAGCTATCACTGTTTTATGAACTCACCTTGATATCCGGTTTCTGGCGAGGTTTGATACCCCCGGAATCCATTCCAGTTAGTCCCGCTCCCTGTGTTGCTTATTGTATTGTGGCCAGGAGCATATGAACCCCGCGGAGCTTCGATGGTATTTCTTTGATAGTCTGTTGCAAAAGTTGCCCTTTCCAAGTCGTGATGCTTTGGATTATCGGCAATATTATCAAGACCATTTACCATAGAATGACCAAAAACGCTACCTTGGTTTACCAACCGGTTACTTAGACCCGAGTAAGCAAATTTGGGATACGCCCGCAGTTGTGTGTTTTGTCCTGTTTGTGGCTGAGTGCTCTGTTGTATATTAGTCCGGTATCCCGGTATGTTCCTACCACCTGGCGAAGGATACACATTCCCTGCACGAGCTGCGTTGAACGTTTGTCGGGCCTGTTCCATTCTTTGAGTATAGATCTTACGTTGCTCAGAACAGTTGACGGAGCTGGTTGGCAAACACGTACTGTTGGCGATGGCAAATAGATAGCCATCTGGACACGACTCGTTGAATGGGAAATAGTTAAGACAACGGAAGAATGTTTTGCATCCGACATCAGAAGCATTTGGGTATTCGCCATAAGGAACAGAACAGTATGTTTGTGTATTAACAGGTGGAGTGATTCCGCTAGAACTAATCTGATATGCAGGCGAACTATTCCGATTAAAATACCTACGAAAGTTCGGCTGACGTTGATATCCAAATTGTGGGCGTCTTAAACGCGGTTGACGGATTCCATTGAAGCCTATATTCCAACCACCGGAATTATATCTCCGCTGATTTTGCCACTGGGTTTGGTCACGTTTAACAGACAACGTTTGTGCGTTCTGAATAAAGTGACTCTGTGATGGCGTTTCAGACTGTTTTTCTTTTGGTACGAGCTGTTGATAATCTGTATTGACATATAGTTGCATTCCGCCTTGATAGCCCAATCCTGGTCCATATTCGACTGATTGTCCACGAACGAGACAAACCGCTATGACCAGCAAACAAACTGCCACATGAAAGGACGGAATACATGTATGTAGTATTTAAATTATGTATGTTATAGATGTATAAGGACACCAGACTATATATATCCACGTCTCCCATATCAGTATTGCTTGTTAGAATTCTGAGTCAGCCAACCATTTGTAAATTCGGCAACTATATATATAGGGTGAGTACATAGCAAACTCTTTAACAGTCCAATGTCAATATTTAGGTCCAATATGAACCTATTTGCACGAGGATATATTGAAGTAGCATATATATATCACAACTATATACATACCATAGACATATATAGCTAATCATCAATTATATATTTTGGAACTTCTATCTGTCTGTCTGTGTGTGTGTTATGGACTCGAAAACTGCTCGACCGATCCGACTCAAATTTGGCATGTAGGCCTACTTTGATCCCGGGAACAATATGGGCGGGTCAAATTTCACGCGGGACCGTGTCCTTGACATTGGCCTCGCTCATATACGCTCATATCTGACTGAAAGCGATCACCAAGAAATAGCCCGTTCTCTGTGTGTGGGTGTGGGTGTGTGTGTGTGTGGTGTGGGTGTGTGTGAGGGTGTGTGTGTGTGTGTATATATATATATATATATATATATATATATATATATATATACTAGAAGGTGACCCGACTTCGTCCGGGCTTTGACCTTGAATTGTCCATTTTGAAGGTCAAGTGGGGTCACGATTTGACCAGTCCAAAAACACTGCCCGGACAAAAGTACCCGACAAACGTGCCCGTCGAAATCCATCCGGTTTTACCCGATTTGACCTTGAATTGATCATTTTGAAGGTCAAGGTGTGGTCGGGGTCACGATTGGACCCGTCCAAAACAATCAGTGGACAAAACTAACCCCACGTATCAAATTTCGTCGAAATCCCATCAAAATTGGCGATTTGACCTTGAAGTTACCCGATTTCAAGGTCAAGGTCACGTCGCACGGGCAAATGAATATGCTTATGAGACTCGCCATAAGAAAGTACCCCCACATACCAAGTTTCATCGAAATCCCGTGATATTCGGGCGTTTGACCTTGAAATGACCCGATTTCAAGGTCAAGGTCAAGGTCATGTCGCACGGACAAATTAATATGCCTATGTTCGTCCCCGACCGAAAAAACCCCACATCGGGTGGGCCGTTTTCGAGTTCATCGCGAACACACAGACACACAGACACACACACAGACACACAGATCTTCCAAAATATATAATATATATATATATCTATATATATATATATATATATATATATATATATATACTAGAAGGTGACTCGACTTCGTCCGGGCTTTGACCTTGAATTGTCTATTTTGAAGGCCAAGGTCAAGTGGGGTCACGATTTGACCCGTCCAAAACACAGTGCCCGAACAAAAGTACCCGACAAAAGTACCCGTCGAAATCCATCCGGTTTTACCCGATTTGACCTTGAATTGACCATTTTGAAGGTCAAGGTCAGGTGGACCAACACCCCAAAAATGGTGGAAATCGGCCCAGCGGATACCGGGAAATCGGCCCAGCGGATACCGAGATACCCTATGCATCAAATTTCGTCCGAAAAAATCCGCCAGTTTAACCCGATTTGATTTCCACTGAAGTATATAAACGCGCCTCATATACACACGCTCATTAATTATCAAGTTTCAACGTAAAGATAAATTACCATCGGTGCCCGAGATATCGCCAAGACGTCTGAAACAGTCAAATGCATCGGCCGGAGAAGAGTTAACGTGATCTAACTTTATGACCTCTAACGACGTCATAGAAGTTACGCATTGTTTTTACCCTGATAGAAGATCGTACCACTTCTTCTTAATAATTGAGGCAGATAACTAAAACGGATACATACATATTATATATCGTTGGAAAGAGGAAACACGAAAGATTCTCATAGTGTCATTATTATGACTGGCATGTTATTATTCGCGCTGTTTCGAATCGATTTGTAAGCACCGAACTGAAATATATTAGCGCAAAACGGCGTAAAAACAGATTTGACCTCGGCACGTGAAAAGTTGACCTCGCACGGACAAATTAATAGGCCTATGTTCGTCCCCGGCCGAAAATACCCCCACATACCAAGTTTCATCGAAATCGGGTGGGCCGTTTTTGAGTTCATCGCGAACACACACACACACAGACCACACACAGACACACAGATCTTCCAAAATATATAATAGACTAGAAGGTGACCCGACTTCGTCCGGGCTTTGACCTTGAATTGTCTATTTTGAAGGCCAATGTCAAGTGGGGTCACGATTTGACCCGTCCAAAACACTGCCCGAACAAAAGTACCCGTCGAAATCCATCCGGTTTTACCCGATTTGACCTTTTAACCCGATTTGATTTCCACTCAAGTATATAAACGCGCCTCATATACACACGCTCATTAATTATCAAGTTTCAACGTAAAGATAAATTACCATCGGTGCCCGAGATATCGCCAAGACGTCTGAAACAGTCAAATGCATCGGCAGGTTAAGAGTTAACGTGATCTAACTTTATGACCTCTAACGACGTCATAGAAGTTACGCATTGTTTTTACCCTGATAGAAGATCGTACCACTTCTTCTTAATAATTGAGGCAGATAACTAAAACGGATACATACATATTATATATCGTTGGAAAGAGGAAACACGAAAGATTCTCATAGTGTCATTATTATGACTGGCATGTTATTATTCGCGCTGTTTCGAATCGATTTGTAAGCACCGAACTGAAATATATTAGCGCAAAACGGCGTAAAAACAGATTTGACCTCGGCACGTGAAAAGTCGACCTCGCACGGACAAATTAATAGGCCTATGTTAGTCCTGACCCGAAAATACCCCCACATACCAAGTTTCATCGAAATTGGCTCAGCCGTATTTGAGTCCATCGATTACTGACAGACAGACAGATAGATAGATAGATACACACACACACAGATCTTTCAAAATATATAATAGATATATATGTTTGAAATTACGGAACATGTATGGGTCTTTAATATTGTATTAATTTAGTGCTTCCAAACTATAGCATATAATGGGCCATATTACTGTCACTTTGCACGATGTTTTTGTGCGAAGCGATGCTTATCCGATCGTCGCACAGTGAACATGCATGGAAGATCTAAATGGTAGTATTCTTTCTTGCATCCCGAACATAGACATTTATCCTTGATGTTAATACATGTTTGTGAGGGTTAATGGACGAGCTACTGGACATTCGTAAACTAGATGGCAGAGGGCGTAGCCCGATACCATATATAATTTACGAATGTCCAGTGGAAAGTTCATTAACGGACTTAGAACACAGTTTTGTAATTCTCAAGGAGAAATTACTTCCGATAAACATCGATAAATGAGACGTTTACGAACGTTTTTCTAGGGGAAAATAGTCCTTGGCAGCCTATGGAATCCTATTAGGGCCACATGCTAATGGCGCTTTCGGCGCACTTTTTGTCGCTTTCGGCGCTTTGGGCACGCGCCGAAAGCGACAAAATGTGCGCCATTAGCGTTGTGCGCCGAAAGCGACAAAATATGCGCCGTTAGTAATGCGCCGAAAGCGACAAAATATGCGCCATTAGTGCATTCGGCGCGGTGCGCCATTAGCGCATTCGGCGCGGTGCGCCATTAGCGTGGTGCGCCGAAAGCGACAAAATATGCGCCATTAGCGCATGTACAATTAAGTATGTGATCACCCCAGCAGGGGTGCCGAAAGAGGAGGGCAGAGGGGGCAGTTATGGAATCCTATTAGGGCCACTTACTTAGGGAAAACTGTGACTGTCACAGTTATAGCCCGATGTGTGATTTAGTTTACTGACACCCACATCTGGGATTTACTGCCCACAGGGAGATAAAAGAATGACTAGCGTCATTAACAGGCATGGTATGGGATTAGATACAATGCCCACAATGTTTATGTTTTGAAGTGAGAGATAACTCGAAGATGCCCGTTATTTCGTTAAATATTACTTTTACGAAATAACCGGCATTTTAAGATTTACACCACAACTTCGCAAAACGTATAAGAAATGATAAACTGAGGGTGGGTGGGCTTGGGGAAGGAGGATGGCACTGTACAAAAAACACGAGTCCTATTCAATCCCAGATATTGCCAATACCGGCATTAGTGAAATATCAACATGTACAAATATTGCAATTAATTTCAAACAAAATTTTAATAATAAAGGCACTTATATACAGATATATAGTTCCCAATCTTACGATGATAACTCAACAACGGTTCCTGGTTGTTACTAATACAGTCAAGATGCTTGCTTGCTTGTTGTGGAATTCCCTCCTTTAGGTGAGGAGCACCCATTATTGGGTATATAAAATAATGGTAGTAAAAAGAAAGTCTAGTAAAATCAGGTAAATGCAGGCTGGATCTTTTTGGCGAAACAAGTGAGAACATCAATATCACACTCTCAAATATTAAAAGTACAATTTATCAGTCTCCCAATGAAATGGGGAGAACAATTTGATAAAAGTCCGGAACGGGATATGGATACCTTCTCTGTAAATTCGTCCTACGCCATGAGAACCGTCGCCATGAAAGCTCGTGAAACAGAGTCGGAGACCACCTTGTCGGGCAGAATAGGAGACCACCTTGTCGGACAGAATCGGAGATCACCTTGGAATGTCCAAATGGACCCCACTTAAACCAGGACAAAAATCGCATATTCAAGTAAAACCAATTGCCAAAATTTCTGCAGGTCGATATTTTCAGAACTGTCACCTCGGGGTACAGCCTTAATAAAATGTTTGTCAATTTCACTCCAGGCAAATCCAGGCCTAGATTTAAAAATAAATGATCAGCTTTCATATGTACTTAATCCGATCAGACGGTCCCCATACCACCAAGATACAACAATATTTCTTCAAAATACACGTAAATTATCACAATCGATGCATTTCTACAAAATAATGATAACCACTACCAACTACATGTATGGTATCAATTTTCTCAAAACTTTTTATTTGTTCAACAAAATATGTCCGTATTATTACTAAAGTACCACTAGATTTTAGAGTTATCCATCTTCATCCGCAAATTGTCCAGTAACTTAGGACCGTCTGATCGGATTGAGTACCTTTAACTGCCCACAAAGGAGGGACCAGGACCACACGGCCACAATAATTTTAAATCTGAATAATGACAAATTATAGCATTTAGAGGTCTATCTACAGCAAAATTCAGCCCCTCCTTTTTAAAATTGATACATAGGCCTATACATTGTACATATGGCCATGTCCGATCTGCACTGGGGTGCAGGAGCACCGGAAGCATCCAAGGGTAGGGGGCAGAGCCTACAATAAGGGCACTTTTCTGCAAAAAAGGGCGTTTTCTCCGCAAACTCGGAAAAATGACCATAAATTCATTGTGGCAAAAATCCCTATTTTAAAGGTATTTGTCGGTTTTTATGGTCGTTTTTTGATAAAATTGACAAAAAATTAATATTCTTTGTGAAATTGATGGTATTTGGACAAAAAAAGTCACATTTTGCTATAAAAACACGAGATTAAACACACAAAAAGCATTTTCTGTCTCCAGAAAAAGGGCAAGTCCTGCCCCCGCTCGTCCCCCTTGGTCAAGGACAGAGGGTCAGCTGCCCCCTCTGCCCCCTCTTCCGGCAACCATGCTGGGGTGATCACATACTTAATTGTACATGCGCTAATGGCGCCGAATGCGCTAATGGCGCACCGCGCCGAATGCACTAATGGCGCATATTTTGTCGCTTTCGGCGCGTTACTAACGGCGCATATTTTGTCGAAAACGCCGAAAGCGAAAAAAAGTGCGGCGCATATTTTGTCGCTTTCGGCGCTTTCGGTGCTTTCGGCGCGCGCCGAAATAACGCTAATGGCGCACATTTTGTCGCTTTCGGCGCGTTACTAATGGCGCACTTTTTGTCGCTTTCGGCGCGCGCCGAAAGCGCCATTAGCAAGTGGCCCTAATAGGATTCCATAGCAGCCAGCAAAACAACACCCCTTGACACGGCTCATGTGATTGGAAATTGCACCTGGATTTTGTCGCGGTAACAATTGTCCAGGCATACAGCTGTCCACTAGTGTCCAGTACATATCTGTTCGAAATTAAACTTCGATATACAACAAACATACTCTTTTGTGATCTGCTGCTCTCAGAGATGGTATACTATATATATTTCATCTGGTTCAGAGACGCATAACATTTTCGAAATTGACAAACATATGTGCCCAATTTTAAACTTTGCGGGACCAAATCTCCGACAATTTCCAACGGATTAACGATCTGTTTTCAGTTTCGTAATCAGCTTGTATGGTAGATGCTATATTTTAAGTTTCATCTGATTCTGAGACAAAAAAAAATGGGACCTGGGACCACCCCCTCCCCAGACCCACAATACTGAACCGAACCTGGCAGATTTTGGCGCACCACTTGCGCTCTTTATTCCGGTCACACCAGCGTGTGAAACGGCTTTCAATGTCTGACACTTTCAGAGGAGTTGCGGTCGTTAGCAGATCAGCCCAAAAATGCGAATTTCCAGGACCAATAACTCTGGTGTTTCTAATCGGATTTCAAAATTTCGTTTTGCTGTATGATCAACTCCACTTATGGAATGTGCATACCTTAATAGACTATTTTCGTTAAAAAAAAATCGAAAATTTTGCCCCCACCCCAATGTAAAAAATATAAGACCGACCCTGTCCAGTTTTCGTTTTCGCACTCAACTCACAACTACCAAGAGGACTGCGAAAACCGAATTCAGTTATCTACAATGACACGAAAGAACAGCCGAGTACAACCAATTTGAGGTTTGCCTATGTATGGGCGGTAACTCCTCAGGGAAAGCGCGGACACAAGTTTTGATGCCCGTGGTCAGTTGGGCACACCGAGGCGTGCATACGGTCCAATTTTCTATGTTCTGCTCCTTATAATTTCCGAGATAATAAAATGACATTTTTTCATATAAAGGGAGATAACTCCGCGAGGTAAACGCGGACAATATCCGATATACGTTAAAGGCATACAACCCATTTGCCCCAACATAAGTATCAAATTTTAGTTTGCTACTCCTCATACTTTCAGAGAATATGGAGTTGCAAAATGGTTAAGTATAATAATAATAATAACAAAAATAATCGTTTTTTTTCTTTTTAATCCGCCATTAAATGTTTGGCCGAAATCGCGATATGACCATTTTGAGTGTCCCTTAAATGCCTACATTCCCTGAAAATTTCGCGTTCCTACTGCAATTGGTTTCTGAGTATTTCCAATTAAACGGAAAACTGCCTCAATAGAAAAACAATATACTTCCTTGGTTACACCATGGAAGTATAACTAGAGGGTTAACATTCTGGCCTGCAGAATTTTGATACTTCCATATTAATTCCCCATCCCCGATAACCATCCATTATTCAATCATCTACCCACCCCTATCCAATCCTTACACATAAACCCTAATATTGCAATAAAGCCAACCTTAATGGTAGCCAATCCATAATCATAACCATTTCCACAGCCCTATCCACAACAATTAACTCTAACCCAATAAGATACCCTGACCAAATGCATTGCCATCCTGCAAACCATATCCATAGCCATACCTTGGACCGTTACCATAACCCTTTTGATGAGCCTAGTCATACATACACACGTACCCAAAACCAAATCCTTTGTATAACTGACACCGTCACAATTTTGACATTAACAATATCCACAACTCTAACCCAATTTATAAACCATATCATGTCCATAACATTAACTATAAACCTAACCCTGATCTACACATATCTATAATCCTATACTTAATGTATTATATAGTTATCAGGGTATAAAATATTAAATATGAGTCGAAGAATTCTGACCGGAAATGATTCTATTGATTAATATTGATTTCATTTCGAATATCTACTGGTCTAAAAATGTGTGGTTGTTTAGCTAACGAACAATAGTGGTTACTGTTACCAGTGACCAGGTTTGTTCTAAAAATAAATCAATAACTTGTCCCAATTAAACATCTAATTTCATAATGAAATATTTGAAATAAATTCAATATTAGCTGATAGAAGTCTTTCCGGACAAGGGTCTTTAATTAATATTAATAATTTTGTTCCCACAAAACTATTTCAAACTTGTTGTTTAAAGAGTCATATTGTTAACCCTTCACATTAAATTTTATAACTGTATACCGTCATCCGGGAGTATTTTTCTACATGATAAGTGAATGCATGTAATATCTATCGGGCACTTAATCTTGATTAACTCATTGGGCATTCATTTGAAAAGTTAAACAAATACACCGAATTTGCACGTGGATAGTACCGACCACATCCAATTTGTTTTATCTCGATTCATCCATTTTGTTCTTTGCGAGTTTTACTTGAAGTTGCCAAAAGCCTCGACCAACCGATGGGCGTTCTCCGTTAGACGGATTGCTTTTATACCACAGTCAAACTTCCAGGATATATCTATGGTATACTGAGGCACATGCTCATGCATTTCACTCACTCCTTCATTAGCCTGCTTGAATTTCGACTTTTGCCATATATCGATGTAGGCTGTGTTGATATGCATGTAGTATGTATTACGCTATATATCGTCGCCGCGTGTGAATCATTTGCTCTAAAACTTAAGAAATCTCACCAGTGTTGGGCGTTGGTATCCCCTATCACAACCACACGTCAACAAAATTTTATCTCCATATTTGATTTTTTCAAGTATTTTTAGACTTTTGGTTTTTGTTGGAATTTGCCAATATGATTGAATATGTACCCACCTGAACACGAGCTTTCCGTTAGTCAGTTTGCTCTGTGAGTAGAGGGGTCAAACTTTGGGATATTAACAAAAATATATCAACGTACCTGCTCCTACATTACATCGCTCCTTCGTTAACCCGGTCGGATTTGGCGAGAAAAATAGCTTAGTGATCCAGCACTTAAATATACGTGTTAACATTATAAAGCCTCGCCACGAGTAAACTTTCTACCTTAGCGCAAATTAAGCAGATATCGATAAGTTGCGCTTGGATACTATTTATCATATCCACTATTAATTTTTTTTTTTTATCTCGATGTTTAGATAATTTTTCCCCCTTTGATTTTCGCTGGAATTTGCAAAAAGTCTGAACCCACCGGAAGCTCGCTCGCTGTTTGACAGTTTACTGTTACAGTAGAGCTATCAAACTTATGGGGGCTACCTACGGGATACTGCAGTACCTGCTCCTACATTAACCTTGCTCGATCATCAATTAGCCCGTTGGATCTCATTCGGAAAATGCAATAAAAATATTATACCGCTGGACTTGTTTTTTTTTTTTTTTGCTAAATCTGCCGTTTACATCCGCCACCTGTCAGCCTGGTCCCACCATCCTCGGCCTGGTCTCACCACCCTGACGTGGTTTCACCACCCTACATGTTTTCATCGCCTCCCCGGTATGGTATCGCCCTCTCCAATGCTCCTACATTAGCTCAATTATTTAATTTTCGATGGTCTGTAACTTGGACATTTCTCAACCGATTTACAAAATTCTTTCAGGAGGATCATTAGTACGTTCTATAGATACACGACAGTAAAAATAGTTGAAATCATCGCAAAAAAAAATTGCGAAAAATTTGCCCCCACCCAAACCCCAAAAATATAAGACCGTCCCTGTTCAAAACTTTTCTTCGTATCAATTTGCTAATGATTATCTGCATAGACGCTCTCAAATCTGGATACCTTGCATTCCATAGCCAGATACAGGATATGAAATAAATCGAGTTTTGCGAACCATGGGCGACAACTCTGTGGCGAAAGCGCGGACATAAAATGTAATGCATGAACCCAATAGGGCATACTGAGTTGTACATATGATCCAAATTTGGAGTCTCTGCTGCTCATACTTTTCGAGATACAGCAACCCCATTTGTTCAAAAAAGGGGAGATAACTCTGAAAATCAAGCGCGGACAATATTCTGTATAGTCTATTCAGTTAGAATTAGTATAGGTCTATATACGTACGAAATTCCAGATCTCTATATATTGTACTTCCAGAGGTAAAAGAGTTACAAAATTGCTAATAATAATAATAATAATGGAAAAAAAATAAAAAAATTGAATAACAATATACTTCCATATTAAAATATGGAAGTATAATAATAATGAAAAATATATATTTTTAATTTTTAATTTTATTCCGTGGTGAAGCGTTCTGGCGACATCGCGATACCTTCATTTTCAGTATCCCTTAGATGTCTACATTGCCTAGAGATTTCACGGTCCTCCTCCAATTAGTTTCTGAGTATTTTCAATTAAACAGAAAACGGCACCAATAGAAAAACAATATACTTCCTTGGTTACACCATGGAAGTATAATAATCTTAAAAAGAGCCATAACTCCGCCAAGAAACATTGGACCAATATGCGGATACCTTTATTTTCTGTAGACCTTAGATGCCTACATTCGCTAGAGATTTCGCGTTCCTACTGCAATTAGTTTCTGAGTATTTCCAAATAAACGGAAAACGACCCCAATATACTTCCCTGGTTATACTGTGGAAGTATAATAAATATTAAATATCAGCAGAGTCAGATTCAGTCATACTGTATGGAGTCACTGCCGTATATAATTTGGTCGCTGATAAATACTGTTGAATTTTGACGGCATGAACCTGGAATCATGCACAATTTTTACTTAGACCATTTCCAGGGCCCTATATACTATAGAACACAATTATTGTAATCACCAGCTTCTGTGGGGCACATAAAAGGTGTCGATTACCATAGACCTCCACTCTTATTCTAACAGTGTACAGGCGACTTCTTGTAATTCCGCGTTCACATGTATGGTGACCAATAAAATAATAGGTTTTTCACATGTGACTTGATTGACCTATGAAAAAATTTATTCCTCGGAGACACTCATTCATATGTTATCGCTAGTGCATGGGTGAGCCGTGTTCAATTTGATTAGTGGTAATCGGTATCCTTTAAATAATCGCTCAGTGAGTACACCGCAACCGTTCGTGCATTGTGTTATATTTCATCAATGGTTATCGTCTGTTCCAACAATTCAAGTCGTACGATGTATTTCAATTTCTAGTTGGTTTGTCATTCAGAATCGCTGGAGTAATCTATTGATAATATGTACAAGAGACGTATCTAGAATGTCTCAGGTGCAGGTTTAAACTCCAAGTTGTGTACCACCAAAGGAGACCCGCTAACAACGTCCCTGCACGAATGTCATAATTGGTCAATACTCCAATACAGACTTTAGGTTGTTTTCCACGAGACAACCGCTTGATTGCCGCGGTGTGAATGCTATTCTGATAAAACCCCCATCACCCATCGGCAATGAGCCCACAAGCACACGGGTAAAATATACACTATTACAATACAGTGTACTATTGCACTTGCCCGCCACCTGTGTACCCCCCATAACATTGTGATAACAATTATTATGGTCCATAGTACAGGGCCCTGGGCGCATAAAACAACGGTGATTCACGGGACAGCTAATGAAACGATATGGGACAGTCGGATTACGACGGCCGGACACCGCGAACCGACACTATTTTCTAACAGTGTATCCTGACACGCCGGACATTTGAATTCATGAATTATACGCATAACTTGTGTCTGATCGTACACTACCCGTTCCTCGTAACTCAACTACCCGTACCATGTTCCGTTACAAGTATCACTCGGACTTGAACTGCATGGAAGTCACTGACTGTGAAATCAAAGCACTAAATTCAGTGAATTTTGTTGCCAAGTTTACAAGTTTGCGTTAGCCGTTTGAACGAGGACTTGTAGTTAACAACGTGCCTATTATTTAGCAAAAAAAGGCACTTATTATTGATGTTATTATATTTTCCCTTTGCATTGATGTTTGGTTTATTTCGTATAAAGCATGTTGAATGGCTCACTTTAGTGATATTAAAATTAGATAAGGTTTCAGCGCAATTGTAACTCACATCGGCGTTATATAGGTTCATTTTGCATTTAGAATCTACCACCTTGCACGGTAATGCATTACGCATTTTCTTATCACACTAATAGTATGCATAAATCCTTCCTGACTCGTATGTACGATACATATGATCGATCCACGTGCAGTAAATTGCATAAACACCACCATTCAATGTTCCACGACATCGAACTAGATTCAGAGACTCAACTACATGTAGAGGTAAACTGTTGATATTTATTTTCAGACTTAGTATATGAATACATACCACAAAAAAATATCTTGGTCAAACAATCCATCACTGATATGTGTAATCCTCCCGATTTACCAAATAGTGTATAGTTTGTACGTGCTCTTTGTTTAGAATGCTTATAAACATTATCTTTCTCGACCGTGAAGTCATTTTGAGGAAATCGCATTGAGGGCAGTTCGTCCCGTCGCCCCATGGCACTACTAAATAATACGTGATGATAGCAACAACTTCGGAATTGTCTTAGTCGAATATTTTGCATATTAAAGCGACTCGTAATCTTTGGGCGTCAAATTTTAAAACAACAATTTGTTACTGCTGTGCACGTTCCGGTGATCAAATATTGGTCCTACAAATACACGACCTACTAATATACAAATTGTATTTACTTTGACTAGAAACATTTATTTGCTTAAAATACAAAATGTATTTGGACATACGTTTTTGCAACATATGGAGCTCATCTTATGATACTACACACATATTGACTGGTTTGGGATGGAATAGCGAGAATATTACATACTTGGAGTGCACAAGCAGATGGTCATACTGTCTTTGGTTGGACGAAGTACGACCACGTGTCAAAAAAAAGTTTTGACTATTGCATACGGCCACGGTCAATAGTCCTGCTTGCTTTTCAAAATACACCACTTCGGAAAAAATATTTCTCGCTATTCAACACCATTATTATATATGATATACCATTGTGCTTATTGCCCGCTTCAGTACGCATGTCCCGAAAATAGATTTTTTAGGTAAAATAAAATAAAAAAATCATTGAGTACAAGTGTCAGCATATAAAAAAAAAACTGCGGTTATAAAATGAACAAAACATGGTATATATTAATAATAAATCACCATACAACGACATGAGATACAATATTGGACCAATTTATAGCTAGTTCGAAAAGATTGGGATAATTATTGTGAAACTGCGAAAAATTACTTGAATTTTGAAAAAAGTGTCACATATAATTGGCTATAACAAAAATTCGTGAAAGAAATATCAAAACCATATAGAATAAATTCAGCATATACTGACAATCATGCAATTTACCACCATAATGATGTTTGTTTGAAATTTAAAAACAAAGGCATCTCAACATAATTACTTATTATTATATTGGTAATATTATGTTCCTTTCTGAAACCACCCTCGCACCATCGCCACGTCCCTGATAATTGAAATGGCCGTTCTATCATTACATTATTGCCAACCGAGACCATGGACACATGGACACATAAGATCAAATTGAAACCCATTTATCGCGTACCGAAAATTATGTAGAAGCTGGGGAAGCTTATTTACGAAGACACCCGGAGATCCTCGGCTGTTATCGTCGTTTCATCATCCAAATGGCAGGCTGATTGTTTGGGAGCCAAACACCACGATTTTGTTGTAATTTTCATGACTTGAATGCGTCTTTTTTGGAATTATATTGGTCGTAGAAATGTAGTTTGGCATTTATCAACCTATTTTGACACCGGCAAAATTTCAAAAGCGAATATTAGTTTGTGTATTTTGGAGCGCAAACCGCCATGTGGTTTTAAAATGGGGTCACCGGGTCAAATACCTCCATGGTAATTCTTAACATCGGGTCTATTTAGCTTATATTTAGTACTCAATAGAGACGCTCTATTTTTTTTCGATCAAAGGGTGATGTTAATTTTTTGAAACTGTCCGCTTACACTATGCCAATAGATTTCACCTGGGTCTCGCGGTTTACCAACATGAGTAAATGTTAGCCCGAAATTACCATTGCTTTTCTTTGTTATCATATGGAATCGTATTAAACCAAACCGAATCGCATAATACCAGCCCACATATATTGACAGGGTGGCGGTTACCGGTTTGACTAAAAACTGCCATGCAGCCCGAAGCAGCTCGGATCCGGATCAGCCCAGACCGGCCCCATGGTGTAAAGCGGAGACCAGAACATTGTGGGATCTCACGAAAACCCATGCACACACGCACGGTTCGGATCGCGGCCAATCAGAAGTGCCGCTATTAACACCTATCTTGCCAGAATTTCAATATGGTATCTGCAATGACATGCCTTGCAGATGGGACACCCATGTCGCCATTGTATCTCTAAGAACTCGACACAATGATGTATTAAACGGAACTACCGTCGACTACATTCATGGCAATTAACACTCGAAGTGCTGACATCGCCGATATGTTTGTCGCGAATGAAGCTAACGATCCCGATTGGGTGAAGTATATACATTCCAAATATACGTTATTAAATCTTGTAAATAGTTCATGGGCGATCTGATGCATTCATCTTTTTTTCTTGTTTAGAACTACTTGTGTTAAAGTGATTTTGACAAGTACTGACTGGTATCGTACGTCTTCAAATCGAGTACCGGTCTGCATTTTTGATAAATACACTTTGGAATTACATAAGTGAGTTTTCGATTGTTGATTCGCTTATTGGAGCTGTACAATTCCACTAGTTAGTGCGCTATTGATTACTGCCTGCCAGATTGTCGAAAGATACATTTTAGTAAAAGTAGTGTGTCCAAATCCCAACAAACTATATCTCTATACAATGAATTGCCAGAAAAATGCCATGCTAATTTACTAGCGTGTGAACGTATACCATAATCAAGGTGTGATGCAGTATAATTTTGACAAACGCCAACCCACCATTTCCAACTACAGGTTAGAATGCTGATTATGTTTTAATCACCACGTTGGTATTATATTTTATAGAACACCGGTTAAAAAAACACACAGTAGTTCGGTCATCTTGGACAGTGTCATACGTGTGGAATCGTAGGATGTATTCGAACACGACATTGATGACGTTTGTCTCGACCATGAAACTGGAAGTAAAAATAAAAGCATCATCACGCATTACAAAACAAGCACAATCTGTCCCCGAATAAACATTGTAAGTGTTTATTTTTAAACTAATGAATTCTAGGACGGTTTTGTGTAATAAACACAAAACGACACGTACGTGCACACTGTAAATCCATGTGTTAAATATCTGAACGTGTTCAACCTTATTGGCGTTAAGATTTATCACGCTAAGCGTTATAATAAATAACACCAGTGTTACATCGCAACCAAATACTTGGCCAATCTTAACACCAGCGTTAACTAAATTGTTTGCTTTCTCTAATTAACGCCATGTCGTGTTAAACAATGTTACCAGCATATAAAATTGCCAACCATAATGTGTCACTAAAATACATCCCACCACGTAAGACATGTCAATTTTCAATTGTTTAGTTATTTGAAAGAAATATATGTGTATATTTAACGCATTTAATACGCCTTTTTGTGTTTTGGAAACACGGGCGATACTTTTTTTTACTTCCGGTTATATTGTTTACAAGTAGGGATATATTTTTGTGCTCATATTATCCAGTTTTTCTGTTTTTCTCTAAATATCAGCTAGACATCGGTTATCCTGTTTAACAGAACTCCAGCGGAGGTTCTTGGGATCGCGACCATGTCCTGCGATGGAACGATCGTATCCAACAACGTACGTGTTTTTGCATTGAACATTCGCCACATTTTCATAACCAAGAGATTGTTTTGTGATCGCCATGTTTCCATTCTTGTCCGCAGAGTCGTTATCTCGTGTGAATCCGGATTCATAATCCGAATCCGATTACAGGGGCGGGGCTAATTCCCGTTCTAGGTCAGCTTTTGAAATCCAAGTGGTCTTCGATACTATGTTTAATGTTCTCCCAGCGTCAAACATGGCTCATGTATTTGACACAAGTATCATTTGTATCTTATATTTATAAAGTTCATGTTTGTTGTGAAATTCATGCTTTGCTTCTATGTGTATATACATGGAACTTAATTAGCTGCCAATCCGACTTAATCGCATATATTTTTCAAGTTAAGGTGTGTTTATTGTTGAGGGCAAGCATTTCTAACAGCTCCAGGTATCCTGAATCAAATTCCGAAGACGTTGTGGAGAACACACGAAAGTTGTCAGTTTTACAGGGACGTGGCGACAGGGGTTGGTTGGTGTGTCTCGACCCCCCCCCCGAACTTTGGTACAATTTTCTTAGCTGCACAGTCATTCATACGTGAGGCAAATCAGGATTCTTTTTACTAACTGTTCCAAATAATGATACATACATGCCAGCAAACGCAACAAACGAACACGATTTTAAATAAATACATATACAAACTTATTATTAACTCGGGGGAGGGGTGACCGATGATCTGTATATCTGTTCAACTTGTTTTTGGTAGTCATGTTGCTTTGCCATTACTAATTATTTATTTTTAAGTGTATATATAACCTACTAGAAGGTTACCCGACTTCGTCCGGGCTATTCAAAAACCAAATTTCAAGTCGATTGCTCCACCCGTTTCCGAGATCTGGTCTGCGCATGCGCGAAGCTGGCGTCGCACGGGCTCGGCGACCCGATAAAATTCGTATCCGGGGCAAGATACATTCACATACCAAATTTCAAGTCGATAGCTCCACCCGTTTACGAGATATATAGCCCAATGTCATTTGCGGATACCTCGGCCGGTGATGAGTTAACGCGACATCGGCCGGTTAAGAGTTAACGCGATCACGTCACGATATGTTGATGGCGTAATATATTTACGCAATGATTTTCGATGAGCGAAGCATGGTCCTGCGTTCTTCCCGATAATTAAGGTAGAAACTTTAAACGTACACAGGCGTGTGATACATCATTGCAAAGATGAAGCGCCACAGATTCTAACCGTGCAAATTATATGACTGGCAATTTATTATTCGCGCTATATCGAATCGATTTGTGAGCACCGAACTGAAATATATTAGCGCAAAACGGCGTAAAAACAGATTTGACCTCGGCACGTGAAAAGTTGACCTCGGATCTGAAAATCAATAGGCCTATGTTACTCCTGACCCGAAAATACCCCCACATACCAAGTTTCATCGAAATCGGGTCGGCCGTTTTCGAGTTCATCGATTACACACACACACACAGACAGATACACCACACACAGACAGATCTTCCAAAAATATATAATAGATGGGAGAGGGGGTACCCTTAAGTGAGTCAGTACTTGTCATCCAATCCCATTGCATGTATAAACAAATGTGTGTGTTATATATCATGTGTTATCTAAATTTGACAAATATTTGAAATAAATATGTTTAAACTAAACTTTGGTACATTTCCAGCAGTTTTTCAACCAGTAAAAGTTGGTAATTTTCCAATCTTAGGGTGTGTCAGGTTGGATATTTCCAAGGGGGTGCAAATGGAATTCTGCGAACCTGTGAGATTGATGTTTGGTTCAATGGGGGGGGGGGGGGGGTGCACTTACCGGAAATTTGAGGAAACCTCTAGCCACGTCCCTAGAACTTGTACGTGTGGGTACTTAATCAATAAATTGACTGACATTTCCCCTATATAGTCCTGAGATCCTAGAATAAGCTTTACATTTTTGTTTGTGCGATTGGGAGATGCAGTTCACCTGCGATCACAAGACCACAACATTAGCTTCATGAGCAAAGCTTTATTTTCCAACTAATGTACAGCACGTTGGCAAAAAAAATGCCTGTGTTTGTTATCTATACAGAGACAATTTTGAAAAACGACTTCATTTAACGAAACAAAACATTTTAAACATGAAATTGCTATAAGACTAGATAGTACATACGTGTATCTGATAATCCATCGATATTATATAATCCTACTATTTCTTGAATAAGAAGAAACATTATAATAACGAACACAGCAGAAGACATATCCATGCAGGTTCACATGAATTCGGTCAATGGTGACGTATCCGCCGAATTCGAAATCGATATCCGTTCGGGCGGTATTTTATGGATGGAATTATGAAATGGACATATGAAAGTGACAATAAAATCGACAATGATTTGCTTCGCCATCAACCGAAGTGCTCCCCCAGCGTTACTATCAATAGCGTTATTATTTGGCTAATTTCAGTAATATTCTCCCAGTTTACATTCGATAAAACAAATTTGTCTCCGCATTTAAAATTCTTTGATATAGATCGTTTATATTCTGCAATCATTTGTAAACAAGAGACGGATTCTTATGTTTTATTGTGTTTTTAAACTCCGAGTTGGCGAAATCTCGGTTTGTTTACATTACGAACATTTGAGTCCGTAATCGGAATCCGAATCCGAATCTGGATTACCACGAGATTGAGATTACGGTCTGTTCGTTTTCTGATTCTGCAAATTTCTGGTCTGTTCGTTTACCGAACCAAGTAGTACGGGGTCAAATCTGAAATCTAGATTCTGAATCCGGATTCCCACGAGATAACGACTCAGTCGATTGTGAACTTTACTCACCAATACTACGCGTAGTAGCGGACTCCTGACCGTGGGAAAATTTCATGGTTGAATAAACAGTAAATAAACACCACAAGGGCAGTGTAAGGGTAAGTTCATACGCTGGCAATATTGCACTGCAAACTGCAAAAATTCAAGCTGCAAAATTGCCAAAACGGATTAATTTCTCCCAGTTGTCAACAAATCAGCGTTAGTTGTGATCAACGAACGACAGCGGTTTTTGCGTGATTGGTGATATCGCTGAGTTGTTCATAAACCCCTGCCACACTCAGGCCGTCGCTCTCACTGATCTGCAAAAGTACCAACATATGACTAACACGCAGGAGGAGCGCCGACAACTGTCGAAAATTGTCAAACTTTAAAAACAAAGTATGCTCCTATTGCGTTCCTACTTTGTCAAGTCTCACGCTCTTAGTGCGTTCTTGAAAGTAGCTGTCATTGTGATGCTAGTACGTTCTCAATAAGTTCGCAAAACGCTCTCTGCGCGGGCGCGGATAGTACAGATAGCGCCTCCTGCGTTCTCCAGTCATAGTCAGTTTTTAGGTTGTGGGGAAAATACCCAACACTCCGCAATAAATTAGCTGTCCGATAAACTACTGTCACACTCCGCTGCGATCAGGCCGGCGCTTGCATTGCGCTGAAAAATAATCAAAGCGCCAAGCAAAGCACAGTAAGGTATCCAAGAACGTATTGGTGACGCAGTGGACACTGGATAGGACGGGAGAGGGTCTCTGTGATCGCCCCAGAGCGCCAGAGCACCGCGCTTGTTTTGTGCATGCACAAAATAAGCGCAGAGGTTCGGCGTTCTGTCCAGGCGTATTACCGTCGCCATGACAGCGCAAAGCGTATACTAACAATGCAATGACAACGACTTGAACGCATTAAGATCGTTTACGGCGTGGAGGAAACGCAGTGAGAGCGTGTGAGAGCGTGAGACCTGACAAAGCAGGAACGAAATGGGTCGTACACACAGGGACGTGGCTAGAGGGTTTCCGTTGGGGGTGTCAACCTTGGGAAATTCCAACTGCACCCCCTTGAGTTAGAATCAGACCAAACACAAGTTTTGCATAATTCCATTTGCACCCCCCCTTGCACCTTAGTGTTTATGCCTAATATCCTATATCTTCATAAACCATTGATGGTTCTATATTCCAGGTATGAGAACATTCAGATATTTTAACCTGAAACATTGCATAAATCCTAATATCTAGTGGTCTAACTCCATACAATTGCACACGGCTACGGGCAAGAGACCACGACATCACTGAGCTGACCATCGTTGTTCGGCCTGTGTGAGAAAATTTTGAAATTCGAACAAGAAAATCGCAAATCCTAGCATCCAGACTGGCCTCAACTAAAGCTTTTCTATATAGTGTTGGACATTTCAAACCTCATACCCCCCTCAGGTTGTAAAATTCTCCAACTGATGACCACAAGTTTGACCAAATGTAGTAAAATATTGTTAAACTTATTAGCATTTTTGTATTGGCCACAGGGGAGAGGCAATGACACACCAGGCCGATCATGGTTCGGCCCGGTGTGCGAAAATTTTGTAATCTGAACAAGAAAATCGCAAAATCCTAGCATCTAGACTAGCGTCAAGCATTCTTAGAGTTGGAAATTTCAAACCTGACACCCCACTTAGGTTGGAAAATTTACAACTGATGACAATTCCAATGACAATGTTGACCAAATGTATGAGAATATTGTTTTCTTAAATTAACTAGCAGTTTTTGACTGGCCACGGGGGAGGGACCAGGACACAAGATTTCCAAGTGTTGGAAATTTCCAACCTGTCACCTCCCTGAGGTTGGAAAATTTCCAACTGATGACCATTTCAGTCCAAAATTTTGACAAAAATAGGAAAAAATGCAAATATTGGTCCAAAAACAATTAATTCCCCCCAATAAATTGTTTGAAAATCAAACTACAAGACCATTTCAACCTATTGTTGGTGTGAAATTTCCAACTAATGTTTTTTCTGGTATGAAATTTCTAATTGTTGAAAATTTTGACCAAAGTTGGGGGGGGGGATACACCCCAAACCCCACCCCATGTCGCCACGTCTCTGCGTACACAGAGCGCGATGAAAACGTGATAAGCGCGCTGCATGTATAACTGGTGGGGAGTTTCTCTTTCTCTTTCAATGGGTGTTTTATTAGTTTTATTTATAGAATGGGAATTTTTGGGATGATTAAAAGTCAAACTGCGAGCTGGAGGCCGAGTCCCGTAAAAGGTGCATGTAGTTGGGGAAATTCAATTTCGTTTATTGTGTTAATCAACGTTGAGTAATGTTTATTTTTGGTTTGTGATAAACTCTATGTCAATTACAATTGAAAGAAATTTCTGCAGCCCACTAGGGGTTGTGGGCGGAGACGGTCGAGTCGGCCACCGGTTCGTTAATTAGGTGCTGGTTGTCATTGTTATTTATTCTGGTTCGCAAAACCAATATATTTTATATTCTACAATTACATTCTTGGGTTTATAACATATGATCTTGAGCGCGTTATCATTTCTGACATCGGTTCTCTTGTTTTAACAGATTGAAAATTTCTGACAATTTTCAGCGCTTCCACTGTGCGTTACTCGTATTTTGATACTTTTTCAACTCAAAGCAAAAGCCAGCCTGATCGCAGCGGAGTGTGACTGCGATCATGACAAGCTAATATGCGCTCTTGCTACGTCCACATAACGCTCACGTCGCTCGCTTGGCGCTTTGCTTTGCGCTGTCACGGCGACAGTACTACGTCCTGGCCAGAACGCCGAGCCTCTGCGCTTGTTTTGTGCATGCATAAAACAAGCGCGGCGCTCTGGCACCTTTGGGCGACCATGGAGATCCTCGCCCGTTGTAGCCAGTGTCCACTGCGTCACCAATCAGTTCTTGGAGACCTTAGTGCGTTTAGGTGGCCGCTTTGGTACTTTTGCAGCGCAATGAGAGCGCCGGTCTGAGTGTGACAGGGGCTTAATATATTAAGAACACAGTGCGTGTTGGTATTCTTAGGCCAGTCAAAATAATGTTACTTGATCAGTTGGAATGTGAGATCGCTGCGGCCAGTTCCATCGATGGGATGTTGCTGATATATGAGTACCATAAACGCAACCTATATAGAGGGGAGATGGTGGGTCCGCACGTGGCGCAACGGAGAAATCCCATTGGTACCCACCGCCTTGTATTGGTGTGTTTTAACTGGTACCACAAGCTTTAAAACTGTCGATGGAAATTCCTAACCTAACATCCATGATTGGCAATTCACTCAACAAAATTACCACTATATGCATGAAATGTCCCCATTGTAACATACATACATTATTAAATCTGAATATATATTATAAAACTGTCCAACTATTTGATATTCCCATCGTGACACCCCTAAAGTTGATAATTCTCAACTGATTGCTATACTTCAGTAAAACAATTCTGTTTTTCGGTCTAATAACAACAAATATCATACCTATTACTGTACTGTTTGATATATCAAATTATCAGCACAAAATTCAAATTATATTGGTCGGAAATTTCCAACTTTCGGGATCCACCTCTGACACACGTCCCTGGTACCCCCACATGGGCGAAAATCGGGACCTCTCAATGTGCCATTCCGTTCGATACGTGGCAATTTCGATAATAAATGAGAACTTGTTCAAGTTCATTGAATTAAGCACATTTGAAACAACGAATACTCATACTGTGTCCGTGCCTCCATAACTCTTTTACACGTTTGGTCAAGTTGGCGGTATGTTTGTGTCCATTTTGCCAGCCCCCTTCCCCTAGCTCCAACGTTTCTGACTTGAGAACTACCACATTCGGGACTCTTTATACCAAGTCATGAGATTCCTCGCGAATAACGGTGAAGCGTATACATGTATAATTACGTGTGTATGACAATAGTCGAGAACAAACTGTTCTACCAATGCCCCTCTCCGATACACAATTCGTACCAAGGACAACGGGGACACTAGCAATTATTGTTAGTGGCCTCGTTTTGTGGTAACCGGCTAAGAGGCACACGCCGTTATCACAAATCATCGTTGATTGTTGTCAGCCAGCCACGACGGAGCACAAGCAAGTCAGCAGCCGGCAAAAATGCCAGCTTACAAAACGACAACCGGGCGTGGCATATTTGCAGTTTGCAGTGCAATTTTGCCAGCGTATGAACGTACCATAACTCATTAGCGGTCTTCCCTCCACGCAATAATAATAACAAACAACAAAACTACTTTTGGAAACCAGCGGCGAGCGACTCTGCCCCATTTATGGATGTCAACCTATTTACAATATGTGACCTGACCACCTTAAATGGCCTCCCCAGTAACAATGGCATATTCGCGGGCCAGAAAAAACCGCCTTTTTATTTTCATCTTTTCTTGGCGGAAATCTGTGACCAGGGCGTGTGCGAACTCCATCTACGGGGTGAAATGCTGGTCCTCATTTCGTTTTGAAAAAATTAAAACCTACAATACAATATTTAAAATTGTGATGTGACCCTGTCATGACACGTTTATGATTGTTCTTATTTTGATCTGATGGTTTGAGGAAACAAAGACATGCGCAATTACAGTCTTCAAGCCAAATTATATTTGTTACGCCCATGTATTACTTTTGAATTGAATATATGTTTTATGTTCGTAAACCAAACATTCTTCCCGTAACTCATGACAGAGCCACCAGACTATTTCAAATGTATATGTAATGCTACATGTATATTTCACCATAAACACATATTTGATTAAAAATGACATGAACATACACAACTCAATGTCCCTAAATTGACTAATCGAACGTGATGGGGTTAACTCCATTAGAAGAACCGACTTTTGTTTTTATCAATTTTTGATTTCCAAAATTTCCGTTCAACCATTACATTTATGCATGATTATCGATAGTTGCCGAAAAATTTCTCCAACTATATACCGTCGTATTAATACATAATTTTTAATAATAAAAATTATTAAGAAAGTTGACAGATCTTGTGTCGCGCTAGAAGTGAACACGCGTGACTTTCCAAACCAATTACGATACCTCATTGGCTAACCACATGTCACGTGTTCGTAAACAACTCACTTACGCCCAAGTTTAGATAGGTCCAGTTCCCGCGCTATGCATCGTTATTATTAACCCCGTGACCGACAAGACAAATGTTTTGCACTATTACTCCGAAACGTGCAAAACTATCAGTCTTCCCTCCACGCAATAATAATAACAAACAACAAAACTACTTTTGGAAACCAGCCGCGACCGACTCTAGATCATATTTAAAAGCACAGAAGAAGACCCATCACCAAATAACTTAATAAATCTTATCTTTGATTATCATTATCTATGTATTACTCATTTGTAAACAAAAACTAGGTTTCAGAGACCAAGCTTTCTGGACACTGCCAAACGCTATTCCAATGAATCATTTACATAGCCGTCCTTGGCCGAATCGCTTCGCCAACGCCCGTGGCGTTTCCAACACCTATCGTGAACCCCTTCGTTAGCCGCGGCCGTCGCGCCACCCGCCCTAAGGGAATGTGTGCCAATGTTGGCGCCAGGTGCTACCTCTTTCAATCGTTTAGTAATACATTCCCTTGCTCTAGTATCGCTGATAGGCTTATTCTTATATACCAATTTACATTTGTTACCTGAGCGAAACAATGGTCTAAATAAGAAAACATGTTCATTGGTGGTCAGGTCAGCACATAACAAATATTTCTTTAACCAGACATAAAGACATGCACATGAGACTCCCTTTGAAATAACCACATTCGATCCCGACCTGTACTGGTCAGTTTTACTCTTTCTTATGTTTAAGGAAAAATAATCATCTTTAAACTCTATATCATTAGCTTTGAGTTCCAACAATTCTCCAAATCTCATAAAAGCTGAAAAACACACAACTATCATTGTAACATCTCTGATGATTACAAAATTAGAACTGCCGAATATTGTGAGCACAATTCAATTAATGCTTCTGAAGAAATTGCTTCTTGTTTGTGAACAGGCTATGCCGTTAAACTCTTCGCAGAATCCAACAAATTATTTACGAAAGCGTTGTTGGTAGGGTCTTCGTAACCAAATAGAACATGAAAATGCTGTATAGCGTATTTCAAAGAACATATCACATTGTACGACTGTCCATTGTCAATCATCTCAGTGATGCAAAGAGCTATATGTATTGGTTCAGCTGGTAGAACGTTGCTACCTAATGTTAATGCAAACTGTTCCCATTTCTTGAATGCGGATAGATATTTTACGTTTGTGTTGTCAGCCTTGGATGCCAGCAAGTAGTCGCCCATCTTGCACGTGAGTCCCCTTGTCCGATCAGATTGCTCCACGCCAGTCTCCAGTATCCTTCTGTCTATTGCCGATCGTAATCCTGTCAAAAATACATTACATACATTAAAATATTATCAATGTAAGCACAATGCACATTCACCTGCAAATCTTAATGCACCCATTTGGAACCTTAACGGATCCTCCGCGAAAAATCCATTGTTGCCCTTTCCTGGGTCTATCAATCCAGAGTTGCACAATTCTTTAAAAAGAATGCCTACTTTGGATAGCAACCCAGCTACTTTGGGCCAAAAGACACTCGAATGCCATATAGGTATTACCAAAGTACCCTTAGCGTTCTCTGAAACCATTTTATTTATGCTAAGTGTGTCGGCCTTAACATTTAACTCTCTCGGAACCCAAGCGGGTAACACGCCCATGTCAAGACCGAAACATGCGTCGTTTATGTCCAACGCTACCCTTTTCAGATGCCCGTGTCTGCTACCCGACTTAACTATTTGCGCCGCCGCTTTGTTGTCGGTACACCACTTCACCTGTGAACCTTTAATTGTCTGTCCGATCGATTTGCAGACTCGGTTTAGAGCCTCAAACTCACGCCAGGTTGATCCAAAGTCACATTCTGACTCTGACCACAAACCAATTACGTCCGTGTCGGCCACGCCCTCTACGTAACCGCCGTATCCGAACCCCGAAGCGTCCGTGTAAATCACCTTCGTAAACTCACGAGCGACCAAATCCTGTCCATTTAACGACCGCGCGTGATCTCTCCAATACTCCAATTCGCCTGTGGCTTCCGGTCCCACAGGAACTGGAGAGTCCCAACAAGCTCTATAACTCAACGCGTTGTACATATGTCTACTTTTCAAACGAACAACCGACGTCATGGCTCCGTTCATGGAAATCAATTAACCGACGACCGCCGCCAACGATCTGGCGCTCGCGAATCCACCGCGCGTTGCGATCTGTTTCTCTACCCTGACTATAGCATTGACCAGCCGATAAATAAGGTCTGCGGAAACACTCACTCGCCCGCGGGCTATGTCCCATTCCAGGCCAAGCCACCGTATGTTTTCGCTCGGTACCCATTTACATTTCTTGTACGAAATAAGAAAACCGAATCTGATCAAGTCGCTCTCGATTTTGTGGCTCAGAAGTGACGCCGCATTCGCCCCCTGCGCTCCACCAAGGCCGTCATCGAGATACATTAACACTTTATAGCCATCTGATTTCCAAACTTTGGTAATAACCCTTGTAAATTTTGTGAAAATATATGCGGCTGTCGAAATTCCGAACGGAAGAACATTATATACAAAATAATGTAGTTTTCCCTCAAACACCCATGAAAATCCCAAATAAGTACGAAAAGACTCAAAAATTTCAATTATGTGATACGCATTTCGAAGATCGAAAGAAAAGAGATAATCACCTCTCTCGAATAACACTCTGGCAACTGACCCATCTTCCAGTCGGAATTTAAATTTTGCCAAATCCGGATTTACATGCCTGCAGTCTAATACTAGACGCTTCTTCCCCTCGCGATTCGTAGCCACTGTGAGAGGATTCACCACATACGGTGGTTTATCAACGATGGAAGAACAATTCAAATCTATCAATTTTCGAATTTCTTCATTCACGAAACTCGTGTTATCCAATGCTGATTTGTTGTTTTGCAATTTACAACTCAGTGGTATCGTTATGAATGGCAATTTGTAACCGTCTTTCACAATACCCAACATATAATCGGAAGCCCCGGCCTGTTCCCAATGTGAATAATAGTTAACAAGTCTACACCATGGGACTCGCTTTGGCGTGTGACAGAACACGATCGCGCTCAATTCCCTTATTTGTGTTCAAACACGGGTTGGCACTGATCGATATGTGTTCGTTTAATTGAAATGAATTTGCCCCGCTGCAATTGTGTAATTCGTCATGAGAACTCAAGGCTTCTGATTTGTTTATGTTTTCCGCTTGACCAGCCGCGACCGCGTCGCACTCAACCGACAATAAACTTTATGCGCTGACCAACGCTGTTATTACGACACACATTGGTGTAAGCTGGTGTTGAGTTTTTCATATTCTGTGGTCGATCGATAATCCACTGGGCGAATGTATTATGGTTATTTCGTACTTGAGTATAAATCGTACCGATAGAGTCACGATAGTACGACAAAGATTAGCATGTGTTTACGTCACCGGTGTAATTGTGGGGACATGTTTCTATTATGAAGGTTCGCTATCCCGAAGGTCCGCTATTCCGAAGGTTCTCTATTCCGAAGGTTTTTGTTATTTTTAGGTTAATTCTATATTCTAAAGTATTGAGACTAATTTGAGAGTGTTCACTATCACAAAGATTATTTTTATGGAGTGTGCGCTCACACCCGAACTGATCCTGCGCGCATACCGATACAGATACAGGAGGAAATAACTTAACGTAGAACATTAAATATGATTTTGTTTTGTTTTCGCGGGTTTTCTTGAGATTTAATGTTATTACGTGGGCCCATACCTTTGAATTTTTGGCATATAATATGAATGTTGTGGTATATATGGATCCTCCCGCATTGGGACATGACACAGGTACAGTTGACTTAAGTGATGTTTTGTGTGGGCTCCAATTTGGAGTTCAATATTTTTAGGGCCAAATTTAGAATTTTATGGGGCCCATACCTTTGAACTCTGGGCATATAATATGAATATTGGGGGGCATGTCTCTATTCCGAAGGTTCACTATCCCGAAGGTCCACTATTCTCTGAATGTTCGCTATTCCGAAGGTTCACCAATCAGAAGGTTCGTTATTCCGAAGGTTCTGTATTCCGAAGGTTTTTGTTATTTTAAGGTTAATTCTATATTCTAAAGTATTGAGAGGGTTGATTATCACGAAGATTATTTTTATGAAGGAAATAACTTAAAACATTAAATGTGATTTTGTTTTGTTTTCGCGGGTTTTCTTGAGTTTAATGTCATTACGTATGACCTTATTTCTCACTACATGTTCACACCAAGCAGCCCACACAATTGCTATGTTTCCATGCGATTTAATGTCATTACGTGTGACCTAATATCTCAATAATCTGAGGCAAGAGTATGCCTGCTGAAGGCGAATTATAACAGTGGGGCTATAACGCTCAATGAATACTGGAGGCTATAACAAACTGCACAGCAGAATATCGCTGAATAGACGAGTATGAGATGAGCCTAACTGCAATTGTGACTTTGTTTAAAGGCCCACTAAATTTTCGAGTCATTCATTTTGTTTATAGTATATACGGTTTTAATAACAATTTATGCCATAGAATTTGAATAAAATTCTATAATTCATCACCATTTGAAACGCAGAATACTTCTATCTCCTAGTTTGAAACACCTTTAAAATACCGCGACAAGTCGTGCGACGAAATTTGATACCTATGGGTAAGTTTGTCGGGGGATTGTTTTGGACGGGTCAAATCATAACTCAGACCTTACCCTGACCTTCAAAATTGTTAATTAAAGTTCAAGTGGGGTAAAACGGACGGATTTCGACGAAATTTGATACCTAGGGGTACTTTTCTCCGGGTGGGGGTGTTTTGGACGGGTCAAATCATGACCCTGACCTGACCTTGACTTTCGAAATAGTCAATTGAAGGTCAAATCGCGCCTTTCGCCGGAAATCAGATGAGAAACAGCCCGGACGAAGTCGGGCCCATCAGCTTGTGTAATAAAGAAGACAGTTTGAAGAAAGTAATGTATAACACGAGAAACGGGAAAACTTGAATTATGGAAGTATGCAAATTTCCCACATAAAGTTTGAAAGCTAGTTTATAGAATATTTATGGCTAATTATATGATATTGGTGGCGTTACCATTTCTGACTATGGTTTTCTTGTTATTTCATTGCGTCCAAATTTGTCGTTACTTCGGGCGCTAAATCGTTCGCGTTTCTCTCTTACCGGATTCAGTGTTGAATAATTACTATTCAATTTATCGCCAAGCCTGGTTAACCCCGAATGCCGTGCGCGTTTTTGGTTTGTACCGATTTTGTGCTCTTTCTGTGAGCCTTTGCGCAAAATTAACCCCTGCAACTCTAAAGTATTACGTAAAATACTTATCTTTGATGCAGATTTCCCTGGGATTTCAGCGCCCCTCTTCTCCCAGGCAATACGCACAAGCTTGACTACCAAGAGATATCTTATCGGGGTCCACGATATGATGGCTCTTGGTATACAATCGCGACCACGGGAGGCACGTGATGTTCGGTTGAATATCAGAATGTTGGGTATCATATAATACCATATCCCATAATATGTCAAATATAGCGAAATATCGAAATATAAAATAAAACGAAAAAGCGAAATAGGAAAATACATCGAAAATCGAAATAGGAACATACAGCGAAATAGCGAAATAGAACGAAAACTCGAAATAGGAACTACAGCGAAATAGCGAAATAGGGAGAAATATAGAACGAAATATATAAATATGAAATTATTTTTATAAACGAAATAACGGAGATATTTGAAAAGGTGTCTTTGACGAAATAACGGACATATTTGGAGAAGTGTTTTATATTTCTCCAAAGTTGATCTATTGTGGTGTTGCAATTTCTCATACAAATCGCCGTCATTTCGTCAAAAAAATTCTTTATAGAGTTATTACCCTTCAGATTAAATATGATATTCAATCGAAAGCACGCGTGCCTCTCGTGGTCGCGATTGTATACCAAGCGCCATCATATCGTGGACCCCGATAAGATATCTCTTGGTAGTCAAGCTTGTGCGTATTAGGTGCTCTTCTCGCATTCGTTCTTCCAGTGGCCAGGGAGGCCACAGATGAAACACAGCCCGGGCTTCCTTTGCCGATTAACCGCCGAATTCCTGGAACTCGAAACATTTGATGTATTTGCAGTCATTGGGTTGAATCTGTGAACTTTTTTCTTTTTTTGTGTCGCTTTCCTTTGCGCTCGTGCCTCTGCCTTGTAGATGCGTTTTTCATCTTCGGAATCTGAAGCCAGCTGATGCGATTCGTATTCGTTAACCACTCTCCAGCCAAGGTCGGATGAATCCGCAAGTTTGATCAGTTTTTGGCGATGTGATAAAAGTTCGATACCTTCTTGTATCCGTACTCCGGTAGATTCTGCATTAATGTATTCTGCTCCTTCCAAACACACCTGGGCGCTCCGCATTTTGTCTAAGACTTTTACGTTAACGCGATGTTGTTCTTCATGATGCGGCTTTTTGAATTTGTAGTCTTCTTTTACGTGTGCCGCTCCATCTCCGCCGTTAGGCTTGGACAATTTGCTGTCTATCAGCACAGTTAACTTGTTTAGAAGGTCCGTTTGGGATTCTTTGACCGCTGCGCTGATTTTAGAGTCGACATCGGTATCCATGGGTCTCGACATGTTGACAGATCGAGTGTCGCGCTAGAAGTGAATTTTCGCAACGAACACGTGACCTTCCAAACCAATTACGATACCTCATTGGCTAACCACATGTCACGTGTTCGTAAACAACTCACTTACGCCCAAGTTTAGATACGTCCAGTTCCCGCGCTATGCATCGTTATTATTAACCCCGTGACCGACAAGACAAATGTTTTGCACTATTACTCCGAAACATGCAAAACTATCACTATGCGCTCTGATCTTCAATTAATTCACAAACTACCATAATCTAATCAGTGTGCAGATTTGTATCGGCAAATGAGAAACATGGACGGTATCCTCACCGAAACAGACATGATTCTCAATGGAGCGGACTCTCCCACGATAGGAGTTGGTGATATCGTACCGTCACACGTACATGACAACCCGAAGCAGTATTCTGAAAGCCAATCGCCTCCCTGTTTTCGTGATACAAACTATGAGGAAGCAATGGAAAAACTTAATGAAATGGCGTCACTCAATCTAAGAGACCCCATAGACCTATCTACTTCATTTGTCAAACTAGCAGAAACTGACCCTTTATCAGTCGATTTCTGGAACTCGAAACATTTGATGTATTTGCAGTCATTGGGTTGAATCTGTGAACTTTTTTCTTTTTCTGTGTCGCTCTCCTTTGCGCTCGTGCCTCTGCCTTGTAGATGCGTTTTTCATCTTCGGAATCTGAAGCCAGCTGATGCGATTCGTATTCGTTAACCACTCTCCAGCCAAGGTCGGATGAATCCGCAAGTGCGATCAGTTTTTGGCGATGTGATAAAAGTTCGATACCTTCTTGTATCCGTACTCCGGCAGATTCTGCATCAATGTCTTCTGCTCATTCCAAACACACCTGGGCGCTCCGCATTTTGTCTAAGACTTTTACGTTAACGCGGTGTTGTTCTTCGTGATGCGGCTTTTTGAATTTGTAGTCTTCTTTTACGTGTGCCGCGCCATCTCCGCCGTTAGGCTTGGACAATTTGCTGTCGATCAGCACAGTTAACTTGTTTAGAAGGTCCGTTTGGGATTCTTTGACCGCTGCGCTGATTTTAGAGTCGACATCGGTATCCATGGGTCTCGACATGTTGACAGATCGAGTGTCGCGCTAGAAGTGAATTTTCGCAACGAACACGTGACCTTCCAAACCAATTACGATACCTCATTGGCTAACCACATGTCACGTGTTCGTAAACAACTCACTTACGCCCAAGTTTAGATACGTCCAGTTCCCGCGCTATGCATCGTTATTATTAACCCCGTGACCGACAAGACAAATGTTTTGCACTATTACTCCGAAACGTGCAAAACTATCACTATGCGCTCTGATCTTCAATTAAGTCACAAACTACCATAATCTAATCAGTGTGCAGATCGGTATCGCCAAATGAGAAATATGGACGGTATCCTCACCGAAACAGACATGATTCTCAATGGAGCGGACTCTCCCGCGATAGGAGTTGGTGATATCGTACCGTCACACGTACATGACAACCCGATGCAGTATTCTGAAAGCCAATCGCCTCCCTGTTTTCGTGATACAAACTATGAGGACGCAATGGAAAAACTTAATGAAATGGCGTCACTCAATCTAAGAGACCCCATAGACCTATCTACTTCATTTGTCAAACTAGCAGAAACTGACCCTTTATCAGTAGATTTCTGGAACTCGAAACATTTGATGTATTTGCAGTCATTGGGTTGAATCTGTGAACTTTTTTCTTTTTCTGTGTCGCTCTCCTTTGCGCTCGTGCCTCTACCTTGTAGATGCGTTTTTCATCTTCGGAATCTGAAGCCAGCTGATGCGATTCGTATTCGTTAACCACTCTCCAGCCAAGGTCGGATGAATCCGCAAGTGTGATCAGTTTTTGGCGATGTGATAAAAGTTTGATACCTTCTTGTATCCGTACTCCGGCAGATTCTGCATCAATGTCTTCTGCTCATTCCAAACACACCTGGGCGCTCCGCATTTTGTCTAAGACTTTTACGTTAACGCGATGTTGTTCTTCGTGATGCGGCTTTTTGAATTTGTAGTCTTCTTTTACGTGTGCCGCGCCATCTCCGCCGTTAGGCTTGGACAATTTGCTGTCGATCAGCACAGTTAACTTGTTTAGAAGGTCCGTTTGGGATTCTTTGACCGCTGCGCTGATTTTAGAGTCGACATCGGTATCCATGGGTCTCGACATGTTGACAGATCGAGTGTCGCGCTAGAAGTGAATTTTCGCAACGAACACGTGACCTTCCAAACCAATTACGATACCTCATTGGCTAACCACATGTCACGTGTTCGTAAACAACTCACTTACGCCCAAGTTTAGATACGTCCAGTTCCCGCGCTATGCATCGTTATTATTAACCCCGTGACCGACAAGACAAATGTTTTGCACTATTACTCCGAAACGTGCAAAACTATCACTATGCGCTCTGATCTTCAATTAAGTCACAAACTACCATAATCTAATCAGTGTGCAGATCGGTATCGCCAAATGAGAAATATGGACGGTATCCTCACCGAAACAGACATGATTCTCAATGGAGCGGACTCTCCCGCGATAGGAGTTGGTGATATCGTACCGTCACACGTACATGACAACCCGATGCAGTATTCTGAAAGCCAATCGCCTCCCTGTTTTCGTGATACAAACTATGAGGACGCAATGGAAAAACTTAATGAAATGGCGTCACTCAATCTAAGAGACCCCATAGACCTATCTACTTCATTTGTCAAACTAGCAGAAACTGACCCTTTATCAGTAGATTTCTGGAACTCGAAACATTTGATGTATTTGCAGTCATTGGGTTGAATCTGTGAACTTTTTTCTTTTTCTGTGTCGCTCTCCTTTGCGCTCGTGCCTCTACCTTGTAGATGCGTTTTTCATCTTCGGAATCTGAAGCCAGCTGATGCGATTCGTATTCGTTAACCACTCTCCAGCCAAGGTCGGATGAATCCGCAAGTTTGATCAGTTTTTGGCGATGTGATAAAAGTTCGATACCTTCTTGTATCCGTACTCCGGCAGATTCTGCATCAATGTCTTCTGCTCCTTCCAAACACACCTGGGCGCTCCGCATATTGTCTAAGACTTTTACGTTCACGCGATGTTGTTCTTCGTGATGCGGCTTTTTGAATTTGTAGTCTTCTTTTACGTGTGCCGCTCTATCTCCGCCGTTATAGGCTTGGACAATTTGCTGTCGATCAGCACAGTTAACTTGTTTACAAGGTCCGTTTGGGATTCTTTGACCGCTGCGCTGATTTTAGAGTCGACATCGGTATCCATGGGTCTCGACATGTTGACCGATCGAGTGTCGCGCTAGAAGGGAATTTTCGCAACGAACACGTGACCTTCCAAACCAATTACGATACCTCATTGGCTAACCACATGTCACGTGTTCGTAAACAACTCACTTGCGCCCAAGTTTAGATACGTCCAGTTCCCGCGCTATCCATCGCTATTATTAACCCCGTGACCGGCAAGACAAATGTTTGGCATAATTACTCCGAAACGTGCAAAACTATCACTATGCGCTCTGATCTTCAATTAAGTCACAAACTACCATAATCTAATCAGTGTGCAGATCGGTATCGCCAAATGAGAAATATGGACGGTATCCTCACCGAAACAGACATGATTCTCAATGGAGCGGACTCTCCCGCGATAGGAGTTGGTGATATCGTACCGTCACACGTACATGACAACCCGATGCAGTATTCTGAAAGCCAATCGCCTCCCTGTTTTCGTGATACAAACTATGAGGACGCAATGGAAAAACTTAATGAAATGGCGTCACTCAATCTAAGAGACCCCATAGACCTATCTACTTCATTTGTCAAACTAGCAGAAACTGACCCTTTATCAGTAGATTTCTGGAACTCGAAACATTTGATGTATTTGCAGTCATTGGGTTGAATCTGTGAACTTTTTTCTTTTTCTGTGTCGCTCTCCTTTGCGCTCGTGCCTCTACCTTGTAGATGCGTTTTTCATCTTCGGAATCTGAAGCCAGCTGATGCGATTCGTATTCGTTAACCACTCTCCAGCCAAGGTCGGATGAATCCGCAAGTTTGATCAGTTTTTGGCGATGTGATAAAAGTTCGATACCTTCTTGTATCCGTACTCCGGCAGATTCTGCATCAATGTCTTCTGCTCCTTCCAAACACACCTGGGCGCTCCGCATATTGTCTAAGACTTTTACGTTCACGCGATGTTGTTCTTCGTGATGCGGCTTTTTGAATTTGTAGTCTTCTTTTACGTGTGCCGCTCTATCTCCGCCGTTATAGGCTTGGACAATTTGCTGTCGATCAGCACAGTTAACTTGTTTACAAGGTCCGTTTGGGATTCTTTGACCGCTGCGCTGATTTTAGAGTCGACATCGGTATCCATGGGTCTCGACATGTTGACCGATCGAGTGTCGCGCTAGAAGGGAATTTTCGCAACGAACACGTGACCTTCCAAACCAATTACGATACCTCATTGGCTAACCACATGTCACGTGTTCGTAAACAACTCACTTGCGCCCAAGTTTAGATACGTCCAGTTCCCGCGCTATCCATCGCTATTATTAACCCCGTGACCGGCAAGACAAATGTTTGGCATAATTACTCCGAAACGTGCAAAACTATCACTATGCGCTCTGATCTTCAATTAAGTCACAAACTACCATAATCTAATCAGTGTGCAGATCTGTATCGCCAAATGAGAAATATGGACGGTATCCTCACCGAAACAGACATGATTCTCAATGCAGCGGACTCTACCACGATATGAGTTGGTGATATCGTACCGTCACACGTACATGACAACCCGATGCAGTATTCTGAAAGCCAATCGCCTCCCTGTATACGTGATACAAACTCTGAGGTAGCAATGGAAAAACTAAATGAAATGGCGTCACTCAATCTAAGAGACCCCAGACCTATCTACTTCATTTGTCAAACTAGCAGAAACTGACCCTTTATCAGTCCATTTCACAACATACCTCTCATGGATCCTACAATATCTTAGGAATACACCAAAAGGTACTTTCATTGACATACTGTTAAATTCAACAAACAGTCGTTCAACAACCCTGAAGGGAATTAAATGCGTGCCTCTCTATTCGATGAGTTACTTAAACAAGCGAGATCTGGAATTTTGGACATCAATGTCAACTGTGCACTCAAACAGCGTAGAGTCAACCGCGAAATACCATGCAGAGAAACAGTGCTGGCTGTTAAATACTCGCATGATATTTATCATATGATGCTGTGTATTCTCGATGAAAAAGCTGAACACATAGCAGATATACTAACAGCACCTAAAGTCGTCATAGAAAATTCGCCATCAGATGAAATACCTACATATCCTGATTCAACAAAGAATGTGTCCGAAAACATAGATAATTCTAAGTGTTCGAACCAATTCACAGCCTTTCTGACCTATGTGCCAAGACAACCCCAGGGACATAACTTTCAACCCGGGGAGAACACAGACAATCTCTAAGTCGTGGGGGCCGCTAGATTACCACACATATCAGCGCCACTGTTGGCTACATCAAGATTGCGAAATACTGGACATCGAACCAGATTACTGGACACCATGCAGTACCCATACCCGACACATACACAGGAGGATAATTGGGAAGTAAACAGAACGATTATGGGATTAGCGAGACCAGATACTTCGCCAGGAAAAGCTACTGAAACCTAACGCAGCGCGATGGATAGGGAGAAGATTCTAAAGAGCACACAAGAAAAACTACCCCGCTTGGTTAACCTAGAAACGCCCCAATTGACGCACCATGAAATGCGAACCGAGCCGGAATAATACCGTTCCTGTATTTGAACACGGACGAATCGAGACCCGACACACAGTTCTGACCGACTACCCAGCAGTTACCAAGACTTCTCGGACGCTAAGAAGACAGCTAGGATCTCTAGCTAGAAGCATGGACGGAAACACAAGGTAAACATTATGATCTTGTGATTCTAACAACATCTCACTGATGCGCCGACGGAAGAAGAAGAGCAGACGACAGGAAGACAAACTCAACCGGAACTCAACCGAGTAGATGACAAGCAGACACGCCCGACCTATGAAGACGGAAGAGGACCCTAAACCGAGCAGACGACAGGAAGATAAACTCAACTAGGAGAACCCCAGATGCCGATGATTGAACATTATTGACTTTGTTGTAAATAAATAATCAAACCGTTCTGATAGTCTTAAGAGTTATATGTACCCGTATTGGCACACCTATACAAGACAGTATCCGAAATGAAGGAACAAAACAGAGAATACTCAGATAAACTGGCCCAAACGATGACCAAACTGATTGAGAAAATGAACTCAAATGATAAACTGATAAATCAGTTGTCGGAACGGATTGACGACATTGAGGAAAAGTTAGAGGCAAATGAACTTGACATTGATCGCACGGTTGACGAACGTTGCTCTGGTGTCTCCAAACTTAGAAGTGACATACGATGTATTAAAACTGACCACGTGACGATGCAAGATAAAATCCACACACTAACAAAAACGGTTAATTCAAACACAGGATATATTGGAACGCTTAAGGGAAAAGGAAAACAGAAACAAACCAAAGGATAAAAAACTTATGTGAAACACACCCCAAAGGAGGTAGATACATCGAGCACGAACCCAGATGAAAATTCAATTGAATCACACGATGAACAAAAACCATCAACTGAAGACAGCTCAAACAAAACCACTACATATGTGTCGGAAAATAATGTAACGGAAATCAACGTAACTGGCGATGACCTCGAGTCAAAGTGTATGAACAAAATGGACGAAAAGCTCAATAAATTCGCTTCCCTGTTCAAAAACTTTGCCAACACTTTAAATGGAATTGGCGTCGCATTCAATCACACGTACGCTCAACACTGACTGCTGAGTCACGTGTCAAAGATGGACGCTAGGTAGATTTTTAAGTAAACAGTTCTTTAATTTCGGAATAGGACTCACATAATGAATTCACTGGGGACGGACTTGAAGTGACGGAACTTATGGTAACCTCCGCTACTGTGATGTGAAGTTTTTAAGCGCGATCGCCCAGCTACATGTTGATTATTCGAAGGATTCGTTTAGAGGATTAACTTTCGATGGCGTAAGTCGAACACACAAAATACAAGCACCTCTCGTACCGAACACTCTGATTGCATCGAGAACACTGGGCGCACATTATATAGCGGAATTCTGATATCTTTGTAAACCCTCGTGACAATTATACCATATTTTGGAGAAATTTTGTTTGATGAAGTGAACTACAATTAAACATTTTCAAAATTGACCCTTGACCCCCCATTGCTCACAGCGGCTATAGGTCGATTGCCAATCATAACAACAACAATAGACATTCCAATCTTACTACGCCGTAGTATTGTGCACTGAAGCAGGACAATATATATGGACAGCAACAGCGATAATCCAGACAAGCGTCAACGCGGCTCAGACGACAGCGTACTTGAGTCAATGGACCCCAAAAAACTAAGGGAACTCAGTGATACAGGGAGTTCCTCCGTGTTTGATATAGGAAATCCATATGACAATCACTGACAATCCAAACCAACCACAGCCTACGAAAACATACACTCATCGATCCGAGTTATTGAGAGAATTTAAAGACGCACTCCGTGATCCAGATTTCCAGGCCTCAATGAGGAGCATATTCAAAAGCGTCCGTCTAGAAACAAGCGATAAATTACAGAGTAGAGATTCTGACATCGAAAACTCCAACTCAGAACTACTAAGCAGACTATCAGCCCTCGAAGCGGACGCTAAAATTCGAGACGAGCGCATATACCAACTGGAATCGGACCTCGACGGACTAAAACAATATGGAATGAGGAATTCTCTGCGCATCACGGGGATACCGGAACATTCAGGGGAGTCTGTAGAGAAGCTCATCCAAGATGTTGGAAATGAAATCGGGGTACCCATCGAACCGGAAGATATCGAGCGCGCTCATCGCTCGGGGAAATCAGGAAACACCAGGTCAATCTTAGTACGATTCCAACACTACAAAAAGAGCGACAAATTTTATCGTGCTAGGAGAAACCTTAAAGATTCAAGGAAATACAATGAACATTTAACAAACAAGCGCTGGCAGATGGCTGGCGAGTGCCGCAAAATGAAGAAGGATACAAAAATAGAATCGACATGGACCTTCAATGGCATCATTTTAGCAAAGGACTTGCAACAACATGTTCATCGCGTCGACAGCTTTGTCGAATTTGATGACTTCAGACGGGACTTATTTAGTCCAAGACCAAAGCCAGACCGTGGTACACACACTGTTCATGTCATGCACCTATCCAGCCACCAGCTGAAAAACTGACATATTCATTGAGCTATACATACGTTCCCCTGTCACTACATACAATGTATACTATTGACCCAATCATCATCCAATCTATCAATCCAAATAATATATAGTCTAGCATTATAGACTCTGACAATGTGTAGTCACTGATTGACGCTTAATCAATGAATACGAGTTACTAAACTAGCAACTAAAGAAGATGTAACTATCTCTTCCCTGCAACTTGTCCGGGTTTTCTGTAAGGCGGGTGGGAATGGTGATTATGTGGGCATATAGCGACAGCTTGTGCCACTAAATAATAAAACTATACGAAATTTCATTCAAAATTGGTCGATTTCTTATGTACCATCCCCCAGGATATCTGTAAGTGGTCAACCGAGGGTCAACTGGTCCGGGTTTTCAGTAAGGCGGGTAGGAATGGTGATTATGTGGGCATATAGCGACAGCTTGTGACACTAAATACTCAAAAAATACGAAATTTCCTTCAAAATGTGTCGATTTCTTATGTACCACCCCCCAGGATATCTATAGGTGGTCAACCGAGGGTCAACTGGTCCGGGTTTTCTGTAAGGCGCGTCGGAATGGTGATTATGTGGGCATATAGCGACAGCTTGTGCCACTAAATACTCAAACTATACGAAATTTCCTTCAAAATTGGTCGATTTCTTATGTACCATCCCCCAAGATATCTGTAGGTGGTCAACCGAGAGTCAACTGGTCCGGGTTTTCTGTAAGGCGGGTATGAATGGTGATTATGTGGGCATATAGCGACAGCTTATGCCACTAAATACTCAAACTATACGAAATTTCCTTCAAAATTGGTCGATTTCTTATGTACCATCCCCCAGGATATCTGTAGATATCATTATCTTAAATAGTATCCGACGACAGCTTATCTTTTACTCAAACAAAATATCAAAACCCATTGTCCGAAGCCCGATGCCCACCCTCCCAGATAATTTCGTGACCCTACTCAGAAATCCTCGCGGAGGACGCGATTTCTATGACATATTAAACCACGATTGCCATGTTCCCACTTCCCATGCAAAATGGCGAATAGAAATAGGCGAAGAAGAAATTGACTGGAATATATACAATAAACTACCATTTTCCACGACGCCTGACACAAAGCTTCAATGGCTTCAGTATAGAATTAACTCTAGAATTATATCAACTAATAGCTTCCTGAAAATAGCCAAAATTCGACAACATGACACATGCGTGCGTTGCAAAGACAAGAAGGAAAGCATATCACATATATTTTGGGAATGTGAACACGTTCAAACTTTTCTGACAGACATACATTCATGGGGTAACCGAAACAACGTCAAATTGCAAGCGACTAAACGAATAATGATAATTGGGTCCCGCTGTGTAAATGACAATTATACCACTAATTTATTCTGGCTCTTAGTAAAACAATATATCTATAGAACAAAATTCACACCAGAAAAATTAACAATTTCGTCATTCCAAGGAGATTTACGCTTTCGATATAAATGTGAAAAATATAATGCATATGGGCGGCCATTCGGTCGGAAATTACATGAAATAAAAGTTAATGGTGGCTTGTAAAAACAATAGTCTCGATTTTTCAAACCAATGGTCGTTCTTGAATTCTATAAGAGACAATTCCGATTCAATAGACATAGATTCAAACCAAATAGTCTCGATTTTCAAACCAATGGTCGTTCTTGAATTCTATAAGAGACAATTCCGATTCAATAGACATAGATTCAAACCAAATAGTCTCGATTTTCCAACCAATGGTCGTTCTTGAATTCTATAAGAGACAATTCCGATTCAATAGAAATAGATTCAAACCAAATAGTCTCGATTTTCAAACCAATGGTTGTTCTTGAATTCTATAAGAGACAATTCCGATTCAATAGACATAGATTCAAACCAAATAGTCTCGATTTTCAAACCAATGGTCGTTCTTGAATTCTATAAGAGACAATTCCGATTCAATAGACATAGATTCAAACCAAATAGTCTCGATTTTCAAACCAATGGTCGTTCTTGGATTCTTTAAGAGACAATTCCGTTTCAATAGATATAGATTCAAACCAAATAATCTCTATTTTCAAACCAATGGTCGTTCTTGGATTCAATGAGAGACAGTTCCGTTTTAATAGATAAAGATTCATAATCAGTGTTGACCGATGCAAAATTAATGTTCTATTTTAATTAAATAGCATTCACTGTTCAACTAATATCCAATAACACATAATTAGTAAGATTCGCGCATATTCAATAAACGTACATTCCGTTTCAATCAGGGGGGGGGGGGGTCATCCACTTTTTTCCATACACTAGGCCGGGGTGGGTGGGTGGTTCAGCTGCGAAAAAGTCACTTTTTTCCTGAGTGGTCGCAATTTTTTCCTCTTACAACATTTCTTCAATATAAATGCCTCAAAGTGTTCAGCATCATTGTTAAGGTGTGTATGACACTTAGGGCAGTGCTTAGGGGGGGGGGGGGGTAGTTAGTAGCACATGAATAAACTTTAATATATATAAAATGAAAAAAGCTATTCATTTATCTCATTAATATTTACTCAATATACCTGATCAGACCAGATGACTCAGTCAAAATTGTATCGGAACTTGGCATGGGACTATAGACTGCAACAACGCATATCACTGAGATAATAATCTTGAGATGGTGGGACCCAGATAAAAAATTGGGCGAGCATACATAGACCTTGAATGTGTAGATATGGAGAAGGCTGCTAAGTGGAATAAACAAAATCAGAACAGATGAGTGAAAAGAAGGGAAAGAAAATATAATATAACTTAATATAATATGCAAGTCTAAAAATAATGTGATGGTCATCAGCAAAATGATCGAAGTCTGCAGAGGGCGAATTTGGCGATACTACCCGGCATAGCATCAACAAATTCAACCTCTAACGACCTCATTTATTTATTTTGGTCTCGACCAACCATGGAGAACTAGCTACATATGAGGGTCACATATGGTGAATTTGGTAATGCTATAGCCCACTCTGATGGGTAGCATCACAAAACTCGCCCTCCTTGGAGCTTATTCTGCAGACTGCATATGACTGTCTTATTTTCAAGTTTCTATTTACACGCAGTACATGTATTTGTATGAATGCTTGACCTGGGTCTGGCCTTAGCACAGTACCTAGCCCAAGAACTCAGCTCATGGAAATGAAAATTAGTTTTGTGATACATAGTGGATTTCAGCTGAATACCTGTATTGTTGGAGAGTTAATTGCCAGGTGGTGTTGCCCTAATAATTTTTTCAAAAATCATAATTGACATAAATTCATGTGATACTATGGGACACATCTAAAGTTACACTTTCTGTGATGAAAAGAAGGTACACTAATGCTTTTATATTTGTTTACATGTATAATGAGCATTATGAGCTACCTTAGACAATATTTGGGGAAGAATCAATCAATAATTTACTGATCAGCACATGTATTCTGTGTGTTATTTTGGGTTTTTCCAGGTATTTTTTTAGAACCTGTGTAACTGTAATACTGACCATCAAGCTTAAATGGTGTGATATTACAGATTTGGAGGTAAAAAGGGGGTGGGTACCCCGCATGAAATTGGAAAAAATATTTTTTCCTTCAATAGGGGGTGGTGGGTATCCAAGAGCCGGAAAAAAGTTTTTTCAGCCTAATGTCATGTCACTTTTTTCCGACCCCCCCTGTTTCAATGGCCATATTTTCTTAATCAATATACATATTTCAAACTAATAGTCGTTCTTGGATTCAATAAGAGACAATTCCGTTTCAATAGACATAGATTCAAACCAAATAGTCTAGATTTTCAAACCAATGGTCGTTCTTGAATTCTATAAGAGACAATTCCGTTTTAATAGATATGTTTTCTTAATCAATAGAATCTATTTTAAAACCAATAGCCAACCTGATGTGAATTGAACGGTGGTGGGGTCTCAAGCCAAACTCTCAGGCGCATAATAATCGTGATGGCCTAATAATAGTGATTGGTAGGGATTTAGGCTGATTTTAATAATGTCCCAATGTAAATATTAGTGATCATTGGGAATTTTCTCCAAATTAATAATCGTGCTGTCACTATTATTAGGCACCTGAGAGTACCCCTTCACATTAGAAAAAATGCCATTGAATGGCATAAGTTGCTTGAGGATAGAAGTGATCTATCATACCACTGTAAATTCAACCATGCGCTTCCTATTAAATAATAATGCCAAGCAGGACTGGGGCAGGGATACCAGAACATGCTCACTGGATGCAATCACATTAATACTACATACTATATATATTCTGAAGTAGTTTGATAAAAGATAGATCATGCCATGAATCTCTACTCTGACGGTGTCAGCCAGAGTACTATAGTAGAGATTCTTCATGGCATAATCTAAGAAATGTGCTCCATTTAAAACGAAAAAAATCATAATGTAGTATGGCGAAGTTGTGCAAAGTGGCATACTGTTGGGAATTCATAAAGGAAGGCATAAAATCAGCGATATTGTATTTGGTGTTACCTAGATCATACCATGAACCTGTACTTTGGCTAACGCTACGGCGTTAGCCAGAGTAGAGAATCATGGCATGATCTAGGTGTTACGGAGAAAAGTGCACCATTTAGAATGAAAAAAATGTAACATACAATCACAAAATTGTGGAAAGAGGCACACCGCTGAATGGGGAAGTCACACACGAAGGCATAAAATCAGCGTTATTGATAATTTTAACCAGAAAGTCTCAAATTGGCATCGCAAAATTGTATTCGGCGTTACCTAGATCATGCCATGAATCTGTACTTTGGCTAACGCTACGGCATTAGCCAGAGTAGAGAATCATGGCATGATCTAGGTGTCACCGAGAAAATTAAACCATTTAGAATGAAAAAAATGTAACGTACAATCACAAAATTGTGGAAAGAGGCACACCGCTGGCTGGGGAAGTCACACACGAAGGCATAAAATCAGCATTATTGTCATATTGATATTTTTACCAGAAAGTCTCAAATTGGCATCGCAAAATTGGATTTAGGGCGACCAAGAAAAGTGCCTCATTCAGAACGAAAAACGTATAATAGTCAAGTTGTGTAAAGTGGCACACCGTTGGGTGGGGAATTCACAAAGGAAGACACTTAATCAGTGTCATGTATATTTTGGACTTGAAAGTGTCCAATGACCATTGCCAAATGGGGCCTAGGTGATGGAATAAAAAGTGAAAAGTTCAGAATGAAAAAAATCATATGTAAAATCATGAAGATATGGAACCACGCTACCCGTAGGTGCGGAATTGACTCAGGAAGACATGGGACAAGGGAAGTCTGGGTCTTCAGGTTAAAAGTTTGCCATTCCCATCGCTGAATAGGTCGTGGGGGCTAATACGTCGAAAACGCAGAAAGCCATGTGCGCCGATTCAAGCGGCTGGTAAATGAAATTAAATCGTATTGGGAACCTAAGAACCAATCCCCGCGGTCATATTATATCATTAGTCGATGACTGCACCAAAGTTATTTGAAAACATTACTCAGTTTACTTACATTTGATGAAAAACGACGAGAGAAGTTTCGCTTTTGAACAAAAATGTCTGCCGACGTGCAATCTCTTCCGGGTATGGGTCACATGACCGGAGATCATGTGACCGGTCGAAATGGCGATTGTCCGAGGCCGTCCTTGATGAGAGTAGCGAGATTGGACGGATGTGGTGTCAACATCTGACCTAACATTAACAATATCTGATGATATTCCCTGCAATAAATTGTGAAAACGTTATAAATGTCAATAGTTTCTCTAACATGCTTAATATTTTAGTATGGGGGTATTTTTTTTCTATGCAAATTTTCATCACTCTCTATACACCGGAAGTGCTATAGCGCCAGTATTGGTACGATGGCACATTGTAAATTATACCAGACACTGTACATTACATAGAATTGCGCAAATTAATCTCAGCCGTTTATGGTTGGTTTGAAACTGAAACTTGTATCTTGGTGTAATTTCTACAGAGGAGTGATATACATGTAGGCTCAACCCGAATGCGTCCAAAGTCACATTTTTGCATTAATGACGTAACATAGTCCTAAAAACACATTTCAGTATTCTGAAGTGTATTTAGACCTAATTTGTATATCAAGTACATGTACATCACCCCAATTGGGCATCCCAATCATGGAGTAAGCCATCATTTCCCGAGCAATGCCGGGTATGCATCCACTAATGACAACATTTATTTAACTTCCATCTCGAAGCATGTCAACGTTAAACTACTTGATGCAGGTCGATGACAACATTAACTTCAAAAACAAAATTTTTGATTTTCTGAGCAACATTTGTTTTTAAAAGAGTTTAAAAGCGAAAGGTGCCTGATGGCAGCCATGTTTTTTGAATAGGCATGGCCAAAATCACTCGTTCCCATCTACATGTTAATGTACACAGCAAATTTCATGATTGGATGACATATGTGGGCAGACGGGCAGATGGATGACGCATGATGGCAATAGCTTATCTTGACTATTTCAAGTTAAGCCAATAAGACATGATAGCTCACATTGTTGGATCAATGCTAGAAACTTTAGTGTAAAAGCCAGCTTTGGTCACTAGGACGTAACAATTTACAGATACAGTGTGGAACCTTTGAACAAATCACAACCGTTTAAACAATTATTGAAGGGCTATATTGTTGTTCTCAATTGTTCGGTATCCTAGACCACCAGATGGCATTGAAATTGAATTAATTGGTTTTGGTATAGGAGCTTTATTAAGATTGTATAACTTTGCTCCAATCCCTTTTGTTTATTTATAAAAATAAAGTTTCAACTTTACGTATACTTTGAGTAACATTTATTATAATAAACTCACTGTACATTCAGAAGAATGTTCTCTCAGCAGTGCCAGAGATACCATCTCTCCACACTGCTTGCACTCTTCTTCAATGTTGCACTCAGCAACAAGCTCATCATCAATGATGATGTCTTGTTGTATGGGTCGAAGATATAATCTTCCTGTGTTAATATCCATCAAATCAGGCACTGAAACAGTACCAATATATGAGCAGAACGTTAAAACCGTTCTGCTCCTATCTTGAGTTTTAAGAATCTCCAAGCCTCCTACATCTGCATAGCTTGGATATTCCCTGAAAATAAGAACAGTCGATTAGCCATGATCATGGGGCTTATTCTCATTTTGCCGAAGAGTCTGCAGAAATATTGCCAGCAAGGTTTGAGCGTCGCGTCTATAGTCCGTATAAATTGATTAAATAAGAGTTTGCTCTCGATGCATTGTTGTTTTAGCATGCCCCTTAAATATATATCTTTATTCCTCCATATAATGAAGAGCATATATATAAACATTATAAATAAATTGAGAACACAAATACATCCTGCATGCAGGAATTTGGCTATACAATATATAGGGTTATATAATTTGACTGACAAAGACAAATACGAACATATTTGAGGGCATATAAGTATGTATACCCTCACGAGCACCGACACGATCACACATCCGCACATTCACATACACGCCCACCCTCACATACATACATACACATAGATACATAGATTTTCATGTTCACTCAGTGAAATAGTAGTAAACTGTTGTTTTAAAACCGGGGATTGACCATTCACCATATCTGGTCCATTATTCTGGAACCGTCTGGCAGATAACTGATCCATTTATACCATTTGATTAAATTAAATATGGACTAAAGACTCATTTATTTGAAAGAGTTTATAAACACTTAAAATGTAACTGTAAAGATAAGCGCAAATGGTTTGGAAATAAGGACAATATTTATTAATCTGTGAATGTAGCATCTCACATGCATACATGTATTTATTGTAAAGCCCGTGGGCACAATTTTGTGAAAAACTGGCTCTAAACTATATCATTATTATAGTGACAATTCGTATTGAGCTATAAAAACCCTATCAATTTCCTATCTTCGTCATGGTAAGTTCTTGAGTAAATGTATTCTTCCCCAAAGATATCCAAACATGATCCACCACATCAAGAAAGAGCATACATAGACAAAATCGACCGTACTGCAAGTTACTGGCAGCAGCAGGGTTCAACCACAAAGAGAATACATGTATATTGGACAGTGAATGCGTCTCTCATTTCAAGAGAGTATTTAGTGAAAACCAGATTGGCATTCTAGAATAATTGGATTCTATCGCCGAATAAGTTCGCCATTTATCTTTTTGTTAAAATATTGTCGTGTATTTGTTATATCTGTTGTCTCCTTGTATATATTTTATTAATTATTTTACAAAAATATATAAATAAAAGATGACACAGATTATTTCCTAACATCGAAATTGAATCAGTGCCAAAGTTATAAACCCCCAGATGTGACATATCATTAAAACCTCAAAAGCTGAGGACAAACCATTACAACCCCAAAAGAAATGAGGAATAGACAATAAGCAACAAACGATTGAACTAGGGGATTATCAACACCTATTGCAGGTACTCCCGGAAACAATAGCCATCGGCAGATTGAGATGCTCCCGATCACGGATGACCAACCTTATCCACATTCAACAGTGTTTGATATCCATTGAATTAATTGTTCAAATAAAACTATAATTAAGTGAGTTATATAACAAGAATCTATACCTAGGTGCTTCATGGCACTTAAGTAAATGTTAAAATAATAATTTAAGAACTGTTCAACCTCCATTACTAGAATCTACAAATGCATGTTTACCTTGAAAAGAGAAAATTGGAAAATATTCACTGCACAACATAACTTTCATATATATATATATATATATATATATACTAGCCGGTGAGCCCGACGTTGTCCGGGCTATTCAAAAACCATTTCAAGTCGATAGCTCAACCTGTTTCCGAGATCTGGTCTGCGCATGCGCGAAGCTGACGTCGCACGGGCTTGGCGACCCGATAACATTTGTATCCGGGGCAAGATACATTCACATAGCAAATTTCAAGTCGATAGCTCCACCCGTTTCCGAGATGTGGTCTGCGCATGCGTGAAGCTGGCGTCGCACGGGCTCGCGACCCGATAAAATTCGTATCCGGGGCAAGATACATTCACATACTGTGAATGGCTTTAAATTCGTTGGTATCAATTTTCGTGGTTCAGCCATTTATGACTTTTTCGTCGGTTCGTAAATTCGTGGTTCCGCCAGTGCTAAATGTCACCTCCAAATCCCCAATAACAACAATCAAATCAAACTAATAGACGTGTAGATACATCGACGGGCCATCGGTAATTGCGCATCCGCACTGCAGGCGTAATTAGCACGTCGCGTGTACAAGCTTTTGTTGCCGGCTATCGAGAATATTAACGACGGGGTTGTATTACTTAAGCATACAGAAGTAAGCATACAGAAGCTAGGTGAAAGTACTCGCTTCTCAAAACAATGTGAGACCGGGGATTAATTATTTACTGAAGCCAACATCTATTAGTCTGCACCATGTGAAATACAACCCCAAATGGTCAACAACATAATGCAAATATGTCTCTTAAATGCTTAATGTTAAAAAGTGGTAAGATTGGTTTTCGTCCTCCTACAACTCCTGGATTACCTGACCCGAACCATAGTTCGGATTATGATACTGCTCTACTTTGACAAGTAGCTAACGATTCTGTTGACAACAAACTCGGCTCCAGTTCCAACAATGTTGAAAAAGAAAACGTGGCGAGTATGTGACTTAACGATGAGGAAACTCGTGTGAAAATTGCGAGACATTTAATAGACAGTGGTGTTGCCAGTGCATCTAGAAAATATTCTACGTAATTGAACAGGAAGGTGAGTGGAACAACTGTGAGGGGTATGCGTAACCAGTAATAGTTGATATGTTATTTATTTATATGAAGTTTAAACATTGTAATTAGACCGTAGTAACTCTTCCATTAATGTACTCCCAGTTTGATAGAGTTACCTCCCTAGGCTTTGATTTTAAATTGGGACAATAGAGTTAACTCCCACATGACATTTCTTATTTCTCAAAATCGATCTAGTTTCGAAGATTAATTTTTCGTGGGGTTTTTAATTTCGTGGTTAGCAGCAACCACGAAAATCATGAAAACTGGACCCCCACGAATAAATGTACTTTTACAGTACCAAATTTAAAGTCGATAGCTCCACCCTTTTCCGAGATATATATATTGCCCAATGTCATTTGCGGATACATCGCCCGTTGATGAGTTAACGCGACATCGGCCGGTTAAGAGTTAAACGCGATCCCGTCACGATCTCATGACGGCGGAATAGATTTAAGGAATGTTTTTCGATGACCGAAGCATGGTCCTGCGTTCTTCCCGATAATTAAGGTAGAAACTTTATTAAGGTAGAAACTTTAAACGGACATAAGCGTGTGATACATCGTTGGAATGAGGAAACGCCACAGATTCTAACCATGCAAATTATGTGACTGGCAATTTATTACTCGCGCTATATCGAATCGATTTGTGAGCACCGAACTGAAATATATTAGCGCAAAACGGCGTAAAAACATATTTGACCTGGGCACGTGAAAAGTTGATCTCGGATCTGAAATCTGATATTGACCGCCTGGTCAAACTACACACACGTACCAAGTTCCGTCCCGATCGGTTGAGAATTTTCCGAGATCTGGTCTGCGCATGCGTGAAGCTGGCGTCGCATGGGCTCGGCGACCGGATAAAATTCGTATCCGGGGCAAGATACATTCACATACCAAATTTCAAGTCGATAGCTCCACCCGTTTCCGAGATCTCGTCTGCGCATGCGCGAAGCTGGCGTCGCACGGGCTCGGCGACCCGATAAGATTCGTATCCGGGGCAAGATACATTCACATAGCAAATTTCAAGTCGATAGCTCCACCCGTTTCCGAGATCTCGTCTGCGCATGCGCGAAGCGGGCGCCGCACGGGCTCGCCAATACGACAACGTCCACCGCCTGGTCAAACTACACACACGCACCAAGTTTCGTCCCGATCGGACGAGAATCGTAGATTTGTATTAATGACAAACATACAGACAAACATACAAACATACAGACAAACAAACAGACAGAGGTCTTCAAAATATATATGAGATATATAACAAATAATTCGCTATTTAATTAATGATGCAAACAAAATTAACTTTTAAAAATATTCAGAATAAATTTCTTCATAGTTTGGAAGTACCATATGTGATCTTGAGTCATGTTTATATGCATGTAGACACAGTTAAATAAGTCCAAAATTTGATGTTAATAAAATGAAAGCTTGTTTGTCTGAATGTTAAAAATTAAATTTACATAGTTGTTGAGAACAAGCCATCAACTAATGTGAAGTAATTATTGTCATAAATTATCCATTGGAAAACAGTACTGATGACATTTTGGCAATAGTTAAGTTGAGCTTTAAAAATTAATAACTCACAACTAGAAGCCACTCTGATGTTCCATATATCAACTCAAGCTTGGTGTTGATTGAATGGAAGATGTGATGTGTATGATGTTTCAAAAGAAATTGCTGACATACACATAGTTGAATGACTGGTGCCAACTGGCAATAGCTCACCTTGACTTTGTCAAGTTGAACTAATCAGCTACTTTATAACTCCAGGAATTATAACCCATAGAAAATGAATGATTTTGCTGAAAAATTGTAAATGTTTCACCTCATAATTGCAGATTTGACATCTGCGGATGTTCCGTTCTGGGGAAATACCACCGTTTTCTCTCCCAACCCATTTGCTTTTAGTATTCTTTTTCGTGTTGATGTTGGAACCATTAGTTGATTTCTATTGGCCATTGCAACTATCTTCTTTTTACTGGTTCTGACATTAGTAGATCCTAAAATACATTAAATCATTATTGGAATGAACATATAATTATTGGCTTTAACATTGCTGATAGCAATGGTCAATTATAAGGGCTGCATTCCTCGCAAGATATAAATTGGTATATTCTCATACATGTCGTACATAATTTAGTATGCGGACCGGATTACCTTGATCCGAAGCACTAACTTTTGGGAACTCAAATTTAATATTTTCTAAAAAACTACTGCTGACGTTTGGCCAATCTCATCAACTGGTCGTGAGTGGAAAAATGGGGCTGACTTAATCGGCCCGTGGCACAACGAAAGAGTTAAATGTTATTGAATTGCCCATTTTTTTATCATATATATTCTGTACTGCGTCATAATCAATACATATAGGCCAATACTGATTGGCGGATGCAGCATTGCATGAGGCTGACATCAAATGTAATAGCCCTTCTGCAGAAATGGGAATATACACACTATTATTTATTGCATAAAACTACTAGCATTAGTATGTGCTTATAAACAATCAAACATGACAGTCGGGTCCGTGAAGATTCGGCGGAGGGAAGATTCGCCAGGGAAGATTCGGCAGGGAAGATTCGGCGGGTTTTATCGGCCGAATCTTCCTAGGTTTATACCAATATATTGGGACGGGAGATTTTATGTTTTAAGTTTTATGAATTATGTGGACATATTTTTTAATAATATATTGGATGAATAAATTAAATTAAATGAAGCTATTACTTTTATGATGTTTTGTTTGACATTATTTGTATGTTTTATGAGTGACTGTTTTAGAAGAATAAATTACTTTTATTATTACTTTTGTTATTACTTTTATGATGTTTTGTCATTAGTTTGTTTGACATATTTTATGAGATTATTTTAGGAATTATGATTAATGAAGATTCAATGAGAAAACGAATAAATTTTTTGACAGTAACTATTGTTCACACCACAGTTACTGGACATAAAGTCCCAAAAATAAGGTTTTAATCGAGTTCAGAAATCGGTATCGATTTCTGAACTCGATTAAAACCTTATTTTTGGGACTTTATGTCCAGTAACTGTGTTCACACTCATTTCACGTTGGCACCAAGTGTTTGCATAACAGTCTGTAGAATATACAGAGTCGTCTTTCTGATGGGCAAAATACAGAGAAGAGGACATCAGAACATCGGAATTTCTACAAGAAGTGACCAAGATCTACAGAATCGGCAAGGCAAAGAAATAAGAAGACAAGAAGATAACAAGATTTCTGAACTCGATTAAAACCTTATTTTTGGGACTTTATGTCCAGTAACTGTGTTCACACTCATTTCACGTTGGCACCAAGTGTTTGCATAACAGTCTGTAGAATATACAGAGTCGTCTTTCTGATGGGCAAAATACAGAGAAGAGGACATCAGAACATCGGAATTTCTACAAGAAGTGACCAAGATCTACAGAATCGGCAAGGCAAAGAAATAAGAAGACAAGAAGATAACAAGACAAGACTATTAGTTGATTTTGTATGTTTCAAATAAAGAATGCCGTTATAAATGTATTTTAAATTGTTTTGTTTGTATTTCTGTTACACCTTATGTTATATCAGCTTGTGTAAATATGTTTCATCCATTCTAATAAGTCTAATAAAATATGTCATTACTAAAATGAGTTAATCAAGACCCTATAATCCCTCTAATTAGTTGTTATTGTTACAACAAAGAATAAGTGCGCACACAAGCTTAGTCCCACATAAGCCGTAACCCCTCCACTAATTAGTTAGTACAAACGACTGGCCGAATCTTCCCCGCCGAATCTTCCCTGCCGAATCTTCCCTGCCGAATCTTCCCTCCGCCGAAAAATACATGGCCGAAACTTCCCTCCGCCGAATCTTCCCGTTCCCTGACAGTCAACTGATCATATCAATCCATCCATATATATTATTCAGTCACATTGTGTGCTGGATTGGTTGACTGTCATGCATGTTGCACTGTTTATAAATGGATACTCACTCTCACTGTATATGTTTGTTACACTGGTAAAGTAACATGTAACCAACTTTGTGTGAGATAGTCATTAAATCACAACTTTGAATGAGACAAAGTAATGTTGTATGTTTGCAAACAAAGTTGACTTATTTAAATGAATTGCAAACAAAATACGCAACCTCTAGTAAGCATATTAACGGCAGGCAGCTTGTAGATTGCCACATTCAACATTAGTTATAGAATCAACACTAGTGGGAGTGACTAAAACGCAGAATGGGACGATGGGATGGGACGGTATTTGGGACGGTGCGGGACGGTATTAGAAAACCGGCTATTTATCAATAATACAGCGTGTAGCGGCATCAAAATGGTTATATATAGTCGGTATTAACATGGCGTACAAGGAGCAACAATTTAATAGTCTCATTCGCCAACACAAAGCTCATATTTTCGGCTAAAAATAGACACGTCGGAAATAGGCGATTACGGTCAAACGCAGAACGAAAATGTAAACACCAAATCACCCCATACATTCATATTTCCCTGTCCCACGGTGATATTTTTGCATAAAATGTTAGACTAACATCTTTTCGACATCTCTGTAGCATTTTATTGACCATAATCAAGATGAAAACAACTTTTTTCGTCGATGGGACGGAAGCGAAATTGCAGAACGAAAATGTAAACAAACACCAAATCATCCCATGCATTCACATTTCCCCGTCCCGCGGCGATATTTTTACATAAAATGTTAGATTAACATCTTCTCGACATCATTGTAACATTTTAATGACCATAATAAAGATTAAAACATTTTCTTTTTCGCTGATGGGACGGAAGCGAAATTGCAGAACGAAAATGTAAACAAACACCAAATCACCCCATGCATTCACATTTCCCCGTCCCGCGGCGATATTTTTACATAAAATGTTAGATTAACATCTTCTCGACATCATTGTAACATTTTATTGACCATAATCAACATGTTTTTTTTCGCTGATGGGACGGAAGCGAAATTGCAGAACGAACCTTTGGAAATTGCAGAACGGGATGGGACGGTATTAGATAGGATGGGACGGTATTAGAAAACGCAGAACAGCTAAGATAGACCCCTAAACTTGCAGTTTAGCAATAATACAGCATGTAGCAGCACCAAAATGGCTCTATATGGTCATCAGTGCAGAATTTTATTGGTGATCCCATTTTATTGACCATAATCAAGATGAAAACAACTTTTTTCGTCGATGGGACGGAAGCGAAATTGCAGAACGAAAATGTAAACAAACACCAAATCACCCCATGCATTCACATTTCCCCGTCCCGCGGCGATATTTTTACATAAAATGTTAGATTAACATCTTCTCGACATCATTGTAACATTTTAATGACCATAATCAAGATTAAAACATGTTTTTTTTCGCTGATGGGACGGAACCTTTGGAAATTGCAGAACGGGATGGGACGGTATTATATAGGATGGGACGGTATTAGAAAACGCAGAACAGCTAAGATAGACCCCTAAACTTGCTGTTTATCAATAATACAGCAATTAGCAGCACCAAAATGACTCTATATTGTCATCAGTGCAGCATTTTATTGGTGAAACCATTTTATTCACCATAATCAAGATTAAAACATGTTTGTTCGTCGATGGGACGGAAGCTCAGAACAACCATGGGAAATTGCAGAACGAAAATGTAAACAACAAAATCATTCACCGCATTCATATTTCCACGTCCCACTGTGATATTTTTGCATAAAATGTTAGATTAACATCTTTTCGACATCACTGTAGCATTATAATGACCGTAATCAAGATTAAAACAACTTGTTTTGTCGATGGGACGGAACCTTTGGAAATTGCAGAACGGGATGGGACGGTATTAGATGGGATGGGACGGTATTAGAAAACGCAGAACAGCTAACATCTTTTCGACGTCATGACCATTAAAGATTAAAACAACTTTTTTCGATGATGGGATAGCAGCGGCAAAACGCAGAACAACCTTTGGAAATTGCAGAACTAGATGGGACGGTATTAGATGGGATGGGACGGTATTAGATGGGTTGAGACGGTGTTAAAGAACTCAGAACAGAAAGATGGACGGGACAAAAACGCAGAACAACCTTTGGAAACAACAAAATCATTCAATGCATTTACATTTCCCCGTCCCATTGTGACATGTTAAAATGTTACATTTTCTCGACATTTGTGTGGCACAAAACAACTCGTCGCGCCGACGGGACAGCTTGCGTCATCGATATGGGACAGAAGAGCTATGGTAAAACTCAGAACGAACATAACAAAATCAATTTTTACTTACAATTGTGTGGTAAATCCAAATATCACATGCGAGTACTATAAGAATTCACTATTAATGAACGTACAAGGAGAAACCAATATCAAAAATGTTTGACACGGCGTTCAGTTGTTCACACTCTGTTCACGTCGGCACTGAGCTTGAGTTTACGTTGGCACTAAGCTTGTGTTTACATAACTGGTGGCAGATGACACAGACTCTTTAGGGTGATGATATCGTCTCAGTGAGAATTACTCGCTGTTTGTGTTATGCACTTCCGAATGGTGTAGAGTATTCTACTATTCATGTATTTGAAGCTGTTCGAACCAGCAACATGTGGTTAGTGGCAAACACATCTCTCATGGGTTATATAATATAAACTAAGAAACGCTCTTTATTATAATTACAAAACAACAAATTCATTCATATTTCGCCGTCCCATGACGACTATTCTTGACATATGTTAGATTGATATATTCACGACATCAGTGTAGCATTTTAATCTAGTTTAAAAGAACTTGTTTCGTCGATGGGTAAAACGCAGAACGGCCGCAGTAATGGCAGAACGAACATGTAGACCATAAATGCATTCATATTTTGCCGCCGTCCCATGACGATATTTCTGTACATAATATTAGAATAATATCTTCTCGACATCTGTGTAGCATTTTATTGACCATAATCAAGATTAAAACAATTTGTTTCGCTAATGGGACGGAAGTTGAAAAACGCAGAACAGCTTAGGAAATTGCAGAACGAAATGGTAAACAACAACCTCATTTGATAAAAGGCTTTTAGGCTTGTATTACATGTTCTGTTCGTAATTAAATATTGCTTACTCCAAAACATCATTCATATGGGCGGACTTGCATAATTACAGAATGTTTATGTTTCTATTCTTATTTCCTATTACTATCTCCCTTTCCTTGGACCCACACTCTGCTTGCTTATACATACTTGGAATGTCTCCTGTTTATACATTTCTTAATTTGTTGCTCTTTTCTCTTTCTCGTTTTGTGAACAAACAATCTGAAGTTGTCCGCCGACCGGATGTCATTCACTGGGTTTATGTCGCGAGCCGGTCCTCCCCATTTGTAAGTAATTATATTATTAAATGATAGACATTGTTAGCTATCGGGCGAGGATCGGCTGTTATTTTATCAGATCGTCTCGGTTACCGAAAAAGTTCAGACTAGATAGATTATCTTCTCAGCTTACATTGCTATATCTTATTCTAAGATTCCGAGGCATTTCTTCTGAGGTGGCGATCGTTATACTTGTATCACTGTTATTCTTACACTTGCGAGAAACTGAATCAGTACTAGATAATCTCATGAAAATGAATATTGAGCGAACTTACAAATGTGATGGCATTTCTTGTTATCATACAAAGATGCCCATATTCCTTCTAGTTGTTGTATTATTGATAGACCTTATTATATTGCTGATTATCTTAAGCGGAAATATAGAAACTAACCCTGGGCCTATACCAGGATATCCTGCAACCGATAACACATGTTCTATAATACAATTGAATACTCAGAGTATACGACATAAAATGGACACCCTCAATGCGGAATTGACCGATTATGATATTTGTCTTTTTACTGAAACCTGGCTAGACCAGTCTGTTCCTAATTCTGAAATTATGTTTCATGGATATCATGAACCTATACGTAACGATAGGGGATTAGACACAACAGGAGGTGGTGTCTGTATATTTCTGAGAAATACTCTACCGTTTAAAATGAGGCCTGATCTTATAGATCCAAATATTGAATCTGTGTGGGTGGAAGTGTGTCTTAGTGGTAAGAACATTTTAATTGGATGTTTTTACAGACCACCAAACTCGCCAGTCTCGTCATGGGACAGCATCGAAATAAATATTAAAAATGCTATTGATGATGTGCATAAGGTTATCATTGGAGGTGACTTCAATGAAAATTACAATTCCGCGAGCTGCGCCTCAAAAATAAATGGTCTAAAAACTGGATGTGGATTAATCCAGTTAGTTAATGAATGCACTCATTTCACGGAGTCTTCAGAAACCACTCTGGATCTGTTTTAACAAATTATGGTGATATTGTTGATAAAACTGAAGTTATGTCCCCTTTCTTTCCAGAAATGATACGGTACCATTGCCCCGTACAAATTACACTAAACTTCCACATTGAACGTGCGTCAATAATTACTCGACGAATATGGAATTTCGATAGAGCTAACTTCGAGGCAATGAATCATACGTTTTCTGCTTGGGATTACCGGGATATTGTCCGCACCACTCCCGTGTCTGCTCTCGTAACTCACTATACTGATAAAATCCACCAAGTTTGCCAGGAATTTATACCAAGTAAGGTTGTACATATTAGAAGGGACGTTGTACATATTAGAAGGGACGGTCTTAGTGGTAAGAACATTTTAATTGGATGTTTTTACAGACCACCAAACTCGCCAGTCTCGTCATGGGACAGCATCGAAATAAATATTAAAAATGCTATTGATGATGTGCATAAGGTTATCATTGGAGGTGACTTCAATGAAAATTACAATTCCGCGAGCTGCGCCTCAAAAATAAATGGTCTAAAAACTAGATGTGGATTAATCCAGTTAGTTAATGAATGCACTCATTTCACGGAGTCTTCAGAAACCACTCTGGATCTGTTTTAACAAATTATGGTGATATTGTTGATAAAACTGAAGTTATGTCCCCTTTCTTTCCAGAAATGATACGGTACCATTGCCCCGTAAAAATTACACTAAACTTCCACATTGAACGTGCGTCAATAATTACTCAACGAATATGGAATTTCGATAGAGCTAACTTCGAGGCAATGAATCATACGTTTTCTGCTTGGGATTACCGGGATATTGTCCGCACCACTCCCGTGTCTGCTCTCGTAACTCACTATACTGATAAAATCCACCAAGTTTGCCAGGAATTTATACCAAGTAAGGTTGTACATATTAGAAGGGACGTTCCAGAATGGCTTACTTGCGGTTTAAGACAACTAATGAGACAACGAAATAGATTGCATAAAAGTGCTAAAATCAAAAACACACCTAATACATGGAGTAAATTTCGGGCGAAACGAAACGAAGTCATTAGCGCAGTCCGGAAAGCCAAATTGGATTATGATAACAAAATTGATGCAATACTTATTAATGACTCCGACATCTCTAACACAGATATTGTAATGAATCGGCACTCTACGACACGCAGTCACTGAGCCAGGCGGGGTCAAATTATGTAGTTACTTTTAAGAATTGAAGTGTATTTGACTCAAATGATAAATGACAGATTAAAGTGTGTCATTGTTTCCAGTAAGCTCAGACCTAGAATTACGCGTAAAGACTCCATATACATTCACAATTCACTCCTTAAATCTTACCGAACAACTCCAGAAATAAATCACAAATTCACGAACACGTCAGTCGGTCACTGCCTTTTGGCTAACTGTGTCATCGTGTCAAGGTTACCCGCTCAGCATGATCTGCACGTGCGCTTATGTGGTCCCTGATCTAATTTGACAATGTGCCAAAAATAGCAGTAATGAAAACAGGGGCGTGAAGAGGTAGCTTAGAGGCGTGTAGTTCTGTGCCGATACATTATATCTACCGTGAGCTATCGAAATCAATGCCAACAGCGACAATGCTAGTGATATTAACTAATTTTAATACCGTGTTTTATATTATTAACTATTTAGGCTCATCTAAAGTTTATTTTAATTTTAATTAAAATCAGAATATTTCGCCAGATATATGGAAAATAAGAGATGGTCAGTAAAAGTGCACCAGCTCTGCGGTGCCGCGGAGGGATGCCTGGGCCGATCGGGCCCCGCTCCACGCGGTGCATTTGTCTCGCGTGGAGCGGGGTGTGCTCCACCAAGGCGCCCGGTGAAGTGGTATGGCAGGGTGGTGGGAATGAGGGTGTTACCACAGTGGTTGGTAGTCGTGGGTAGATTGGAGCTGCATGCATTTTTTGGACTTCCAAGAAATGTGCGCGGCTTTAATATGCTCAAGGCTGCCTGTTGCTGTGGGGAAACATATTACAACGCACGCGTGTAACCTGTAAATTATATGTATATATGTTAATTGATGTCTAAATGTCATTTATTGATTTACATAGACAATAAACTTGATTGATTGATTGACAACTCAACATGGTGGAAACAATTTCAGAAATTAATCTCAAATGGTAAGCGCAATTCACTACCCCCTCTCCAACTCAATGGCGAGCACATTATTTCTACTGTAGATAAAGTTAATGCTTTAAATTCATACTTTTGTGATATATCCAGCATAGATGATTCTGTACATGATCTTCCCATACAATCTCTACTAGTAACGGGCAACCCTACGCTGGGTGAGCTCAAAATAACGACAATTGACGTTTATGATGCTCTAAATGGTATGAAACCATCTAAGGCGTGCGGTCCAGATATGATAAATCCTAGGGTCCTAAAACAATGTGCCAAATCACTCTGTGAACCTATAACACTGTTATGCAATGCATTTAGTGAAAACTGTTATTATCCTTCTGAGTGGAAGCTGTCTAATGTATGTCCAGTTTTTAAAAGTGGAGACCCCAGTATTCTATCGAATTACCGCCCAATTTCATTGTTAAGCTGTTTATCGAAAGTTTTCGAGAAATGCATATACAAACATTTGTGGACGTTTCTTGATAAAAACGGGTTACTTTCTATGTACCAGTCTGGTTTTAAAAGAGGTGATTCGACTGTGTACCAGTTGACTGAAGTTTATGATTCTATATGTAGATCACTAGATGAAGGCAAAGAGGTTCGTTGCGTATTTTGTGATATGAGCAAGGCCTTTGACAAGGTGTGGCATAAAGGGCTTTTTCTCAAACTAAAAAAAATTGGCATTACGGAAAATGTGTATAATCTTCTCGTTTCTTACCTGGAACTTAGAAAGCAGAGGGTGTCAGCTGACAATGAACTATCTGAATGGCGTGCAATTACTGCTGGTGTCCCTCAGGGGTTAATTTTAGGACCCCTGTTATTCTTAATATATATAAATGACATAACTGAAAATCTCGTGTGCAACATTCGTCTTTTTGCTGATGACACCTCTATCTTTCTTACGGTTGAAAATCCTAATATAGCCGCTGGTATAATCAACCGAGATATTGAAACGATAGTCAGTTGGTCTGTAAAATGGCTTGTTAAATTTAATCCTCTCAAGACTGAAACACTACTAGTTTCGCGCAAGAATGATCAACCGTTTCACCCCATTTTATTTATGGGAAATTCCATAATCACTGATGTGCAAGCGCATAAACATTTAGGTTTAACCTTTGACGATCGTGGCACTTGGAATACACACATTAATTTAATAACCGAGAAAGCCTGGAAAAAATTAAATATGATCAAACGTTTTAAATATAGGCTGAGCAGAAAGTCTCTCGAAAAAATTTACTTCACTTTCATTCGACCAATTTTAGAATATGCCTCCCCCGTTTGGGATAATTGTCCGGACTACTTACGAGATGATATTGAAGACATCCAATATGAAATGGCGAGAATAGTTACCGGTGCAACCCGAAGTGTCAGTAATGCCAAGTTGATAGATGAGGCCGGTGGGAATATCTTGACGATAGACGCAAGCAGCATAAATTGATCCAATTCTTCAAAATGAAAACCGGTAGGGCACCACCTTATATTAGTAATATGGTACCCCCAGAAAGTAACTCACTACATGATCACAACACTAGAAATTCAATGAAACGCCCCCCCCCCCCTGATAGTAATAATGATTACTATATGCAATCCTTTCTTCCGTCGTCTGTCCGTTCGTGGAATGTACTCCCAGACTCTGTTAAAGAAGCAACTTCAATAGGCGATTTCAAACGCAATCTTAAACCTGATATATTAAAGCCTAAATACTACTTTACCAGCTATTCTAGGACAGCTCAAATTTACCACACCAGGCTGAGATTAATATGTAGCAATCTTAACAGCGATCTAAAAGATAACCACCTCAAAGACTTGCCTTATTGCATGTGTGGTTGCATTGAAACTGCTAGACATTTTTTTCTGGAATGCGCTCAATATACCTCTCACAGAGAAGAACTTCTTAATACCCTATCTGATGTAACAATAACTAGTGAATTATTACTATGTGGATCTGATGAATTATCCTATGAAACTAATAAGAAAATCTTCATGGCAGCTCAGAAATTTATAATAACCAGTAATCGCTTTCAACGATTCTTCTCTTAAGCTGTTCCAAAATTGCAATATTGAACTTGCATGGTACATCATAAACCGAGATGCTATTGGTTTCTACAACGTGGGTCGTCGGGTCGATGGACCACTGCAGATGTTCACATGGTTATTTTTCCAATCACAAATTATGTATAAATACTTTTTATTTCCTTGAAATGTGTTATTATATATCTTTTTGGTTTATTTGAAATTAATTATATGCATGTTCAGATATATAATTACACCTCACACTCTGTACTCTCTGACCTTCTCTCTAAAATTCTGACATTATCTTCTCTCCCTTTGTCTCGCCTCCACCTATATTTCTTCTTTCTATGGATCTTTTTTATGCCTCTATTATTTACCCCTACTTGACTTGCAGTCAAGTAGGGCTGTGCCATTGTCAAGGGAGAGGGCTTCAAATAAGCCTATGGCTTGTTGCCTAATCCCATTTTTCTTCTAAATTTGTATCTATTGTAATTATTTATCTGAATGTCCATAGAGGGAAAAATAAATACTGTTTAAACTAAAACATCATTCATCACATTCATATTTCCCCGTCCCACGGTGATATTTTTGCATAAATGTTAGATCAACATCTTCTCGGCATCATTTTAGCATTTTATTGACCATAATCAAGATCAAAACAACTGTTTTCGCTGAACCTTCAACAGCGGTCCAGCCGTTGTTGATATACATGTATAAACATTAAAGCAACTAATGCGGACATAATGGTTACATACTGCAACTATCAATCAGCGAATATGATACGATTGATAGGACAAACCACTGTTATGATGCAAATAGATCTACGCAAATGGGGACCTACTGCGAATTGTGACAACAGGCTACCAGTTGGTTGAATACTATTTCCATTTTCACTAAACTATAAACCAAGCAAATATCGAATGACGATATATATTTTTTAAACAAGCATTGCAAATAATATTACTGGAACAAAAAGTCGCAAGACTTGTTCCGTATTATGAAGGTGGTAATGATGATATGATTGATAGAACTAAAACCCTATTATGATGATCGTGTCGTTATTTGTTTAAATTACGTATCAATATTGACATATTGGCACCCGTTCCCTTATTAAAATCAACATATTTCGACAATTTTAGGGGAACTCCGCGAATTCGAGGACCTCTGCAAATAGACATCCGCAAATAGGGGAGAGTGGCTAAAATGCAAGCTTGGCAGTTTTTAAGGCAGGTGACTAAAAGACAAGCTTGGCGTTTTCAAATTTTTAAAAAGCCTTTTAAACGCTGTTTTCGTGTGAATTATGCGGGAGCAGGAACAGGATTTGCGTGCCCGCCCGAAGGGCGGCACGAGGACGGTGTGGGCTCACCCGGAGGTCGCCCTTACGCCCTGTCTTGAGTTTTCTTGGTATTGGGAACCAGTCTAGGCCTAGGCTCAGGAGGGTCAGGTGAGGTTGGGTTCTTAGCTTTTGTTCTTTTTCTTTTTCTTTTTCTTGTTTTCCTTCTTTTTCTTCTTCTTCGGTGGTGGTGAAGTGGAAGATCTTGATGATGATGATGAAGGAAGAGGTGAGATCGGCAGAGAAGGTCTGACGTACTCGTCATTATACATTTTCTTCAGGATGTCGTCTACGTTGATGGTACTTAGGTCGATGTTCCTCATGACTTGGGCGGCCGAATCTTCGGTTGAGGGTGAAGTCTCTGGCTCTTTCTCTTGGTACTCCGGGTACTCCGGTGTCTTCGGAACGAAGTCGGAGGGGTCCTCGTCTTCGTCTTCAGTATCGGTATCCTCGTCTGGTCGTGGTGGTGATGCTGGTGATGGTGGTTCCATCTCCTGGACGACAGACTGGGCCGGGTTCTCAGCTGGATGGGCGAGGTCGACTGGTGAAGTTCCGGTCGATTTCTTCGCTTTCCATGCAGCGAGTCTTTCGGCATCTCTTTTTTTCATCGATGTTGTTTTCTTTTTCTTCTTTCTCGTCTTCTGTCGAGGCTTCCGAGCTGGTTCGGTAATATCCGAGCCCTTCCCGGTAGGGAGCCCTGAAAAGAGCTTTGCCGGGCCGGACTGGAAGTCCAGAATCAGCTGGTATCCGCCTTTGTGAGCGTGGAATGACCAGCTCAAACAAGGCGTGACATGCAGGGCTTCCAGCATGCTGGTGACACTAATTGGGATTAGCGGTGGCGAGTTCATCCTGAGAGGTGGCGATCCAAGCTCTCTGGAGGTCCGACTGCGAATGATGAATTATGCGGGAATAGCACCAGTTAATTACTTATATGGCCCATTTTCGTAATTAATCGACAATAGTGGCAGCAATGTCCCCGATTGGTTGGTTAATAGGGGGCGTGGTCACAAAATCAAAACATCGTCTTTTTACGCAGATTTCTTGTCGGTTTTTGGTCGATTTCTCTTTTTAAACATCAGTTGGACTAAGTTTTTTATTCGAAACATGTTGAATGGTTATCATTTATCACTCTCATAGTCGAGCTTGGCGGTTTTGAACATTATATGCGAAGAATATTTGACTTTTAGATGACCGTCCACCGAACCGCCAAGATCGAATAAAAAATCTAAATATTAAGCTGAATTTTCGCCGATTTCTCGTTTCTAAAACACGTTCCATCTAGTTTTTATGTAAAAACGTGTAAAATGATTATCATTCGTCACAAATATACTCGAGCTTGGCGGTTTTGAATATTTTATATTAAGAATTTTTGACATTTGATGACCGACCACCGAACCGCCAAGCTCGAATTTTAAATCCAAATATGAAGCTGAATTTCCTGAGATTTCTCGTTTCTAAAACATGTCCCAGCTATTTTTCATGTAAACATATGTAAAATGATTATCGTTCTTCACATATATACTCGAGCTTGGCGGTTTTTAACATTGTGTACTTAGAATTTTCGACTTTTATATGACCGCTCACCGAACCGCCAAGCCAATGCAAAATGATACCCAGACCAAACCGAGGCAAAATGATACCCACCAAATATTGTCAACGTGTACCCATTAATGATCGTCCATGCAACTAATCAAACTTGTTCAATTATGTTATATTCTTGTTTCGATGTAGCATTGTGATTTAAATGGCACGTATATATAAGATAAGTTAGTCGTGTGTGGAACGGTCACAATGATAATATACATGAAATCCAGAGGGCAAACTGTAATATAATTTAATTCTCCATCCACATTAAATTATTAGTATTATTATTTGTTTTGGGGGGGGGGGGGGGTTTGACGTTTGACCCAGGAGTATTGAGGGCCTGAGACGTCATTTTTTCTTTCTTTTTAGTGTAAACATATTTTTATTTCCAACATAACATAATATGCACGTGTACAGGTGATACAAAATTAATATGCAAAATAGAAGAGATAATGTATGGAAATGAGGACCAGACAACAAGCGCTAGTTTCCACCAAATTCATACGTACGTTTTTCGTCAATGATACGATGAATCAAAGTAATTGGTTATCAGTCTTAACTTGATAGGCTACGTCCCTGTAAGTAGGGAAAGGACCATGCATGCCCATGTGTCAAAAATAAATACATTCATGACATGTCCAGATTGGTCATCTAGTTCCTACTTAGCATGTAATAACAAATAATTGGACTTACGTCCAAATTAATTCTCCAATTGGACTAAAGTCAAAATAATTGGCATATGAGCAAAATCAGACCTGCTTAATATCTGTTGGGAGAGTTTCTTATACAGTTGAATTGCACTTAAGTGCAAATGAGTTGTACTTAAGTCCAAAATACCACATAATTGTGAATTCGGCGAGGAACTGGCGTCCAAATAGATTAAAATATCAGTATTTACACTTAAGTGTAATTCATTTGCACTTAAGTACAATTCCTCGCCGAATTCACATTATGTGGTATTTGGACTTAAATCAAATTATTTGGGTTCAGGCCCCTATCTAGCATGTAATACCAATTAATTGGACGTTTAAAATCCAAATTATTTGTGAAAACGGGTTGCCATATATATACGAAAGGTATATATCTCATATATATTTTGAAGAGCTCTGTCTGTCTGTATGTCCTTTATAGAATCGAAAACGGCTGGCTCGATTGAGTTCAAACTTCATATCTAAGGGTAAAATCCCACGGACGCCGTCGGCGTCGCGTTTTTGGAGAAGCTCAGACCACCCGTTCTCCACTCTCAGTCACACAAAAAACGGCCCTGCGGTGGTTAATCAAGTGATAATTTAATGAGCGTTTGTTTTTGACGCATCGATATAAAGAGCGTTTGTTTACCATTCAACGTTATTAGCATCTGCAGAGAGATATACGGGAACTCAGAAACGGGTGGAGCTATCGACTTGAAATTTGGTTACCAGATCTCGGAAACGGGTGGAGCTATCGACTTGAAATTTGGTTTTTGAATAGCCCGGGTCATTTCAAGGTCAAACGTCCGAATATCACGGGATTTCGATGAAACTTGGTATGTGCGTGTACTTTCGGTCGGGAAGTGGCATAGGTCTATTAATTTGCCCGTGCGACGTGACCTTGACCTTGAAATCGAGTCATTTCAAGGTCAAACGCCCGAATATCACGGGATTTCGATGAAAATCAGTGTCTAGGGATACTTTCGTATGGGGAGTCTCATAAGCCTATTCATTTGCCCGTGCGACGTGACCTTGACATCGGGTCATTTCAAGGTCAAACGCCCGAATATCACGGGATTTTGATGAAAATCAGTGTCTAGGGATAATTTCGTATGGGGAGTCTCATAAGCCTATTCATTTGCCCGTGCGACGTGACCTTGACCTTGAAATCGGGTCAATTCAAAGGTCAAATCGCGAATTTTGATGGGATTTCCACGAAATTTGATACGTATGGTTACTTTTGTCCACTGACGGGTCAAATCGTGACCCCGACCTGACCTTGACCTTCCATATTATCAATTCGAGGTCAAATCGGGTAAAACCGGATGGATTTCGACGGGTACTTTTGTTGGGTACTTTTGCCCGGGCAGTGTTTTGGACGGTTCAAATCCTGACCCTACCCGACATTGACCTTCAAAATGGACAATTCAAGGTCAAATCGCGCAATTCGCCGAAAAGCAGAGGGGAAACAGCCAGGACGAAGTCGGGTCCACCTTCTAGTCTATTATATAATTTGGAAGATATGTGTGTGTGTGATCGTGATGAACTCGAAAACGGCCGAGCCGAGTTCGTTGAAACTTGGTATGTGGGCTACTTTCGGCCGGGAAGTGGCATAGGCCTATTAATTTGCCCATGCGACGTGACCTTGACCTTGAAATCGGGTCATTTCAAGGTCAAATGCCCGATTATCACGGGATTTCGATGAAACTTGGTATGTGAGGATACTTTCGGTACTGATCGATACCCCTCCCTCACTTATCGGGGAAGTGGCATGTCGCCAAAGAGGAAAAGACTTCATATAAGCCATCGGGCTTGTTGTCTGGTCCTCATTTCCATACATTATCTCTTCTATTTTGCATATTAATTTTTTTATCACCTGTACACGTGCATATTATGTTATGTTGGAAATAAAAATATGTTTACACTAAAAAGAAAGAAAAAATGACGTCTCAGGCCCTCAATACTCCTGGGTCAAACCCCCCCCCCCAAAAAAACAAATAATAATACTAATAATTTAATGTGGATGGAGAATTAAATTATATTACAGTTTGCCCTCTGGATTTCATGTATATTATCATTGTGACCGTTCCACACACGACTAACTTATCTTATATATACGTGCCATTTAAATCACAATGCTACATCGAAACAAGAATATAACATAATTGAACAAGTTTGATTAGTTGCATGGACGATCATTAATGGGTACACGTTGACAATATTTGGTGGGTATCATTTTGCCTCGGTTTGGTCTGGGTATCATTTTGCATTGGCTTGGCGGTTCGGTGGGTATCCAGACGATTGGGACCTTGGGCGATTGGGACCCTGGACGATTGGGACCTTAAGTTGGACGATTGGGACCTTGGACGATTGGGACCTCGGGACGATTGGGACCTTGGACGATTGGGACCTCGGACGATTGGGACCTTGAGTCAAGACGTTTATGTTTACATGAAAAATAGCTGGGACATGTTTTAGAAACGAGAAATCTCAGGAAATTCAGCTTCATATTTGGATTTAAAATTCGAGCTTGGCGGTTCGGTGGTCGGTCATCAAATGTCAAAAATTCTTAATATAAAATATTCAAAACCGCCAAGCTCGAGTATATTTGTGACGAATGATAATCATTTTACATGTTTTTACATAAAAACTAGCTGGAACGTGTTTTAGAAACGAGAAATCGACGGAAATTCAGCTTAATATTTTGATTTTTTATTCGAGCTTGGCGGTTCGGTGGTCGGTCATCTAAAAGTCAAAAATTCTTTGTATATAATGTTCAAAACCGCCAAGCCCGATTATATTTGTGAAGAATGATAATCATTTTACACGTTTTTACATAAAAACTAGCTGAAACGTGTTTTAGAAACGAGAAATCGGCGAAAATTCAGCTTAATATTTTGATTTTTTATTCGAGCTTGGCGGTTCGGTGGTCGGTCATCTAAAAGTCAAAAATTCTTCGCATATGATGTTCAAAACCGCCAAGCTCGACTATGAGAGTGATAAATGATAACCATTCAACATGTTTCGAATAAAAAACTTAGTCCAACTGATGTTTAAAAAGAGAAATCGACAAAAAAACGACAAGAAATCTGCGTAAAAAGACGATGTTTTGATTTTGTGACCACGCCCCCTATTAACCAACCAATCGGGGACATTACTGCCACTATTGTTGATTAATTTACGAAAATGGGCCATATAAGTAATTAACTGGTGCTATTCCCGCATAATTCACCCGAAAACAGCGTTTAAAAGGCTTTTTAAAAATTTGAAAACGCCAAGCTTGTCTTTTAGTCACCTGCCTTAAAAACTGCCAAGCTTGCATTTTAGCCACTCTCAGGGACCTACTGTGACTTGTCAAAATGGGAAAACCCGCTTATCTATTTATAAAACGTCTACGGACACACAGCTATCTAAAAAATTTCCCACCAGTATACATCCGATGGGCATTAATAAACAATAAATGTTGGAATTTATACCAATACTGGTACATTAATTGTGGTACGATTCACCTTCACGGGCATAACATGCGGCTTTACGGCTGAACCTCATTACATTGCTTATGAATGACACGTGTATACGATATAGGAGGGGGACCACCCCCCTTTCGTACGCCGGATTCCGGGGTTATAATATTGAGTATTCCGGATGCCGAGTGTCAGTACGACGGATGCCGAAACCTGTATATTTCGTATTCCGGATGCCGAAATTACAATGACAGATATTAGTATTGTGTTTTGCATTCATAATAAACTATGGTTGTCACATATTTAATTTTTCTACCCGTTGAACGACGGCATTTCACAATAGTCCTGCGCCAATAGAAACAATGACAACAATAGTATAGACGGTGAACGCAAAATGTATAGTACAAGAGATAACTCGATCGCTTTCGAGACTTCGACATGCGATCTTGAAAATCTAACTTAGTAAACATGGCGCTCAAATTTGAGGCATCTATAGTCCAGGGGATATTGGTCGACCTCTGCACACCCTACTAATTTTATTTCTTAATGTCTCCTCTAATTTTTTTCTGTTGTTAAAAAAAAAAAGTGGCCGCAGAGACTCCAGACAACATGGCGTCCATTGTTTATATGCACCAGGTCTCTTTGATCGCCGTTATTGTCAAGATGATATCACATGCGGTCTTGTTTTCCGCTCGATTCGTTATGCTAATATACAACCCTTACAAATTAGCCAAAAATCCGACACCAAAGTTCAATATGGCGGCAAAGATTGCCGCCGAAATGTGAAAATATGCTATTTTTTCTGACATTTTACCACAATTTCGTTTGCCTCTGTTGGAAAATATTCGGCGTGAATACATTTATCGTATAGAAAAGTCATTGGCAAACACATGGCGACCAAAATATACATTCATTGTGGGATATTTTTGTCCGATATCACGTTTTCCCAAATGCCGGTATAATAGGTCAAAGCCGAATCGACGCTAAGAACGCGATGTAATGTTTCGAATGAATTAATGTTAGAGCTATTATAACAACACCCATGCATATATATGTGCAGTAGATACTCGAGCTAGATTCCCCTTATACCTGAGTTGAGGAATATTCACCCAAATCCAAGATGGCGGCCAAAATGGCCACCAGAAATAGAAAAATCGCCGATTTTAACATCAGTGAGCGTTATTGTCACGACAAATCCACACCTGTTTACTATTGTGAGTTGGAAACACTTAGGCGAAGAACTTTCTCTTGTTGTATGTGTGTCTGCCCCTTAACATTGTTATCGATACAGCATACTATCGAGTAAATATTACCGTAAGTCATATATTTCATTTTGAAACACTGGTGTGGCCTTCGGTGTGTATATACATGGAGATTTCAAATACATACAGTTGACATGTCCATATATTATTGATATCGCAAAGAGTTATAACGGAGTTATCCAGATATGACTGACCCTACTCTTCATTGGTGAGTGGACCATCTAACCTTGTTTTTTTTAAAGAGACACATGAACATATATACGATATTATTCAACATAAAATTAATTCCAGCAATATATGATATTATGATACACAAACATACTGAAATGATATGTCACACTAAATCTGGCAATTAGTGTGTCCATCCCTTCAAACAGAATACATGCACACATGGATGAATTCGAGCCATTGATTGGTACATAATACACCCATGTGCTATATGGTCGATGCAAACAACATGGTAATTATAATGAAAATGAATTTATGAGTGCAGTCGTAAATGCATTTTCAATATAATAACAACGTTGCACTAATCGATGGCTCAAATTCATTCATTTGTTGCATATTCCATTGAGTACAAAAGGAGGCCAGATTTAGGGTTTAATATCCCTCAAACTAACGCCTGAAAAACACACGTCGAACTTTAAAGAAATACTCCTTCATCCCGCAGTTTCTCGTATCACCTTCTTCCAGTTGCCTGAGGTGGACCTTGTTGTCTGCGAAGTCGGTCTCTTGTTTGATATCTCGAAATAGGAGAAAGTCCATCCCCATAAACGCACTCATCGCTTTGTTGATGTATCTTCGTTGCTTATGAAATACCGCTGGTGTCAGGCCACGGACCTTACTGAAATCGCCACGCCACAACAATTCTCCCATGTATACATGGGCTCCAATGTCTCTCAACTCCGTCACGATTTTCTTTAGCTCACTCACAATGTCATCTTGGCACGATGTTGGCGATATGTCATTTGCACCTAAATGAAGATACACTGCTCTGGGCCTCTGTTTCTTCATCAGATCTAGTATAGGTCTATAGAACTTTCCTCGACCTTTTTCCGCTGCCGTGGGTAGTAACTTCATACCACCAGTGAAAACAAACATACACTGACCGGGGGCTCCCATGTCCATATTATCGACGTAATCCGCCAATTGCCCAATGTAACTCGATCCAAATAAAGCGTATACACGTGATGGTTCCATTGCACTGACTGATCAATATTATGAGTATGAGAGAGAGAGAATGAGTGGTTCGGGGGGCTAGCCCGGGATTGTCGGAAGGACCGAATGGTCCTCCCCTTAATCCCTCATGTTGTTGCCTTTATTGGTGTGAGGAAAAAAAAAAGAAGCATTTTGTGATGGTGATTATTTTTTCTTTTTCCTTTTCTTTTTTGGGTTTGGCTTTTCTGTTGATGATTGTGGTGACGGAGGAGATTTCTGTTGGAGCTGTTGTAAGAAACGTTGATGTCGCTGATCGTTGATATCCTCCGCGCCTCTTGTGACAATGCAATCTGTTTGTCGGCCTCAGCCATGAGTTCATCATGGGCGGAGTCTGCGCTGGTGTTGTAGTTGCTGGCGGAGGAGCTGGAGGACACCGGGATGTGTTGGTAATCCGGTGTCCGAGGTGTAAAACTATCCAGTTCCACGTCGAAGCTGGCGGCAGGAACATCTGGGGTGGTATCCACGTCCCTCGACGACGACAGCAGGGACCTCCGGCAGATCCACGGAATCCCTGCTAGCTGGTACTAGATAATGGCTGTCTGGAAGGTGACCACTTGGCATCAGTATTGACAACGCAGGACTGCCTCGTTACATGCAGAGATCTGGTACAGATAGTTCGTCAGGGTTATGCTGATGACAGAATCACCATATTGAGAGGTGTTCATACAGCTGGTGACATCTACTTTCGAGCGGAGCAAGGTCACACTGTTAAGGTATGTGTGATGCACGTTTTCCTATTGCTATACATTTCTAAGATATGAACGATTTGAGATATTATACTCACGGTGGGAATCACATGGTTTCTAATTGTGAGTGACACGCATTCAAAATGCCCGAGGCGAAAGCAAACGCTCAAAAACATATATAAGAAAACCTTAGTAAAAATACGGTTATTGATTCATATGTCTGTACATATCGATTATTGGCTACATGCTTTATAAATCTTCATAGAATGGAGAAAATAAAGATATATTAATAATATGTAGTAACAAAGGGCGCATATATATGATACACCAATAAACACACCCATTGTCAAAAAAGTGACGAACGCCTTGACGATTGACACGTTAATGTGTTGATGCGCTGGCAGCTCGCGGCAAATACACTAAACTGGTTTTTCGGTTTTCTTCTACGACATTTGAATTGTTTTCCAATATCCAAGTACCTTTATTTCACATATTCCCCCATATCCACACTGACATGTTAAAAACACGATAACAGAAAACACCCATATATAGAGTTCGTAATGGGGAACTGACACATGTTGACTGCTACGAGGATATGCTAGTTTACCCAAAACTTTATTTGTTCGGGAATACTCAGTAGTGTTTTAACTGACAACTTTGGTTAGAATGTTAGAGCAAACATCTGTGAGTTTGGACACAATTGAGGTATCAGATTATTGGAAAAATATGTATAGCATATGCTCGTAGCTGCCAAAATACAACATGTATATGACATGTCATTAACTTTGTTTATTACCCTTTCCTCTCGTTCCTAGTCGCATTTGCGATCACCTCGACTATTTGGAATGCGTGCTAACTCATTTAAATTGAAATTGAAGGTAAGTGTTATATCATTACGTTGTATCATTGTGGAGTAGGTTAGAACTAAACTACTCCCCAGCACTGTCATCAATCAGTCCACGATTCATCTGTCCCCTCTGTCTTCTACTGTCTCACATCTATCTCCCTCTTTCTCCCCCCTCTCTCACCCTCACTCTATCTCTCTCTCCATCCCTGCCTCGTTTATCCATAAAACTATTGAGTTTCCATCACTAACTCAAACTTAGTCATATATCTCTATCACTATACATTATGTCTATCCTTTCCCGTCTGATCGACACCCTCCCTCACTCATTGGGGAAGGGCATGTCACTGAAGAGGTGAGGACTTCGTATAAGCCCTCGGTCGGTCTGATCTTCATGCATTCTATTTTGCATATTTGTGTCATCTGTATATTATGTTATGTTGGATTTGGGAAATAAATAGTTTACACTAACTAATTTTGTTTCTGTTGCATTCATAGGTGTGTCCGGTCAGCATGGGGTATACGGTAGCTAGCCTTTCTCAACGCGATGTCCTGATGCACCTGACAAAATGGGAATATGTGGAGAGCATATTTGAAGGAGGAATACAACGAATGGACCGGACGTTTGTGCATCTCCTTTCGTGTTCAAAGGCACATCGACATCGGCTAATAAACGGTTGGTGTTTATATATTTGTTATTAGACCATTTATCTAGAGTCATATCACGTACCATTTTCAAAGAATTGAATCATTGAATCCGAAGCAGATCAGGACCATCAGATTTGGGAGATGTACGTGCTAATTATAAGAATTTACCTGGCAGAATGTAATTTCTAAGAGTGTAGTTTTATTCACAAAATGATCTAGTACGTGAAAAACAATTTCTCTAAGCAATATACAGCAAATACAGTAAAATTATCTAACTATATTCATTTTGAATAATGCCAAATGCCAGTTGTGATTACAAGACGTTAAATATCCAGCCCAGTTTCTTTCAGGTTTGCAGTTCCATTGCTGTTGAAGGTACTCAATCCGATTCAACTGTCCGCATATCACTAAATGTCAACAACATCATTTTGAATGCCGCGTCAGTTATCAGAATCGATTGATTGTCCAAAACAACGGTCAACTGCAGTATAAAATTGCCTAAAACCTGCTATTTATCAACTTTTTGTTCAACAAAATTTTGTCAGTTGTCAAATATCTGACACAAAAAATCTACCGGGTTTTAGAGTTATCGATCTTCAAACGCTATGTTGTCAGATAAGTTCTTCTCATCGACATCGACATATATTTCAAATATCCATATCTGATCACTCCTCGCTTTGATGGGTGGAACCCTCAACCCCCCCCCCCCCACAGAAGCCAAGTTCTGCGACCGTTAACTCGGATTGATAGTCATATATCACTACTTATTGTTCGGAGAGTTAATTATTTGGGATATTATGTGTAAGTTATTATTTCAGTGCATATACTTTATGTATTTCGGTATGTGAAATGTGTGCTTTCTTATTCCAGAAAGAAAACGTAAGCGGTCTTATACTGCGGTTGTTTATGTCAACCACGCTAAGTGTGCGGAGAATGGCATTCAGCTGTTCAAGAACAGACAGAATCATACAATCCTATGCTCGTCCACCATCACAAAGGATTTACTTTCCGGCTCGGAACGGGTTGCAGGATGAAAACCAAAAACTTAATTACTATAGGTGTTGTTGTTATTTTATGTTTATGTTAATTATGTTTTCGTAAATTAAATTAATTTAATATATGCAAATGAATGCATTAAATTATTTTGTTGATTACGTGTTCGTGCTTCAATCTCCAAATGTGGTTGTTCATTTTACCAGTGCTGTCCCATCGTTGAAACAAGTTGTTTTAATTTTTATTATGGTCAATACAATGATACAATGTTGTCGAGAATATTAATCTAACATTCTGTGCAGAAATGTCGTCATAGAAATGCGAAACATGAATGTATTTGTTTACATGTTCGTTCTTCGTTTTACCGTGTCTATCCCATCGATGAAGCAAGTTGTTATGGCGAAATATGCATGAATTTGTTGTTTACATATCCATTTTACCACGGCTGCTGTGCGTTTGAACATTCACTTCTTTGAATAAAATGCTACACGGATGACCATATAGAGCTGCTACATGCTGTATTTTCGATAAACAGCAAGTGTTGTCCATCCCATCTTTGGGGACCATCTTATAGTTGTTCTGCGTTTTCTAATACAGCCCTATCCCATCTAATACCGTCCCATACCGCTCTGCAATTTCCAAAGGTTCTTCTGCGTTTTACGACTGCTGTCCCATCGGCGAAATAAGTTGTTTTAGTCTTGATTGTGGTCATTAATATGTCGTTAATATAATTCCAATAGTGATGAATTTTGGTTTGTGGTAAGTTATGCCAATTACAAATAAAAAAAAAGATAATTTGTAAGTCTTATATTTCAACTTTTATCGACTTTTTTCGTTCTCCAGCACACTAAAAGTTGTAGTTGGAATCAGCCGAGCCGGCCGCCGAGTCGCTAATTAGCTGTTAATTGCTATTGTTAGGCGGCTGATTGGATTAAGTCAGTGGTGGGTCACATGAAGATCAAAGGGCAAGTAGCGGGGAATAAAAACAAACAATTACTTTTTATTAAGCAATATATGAAGGTTTAGCAATTTTAAAGATTACTCTTTAGGAGAAAGTGTGTGGCCCTGAAAAGGGTCTTTTTTATTTTGAAATATTGTTCAAGGAGGGGGTAGAGGGATAGAGTGCAGGAAGGAAGAACGTTTGTCAAGTTAATTGGTATTGCATACCGTACATCGGCCAAAACGAAAGAGGGGAGTGAAGCGAAGTACCGTATAATTATATATTAGTTACACTTTTGTATTTATAACGTATACTATTTAAGAACCATGAAACAATCAAAATCAAATCGAAAACGCATCGCGGCCCACGTGGAGGAAATGCGAGAAAAAAACAATCAAACTACTAGAACTGTTAATTAATATTAAAATAATTGGTTAGAAGCGTACTTAAGCATTATATGATGTAATGTGACGAAACAATGACTTAATTTCATGGGGAGTGGCCCAGTGACACGGAGAATGGTTGGCACTCGATTGGAAATTATTAAATTCCATTTCATTAAAATTCCATTGAGAAGTGACGAAACGACCCCACCAGAGCACACAATACAGATAATGTGATAATTTCATAATCACCACATGAACAGAACGGAGAATCTTCCAAGTGGTTTACGACGAGGTCTTTATTCAGGTTATTCAGGTTACTACAGCCTAATCTAATTCTAGTATGATAAACTTGTGCTTTCCTGGAGTAACTTTGAGAGTAAAATTTGTCAGAGACCACATTACTACGTGCAGATTATATATGTTCACGAGAGCTGTAACTCACACAAAAATATATCGCTTATGTGTATTTGCATAACACGCATACGTGTAAACAACGCTGTGGTAAGTATTCAGTTATAAGTATTCATCTTTTAAAATACACATTCCTGTGCGTGATATGATCTCACTTGTAACAACAAGTAACTGTATAAACAGTACTTTGATTATATTTCACTATAAGTTGCAAACACTCTTGTCTTAACTCATAAATCCATTGATTTGAGCCGCCAACATATTCCTAACAATAGCAATTAACAGCTAATTAGCGACTCGGCGGCCGGCTCGGCTGATTCCAACTACAACTTTTAGTGTGCTGGAGAACAAAAAAAGTCGATAAAAGTTGAAATATAAGACTTACAAATTATCTTTTTTATATTTTTTTTATTTGTAATTGGCATAACTTACCACAAACCAAACTTCATCACTATTGGAATTATATTAAGGACAATAAACGAAATTGAAAATCCCAACTACACATTTTACTGGACTCGGGCTCGGACTACAACTATTAGTGTGTCCCCTAATACCGTCCCATCTCGTTCTGCAATTTCCAAAGGTTCCGTCCCATCAGCGAAAAAAAACATGTTTTAATCTTGATTATGGTCATTAAAATGTTACAATGATGTCGAGAAGATGTTAATCTAACATTTTATGTAAAAATATCGCCGCGGGACGGGGAAATGTGAATGCATGGGGTGATTTGGTGTTTGTTTACATTTTCGTTCTGCAATTTCGCTTCCGTCCCATCAGCGAAAAAAAACATGTTTTCATCTTGATTATGGTCAATAAAATGGGATCACCAATAAAATGCTGCACTGCTGACCATATAGAGCCATTTTGGTGCTGCTATACATGCTGTATTATTGCTAAACAGCAAGTTTAGGGGTCTATCTTAGCTGTTCTGCGGTTTCTAATACCGTCCCATCCTATATAATACCGTCCCATCCCGTTCTGCAATTTCCAAAGGTGCCGTCCCATCGACAAAAAAAAAGTTGTTTTAACCTTGATTATGGTCATTAAAATGCTACAGTGTTGTCGAAAAGATGTTAATCTAACATTTTATGTAAAAATATCGCCTCGGGACGGGGAAATATGAATGCATGGGGTGATTTGGTGTTTGTTTACATTTTCGTTCTGCAATTTCCTACGGTTGTTCTGCGCTTTACCGCTTCCGTCCCATCAGCGAAAAAAAATCTTGATTATGGTCATTAAAATGCTACAATGGTGTCGAGAAGATGTTAATCTAACATTTTATGTAAAAATATCGCCGCGGGACGGGGAAATGTGAATGCATGGGATGATTTGGTGTTTGTTTACATTTTCGTTCTGCAATTTCGCTTCCGTCCCATCGACGAAAAAAGTTGTTTTCATCTTGATTATGGTCAATAAAATGCTACAGTGATGTCGAAAAGATGTTAATCTAACATTTTATGCAAAAATATCACCGTGGGACGGGGAAATATGAATGTATGGGGTGATTTGGTGTTTACATTTTCGTTCTGCGTTTGACCGTAATCGCCTATTTCCGACGTGTCTATTTTTAGCCGATAATATGAGCTTTGTGTTGGCGAATGAGACTATTAAATTGTTGCTCCCTGTACGCCATGTTAATACCGACTATATATAACCATTTTGATGCCGCTACACGCTGTATTATTGATAAATAGCCGGTTTTCTAATACCGTCCCAATACCGTCCCAAATACCGTCCCATACCGTCCCGTCCCATCGTCCCATTCTGCGTTTTAGTCACTCCCACACTAGTTGATAAGCATACTTGTAGTGTGGCCAGCTGATAGCAAAACATTCCATTGTACCAATGCAGCTATCCTATTGGTGTTCTGTGGTGTCAATCAATAAGTGTCAGTAATCAACATGCTCAGCCGAGCAACATGGGAATTATATTTCTACATATTTCAACTCTTTGCAGTTGCTGAGTGCTTGTGGTTCGTATGGGTCACAGACATAATTTACTTCATTTCTGGATTCTTATAAAAGCGACCATCTTTTTGAAATGGCAGTAAACTATGGATGTATTGATCTGATATACAGGATCTACCACTCATTATGGTGGTTATCATATTTTATGAGAATCCAATTTTCATTATTTCAATACTCTATCACGAATGTACAGCATGTGATATTTTGGTTATTTTATAGAACTTTGACGCTTTGTACATATTTTCCTTAATATTTTTAACCACTGATTCTGAACCGTTCCAAACAAGTTTTGTTTCTTTTCTTTCCTTTGCCCTTTTACATCCATTGTTCATTGGAAATTGAATCAATCATTCAATGTACATATAATTTATTGGTGCGACGGTTAGTTTCACATATTTGTTTATGAGGGACAATACGAATAGGCCTACTGTATTAGTAATATTACTGTATATTACTGTTATATTGTAGAAAGAATTATGAAAACATCTCAAAATTTTTATATGGATCCAGTAAAATATATTTAATTTTCAATAAAATTCAGTAAATATTTTTTTTTTTAAATTGGTAACTATAATAATTATTATTCTAATGCAACCAACTAAAATACTGCAATCTGATTGGTCAATTACATGGCATAAAATCAGGTTGCACCAAACTCATTTTATGGCAGCAAATTTTATATTGCGCAAAAGGCAATTTAGTTCACATGTGGCACATGCCTTCTTCGCTTGGATTCAAATGAGTTCATTGAATCAGTGTTAAAATTTTAAAGTCACATATGACCCCTAAATTGGGTGTGACACCTTGAAGTTAAGATCTAGGGGTCATAGCAGTGATACAAGGACCTTCACACCATATTTGAGCCATATCTGTTCAGATGTTAGGGGGCACTCAGAACCCCATTTTATAATTATTAAATCCCATATGAATGTGTCCCAAAGTCATCTCTCAATGACATGACCCCTAATTGGCAGACTGAACCCCGATGAACAAATAAACTTAACACTGGTCATGTGAGGAATTTGCACACCAAATATGAAACAGATCTGTTCATGAACTTCATAGGTATCGAGGGAGAATTGTTGAACACCATTTTGTCATTATTAAATTCATGTCAATGTGTCCCTTGAAGTGTAAATAATCAAATATTCACATAAATAAAAAATGTGTGTTCTCTATTACCATAGAAACTCATTACAAACATTCAGATAGATGAAACCTCCATAGAGTTGAGTGTTAATTTGAAAGTCACATTTGACCTCTAAAGATCAATCGAATGTGATGCCTCGAAAAAGTTCAGATCTTGGGGCATGGCAATGCTCCACACCAACTATCAATAAATTTCAACTGAAGGAACTGGAGAAGATGTTTGTTAAAGAATTGTTAACTGACACACGGATGAACGCCAAGCGAAAAGTGAAGGCTTATAACACAGCTCAAGACTTCATCTCAGGTGAGCTAAAAATGGAAGGCTTTCTTTCACCATCCAAAGATGCCCAGAGGGATAAATCGACTAACACCAGCAGTCTTGGTGGATAACAAAGTGGGATCTATCATCACTGACATCAGACCACATCTTGATTGAAACAACACCGTTCCCAAATATTCCAGATATGCATATAACATCAACAGGAAAAGGACTTGGCTGAAAGTCAAAGAACTCAACTCACAATATGAAGAAAATTCACTGAGTTCTCAACAGACCAGCACACCTCTACATGTCAAAAAAAAAAAAGGACGAAAAGACCAACAATCAAGAACTACATATTTGCAGTATGTAGCAATGAAATTTATGTATGATGATGACATCACAGACGCATAATATAATTATCAAATCCACTATCGTGCCTATATGAGATTATTATTCAGAAAATTAGAGATTGAGGCCTATTAAAATTAAGCTTAACAATCAGAAACTTATTTTTATCACTTGTGTTCAAACGGTGTTGTTATTGGATGTTTATTTTGCCGATAATTAACCCATCATGAAAATTAGGATCTCAACAAGAGAAAAGTGTGTTGGGCCAGAGATAATAGCAAGGTAACAATATCGAATAAATTATATTTTATGATTTTAATCGGACTCATATAGGGGGTAATGGAGTCGTTCTAACTTCTGTACAGTTGGTCTAACAAACTGGTTTTAAATACAGTCTTGTTCAAGAGTTGATGATCCCATTGTATTTTCTTTTAATGTTACTTACCTGGAATGGTTACATGTAGATGGATGAAGTGTTAGAATTGCATCAACATTCAGGTTTACCATGAAAATGTATCCGAAATATCATATCATAACTTTTGATGAGATAAATGACCCAGTGCAGATAAACAAAAGCACACATAATGGTATATATACACATGTGCTAGCGCTTGTCATGCAAGCATCATCAAGTGATTCAGCTCTTCTGATATTGTGGAAGCATCAGTATATAATAAAACTTTCTTTTATATTTGTAAATTATTTATGAACCTTAAGTAGAGAGTCCTTGAACTGGCAACTGAGACATGAAACTCCAATAAAATGAATAATGCTCTTCAAAATGTGTTGTCAAAGAGTAACAGAATAATCTACAAGTGTAACATTAAACTGCAGTAGTAGCTAGTAGTTGTTGTACAATTTCTGGTTTCTACAGACCAAATTTATCAACAAGACAGTCAATGACTGTGGGGTCGCTCACCAGACTGCAAAGACTGATAAGACTGGGACTCTGGAGACCACAAGTCAGAAATTTTCATAATCACTTACCAAGAAGTAGATATCTAAAGAGTTAAATCTAAATAAATTTTTTTTTGGAGTTATGTCCCTGGCCCCACTCACATTTGACCCAGTGACCTGATTTGAACAAATCTGAACCCCAGTCCGCCCAAGGATCCTTCATATCAAATATGAACCCATATAGCCTGGTGGTATTTGAGAAGAAGTCACTTTAAGAATACTATGGTGGGAAAGAGTTATGGCCCTGGCTTCGCAACCATTTCAAGTGAACTCATTTGAACAAATCTGAATGTGAGTCACCTAGGGAACATCCACACCAAATATGAAACCATTCTGTCTTATCATTCTGAAGAAGATGTTTAAAAGAATTACTATGGTGGGAAAGAGTTATGGCGCTGGCTTCGCAAATATTTGACCCTGTGACCGCATTTGAACAAATCTGAATGAGAATCCCTTAGGGAACATCCACACCAAATATGAACCCATTTGGTCGTATGGTTCCAGAGGAGAAGATGTTCAAATAATTGTTGTCGGACAGATGGATGGACAGATGATGGACGGATGAGGAGTGATGACTATAGCTCCGCCGGAGCACCTGTGGGGTGGCTGGTTGATAATTGAATCTCTTATCTCTGCCCATATTTGAACAAATGTGAATCCCCATCTATGAGATCCATTCATTTGGTAATTTCAGACGGTAGATTTTAAGAGTTGAACTGAACTGATTTTTCTAAAATGACCCCAAATCTGAACAAATCTAAACCCCAGTCACCGAAGGAGCCTCCATATCAAACATAAGCTAAATAGTCCAGATGGTTCTTGAGAAGAAATTGCTCAAGAATTACTATGGAAGGAAATAGTTATGGCCCTGACTTCTCACCTATTTGACCTGATGAACTCATTTGAACAAATCTGAATGTGACTCAACTGGGGAACATCCACACCTAAATATATAAACCCATTTGGCCTTTAATATGTATCTGGAGAAGAAAACAATTGATGTACGGATAAAGACATAATGACAGATGGATGGATGGGAGAACAGTCTGACATAGAGACTGACAAATTCAATCCAATATATCCCCCCCAAGTTTTCTTTGCAAAATCAGGATATAATGAGTTCAACTGGATACTGGTGGTTAAGAACATAATATTCGAACAGCCAAATTAGAGGATATAGAAACTAAATAGAAGGGACAAAGTAAGTAAAAATGTCAATTTAAGTGCCTATATACTTCCCAGAAGATGAGGCCTAAGCAGAATGAGGAACCTGGCTAGTGTATTTGGTGATGCTTGCCTGCTGTGCAGGGTAGCATAACTAAATTTACCCTCTGGGAACCTCATTCTGCAAATGCCAGACACACTAAGTTCAGGTTAGAGAACAATAATTTGTTTTGATTTTATTTTAATAACACACACTGGCATGAGTGCTAACTGAGCATTAGTTTACACCTGTCAGCTGATAAACATCTCAATTGATGACTGTGTATTTATATTAACCATTTGAGTGCCAGTGGCCGATCTCATCGGCCGTAAACCTACAAAATAAGTCTGTTAAAGAACATAAGAATAAATGATTAAAATTGTAAAAAATTGTGGGAAAAAAAAAAAAATGTTAGTCCAATGCATTCTCTTATATATGTGAGGCGACATATGGTCGACTCGCAATAGGTCAACTCGCATATATAAGAGAATGCATTGGCACAGGGTATATGGGTTGATACAAAAATAGACCTGGCACTCAAAGGGTTAACTCTCTGCCTGTAGATAATACAATTGACTTGATCTGCTGGTGGGAGAGATCCTGTGAGTTAGAAGATGAGATGGGGTTCTGTTGGTTGGGGGCAGGGTGGGGGTCTGGGTCATGTGGGGGGGGGGGGGATGATAATTTGTTTTTTGTATGTTAAATTGATCAAGGAGTTCCTGAATTTTTGTTTGATTTTTTGTTTGGAATTACGTCCCTGGCCCCACCCCTATTTTACCCAGTGACCCCATTTGAACAAATCTGAACCCCAGTCATTCAATGACCCCCATACCAAATATAAACTAAATCGGCATAATGATTCTAGACAAGAAGTCGTTATAAGAATTACCAAGGAGGAATATAGTTATGGCCCTGGTTTCGCAACTATTTGACACAGAGACATCATCTGAACAAATCTGAATGACAGTCACCTAGGGAACATCCACACCAAATATGAACCAATTCGGCATTAAGGTTTCAGAGGAGAAGATGTTCAAAGAACTGTTCATGGACAGATGGATGGACGGACGAGGAGTGATGACTATAGCTCCACCGGAGACTTCGTCTCAGGTGAGCTAAAAATCAATGATCAAAATGCAAAAATGTCTTTTTTTGGTTTTTAGAGTTATGTCCCTGGCTCTGTCCCTATTTGACCCAGTGACCCAATTTGAACAAATCTGATTATCAGTCACCCATGGTCACTCAGTACCAAATATAAGCTAAATCGGCCAACTGTTTCTTGATAAGATGACATTCTAAGAATTACAATGGAGGAACAGAGTTATGACCCTGGTTTCTCAACTAATTGACCGGGTGACCTCATTTGAACAAATCTGAACACCAGTCACCCAAGGACCCTCCATACCAAATATTAGCTAAATCAGCTCAATTGTTCTGAACAAGAAGTCGTTGTAAGAATTACTATGGAGGAATAGATTTGTGGCCCTGGCTTCGCAACTATTTGACACAGTGACCTCATTTGAACAAATCTGAATGAGAGTCACCTAGGGAACATCCACACCAAATATGAACCAATTTGGTCTTCCGGTTTCAGAGGAGAAGATGTCCAAAGAATTGTTGACGGATGGATGGACGACGGACTAGGAGTGATGATTATAGCTCCACCGGAGACTTCGTCTCAGGTGAACTAAAAAGGTTGTCTCAGGTGAGCTAAAAACTAATATTTACTATTCAACTACAGTAACCACTGACTTAGCTGACTTAGCAAGCTTATGGATGGGTCGCAGATAAAGCCAATACAATCGTTAGTGTAGATAATACTTTCAGATGAAAATTGACACACGGTTACGATAACATCGCAGATCAATGGTGAAATTTAATGTAAGCTCTTGGTTAAAACAACTTACATGACATTGTGGGCATCCATGCTGAGTACCCATGATAAAATTGTGGCCAATGTTGCTTGTTAATCTTCCAGCTAGAGTTATGTTTTTTATATGCGTTATAATTATGTAGATTATTGCTTTTGGTGGTTGTCGATGATCCATCGATGTACATATTAGTTCCATTGTATGGCCAAGGAGTTTAACAAGATGTCACAACAAATTACTTGATGTAGCCATGTTATATTACGATTAATTTAATATAAGTTGCTCATTCAGCTATACATAAACACCACATTGAACGCCATTGTGGTGGTCATTTTGACTCCTCCAGGTGGGTTATACCACAGGAGCTGTACCCACCCCTTAATATACATACCTATATACTATAACAAGAAGAATGGTGGAATAAATAGAGAAATGCATAGCAACAGCTTATAACCTACAAAAAGTTAGTCCCAGCCATCCTGTGTCATTGCCAATAGATAAAAGTTCTAGTCGAAATTATCAAATTGAAATTGTTGAATATATACAACATATAGTTATACTGCAGTATACACATTACAGTCTAAAACTCAGTTGTGATTGCAGAAGGTGGTGTCTGGTTGTTTAATGATATTCAATGAAGATATTTAGCCTTTACTGGCCTTTACTAAATGACTGAGGCCAACAAAAAAAAAAGGTTTTAGTTCTCAGGCCCGGCCGCATTGAATAAAAAGGGCCGCATTAGGCCTTTTTATTGCAATGACTGATGTTATGACAAAAAAACTTAAAAAAAAACAAAATAAAACAAAAAAACATTTCATAAACATGTCCATAGTAGATATGTGTTGACTATTAGTGTGCATTGATGTCTAACATGTAATGTGTTATAAAGTGACTTGCAGGCTTACAACATGAAGTAGATGACTACAATTAAGACGAGAGGCCGATCACGATCGGCAGATGTTTAACCCATACCTTGGCGATAGCGATCTTTTTATGAGTGCAAGAATTTTACCAATTCACAGCATATTATTATTTATTAGTTTCATAGTGGAATCAGACTTATTGAGCAACTTGCTAATTTAAACACAATAAGAACATGGATATGACATTCGATTTCAACCTATTTGGTCACTCCAACAGAGATACATGTACATGTATGTGTAATAGATTGATAAAGATAATTATACCCAACCAGTCAGACAGATGAACCTTAGCTGTTAAAGATATAATAGTTACAATATTAAGTAAATAACATCATAATAACTCTATTTATCTACTTCTTACAATGGAACCTGAGTCTTAACAGATTATGTGATTGTGTTAGCTGCATAGTAAAAGTTATGGGATGATTGAGGTTAGATACCAACAAACACCTGAACATCTATATAAGTGAGGGGTGAATAGACTTTGATATTAATTATGATTGATAATGGTTGGATATAAAATATTTTAATACAGAATTATCAGATAACTAAAGGAGAGATACGAGAAGGGTCAAATTAAAAATATTAAAGTCATAGTGACATTGCATCGCACACAGTATACCTATGGTTAATTTTATTCTAAGCTCATCATTGGAAAGATACAATGTCTGTAACAGCAGAAATATTATTAAATGTTGGGATAATATTCTCAAAACCATTCAATCAATACCAAAATCTATACATGTGAAGAATGTGTAACGAATCTAACTATCAACCTGAATGAGATTATAAAAGTGATTGGGTGAAAAATATTTGACCAATAAGTCAGCTTCAAGAATACCAGAACCATTATTATTATCCTGCAGCCCAAATTCAATAGAGGGAATTTCAAAATAAGATATTACCTCAAATGATAAATATTCAATTAGTGGCTTATAGAAATTCTTGTGAACCTCGCCCAAGGCGAAAGAGATAATTTAAAATCTGCCTATCAGATATCATGTACCTATGGAATAGGTTAATTTTAATCCTGATATACATTCAAGTGAAAAGTGGATCACGATTAACCTGGACATAGGAGAATGAACATATAATGTGTGGAGAGGGTTAATCATTTACAATGACATCATATGATGGAACTAATGTGTGGATTAATTTTTTTCTCAAGATAAGACAACAGCATCTCTGTAAACAACAATTCTCTAAACAGCCATGTTCTAGAACATCCCTATAAATGGACAATTTACTATTTGTATTAATGCCATGAACATGTTTCAACAGGGGGATTAAATTACTATTGCACACAAACTGGAATAAAGAATCATCAATCACTTGAATTTGACAGCTCTGGGAGCACCCAGTGGTTTAGCAGGTAGTATCCAGTTTCATTATCTGATTCCAATAAAGCAGATTACTGTGCAAAGTCATTTGTCTTAAACTCTCACAGGGCATATAGGTAGTAAATTACTTGAATTATAAAGGGCCATAACTCTGTTGAAATATATCGGATCAAACCCGAATTTGAACTTGATATGTATTTTGGGGAGAGGACCACATGTACCAAATTTGGTGTAGATCAGATGAAAAATGTTTTGAGTCGATAAAAGTTGAAATATAAGACTTACAAATTATCTTTTTTATATTTTTTTTATTTGTAATTGGCATAACTTACCACAAACCAAACTTCATCACTATTGGAATTATATTAAGGACAATAAACGAAATTGAAAATCCCAACTACACATTTTACTGGACTCGGGCTCGGACTACAACTATTAGTGTGTCCCCTAATACCGTCCCATCTCGTTCTGCAATTTCCAAAGGTTCCGTCCCATCAGCGAAAAAAAACATGTTTTAATCTTGATTATGGTCATTAAAATGTTACAATGATGTCGAGAAGATGTTAATCTAACATTTTATGTAAAAATATCGCCGCGGGACGGGGAAATGTGAATGCATGGGGTGATTTGGTGTTTGTTTACATTTTCGTTCTGCAATTTCGCTTCCGTCCCATCAGCGAAAAAAAACATGTTTTCATCTTGATTATGGTCAATAAAATGGGATCACCAATAAAATGCTGCACTGCTGACCATATAGAGCCATTTTGGTGCTGCTATACATGCTGTATTATTGCTAAACAGCAAGTTTAGGGGTCTATCTTAGCTGTTCTGCGGTTTCTAATACCGTCCCATCCTATATAATACCGTCCCATCCCGTTCTGCAATTTCCAAAGGTGCCGTCCCATCGACAAAAAAAAAGTTGTTTTAACCTTGATTATGGTCATTAAAATGCTACAGTGTTGTCGAAAAGATGTTAATCTAACATTTTATGTAAAAATATCGCCTCGGGACGGGGAAATATGAATGCATGGGGTGATTTGGTGTTTGTTTACATTTTCGTTCTGCAATTTCCTACGGTTGTTCTGCGCTTTACCGCTTCCGTCCCATCAGCGAAAAAAAATCTTGATTATGGTCATTAAAATGCTACAATGGTGTCGAGAAGATGTTAATCTAACATTTTATGTAAAAATATCGCCGCGGGACGGGGAAATGTGAATGCATGGGATGATTTGGTGTTTGTTTACATTTTCGTTCTGCAATTTCGCTTCCGTCCCATCGACGAAAAAAGTTGTTTTCATCTTGATTATGGTCAATAAAATGCTACAGTGATGTCGAAAAGATGTTAATCTAACATTTTATGCAAAAATATCACCGTGGGACGGGGAAATATGAATGTATGGGGTGATTTGGCGAATGAGACTATTAAATTGTTGCTCCCTGTACGCCATGTTAATACCGACTATATATAACCATTTTGATGCCGCTACACGCTGTATTATTGATAAATAGCCGGTTTTCTAATACCGTCCCAATACCGTCCCAAATACCGTCCCATACCGTCCCGTCCCATCGTCCCATTCTGCGTTTTAGTCACTCCCACACTAGTTGATAAGCATACTTGTAGTGTGGCCAGCTGATAGCAAAACATTCCATTGTACCAATGCAGCTATCCTATTGGTGTTCTGTGGTGTCAATCAATAAGTGTCAGTAATCAACATGCTCAGCCGAGCAACATGGGAATTATATTTCTACATATTTCAACTCTTTGCAGTTGCTGAGTGCTTGTGGTTCGTATGGGTCACAGACATAATTTACTTCATTTCTGGATTCTTATAAAAGCGACCATCTTTTTGAAATGGCAGTAAACTATGGATGTATTGATCTGATATACAGGATCTACCACTCATTATGGTGGTTATCATATTTTATGAGAATCCAATTTTCATTATTTCAATACTCTATCACGAATGTACAGCATGTGATATTTTGGTTATTTTATAGAACTTTGACGCTTTGTACATATTTTCCTTAATATTTTTAACCACTGATTCTGAACCGTTCCAAACAAGTTTTGTTTCTTTTCTTTCCTTTGCCCTTTTACATCCATTGTTCATTGGAAATTGAATCAATCATTCAATGTACATATAATTTATTGGTGCGACGGTTAGTTTCACATATTTGTTTATGAGGGACAATACGAATAGGCCTACTGTATTAGTAATATTACTGTATATTACTGTTATATTGTAGAAAGAATTATGAAAACATCTCAAAATTTTTATATGGATCCAGTAAAATATATTTAATTTTCAATAAAATTCAGTAAATATTTTTTTTTTTAAATTGGTAACTATAATAATTATTATTCTAATGCAACCAACTAAAATACTGCAATCTGATTGGTCAATTACATGGCATAAAATCAGGTTGCACCAAACTCATTTTATGGCAGCAAATTTTATATTGCGCAAAAGGCAATTTAGTTCACATGTGGCACATGCCTTCTTCGCTTGGATTCAAATGAGTTCATTGAATCAGTGTTAAAATTTTAAAGTCACATATGACCCCTAAATTGGGTGTGACACCTTGAAGTTAAGATCTAGGGGTCATAGCAGTGATACAAGGACCTTCACACCATATTTGAGCCATATCTGTTCAGATGTTAGGGGGCACTCAGAACCCCATTTTATAATTATTAAATCCCATATGAATGTGTCCCAAAGTCATCTCTCAATGACATGACCCCTAATTGGCAGACTGAACCCCGATGAACAAATAAACTTAACACTGGTCATGTGAGGAATTTGCACACCAAATATGAAACAGATCTGTTCATGAACTTCATAGGTATCGAGGGAGAATTGTTGAACACCATTTTGTCATTATTAAATTCATGTCAATGTGTCCCTTGAAGTGTAAATAATCAAATATTCACATAAATAAAAAATGTGTGTTCTCTATTACCATAGAAACTCATTACAAACATTCAGATAGATGAAACCTCCATAGAGTTGAGTGTTAATTTGAAAGTCACATTTGACCTCTAAAGATCAATCGAATGTGATGCCTCGAAAAAGTTCAGATCTTGGGGCATGGCAATGCCCTCACACAACTATCAATAAATTTCAACTGAAGGAACTGGAGAAGATGTTTGTTAAAGAATTGTTAACTGACACACGGATGAACGCCAAGCGAAAAGTGAAGGCTTATAACACAGCTCAAGACTTCATCTCAGGTGAGCTAAAAATGGAAGGCTTTCTTTCACCATCCAAAGATGCCCAGAGGGATAAATCGACTAACACCAGCAGTCTTGGTGGATAACAAAGTGGGATCTATCATCACTGACATCAGACCACATCTTGATTGAAACAACACCGTTCCCAAATATTCCAGATATGCATATAACATCAACAGGAAAAGGACTTGGCTGAAAGTCAAAGAACTCAACTCACAATATGAAGAAAAATTCACTGAGTTCTCAACAGACCAGCACACCTCTACATGTCAAAAAAAAAAAAGGACGAAAAGACCAACAATCAAGAACTCATATTTGCAGTATGTAGCAATGAAATTTATGTATGATGATGACATCACAGACGCATAATATAATTATCAAATCCACTATCGTGCCTATATGAGATTATTATTCAGAAAATTAGAGATTGAGGCCTATTAAAATTAAGCTTAACAATCAGAAACTTATTTTTATCACTTGTGTTCAAACGGTGTTGTTATTGGATGTTTATTTTGCCGATAATTAACCCATCATGAAAATTAGGATCTCAACAAGAGAAAAGTGTGTTGGGCCAGAGATAATAGCAAGGTAACAATATCGAATAAATTATATTTTATGATTTTAATCGGACTCATATAGGGGGTAATGGAGTCGTTCTAACTTCTGTACAGTTGGTCTAACAAACTGGTTTTAAATACAGTCTTGTTCAAGAGTTGATGATCCCATTGTATTTTCTTTTAATGTTACTTACCTGGAATGGTTACATGTAGATGGATGAAGTGTTAGAATTGCATCAACATTCAGGTTTACCATGAAAATGTATCCGAAATATCATATCATAACTTTTGATGAGATAAATGACCCAGTGCAGATAAACAAAAGCACACATAATGGTATATATACACATGTGCTAGCGCTTGTCATGCAAGCATCATCAAGTGATTCAGCTCTTCTGATATTGTGGAAGCATCAGTATATAATAAAACTTTCTTTTATATTTGTAAATTATTTATGAACCTTAAGTAGAGAGTCCTTGAACTGGCAACTGAGACATGAAACTCCAATAAAATGAATAATGCTCTTCAAAATGTGTTGTCAAAGAGTAACAGAATAATCTACAAGTGTAACATTAAACTGCAGTAGTAGCTAGTAGTTGTTGTACAATTTCTGGTTTCTACAGACCAAATTTATCAACAAGACAGTCAATGACTGTGGGGTCGCTCACCAGACTGCAAAGACTGATAAGACTGGGACTCTGGAGACCACAAGTCAGAAATTTTCATAATCACTTACCAAGAAGTAGATATCTAAAGAGTTAAATCTAAATAAATTTTTTTTTGGAGTTATGTCCCTGGCCCCACTCACATTTGACCCAGTGACCTGATTTGAACAAATCTGAACCCCAGTCCGCCCAAGGATCCTTCATATCAAATATGAACCCATATAGCCTGGTGGTATTTGAGAAGAAGTCACTTTAAGAATACTATGGTGGGAAAGAGTTATGGCCCTGGCTTCGCAACCATTTCAAGTGAACTCATTTGAACAAATCTGAATGTGAGTCACCTAGGGAACATCCACACCAAATATGAAACCATTCTGTCTTATCATTCTGAAGAAGATGTTTAAAAGAATTACTATGGTGGGAAAGAGTTATGGCGCTGGCTTCGCAAATATTTGACCCTGTGACCGCATTTGAACAAATCTGAATGAGAATCCCTTAGGGAACATCCACACCAAATATGAACCCATTTGGTCGTATGGTTCCAGAGGAGAAGATGTTCAAATAATTGTTGTCGGACAGATGGATGGACAGATGATGGACGGATGAGGAGTGATGACTATAGCTCCGCCGGAGCACCTGTGGGGTGGCTGGTTGATAATTGAATCTCTTATCTCTGCCCATATTTGAACAAATGTGAATCCCCATCTATGAGATCCATTCATTTGGTAATTTCAGACGGTAGATTTTAAGAGTTGAACTGAACTGATTTTTCTAAAATGACCCCAAATCTGAACAAATCTAAACCCCAGTCACCGAAGGAGCCTCCATATCAAACATAAGCTAAATAGTCCAGATGGTTCTTGAGAAGAAATTGCTCAAGAATTACTATGGAAGGAAATAGTTATGGCCCTGACTTCTCACCTATTTGACCTGATGAACTCATTTGAACAAATCTGAATGTGACTCAACTGGGGAACATCCACACCTAAATATATAAACCCATTTGGCCTTTAATATGTATCTGGAGAAGAAAACAATTGATGTACGGATAAAGACATAATGACAGATGGATGGATGGGAGAACAGTCTGACATAGAGACTGACAAATTCAATCCAATATATCCCCCCCCCCCAAGTTTTCTTTGCAAAATCAGGATATAATGAGTTCAACTGGATACTGGTGGTTAAGAACATAATATTCGAACAGCCAAATTAGAGGATATAGAAACTAAATAGAAGGGACAAAGTAAGTAAAAATGTCAATTTAAGTGCCTATATACTTCCCAGAAGATGAGGCCTAAGCAGAATGAGGAACCTGGCTAGTGTATTTGGTGATGCTTGCCTGCTGTGCAGGGTAGCATAACTAAATTTACCCTCTGGGAACCTCATTCTGCAAATGCCAGACACACTAAGTTCAGGTTAGAGAACAATAATTTGTTTTGATTTTATTTTAATAACACACACTGGCATGAGTGCTAACTGAGCATTAGTTTACACCTGTCAGCTGATAAACATCTCAATTGATGACTGTGTATTTATATTAACCATTTGAGTGCCAGTGGCCGATCTCATCGGCCGTAAACCTACAAAATAAGTCTGTTAAAGAACATAAGAATAAATGATTAAAATTGTAAAAAATTGTGGGAAAAAAAAAAAAATGTTAGTCCAATGCATTCTCTTATATATGTGAGGCGACATATGGTCGACTCGCAATAGGTCAACTCGCATATATAAGAGAATGCATTGGCACAGGGTATATGGGTTGATACAAAAATAGACCTGGCACTCAAAGGGTTAACTCTCTGCCTGTAGATAATACAATTGACTTGATCTGCTGGTGGGAGAGATCCTGTGAGTTAGAAGATGAGATGGGGTTCTGTTGGTTGGGGGCAGGGTGGGGGTCTGGGTCATGTGGGGGGGGGGGGGGATGATAATTTGTTTTTTGTATGTTAAATTGATCAAGGAGTTCCTGAATTTTTGTTTGATTTTTTGTTTGGAATTACGTCCCTGGCCCCACCCCTATTTTACCCAGTGACCCCATTTGAACAAATCTGAACCCCAGTCATTCAATGACCCCCATACCAAATATAAACTAAATCGGCATAATGATTCTAGACAAGAAGTCGTTATAAGAATTACCAAGGAGGAATATAGTTATGGCCCTGGTTTCGCAACTATTTGACACAGAGACATCATCTGAACAAATCTGAATGACAGTCACCTAGGGAACATCCACACCAAATATGAACCAATTCGGCATTAAGGTTTCAGAGGAGAAGATGTTCAAAGAACTGTTCATGGACAGATGGATGGACGGACGAGGAGTGATGACTATAGCTCCACCGGAGACTTCGTCTCAGGTGAGCTAAAAATCAATGATCAAAATGCAAAAATGTCTTTTTTTGGTTTTTAGAGTTATGTCCCTGGCTCTGTCCCTATTTGACCCAGTGACCCAATTTGAACAAATCTGATTATCAGTCACCCATGGTCACTCAGTACCAAATATAAGCTAAATCGGCCAACTGTTTCTTGATAAGATGACATTCTAAGAATTACAATGGAGGAACAGAGTTATGACCCTGGTTTCTCAACTAATTGACCGGGTGACCTCATTTGAACAAATCTGAACACCAGTCACCCAAGGACCCTCCATACCAAATATTAGCTAAATCAGCTCAATTGTTCTGAACAAGAAGTCGTTGTAAGAATTACTATGGAGGAATAGATTTGTGGCCCTGGCTTCGCAACTATTTGACACAGTGACCTCATTTGAACAAATCTGAATGAGAGTCACCTAGGGAACATCCACACCAAATATGAACCAATTTGGTCTTCCGGTTTCAGAGGAGAAGATGTCCAAAGAATTGTTGACGGATGGATGGGACGACGGACTAGGAGTGATGATTATAGCTCCACCGGAGACTTCGTCTCAGGTGAACTAAAAAGGTTGTCTCAGGTGAGCTAAAAACTAATATTTACTATTCAACTACAGTAACCACTGACTTAGCTGACTTAGCAAGCTTATGGATGGGTCGCAGATAAAGCCAATACAATCGTTAGTGTAGATAATACTTTCAGATGAAAATTGACACACGGTTACGATAACATCGCAGATCAATGGTGAAATTTAATGTAAGCTCTTGGTTAAAACAACTTACATGACATTGTGGGCATCCATGCTGAGTACCCATGATAAAATTGTGGCCAATGTTGCTTGTTAATCTTCCAGCTAGAGTTATGTTTTTTATATGCGTTATAATTATGTAGATTATTGCTTTTGGTGGTTGTCGATGATCCATCGATGTACATATTAGTTCCATTGTATGGCCAAGGAGTTTAACAAGATGTCACAACAAATTACTTGATGTAGCCATGTTATATTACGATTAATTTAATATAAGTTGCTCATTCAGCTATACATAAACACCACATTGAACGCCATTGTGGTGGTCATTTTGACTCCTCCAGGTGGGTTATACCACAGGAGCTGTATCCACCCCTTAATATACATACCTATATACTATAACAAGAAGAATGGTGGAATAAATAGAGAAATGCATAGCAACAGCTTATAACCTACAAAAAGTTAGTCCCAGCCATCCTGTGTCATTGCCAATAGATAAAAGTTCTAGTCGAAATTATCAAATTGAAATTGTTGAATATATACAACATATAGTTATACTGCAGTATACACATTACAGTCTAAAACTCAGTTGTGATTGCAGAAGGTGGTGTCTGGTTGTTTAATGATATTCAATGAAGATATTTAGCCTTTACTGGCCTTTACTAAATGACTGAGGCCAACAAAAAAAAAAGGTTTTAGTTCTCAGGCCCGGCCGCATTGAATAAAAAGGGCCGCATTAGGCCTTTTTATTGCAATGACTGATGTTATGACAAAAAAACTTAAAAAAAAACAAAATAAAACAAAAAAACATTTCATAAACATGTCCATAGTAGATATGTGTTGACTATTAGTGTGCATTGATGTCTAACATGTAATGTGTTATAAAGTGACTTGCAGGCTTACAACATGAAGTAGATGACTACAATTAAGACGAGAGGCCGATCACGATCGGCAGATGTTTAACCCATACCTTGGCGATAGCGATCTTTTTATGAGTGCAAGAATTTTACCAATTCACAGCATATTATTATTTATTAGTTTCATAGTGGAATCAGACTTATTGAGCAACTTGCTAATTTAAACACAATAAGAACATGGATATGACATTCGATTTCAACCTATTTGGTCACTCCAACAGAGATACATGTACATGTATGTGTAATAGATTGATAAAGATAATTATACCCAACCAGTCAGACAGATGAACCTTAGCTGTTAAAGATATAATAGTTACAATATTAAGTAAATAACATCATAATAACTCTATTTATCTACTTCTTACAATGGAACCTGAGTCTTAACAGATTATGTGATTGTGTTAGCTGCATAGTAAAAGTTATGGGATGATTGAGGTTAGATACCAACAAACACCTGAACATCTATATAAGTGAGGGGTGAATAGACTTTGATATTAATTATGATTGATAATGGTTGGATATAAAATATTTTAATACAGAATTATCAGATAACTAAAGGAGAGATACGAGAAGGGTCAAATTAAAAATATTAAAGTCATAGTGACATTGCATCGCACACAGTATACCTATGGTTAATTTTATTCTAAGCTCATCATTGGAAAGATACAATGTCTGTAACAGCAGAAATATTATTAAATGTTGGGATAATATTCTCAAAACCATTCAATCAATACCAAAATCTATACATGTGAAGAATGTGTAACGAATCTAACTATCAACCTGAATGAGATTATAAAAGTGATTGGGTGAAAAATATTTGACCAATAAGTCAGCTTCAAGAATACCAGAACCATTATTATTATCCTGCAGCCCAAATTCAATAGAGGGAATTTCAAAATAAGATATTACCTCAAATGATAAATATTCAATTAGTGGCTTATAGAAATTCTTGTGAACCTCGCCCAAGGCGAAAGAGATAATTTAAAATCTGCCTATCAGATATCATGTACCTATGGAATAGGTTAATTTTAATCCTGATATACATTCAAGTGAAAAGTGGATCACGATTAACCTGGACATAGGAGAATGAACATATAATGTGTGGAGAGGGTTAATCATTTACAATGACATCATATGATGGAACTAATGTGTGGATTAATTTTTTTCTCAAGATAAGACAACAGCATCTCTGTAAACAACAATTCTCTAAACAGCCATGTTCTAGAACATCCCTATAAATGGACAATTTACTATTTGTATTAATGCCATGAACATGTTTCAACAGGGGGATTAAATTACTATTGCACACAAACTGGAATAAAGAATCATCAATCACTTGAATTTGACAGCTCTGGGAGCACCCAGTGGTTTAGCAGGTAGTATCCAGTTTCATTATCTGATTCCAATAAAGCAGATTACTGTGCAAAGTCATTTGTCTTAAACTCTCACAGGGCATATAGGTAGTAAATTACTTGAATTATAAAGGGCCATAACTCTGTTGAAATATATCGGATCAAACCCGAATTTGAACTTGATATGTATTTTGGGGAGAGGACCACATGTACCAAATTTGGTGTAGATCAGATGAAAAATGTTTTGAGTCATAGCAGCTTGCGTGAGTTCTAAGTAAACATAAGTGTGAAAAGGGTTAACTAAATAATACCAAAAACCATACAAATGAAGACCGTGTTAAGAAAAACATAGGTAAGAAATATCAGATTTAGTCCTGAAAAACATAGGTAAGAAATATCAGAGGCAGATCACAAGAAATATTTTCGACTTATTACATTGGATAGCATGTGTGTGAAGGGTTAATTATTTTCTAAACTGATCAACTATTCGATACCAAAAACTATACAGGTGAGGGGTGTGTCATTATAAACCTACATATCAAATATGAAAACAATCGAACAAAAAATACTTTGGTTACAGCATCGGATAGCTCATGCCTATGTGCGGATGCAAAGTGTTAATTTCTAAACCGATCAACCAATCGACACCAAAAACTATACAGGTGAGAAGTGTGTCATCATAAACATGCACATAAAATTTGAACACGATTCGATAACAAATATTCGAGTAAATGAATCGGATAGCAAGTGTCTACAGACAGACGGATGGACTGACAGATGGATGGACGGACGAACGAACGACGGATGGTTGATCCGGACGTCGACATTATGTGTACCATACATGGTATGGGTACACATAAAAATGATTAGCTGATCCTCATGCTTTTCTTACAATAATTAGTCATTGTTAACAACTTACACTAATTGTAACTTTATACGTACAATTGAAAGGCACAGGACTAAATTCAGGATCACATATTAGAATGGGGAGGTATCAGTTTTTAGACAACAATAACAGTAGTTAATGTCAGGGGCATTATATAATGTTAGGTAATACCAGTCATACACTGGTAGTACAATGTCATTTTTATATAAGACTAAATGAGTTTATATGCATAACAGTTCCCTCTACATTTCCGGTTATTATTTGACAGAGGAAGGTATCTTTGTCCATGCTTACTATGCCGGGAAAAAAATAAAAAATAAAAATAAAACCCTCCCTCCATCATTGATTTGAAAAAACATTGCCCGAGAACCAAAACACTTTTTTTTTGGCCTAAAATGTTTTTGATTCTTCAAACGATCGAGAAACTTGTGAATTAAATAAACAATTCAAAATTAGAAACATAACGTGGACCTATCAGTTTAAACATACCGCATTTATTACTGAATGTGATTATCCGGCTATTGTTTAGCCCATGAACATGGATTCTCATTCTGTAAACAATGTTAAGATTTAAAAGTTTAATCCAAAATACGATTGTCCACATTAATTGACCATGGGTCATAACATGCACACACTGGAGGGAAGATATATCTGTATATGAATGTTTAAGACAGCGTTGCCATGAAATCTATTCATACAATGTAATTAAACCAATAGAATTAGTGAGTTATTTGAAACTGAATATTACGATCATAATTATTTTAAATTCCTGTAAATGTGTTTGTGTGGCATTACAATTGATAAGACACAAATGTATTTAGGTCCACATATGCATTATGAAAGTCTACACTCAACAGTACATAAGTTAACATGAAGCTTGATCGAGAGTACCATATAATGAGGTAAAACAAACCCCAATTTGATTCGCAGGTTTGAGTCGATATTCTAGTCGATAACAAATCCCCAGTCGCAGGACACTTGGCTACGAGGTTGTGGTTAGTTTCCTTTGAAAGAACCATCTTTTGCCCACTGGCGGGACTAACTTTTTATAGGTGACAAGCTGTTCAGTGCTTTGATTTTGAAAAGTGTAGGTGCACCATTTATTGCACTGAGCTTTTGAGTTTGCATGAGTCTTTTGCAAGGCGGCGCATTTTAAATCAATTACGATAAAATGGCATCTGAATCTAATATATATTTTGGGACTTCTGTCTGTCTGTGTGTGTGTTAGCCGTGGTCGGGAAAACTGCCAGACAGATTTTGATGAAATTTGATACCTTGAGGTACTTTTTGTCCGGAGAGTCTTTTGGGCGGGTCAAATCGTTACCCCTTGACCTTCAAAATGGTCAATTCAAGATCAAATCGGGTAAAACGGACGGATTTCAACGAAATTTGATACCTAGGGTTACTTTTGTCCGGGGAGTGTTTTGGATGAGTCATATCGTGACCCCGACCTGACCTTAATCTTCAAAATTGTCAATTCAAGGTCAAATCCTGAATTTTGACGGGAGTTTGACGAAATTTAATACCTAGGGTTACTTTTCTCCAAGGAGTGTTTTGGATGGGTCAAATTGTTACCCCAACCTGACCATGACCTTCAAAATGGTCAAATCAAATGGTCAATTCGGGTAACACCGGACGGATTTCGACGGGTGCTTTTGTCCAGGAAGTGTTTTGGACGGGTCAAATCATGACCCCGACCTAACCTTGACCTTCAAAATAGTCAACTCAATGTCAAATCGCACAATTCACAGAAAAGCAGAGTGGAAACAGCTTGAACAAACACGGGTCCACCAGCTAGTAAAGATATGTTTCAAAACTATGTTTGAACACTGAAAAATATTTATAAAAAACAATCAAACACGTTTACACTATAAAACAATAACAGTCATTGAATCATTAATCAGCGACACGTCAATAACAATATCTTATAACACATGTTCAAGTCATTTCGCTGATGATTGCACTTCCGGGTCAGACTAATCAGTATGAGAATGCTCGGATTTGGAAACGGAATGGCTGGAAGTTAATATTGAATTTATATTCAAAATCACTTTAAGTTCCTATAATTTAGATAAGGCCAAAAATAAAAGATTGTATGTTTCCGATAACGGGGTGAAAAAATTAGGGTAGGTAGGTAGGGAATTTTTTTTATTTTATTTTATTTTAATATTTTATGTGGTGATAACCTCTGTACATGTACATGTATATATACAGATCCACACACCATGTTCGTTGATAGTGCTCCTACCGGTACTTCCAGGCTCCAAATAAAAGTGCAGGCCCAAATAATAGTGCAGGGGAAAAATTCCGTTGAAAGTTAATAACAGTGCAGACCCAAATAATAGCACAGTGGAAACTCTGAGCAAAACATCAACTATAGTTAAAAATTTATAGTACATGTACTAGTAGGTCAAACATATGAATCAACATAGTATGTGTCATGTAGTGTTTTATTCAATATTTAAATGTTCACATGTATGCCATATATTTGAATATGTACGTGCATAAAATTATAAGCTCATCAATTTGGTATCAGAATCATATAGAAATCTTGAGTTTGTGATGATTTCAATTTTCATAGCATCTAAATTAATAAACTTGCAGACTCAAATAAGCACTGTGCAGGGGGGGGGGGAATTTTCCAAGAAATTAATAAATGCATGCATGTTTATTTGGAACCCATGACCATGAGTATGTTCTATGAGTCCAAAACAAGGCATACAGGTAAAGCAGGCATGAGATCCACTCTCATGAAATTAAAATTGCAAAATTCATGCCCATCAATCCACAACCCATCACACACCTGGGGCTTTTGAGACAACTGTCACTTCATGGTCACTTTTCAGAGGCATATGTTAGAAACCATGTGTTTTGCACACTAATGATCATCAATATTTATGAGCATTAGTGGTAAAAACAGTAAAAAAAAAAAATATATCAATAAAAAGATTAGGGTCGGCGGGTTATTTTTAGGGTCGGTCGATGTACGGAAACATAGCATCTTTCTTTTTTTTACCTAACCAAATACTTTACTGTTTTAACCCCTGTCACTGCTGTGTTGCCTCAATGTTGGTGACTTTCAGCATTTTCCGAGGTGCGCATTTATGGCGAGCTGGTTTTTGTTAATCTGTGTGTGCCTCAAAATCGAAGCACTGGCTGTTGCTATGCAATTGTGTATTAATTACGCCATACTCCTTGTTATAGTTTATCTACTATATATAGTGGGGGTGGGCATAGCGGAGTGCACCCCAAGCTCCTGTGGTTATAGGCCTACAGTCTTATCCCATGCCATTAACATCATTTAAATTAAGTACTGTTCTTTGATGTGCATAGACAATAATCGCAATATAGGAAAGTTCATATTACCTTGTATAGTCTTCATACATCATTTCTTACTTCACATCACAAGTATGAAACATGAAGTCATGAACAAACACGAATGACAGACATCGACACATAACACATCACACATGAAGAGCTGCACATGAAGACGAAACATGTAGATGCACACAGAAGACCTGTCATAGAAACATAAGCAGACAAACCTGCATCTGCTCACAAACGAAGCCCTACAACACAAAATACCAGCAAAAACATATAACATATAAACATACAAATGCACACCACAGGGTATTTAAGAAATATCCATATTCCAAAAAGATGTCACAATACCAAGCTACGTGTACACCTTAATATATCAACATGGTATACTTACCGTATACTTATAAAATACATGGGGTACTTATAAATGTACCAGTATTATGAATACCAGTTTAAACACAATACCAAGCTACGTATACACCTTAATATATCAACATGGTATACTTACCGTATACTTATAAAATACATGGGGTACTTATAAATGTACCAGTATTATGAATACCAGTTTAAACAGGTTGAAGACATTAAATTATATAGTACTAGCCTATTAGCCCGCCACTGGCGTGGTTGGTCAGAAACATGACATTTTTTTCATTTGTTTTTTATTTTTTAATATATGTTTTTTAATTATTTTGTTTTTAATTAATTTTTTTTTATTTTTTAAATTAAATTTTTAATTATTTTTTTTGTTTTTCAAAGAGTTAATTCTGCCTTTTTCGGGCGGAAAACTGACCCGGTGAAATCCCCCCTTCCTAGGAACGACAGACATAATAATAACAACGCATTTTTTGTTTTTCAATGAGTTAATTCTGCCTTTTAATCAAGAGACATTATGGTACCCATCCATGAAAGAGTTATGATTGAAGGTACATCGGGCGGAAAAAACTGACCCATTGAAAATTTCCCCCCTTCCTAGGAACAACAGACATAAGAATCACACAACATTCTGCCTTTTTAATCGAGATAGAATCTAAAACGGCTGCGCAGATTGAGCTCAAACTTCCTATCTAAGGGTAAAATCCCACAGACACCGTCGTTGTTGCATTTTGGAGAAGCTCTGAGCACCCATTCTCCACACACACACACACACACCCTCACACATATATATATATATATATATATATATATATATATATATATATATAGCTAACAACACTAACGACCTTAGGGAGACTGTTGAAATAATCCGACCTTAGGGAGACATCTCGATATATCATTTTCTATGCATTTTCATAGCTTCTGTGTGTGGTGAGAGCATTTGGTATTAATCGAAAAACCATCAATTATGTCATTTGTGATGACTATTATAATATTTAAAAATATATACCAAGTGTCCCCCTAATACCGTCTCCCTAATGTTTGGTCATTTTACATACAACATGAACCATATTAGGGGGACATATACAATAAATACCACTACATGCGGTATTAGGGGGACACATATTAAAAATCAAAGTTATGGAGATACATAATATGTACTTGAAGCCATATTCTTGCAATAGTCTTACGAAATGACTAGATATAATTTAAGATGCTAGCATACGCGAGAAATTTAACCCTCAATACACGAATGCGGGACCTGCTTTAATCTTTGTAAAACGCTATATCAGTACATGGCATTGGTTATAATAATAAAAGGCACGGGCGGCGTTCGTTGCAGAAATATCATATGTGTTCAAATCCCAACCAACAGAAGGAATATTAAAAAATATATAGTTTTGATCATATGCAAACATAATCAGCGCGTAAATAGTATATTGTCGTCAATGTGCACTATGGTGGCGTAAAAAGCAGTCTGCTCATGTTACAGAAGTTTTGCTTTTGTTTACACAACACAACGCAAGTATAGTAGTTGACCACACCAAAATTATATAAACGCTCTTTATTATTTCCATATAAGGAACAAATAACGCTCTTTATGTTTACCATATCCGGATCTAAACAAAAGCAAGGAAACGTAACGGTTTTTCCCTTTCTTTACATAATATGCGCAAAAGACAACGCAATCATATTGGTTAACCACACAAACATTATATAAACGCTCTTCATTATTTCCATATAAGAAAAATAGTAACAAACAACGCTCTTTATGCTTACCATATCCGGATCTATACAAAAGTCAGGAAACGTAACGGTTTTTTCCTTTTGTTTGCACAACAAAGTGAAAACAATTGACAATAACATACTGTTTATGCCATATTTCTGTATGATATAACAACAACTTCTGCCTATATTTTACTATTTCTGTTTATGGCGGTTTTTGACGGAGATGAATATTTTAACAGCATACGCACCGCCAACACCGCCATTTTCACCCCCTCGGGGTGGCACCCCCCGGGGGTGATAGGTGGGGGGTCGAGGTGTTTCTAGGTAATATTTGGGGCGGGCCACCCACCCATGCCGTCAAATCGGTCGAAATCCTTACCGTTCTCGAAAATGGTCCATACCCCATTTTCACCCCTTCGGGGTGGCACCCCCCGGGGGTGATGGGTGGGGGGATCGGGGTGTTTCTAGGTAGTATTTGGGGCGGGCCACCCACACATGACGTCAAATCGGTCGAAATCCTTACCGTTATCGAAAATGGTCCATACCCCATTTTCACCCCCTCGGGTGGCACCCCCCGGGGTGATGGGTAGGGATGGGGGTGTTTCTATGTGGTATTTGGGGCGGGCCACCCACCCATGCCGTCAAATCAGTCGAAATCATTACCGTTCTCGAAAATGGTCCATACCCCATTTTCACCTCCTCGAGTGGCACCCCCCGGGGGTGATGGGTAGGGGTCGGGGTGTTTCTATGTTGTATTTGGGGCGGGCTACCCACCCATGCCGTCAAATCGGTCGAAATCCTTACCGTTCTCGAAAATGGTCCATACCCCATTTTCACCCCCTCGGGGTGGCACCCCCCGGGGTGATGGGTTGGGGGGTCGGGGTGTTTCTAGGTGGTATAATTTGGGCGGGCCACCCACCCATGCCGTCAAATCGGTCGAAATCCTTACCGTTCTCGAAAATGGTCCATACCCCATGTTCACCCCCTCGGGTGGCACCCCCCGGGGGTGATGGGTGGGGGATCGGGGTGTTTCTAGGTGGTATTTGGGGCGGGCCACCAACCTATGCCATCAAATCGGTCGAAATCCTTACCTTTCTCGAAAATGGTCCATACCCCATTTTCACCCCCTCGGGGTGGCACCCGCCGGGGTGATGGTAGGGGGGTCGGGGTGTTTCTAGGTGGTATCTGGGGCGGGCCACCCACCCATGCCGTCAAATCGGTCGAAATCATTACCGTTCTCGAAAATGGTCCATACCCCATTTTCACCCCCTCGGGGTGGCACCCCCGGGGGTGATGGGTGGGGGTCGGGGTGTTTCTAGGAAGTATTTGGGGCGGGCCACCCACCCATGCCGTCAAATCGGTCGAAATCCTTACCGTTCTCGAAAATGTTCCATACCCCATTTTCACCCCCTCGGGGTGGCACCCCCGGGGGTGATGGGTGGGGGTCGGGGTGTTTCTAGGAAGTATTTGGGGCGGGCCACCCACCCATGCCGTCAAATCGGTCGAAATCCTTACCGTTCTCGAAAATGTTCCATACCCCATTTTCACCCCCTCGGGGTGGCACCCCCGGGAGTGATGGGTGGGGGTCGGGGTGTTTCTAGGTAGTATTTGGGGCGGGCCACCCACCCATGCCGTCAAATCGGTCGAAATCCTTACCGTTCTCGAAAATGGTCCATACCCCATTTTCACCCCCTCGGGGTGGCACCCCCCGGGGGTGATGGGTGGGGTTCGGGGTGTTTCTAGGTAGTATTTGGGGCGGGCCACCCACCCATACCGTCAAATCGGTCGAAATCCTTACCGTTCTCGAAAATGGTCCATACCCCATTTTCACCCCCCGCGGGTGATGGGTGGGGGGTCGGGGTGTTTCTAGGTAATATTTGGGGCGGGCCACCCACCCATGCCGTCAAATCGGTCGAAATCATTACCGTTCTCGAAAATGGTCCATACCCCATTTTCACCCCTCGGTGGCACACCCCGGGGGTGATGGGTAGTGGTCGGGATGTTTCTAGGTGGTATTTGGGGCGGGCTACCCACCCATGCCGTCAAATCGGTCGAAATCCTTACCGTTCTCGAAAATGGTACATACCCCATTTTCACCCCCTCGGGGTGGCACCCCCCGGGGGTGATGGGTTGGGGGTCGGGGTGTTTCTATGTGGTATTTGGGGCGGGCTACCCACCCATGCCGTCAAATCGGTCGAAATCCTTACCGTTCTCGAAAATGGTACATACCCCATTTTCACCCCCTCGGGGTGGCACCCCCGGGGGTGATGGGTTGGGGGGTCGGGGTGTTTCTAGGTGGTATAATTTGGGCGGGCCACCCACCCATGCCGTCAAATCGGTCGAAATCCTTACCATTCTCGAAAATGGTCCATACCCCATTTTCACCCCCTCGGGTGGCACCCCCCGGGGGTGATGGGTGGGGGATCGGGATGTTTCTAGGTGTGGTATTTGGGGCGGGCCACCAACATATGCCGTCAAATCGGTCGAAATCCTTACAGTTCTCGAAAATGGTCCATACCCCATTTTCACCCCCCGCGGGTGATGGGTGGGGGGTCGGGGTGTTTCTAGGTAATATTTGGGGCGGGCCACCCACCCATGCCGTCAAATCGGTCGAAATCATTACCGTTCTCGAAAATGGTCCATACCCCATTTTCACCCCCTCGGTGGCACACCCCGGGGGTGATGGGTAGTGGTCGGGATGTTTCTAGGTGGTATTTGGGGCGGGCTACCCACCCATGCCGTCAAATCGGTCGAAATCCTTACCGTTCTCGAAAATGGTACATACCCCATTTTCACCCCCTCGGGGTGGCACCCCCCGGGGGTGATGGGTAGGGGTCGGGGTGTTTCTATGTTGTATTTGGGGCGGGCTACCCACCCATGCCGTCAAATCGGTCGAAATCCTTACCGTTCTCGAAAATGGTCCATACCCCATTTTCACCCCCTCGGGGTGGCACCCCCCGGGGTGATGGGTTGGGGGGTCGGGGTGTTTCTAGGTGGTATAATTTGGGCGGGCCACCCACCCATGCCGTCAAATCGGTCGAAATCCTTACCGTTCTCGAAAATGGTCCATACCCCATGTTCACCCCCTCGGGTGGCACCCCCCGGGGGTGATGGGTGGGGGATCGGGGTGTTTCTAGGTGGTATTTGGGGTGGGCCACCAACTATGCCATCAAATCGGTCGAAATCCTTACCTTTCTCGAAAATGGTCCATACCCCATTTTCACCCCCTCGGGGTGGCACCCGCCGGGGTGATGGTAGGGGGGTCGGGGTGTTTCTAGGTGGTATCTGGGGCGGGCCACCCACCCATGCCGTCAAATCGGTCGAAATCATTACCGTTCTCGAAAATGGTCCATACCCCATTTTCACCCCCTCGGGGTGGCACCCCCGGGGGTGATGGGTGGGGGTCGGGGTGTTTCTAGGAAGTATTTGGGGCGGGCCACCCACCCATGCCGTCAAATCGGTCGAAATCCTTACCGTTCTCGAAAATGTTCCATACCCCATTTTCACCCCCTCGGGGTGGCACCCCCGGGGGTGATGGGTGGGGGTCGGGGTGTTTCTAGGAAGTATTTGGGGCGGGCCACCCACCCATGCCGTCAAATCGGTCGAAATCCTTACCGTTCTCGAAAATGTTCCATACCCCATTTTCACCCCCTCGGGGTGGCACCCCCGGGAGTGATGGGTGGGGGTCGGGGTGTTTCTAGGTAGTATTTGGGGCGGGCCACCCACCCATGCCGTCAAATCGGTCGAAATCCTTACCGTTCTCGAAAATGGTCCATACCCCATTTTCACCCCCTCGGGGTGGCACCCCCCGGGGGTGATGGGTGGGGTTCGGGGTGTTTCTAGGTAGTATTTGGGGCGGGCCACCCACCCATACCGTCAAATCGGTCGAAATCCTTACCGTTCTCGAAAATGGTCCATACCCCATTTTCACCCCCCGCGGGTGATGGGTGGGGGGTCGGGGTGTTTCTAGGTAATATTTGGGGCGGGCCACCCACCCATGCCGTCAAATCGGTCGAAATCATTACCGTTCTCGAAAATGGTCCATACCCCATTTTCACCCCCTCGGTGGCACACCCCGGGGGTGATGGGTAGTGGTCGGGATGTTTCTAGGTGGTATTTGGGGCGGGCTACCCACCCATGCCGTCAAATCGGTCGAAATCCTTACCGTTCTCGAAAATGGTACATACCCCATTTTCACCCCCTCGGGGTGGCACCCCCCGGGGGTGATGGGTTGGGGGTCGGGGTGTTTCTATGTGGTATTTGGGGCGGGCTACCCACCCATGCCGTCAAATCGGTCGAAATCCTTACCGTTCTCGAAAATGGTACATACCCCATTTTCACCCCCTCGGGGTGGCACCCCCGGGGGTGATGGGTTGGGGGGTCGGGGTGTTTCTAGGTGGTATAATTTGGGCGGGCCACCCACCCATGCCGTCAAATCGGTCGAAATCCTTACCATTCTCGAAAATGGTCCATACCCCATTTTCACCCCCTCGGGTGGCACCCCCCGGGGGTGATGGGTGGGGGATCGGGATGTTTCTAGGTGTGGTATTTGGGGCGGGCCACCAACCTATGCCGTCAAATCGGTCGAAATCCTTACAGTTCTCGAAAATGGTCCATACCCCATTTTCACCCCCCGCGGGTGATGGGTGGGGGGTCGGGGTGTTTCTAGGTAATATTTGGGGCGGGCCACCCACCCATGCCGTCAAATCGGTCGAAATCATTACCGTTCTCGAAAATGGTCCATACCCCATTTTCACCCCCTCGGTGGCACACCCCGGGGGTGATGGGTAGTGGTCGGGATGTTTCTAGGTGGTATTTGGGGCGGGCTACCCACCCATGCCGTCAAATCGGTCGAAATCCTTACCGTTCTCGAAAATGGTACATACCCCATTTTCACCCCCTCGGGGTGGCACCCCCCGGGGGTGATGGGTTGGGGGTCGGGGTGTTTCTAGGTGGTATTTGGGGCGGGCTACCCACCCATGCCGTCAAATCGGTCGAAATCCTTACCGTTCTCGAAAATGGTACATACCCCATTTTCACCCCCTCGGGGTGGCACCCCCGGGGGTGATGGGTTGGGGGGTCGGGGTGTTTCTAGGTGGTATAATTTGGGCGGGCCACCCACCCATGCCGTCAAATCGGTCGAAATCCTTACCATTCTCGAAAATGGTCCATACCCCATTTTCACCCCCTCGGGTGGCACCCCCCGGGGGTGATGGGTGGGGGATCGGGGTGTTTCTAGGTGTGGTATTTGGGGCGGGCCACCAACCTATGCCGTCAAATCGGTTGAAATCCTTACCGTACTCGAAAATGGTCCATACCCCATTTTCACCCCCTCGGGTGGCACCCCCGGGGGTGATGGTGGGGGGTCGGGGTGTTTCTAGGTGGTATTTGGGGCGGGCCACCCACCCATGCCGTCAAATCGGTCGAAATCCTTACCGTTCTCGAAAATGGTCCATACCCCATTTTCACCCCCTCGGGGTGGCACCCCCGGGAGTGATGGGTGGGGATCGGGGTGTTTCTAGGTAGTATTTGGGGCGGGACACCCACCCATGCCGTCAAATCGGTCGAAATCCTTACCGTTCTCGAAAATGTTCCATACCCCATTTTCACCCCCTCGGGGTGGCACCCCCCGGGGGTGATGGGTGGGGGGTTGGGGTGTTTATAGGTAGTATTTGGGGCGGGCCATCCACCCATGCCGTCAAATCGGTCGAAATCCTTACCGTTCTCGAAAATGGTCCATACCCCATTTTCACCCCCTCGGGGTGGCACCCCCCGGGGGTGATGGGTGGGGGGTCGGGGTGTTTCTAGGTAGTATTTGGGGCGGGCCACCCATCCATGCCGTCAAATCGGTCGAAATCCTTACCGTTCTCGAAAATGGTCCATACCCCATTTTCACCCCCTCGGGGTGGCACCCCCCGGGGGTGATGGGTGGGGGGGTCGGGGTGTTTCTAGGTGGTATTTGGGGCGGGCCACCACCCATGCCGTCAAATCGGTCGAAAGCGACATTTTTGGAAATAAGGAATAGGGAATAAGTTCCAATTGTCATGTCTGTAAATATATATAGCTTTGTCGAGATGTCTCCCTAAGGTCGGATTATTTCAAGAGTCTCCCTAATGTCGTTACTTTTGTTAGCTATATGTATATGTATATCAGTACATGGCATTGGCTATAATAATTAAAGGCACGGGCGGTGTTCGTTGCAGAAATATTAATATGTGGTCAAATCGCCACCAACAGATGGAAATTTTAAATATGTACAGTTTTGTTCATATGCAAACGTAATCAGCGCATGAATAGTGTATTGTCCTCAATGTGTACGATGATTGCGTAAACAACAGCATGCTCGTGTTACAGAAGTTTTGCTTCTGTTTACATAACACAACGCAATCATATTGGTTAATCACACAAACATTATATAAACGCTCTTCATGATTTCCATATAAGAAATATAGTAACAAACAACGCTCTTTATGCTTACCATATCCGGATCTATACACGGGCGGTGTTCGTTGCAGAAATATTAATATGTGGTCAAATCGCCACCAACAGATGGAAATTTTAAATATGTACAGTTTTGATCATATGCAAACGTAATCAGCGCATGAATAGTGTATTGTCCTCAATGTGTACGATGATTGCGTAAACAACAGCATGCTCGTGTTACAGAAGTTTTGCTTCTGTTTACATAACACAACGCAATCATATTGGTTAATCACACAAACATTATATAAACGCTCTTCATGATTTCCATATAAGAAATATAGTAACAAACAACGCTCTTTATGCTTACCATATCCGGATCTATACAAAAGTCAGGAAACGTAACGTACCGGTACTGTTTATGCCATATTTCTGTATGATATAACAACAAATTCTGCCTATATTTTACTATTTCTGTTTATGGCGGTTTTTGACGGAGATGAATATTTTAACAGCATACCCACCGCCAACACCGCCCGTATCTATAATATGAGCAATAAAAGATGTTTTTGTATTAATACCAAATGCTCTCACCATACGCAGAAGCTGCACGTTGCATGGAAAATGATATATTGAGATGTCTGCCTAAGGTCGGATTATTTCAAGAGTCTCCCGAATGTCGTTTCATGTTGTTAGGTATATGTATATCATTACATGGTATTGTTTATGATAATTAAAGGCACGGGCGGCGTTCGTTGCAGAACTATTCATATGTGATCAAATCGCCACCAACAGATGGAATATTAAAATATATATAGCTTTGTCGAGATGTCTCCCTAAGGTCGGATTATTTCAAGAGTCTCCCTAATGTCGTTAATTTTGTTAGCTATATGTATATGTATATCAGTACATGGCATTGGTTATAATAATTAAAGGCACGGGCGGTGTTCGTTGCAGAAATATTAATATGTGGTCAAATCGCCACCAACAGATGGAATATTAAAATATGTACAGTTTTGTTCATATACAAACGTAATCAGCGCATGAATAGTGTATTGTCCTCAATGTGTACGATGATTGCGTAAACAACAGCATGCTCGTGTTACAGAAGTTTTGCTTCTGTTTACATAACACAACGCAATCATATTGGTTAAACACACAAACATTATATAAACGCTCTTCATTATTTCCATATAAGAAATATAGTAACAAACAACGCTCTTTATGCTTACCATATCCGGAACTATACAAAAGTCAGGAAACGTAACGTACTGTTTATGCCATATTTCTGTATGATATAACAACAAATGCTGCCTATATTTTACTATTTCTGTTTATGGCGGTTTTTGACGGAGATGAATATTTTAACAGCATACCCACCGCCAACACCGCCCGTATCTATAATATGAGCAATAAAAGATATTTTTTTATTAATACCAAATGCTCTCACCATACCCAGAAGCTGCACGTTGCATGGAAAATGATATATTGAGATGTCTGCCTAAGGTCGGATTATTTCAAGAGTCTCCCGAATGTCGATTCATGTTGTTAGGTATATGTATATCATTACATGGTATTGGTTATAATAATTAAAGGCACGGGCGGCGTTCGTTGCAGAACTATTCATATGTGATCAAATCGCCACCAACAGATGGAATATTAAAATATATATAGCTTTGTCGAGATGTCTCCCTAAGGTCGGATTATTTCAAGAGTCTCCCTAATGTCGTTAATTTTGTTAGCTATATGTATATGTATATCAGTATATGGCATTGGTTATAATAATTAAAGGCACGGGCGGTGTTCGTTGCAGAAATATTAATATGTGATCAAATCGCCACCAACAGATGGAATATTAAAATATGTACAGTTTTGTTCATATGCGAACGTAATCAGCGCGTAAATAGTGTATTGTCCTCAATGTGTACGATGATTGCATAAACAACAGCATGCTCGTGTTACAGAAGTTTTGCTCCTGTTTACATAACACAACGCAATCATATTGGTTAAGCACACAAACATTATATAAACGCTCTTCATTATTTCCATATAAGAAAAATAGTGACAAACAACGCTCTTTATGCTTACCATATCCGGATCTATACAAAAGTCAGGAAACGTAACGGTTTTTTCCTTTTGTTTGCACAACAAAGTGAAAACAATTGACAATAACATACTGTTTATGCCATATTTCTGTATGATATAACAACAAATTATGCCTATATTTTACTATTTCTGTTTATGGCGGTTTTTGACGGAGATGAATATTTTAACAGCATACCCACCGCCAACACCGCCCGTATCTATAATATGAGCAATAAAAGATGTTTTTTTTATTAATACCAAATGCTCTCACCATACCCAGAAGCTGCGCGTTGCATGGAAAATGATATATTGAGATGTCTGCCTAAGGTCGGATTATTTCAAGAGTCTCCCGAATGTCGTTTCATGTTGTTAGGTATATGTATATCATTACATGGTATTGGTTATAATAATTAAAGGCACTGGTGGCGTTCGTTGCAGAACTATTCATATGTGATCAAATCGCCACCAACAGATGGAATATTAAAATATATATAGCTTTGTCGAGATGTCTCCCTAAGGTCGGATTATTTCAAGAGTCTCCCTAATGTCGTTAATTTTGTTAGCTATATGTATATGTATATCATTACATGGTATTGGTTATAATAATTAAAGGCACAGGCGGCGTTCGTTGGAGAACTATTCATATGTGATCAAATCGCCACCAACAGATGGAATATTAAAATATATATAGCTTTGTTGAGATGTCTCCCTAAGGTCGGATTATTTCAAGAGTCTCCCTAATGTCGTTAATTTTGTTAGCTATATGTATATGTATATGAGTACATGGCATTGGTTATAATAATTAAAGGCACGGGCGGTGTTCGTTGCAGAAATATTAATATGTGGTCAAATCGCCACCAACAGATGGAATATTAAAATATGTACAGTTTTGTTCATATGCAAACGTAATCAGCGCGTGAATAGTGTATTGTCCTCAATGTGTACGGTGATTGCGTAAACAACAGCATGCTCGTGTTACAGAAGTTTTGCTTCTGTTTACAAAACACAACGCAATCATATTGGTTAATCACACAAACATTATATAAACGCTCTTCATTATTTCCATATAAGAAAAATAGTAACAAACAACGCTCTGTATGCTTACAATATCCGGATCTATACAAAAGTCCGGAAACGTAACGGTTTTTTCCTTTTGTTTGCACAACAAAGTGAAAAAAAATTGACAATAACATACTGTTTATGCCATATTTCTGTATGATATAACAACAACTTCTGCCTATATTTTACTATTTCTGTTTATGGCGGTTTTTGACGGAGATGAATATTTTAACAGCATACCCACCGCCAAAATCGCCCGTATCTTTAATATGAGCAATAAAAGATGTTTTTTTTATTAATACCAAATGCTCTCACCATACCCAGAAGCTGCACGTTGCATGGAAAATGATATATTGAGATGTCTGCCTAAGGTCGGATTATTTCAAGAGTCTCCCGAATGTCGTTTCATGTTGTTAGGTATATGTATATCATTGCATGGTATTGGTTATAATAATTGAAGGCACGGGCGCCGTTCGTTGCAGAACTATTCATATGTGATCAAATCGCCACCAACAGATGGAATATTAAAATATATATAGCTTTGTCGAGATGTCTCCCTAAGGTCGGATTATTTCAAGAGTCTCACTAATGTCGTTAATTTTGTTAGCTATATGTATATGTATATCAGTACATGGCATTGGTTATAATAATTAAAGGCACGGGTGGCGTTCGTTGCAGAACTATTCATATGTGATCAAATCGCCACCAACAGATGGAATATTAAAATATATATAGCTTTGTCGAGATGTCTCCCTAAGGTCGGATTATTTCAAGAGTCTCCCTAATGTCGTTAATTTTGTTAGCTATATGTATATGTATATCAGTACATGGCATTGGTTATAATAATTAAAGGCACGGGCGGTGTTCGTTGCAGAAATATTAATATGTGGTCAAATCGCCACCAACAGATGGAATATTAAAATATGTACAGTTTTGTTCATATACAAACGTAATCAGCGCATGAATAGTGTATTGTCCTCAAGACATGTGTACGATGATTGCGTAAACAACAGCATGCTCGTGTTACAGAAGTTTTGCTTCTGTTTACATAACACAACGCAATCATATTGGTTAAACACACAAACATTATATAAACGCTCTTCATTATTTCCATATAAGAAATATAGTAACAAACAACGCTCTTTATGCTTACCATATCCGGATCTATACAAAAGTCAGGAAACGTAACGTACTGTTTATGCCATAGTTATGTATGATATAACAACAAATTCTGCCTATATTTTACTATTTCTGTTTATGGCGGTTTTTGACGGAGCTGAATATTTTAACAGCATTCCCACCGCCAAAGACAGTCCGTATCTTTAATATGAGCAATAACAGATGTTTTTTTATTATTACCAAATGCTCTCACCATACCCAAAAGCTGCACGTTGCATGGAAAATGATATATTGAGATGTCTGCCTACGGTCGGATTATTTCAAGAGTCTCCCGAATGTCGTTTCATGTTGTTAGGTATATGTATATCATTACATGGTATTGGTTATAATAATTAAAGGCACGGGCGGCGTTCGTTGCAGAACTATTCATATGTGATCAAATCGCCACCAACAGATGGAATATAAAAATATATATAGCTTTGTTGAGATGTCTCCCTAAGGTCGGATTATTTCAAGAGTCTCCCTAATGTCGTTAATTTTGTTAGCTATATGTATATATGTATATCAGTACATGGCATTGGTTATAATAATTAAAGGCACGGGCCGTGTTCGTTGCAGAAATATTAATATGTGGTCAAATCGGCACCAACAGATGGAATATTAAAATATGTACAGTTTTGTTCATATGCAAACATAATCAGTGAACGAATAGTCTATTGTCCTCAATGTGTACGATGATTGCGTAAACAACAGCATGCTCGTGTTACAGAAGTTTTGCTTCTGTTTACATAACACAACGCAATCATATTGGTTAATCACACAAACATTCTATAAACGCTCTTCATTATTTCCATATAAGAAAAATAGTAACAAACAACGCTCTTTATGCTTACCATATCCGGATCTATACAAAAGTCCGGAAACGTAACGGTTTTTTCCTTTTGTTTGCACAACAAAGTGAAAAAAATTTGACAATAACATACTGTTTATGCCATATATTTCTGTATGATATAACAACTTCTGCCTATATTTTACTATTTCTGTTTATGGCGGTTTTTGACGGAGATGAATATTTTAACAGCATACCCACCGCCAAAATCGCCCGTATCTTTAATATGAGCAATAAAAGATGTTTTTTTTTTATTAATACCAAATGCTCTCACCATACCCAGAAGCTGCACGTTGCATGGAAAATGATATATTGAGATGTCTGCCTAAGGTCGGATTATTTCAAGAGTCTCCCGAATGTCGATTCATGTTGTTAGGTATATGTATATCATTACATGGTATTGGTTATAATAATTAAAGGCACGGGCGGCGTTCGTTGCAGAACTATTCATATGTGATCAAATCGCCACCAACAGATGGAATATTAAAATATATATAGCTTTGTCGAGATGTCTCCCTGAGGTCGGATTATTTCAAGAGTCTCACTAATGTCGTTAATTTTGTTAGCTATATGTATATGTATATCAGTACATGGCATTGGTTATAATAATTAAAGGCACGGGTGGCGTTCGTTGCAGAACTATTCATATGTGATCAAATCGCCACCAACAGATGGAATATTAAAATATATATAGCTTTGTCGAGATGTCTCCCTAAGGTCGGATTATTTCAAGAGTCTCCCTAATGTCGTTAATTTTGTTAGCTATATGTATATGTTTATCAGTACATGGCATTGGTTATAATAATTAAAGGCACGGGCGGTGTTCGTTGCAGAAATATTAATATGTGGTCAAATCGCCACCAACAGATGGAATATTAAAATATGTACAGTTTTGTTCATATACAAACGTAATCAGCGCATGAATAGTGTATAGTCCTCAATGTGTACGATGATTGCGTAAACAACAGCATGCTCATGTTACAGAAGTTTTGCTTCTGTTTACATAACACAACGCAGTCATATTGGTTAATCACACAAACATTATATAAACGCTCTTCATTATTTCATATAAGAAATATAGTAACAAATAACGCTCTTTATGCTTACCAATCCGGATCTATACAAAAGTCAGGAAACGTAACGTACTGTTTATGCCATAGTTCTGTATGATATAACAACATATTCTGCCTATATTTTACTATTTCTGTTTATGGCGGTTTTTGGCGGAGCTGAATATTTTAACAGCATACCCACCGCCAAAGACAGCCCGTATCTTTAATATGAGCAATAACAGATGTTTTTTTATTAATACCAAATGCTCTCACCATACCCAGAAGCTGCACGTTGCATGGAAAATGATATATTGAGATGTCTGCCTAAGGTCGGATTATTTCAAGAGTCTCCCGAATGTCGTTTCATGTTGTTAGGTATATGTATATCATTACATGGTATTGGTTATAATAATTAAAGGCACGGGCGGCGTTCGTTGCAGAACTATTCATATGTGATCAAATCGCCACCAACAGATGGAATATTAAAATATATATAGCTTTGTTGAGATGTCTCCCTAAGGTCGGATTATTTCAAGAGTCTCCCTAATGTCGTTAATTTTGTTAGCTATATGTATATGTATATCAGTACATGGCATTGGTTATAATAATTAAAGGCACGGGCGGTGTTCGTTGCAGAAGTATTAATATGTGGTCAAATCGCCACCAACAGATGGAATATTAAAATATGTACAGTTTTGTTCATATGCAAACGTAATCAGCGCGTGAATAGTGTATTGTCCTCAATGTGTACGATGATTGCGTAAACAACAGCATGCTCGTGTTACAGAAGTTTTGCTTCTGTTTACAAAACACAACGCAATCATATTGGTTAATCACACAAACATTATATAAACGCTCATCGTTATTTCCATATAAGAAAAATAGTAACAAACAACGCTCTTTATGCTTACCATATCCGGATCTATACAAAAGTCAGGAAACGTAACGGTTTTTTCCTTTTGTTTGCACAACAAAGTGAAAACAATTGACAATAACATACTGTTTATGCCATATATCTGTATGATATAACAACTTCTGCCTATATTTTACTATTTCTGTTTATGGCGGTTTTTGACGGAGATGAATATTTTAATAGCATACCCACCGCCAACCCCGCCAGTATCTTTAATATGAGCAATAAAAGATGTTTTTTTATTAATACCAAATGCTCTCACCATACCCAGAAGCTGCACGTTGCATGGAAAATGATATATTGAGATGTCTGGTTAAGGTCGGATTATTTTAAGAGTCTCCCGAATGTCGTTACATGTTGTTAGGTATATGTATATCATTACATGGTATTGGTTATAATAATTAAAGGCACGGGCGGCGTTCGTTGCAGAATTATTCATATGTGATCAAATCGCCACCAACAGATGGAATATTAAAATATATATAGCTTTGTCGAGATGTCTCCCTAAGGTCGGATTATTTCAAGAGTCTCCCTAATGTCGTTAATTTTGTAAGCTATATGTATATGTATATCAGTACATGGCATTGGTTACAATAATTAAAGGCACTGGTGGCGTTCGTTGCAGAACTATTCATATGTGATCAAATCGCCACCAACAGATGGAATATTAAAATATATATAGCTTTGTCGAGATGTCTCCCTAAGGTCGGATTATTTCAAGAGTCTACGTAATGTCGTTAATTTTGTTAGCTATATGTATATGTATATCAGTACATGGCATTGGTTATAATAATTAAAGGCACGGGCGGTGTTCGTTGCAGAAATATTAATATGTGGTCAAATCGCCACCAATTGATGGAATATTAAAATATATACAGTTTTGTTCATATGCAAACGTAATCAGCGCATGAATAGTGTATTGTCCTCAATGTGTACGATGATTGCGTAAACAACAGCATGCTCGTGTCACAGAAGTTTTGCTTCTGTTTACATAACACAACGCAATCATATTGGTTAATCTCACAAACATTACATGAACGCTCTTCATTATTTCCATATAAGAAAAATAGTAACAAACAACGCTCTTTATGCTTACCATATCCGGATCTATACAAAAGTCAGGAAACGTAACGGTTTTTTCCTTTTGTTTGCACAACAAAGTGAAAACAATTGACAACAACATGCTGATTATGCCATATTTCTGTATGATATAACAACAAATTCTGCCTATATTTTACTATTTCTGTTTATGGCGGTTTTTGACGGAGATGAATATTTTAACAACATACCCACCGCCAACGCCGCCCGTATCTATAATATGAGCAATAAAAGATTTTTTTTATTAATACCAAATGCTCCCACCATATCCAGAAGCTGCACGTTGCATGGAAAATGATATATTGAGATGTCTGCCTAAGGTTGGATTATTTCAAGAGTCTCCCGAATGTCGTTTCATGTTGTTAGGTATATGTATATCATTACATGGTATTGGTTATAATAATTAAAGGCACGGGCGGCGTTCGTTGCAGAACTATTCATATGTGATCAAATCGCCACCAACAGATGGAATATTAAAATATATATAGCTTTGTCGAGATGTCTCCCTAAGGTCGGATTATTTCAAGAGTCTCCATAATGTCGTTAATTTTGTTAGCTATATGTATATGTATATCAGTACATGACATTGGTTATAATAATTAAAGGCACGGGCGGTGTTCGTTGCAGAAATATTAATATGTGGTCAAATCGCCACCAACAGATGGAATATTAAAATATGTACAGTTTTGTTCATATGTGCAAACGTAATCAGCGCGTGAATAGTGTATTGTCCTCAATGTGTACGATGATTGCGTAAACAACAGCATGCTCGTGTTACAGAAGTTTTGCTTCTGTTTACATAACACAACGCAATCATATTGGTTAATCACACAAACATTATATAAACGCTCTTCAATATTTCCATATAAGAAAAATAGTAACAAACAACGCTCTTTATGCTTACCATATGCGGATCTATACAAAAGTCAGGAAACGTAACGGTTTTTTCCTTTTGTTTGCACAACAAAGTGAAAACAATTGACAATAACATACTGTTTATGCCATATTTCTGTATGATATAACAAAACGTTCTGCCTATATTTTACTATTTCTGTTTATGGCTGTTTTTGAAGGAGATGAATATTTTAACAGCATACCCACCGCCAAAATCGCCCGTATCTTTAATATGAGCAATAAAAGATATTTTTTTTTATTATTAATACCAATGCTCTCACCATACCAAGAAGCTGCACGTTGCATGGCAAATGATATATTGAGATGTCTCCCTAAGGTCGGATTATTTCAAGAATCTCCCTAATGTCGTTCATGTTGTTTGGTATATGTATATCATTACATGGTATTGGTTACAATAATTAAAGGCACGAGCGGCGTTCGTTGCAGAAATATTCATATGTGTTCAAATCGCCACCAACAGATGGAATATTAAAATATATATAGCTGTGTCGAGATGTCTCCCTAAGGTCGGATTATTTCAAGAGTCTCCCTAATGTCCTTAATTTTGTCAGCTATATGTATATGTATATCAGTACACGGCATTGGTTATCATAATTAAAGACACGGGCGGCGTTCGTTGCAGAAATATTAATATGCGGTCAAATCGCCACCATCAATAGGAATATTAAAATATATAGTTTTGTTCATATGCAAACATAATCAGCGCGTAAATAGTATATTGTCCTCAAGGTGTACGATGGTTGTGTGAACAACAGCCTGCTCGTGTTACAGAAGTTTTGCTGTTGTTTACATAACACAACGCAGTCATATTGGTTAATCTCACAAACATTACATGAACGCTCTTCATTATTTCCATATAAGAAAAACAGTAACAAACAACGCTTTTTATGCTTACCATATCCGGATCTATACAAAAGTCAGGAAACGTAACGGTTTTTTCCTTTTGTTTGCACAACAAAGTGAAAACAATTGGCAATAACATACTGTTTATGCCATAGTTCTGTATGATATAACAACAAATTCTGCCTATATTTTACTATTTCTGTTTATGGCGGTTTTTGACGGAGCTGAATATTTTAACAGCATACCCACCGCCAAAGACCGCCCGTATATTTAATATGAGCAATAAAAGATGTTTTTTTTATTAATACCAAATGCTCTCACCATACCCAGAAGCTGCACGTTGCATGGAAAATGATTTATTGAGATGTCTCCCTAAGGTCAGATTATTTCAAGAATCTCCCTAATGTCGTTCATGTTGTTAGGTATATGTATATCATTACATGGTATTGGTTATAATAATTAAAGGCACGGGCGGCGTTCGTTGCAGAAATATTCATATGTGTTCAAATCGCCACCAACAGATGGAATATTAAAATATATATAGCTGTGTCGAGATGTCTCCCTAAGGTCGGATTATTTCAAGAGTCTCCCTAATGTCGTTAATTTTGTTAGCTATAGGTATATGTATATCAGTACATGGCATTGGTTATAATAATTAAAGGCACGGGCGGTGTTCGTTGCAGAAATATTAATATGTGCTCAAATCGCCACCAACAGATGGAATATTAAAATATGCACAGTTTTGTTCATATGCAAACGTAATCAGCGCGTGAATAGTGTATTGTCCTCAATGTGTACGATGATTGCGTAAACAACAGCATGCTCGTGTTACAGAAGTTTTGCGTCTGTTTACATAACACAACGCAATCATATTGGTTAATCACACAAACATTATATAAACGCTCTTCATTATTTCCATATAAGAAAAACAGTAACAAACAACGCTCTTTATGCTTAACATATCCGGATCTAAACAAAAGCCAGGAAACGTAACGGGTTTTCATTGTGTTTGCACAACAAAGTGAAAACAATTGACAATAACATACTGTTTATGCCATATTTTTGTATGATATAACAACAAATTCTGCCTATATTTTACTATTACTGTTTATGGCTGTTTTTGACGGAGATGAATATTTTAACAGCATACCCAACACCGCCCGTATCTTTAATATGAGCAATAAAACTCGTGTTTTTATTATTATTAATACCAAATGCTCTCACCATACCCAGAAGCTGCGCGTTGCATGGAAAATGATATATTGAGATGTCTCCCTAAGGTAGGATTATTTCAAGAGTCTCCCTAATGTCGTTCATGTTGTTAGGTATATGTATACCATCACATGGTATTGGTTATAATAATTAAAGGCACGGGCGGCGTTCGTTGCAGAAATATTCATGTGTTCAAATCGCCACCAACAGATGGAATATTAAAATATATATAGCTGTGTCGAGTTGTCTCCCTAAGGTCGGATTATTTCAAGAGTCTCCATAATGTCGTTAATTTTGTTAGCTATATGTATATGTATATCAGTACATGGCATTGGTTATAATAATTAAAGGCACGGGCGGTGTTCGTTGCAGAAATATTAATATGTGGTCAAATCGCCACCAACAGATGGAATATTAAAATATGTACAGTTTTGTTCAGATGCAAACGTAATCAGCGCGTGAATAGTGTATTGTCCTCAATGTGTACGATGATTGCGTAAACAACAGCATGCTCGTGTTACGGAAGTTTTGCTTCTGTTTACATAACACAACGCAATTATAGTGGTTAATCACACAAACATTATATAAACGCTCTTTATTATTTCCATATAAGGAAAGTAGTAACAAATAACGCTCTTTATGTTTACCATATCCGGATCTAAATAAAACCTAGGAAAGGTAACGTTGTTTGCTTTTGTTTACGTAACACATTTGACGGATGTGAATATGTTAGTAGCATGCCCACCGCCGACACTGGCCGTATCTTTTATATAGCAATAAAAGATTTTGTGTTCGTTTGATACCAAATGCTCTCACCATAACCAGAAGCTTTACGTTGCATAGAAAATGATATATCGAGATGTCTCGCCATCAACATATGGAATATTAAAGCATTGTTCATATGCAAACATAATGGGGCTAAATAGTGTATTGTGTAATAGTATACTGTCTTCAAGGTGTGCGATGATTGCCAACACCGCCCGTATCTTTGATATAGCAATAAAAGATGGGTTTTTTTCGATTAATAACAAATGCCCTCACCTTACCCATGCAGAAGCTACGCGTTGCATAGAACATGATATATCGAGATTCTCCATAAGGTCGGATTATTTCAAGAGTCTCCCTAAGGTTTATGGCTGTTTTTGACGGAGGTGAATATTTTAACAGCATACCCACTGCCAACGCCGCCCGTATCTTTAATATAGCAATAAGCAGTTATCAACGTACGATATCTCCATTCGTCGTTTATTTACATGTCTTCATGGCATATGACACTTTCCGACAAACACTTTAAGGACATTTCTAACGGGACAATGTTTTCGTTTGAAACGTGTGGGGGAGGGGTTGGGTGTCTTTGTTCAGTCATATACTCATTGTAGCAAATGAACACACCCAGCTTCATATGTCGAGTTGTTTGTAGATGCGATCGCGAATCGCGATGGAGAGTTCAAACAATAATGAATATTTCATAATTACCCTCTAATTTGGTTGTTAAAAATAGATAATGACGACGTGTGCATAGATACATTATCAGACAACAAGTGATCATTGAGCGCTAAACGTTTTAGTTGATTGTTCGATCGTTTTGTAATTATAATAAGCTGGATGCGTGCTGGGCCACATCGTTTGCGCCACCCAGACCTTGCTTTTTGACGATGTTGGGAGACAATATTCAGAAGAAAATACTAAATGCTTGCATATAGAAATGAAATTTATGAGCGTTTGTACATGTATATGGTTTAAAATGAAAGAATCAATCGCCCACCCACCCATGGCGATATAGATGCCATTGTTGGATAAATGGGCTAAATTTGTCAGATTTTCTATTGATGGTAAACGGGGGTATTGTATCGATCCCCTTGACTTTAATAATACTACCGTACTATTAACGTAAAACGTGCATCCAAACTGCCTCTATCCGAGTACATGTATAATAGGGACAACGCATAGAGGCCGTTTGGATGCATGGAATGGGAGCGGAGCGCGTTGCAAGTCCATGTGCACTGGTTAATATATTCATTTCCGCTTTAGCTAACAACTTGCCTGATTGCCAACAAATGCATACAGGGCAATTGGCTGCATGATATTATATTGTCCTTATGAAGGCAGCTTGGGGAGGTGCGGTCCGTGTCATGTTTATGTTGCGCACTTGGCAGAACCGGCCGTAGGTTAACAATGCTGTTCTCGCTCGAGCTACCGAGATTGGAACACCTGTATATACATACATGTCTATTCTGCACGAGAGCATTTACCGGTATTGCATCATTTGGTTAATGATTTATTTTGGCCGAATTATACCAAATGTGCTTGTCCCTATAAACATGCTGATGTCAACTTCCATGTACCATGCCATGACAAATGTCCCAATTGTATGGATTGTATCCCGTGCTAAATTATTTAACGACAAAATCCGACCAAGATATGCACCAGAGAAGATGTTTTGCCGGACGACGCCAAATGCAAGTTATTTGTTTTCTCCCTCAACCAGATAACTTATATCAACCGATGGCGTTTTGTAATAATGTCGTTTGGTCCCAAAAGGTTTGTCCTACTGTTTGTTTTCTTCCTGAGGGTGTTTTGTCAAAGTACCATGACAAGATATCTGGACATCAATTCAAATTCAGATGTTTATTGAACATGGATTATCATCAGAACAAAATGAAAATATAACAATGATGACGATTTTATAAAAAAAAAAAACAATGATGACGACTTACATAACATGTAATCAAATAACTTAAAGGCACGGGAGGCCTTAATTGTCGAAAATATTCATATCTGTTCCAAACACCGTAAACAGAAAAACATTAACACGCTTAGTGTTCAATGCATATATACATACATGTTTATTCTGCACGAGAGCATTTACCGGTATTGCATCATTTGGTTAATGATTTATTTTGGCCGAATTATACCAAATGTGCTTGTCCCTATAAACATGCTGATGTCAACTTCCATGTACCATGCCATGACAAATGTCCCAATTGTATGGATTGTATCCCGTGCTAAATTATTTAACGACAAAATCCGACCAAGATATGCACCAGAGAAGATGTTTTGCCGGACGACGCCAAATGCAAGTTATTTGTTTTCTCCCTCAACCAGATAACTTATATCAACCGATGGCGTTTTGTAATAATGTCGTTTGGTCCCAAAAGGTTTGTCCTACTGTTTGTTTTCTTCCTGAATTGTATGTGTATGTTCTATATTATCACTTCTGTTAACTGTTACATTTGCATGTTAGTTTATAGTAATAAACAATCACAAACATCACTATTCTGAAAATATATTTTAAAACCTTACTTAAATTTCGTAGTGCGACATCGCGTTATTTTGGCTGAACGAAATAGAAGATATCTAGCGTTCTGAATTGATACCGGACAAATATATTTGATTATTTTCGCGACCGACTAGCTGCACTTTTCGCCAGCGGAAATACATTTGTTCTGGCAGTAACAACAGAAACTCATTATCGCCAGAAACAATATACATGCGTTGACGACAAGTTGGTCGCGAAATTAAGTCCTTAAGCCATATCATGAGATATTTCTGGTATTAATTATGAGAAGAAAACAAAACACATTTGCTTTGAATTGTTTACAAAATACTTTTGGGAGTTGGTGACTTTCCAAAATAAGACGAGTCTAAATCCTGAACAAGGATCATTTGTATAAGACCTATTTTATTGTCACAATGTGACATTCGTGTGCAAACACGTCGTGGTCACTTCAACCCATGTAATCTGAGTAAATGATGAGATTTTGTATGGAATATTAAAAGCAACATTTCAGAGCTGACGAAACGCACAATACATATATTTTGATATACTGATATTGAACTAATCCCAACAGAAATGTCGAAGATACTTGCTTGCCCAGGGCTCTTATACACAGGTGTCGATTTTCTCATATTACGACACACGTCCCGGCTTACGGTCATTATCCCCAGTTGAAGCTGTCACTCCAACAGCCTACCTTCACTGCGTCAACACAGTAACAGGTTTATCACCATTTATGGAGCAACGGGATACTTTCTGACAAGCCAAAACTTATGGGGAAATAGCGTCTGGTACTTTATATATGCCCGGGAACACACCGTCGGTATTATGTTATAGCTGCAGGGAGATGAAGGGGTGGCTTATACAGCTAGTGTGGGAACTAAAGAGTTAAATATCTTATAAATATGTTCAGTGCGTAAATACAATTCAAGTTCGAAAATGGGTTCGGTCCGAATCATTTTTTACTAAGTTATGACCCTTTTTACTTAGAATTTTCCAAATTTGAGATTTCTCGATAAATTTAAATTGGGCTGTTTGGTCTGAAGGAAATGTGTATGTTAGCTGTTTAGTGCCAAATACAGGTCTATACTAAGGGTTTGTTTCGAATAAGTTTTACTGAGTTCTGGCCCTTTTTAGAGTAAGGATTTTCCAAATTTGAGGTTTCTGGATAACTCAAGTTTTGGTTATTTGATCGGAACCAAATTTGATGTATGATTTTTCCAGTCATATTTTGTTACCAAGAAGACCCTTATCGCTTGTCCAGGATCATCTATAAATTCTGTCCTACTTTCTAGAAAGGCAATGCCCTAAATGAATCAAATTTAAAGGGGATATGTATATTATTTAAAGGGGCATTGTGTCCTCAGTACGTATGTGGCTTATTTCATGCTGTATTAAATTGTAATGATGTTGAGAAAATACTATTGTATAAGTTACTTTAATATAATAGTAAATAAAATGCCATACAAAAACACTCATTGTCGAAGCAGTCAGTTGCTATTTGCAATATTGAAATACAGTATATCGAGTTTGAATATACAAGCTCTGTTTAGTTGTTTTGAACAGAAAATTAGCTATGTGATTTTATTTATATATTACTTTTATAATAAAATACAGGTAGCCCACAATCGTGCTACAATAAAATAACCCAGTAAGTCATGAGTGTTTGTGAACCTGATTCTTTTTATGCAACTTTGTCTTGCGTGGGTTCGTGGAACTGGTTGTAATGAACATATTCTTTCTTAATCAATTAACGAATTTCTTTGCATATATATAGCATGGACACCAGTCAGAATAATTTTATTGGTGCCAACAACAATATCAGAAGGTGTATTAAACCATTCGCAATGAATGTGTTATATAATTATTGTTTATTGACCTCCAAGTATGAAGAGCTAACGAGTTATGTGGCTTATATTGACACGTATGAATACCTACATGTATACAGTGAAAAATGGGTGGCATACAAAGTCAAATATAACTCTTTTGAGTAGTACTCATTAGGGGCAATAGCCTAACCTGTATATGCAATGCGCTGAAAACAGTTATTTGGGAGACATATATAACGAGCACGTACGTGTCTCCATAATCACGGTTTATCACCTATCAGTTAACTTGAGAAAGTTAATATTCCCACAATACCCGCGTGTGGCTTCTATATATATATATGGACACGTATTTATATATATACAATAAATAAGTTGGTGTCAAACAAAGCCAAATATTACTCTTTTGAGTCGCAATCATTGGGGATAATAACATAACGTGTACATATGCAATACGTTGCAGAAACATACATGCATGCTGGTTATCTTTGTCTCCTTAATAACGGTTTATTACGTATAAGTTAATCTGAGAAAGTTAATATTCCCACAATACCCATATAGTGGCTTCTATAGACACGTATGTATATCAATACAGTAACAAATGAGTGGCATACAAAACAAATATAACACTTTTGAGTTGTAATCTTTAAGGACAATAACCTAACATGCATATGCAATGCGTTGAAATCCGTCAATAGGGAGACACATATAACCAGCATGTACGTGTCTCCCTAATCATGGTTTATTACATATCAGTTAATTTGAGAAAGTTAATATTCCCACAGTGTCCACTATGTGGCTTCTATGGACACGTATTTTTACCTATACAATAACAAATTGGGTGGCATACAAAGTCAAATATAAGTCTTTGAGTTGTCATCATTAGGGACAATAACCTAACGTGTATATGCAATGCGTTGAAAACAGTTATTGGGGAGACATATATAACCAGCGTGTACGTGTCTACCTAATCACAGTTTTTTTACCTATCAGTTATCATTTATTATATTAACTCGCCACGTTATAGTACGGGGGGAACAGTCATATTGTACTCCCAAATGTCATATTGGACTCCCGAGTGTACAATGCCACGTTATATTGGGACTCTGTGACGTAACGAATTACCTATTGCGAAATAAACTGGTGAAATTGTGATGCGCGTACAACAGATTTAGCAAACGTTTCACTTCCGCGTTGAATATTTTTTATTGCCGTGTTTACTGTTCCAAATCAAATCATGCATACTGTGTGTTTCGTCATCACGGTTTCTACAAATAAAATGCGAGCGCACAATATCCATGTAACTTGTTAGTTTTTTATCATTCTACATTTATATTTATCTGATTTAAAAAATAAAACGATGAAAATACTAGGCACACACACACAGTAACATACTGGTATATAAGCCTTTTATCAAAGTCGGAATGTCATTTTGAAAAGATAAGAGATCACCCATGACTATCTTTAAACGATTTAGAATTTGGAAAGTTGACGCATAATTTGGTCGCCTATTATAAAAAATAACCAAAAACAACCATGTCATCGATGACCTTTCACCTATTAAATGGCGATCGCGATCTTTAAAAAAAATCGTATTAGTAGCGAAAACAGGAATGCATGTTTACATAGCACGTGTCTAATTATGCCAGCTAATGGGATTTTATATTCGAGAACAGTTGAAGCTGCTTTCACAGACCTGCGGCGGACGCACAAGGCCAACGCTATCGGGTTTGTGGCTGACCACTGGCACTGCGCATAAACCGATAGCCGCAGACACTGCACGCATGCGTCAGCCGCAGGTCTGTGAAATCAGCTTTAACTTCAGACAGACAAAATTGCGACTACGACCTCCAAGTCATCTGGCCATGTGAACGTGTTCCAAACAATTATGTTTCGAGTGAAAAGGTCAGAGGTAGCAAATTACTCTAAATGACGCGGAACGTGAAATGTTGACGCATCATTTTGTCGCATATTGCAATTTTAGAAGATATGAACACTTCAATTAAAACAAGTTGTAAATTTTCAATGATCTTCCCACAACAATCATGTGATCGATTTTGCAAAAAAAATGTATTGGTAATCGCATTAGCTCAAATATGACTGTACGATTACACACCACATGTCCCAATTAGGCCAGATAAAGGGATTTTATAATCGACAACGGTTAAACCACAAGACAGACCACCACACTGTTGGTCCAACCAAATTGCGACCACGCCCTTTAGGCCATGTGTACGTGTGAACGGGTCCCAACCCATATTCTTGCATATGGCGAAGTCCACCCGTTATGTGTGTACACCTCCTTTGGTAAGAAATACTGCTGACCTTGTGATTTTGATTGCGAATTATAAATGTTATACCTAAACAGAATACAACCAAAGCATATTATGCAATCTGATTGTTAACATTTATGAGGCCTGATAACCCTGACTAGATCACAGGACGTATAACTGTTATATTTATATATTTACATACACCTGATATCTCTTCCGATTTCCCCATAGCGTTACGGTAGACACGCCCCCTTATTCAATGCGTTCATAAATCTATGAACGTAACGTCACGTTCAATGTCGTTCATAGGTTTATGAACACATTGTTCCCGGAAATCACCGGGGATTGTCGGACATTACCGACTGCTTGAGTATCTAGTCAGCCAATACGCCAAGGATTTGATAGCAAACAATATGTAATCGAGGTTCACGATTGGATGGCTTGTGGCATCTGATCGCGAGCACGGGTGGCACAAGATGTTCGGTTGACTATCAGAATGTTGGTTATCATATAATTCCATAATATGTCAAATATAGCGAATTATCGAAATATGAAATACAGCGAAATATGAAAATACAGCGAAATAGCACGAAAAATCGAAATAGGAAAATACAGCGAAATAGCGAAATAGGGCAAAATATAGAGCAAAATATAGAAATAGGAAATTATTTTTATAAACGAAATAACGGACATATTTGAAAAAAGTTTTTTTGACTTAATAACGGACATATTTGGAGAAGTGTTTTAAAGAGCGTAAGTATATAAATATGAATAATAAACGGCGGACTCAACGTGGTCATGGGTTTTGACTGCGATAAAAAATCAGCAAACTCCGCATGAACACCTTTGGGGTTTAAGCAGTTTGCTGAATTTTTCTCGCGGTCAAAATCCCATGACCACATTGAAACCGCCGTTCATTTCTTATATAAAACAAAGTGCACCATTCCAAATTTCATGCATAGAAACAAGTTTTATTCCACACCGAGATGCCAGGCCAGATGGCACTGAGTAAAATTTTATTCCATAAAATTATATGGATAGCATACACACACTGTTTACATTTAAAACAATTACATGTTTCTGAAATACGCTCAAATTCTTTCATCCTATCTGTGGTTCTACGTAACTATGGGTGAGAATTTCACACTATATGTGCCATGAATCTGAATGAGCTAAGATCGCATGTAGTAACATCATGATTTATAATGGAATATGCAATGGTTTGAATGTAATCAATTTCAATTGGGGGAGGGTCCGGGAGGGTGCGCGAGATCTTTTTTTTTTGGATTTACAGCTGGGAGTTACCGTTCAAATCTCGAGATTAACGGGGTCTTTATTGGTGTTATATGGTGCTGACAGGTTCATTTAATGACAAAATTACGATTAGCCAATTAAGCTGGATAAACAACACATGTGGCGGCACACGTCGGTTTCATTTGCGGCCCAACCAAATATACCACATGTAATTTCATTAGGTTGTCGCTTGAGGGACCTAGCAGCAATAATACGCATCGTAGCATTGATCTTGGTTACGAGCACTTTTGGGGTCCGTGAAGTTGGATCGAAGTTCGAAATTCGGTGGAGATTCGACCCCCACTTTTGTTTGCCTCAAATGCATTGTTGTGTTCCAATTCGTGCTCCCCTGCTCGAATTTTGGGTCAAAAGTGATTTGTTTTCACTTTTTCTGAGATACTGCTGGACTTGGAAAATTTAGCCACGGCGCTGGACTGGCCTTCAATATTAAGGTGCCGAAGGGAAGTGGCATTATTTATGGCTGGATTGAGCTGAAATTTGGTATGTTTGATACTTTCCATAAGAGAATCAAGCAAACTAACGCTCAGCTTCGAGAAATTACTCGATCTATAGGTTTGAATTTCAATCTGAATTTCAATCTGGGCGAATTTCGATCTGGATTGAAGTTCGAAATTCAGATTGAAATTCGACCCCCACTTTTGTTTGCCTCAAGTGCATTGTTGTGTTCCAATTCGTGCTCCCCTGCTCGAATTTTGGGTCAAAAGTGATTTTTTTTCACTTTTTATGAGATACTGCTGGACTTGGAAAATTTAGCCACGGCGCTGGACTTGGAAAATTTCGCCTTCAATATTAAGGTGCCGGGGGGGAAGTGGCATTGTTTATGGCTGGATTGAGCTGAAATTTGGTATGTTTGATTCTTTCCATAAGAGAATCAAGCAAACTAACGCTCAGCTTCGAGAAATTACTCGATCTATAGGTTTGAATTTCAATCTGAATTTTAATCTGGGCGAATTTCGATCTGGATTGAAGTTCGAAATTCAGATTGAAATTCAAACCTATAGATCGAGTAGTTTCTCGAAGCTGAGCGTTAGTTTGCTTGATTCTCTTATGGAAAGTATCAAACATGCCAAATTTCAGCTCAATCCAGCCATAAACAATGCCACTTCCCTTCGGCACCTTAATATTGAAGCAGTATCTCAGAAAAAGTGAAAAAAATCACTTTTGACACAAAATTCGAGCAGGGGAGCACGAATTGGAACACAACAATGCATTTGAGACAACAAAAAGTGGGGGTCGAATTTCAATCTGAATTTCGAACTTCAATCCAGATCGAAATTCGCCCAGATTGAAATTCAGATTGAAATTCAAACCTATATATCGAGTAATTTCTCGAAGCTGAGCGTTAGTTTGCTTGATTCTCTTATGGAAAGTATCAAACATACCAAATTTCAGCTCAATCCAGCCATAAACAATGCCACTTCCCTTCGGCACCTTAATATTGAAGGCCAAATTTTCCAAGTCCAGCAGGGGGGGGGGGGGGGGTCGGAAAAAATTTCCAGGCACGTATGATGGGGTGGTGGGTGGGTGTCTCTCGGGTCCAAAAAGCAGTTTTTTCCATGTGCCAAATTGTTTTTCCATTCCTGCTATTGAGTCTTATTTTGATGTGTTTTGAACAGAAACAGGTCATATATAGTTAATAGTAATGCTATACTATATATAGAGGTTATCAGTAGTTGGATCAGTTGCACAATGGCCAACAATAACCCAAATTCAACTTGATAGAACTAGAAACTGCGCTATTGGAAAATTAAATTTAATCAGGATTCCATCTACTGATACAACAAAATAAGAATAACTATGCAGAACTCAGCTGAAAATAAGCAATAAAATGAAAGCACATTTGACCATATGAGACATGGAAATAAAGATATAATAAATAATGGAATAAAATAGACTTTTGACAACATAAAACATAAAATCTTAACAAATAAATTGAAGGCCAGCCGGGCCATGCAGCTTGAACAATTTCAAATTGTTTTCCAAGTTAATGTGGATCAGCTTGTAATGTTGATCACAGTAACAAAGATTTTATCGTCACTGATATCGTGAGCAAAAAAGAAGTGAGATTGGGCTATCCATCCATATTATTCCCAATTATTACGAAGCCTATTACTTCAAGCAGTGGCTACCAGCCTGCCATTACACGCTATAACATGTTTCCTCAGTTCTGGTTTCTGAGATGCACCAAGAAGAGTCACGCGGGTATATCATGGTTGTGTTTGGTATTAGCATTATTCTTCAAACTGAAATAAACTGGGATGAACAGTTGTATTTCCACATGTTTTGATAAACAATTTGGTTCCAGCAATACAGTAATGAACTAATTAAACGTTTCCATAACCACAGCAGAATAATGGGTAATTTTTTCAGGGGAGAGCTTTCCGATGAATGACAACAAGCCATATTTCCAACTAAATCCTGAAAAATTACCCATTATTTTGCTGTGGTTATGGAGTCAATTAATTAGGGCATTACTGTATATCACATAGCAAATTATCAAATAATCTGAAATTTGTTGTACCGGTACCATGTATTCTGTAGAATACTCAAATGTGATTATGTGACTAGATCATGTGACTATATATTATGAAAATGAATGTTAATAAAAACTTTGGCACTCTGCCTATATATCCCTAGAAATGTGATTATGTTGACACATTTCTTGATTAATGACACTTATATGATAAATTCAAATAGTATCGTTATCTCATTATGCACTGTTCTATTCAAATATCGCGCAATAAATTATGATAATGCAGGATAATCAGCTATTTGGTTGCTCAGTTGATAATTTTCTCAAATTTAGGGGGTGGGTATCCAAAACTGACCGGAAAAAATTCCTGAAACGGAAAAAAAAGGGTGGGTGTCCAAAATTGCCTTGGAAAAAAAGGCCGGAAACGGAAGAAATTGGGTGGGTGGGTCCCCCGAGGCCGGAAAAAATTAAAATGATCATACGTGCCTGGAAATTTTTTCCGACCCCCCCCCCCCCCCCCCTGAGTCCATCAGTATCTCAGAAAAAGTGAAAAAAAATCACTTTTGACCCAAAATTCGAGCAGGGGAGCACGAATTGGAACACAACAATGCATTTAAGGCAAACAAAAGTGGGGGTCGAATTTCAATCTGAATTTCGAACTTCAATCCAGATCGAAATTCGCCCAGATTGAAATTCAAACCTATAGATCGAGTAATTTCTCGAAGCTGAGCGTTAGTTTGCTTGATTCTCTTATGGAAAGTATCAAACATACCAAATTTCAGCTCAATCCAGCCATAAACAATGCCACTTCCCTTCGGCGCCTTGATATTGAAGGCGAAATTACTAAACTGAATTCCAAGATAATTTTATTCATTAACAGCTTCTGACACTTGGGAGTAATGGGAGCCAAATCCGACTGGTTACACAAATCAGTACAATCATATATATAATCTTACTACCGGCTCTGGTGTACTTCCGTACACAAAACTACACAATAATTGTTTAAATACAAGCACCATCGGTCTCTATTGGCACAATTCAAGTACAATTGCATTTTAGATTGGAATTTACGAAACTATTCATACATATAAAGCTGGACATCAATATTGGAACACACACATGATAAATTTCTATCAGGCTAATTGATAACCTTATATCGAGTTACAACAAACGAGGCCGCATCGACAAGTTCGGGGCATCTGTGCACTGGCTGATTTATTACCTCTTGCGTGATGAGGTGAAATCAAAGAGATACCGATACCGGATATGGCATTAATTTGTCCATACATTAGGAAGAAAATTCCAGGGATATACATGTACGATGGGTTCTTCTCAGAAGATAGCAGTCATTCTACTTACATATTTGGGACTGGCCACGACTGCTACAGTTACCATTCTGTAGTCGATCCCAGTCTATCTGCTATATTTTCATGGCAATTACTTTACTTAATGCGTGTTAATCGTCGATAATCGTTCTTGGCTGCGTGGTATTCTCGTGGTGATTCCTTTGTGCGATTGGCAGCATCATTTTATTTAACGGAAATTTTATCGAAATTCAACCCGTCGATTGTAAAAATTGGCCCAAAGAAAGTAAAGATACCAATATACCGCGATTGCTCATAAAAATATGTTATATTGTGTGTGCTATAAAATATGCATATGTGCATATATATGAAGTTACTTTGATACTAACAATTCTTGAAAATTTTATTAATTGTTGAAAATGAGCATTTTAAATTAAATTTGGAAAAACTAAATTTTATTTATATAAATTTTGATCCCAGTTTTCAAAACAAATTAATTTAAATTTAAAACTTTAGTTACGTTTTGGACATTAAATTCGATATTTTAAAGTGATCTGAAACACTCCAGTAGGGTGATGAAATAGAAATGGAGAATATCTTGCTGAAAGTAGTTATTTTTACAAATATTATTTCCAAATTGACAGAACACACCGTAATTCTTATATATATGCATTAAATACAGTGACCCCCCGATGGCGAAATCATTTGTGTTAATTTACCGCCGATAGATGCGTCCCGAATCGGGAAGTAAATATTTACAATTGAGCGTATAATATAGTAGTTCAGACGATGTTTTCTATGAAGTGGTACGGTCGATTTGTTTGAGATTTTCGGCAATGTTAGTAGAATTCATACATCCCCTCATGGCATAGCGCATGCATACTAACTAATCAGTTTCACGCGTCCGAACAAGTGCATAATATTTCTTTAACTTATGAATCTTTGTAATGTTATATCCAATTTTTCAGCCATTTGTTAGAACACGATATCGCCGCACAAACTACCGAAACCATTATCGTACATGTAATATGAACAAACACAAGAAAATAGTAATGCCAACTAAAATAAAATGCGACAACAAAACATGACATGGATATAAAGGCCATCGACACAGATAAACAAATATGATATATATATATAATTCAATATATGAAATTGTTTTTTATTATAAAAGATTTTATCTGACAATTCTGTATTCATTGACGCTAAGACCACGTGCGATTTTTTCGTGTTTTTTCCGTGTTAAAATGTTGGCCACGCGTGGTTTTGAAAACACCACGGGCCTTGTATACTGTGGTTGACACATCTTGACTTCTAGAATATACCGTGGCGCATCCATTCTAACAATACCCCTCTCCCAATCATGTTGATTTGCTATAGTGAACAGTCATTGAAGTTTTAATTAATCTAGCCGAAATGTAGGCTAAGCGTTTTTTGGAATGCGTAACCGTCTATGACGTGTCATCGGTCGACCCCATTCATGACTGCTTTGATGGATACGCTCACAGTATGTAGCCCACCACGCATGTGTACCGTCATGTATCAATCACCATAACGAATGCAAATTTAGCCCTCCCTGGTACTTGTAATTTAACAGAACCCAGCTGTTTGAAGCCAAAGTTAAACTATCTCTTAATTGCTGATTATTAGTGCCTCTTCAAAACCATTATAGGTAAACAAAACCAATCCCGTGACATTCCCTGCGTCATGTCACTTTTTTGCATCAATTTCTCCACATATCTCCATGAAATAATAATAAACGCTCTTTAATGATTGTATATCAATGAAATCATCTGAGGTCAAAGACGCCTATCACGTGAAATCACCTGGTCGGGTGATTCATCTGTACCAATTTTTCTTCATATACTTTGAGCCTATAGCGAATGCCTTCATTGCTCGCATTTGCCCATTAAAGTCGTCTGAGATCAACGGCATCCGGATAGAGTTAATTTTTTTCTTTTAATTGCTAATTATTAGTGCATCTTTAAATCGTGTGAGGTCAACACACCCAATCCTTTGACACGCCCTGCGTCATTCCAGTTTTGTCACAAATTTCCCCCACTCATCTTCAGGAATGAAAATAAACGCTCTTTATTGATTATATGACCATGTAAGTCATCTGAGGTCAAAGACGCCTATCGCGTGACAACCACCTGGTCGGGTGATTCATCTGTACCAGTTATCCCAAATTATACTTTGAGCCTATAACTAACGCTCTTTATTGCTCACATTTGTCCATTAAAATCGTCTGAGATCAGCGGCATCCGGATAAAGTTACATTTATCTTTTAATTTCTTATTATTAGTGCATCTTTAAATAATTTGAGGTCAACAAACCCATTCCCTTGACATGCCCTGCGTCATTCGACTTTTGTCACCAATTTTCTCACATATCTTCTGGAATGATGATAAACGCTCTTTATTGATTATATACCCATGTAAGTCATCTTGGGTCGAAGATGCCTATCGCGTGACATTCATCAAGTTGGGTGGTTCATTTGTACCAATTTTCCTACAAATACTTTAAACTTATAAAGAACGCTCTTTATTGCTCAAATTTGACCCTTAAAGGCGTCTGAGGTCAACGGCATCTATACCACACTATATGGGTCATCCCCGTGTTTAAACTTACACCGACCAGATTGCAACCATTTTTGGTCTATAATCAATTAGTTAGTTAAATGCGTTGTTATTGTCCCTTTAGGACATCTAATGTCAATGGGACCTATCTGATAATATTTTCCGGGCCAAATTACCCATATATCAAACCTCATTAGTAACTGACCAATGTGGTTGTCTACTTAATGCATGGTTTATTCAGATGTAATTCTATATCTCCTGTGTCGTAGAAAATATCACCGCAAAATACGTAAATCGAAATATATCTCAGGATTTTGAATTTTAAAAGTTGATATTGAGTAAGCGGTTTTAATTATAAGATATAACCCATAATCAGTCTTCGTCATGCAAACATATTCCCAAATTAACAGTATTTATCACAATAAAACCAGGTCCCCCTAATGTCGGTCTGTAACACTGTCAGATATACACTACCGATAATTTAATTGCATATATCTATTAAAATATTCATTCCGCGCAAAAACTATCGACAGTTGGTGAATAATAGTGTCACAGAGATCACACATGACACGAAAAATATATAAATTTGCATGTTAAATTCACTTAAAAAACACGCTAAACATTAGGGGGACACACAAAAAGTCGCCCTAATGTAAAAGTCGCCCTAATGTGGGTTATTTACACACAAATGTCTCCCTAATGTGGCTTCCGCGAACATATAGCTATATATATATATATATATATATATATATATATATATATATATATATATATATATATATATATATATATATATGTGTGTGTGTGTGTGTGTGTGTGTGTGTGATTGCGAGTGAGAATGGGCGCTCAGAGTTTCTCCAGAAAATGAAACTTGTCTGTTTAAAGGTCCAATTTTCGTGTTGAATGGTGATAGAATCTCCATTTGTCAAGTTCATGGATAAATTACATCACACTTAATCGGCTTATGTCCGCGGCCATAAACCTGTGTTTTATAACAATTTATTTGAGACAAACTTTCGGTGAATTGTTGAAACACAAGTGAGAACATGTAACGGAAGTTTTATGGGGTATATAAAATAGAAGAATGGCCAAGTGATATACAGACAGCGAACTAAAAACCTTCCTAGACGACCATGGTGTTCCATCAACTAGACGAAAAAAAGATGAGAAAGTGCAGCTAGCCGAGTTGGCACACAAACAGAAATTTCCAGTTATTCAGTCGGCAGGTGATCAACAGAAAACGGTTAACCCTTTGAACCCCAGCGGCCGGAATACCGGCCGCTGCGTGAACCTCCATATACCCTAGCGGCCGGTATACCGACCGCTGAACCGGCCATTATAACGACCGCCACGTGTTTATAGTTTATAGCTATGCGATTCAATAACAAATCGACGTCTAAACTCTAGTTATATATATCAAATACAAAAAGCCTGTTCAAATTATATTTATATGGTGAAGGGGTTCGATCGCATATCAAGTTTATTTCTTCGCGCATGCGCAGAGCAGCGATATGCGAAATAAATGGTTTATAGCGTACTTATGCACGACATACCTACTAATATATGTTTAAATGGCCCCATAGACATCGGCGGTGGTCAGGGTGTGTATATGGAATGTCTACCCGCTATAGTATCGGGTAGGAATATATGCGCATGCGCAGAACATAGGTTGTAAATGACAAAAACATGCGTTTTAAGCGAAATGTGGTGTTATATATAGGACATATAGCTGCATCATAATTGCAGTTTCTTGCTAATGCCGGGTAGTTGTCTGGTAACCGTTACTAAGGAGAGATTGGGTGGCAAAGTGTCCTTATATTTTAATGATCATAGAATGGTCAATGCATAACATACATATGTATGCACAGTTTTAAACAGGTGCCACCATTGAACATATACAGCATTATGCGACTCGATATTGTATAAATTAAGGGAACACTACCACTTAATGGTTAGTGCAGTGGTGTCATCCGTGCATTTGTGGTACTTGATTAGCAACCGTTGCTATCTTAAATAATTAATTTCATTCGATCTCTCTTAAATTCTTGTCGGATATATCTCAAATTTCACATTAGGGTATTATCGTCATCAAAAACGCAATCACTGCCATTGAGTTATGACATACCATGCTATAATTGCCTTTTCCACTCAATTCGGGATAGTTGCCTAGCAACCGTTACCAAGACGCTGCCGCGTGGCAAAGTCTTCCGATTTTATAATGATAAGTGATCAATGGGGGGAGGGGGGGGGGGCCTGTAAAGTTTCATACATGTGTCACAAATTAAACATAACCAACACCATCCAACAAGACACTATAAAATTTAAAGGAAAATCCCACGAGGAGCCCAGGGTCAGGGTGTCGATCGTGGTAGGGCGTCAGGGTTCAAAGGGTTAATACCCAAAAAGCGAAGTTGTTATGCCTGGAGTTTTTGTTGTCTCTTAATAAATGCTCCGATTCTACATACAATGAAGATGTGAAATTCAAGATTTTTTGCCAGATATAGATCCAAAGAAAGACTTTGTTGAAATCTCTTGCCATAATTTGCTGTATTAAAGATACGGTTGGCCTTGGCGGTGGGTATTCTGTGAAAATATTTCCACCCGTCAAAAACCGCCACAAACAGAAAGAACATCAAAATGTAGACAGACTTTGTCCGTATACAAATAAGAAATATCGCATAAACTGTATGGTATTGGCATATGTTTGGCCATTGTTATGTAAACAAAAACATAAAAAGTTACTTTCCTGGTGTTTGTTTATATTATGATGGTAAACATAAAGAGCGTTCTTTATCGGCGAATTCCTTATATGGAATTATTAAAGAGCGTTTATGCTATTTATGTGTGATCAGCCAGTAGCATGCTGTTGTTTTCTGTAACACAATCAGACTCTTGTTTAGGTAAGACATAATTTACGCGATGGTCATGGTATATATGAACGAAACTGTATTAGTTTTAATGTTTTTCTGTTTACGGTGATTGGAAAAAATATGAATATTTTCGACAACAAAGGCCGCACGTGCCTTTAATGCAAAACGTGCATCTCCATCAGTCCATCTTAACACATCGAGGTAGATTAAAAACGACATATTTCCGGTCATGTAATGAGAACATAAACGCTCTTTATTGGTTCCGTATTATATGGTATAAAATGACCTTCCGAATTACTCTAAACTTGAAAGATTTTTGTTGGAAATCAATAAACTTATAGTACATGTACGAATATTCATATCAAATTAAATAATACTCACGTTTCTGGGTTACGTCGGTCATTATTGCAACCGAAAACTGCACAGCGATTTGAAGCCATTTTCAATTTATAATTTTGTAAGGGTAGTAGATGGAACGAAGCGAAGTGATTTTGTTGAATGAGAGTAGAAAGGTGCGAAGCGCCCGGGAAAGTCGAGAGATCTTCTCCTTCGCCTGGGTGATTTTGTTCTCCAAACCAATATAGCAGACAGTGGCGGCATATTCAGACAACTTTTGAAGAAACCCTAGCATATGGATTAGGTTCAACCTAATCATAGCAAAGGCTTCGTTTCATACAGTTAAACAAACAAAAGACAGCAAAACCTCCACTAGTGTGTTGGTAACTGTTGTGAAAATTTTAACAATACTTATTCGACCTGATGTTCAACCGTCACAATAAATATGAAAGAGTGTCAGCACGCCCTCTCACATGCTTCAGTTGTCAGTTAAAACATGAAGGTTTTCGTAAAACAGTTTTATTTTCGCGAAACGCATGCGAAGCCAGATGTGCGAAGAGAGAATTTATGGACGGCAGCTTCGGCCGTCTGAGGGTTAATTGATCCCAAATCACGGAACCCCTTTACGATATTCTGATAGTACTGTGTTTACTCTATATTCTCTAAACATTTGGAGTAAAAATTTCCCAATAGAACGACTTTTATCAGGCGTTTACTAAAACCGCCAAATATTGGGAAATTAGTGCAATTTTCTGAATTTTCGCATTATTTCATTGCATAAATTCAATTAAAATACAACAAGCAACTGGAAATGATTAATGATTTTGAACATTCTAGAAGGGGTACATGTCCCTGATATGTGTTTAAAATTTCTCGCGTAAACTATGACAGGTACCAAAATTATAATTAGTTTCATACATGTAGACCAACCCTAAATCCCCCATAGTAAATGCATGCGGCCGTAAAGCACGTGGCTTTGTTTGGATACTTTCTGACCCACAATGCAACAGTCAAACTGGTTATCTGTAAAATGGTCTATGGAACAAACCTCGCCCGAAGAGCGTGAGTTTGATCTATGATTTAACCTCGTCACGGAGATGCGCAATTAATCAAAAAATATTCACTCCAGTAATGTGTTTATTATATGACGTCATTCGTGACCACGGGGCCGCAGTGTGATCCACTATGACACTAGTTCAGTAAAATAAACGAAAACTGGGAACCACTGACCAAAGGCCAAAGGCAAAGCTGAAAGCAGTCGCAGAATAGATTTTGCCAATTTCATTTTCAAGAATTTGGCGAGTGTGATCTCACCTAAGTCTAAGACATTCTTGTCGCATACAATACAATAGTGGTATTTAAGGGAGATTATTAGTAGTCATATAATAAAATAACTTACTAAGAGGCGCATTTCGGAAAAGACTCCGAAAGTTGGCAGCAGAGCCAGAAGTGCGGCCGCCCCTGTTAAATATACGGCGCTGTTCGGACAATACCGATCGTAAGGTGTTGTCCGAGGTACTTGCTCTACCCAGGCTACTGTCAGTACTGACAGTGGTACTAGTATTACTGGAAACAGGATTAGGTGTAGTCGTATTCATTATTATGTTCGCAGCTCTTCCCATGAGAGAAGCGGCCTCTCTCAACACTTCCTCCCTTTCCGCCATTTTGTTCAACCAGCGAAACCCTAGACCAGACGCTAGCTCTATGCCTTCACTACGCTAAGGCGTAACGTTCCCAGCATGTCGGGAGCGTAACGTTACGGAGTAGTAAGCGGAGTGGCCTGAGCCAGCGACGGGACTAGCGAAACCCTTGCGTAAAAAGTTCGGTCGAGATACAACCAGTCTATAAATCTATAAATAGACCAGGGAAATCCACAAGAGGGGCTTGTTTAAAATAGTTCCTGGTGCTGAACTCTAGCGTTAATTCTCTTATTATGGCTATTAATATTTACGTTGTTCATTTCCCTGTTAGATATTGATTAGAATACGAAAGCCATTTAATTGAAATATAGAACTTCAGTAATTCTGAATTGGTGATAATTTATATTTAAATATAAGAATGACAATAAGGTCTATAATTATATTAGTTTGATAACGATTATAATCATTGTTCGTGGGACATGGTCTGTTTGTTTGATGGCTATTGAAACGGAATGTACGTTTATTGAATATGCGCGAATCTGTATACTAATTGTTTGCTATTAGATATTAGTTGAAGAACGAATACTATTAAATTAAAATAAAACATTAATTTTACATCAGTCAACATTGATAATGAATCTATATCTATTGAAACGGAATTGTCTCTTATTGAATCCAAGAACGACTATTGGTATGAAAATGGAGACTATCGGTTTGAATCGATCTATATCTATTAAAACGGAATTGTCTCTTATTGAATCCAAAAACGACTATTGGGTTGAAAATTGAGACTATTGGTTTGAATCTACATCTATTGAAACGGAATTGTCTCTTATAGAATTCAAGAACGACCATTGGTTTGAAAATCTAGACTATTTGGTTTGAATCTATGTCTATTGAAACGGAATTGTCTCTTATAGAATTCAAGAACGACCATTGGTTTGAAAATCGAGACTATTTGGTTTGAATCTATGTCTATTAAAACGAAATTGTCTCTTATAGAATTCAAGAACGACCATTGGTTTGAAAATCTAGACTATTTGGTTTGAATCTATGTCTATTGAAACGGAATTGTCTCTTATAGAATTCAAGAACGACCATTGGTTTGAAAATCGAGACTATTTGGTTTGTATCTATGTTTATTGAAACGGAATTGTCTCTTATAGAATTCAAGAACGACCATTGGTTTGAAAATCGAGACTATTGTTTTTACAAGCCACCATTAACTTTTATTTCATGTAATTTACGACCGAATGGCCGCCCATAAATGCACGCCGTGAATTTAAATTGGAAGAGTTCGAAAAAGACTGGTTCGTTCAAATTTGCCGTGAAAGAAAATGCACAATAATTACTCCTATCTCCAGAAATGTTATTATTGCTACTATTATATTACTCCCACTATTCATAGCCGTCCTCAGTTGGCCATGAATGAATACAGAAATGTCGACCAGAGCACATAACTAATTATTACTTCCATTGTGTATATATACACCCACATCACATGTTATTATACTCTGTTAAAGAAACTATATCTACTTGTTCACCACCGATAACAGCCGACCTTGACCTTCACCCCATGCGTATGCGCATGCGTCGTCTACGAAAGTCACGGGTGATTACGAGGAAGAAACTTTCATAAAAATATCAAATTCGAAGTGTCTATTCGCAATTACAAATGGATAATATTATTCTATAACTATCAAGGAATATATCGTGATGGACATTCTATGAAATATAAGGTATGATGTTCGAGAATCAGTGATCAGAAAAGAGTGACAGCGTTGATTAACTGAATTTTGAATTGAAGCCCCGCCTACCTGTCAGAGTCAATGTAAACAAACATGGCCGCCTCCATGGAAGCCCAAAACAACACAGACATCACATCTGATTTATCATCTGCGGTCGCAAGCGGTCTCGCTACTGTTAATAATGACTATATACCCAGTCAAGACACAGTTCCACAAACACTCGGGCCTGAGTTTGAAAGTTTTAAAAACTCATTCGACTCCTCAGCTTTCAACTTCACGCAGTCTGGCCCGTCAACAAATTCGGAACGCCACGAACTGATTGTCTTTGACAACATGGACAAGCCGAGTGCTCACAACGCACCACATACGACCACGAGCGACAACCCACCGTTTAACCCAGTAAACTCAGCTGACTTAGCGGCTCTGAACAATGTTGGCGACACAGAAACAAAATTGGACATGATTATCCAATTATTGACTGCAATGACCACCGAAATAAAGGCTATCAGAGATGTTGACATTAAAGTGACCGCTATAAATTCAAAACTGTGTGGTATTGAGAATTCGGAACACTCTTTAACTGGCCGTGTGACAGACATTGAAAGTAAACAATCGGACATGGAGGGTGCGATTCAAAACTCAAATGCAGCCCAAATGATCTTAAAGGGACAACTGATAGAGTCCGCTAAACGGAACGCAAAAGTGGACCTCCTGGAGAGACGGACCATGTATGTCATGGAACAAATGACCAATATGCAGATTGAACAGATGCAGAATGAACTAATATTCGTGGGCATAGATGAGTTTGAATACGAGACTATGTCAGACGATGGCGGACAAATAACAACATAAATGGTATTAACTGATTTCATCAAGCAAAAAATGCACATAAAGGATAGTATCGAGTTTGAACTAGTGAAGCGCCTTGGAAAATACGAGAGTGGCAAGAGAAGACCAATTCTGGCAACATTTCTGCGAATAAAGGACAGAGAGTCCGTCCGGAAGTGGAGTGGTACATTAAAGGATTCCAAATTTTATGTGAATGAGAACTATCCCAAAGTTGTGAACACTTACAGGAAAAAAATCCTAAAACCAATGGCAAAAGAAGCACGCAAAGACGGCCACGTGGCACGGGTAGTCTCTGATCGTATTTATGTAGACAATAATCTTGTAGAACCCAACACCAAGCCAGCATATAGGATGGATAAGCTGCCTATTAACATCGAGGATGTGTTCGCGCCGCAACATGTTGAAGCTTCGGGTGGAGCAAAATCTAAACAGCAGCCTGCAACTGCAGGAGCGCAGCAACAAAGCAAACCGCCCGTTAAAACAAGCCAACAAAGTAAACAACCACCAAGAAAGGGTCAACAAGGAAACGGTAAAGCTGCAAAAATGAACTTTACATCGAAAAGTACGCCCAAACCAAAACCGAATCCACAACGCAGTGTTGTCAACAAACAAAGGACTGCTCAACAGGCTAGTGGTGCAAACAAAAAAGCTCGCCCCAGTGTGCAGGCTGGAACAGTGAACACACAAACTGACACTTCTAATACTCACAACCAAACTAACCAGTCTTTTCAATTTTCAGAAAATCCCGGTACTTAGGACAGCCCGAGAGCGACTGAAATCAAATGCCTATCCTTAAATGTGTGTGGCCTCACCTCAAAATTACATGACCCTGAATTTACTGACTACATCAATAATTTTGATGTTCTTTTTTTCCAAGAATGTAAAACAGATGACATAGACCAACTCAATATAGAAAATTTCCATATCCTTGGTGTAAAGAATAGGAAAACTGTTTCCCGACGGAAATCAGGCGGATTATGTATTGCCATTCGAAGCACAATTAAACATAATTTCTCGCTAATAAACGATGATTGTAAAGTCGTGATATGGTGCCGGTATACCGACGAGAGCGGCGCTTCTGTAGCTTTTGGGAACATATACATCCCACCTGAAAATTCCAACTATTTTAAGGGTCACGAATTCGATAACCTACATGTCTCTATTTTAGACAAGCAAATCAACTATGACCGTGTCATGGTTATAGGTGATTTCAATGCTAGAACTGGCTCGGTTTCCGATGATATGAAAATCACGGAATTAATTCAAAAATACAGCATCACAAACATTTCAGAAAAAAAGGGTTAATCCCGATACTTCAACAAATAATCATGGTGGAAAATTGATATATTTGGAAAACGAAATGGAACTAATTATCTTGAATGGACGCATGGGTGAGCGTTCGTCGTTGCATACATGTAAAGGGGTCAGTGTAATTGATTATTTAATTGTCTCACCTATGTTCACACGCAACGTGATAAGCCTCTGTATTGACGAACATAATTGTTTGTTTTCTGACGCGCACACTGGATTGATTGTTACACTTGACCTACAAATCGACCGCCACAGACGTCTGTCTGACCGGTCGAGTAACCACCCACCCAAACAACGCAGAAAGTAGTCTACTAAGAAACGAGCCGCTGGGAACTGGGACAGTCACCGCATTAATACACTGAGTTCTGAATTAGATCAAATGTTTTTCGCTCACGTGCAGCAAGGTGATACAAGAAAACCATAGTCAGAAATGGTAACGCCACCAAGATTATAGTATTACATATAAATAGAAATTATAAAAAATACATAAAATATTTTGATAACAATTGCGTTTAAACAAGTAATCCTTCAAATTATTACTAACAAAGCAAGTAAATGACTGTGGGGTCACTCAACAGATTATAAAGACTTGGACTTAGTATACTGTAAATACTGGGAATGTATATTTTTAAATTTTAGTCTAAAATTTAAATGAAATAATTAAAATTTAGCAAGAAGTAAAAGTTAATTTTCTCATTTAATTTTTTTTTTTGGTTAAATAAAGGAATAATTTAAATGTAAAATTTGGTTTAAAAAAATGATTGACCGTGGCTCTTCCAATAATTGCGCGACTGACCTGGTCAATTGTTCTTAAGAAGTTGTTTTGAGAATTACTATGGAGGGAAATAGTTATGGCTGTGGCTTCGCAAGTAATTGACTTGGTGACGTGATGTTAACAAATCTGAACTCCAGTAAACCAAGGACGCTCCATACCAAATATAAGGTAAATAAATAATTCTTTAGAAGTTGTTTTAATATTTACTATGGAGGGAAAGAATTGTGGTGCTGGCTTCGCAACTATTTGACCCCATTGTAACAAATATAAATATTAGTCACTCAGGCAATAGATGTATCTATTCTGTATATTAAGTTATTGGGTCTTACGTGTCTTGAAATGTCTAAATATGTTTTGATGGACAGATCGCGCAAGCGCAAGGGACCCCCGCCAATCTTATCTGTTGTGATTCCAATTGTTGACTTATTAAATATGCACATATACTTAAGAAACAGTCGCGCGCGAAGCGCGCTCCCGTAGGTCGGTGTTTGGATCCCATTTAATGAAAATATCATTGAAATAATCGGTTTCCCCCCAATAAACATCCATATATTCAATATACATGTTTTTGGAGCAGAATTAGGTAGACCATATTGAACGCCATAATTTTGCTGTGGTTAAGTGGTCAATTACTTTGGGCATTACTGTATGTAGATGGAGTTATCATTAGACCTCACATCCTTATATGGGATACAGTAATGCCCAAAGTAATTGACCACTTAACCACAGCAGAATTATGGGTAATTTTTCAGGATTTAAAATCCGGAAAAATTACCCACAATTCTGCTGTGGTTAAATGGTCAATTACTTTGGACATTACTGTATGTGGATGGAGTTATCATTAGACCTCACATCCTTATATGGGCTACAGTAATGCCTAAAGTAATTGACAAATTAACCACAGCAGAATTATGGGTAATTTTTCAGGATTTAAAATCTTGAAAAATTACCCATAATTCTGCTGTGGTTAAGTGATCAATTACTTTGGACATTACTGTATGTAGATGGAGTTAAGCCTCACATCAGTTTGTTGGGGATTTGGACCTTGACTTGGGACCTTTGGTTTTTAACGCAACAAATGCGAGTACACCTTATACACAAATTTCTGATGTAGCCAGAGTTTTTATTGGATAATATGAGTTTGAAGCCTGCTTACATTTCAATATGTTTTCAGTTTTGTATTGTCTGCAGCAGCTAAAACTCGGCGCGTTGAAGCAAAAGTTATAAAAGAAAAATGTGTACGTAACGAGACTATAATACAAATGAAAAAATAAATTGAGGGGGGTGGGCATTACAGGGAACTAAGGGTTGAACCGATATACATATGTAGAGCGATAACGACCAATGTTGACATATTATGCATCTCAACTCTACTGTTGCAACAAGGTTATAAAATAGGGGGGGGGGGGTGTCAGAATGTTAGTCATCTCTATATAGTGCCAGAATAGTCATTTATGGACTTCTATAGTAGTACAATACAAATTAGAATCAAATGATAAAAATATGTATGTAACACAACTATACCGATGAAAATAAAAATAATAATTTAAGCCGGGATAAGATGTTGGGTTGGTTATATGGACTCGGAGAAAAAGGGGTTCGTACCGATGAACTGACATAAATTAGTGGAGCGATGTTGCCATGTAATGCATCGCGAATGTACTAAAGCAGCAATGATATAAAATTAGGGGGGGGTGTCGGAAATTATCTCTATCTCTATAGATGGCACCAGAATTATATAGAAAGGAATAGCAATTGATATACGTATACGGTATACTATAGTAATACCATAGACATATAAGTACAAGTATCACGCAATAAAATATTTCGTAACGTGACTATAGCGATGAAAAAAATAAATAAATTGGACTGGGATTAGAGATTGGGTTGGTTATATGTGGATAATTGGATATGGAATTCATACCGATGAAATGATACAAATTAGTGGAGCGATAAAGACCAATGTTGACACTTAGTCAGGCTACGCGGGGGAAATAGGGGTTGATACGATAGACCGAAATAAATTTGTCGAGTGATAATGACCAATGTTGACGTATAAAGTAACGCGACTGTACTGTTGCACAATTATCATGTAGAACCAGTCAAATATGGACTCTGGTGCCAATATGGAACATCTCAGAAAACATTTGAAGGGCCCTAAAATTTATTTAACATGGGATCTGCCATACAAATCGATTTATGTTGATAAATCTCTTATTTTTTAAAATTTTAAGCTCAGACTTGGTGTGTCTGAGTGGGATACGCATATATTCCTAAAATGATAGGATACAGCACATAATTATGTTTTAGGTGGAAGAAATGAATTTTTTTCGATGATAAAATTTAACATGGGATCTGCCATACAAATCGATTTATGTTGATAAATCTCTTATTTTTCAAAATTTTAAGCTGAGACTTGGTGTGTCTGAGTGGGATACGTATATATTCCTAAAATGATAGGATACAGCACATAATTATGTTTTAGGTGAAAGAAATGAATTTTTTTTCGATGATAAAATTTACAGCATACGTACGGCCGTACTACGGGTTTATCGAGTACGCTATTTTATAAACAAACTTTTGTCAAAAGCCGTTTTGGTCAAACTAAACCTTTTTCGACCGGGAAAGCAGATCCGAATAGTAGCTAAGATGTATTTAGATAGAATTATCAAAAGAATTTGACCGATCAGGGTGCATTTTAAAAGAATCGAGTGTAGAAATCTTGGTGACATTTTCATAAAACACGCCGATAATTCCAGAAGAAAAAAGATGGCGGTTATCACAATAGAACAGGCATAATATTACCCATAATTCACCTCACTACACCAGGGGGCTTACCCATAATTCACCTCACTATACCAGGAGGCTCCCAATGGGTTATATATTATTTTCAGGCTATCAGATTATTTATATTTTCAACAACATATTATTACACCGGTGACTTTAAGATTACAATTTCAGCCTGTCCTGACTATCGATACGATTGAGTCATATTTTCAAAAACATATTATACACCGGTGCCGTTAACTTTACAATTTCAGCATCTATGTGATTCTATCGGTACGATTTGAGTAAGGTACAACAAAATTTTTTTTCGTCCACACGACCACAGAATTGGAGACTACCACTGAATATGAAAAACAGCCACACTAGAAACACCACAGTGGTGGCGTAATGAACTATGCGTCGGACTCAATCGGTGATCTTCTTTTGCGAGCGGCGAATACCACCACTCACGAACATAACGGAAGGAGCATTCCGACCACCGCCGGTAGAGAGAGATATCTTTATTACCTCCAAGTATAGGAGAGATCGATACACATGACATATAAATACAGTTGGATTAAAGTGGGCTCCCCTGACCAATGTGGTGGGCCGTTATGTACAAGTATGGAGAGGTGTTGGAAACCACGAGAGTGAAGCATATATGCGAATGACTGTCGGTCAGCCCGCACAAAATACCGCCGGGCACGCCGAGATTTCAAGAAAGCCCCAAGTGCTTTAACCAAACTAATTATGTTAGAATATAGGACAAATTATAAAAATGTAATGCAAACGAGCAGAATGCGCCATAACAGAATCGTGAGTAAAAAGATACACAACCTACGCGCAAAATCGAGCAAAGACTTTTGGAAATTCATTAAAAAACTAGATACAAGTAACGCTGAAAAACCCTCCCCAAGTTGTAGCGATTTTTTCGTCGATCACTATAGAAATGAAGAGCTAACAACTGAGGCAATTGATGGCGCGACATCAGTTGATCACTCATTAATATTCCCGCAACCAGAATTTGAAATTAATAATAACAGTTTGAATGCCGATATTACTCTGGAGGAAATAGAGAAATCTGTGAAAAAGCTAAAATGTGGCAAATCAGCAGGATACGATGGCATTACAAACGATTATATTAAATCCTCCTTTGACAAACTAAAACTTATAATTTTGAAATTCTTCAATCTCATCTTTGCTACAGGTCTCGTACCATGTTGCTGGAGTGTAGGGGTAATTCGCCCCATATACAAACGCAAGGGAGACAATCTTGACCCTAACAACTATAGGAAAATCACTTTAACCAGTTGTCTCTCAAAGCTATTCTCTAGTATAATTAACGACCGCCTGAACTTATTTCTGGAAATGAATAATCTAGAAACCGAAGCTCAGGCAGGATTTCGGAAAGGATATTCTACCATAGATCACGTTTTCTCTTTGTACTCTCTCATAAAATTAACGAAAGCGAACAAACAAAATTTATATAGTCCATTTATCGATTTTTCCTGCGCATTTGACTCTATTTATAGACTAGGGCTGTGGAGAAAAATGTTGACATACAGAATTAACGGAAAGACACTGGATGTTATCAAAGCACTGTATACGGACCTGAAATTATGTGTACGTATTAATAATGAAGAATCAACTTTTTTCCACAGTAACACGGGCCTAAAACAAGGGGACAACTTATCTCCCCTGCTCTTTGCACTTTACGTTAATGACCTTGAACAACACTTATCTCGATGCTTCTGTACTGGTATTAGTTTAGATAGAGTGAACGGTGTTGAAACAGGTATCCTTTTACGAATCATGCTACTAATTTATGCCGATGACACTGTGCTATTCTCGAACTCACACAGCGGCCTACAGCATGCTTTAAATAGCTTCTCTGTGTATTGCTCGTATTGGAAACTGAACGTGAATACGTACAAAACAAAAGTCGTTGTATTCGGAAGGAAACCCAGAAATTTGAATAAATTGGCCACATTCTCTATTGATAACAAACCCCTAGAAATAGTAGATCACTTTAAATATCTGGGAATAACTTTTCACAAGAATGGATCCTTCGCATTAGACAGAAATACCAGGTGCCAAGCTGCAAAAAACGCAGCCTATGCACTACTCAATAAAGCCAGAAATCATAAACTTAGCAAAGAGAGTATCCTTGAAGTCTACGAAAAATCAATTATCCCCATTATGACATACGGATCGGAGATTTGGGGCTATGAAAATCTTAGTCGGGGAGCCAATAAGGTCCACCTGCACCCCCCCCCCCGATGATTACAAATAACCTTATTTTTATTGTTCCCTATGGTATCCAGATAAAGAATCCGGATTTCACCGAAAAATAAAGGTGGCCCTACTAGGTGCTAGAGCCATTTGAATCCAAGATGGCCGCCATTTCCTCTAAGTCCGACCAGCTGTATTTAATCGTTGTAATAGATCGGTTGTTATCATAAGACACAGACAAAATGTATGCCATTTTGTTGGTATGATGTCCTTCTTCAAAATGGCGGCAAATAATTTCGAAACAAATTCAAAATGGCCGCCGAAAAATGACGTCATATGCACGAAAATAGGAAATTTAATTAATATTTCACCATATCTTCCATTTTTCTTCACATTAATCATTAGTAAATGGCAATATTTTTGAGACAGTCATCAAGCGTGATATTATAGCGTAATTTTAAGACATTTGCCGTTGACGAGGGTTCCGTAATAGATACAGAAAAGAGGATTTGAAAAAGAGGGGTGAAATTTTCGATTTTTTTTGCAAGACGATTTTGATAGTCATTTTATCGACAAACCACACAGGCTGTTAATAGAATGTCAACAACTATGTGCTTTATTTTATTGGACGGATGTTTTACTTCAATGGGAATGAAATTGGTGCAGAAAATTTCCAAAATGTCCGCCGAAAATATGAAAAATGGTAAATATTGCCCCAGGGTGTCCTGCAATGGCTTACAAGTTGTGGTTGATATATAAAATTGGCTAATCTGTATTATATACATTGAATACTAACATGTCTGATGCACCATGGATCATTGTTACTATTGTCACCACTGACATCACCAGAAATATTGGATTTTTCTCTCACAAACTTGACATAAATATCGGCAAAAATTCACTTTTCAGGGTTGGACAATTTGTTTTAGTAAAATGCAACTATCATTGGTATCAGGTATTTATTGTTTTGATCTATCTTAAATGTGTCACACTACGGTGTTTATAGACCAAATTGCTCAAGATGGCTTCCAAAATGGCAACCAAATTTGTAAAAAGTAATTTTTTTTACATATATCCCGAACATTATTATCTGCGTTATCCGACAAGGTAGCAAACTGTGACCCACTTGGTTATTATACGTGTTAGTTAATTAACTGACAACTACGTTCTATTCTGTTTGTCCCAGTTCCGTATGGGGCATGACAAATTCATTTTAAAGTTGCAGTATGGAATTTTTCGGAGAACCTCTTTTGTGATTCTGGCCATATTATTGAAAGGAAATGGGCAGAACTTTGAGACGGAACTGAGATGAACCATAATATGTGGCTATTCTGGCCCATTATGATACAAAGTGATCAACTGGATAAAAGATGGATGCCAAGATGGCAGCCAGGGAGTTACTGTATGATCATAGGTGATGTGAATAGCTATACAGGGAGTTACTTTATGGTCATGAATGATGTGAATAGGTATACAATGAGTGACTATATGGTTATGAGTGGGGTGTCCATTGTGAGATGCATAGGAATATAAGGAGTGGATGTATGGGCATGTGTGAGGTGAATCGGTATACATGTAGTGACTGTACGGTGTATTGTATTGTGTATTGTTGTGTGTGGCCGATGTGACCGTATGGGCATGACAAATTCATTTTAAAGTTGCATTATGGAATTTTGCGGAGAAACTCTTTTGTGATTCTTGCCATATTATTGAAAGGAAATGGGCAGAACTTTGAAACGGAACTGAGATGAACCATAATATGTGGCTATTCTGGTCCAGTATGATAAAACATATCAACTGGATACAGGGTGGATGCCAAGATGGTAGCCAGGGAGTTACTATATGATCATAGGTGAGGTGAATAGGTATACATGGAGTTATTGTATGGTCAATGGTGAGATGAGTACATGTATGTATACAATGAGTGACTGTATTATCTTAAATGTAATGAATAGCTATACAGGGAGTGACTACATGGTCAGGTGTATGAGTATACCCGGTGTTCCTGCTTGGTGACTCGTGGCGGTATGGTCATGTGTAGGTTATACGGGTATACACATGTGTTGCTATATGCACATGGGCGAGGGGTATGTGTATATAGCGAGTGGCTATATGACCATGGATGATGTGCATATGCATACATGGAGTGAATATACTGACATGGCTGGGGAGTATTAGTATATCTTGAGTGGCTATTCTGCTATGGTGTGACAAATAGGGATACAGGGAGTGACATGCCAAGGGTGAGGTGAATACATATACAATGATTGACCATGATCATGTATGAATGTTTTGAGTAGGTACACATGGGGTGACTGTATGGCCATAGGTCAGATGAAGGAGTATACCAGGTGCCATGGGTGAGGGTATGTGTATGAAGCGAGTGGCTATATGACCATTGGTGAGGTGGATATGTATACCCGGGGTGACTCTATGGTCATTGTTGTGGTGGTGATGTATATATTGAATGTCTATTTGACCATGTGTGTGTGGAGAATAGGTATACATGGGATGACCGTATGGCCAATGGTGAGGTGAATGGGTATACAAGGAGTGACTCTATGGTTATGGGTCATGTTTAGGATTATACCCGGTGTGCCTACATTGTGACTCATGGCTGTATGGCCATCGGTGGTCATGGGTAGGTGTACGTTTATATAGTTGGTCACTATATTGTTATGTCTGTGGTGTTTATTTATATATGGAATGACTGTGTGGTAATGGGTGGCTATCGCTTTTCACGTTTAAAGTTCCCACATGCACACAAACACTATCTTTGACATGACCAGTCTCTATTGATTAACATATCCTTGAGTTATTGTGGAAAGCGATAGCCACCCAAATTACACATGTACAACCCACCCATGACCTCATATGTACATAAACACCGCACAAATGACAATATAGTCACCCACTCTATACACGTACACCTGACCATACAGCCATATTTGGTATACCGGTACATGCCACAAATGACGATACAGTCACCATGCATGAACACCAGGTATACTCCTACACTTGACCATATAGTCACTCTATGTATACATATTCACCACATTCACGATCATATAGTCACTCATTGTATACATATTCACCTCACCATGGACCATACAGCCACTACATGTATATCTATTCGCCATACCCATGACCATAGAGTCAATCCAGATATACATACACACCTCACCAATGGTGAACCCTTCCAAATATACCAATACCCGCACACACGACCACTCATAAGTTTCATACTTGCATATACACCTCACACATGACAATTCAGCAACTCACTGTATACTCATACACGCCATCCATGATCATTCATCTACACCCTATACACCACCGATGATAATACATCCACAATATATATAAATATACGACCACCCGTTACCAAAAAGGGCACTCCAGTAGTAATGGGGGGCACTATGGCCCAGTACCCCCCAGTGGGGGGCACTATGGCCCAGTACCCCCCAGTGGGGGGCACTATGGCCCAGTACCCCCCAGTGGGGGGCACTATGGCCCAGTACCCCCCAGTGGGGGGCACTATGGCCCAGTATCGAATACTGGACCATAGATCGTCCAGTATTCGATACTGGGCCATAGTGCCCCCCAGTGGGGGCACTATGGCCCAGTATCGAATACTGGACGATCTATGGTCCAGTATTCGATACTGGGCCATAGTGCCCCCCACTGGGGGGTACTGGGCCATAGTGCCCCCCACTGGGGGGTACTGGGCCATAGTGCCCCACTGGGGGGTACTGGGCCATAGTGCCCCCACTGATGGGTACTGGGCCATAGTTCCCCCCTGAGGATAGATATTCCTGTCATTGATGTGATATTTCTGATCGGAAAAAATGAAAATGGACTTAGAATTATTTTTTTTCAAAAGGAAAATCTCACTTTGGAAAATATCAATTAGCAATCAAGAGTTTTTCTTTTCGAATATTTGGTGGCCCTGAAAAGGGCCGTTTTATTTTTGTTATAGTTTAGAATCCGCCACATTGAACTTCTTTGTTCGCCAAAACTTCAATTGATTTGTCTCCTCGCCTCATCCATATTTCGCATTCACAATAATGCTCGTGGCAAACGTGTGGGATCCACACTAGAGTTATTGATGACTTGAATCTTGGTGTTGATTTGTAGCCGCCTTTGGTAGCATCAAACATGACGATAGGTCGCTGTATAACAGTCGCCGCTAATTCAACCATCAATCTTGATTCAGCCAAAAGTGGTGTGCGCCGTAAATCTTGTGCCGACGCACCAAGTTCGTCACTCTCTGCGTAGTACAGGTCAACTGCCGCATCTCTCAGAACCATCCATCCATCGGTCGTCCCGTAAACCGCAACGCTGAGTGCCCTCCAAAACAGAGATATTTCTTCGCCGCCGCACACTGCTTTACAGTATACCCCCTGTACCATTATCTCGTCAAGATCTGTTATGTTTACAGCAGTCATCTTTGAATGTAGAATAAGTCTGAAGATCCGTCTTGAACATATATTACGATTGTGCGGGCGGTAGAGAAAGCACATAATACTTTGACGTTAAAAATGACAAATGCTTCCTGACGTTGTGTTTCTTTACAGTGCATTATCTGTAGTTTTCACTATTTCGATATGTTATAGATTAAATTCATGATAGTATATGCAATTAATTAAGATGTTTTAACATATGAATTCATCTTCGTTCATAAACGATGACCAAGTAAAGTTATCGATTGCAATGATGAAGAAAAATGTTCAGTATGTTTTCTTGTGTTCAGTTTTATGTATAAAATATGTACATCTCCAAAAACAAAACTAGAAAAACATTCCATATTTTCCTAACGAGGTAACAAATATATCAATCATGTGTACCAAATAATAGATAATGATCTAACGAAATAAAAAACATTTGTTTGATCGCTATGCAATAATGATCAAGAAAAATATGAATGCTGATCCGTCTCTGAAAAAACACAATGCCAGGAAACATTTGTCAATTTTAACGTCAATGCGACATGTGATTTCATTGACGCCCGTGTCAAATGTATAAAAATATTTTCGAATTTGATCAACGTTACATTGCATTGCTATCAAAGATGGATCCGTTAACAGAATTTCTTCAGAGTGAGATATACAGTAATCCTGTTGTACAGAATACATATGCGGCACCACAGTCAACAGGCCAAGCTAATACGACAATGACTATAGGTGGTGATACACTCATTTTAAAAGCGATTTTAGATGAACTGAGATGTCTTCGCAGGGATATTGACGTGAAAACACAAGTAACGCATCAAGAAGTAAAAGTGAATCTTCGTTTCGTTGCAGAAGAGATAGATATACCAATCAGGGTTCATGATGTTCAGAAATCGAAAGAACAGAAACAGATCAAAAAAGAAAAAATATTGGCTGCGAAAGAAAAAGAACCTAAAAGTATCATGAAGCCTTCTACTGAGACAAAAGTCAGATTTCGTCTTCCTTGTAAAGAATCTAAAGATACAGAGAAAAGTGATGAATTCGCAAAAGCTATTGGTTCTCATGGGAAAGATATGTCAAGATATAAGAAAAACACAAAACGATGTTAAAGTCAGATGATAATTTTAAAACGGCCCTTTTCAGGGCCACACACATTTCCCAAAAGGTTACTCTTTCATTGCTGAAAAAATCAAAAACACGATTGTTCAATTTATATTTTATTCAACAACAAATATTTGCAAGTATATTTTGTTTTAAATTATTCGTGGCGTGATTTTTTCAAAACAAAACATAGGGTACAAAGAACATTATTAGTTCTTAAGCAATGCTAAAAGTTTTTCTTTTTGAAAAAATTGGTTGGTCCTGAAAAGGACCGTTTTTGTTTTTGGCCCTGAAAAGGGCCGTTTTGTATGGCATCAAAGTTCACGCCACGATTTTCTTTTGAGACTTTTGCTTTTGTTCCAACGCTGTTGTTTTTTGCATATTTGCATAACCAGTTTTGCACTGGCGGTTACTTCTTTTGCGTGTCCGGCCCGCATTATCTGGGGTGATAGCCCTATCGTTCCTCTTAGTATAGACATCAACGGTTCGGGGATTTCGGACATCTTTGAATGCAGAATAAAAATTGTTCACGGCCGTGTTTGAACATATATTACGATTGCGCGGGCGGTAGAGAAAGCACATAATACTTTGACGTTAAAAATGACAAATGCTCCCTGACGTTGTGTTTCTTTACAGTGCATTATCTGTAGTTTTCACTATTTCGATATGTTATAGATTAAATTCATGATAGTATATGCAATTAATTAAGATGTTTTAACATATGAATTCATCTTCGTTCATAAACGATGACCAAGTAAAGTTATCGATTGTAATGATGAAGAAAAATGTTCAGTATGTTTTCTTGTGTTCAGTTTTATGTATAAAATATGTACATCTCCAAAAACAAAACTAGAAAAACATTCCATATTTTCCTAACGAGGTAACAAATATATCAATCATGTGTACCAAATAATAGATAATGATCTAACGAAATAAAAAACATTTGTTTGATCGCTATGCAATAATGATCAAGAAAAATATGAATGCTGATCCGTCTCTGAAAAAACACAACGCCAGGAAACATTTGTCAATTTTAACGTCAATGCGACATGTGATTTCTCTACCGCCCGTGTCAAATGTATAAAAATATTTTCACTTTTTCAGTGAACTTCATTCATTATGCCGTCTCTAAAGAAATTTTTCAAGAAGCTATGGAGGAAGAGAGATTCGTCAGAGGAGACGAAAATCAGAACCTATAGGAAATGGCAGGATTCTCCTGAACAAAAGGTGGTGCAGAAACAGATGTTAACAGATTTTCTGGCTCGGCGACGACCATCGGCTGAAGTATGTGATCAAGAACCAAGCAATCTTGATCTCGGGGAGATCTTGTCACAGATCTCGAAGAAAGATCTGTGCAATGCAGCAATTGACAGCTTCGCTCAGGCTGCTGCGGCGCACAGATCAAACCCTACTTGGTCTGTGACAATTAATCCCAACGGGATATATCCTGATTTGGCAGAATTTTTATGAATTCTGGAAAAGAAAAACGGCCCTTTTCAGGGCCACCCACATTCCCCAAAAAGGTTACTCTTTCATAGCTGAAAAAAACAAAACAAAACACGATTGTTCAATTCATAATTTATTCACAATATAATTTTCAAATGTTTGTATCGATTCATTTATCTGTTTTTGGAATGTAGAATTGTCTCAGCTTCTTTTTCTTGGAAGTTTTCTTGGAATTTTCAAAATCTGGATGCTTATCTTCAGATTTGTTCTGTGAATCATTCGTAGGATCAACAGGTCGGGGTTGTTTGAAAACATCTGATGTTGTAGACATCTCTTCAGTTTTGATAACTGCATTTTGTTCTTGTATTGTTACTGCTTGTAGACTTTTTTGTATAGTTTTCACATTTTTTTTGTCGTCGAAATCTGTTTTACATTGGAAGGACCAATGGGAGTCTTGTCCGCATTTGTAACAGTAACCATATGGTGGTTTCCAATTTTTATCAGCTTTGTTTTTCTCTTTTTTCTCTTGCCATTGCATTTTGTTACAAAATTTAAACAAATCAGTAGAGATCTGTCTCAATTCGACAAGATTATCTTGAATTTTTCTAGTCTGTAGTAGTGTAGATTCTTCTTTATGCAGCTCAATATAGCTCTCTTCAATAACTGCAGGCCTTGGTCTTTTTCTAACAATATCTTCTTCGCTGGCGGAGTCGTCTGAAACAGGTCTTTTGATTCTCTTAAACATTTTTGTCTTGAGTTTTTGTCAGCAAAAAATATTGCGACTGGCTTCTTCGGAGTTGAAGTGTAAAGTGTATAATTACACAATTTTAACACCTGCTTTTATAGCAGTCACGATGAAAAATGCTATAAAAGCAAGTGTAAAATTGTGTAATTATACACTTTACACTTCAACTCCGAAGAAGCCAGTCGCAATATTTTTTGCTGACAAAAACTCAAGACAAAAATGTTTAAGAGAATCAAAAGACCTGTTTCAGACGACTCCGCCAGCGAAGAAGATATTGTTAGAAAAAGACCAAGGCCTGCAGTTATTGAAGAGAGCGAAATGGAAACTGATGAGGCAGAAAGTGAAGAGAGCGATATGGAAACTGATGAGGCAGAAAGTGAAGAGAGCGATATGGAAACTGATGAGGCAGAAAGTGAAGAGAGCGATATGGAAACTAATGGAGGCGAAAGTGAAGAAAGTTCTAGTGATGGTCAGATTGGACGCGGTCGAAGACAGAATAGAGAAATTGGTGGGGAGAGAAAGAGAAGTCTGGCTAGAGAGCGTGTTGTGTTCAATCCAACAAAATATTTCAAATTGGAGCTGAACTCGGAGAAATTTTCCAGAAAATTTAAATCAGCATCACGACAATTTGGTGTGAAATTCGAGAAATTTACAGATCCAATCGAAAACATTCCAGAGATATTTGAGAAGTTGACAGAAGAATTGAAACAGAAATGTTCAGCAAATGAGAAGACAAGAATCAGAGTTACGATAAATCATCCAGGACTTGATATGAACATTTTCATTCCATTCACAAAAGCCAGTGAATTGAATGGTGAGACACTCATGGATAATATTCAAAATGTGGTTCAATCAAATGCAGACTTTACAATTCATGACGGTGCACTCAATTTCGAAATCTTCGTTACAGATATTCCGGAAGGTGGTACACGACACTCACTACATTATGGACCATTTGCAGACAAGAACAAGCTTACAAAAGTGAAAAGAAGTATTGTCCGGATTGAAAATGCTGATGATGTTATGTGTATGGCAAGATCTATTGTCGTCGGAATGTGTAAGGCAGATAGTGATGGATCTGCGTGCTGGTCAAAGAAATGGAAAAGAATAAGACAATCAATATACACAGCACAAACAGATGCAGCAAAAAATCTACTCAACCGTGCTGGTATTCCACACGATACAGTTTGCAGTATCAATGAGTTCCACAAGATTCAAGAAATATTGTATCCAGAATATGTTGTGAAAATTCACAATGAATTTGCTGGCGCTGGATTTCTATTTGAACCTGCAGAAATGTGTTCGGAGAGCAAATGTGTACACATCTACTACAACAACAATCACTTCGACACCATAACATCAATCAAAGGATTTCTAGGCACCAGCTACTACTGCGAATTCTGTGACATTGGATTCAAAAGTCGTGGCGATCATCGATGCAGATTTGTTTGTGCATGCTGGTCATTGACACAGTGTAATTTCACAAATTTGGTGAAGTGTAGAACGTGTCGACGATCATTCAGAAGTAAATCTTGTTTCGACAACCATTTGAAGACGGAAGGAAAACAGAAAAGAAAAATATGTGATTTGGTTCAACTATGCAACATTTGGGATGAAGAATTTCTCATCAATAAATCAAACAGACATATATGTGCGGGGTTGAAGAAATGCAAACATTGCAAAGAAATCGTTGAAGCAGATCACAGGTGCTACATTCCAAAATATGAATCACCGGAAAAGAAACCTGCAAAGATTCCATATGTATTCTTTGACTTTGAATGCAGACAAGACACAGGTGTTCATATTCCAAACTTCTGTGTTGCACATACCGCTTGTGGAGATTGCATGTGCAAACCAATCGAAGAAAAATGTGAAACATGCGGACCGGATTCCAGAGAATTTGTATTCAAGGGTGACAACGTTTTAACAGACTTCACAAACTGGTTATTCCATCAAGATCACAAAGGATGTGTTGCAATAGCACATAATGCTCAGGGGTACGATGCACAGTTTCTACTTCAAGCACTCATACAAAGTGGAATTCATAAACCAGAACTGATCATGAATGGAAACAAAATTCTCAGTTTAAAATGCAACAGCGTGAAAGTTATTGATTCTCTGAGTTTTCTGATGATGCCGCTTTCAAAATTTCCACAAACTTTTCAGCTGAATGAGATGGCAAAAGGACACTTTCCACATTGGGCGAATTCACCAAAGTTTCAAAATTACATTGGACATTACTTGGCTTCTGATTACTACAAACCAGACATGATGAGCGTGGAAAATCGAGAGAAATTCTTTGAATGGTACAATGAGAAAATAGAAAATTATGCGATATTCAACTTCCAAGAAGAGATAGAGAAGTACTGCAAATCAGACGTGGATATTCTTCGCCGTGGATGTGGAAAATTCAGGAAATACATATTGGAAACAGAACAGATTGACCCGTTCATTGAGTCAATAACATTGGCACAAGTTTGCAATTTGGCATGGAGGAAGAATTCAATGCCAGAGAAAACAATTGGAATCATTCCAGATGGTGGATACCCATGTGCTAAAAACTATTCCATGAAAGCGATACGTTGGCTTCAACATATATCATTGTCACGTATGATAACAATCAAGCATGCTTTGAATGGAGGAGAAATCAAGATTGGTGGACACTACGTCGATGGATATGAGGAAGCCACAAGAACAGTTTTTGAGATGAATGGATGTCTGTTTCATGGATGTCCAAAATGTTACAACAACAGACAATACAAGAATCCCTATACGATGCTCACCATGGAAGAATTATATACAAGAACCCAACAGAAGAAAGATGAACTGGAAAGTCTTGGTTACAGAGTTGAATCAATTTGGGAGCATCAGATCGACGAAAGAATGAAATCGGATGTGAAATTCAAACAACAAATGGAATCTTTCTACAAACATCGAGACCCTATTTTGCCAAGAGAAGCATTGTTTGGTGGACGTACAAATGCCATCAAATTGTACGAGGAAATTGATCAAGATTCCACAAAAGAAATCAAGTTCATCGATGTGTGTTCGTTGTATCCATTTTGCAACAAATATAAATTCTACCCTGTTGGACATCCAGAAATTTTGAGCCAAGAGCAGATCGATCAAGAACACATTAGAGACTATGCGGGGCTTGTTAAATGTACAATTTTACCATCATCGAAATTGTATATTCCAGTTCTACCGATTCATTGTAACAAGAAAATGGTTTTTACTCTGTGCAACACTTGTGCCATCAATGAGAACGAGGCATGTAACCATTCAGAAGAAGATCGAGCTATAACCGGAGTGTGGACCACGCCAGAATTATTCAAAGCAATGGATGTTGGCTACAAAATACTTGATGTGTACCAAATTTGGCATTGGACAGATTGGACAGATGAAATATACAAATCCTATATCGATAAACATCTAAAGATCAAACAGGAATGTAGTGGTTATCCATTTGGTGTTGAGACAGAAGAACAGAAACAAAAGTTTGTACAGGATTATTATGCAGCTGAGGGTATAAATTTGGAGAACATCGAGAAGAATCCAGGAAAACGTCAAATATCTAAAATTATGATTAATTGTATATGGGGTAAGAATGCACAAAGAAATCTTATGTCAAAAACAGAGTATGTGGATAAACCATCACGTTATTTTGAATTGCTTACTAGTAACAATATAATTGTTCAAAATGTTACACTTCTTGATGGTGACAAATTCATTCTGGTAAATTATGTTGACATCTTAGATAATATTGAACCTCATCATTCAGCAAATGTTGTTGTTGCTTCTTTTGTTACAGCGTATGCAAGATTACAATTGTATAAAGTTTTAGAAAAACTTGGAGATAGAGTGCTGTATTTTGATACAGACAGCTGTATGTATGTCAGTGATCCATCAAAGAAGAACATCAAAACTATCGAAGGAAGATTGGGGAAATGGAGCGACGAACATCCAGATGCAAAGATTGTCAAATTTGTTGGACTTGGGCCAAAGAACTACGGATATGAATACATCAAAGATGGGGTAAGATACACCAAATGTAAGGTAAAAGGTATCACTCTTGATTACAGCACAAGTCAAAAAGTTAATTTTGAAACAATGGTACAATGTGTTAATGATCGTGAAAATTTCAAAACTGTTGTTGAGTATCCTTCCAGAATTAAAAGACAAAAGAACCATCAATTGATTAGTGAGTGTCAAACCAAAACTTTCAGATCGGTGTACACAAAACGAAAACTCGTCAATGGTATTCATACATACCCATACGGATGGAGATGTTGAGTCATTTCATGTCAAGATGTTGGCAGGAGTAGTACCTCCAGAAATTGCTGAGAAGATTTATGGATATTTGGTGGCACAGTCAACGCTTATTCCAGAGATAAAGAAGGAATTACAAGAAGTCTGGTTTGAAAGAGAAAAGAAAGCAATACTACGATGCTGTGATGTCGGCGAATGTTTACAGAGATTGGCCTATCTTGAGTCAAGTATATCTTCTCATTTCTCTCAAAAATATATTGAATCATTTATTAAATTCAAAACATTTTTTCTCATTGAAAAAATATCTGATTTTTGGACATTTGGTGCTGATCAACACCATTTAGATATAGATTTAGGAACTTTTGATGAACATGACTATATTCATTATACAAAGTATGATGATCATTTACCTCTTGATGGGGGAACTTTTGAATCAGTTCCTAGGATCTATGGGTATTTGTTAACAAAAAAAATGTCAACATATGCAAAAATTAAAAACATTTTGGGGGATGATTTTTTTATTTACAGAACAAAGCACAGAAGAATAGAAGACTATGATGATTGGATTATTGAAATGTATGGAAATATTTACAGCTTTGGAGATTTCGGTTTAAAAACTAAATTCACACGTCGTTAAGTTCACTCTCTGATTAGACATCAAAGTGACAACATGGAAGAATCTTTACTTTTCCAACATCCGTGTAATTTCTTTATCAGCGGACCTAGTGGATCAGGTAAAACAGAATTTGTTAAAAAAGTTATTGAATTTAAACAAGATTTATTCCAAACACCACCAAAGAAAATAGTTTGGTGTTACAAAGAATGGCAAGACACATACAATCGTATAAAAGAAATTGATAACGTTAAGTTTATCGATGGTATTCCAGACGATGATGAGGAAATTGTATCAGATAAATCATTTCCTCATCTTGTTGTTTTCGATGACATGATGGGGGAACAAGATGAAGACAAAATAATGCTTTGGTTTACTAGAAAAGGTCATCATCGAAATGCTTCAATAATTTACATTACTCAAAACATGTTCCAAAAATCAAAAAGTAGCAGAACTATAAGTTTGAATGCACACTACATGGTTTTATTTCAAAGCGTTCGAGATAAAAATCAAATAAAAGTTTTGGCTCATCAAATGCAAACCAATCATTTGAAACAAGCATACGAAGATGCAACTTCAATAAATCATGGATATATTTTAGTAGATTTTCATCCTAGAACAGAAAATTATTTGCGAATTAGAACTGATATTTTCCATAAATGGTTGACAGCTAATGACCGAGGTCCTGTCATATATTCAAAAGTATAAATTCAGTTGTTGTTATTTTTTTCATTTTAGAACCATGTCGTCCACCGAGATGTTTAGTCGTGATGAACTGTCACAAATTATAAATTTCTTCACTTTTGCAGCTGAATTATTTCTTGAAAATGATTGGAAATTACCATCACAGACAAAAAAGTTTTTTCAGAGAAATAAAAATGTTCTTAAAAAAATCTCTGATCGATCAACTGATATGGAAACAAAACGCAAATTAATTTTACAACGAGGTGGTAGTGGGTTTCTTGGAGGAGTTTTAATTAGAAGTCTTTTGAAAAATTCATTTGAACAAACTGGTAGACAATCTAAAAGTAAATCAAAGGTTTCTTCAAAACGTTCAAAGATTACTCGGAAGCAAACACAACAAAGAGGTAATCAAAAAGAATCTAAACGTAAAACAAAGCTTTCTCTAAATCATTCAAAGTTTACACCGATGCAAACTCAACAAAATCAACATTCTAAATTTACACCTATACCTTCTCAGCAGAACCCTCAACATCAACCGTTACAAAAAAAACCAGTTATTGATCTTGAATTTTCAAAATTTATGCCGTTGTCTGATGCATCGAAATCTGCATTCGAAGCTTTAGAATGGTTCAATCCGAAAAGATAAAAGATGAAACATATAATTTTTCTGCTCATTTTGAGACAACTACTTAGACTGTGAAGATGCCTTCAAAAACTAAGAGCCGGAAAGCACCGCTGATAAAAAAATATGGTGAGTTGATTGTTGCAATGAGTAAAGTTCCATCTGCATATAAAAAGAAAATGATCAACGATGCTCCGAAACAAGTGATGGATTGCATTTCAGAATGTTGTCAAAATCTTTTAAAAGGTAATGTAAAACTGAATGAAGCTCAGAACCGCAAGTTACATTCGAAGCGTAAACATATCAGATATCTTGCAGACAAGAACAAACCTTTGCAACAAAAGAAGAAAATTTTGAATCAAAAAGGTGGCTTTTTACCATTATTATTTCTTGCTCCATTGATTAGCAAAACATTAGGTGCAGTTGTTAAAAATATTTTGTAAAAACTAAATCTCAAATAAATATGAAGAAAATGGTTATTGTACCATTCAGAATGTTGGAAGATTTCAAACAATGGGAAATGTCAGAAATGAATAAACCTCAATTACCTCCTGATCCTGCAATTTCAAATGTTTCAGATTCTTACAAAGAATTGAAATCAGTTTATGATAAAAATATTTCTGAATCAGAAAAGTCACAGTTATTTGGAGAAAATTTGTACAAATTGAAAACTTCACAAAAATCTTTAAATTCAAAATTCAGATTACCTGAACAAAAGTTATCTGAAAACTTTGGGAAAATGAGTGACCATATATTGGAAAGTGTGCCATCTAAATTTCGTGGTAAAGCACAACAAATTTTATCATTGTTGTCAACTAATCCCAAACTTAGATGGGATGATCGTGGACAATTAATTTATGGAACAGAAACAGTTACTGGATCAAATATAATTGATTTGATAAACGATGTTGTTCGTCACCGAAAAGGTTTTAACCCAGTTGGTTATGAAACATTCCTACGTGGATTGGGGGAACTTAATATACCACAAGATTATGTAGGTAACAGGGATCGATGGCTGTGGATGCAAAGACATTTAAAAGGTCACACTGGTGATGAGTTTCATACACCTCATGCAACTCCTATCAGTGGCAAGTCAAGAAAACGTTCAGTTGATATTTTAACACCAGAAACCAGAAAAACTATTTTGAAAGGATGGTCCTCACTTACATAAAATTTGACAAACTTCTAACTGAAATTTACTACAATCCAAAAGAAGTTGGTGGTTTCAGTGGAGCAAATCAACTTTTTAAAAATGCAAAAGAAACAAATAACAAAATTAAACTTTCAGATGTTAAAAAATGGTTACAATGGCAAAAAACATATACTTTGCACAAACCAATTGTTCGGAAATTTCGCAGACGTAAAACTATTGTTGCAGGAATTGATATTCAGTGGCAAGCTGATCTGGCAGATTTGCAAACTTTGCAAAAGCACAATGACAATTACAGATATTTACTTTGTGTTATTGATGTGTTCTCAAAATTTGCATGGGTTGAAAAAATTAAAGATAAAACTGGTAAAACTTTAGTTAAAACATTTCAGAAAATTCTAAAATCATCAAAACGAAAACCAGCTTCATTTCAATCTGACAAAGGTTCAGAATTCAAAAATAAATTATTTTTACAATTTTTGAAATCTAAGAAAATTCATTTTTTCACAACAGAGAATCCAGAGACAAAAGCAAGTATAGTTGAACGTTTTCAACGGACATTGAAAACAAAGATGTGGAAATATTTTACACATAATCAAACTTTGAAATACGTTGATGTTTTGCACGATTTTGTGAATTCTTACAACAAAAGTTTTCATAGAAGTATTAAGATGGCACCAGTTTTAGTAACTCGAGAAAATGAAATTGAAGTTTCCAGAAATCTTTATGGAAAGTTAAAAACGAAAAAAGATAAGATGTTGAAAGTTGGAGATTTTGTTAGAATAAATAAAACAAAGAGAACTTTTGATAAAGGATATCTTCCAAATTGGACAAAAGAAATTTTCAAAATTAGTAGAGTTTGTAAAAGTACACCATTAACTTACAAATTAGTAGATTTAGATGGTGAAAACATCGCAGGATCATTTTATGGTAAAGAAATTCAACATATAAAAGATAATAAAGTTTACGAAATTGAATCAGTTGTTGGTAAACGTTCAAGAAAAGTTGCTGGTAAATCAGTTAGAGAAATTAAAGTTCATTGGGCTGGTTATCCTAAAAAATTTGACAGTTGGATACCTGCCACAAATTTGGTATAAAACTTTTAACATGTCTCAAAATGGTTCAGTTGGTCTCGATGCTCCATCACAATTTCAAATCTGTGGAGAAAAAATTGCAAAAAATCAAGTAACATATTTTACACAAATTATTATAATTGTTGGTATAATCGCTACAGCAATTGTTCATTTAAGTTTACAAAGTGAAAATAACGAACTGTGGTTAATTTTACTCAGTAGTTCTTTGGGGTACATTTTACCAACACCGCGTTTGAAATATTTGAAAAATCAGTCGGCAGAAATTTTGAAAGTATGAATCCTTTCTACATTACAATTCCGAGCGACAGTTCGATGGTAATGTATCCAAACAATACTCAATGTTGTTTTACTGTACAATTACCAAAACCAGTTCAAATTGATAAAGAAAAATGGGAAGTTGCATTAGCCGAACTGATAACACCTTCAGAAACATACAATGTTACAGGGGATTCGTGTAAATTCAATTTGATTACAACTGATGCAATATTACTGTCTGTTCTTCAAAATCGTTTTGAAGAAAAGATATTTAAGAGACCTGATGGCGTTCATGCACTTGAAATACAGATACAAAATGGTTCGTATACCTCTGCGACAGATTTAGTTGATACAATGCAAGATGTAATTGATGAAACACTTGGAGAAGCAATGCAAAACGAATACGGATTTCACATCGGGTACTCAAAAGGTACAAAACGTGTGAAAATTATTCGCAAGAGTTTAAGTAACACAAAACTAGGAATTGAATTACCACAATGTCTTTTGCACAAGTTGGGTTACAAAACTGAAAACGCTTCTGAAGATTTTTATTCAAATAATAGATTTCCGTTTGGTGTAGATTTGAATGTTGGTCATAATCTAATGTTTGTTTATTCTGATATTGCCGATTACACATTTGTTGGAAATGTTGAAGTACAAATTTTACGAGTTGTTTCTTTCAGAAGTAAAAGAGATATCGACGGATTACATGTAAAACATGAATTTTTAAATTTACATTATGTTCCAGTTTCAAAGTCATACTTTGACAAAATTAGTGTAAATATAAGTGGCGACACAGGAAAATCAATTCAGTTTATCGGTGGTAAGTCTTTGGTGAAGCTACATTTCAGAAAACGAGAGGAGTTCTAAAAACAATGTTCCCCGTGTATAGAGGCGTACCACGGCAATATGGTAATGGCATTGGTTCAATTTTCAAATCAGTTATGAGATCTGCTATACCATTTCTAAAACCGCTTGGTCGGACAGCTTTACAACTTGCGAAAAAACACACTTTTGGTGTTGCAGATGAAATTATTAATCAAGGTAAAAGTCCGAAAGAAGCGTTGATGTCTGAAGGTAAAAAAGCTTTAAAATCTTTTGGCACACAAGCTAAAAATCAAATTTTGAACTCGAGAAAAAAACCTAGAAAAAGAGTAGCGACTTCAAAAATGAATCATTCAGCTGTCAAACGCCGAAAAAGTCAGTCGAAAAATCATCCTAGCAGTCGAGCTCTTGATATTTTTGATTAATCATGGCACAAATGGTAAATGGATCATGCGAATGCAATAAATCGGAACTTGATATAACACATGTTCCACCAACGGTGGCTACAATGTCAGAATCGCAGTGGATCGAAAATCATCCTATTGCACCGCTGAATAATTCTGCTCCGATAGAGTTTGTCATACCATCTCAAACCGAAAAGTGGACAGATATTAATCAATCTTATCTTTATGTGAAATTCAAAATTACAAAAAAAGATGGAACTAATTTGGTAGCTGCTACGGAATTAGCACCTGTTAACAATTTCTTTCATAGCATGTTCAGCAGTATCGATGTTTACTTGAACAACAAATTGATAACTTCGAATTCTGACACTTACCCATACCGAGCATATTTCGAAAATCTGTTGGGATACTCTCAAGAATATAAAGATAATCAATTAGCAAATTTAGAAATGTGGTATGGCGATACAGCAGAACAATTTGAAGAGAGCACCAAAGGTGGTACTAATGCTGGATTAACTTCTAGAGAAAGTTTGATCACTGGTAGTAAATTTGTTGAACTATGCGGACGCTTACACACCGATCTGTTTCTTCAAGAAAAATATTTACCAAATGGAATTGAAATTCGTATCAGATTAAACAGATCACCATCAAAATTTTGCCTCATTGGCTCCGAGGATGGACAAATTGTTTTCGAATCAGCAGTGTTCCATGTCAGAACAGTTAGTCTCTTTCCAGCGGTCTCAAATAAATTAAATCAAGAAATTGCCCAGTCAAAAATGAAACTACCTATCAGACGAGTAGAAATAAAAACTTTCACAATTAGTACTGGACTTAGATCAAAAATTGAAGACCACTTATTTCAAGGACAATTACCAAAGAGACTTTTTATTGCGTTGGTCGAAAATAAAGATATGAATGGAGATTTGGGTACCAATCCATTCCACTTCAAACATTTCAGTTTGAATAAATTGGAAGTTAGTCAAGACGGTCATACAATACATAACCGTCCATTTGAACCAAACTTCGCAACAAAACAATGTCTCAGATCATATTTATCTTTGTATCAATCTTTAGGAATGTTTGGTGTTAACAAATCAATTGGCATTAATTTAAAAGAATATATGAATGGATATTGTTTGTGGGGTTTCGACTTGACACCGGACCAAGGAAGCGACGAGGGACATCTACATCCTATAAAGACAGGGAACCTGCGTTTGGAGCTTCAGTTCTTGACAGCTCTCACTACAGCCGTCAACGTTTTGGTGTATGCTGAATTCGACAGTGAAATAGAGATCACAGCTTTGAGAGAAGTGCTTACTGACTATTAGGATGGAGTTCACAACACAGCTATGGAACTACTATGAAGAATACCGACGTTCACAACACGTTGCTCCGAGATTAAAACTGATCTTGGACACACTCAACAACGCTACGATTGAAGAACTACAAGAAATTATTCGCAAGGAAGTGTCAGCAAACTGTGAAGGATGTAAAATAGAACATCCTAGTCAACGTGAACATGTTCTGTGTTTGTTCTCTACAACTGATGATTGGACAAACCAGTTTATCGACTTAGCGCTGATTAAAATTGACATATACAATGTTATGGAAAGATGGTTCCCGAAGCTGATGGAGTTAAACCCACACTGCAAGGAGAAGTTCGAAGCATACCTTATGTGGGATCATCTGAGAAACAGTTTGGAGCTCAACCGCAAAAAATTCGATGCAGAGTGGACTCTGATGTGGTCACAGCGAGTCAAAGAGAATTACAACGATGCAGACAGCTGAACTTCAATATATTCTGGACAATTCCTGGTTGTGTAAACTTAACACACATGTTTGTGCTAGAGATCTGTTACCAGAGAAGAAACCACAGCATATTCAAGCATATATTGTGAACACGCACTCATCGGATCAGCCAGGAGAACACTGGACATTGATGTTATTCAAGGGAAGATCAGCTGTATACTTCGACTCATTTGGACTACCACCACCGAGACGATATATGTTACCATTCATAAAAAGGAACTCATCAGCATGGACTATGAATACAACACGATATCAACATCGTGCGTCAAATGTGTGTGGATTATATTGTATATTCGCACTCCACCACATGATGAAAGGAAAGAGGATGAAAATATTATTCAATTCTCGGGATTTCTTCAAGAATGACAGAACAATAGTTCGATGGTTTGGAAAGCACTATGGTCGATTATACAGAAAAGCAAATTTGCTGTTGAATTAAACTTCACCAGGACATCGACGGCTGATATACATACAACGCAAAGAAGACGAAGATAACAACGAATGTGTCAACAACTCCACAAAATAGACTCTTTTGTTATTGATTCAGCGTAGGATGTTGTAGGATGTTGTAGGATGTTCAATTAAGTTTCTTCAAATCTGAGACCTTGTTTTGTACATAAATTATTGTTCTTTGTTAATATTATTGATGTATAATAATATATTATTGTTCATTGTTCTTGTTCTTGTTTTTGAAAAATAAATGATAAATTTCAACAAAATCGTTTTCACTGTAGGATCCCCACCAATTGATTCTGTTCGTGTCGATGTGTCATCTCTGGTCAGAATTATACAAACTTTAAAATTAGTAATGAAAAAATGTCTAAGTCCATTTTCATTTTTTCCGATCAGAAATATCACATCAATGACAGGAATATCTATCCTCAGGGGGGAACTATGGCCCAGTACCCATCAGTGGGGGGCACTATGGCCCAGTACCCCCCAGTGGGGCACTATGGCCCAGTACCCCCCAGTGGGGGGCACTATGGCCCAGTACCCCCCAGTGGGGGGCACTATGGCCCAGTATCGAATACTGGACCATAGATCGTCCAGTATTCGATACTGGGCCATAGTGCCCCCACTGGGGGGCACTATGGCCCAGTATCGAATACTGGACGATCTATGGTCCAGTATTCGATACTGGGCCATAGTGCCCCCCACTGGGGGGTACTGGGCCATAGTGCCCCCCACTGGGGGGTACTGGGCCATAGTGCCCCCCATTACTACTCACTCCCTATATAGCCACACGCTCGGCAATGACCATCCAGCTTATTCCAGATATGCATATAACTTCAATCTTGACCGTACATGCATACCATGTGCACCTATACACATTACCCATAACCAATAACCATAAAATCACTCCCTATTTATCTACGCACTCCAGCCATGATCATACAGGCAGCACAAATATACATATACACCCACATATCACAATACAGCCACACACGGTACATATATACATCCCACCACGACCTTACAGTCACTCCATATATACATAAACAACACACGGATGACCATGTAGCTACTCTCGTTATATCTATACACCACATCAATGCCCATACGGTCACATCGGCCACACACAACAATACACCGTACAGTCACTACATGTATACCGATTCACCTCACACATGCCCATACATCCACTCCTTATATTCCTATGCATCTCACAATGGACACCCCACTCATAACCATATAGTCACTCCTTGTATACCTATTCACATCATTCATGACCATAAAGTAACTCCCTGTATACCTATTCACATCACCTATGATCATACAGTAACTCCCTGGCTGCCATCTTGGCATCCATCTTTTATCCAGTTGATCACTTTGTATCATAATGGGCCAGAATAGCCACATATTATGGTTCATCTCAGTTCCGTCTCAAAGTTCTGCCCATTTCCTTTCAATAATATGGCCAGAATCACAAAAGAGGTTCTCCGAAAAATTCCATACTGCAACTTTAAAATGAATTTGTCATGCCCCATACGGAACTGGGACAAACAGAATAGAACGTAGTTGTCAGTTAATTAACTAACACGTATAATAACCAAGTGGGTCACAGTTTGCTACCTTGTCGGATAACGCAGATAATAATGTTCGGGATATATGTAAAAAAATTACTTTTTACAAATTTGGTTGCCATTTTGGAAGCCATCTTGAGCAATTTGGTCTATAAACACCGTAGTGTGACACATTTAAGATAGATCAAAACAATAAATACCTGATACCAATGATAGTTGCATTTTACTAAAACAAATTGTCCAACCCTGAAAAGTGAATTTTTGCCGATATTTATGTCAAGTTTGTGAGAGAAAAATCCAATATTTCTGGTGATGTCAGTGGTGACAATAGTAACAATGATCCATGGTGCATCAGACATGTTAGTATTCAATGTATATAATACAGATTAGCCAATTTTATATATCAACCACAACTTGTAAGCCATTGCAGGACACCCTGGGGCAATATTTACCATTTTTCATATTTTCGGCGGCCATTTTGGAAATTTTCTGCACCAATTTCATTCCCATTGAAGTAAAACATCCGTCCAATAAAATAAAGCACATAGTTGTTGACATTCTATTAACAGCCTGTGTGGTTTGTCGATAAAATGACTATCAAAATCATCTTGCAAAAAAAATCGAAAATTTCACCCCTCTTTTTCAAATCCTCTTTTCTGTATCTATTACGGAACCCTCGTCAACGGCAAATGTCTTAAAATTACGCTATAATATCACGCTTGATGGCTGTCTCAAAAATATTGCCATTTACTAATGATTAATGTGAAGAAAAATGGAAGATATGGTGAAATATTAATTAAATTTCCTATTTTCGTGCATATGACGTCATTTTTCGGTGGCCATTTTGAATTTGTTTCGAAATTATTTGCCGTCATTTTGAAGAAGGACATCATACCAACAAAATGGCATACATTTTGTCTGTGTCTTTTGATAACAACCGATCTATTACAACGATTAAATACAGCTGGTCGGACTTAGAGGAAATGGCGGCCATCTTGGATTCAAATGGCTCTAGCACCTAGTAGGGCCACCTTTATTTTTCGGTGAAATCCGGATTCTTTATCTGGATACCATAGGGAACAATAAAAATAAGGTTATTTGTAATCATCGGGGGGGGGGGGGGGGGTGCAGGTGGACCTTATTGGCTCCCCGACTATCTAGCTTGTTTAGAAAATCTAGAATTATGGTTTCTGAAATTCACATTAGGTATGAAAAAGTCCACACCAACGCCCTTCGTGTATGGCGAACTGGGTATGTGCCCTATAACAGTGAAAATCAAATCGCGTCTCCTATCGTATTGGGCCAGACTAATTTGTATGCCTATAAACAGAATCCCACTACAATTATATTATGTAATGATTACCTTGTTTAACACTGGATATTTTAACAGTAAGTGGATGATAGGAATCCGCGACACAATTAATTCTTTGGGCATGAGTAATGTCTGGACCAATCAGAGTGTGATAAGCCCTAATCGATTTACTTCGTCCATTGATCGCAAATTACGCGACGTATTTATACAGGAGTGGTGGGAATCTATCTCGAAATCAAGCAAATTTGCATTTTATAGAATTATTAAGACAAATTTCCAAAGAGAACATTACCTATCTCTGGACAACAACAGATTTGTACACAGCCTTATGATGTTCCGAACAAGAAATCACAAACTACCCGTTGAACAGGGCTCATGGTACAATGTTGACTACTCGGAACGGCAATGTACCCTCTGTAATTTAGAACTGGGCGATGAATACCACATTATACTTAAAGGGGTACTGTACGCCATTTTCATTAAATTTCCGGTAATAACAACGATCTAATATCGATAATATATAGAAACATAAGTAATTTGAGTCGTAGATGTATTCTGTAAACGCTCAGGTTAATAGGCTATCTTAAAATTTTATAATTTAAAAGTTAATAATTTGATATAAATTGAATTTATGACTGGAGCCATAAAATGGCGTCGACTAAATTACGAATTTCCGTGTACACGAAGTAATAAAATAAAGTAATTGAGGGATACTGGATTGTTAAACCGATCGCACACACGATCGTTTAAACATTATGATGATATGGGGAGAAAACTCAAGCTACTCACTGACTAGTGACGATACAATAACTTAAATGAGAATATGGGACTAGTATGCATATAATATAACTTTAATTTGATTCATTTGGTTGAAAAGTGGAAAAAGTGTTACCTTATTCTCCGACTCGGAGACTATAGAAACCAACAACAACATGTTGGGTACAGTATGCCTTTAAGTGCTCACAAATTCACGAGTTGAGACTGAGATATATTCGCCCTTATTATTTTCGAAGACCAAACTCACATAAGTTACTGCAATTATTTAACTCCCGAAATGGAAAAACCGCAAGGAACCTGTCGATTTTTGTCGGAAAGGTCTTAGACTTGTTTAAGTCCTCTTGAGGCTAAGTAGCATCCATAACACAAACCCCACTAACTGGACCACATTGATCAAATCTATTATTATTATTATTATTATTATTATTACCATCTAAAGCAACAAGCATAACATTACCATATTTTCGTATATATGTGCTCTATATATTGTAACGCATGTGCATGCATATATATATATATTATGTATCTGATTATGTAATTCAAAACATCTGTAATATCATTATATGATGACCAGAATAAATAAATTGAATTGAATTGGGACTAAGGCTACGTTCACACACCTCGACAAATTGCACGCCAAATTTCCACACGATTCGTCAAATTAAAGCCAATTCCTGCACATATGAATGATATATCTTGAATTCTTAATGTATATTATTTTAGCATTAGAACATATGATTTTAGATTCTAAACACAAATACTGATTACACAGTTGACCCTTAAAAATAGTTTTATATTGTATGTCTGAAATCTCTAAAATTCCATGAGCGCATATATATGTCCAGGCTTCGAAACTGTCCAATATATAATAGACGGCAATGACTGAAAATAATACTCGTAGTTTATACTTCATATTTAGCAAATCTTTGACATGTAAGTCAAATGCAACGTATTCCCCTGACAAGGTATCCCGGTTCGTGAACGTGGCATCAGAGAGCGCAAGACAGAGCGATAGGCGTGTCTGCATAGTAATGCATTATTTAGATGCAGCTTGTATTAGCTATGTTATTCAATAAAAAAAAAAAATAAATAAAAAAATCTGTAGATGATCAACCGAGGGTCAACTGGTCCGAGTTTTCTGTAAGGCAGGTAGGAATGGTGATTATGTGGGCATATAGCGACAGCTTGTGGCACTAAATACTCAAACTATAAGAAATTTCCTTCAAAATTGGTCGATTTCTTATGTACCATCCCCCCAGGATATCTGGAGGTGGTCAACCGAGTCAATACTGGGCCTATTTACCAAGAAGGTGGGTAGGAATCGTCATTATAGGGGTGTATTGTGATGATATGATAATTTTGTTTCTTTAAAATACCATCGGATGGTAAATAGCGCATATCGGTAGAATCGCTATTTGCCATCCGATGGTAAATAGCCGCTGCCCAAATCAGCATCAAAACTAAAACAAAATAATACACAAGTAAATTCGAAACAAATTAAACGAAATCAGATCAACGACGAACGCTATGAAAGTCGACACACTAATCAACACCACATGAGATCACAGACCCCTCCGAGTTACACTACGGTAGATACCGAAACGCCACTACGAAGACGCGGTACACCGATTAACACTATTCGTTTGTTCGTGAGTAATTTCGTCGATACTGTTTCATGTGAATCCATAAAAATTGTCCAGCAATTTGCGAAACTCGAAATGTTATATGGTACAAGATAATAGATCTCTTTGGGATAAATTTCTATATTATGCTGGACACTCTGAACACACCAGAACTTGCAGCAATATTTTTGGGGCACATACCTGACATTGCTGATAGCTTGATACCATTTCTTGATAAATACAAATTAATTTGTCACATTTTTCGTTAGAAACACAGCAAAATTATGGGAAAATTATAGTAAACTAACGCAATAATTTGTTTGGCGCATCGTGGTGCCGAATTGATTAACAGTAGTCCGCTTAGAGAATTTTTTCGGCCAGACGATTTCATCTGGTCGTGGACTTTCGTTGCGAGTATAACCATTAAGTACTTGTTTCTCGCATCTTGTGTGTGTGTGTGTGTGTGTGTGAGAGAGGAGAGAGAGAGAGAGAGAGAGAGAGAGAGAGAGAGAGAGAGAGAGAGAGAGGAGAGAGGAGAGAGAGAGAGAGAGAGAGAGAGAGAGAGGAGAGAGAGAGAGAGAGAGAGAGAGAGAGAGAGAGAGAGAGAGAGAGAGAGAGAGAGAGGAGAGAGAGAGAGAGAGAGTTTCTAACTATAAGGTGCGCGATGTATGCTGTATTAACGTATAAACAGAAGTGACAATACAATGTAACTCGAACGCCTTCAGTCGTGTGTGAGTACTGTTCAACTGTCCGTGTGAGAATCTTCTACATAGTACTGAGTGCGGCTGTCCAGTTAGGCCACACATAAACTGTTCCACGACATCCTCCCGGGGAGGGGAAAATAAGACAAATTACAATATGTGCGAACTCAGTGTCATCAAGCATCAGTCGCCAGAATCTTCAGAGAAGCAAGTGGGATTATATATACATACGCTGCTTGTCACGATCCAACGGAGACGAACAATGAACTCACGATAGATACATGCATGATTACATGTTAGTTCGAACATTTGCGGTAATTGTTGACAGTACGTATTTTCGAATTCCTGACAACTGTGAATCTCAAAAGTGCCGTTAACGTCCGGCAAAAGGTTGTCCTCAAGTACACTTTGACCTTGAGAGGAGATTTGGTTGTTCAGTAGCACTTTGTCGTGATGGTCGTATGGCATAAAGTTCGCGCGATCTGTCGATGGAATCGTCTCTGTCATTGTCGAGATGTCTGGATCAGGTGGATCATTGAGTTGGAAGCCAGCGTCAGAATAACTTTTCAGAAACACATGCATAACTGATGGCGTGTGCTCTTCATCCGCAGACTCCGATCCAATGCGTACAAGCATCTGCTGGTCGGGATATATTAGAGGGGTACAAGAGTAGACTGCATCACATTCATAGCTGCTATAGTGGTTCGAAATCTCACATGCATAGTTTACATCTTGCTGTGCAATTTCATCAGCTTTCGGCAATTCTATCACTTGAAAACAATCAGTGAAGTGCGTGTAAGAATCGATTTGCAACTTTAGATTAGTTAGGACACACACGATTTCCTTCACTTCTGGTTCTATTTGAGGTAGATCAGCTACACAGCGGACGACGTCGTCTGTAATAAGTTCCAAAATATCAACCTGACCTTCAAGTTCTGAGGCGATATGTTGCAGCTCGCTCACGTCGCAATATGAAGACGACACGTTCTGTTTGATTTCATCTGCATTCTCCACCAAGTTCTTGATTTCAGAAAACAGTTCTTGCCACATTCGATGGTGAAATGAGTAGACTCTATAATCCATGTTGAGGTGTTCTGACTATCCGGTTGGAGGGACCAATGTGAGAGAGAGAGAGAGAGAGAGTTTCTAACTGTAAGGTGCGCGATGTATGCTGTATTAACGTATAAACAGAAGTGACAATACAATGTAACTCGAACGCCTTCAGTCGTGTGTGAGTACTGTTCAACTGTCCGTGTGAGAATCTTTTACAGAGTACTGAGTGCGGCTGTCCAGTTAGGCCACACGTAAACCGTTCCACGACATCTTGCACGAAAATTTACGTACTGTTAGACTGGACGCTCTGGTCGCCATCCTGTTGTTGTAAATGGACGGGGACCTATGGTATGTAGTGAGTATTACATAGAGTCAATACTAAACGAACACAAAAATGGGTATACTGATAGCCCACGAACGGAGACGGTACAATTCCAAAAATGAAACAAGCTCATTGCTTTTCTTAAACGTTGTCACTTTATCTTACATCCTAATTCATATACTCGCTGCAAGCTATAGATCCGGCCCGGTCCCTCTATTGACTTATTGATTTTGTGTTGTGTGTCACCGTGTGTGTATACTTGTATATGTGCATATGTATATGGATAGGTGAAACGAGTATATGTGGATATTGCTGACTGTGTATGTGTGCACGTATATACGTACGTGTATCTGTTTGGCTGTATATCTGTATCCAGGAAAGTGTAGGTATGTAATAGGTTTGTATGTGTGAATGTATGGATTGATGCATATGTATGTATGTATTTATGTACGTACGTCAGGTGTGCGTTTCTTTGCGAGTGTTGGTCAGCATGTGAGGGGTTAATGCGGTTGTGTGTATGGATGGATGTATACATGCCTCATGCAGGTGTATATCGATGTATGCATGATTGGATGCATATATGCACGCGAATGAGCGTATATGTAAGTGCGTAATACATGTACGATGGCCCGAATGTGCATCTGAACGATTGTGTGCACCTATGTATTTGTAAATACGTTATTTACATGAAGGGTAATCTTTGTTGCTGATAAGACTTATCTTTCTGTCGTACTGTTCTTTGTTCACGAGTTTGTAAAACTAATCTCTATAAGGGACACGCTGGTAACCGTTCACGCACTCGAGTTATGATCCATCAATATTATCGCCTGTTTCGACAATTGACTTCGTAATTCCATTTTGGATTGTTTGACATAATCGCTGAGCTATTATATGGATATGTGTGGGGACATATATCTTTTGAGAGTTTCCGTTGACGGAGGATGTCCATGGATTTCCAACTGCACCCCCTCTTGAATCGGGCCAAAGACACAAGATCACATAATTGAATTTGCACACCTCCCATCGTCTTTGAATTTCCTATATGGTACCTCACATACCTTGAATTTTGACTGGACACCGGGGAGGGGCCTATAAGAAATTCCAAACCAATAATTTTACCAAAGTAGGAAAAATGCAAATGTTGGTCTAAAACAACTAACTCCACATACATTAATGGTTGAAAAATCAGACTACAAGACCAATTTCAAACCATTGTTGGTGTGAAATTTCCAACTAATATTGTTTCCAAGTTGGCGGGGGTCTCGTGTCCCCACATGCACCCATGTAAATTCCGTAACGTAATGTACACCACAGCCCCATGCACCAAGCAACAATCTCTGAAAACTTCATATGGGGGGTCTCAATGGGGGTGGGGTCATCCGATTTGCCACAAAACCATAATAACACTTTATCACCCCACATATACATGCACTATGAAATTATAACATTTCCAAATTTCCAAATAACGTGACCACTTTCTCATTATGCAGAAGGTCTTTATGCATGAGATCAGCCACGTTGCTGCAGGTCGGTGGATGTCTAATCCCACCGATTTCGGTAATAAATGTCAACAGTTGGAAATTTCCCAAAACTATATATGAATTGCCAAAATGGACTACAGGTTATTTACCGGATGCAATTCACTTGAACCAGCATGACTAATACTGTTCTGATTGAGCTCAATCAACGCCGTCTAAACCGCCGCGTTCTCACGGGCGTAATATTTACAGCAAGAAAATATCAGTGTGCAATTTTACCTGATATTTTCTTGCAGATATTTTCTTGCAGCTTCATGTGTACGCGCCCTAACACAGCGACTGAAAAGAACTTCTGGCCACGCAATGTGTACTGCCGCTTATGGCTTTCAGAATCCGACTTTGACAAGAGACAGAATCAATACAACCATAACTGATATATTTGTGCATATTTATGCTATTAATATATATAATTTTGTTGTTGTCTTGAGACTATATATAATTATAAGCTGTTGTATACTATATCAAAAATGACGCATGCTCGGGTATCTCTCGCCACTTGGAATTGTACAGGCATTGCAGCATCATCCGATTCCTTATCTGGTGCATATTTAAATAACATGATCCACGAGAGAAACATAGATATATGTACACATTGGCTTCATGAACACAATTCGCATATTCTCGAACCTATGCTAGCCAATTACAAATGCTATATTGTATGCGATTTCTCACAAAGGCTGCCCCATCAGCGGGGGGAGACATAAAGGCGGTGTAGCGCTTATTTGGAAAGAAGTACTGGATCCGTACGTCTCGACCATACAAATTGATGACGATAGAATATGCGGTATCCAAGTAGAATTACCAGATGCAGACTATCTTTATATATTCCAAGTTATCTACCGTCAACCAACTACACCGACGAATTTCATTTACAATATTTGCAATCGCTTGGTGACATAATAGATACATATTTTCCCCTAGGCCGTGTTATCATCATGTGCGACTTTAACTGCTCACTTTCGAAATCACGCACGAGAGACAATTTACACCAGTCAATGACAGTCGTCTTTGTGTTGGTAGACAAGCTACATGTATTCCTACCTCTGGTGGCGAGGGAACTTCTATTGATTACGTTTTTTCTTCGCAAAGCGACATGAATATGACTCACGTGTATGCTGAAATAATTAATGACGATGCTACTGATGTGTCAAATCATAGGGCCATTGTATGCTTATTCAAATGCGATATTCAATAGGTAGCTCGACCCAATTTTATAACTGGAAGAAATTTAAATCCTCACCAAATTCAACCACTATTATATAATCGCAGTCTTGAATCATTTCTACCCCAAAACAAAAACATCAACAACCGAGATGATGTAGATGCTCTTTATAATTCTATAATCTCCGCTATCCAGAGAGCATCTAGTGAAACGATTCCACTAAAAACGTTCAAAAGCTACCTTAAGCCCTTTTTGGAACTGCCGATTGAAGGACTTACATTCTATGATGAGACTACACAGACGGAATTGGATCAATGCTGGTAAACCACGAGAAACGGACAACGCATTGTATGCAGAATATAAAATTACAAAATGCACTTTCAGACGGGTCACTGTCTAGACATCACATGACCAATATGGCCCACGCTGAACACAGTCCGGTCATTGAAGCGATAAATATATATTGCCGGGAACCACAGAACAAACTCCGCGTGACAAACAATAACCATGGTCCGAACAGTCATGGGCCAAGCGCATTTTATCCGCTATGTTGTGACGATGGATCACTCACGCGCGACTTAATCGAGGGTGACCAAAACCGTAGCGAACCGAACAGAATACTTAACAATCACTTGTCCAGCGGAGATAGAAAACTTGCACTAAATTTCAGGGAGAATGGATCAGATTTAGAATTGTCAAATAACTTACGAGAGGCCCACTCGGTAATACATGACAATGTAAATATGACACATACCGTTAATGAGATCAGTGAAAATTGTATTAATAGTCCATGTTTGTTGAATGATTATGTTAATGAATTTGATTGTGTTTTTAATTTATGTGATAGTACGATTAATAAGTCGAACAATGCTAATGACTTTAACGTGAAAAATTATGGTGCTGTGGGTGACGCGCTTTTGAAAAGAAACGATGTCCCATGTGAAGACAAAAATGAGCGAACATGCAAATTAATGAGTTCGCGACATACATGTATAAATTATGATATCGTTGAGGATAAAACATTAATTGGTGAACCGTTGGTATTAAACCACAACACAGACGCATGTCATGAAAGAAAAAATGGAACAGCAAATATTCCCCATGATAACTCACTCTGCTGGTGCTAAAGTACCAGCTGACAAACTTACCATTGATAATATGGCGATAAATATGAATACAATAAAATTCATGAACGAATTTTTAATTATGATGTCCAAAATAAGATTGAAATGACAAATTTCAAACCAATACAATTGTTAGAGGAAATATCAAGTGTGGATGCTATTTCAAATATAACTGAATCAAGCGGTAAAATTGTCCGTGAACTGGATCAGCAAATTCTTTCAGATGTCCTAAAAGACACCCGTGAAATATTGAATGACATTTGTACGACTGATATTAATTCCACAAATGCTATTACTTACAATGTACATTGTGATGATTTTAATGATACGCACATACACACAAATGTTATTACTAGTGGTGATATCAGTGGGGCTAATGTTAAGGATGGTTTCAGTTTTCTGTCATTAAATGTATGTGGTTTTCGAAAAAAATTAGAATACCCAGAATTCCAAGAACACATAAGACGATTGAGTATATTGAGGATTGACAAATACAAATTTAACAATTTACATCCATACATCTCGCACACCATTCTCACATCTGTGGGGGAATCTGAAAATCTAAATCTAAAAGCTATTTTACACCTGCTTTCCGGTTTAGTCGTCTATCATATATGTATGGCTCTTACGTGTAATCTATCATAACTACATGTGATTTTACCAAATTAACTTGCAATATAGTCAGGCAACCAGATACAGTGGTTGATAAAAAATGTGGTTCATATCAATCATGTACATCACAATCACGTACTCCAGTGATAATGTCCACTATTCTGCAAATGTAATGTTTATCATGACTACAGTTTCAGAATGTCGTTGTAAAATTGATTGGTGTTGTTTTTTCATCAATTGAAAAAATTAATGTTTATTGCCAGGACGAAGTACCGCATAATACGGAGTTTTGTGCTAACAATTCTGCGAGTCATATTTATGTAAGCGTCAGTCAAAACTTTTAGGACATGGGAATATTTTTTTATTTCGTAGCCACGAAATACTAATTCGTGGCCACGAAATAACTAATTCGTGGCCACGAAATAACTAATGGTGATATACGATCGTCAGTCCCATTGTTGTAATGGAAGCGGATAGAGATGATCTGGTTGTAGTTGTCCACCATCTTGGCACGAGCCACGGCGATTTGAGATAAATGGTGTTGTAGGGTAAAACAAATTAAGTAATCACCCCTTTCACCAACCCGATCCAAAGTTGCCGCCTTCCTGGGGGGGGGGGGGTAACATATGACACCCACGACATTCAGTATATCTTGGGGCCACCCTACAGCACCAATTATACCACATCAAACGGTTAAGGGGCCGAGAAATTATACAGGTGCCATATTTGAACCCATCTGGGGCGGCCATTTCGGTTCGGGATGGTGAAAGCCGGTGAATATTTAGTTTGTATCATCATGGGTCACCCTACAACACACTGTACTCGACCTAAAATGGTGGGGCAGTTGCATGGTACCATATATGGACCCCAATGCTCATTTATCATGTTCGCTTGAATGGGCTGAAGGTGAGAAAATTTAGCTTCCTTTGCGAGCCACCGTACAGCACCCTTTATTTGATCTATATCGGTCAAGTGACCGAGAAATAATGTTTACCCTATTTGACCCCTTCTGAGCGGCGACCATTTTGGATCGGGTATGGTTGAAAGGGGTGACTATTTATAAGTTTGTTTTAGGCCCACCCTACAAAACCCCTTATTTGACTTAAATCGGCCAATATATATGCCGAGTGAAATGTCATTCCCATTCGATCATTTGTGGTAAAAACTAATGAATATTCAGTTTTTCTTGGAGCCACCTGACCCGTGTTTCCCAGTTCTCTCTGGGCTAGTTTATATCGGACGTTCATATCCCCATAGAGCCCGGGTCCCCACGACATGAGGGGTTTATAGTAGCTTAATTCTCTGCGATCGTACGCATTGTTTCTAAAACATCATCAAGTGTAACCATACCGTATCAGGGTGGCAGTAAGACCGTCTAGCCTGACTATGACACCCTCTCGAATATACAATACAATATTTGTCAAATGTATTATGTATTACTATGTGTATATTGAAATAAAATATCCTATCCTATCCTATCATACCGTAAAGGTATCTGGATATATGCAAAGGTCAATCAGTTATAATTCTCCACGAATTAGTATTTCGTTGCCACGAATTAGTATTTCGTGGCCACGAAATAAAAAAAAAACAATTTCCCATGTCCTAAACCAGCCACCGCAGCTTATGGATCATTCTGGTTTTGTACTAAATTTGGAGAAACCCGACCAGCATCAATGTAACAACTACAACAACTCATCCATGCCAATGATATGTTTAGACATACATGTGGATAGGGTGGTATTGTTTAAAAATTCCTGGTCGGGTTTATCAAAATTGGGAGTTTAAATTTTGTTCATCTGATGATAAAGAAAATACTTTCTCCGTCAACTTGATACATCCCCCGGCATACATGTTTCACATACTAAATTAACACCTTAGTCAACATAGCAAATCACTCCCTCAAATCCTTGGCCACAAGAATAAAAATAAATTGTCAGTATAAATAAGCAAGACATCTCTGGACACTTTCTAAGAGATATTTTATTTATAAGAAGATATATGTGTGCATTATGTGCTTGGTCTTAAGGTTGTTCCACACCGGGCGCGAGCGAGCGATTATAACGGCCGTTTTCTTACGTCCGTAGCAGTTCAAAGCGCGCGATTTTTATGTTCACACCGCAAGCGACCGACTCGCTGACCACGCGGCGATTAAAGCAGTGATTTTATGCTTCGTCGAATTGTCGCTTTGTTGCAAACCAGCGAGATAATTGGACGGCTCTCAAATAGGTGTTTATACGACCGTTATTTTTCTATTTGATGACGGCACACTGATTTGTCGCCGCGATAATGGAGGACTTTAGCGAGAGGCTAATAATCGAAGTACAACGCATGTGTGTCAGTGTGGCACACGTGTGTCTGTATGACTGTGTGTGTCTGTATGACTGTATGTATGTATGTATGTATGTATGCATGTATGACATGTGTGTCTGTATGACTGTATGTCTCTATGACCAAATAATTAAACCATTTATTTTTGTTATTTTTCGTGACTGAAATTCCGCCTTAGATTACTATATTCAGTTTATTCCTTGTAAAGAACTAAAATCATGGACCGTATAATCTGCTCCATTGGCTGGTGAATTATATTTTGGTATAATCAGGGGAAATGATAAAGAATATAACGAGGCTAGTTCATTCCAAAAGACGTTCATCAACTACTAATAATCGCGTATTACCGGGTGGGAGCACTATTATAACTAATGTGTAGAAACGATTACACATCAAATGTGTAAACCCGGTTAATACACATAGCAATGTGTAGTTTTACATACAAATACATTGACCAAGTGCCGTTCTACACATAATGTGTACATTTTATTACACACACTTGTGTAAGAATGTAGATCGTGCGCATTGCGTGCCTTCAGTTTCATAGTCTGCTACATGACGACGATATTGTTTGAGTATATGTTTTGGAATACAATTTACTACTGTCACAATACCCATGTAATTTTGAGTGACGAGAATAAACAAATTGTAGACAAGGAATGTAAGTAAACAGTAAGTTCAGAATTCCGACTTGTGAATATTGTATTAATGATATATGAGGATATATTTGTTAAAACTTTCATGAAGAATACTGCTCTTACTCTTGTTTATATGATTGTTGTAATACGTTAATACTAATCACGTGCAACCACGCGACGACCATGGTTTGTTCATTTAAAAAGAAAACTCACACATGACAGAGCAAAATATTACGTACCATTGTACGCCATGAAAGTTTTAACATATAAATCTCCATTTGCCACGAATACTATATACCCACCGTTCGGAATACTGAACTTTACATTCTTGTCTACGATATATATGTGTAAGAATTTACACAACATGTGTAAGGCATAGGTGTTGATTTTATGCACACCAGTGTGTATACATGTGTATAAATTGACCCATTTATTGTGTAAAATATGTTTAAGATAAAAAATGAATAATGGTTGTGTAGCAGGGCTACACGTTGTTTGTAGAAACCCTACACATTAGTCATAAGTGTGTGGGTGGGGGTATCCCCCATGCAGCCACCTGCCTCCCCTGAAATTAGCGTACACACAGAATAATAACCTGACTATCGCGCGCGACGAAGCGTTTCAGTCGCTTGCGGTGTGGAAATAAAAATCGCGCGCTTTGAACTGCTACGGACGTTAGAAAACGGCCGTTATAATCGCTCGCTCGCGCCCGGTGTGGAACAACCTTTATATATAGTACAACACAGTAAGATGCAAGTGACACAGTGCGGGGACAATACTGTGTCGAAGAACATAGTGGAGGGGATCCTTCCATCATCCTTCATAATGTATCATGACTCCACCTGTTGTGAACAAACCATCGACTAGGCTTAATGGATCGTCCTCCCACAATAATATACTTGGCTTTGAACCGATCAACATTTTGGGCCGTGGCATTTCCCCGTAAATTAGATAGTGTTTATAGTCGGATGGTATTGGTTATGTTCAAATTGTGACACAGATATGAAACTGTACATATATGAAACTGAACATGTTAGTGCCATTTATCATTATATTAGTTATATAATCCTTATATTAGTTAGTGCCATTTATCATTATAAGATCGAGAAACTTAGTCTAGGAAATTACCGGGAATTCACTAGAAATTGCAATTGTAGCTGACAGGGTGGTAATTCAACGTTTGCGTTTCCGATGCAGTTAATACCCAAAATGTGAAATTTGAGATATACCTGGCCGTCAAAGTGTCTTATTTAAGGGGGAGACGCACGTTTGCCCAAAAAAATTTCATTTTTGGGTGGGTCAGGTAATTTGGCAATATCTTGATAAATCCACAACTGTACGCAATGGAACTTCACAGGGATGTAGAACACATATTGAGGAATACATACCATGTATTAAATGTTTTGAAATATGAACATCATAAGAGTAATCAAGAGAGATTTGTAACATTTTATAATAAGTTTCCTTTAGGTACCGAGAACTTTTATTTACTTCCACTTTCTTCATTAAACTGTGGTGACAGATGTAGCATCATATCTGTTTTCCACGAGAGGAGCCGTCTTTCTGCAGAAAAAGGAACACCAGTCTTATAAATGAAGTCAAATTATGAGTACCCTATTCTGAAAAATGAAATAATAAGCCAGACATTTGCAATTGGGACTATTTAGAAATGTATGGAGGACAGGATGGACAAATAACAAATCCAATTGACCTTGTTAAAAAAATCCAACAGTCAGTATATTTGGATATGAAATGGAAATAATCATAATACAATAATACAATGATATAAATATCAATGTATAATTATTAATTACTAAATAATTAATTATTAGTTATTATTTAATTTTCAATTTAAAAAAAAATCAAAAAAAATCTGAACTCTCAAAAATAGTACTCTCATTCAGCTTTTCAATGCATAATATCTCTCAATATATGATAGATTGTCATTGATATCATGCTTAACTGAACTGACCAAATAAATGCACATAAATAAATCATACATTTTGCTTCTGACATTCTGTGGTTTTACACCAGGACTAAGGTATCCCAATGATGCAAAGTATTCCCACTATATCAAAGTAAGCAATCTCACTATGCCATTGAATATTGGTAATAAGTCTGTTGAAATACAGTTTATAATGACCTCAAAGGTGTCACTTTCTGTAAGGTATTGTATTTGTCATATTATGGACCATGGGTAATGGGTTATACCAAAAATCGCACATAACTGTTGTACAGTATTGACGCTAAATTAAATTACATACCTGCTCATCTGCTCATTGTTATCAGCAAGGCAACCTCACAGTTAGTCGGCATTGTCAATGATTACAAATGGCAAGGATTCATTTTCTTTGATTCCAAGTTATTTCAATCACCTATAAGAGACAGACAAATTTTTATTTTCTTAACTTTCAATTTCGCACCAGCAATGTATAACAGCATTAGCTTTCTGGGGTGTTGCCACCGACACCACGTTTACAAAATAAAAAAAAGCTCTCTCGGGGTAAATTCGCATTAGACACCCCATATTACACAAATGAAATAACACAAACTATTTTCATTTAAAACGTATGTACAATTGTAGATGAAGCGTTGAGTGGTCAATCTCAATGCCTTGTAAAATGTTTTATTGGGAGAGACTACAAATTAGATTTAACGAACACCTCAAATGGGTTCCAGCAACTGTTGGAGGTTTCATTTAATTACTTGATAGTTTCATGTTGATCTGAATTGCCCTATACTGGTACTAATTGAAATATTTGGATAAAAACTAACATATAACTAAGCTCAATTCAATTTCATTATTATAAAATTCATATAACATGTCAGAGATCCTGAATGTGTCTTTGCTATTGGATGGCAGCGACACGATAACATAAAACATAAAATATTTTGATAATACACATGTATTTTAGATTGAACTTAACAAAGACCCCAGTTCACACGACAACTCATGTGGTTAATTAACTCTTGGGCGATATACTACAGGTACAGAGGGGGCACACAATCCCAACTGTTATTTAAAGTTATTAACACATGATGGGATGTTAATTAACATTTGTTTCCAGCTAATTGTGGTAGCCGCCTTTAATGAATTGAAATTATCTATATCAACTTACCTTTAAATGTTGACAGTTACAGGTAATTAGGAATTAACCTCTCATTACCCCTCTTCTACCAGGCACAGGACAACCCCAACCTCTCATTGCTCTTCTCCTATCGGGTACAGGACAGCCTCATGGCAATCTAATGTGTTAGTGTTCAGGCAACTGTAATAAAGACAAAACATTTTGCAGGTTAACAAACCCAAAAGTAATATTTTATGAAAAATATAAAGATAACAATGAGTGGGTTAAAATATTGCTTGAGGGTTAAGTTGCACAATGTTATATCGTAATATATATTCCAGATGTTGTGGAAAATAAGATTGCTGCATATTAATTACTAACATATTAATGCACAGATGTAATTAATTTGTACCATGTAACACGTACACCCAGCTAGATGATCTCTGTTGAGGGTGGGGTGTCCACTGTCTAAAAATTCCAACAGCACCGGTCCTTGATCCAGACCAGGTTAACGCCCTTCCAGTCCCAAGTTTGCAAAATATAATTTGCACCCCTCTACATTGGGTTATAATGTTCTAATTTGTTATCTCAAAGTTTCAAATCCCCCACTAATTACTGGCTGCAAAATTAAAATTTAAAAGAACAATTTCTACATAAATTATTATTATTAATATTTCGTGAGACTTGATACATTTATTTCCAACTGTCAAATGGACCATTTGTTTTGTAGGGGAGGGGGTACATAATACTCCAGCATTATATATACCAGACAATGAATTGTAGCTCTTTCATTACATGTTCCTAACATGCTGATCATGTACACAAGCTCAGCTGAGTACATGTACCTGTAACATGATAACCAGGTTTGGAACATCCTACATTTGACTACATATAAATAGTTAAATATGATGATATCAAACCATTTTTCTTCCCATATATGCACAAGTTATGAGATCCTTCAAAATGCAGCCACAATGTGACATTGAAGTGTAATAATATTATTATAAAACAAGTTATGAGATCCTTGAAAATGCAGCCACAATGTGACATTGAAGTGTAATACTATTATTATAATACCGGTAAATGAACAGGCTTCGGATAAAATTTGATTCATGCCACATGCATCATTTGTGTGGTGTTACTAATAGATCATGCCACGAATCTCTAATCTGGCTATGCCCATACGTAGCGATTCATGGCATGATCTAGTTAAGTCATATATATATGGTATTTGTTATTGAATTATTTCCCTTGTTTTTATTTGAAGATCCATGAAACCGTAATACATATACCGTACATATTCAACTTGTATAGTTGAATAACTATCAGGTCATTCGGGTGCCTGGTATAGTGTCAACATGATTATCAATTTGGAAAAAATTCTCAATGATCACTTGTATTATTTGGCATAGAGACAGAGTGAAATTGCCATGTGAATTGACACTATTAATATTATAATTATTATTTAACTTTCACTTCAGCCTGAACCCCATCGATTACTAAAGTAACGACACGATTATTAGGCACTTGCTAGTATTATAAAATCAACTCTTGTAATTGATTACAACCAAAATAGGACAAAATTTCTCGACGTTTACGCCTCCAAATTGTAAAAAAAAATAATAATAATTGTGGTGTGTCCACTGGTCAGCTATACAAAATAGCATGTGACCAGAACTTGGCAACATGATTCATTTTTTTATGAGAAATAGCCCAAGAAAAAATACATGTCAACCATGATTATTATGATAAAAATAACATATATATGACTAGCGTTTCAAACTTTGTGTGTTGTACGTTTTTTTGTTAAAAATATAAGAGCGTGTGAAATTGATGTCGGTCAGCCATTTTGTAAACAATATTTCAAGTCGTCGAAAATTTATCAAACTTACGCCAAAGTATAAAATCATTCATGCGATCGTTGGAACCACCAGTACCGACATGTTCCCAATTACTCTTCCTTAAATATGGGTCGTCATTGAGAGCGATCGGACATTATGCAATGCGTAATTTCACAAATTTGAAGAGAAAATCAACTTTCGGTTTTACGAATTATCCAATTACCGGAAATGGTTTCATAACTCACTTTAGTATGCCGCAATATATAGTTCCCCGTATTATACACAGAAAACGTATATTTTCTTAGTATGTGGGAAAACTGATGTAACTAAACATAAAAATTACTAACTATGTGCAATTTTGATACTTTTAAGAGATGAATTATATCTTTTTAATATTGTCGCAATGATATCAAGCTTATTTTCGATAGATGGGCGAAAGTTAATATTTTACTTTTAAATTTCCATCAAATGTTTTCTTCTTTTTTCAATAAAAGTAGCTAAATTGGAAGTCAGTAATGTCAATATGACTTTTCCTGATAGTTATACAGATAACCCCTTGGAGATCGGGTGCTGATCGGGTACGAATATTGTGATATTTGCCTTTTTAGTCCGCAAACGAACAGAATAAATTTTGACTTACGTTTTCCAATGGCGGCCAATCCGGCCATTGCTAGAGCAGATTGTCGTCATCTTGGAATCCGTCTCTGATCATCTGATGGCGAAGCAGCTCATTTTATGAACAAAATATGGCTCCTCTCATGTAAACCAGATACCATAGCACAACATGGTCCATTCTCTGGTCCAATATTGTTAGTTATTTAAAGGTTCTCGGTACCTAAAGACATGCTATTTTTCCAAAATATTTCCCACATTTGTCAAACCAAAGTGCTTTTTAAAGGAAACCACATGTCCAGCATACTATAACAATTCACCAACACATTCTATGTATAAAGCTGAGCAATACGAAATCTGGTTGCTATGCATTTTTCATTTTTCCATTGTTGTTTTTGGCTCATACAACAGTGATGTTTTCAATGATTTCAGCCATATTTTGGGCAAACGTGCATCTGACCCTTAAGGTCAGCAACCGTTGCTAATCAAATGTCACAATGGTGTACTAATCATTCATTGGTATTGCCTTAATTTAGTCAGTGTCTAATCACATCATGGTGCTGGTTTTGTTCAAAGTTTGGCACATGTATGTCTAAAACTATGCAGCCATGCTCTGCATACAGTGCATATGCCACTGATCATTATAAGATCGGGAGACTTTGTCACCGGTCCCGATAGCTCCGTAGTAACGGTTACTAAGCACCTACTGGGAATTTGCAGGAAATGCAACTATGGTTGATATGTATTTTACTCATGAAGCTCTACTTTAGTGGAAATTCGAATTTACTTGATTTTCACAGCTATACCCGAAGCGTGGAAATTAACTGTGGTCAGAATATTGATGGTGAATGTTGGGTTTCTGTCGCTCTACTGAAGTTGGCCAAATGTAACTGACGTGGGAAGTGTGAAAGCAAAGCCTATATATACCGCTATAGTAAAGATCTCAGCTGCGCCGTATAAATGTCCATTTATCAGTAACACAAATCCTGCGAAAAACAGATTATCTCAGTGCATGTGGGATAGACTCCGATGACAACGATTGAGTTAATGACAACGAAAAACTACCATATATTTACCTGTGTATTTGTGACACTACATCCCGTTTTGATCAACGATGTGGTTTTTAAAAACTAGTCAGTGGACAACAAGACAGACATGTATCAAATAAAACAATAATATAATATGTAATCATACCCTGAACAGTCTTGTTGTGAATATTTTCATTTGATTCAACAGGCTGCATATTATCGATATTACAAAACATTTCGACACTTACTTTTGCCAATTACTGTATCTTGAGGCATAACTATATCATGTATTGTATCTATTAAATCACGGATAGTTACAATGGGTCAAACACGAGTGTTAAGTCTACATATATAGTTGCGCACGATTGCCAATAAGTGATATTACAATCAACGTTTGAGCATAACACGAAATTCTCCATAGGGTTAAGTGTTAAATTTTGATCGCAACTGTACCCAACAAGAATCATCTGAGCATATCCATTCTTTTAAGAACTACGTCTGTGTTTCATACTTAGTATTTTTTAGAAATATCAGTACGCGCATATCATAGTACGCAAAATAGCGCCATTTATCCAAAGTACTAGAATCTCCATAGGGCTCCGTGTTAAATTTTGATCACAACTGTAGCCAACAAGAATGAACCGATCACATAAAAAGTTTAAAAAATACATGTAACAGTCATATCTAGTAGTTTGGAGAAGTTTCAAATCGCAACGATCACCATACGCCAGATGGCACCATCTATCGTTTTCTGTAAATACGAAACGCTCTCTAAATTATGTTGACCCCGATTTATGCCGACCCACCAAAATTCAAGAATGGAAACAAGTGAAACCTGAAATCACACCTATTAGACATACATAATCCGTTTTAAGATCGCTTTTAACAAACCAAAAATGCAAAATGACATAAGGAATCCGACTAAACGACAGAGTATGTGAAATGGGGAGTAACTCTAAATATGTCACAGAAGCAGTACACCAAGATGAGATAGAGATTGCATTGAAAACTCTCAACTTAAACAAAGCCGCGGGTTGGGATAATGTCTACAATGAAAACTTGGTCCTTGGTGGTACAGCACTGAACAAATGCCTAGCTGCACTATTGACTGGTATCATGCAATTCTCCTATATACCAGAACATGCTAAGATTGGGGTAATAGTTCCTCTATATAAAGGATGCAACAAACCCCGAAAGTTGTTTGACAGCTATCGCGCGATAACCCTGCTCCCTGTCATTTACAAACTGCTTGAGAAAGTTATCTTATCAAGACTCAATTCTCACGTACCCAATATGGTAAAAGTACACAAACTGCGAGACGGTTTTCAGAAGGGTGTCAACTGTGCTATTTATCATACACGAATCTAAAGCATTTGCATTAGAAAACAACAGTATATTATTCACATGTTTCCTTGATGTCCATAAGGCATTTGACACCGTCTGGATTGACGGTTTGCTATATAAGCTGCACATGCTTGGCTTTGATGGAAAATCATGGCTACTCTTTCATCAGATGCTTATATGTACCTCTTGTTTCGTAAAATACGGAGATTGCCAGTCCAGGCAATTTCAAATAGAGCAACGAACAAAACAAGGAGGCGTTATTTCACCTCTTTTTACATGCTCTTTGTTGACAAACTTTTGGTAGAATTGGCAAACTCGGGAGCAGGGCTGAATATGTATTCTGTAAACTGTTCATGCCCATCACATTGTCAAGCTGATGACATGACACTTCTCTCTGTTTCGGAAAAAGGTCTTCAGCAGCTACTGACTATATGCACTAATTACAGTCGAAAATGGAGGTATCGATATAATGAACAAAAGTCAGTTGTTATTGTCTTTATTGAAAGTAAAAATGAGCACAATAAGATGAGTGCTAACCGGACATCGACTATGTGCGGGAAACAGGTATCTGAAGTTGAAAGTCTTACACACTTAGGTGTCCCTATAAATAAGCATAATCAAAACGGTGAATTCATTGACGAAATAAAACAGAAGCTTAGGTCAAGCTATTTTGCTATGTCCAACATCGGTATGTATGCTGGAGGTATAACACCGGTCAGCAGTAGGACAATCTATACATCTATATTGTATCTCACGTGACTTTGTTATTGAAATCAAGCTTTCCGATTGGTTGGCAACTCGACTCTATTAGTCGTAGTTGTATACTACGCCTTCAAGTCTCTCCCATCGTGCACTATGCATATGTAGTTTTGACTACTAAAAATAGTAACGAACACTACATCAAACTTTGTTCTGAAACTACTTGTTATTTCGCCGCTGATCCAAATTAAAGCTTCAGTAAGGCGAACATCAATTGTCTGAACTTAGTAAAAGTTGAAAATAGTAGTTTCCTACTGCTAAATCAAACAAACAAACCTGAACAAAGAGGAATTATTATTTTTTTATTTTTTTTTTACATATTATTTTTTTTTCTTTATAAAAAAAATGGTGTTTGCCCACTGGTTTGCCTTTAATTTCTGCATTTGTTCGATACAATATAATAATTAGAGCATGACTTGTCGTGAAATACGCCGATATAGTGCATAGTGCGGTTGTGTAGTTCACTCCGCTTCGCGTCGTGAACTACACAACCTCACTATGCACTATATCGGCGTATTTCACTCCAAGCCATGCTCTATTTATTAAATAATATTGCCAAGAGGTCTCTTCGGATGCGAACTGCTATGTGGCTTGACCGATTCAGATGTATTATCCCTGGAAAGAACTCACCAATTTTGCCTTAAAAAGATCTAAGGCTTGCATTCCAAAACACGGACGAACATTGTAGAAGGGTTGCTGGGAATAGGTAATATTCACAGTTTTATTGAAAAAAAGAAGCTTGTCTTCTTCGGAAGTCTATGCGCCCTCACAAATGAGAAGGCAGCCAAATCGGTTTTCTTATTAAGGCTGCACTCGTTCTTCATAGATGGGGTTTCAGGAAAAATCCTTCATTTCCGATATTGCAAATATTCTGGGTAACCACCAGTTGATGTCGTATTTTACAAATTATGTTTCTGAAAGTGAATTCCAAACAAAGTCGTCATGGAAAAGTATAGTGCGCAAGGCAATATCTGAATATTCAGAACACGGATGGAAAATCGCGGTGATCGCGACAAATCACTCAGTCGCTTTCATGTTATACACCCACATTTATCAGTCTCCCATTTGTGGCGTTGCTGTCGAAAGTTCCCTAGACACAAAATAGCATACCTGACTGTGGCCGGCATCATGGCTTGTACTGAGTCCGTGTTTGTAACTTGTGGTGTTGCTTATGATGATCTCCATCAACACATCATCCTAAACTGCGGAATATAGCAACGACATATATATGGTATGAGTTAATGAACCAGTTCAATATTCAATGTATTCTCAAACTAGACAGCCCTTGCCCAGATGTACAATTGAATGTATTTCTCACTGCACGTCCACCGGAGTTATTTGATTTAATTGATGAAGCTGACTTATTCACAGACTTTATAGTATGCAGTACGTATTGTTTGTGGAAAGCTCATACCACGCAATCTCAAATTGTACCGACATTGCAGTGATGATAGTAATAATTCATGAATATTATCAATGAGGACGCCGAAAAACATCGGTAAATGATGTACAATGCTCTATTTCACATCCGCATGAACACATGTTTGTGTATATTTATATATGTTGACCCGTATATAGCGTCGGTTTGAATGATCAGGTTAGGATATAACGAATGATGTATGTCTGTCGTGTGTGTGTGAGTATATATGTGTGTACGCATTATGTATGTATGTATTTGTATGTGATGTATGTGTATATGTGTACTGTATATGTATGTGGATTCATGTGCGTGCATAGGTGTGTGGTGTGTTTCTATACATATAGATATATCTATTATATATTTTGGAAGATATGTCTGTCTGTGTGTCTGTGTGTCTGTCTGTCTGTTTCCAATGGACTCGAAAACGGCCGACCCGATTCCGATGAAACTTGCTATGTTGGGGTATTTTCGGCCGGGGAGTGACATAGGCCTATTAATTTGCCCGTGCGACGTGACCTTGACCTTGAAATCGGGTCATTTCAAGGTCAAACTCCCGAATATCACGGGATTTTGATGAAACTTGGTATGTGGGGGTACTTTCGTATCGGGAGTCTCATAAGCCTATTCATTTGCCCGTGCGACGTGACATTGACCTTGAAATCTGGTAAATTCAAGGTCAAATCGCGAATTTTGATGGGATTTCGACGAAATTTGATACGTAGGGTTACTTTTGTCCACTGAGTGTATTGGACGGGTCGAGTCGTGACCCCGACCTGACATTGACCTTCAATATGATCAATTCGAGGTCAAATTGGGTAAAACCGGATGGATTTCGACGGGCACGTTTGTCAGGTACTTTTGTTCGGGCAGTGTTTTGGACTGGTCAAATCGTGACCCCACTTGACCTTGACCTTCAAATGGACAATTCAAGGTCAAAGCCCGGACGAAGTCGGGTCACCTTCTAGTATATATATATATATATATATATATATATAGCTATATATATATATATATATATATATACTTCTGTAGCCGATAAAGGTCTGTGTCCTAGCTGTATGATGATGGATTGTGAAATAACACCTTTAAGACCTTTGAAATTTATATACGAACAAGCTTTCGGCTTTCGCCTTTCTCAAGTTCACTCACAATGAATATAATACATTATACATATACATTATGATGTACAATGCTCTATTTCACATCCGCATGAACACATGTTTGTGTATATTTATATATATTGACCCGTATATAGCGTCGGTTTGAATGATCAGACATACATCATTCGTTATATTATATTCATTATATACACAGAGGCGGACTGGGCCAAAAAATCGGCCCGGGAAATGAATATAATACCGGCCCATCTGATAATTTTCTACACTGAGAAATTTTTCTACACTGAGAAATTTTGTTCTACACTGAGAAATTTTTTCTACACTGAGAAATGTTTTCTACACTGAGAATTTTTTTTCTACACTGAGAAATTTGTTCTACACTGAGAATTTTTTTTCTACACTGAGAATTTTTTTTCTACACGGAGAAATTTTTTCTACACGGAGAAATTTTTTCTACACTGAGAAATTTTTTTCTACACTGCATAAAATATGTTCAACAACGTGATTTTTTATTGAACAAACTAAACATTAATTCTGCCCCTATTGCACAAAATTCGTCTGAATCTTTTAACATTCTAGAACAAATTCTGAACCCAACAAACCCTAGCGATACTAGATATATCTGCGAGTTTTGCTCTTGATATATTTGGAATAACGATTAAAAAATATTTTAGTTTGATTTTAAACACCGGAATTTCCCGAAAACTGGAGAAATGGAATTATTAGACCACTCTTTAAAGGGAAGGGAGAATCTACCGAGCCTAATAACTACAGGATATTTGGGATTTACAGCTGGGAGTTACCGTTAAAAACGGAACGAACCGAAGCTAATTGCAGGGCGCAGTATGAAAGCCAGTGTCATCATTAGTTACTGCGAACACCATATTGTGATTGTGTATGCATCAGAGGGTACCCCCCCCCCCGAACGTCACATTATACTCACATGGGGAACCTGCAAACTTCCCAATTTAGGTAACTTCTGTCTTTCCTCGCCGGTTTTCCGCTTCTCGGGTGATATATATTTATATATATATATTGGCAGTACACATTATCCGAAGTAAAACATTTTACATGTGGAATAATTTCCGAATCAATATATTCTTGTTTAGTGACGGTTTCAAATATGGTTACAATCGGGACAATCTCAGACACCGTCGTAAAATGGAATTCACTTCATGAATTTATGTGAGAAGAGTGCCATCTTATTGTATACATGGCTGGTTAAACAACACATGTGGCGGCCCACGTCGGTTTCATTTGCGGCCCAACCACATATACCCCCCCCCCCCAACCGTAAAAAAAATCTCGGATTCTCGCTTGATAGAAAATCACGTGGAATCAAAAAATTTCCGGCCTTCGGCCCATCGGGAAATTTCCCGGTCTCCCGATCGGCCAGTCCGCCTCTGTATATACATTATGATATGTAACTGTGTAACGTTGTATTATATTCATTGTGAGTGAACTTGAGAAAGCCGAAAGCTTGTTCGTATATAAATTTCAAAGGTCTTAAAGTGATGTGAAACGTAAATTGAACCTCACAATTGAGTTCCCTGCGTCATTCTGTGGGAAGAGTGAATAAAATAACTCAGATACACGAAATCCCCCATCCTGAAGTCAGTTTGTACACATTATACGGCCATTCGGCTAACTATTTATATTCATCAATCGTCCCGATTAATCTCACCATAATAACACGAAAATACAAACCGATGCGTTGTCTTGTGCAGTCACGGAAATGCCCGAGCACTTCCGACTCGATTGGGATTGAATTGGGTTTCGTTCTCAGAAATGGCTTCTAGGGAGGATGACCGTTCGCTGGAATAGCGTCATGCACATCAGAATATTAAAGCGAAAAACAAATTGACATCGCAATCGGTAGTCAATTCGACAGGGAAGGAATAGAAAGGGAATTGTTGCGTGAAATCACAAACGGAAGAACATTGGCCGAGTTAGTGGCAAAGATTATAATCGAACAGTGATCGAGAGGTAATAATTCCAAAATGTTACTATTTATAGAAAATTGTAAGCGCATTGACCGAATTTTTACATCAATCTGGCCGCAAGCACAGTACCGTGCAGAAAGAGTTGTCTTACTTTTGTAACTCAAAACTGTTTAATTACATTATACCTGTACAATAGTACAAATAATTGGTATTCAATATGCCAGTACAGAACATTTGTTAGCTCATTGGCCATGAAATGTTTTTAATGGCAAATTCTGTTGTCAAGCTTTAGTAAGCACTATTCATTCTGATGGATGATAACTATAATGGAAAGCCTTTTTCACATGTATTAGCTAATTGCACATTAGCGTAAGTGAATTACAATTAAGCGTAATGTATTACACTCAGGTGTAATGCACACATATAAAGCGTACTTCACTTACGCTTAACCGTATAATGTAGATAAAGCATTACTCCTATGAGTAATAGAATTATGACTAGTGTGCTTAAGCGTAATTGATTAAAGTGTGCTTAAGCGTAATTGATTTACGCTTAAGCTCACTGGTCATTTATTTTCATTGATAGATTAATTACACTTAATCATAAATGAATTATGCTTAAGCGATTATACGAGAAGCCGTTTTCACATTTATTCTGATTCTGCTTAATCGCAAATCATTTACGCTTAAGTGTAAATCATTTGCACTTAAGAGCAAATCATTTATACTTAAATACAAATCATATGCGCTTTAGCGGAAATAGTATGGGAGGCCCTTTTCACATTTATTATTTATTTGCGCTTAAGCGCAAATATTTGTGCTTAAGCATAAATCATTAAGCGCAAATATTTGTGCTTAAGCGTAAATCATTTGCGCTTAAGCACAAATATGTGTCTATCAATTTATTTGCGCTTAAGCGCAAATACCTAACACTCCATTACATCCCTCTGATGTGAATGATTGAGTCCATCTCATATTATATTAGCATGGGCCCATAGTAATAGCCCCATACAGACTCGAAGTTGAAGAAAAAACATATTTCCATATGCATATCAGCATCTCTGTCCCTGGTGTCCCAAGATTTGGTGCCTCACTCCCAGAGCTCATGTATATTTTATTATCTCCTGCACAGATATATACCATTTCCATGGCCATAAATAGGGAATTAGGGGTTACTGGGGTTTGCTTCCCTCATATGGTGTACTCATTGACTTGAAGTTGGGGAAAAACCCCTATTTTCATAATATCAGCATCCCTGTCCCCAAGAATTTGTGTCGCCATCCCAGAGATATAGTATATTTTATAAAAGAGACATATCCTACACAGATCTATATCATTTCCATGGTCATAAAACAGATCTTGGGGTTTCTGGGGGATTGTTTCCCTCATATGGTGGGGCTATATCAACTTTAGTGATGTGTTTAGGCCTGTGCCATGTAAAATTAATTCAGGGGGGATCATTGCATATTGATTTTTATTTGCGCTTAAGTGCAAATGATTTGCGCTTAAGCGCAAATATGATCTATTTGCTTAATTGCAAATGATAGAGGTTATTTGCGCTTAAGCGTAAATAAATAATAAATGTGAAAAGGGCCTCCCATATAATTAAGTTCAATAAGGAAATATCTAATTGCGCTTAGCAGTTAGCACAATAAGGAATATCTTATTGCACTTAAGCACAAAAAGGAATATCGTATTTCACTTAAGCGCAATAAGGAATCTCTAAGCGCAATAAGGAATCTTCTTATTGCACTTAAGCGCGATAAGAAATATTCTTATTGCACTTAAGTGTAATTAGAGATTCCTTGATTGGGGGGGGGGGGGGGCTTTAGCTCAATTATTTATTAAATGTTAATTTGGCTTCCTCCCATAGAGGTGAGATAGCTGATGAACCCAATAACACTCAAGCGTAATTCAAATGTATTACGCTGATCGTAAGTTAATTATGCTTAAGCATAAATAATTTATGCTTAAGTGTAATTAGCTACTATAAAGTGAATCTGGGATAAGGGGAGTACTCTAAATTGTTCTTTCGACCAGCTGTTTCTACCAATTAAAAAAAATTCTCATTTATTTTGAAACTAATGAAAGACAATGGTATATTTTTTTACTAGTAATATTCATTATAAACTTGTACAAATCTGAAAACAAACAAAATTTTAATATTTAAGAAATTTAGAGTTCCCTCTCTTACAGCAGCAACCACTATGCCAGGAAGACCAATCGATCTAGTTCAGCCCGATTGGGCTATTATAATTTATAGATCGATCGGTGGTTCATGCACTCTCTGCGTTTGAAATATTGCTAATAATTTCCATTTACATAAGTCAATAATGCCATTGCAGATAACTTCATCTTAAATTCGACCAAATGTGTTGACGTTTGATAAGAAGGGCAGGAATTCCCCGATTTGTTTATTTTCAATCGATGAGAAGCATGACCTGGATCAGCTGATCGGTTCGGAGGTGTGCCAATCGTATTTTGCATGCTGTGCACGAATACCCATTCACGCCTAAATTTGCAAACAATCCATATATAACATATACACAGTGTGTACACTTTGTTAGTTGCCAATTAATTCTCGACATTTCAATTAGAAAACATGAGATATCGATGCAAAAATCAAGACCTAATCACATTATCTAGTTTGTGTTTTGTTGAATCTACTTTCGGTTATCGACATGTCGGCTATTGTTTTGGCTGTTCTCTTAACCGTGTGTGCCAGCCGATCGTCGTTTTTCGGGCGGTTCCGATTTCTTCCGAATATAATTCCATGACCTCCACGCGATGATTCGCGCCGAAAATGTGGTTGTATCTGAGAAGATTTCTTACTCTGACCGCAGTTTTCAACAATTTAATACGGGGCGAATACCGCATCAATAATATGCAACCTTGGGGTTTTATTTCTAGTTTTTTATGACCTTTCTTATGGTATATCGGATACAGTTCTGTCTGACATGAAATATATACCCACCGGGAGTGAAGCTAATGACTTTAAAGGTGTTATTTCACAATCCATCATCATCATATATATATATATGTATATATATATATATATATATATATATATATATATATATATATATATATACTAGAAGGTGACCCGACTTCGTCCGGGCTTTGACCTTGAATTGTCCATTTTGAAGGTCAAGGTCAAGTGGAGTCACGATTTGACCAGTCCAAAACACTGCCCGGACAAAAGTACCCGACAAACGTGCCCGTCGAAATCCATCCGGTTTTACCCGATTTGACCTTGAATTGATCATTTTGAAGGTCAAGGTCACGACTCAACCGCCCAAAACACTCAGTGGACAAAAGTAACCCCACGTATCAAATTTCGTTGAAATCCCATCAAAATTCGCGATTTTACCTTGAATTGACTCGATTTCAAGGTCAAGGTCACGTCGCACGGGCAAATGAATAGGCTTATGAGACTCCCCGGCCAAAAGTACCCACACATACCAAGTTTCATCGAAATCCCGTGATATTCGGGCGTTTGACCTTGAAATGACCCGATTTCAAGGTTACGTCGCACGGGTAAATTAATAGGTGTATGCCACTCCCCGGCAGAAGGTAGCCCCACATACCAAGTTTCATAAAAATCGGGTTGGCCGTTTTCGAGTTCATCGATTACACACAAACAAACAGATCTTCCAAAATATATAATAGATATATATATATACTAGAAGGTGACCCGACTTCGTCCGGGCTTTGACCTTGAATTGTCTATTTTGAAGGCCAAGGTCAAGGGGGTCACGATTTGACCCGTCCAAAACACTGCCCGAACAAAAGTACCCGACAAAAGTACCCGTCGAAATCCACCCGGTTTTACCCGATTTGACCTTGAATTGATCATTTTGAAGGTCAAGGTCAGGTCGGGGTCACGATTTGACCCGTCCAAAACACCCAGTGAACAAAAGTAAAATAAAATTTCGTCGAAATACCATCAAAATTGGTGATTTTACCTTGAATTGACCCGATTTCAAGGTCAATGTCACGTCGCACGGGCAAATGAATATGCTTATGAGACTCCCCATAAGAAGGTACCCCCACATACCAAGTTTCATCGAAATCCCGTGATATTTGGGCGTTTGACCTTGAAATGACCCGATTTCAAAGCCAAGGTCACGTCGCACGGGCAAATTAATATGCTTATGAGACTCCCCATACGAAAGTACCCCCACATACCAAGTTTCATCGAAATCCCATGATATTCGGGCGTTTGACCTTGAAATGACCCGATTTCAAGGTCAAGGTCACGTCGCACGGGCAAATTAATAGGCCCATGTCACTCCCCGGCCGAAAGTACCCACACATACCAAGTTTTATCGAAATCGGCTCGGCCGTTTTTGAGTCCATCGATTACAGACACACACACACACAGACACACACACACACAGATCTTCCAAAATATATAATAGATATATATATATATATATATGTGTATGTATATATGTATGTGTACGTATGTATGTAATTGTGTGTTTATATGTATGTATATGTGTATATATGTATGCATATGTGTATTTAAGTATGTAAGTTAGGGCCTTCCTGTATGTGCGCCCGTGTTGTTTGTGACTGCATGTGGACGTTTAGTCTGCGAGACTGCACAGGTGTTCTGTTTGTGTTGGGTCCATTTGTTAAAAAGTGTATGTGCTTTTCATGTCAATTCTCTTTTGTCAAACAATGTATTTGTCAAACTTTTGTCAAACTCTTTTATCATCACTGCAATATATACATGTAACCTGTAATTATGTTATCACTGCTCTCCGAAATTGGAGGAAATAAAGGTATTTATATATATATATATACTAGAGGATGGACCCGGCGATGCTCGGGAAAAATAGAGATTTTAACAAATAAACATAGGCTACTTCATGTAAGAACACACAAATCCACCAGCGTGTTTATTTTAAAATACATTTGACAGAAGGTGAACTCCTATTTAAAAACATGTTATTCAGTTGAGTAACGATAAATCGAATAAAAGTTGCCGAAAATGTCAAAAAACACTATTACGCTGATGCTCTGGGGTTTCCCACTGTCTGGTCGCCCGATTCCGCCTAGGTTTTTTTGTGAAATGCGAGCCAAGTTTCTTTTTTTTCCGGCGGCATTACTAAATAGACGAAAAAGTGCAAGAGCAATTAATTTTGTCCGCTAATGTGTTGCTGAACGAATTGACTTATGCGCGGAAACGGCGCAATTACCCTCTGTACTGAACTATGACGTCACGATAATAATGAATACATGGTTACGGATTAAAATGATCCCGTAACATGAAAACGCGACGTCTGGCGCAAACAGTACACAGCCCATGTCCTTCCCCGGGTCAAGTTACGCCTAGATACCAAATTTCGAGGCGATCGGTCGAGAAACCACAAAGTGTATAGGGAACACACATACACACACACAGAAATTCGCATTTATATATTAAGATATATATATATATATATATATATATATATATATATACTAGAAGGTGACCCGACTTCGTCCGGGCTTTGACCTTGAATTGACCATTTTGAAGGTCAAGGTCAGGTGGGGTCAAACACCAACACCCCAAAAATGGTGGAAATCGGCCCAGCGGATACCGGGAAATCGGCCCAGCGGATACCGAGATACCCTATGCATCAAATTTCGTCCGTAAAAATCCGCCAGTTTAACCCGATTTGATTTCCACTCAAGTATATAAACGCGCCTCATATACACACGCTCATTAATTATCAAGTTTCAACGTAAAGATAAATTACCATCGGTGCCCGAGATATCGCCAAGACGTCTGAAACAGTCAAATGCATCGGCCGGTTAAGCGTTAACGTGATCTAACGTTATGACCTCTAACGACGTCATAGAAGTTACGCATTGTTTTTATCCTGATGGAAGATAGTACCATTTCTTCTTGATAATCGAGGCAGATAACTAAAACGGATACATACGCATTATATATCGTTGGAAAGAGGAAACACGAAAGATTCTCACAGTGTCATTATTATGACTGGCATTTTATTATTCGCGCTGTTTCGAATCGATTTGTAAGCACCGAACTCAAATGAAAGTCCCGTAACACAGCGTAAAAACAGATTTGACATCGGCACGTGAAAAGTTGACCTCGGATCTGAAAATTAATAGGCCTATGTTACTCCTGGCCCGAAAATATCCCCACATACTAAGTTTCATCGAAATCGGCTGTGCCGTTTTCGAGTCCATCGATTACAGACAGACACACAGATCTTCCAAAATATATAATAGATAGAAGGTGACCCGACTTCGTCCGGGGTTTGACCTTGAATTGTCTATTTTGAAGGCCAAGGTCAAGTGGGGTCACGATTTGACCCGTCCAAAACACTGCCCGAACAAAAGTACCCGTCGAAATCCATCCGGTTTTACCCGATTTGACCTTTTAACCCGATTTGATTTCCACTCAAGTATATAAACGCGCCTCATATACACACGCTCATTAATTATCAAGTTTCAACGTAAAGATAAATTACCATCGGTGCCCGAGATATCGCCAAGACGTCTGAAACAGTCAAATGCATCGGCAGGTTAAGAGTTAACGTGATCTAACTTTATGACCTCTAACGACGTCATAGAAGTTACGCATTGTTTTTACCCTGATAGAAGATCGTACCACTTCTTCTTAATAATTGAGGCAGATAACTAAAACGGATACATACATATTATATATCGTTGGAAAGAGGAAACACGAAAGATTCTCACAGTGTCATTATTATGACTGGCATGTTATTATTCGCGCTGTTTCGAATCGATTTGTAAGCACCGAACTGAAATATATTAGCGCAAAACGGCGTAAAAACAGATTTGACCTCGGCACGTGAAAAGTTGACCTCGCACGGACAAATTAATAGGCCTATGTTAGTCCTGACCCGAAAATACCCCCACATACCAAGTTTCATCGAAATTGGCTCAGCCGTATTTGAGTCCATCGATTACTGACAGACAGACAGATAGATACACACACACACAGATCTTTCAAAATATATAATAGACTAGAAGGTGACCCGACTTCGTCCGGGCTTTGACCTTGAATTGTCTATTTTGAAGGCCAAGGTCAAGTGGGGTCACGATTTGACCCGTCCAAAACACAGTGCCCGAACAAAAGTACCCGACAAAAGTACCCGTCGAAATCCATCCGGTTTTACCCGATTTGACCTTGAATTTACCATTTTGAAGGTCAAGGTCAGGTGGGGTCCAACACCCCAAAAATGGTGGAAATCGGCCCAGCGGATACCGGGAAATCGGCCCAGCGGATACCGAGATACCCTATGCATCAAATTTCGTCCGTAAAAATCCGCCAGTTTAACCCGATTTGATTTCCACTGAAGTATATAAACGCGCCTCAAGTTTCAACGTAAAGATAAATTACCATCGGTGCCCGAGATATCGCCAAGACGTCTGAAACAGTCAAATGCATCGGCCGGGTGAGAGTTAACGTGATCTAACTTTATGAACTCTAACGACGTCATAGAAGTTACGCATTGTTTTTATCCTGATAGAAGATCGTACCACTTCTTCTTAATAATTGAGGCAGATAACTAAAACGGATACATACATATTATATATCGCTGGAAAGATGAAGCCACACAGATTCTAACCGTGCAAATTATATGACTGACAATTTATTATTCGCGCTATATCGAATCGATTTGTGAGCACCGAACTGAAATATATTAGCGCAAAACGGCGTAAAAACAGATTTGACCTCGACACGTGAAAAGTTGACCTCACACGAACAAATTAATAGGCCTATGTTCATCGTGGCCCGAAAATACCCCCAAATACCAAGTTTCATCGACATTGGCTTAGTCGTTTTTGAGTTCATCGATTACAGACAGACACACACACACATACACACACACACAGATCTTTCAAAATATATAATAGATATCTCATATATATTTTGAAGACCTCTGTCTGTATGTATGTTTGTTTGTTTGTTTGTCTGTCTGTCATTTATACAAATCTACGATTCTCGACCGATCGGGACGAAACTTGGTACGTGTGTGTAGTTTGACCAGGCGGTGAACGTTGTCGTATTGGCGAGCCCGTGCGGCGCCCGTTTCGCGCATGCGCAGACGAGATCTCGGAAACGGGTGGAGCTATCGACTTGATATTTGGTATGTGAATGTATCTAGCCCCGGATACGAATTTTATCGGGTCGCCGAGCCCGTGGGACGCAGGCTTCGCGCATGCGCAGACGAGATCTCGGAAACGGGTGGAGCTATCGACTTGATATTTGGTATGTGAATGTATCTTGCCCCGGATGCGAATTTTATCGGGTCGCCGAGCCCGTGGGACGCAGGCTTCGCGCATGTGCAGACGAGATCTCGGAAACGGGTGGAGCTATCGACTTGAAATTTGGTATGTGAATGTATCTTGCCCCGGATACGAATTTTGTCGGGTTGCCGAGCCCGTGCAACTCCAGCTTCGCGCATGCGCAGACCAGATCTCGGAAACGGGTAGAGCTATCGACTTGAAATTTGGTTTTTGAATAGCCCGGACAACGTCGGGCTGGGTAGAGATATCGACTTGAAATTTGATTTTTGAATAGCCCGGACAACGTCGGGCTCATCGGCTAGTCTCATATATATTTTGAAGACCTCTGTCTGTATGTATGTTTGTTTGTTTGTTTGTTTGTCTGTCTGTCATTTATACAAATCTACGATTCTCGACCGATCGGGACGAAACTTGGTACATGTGTGTAGTTTGACCAGGCGGTGAACGTTGTCGTATTGGCGAGCCCGTGCGGCGCCCGCTTCGCGCATGCGCAGACGAGATCTCGGAAACGGGTGGAGCTATCGACTTGATATTTGGTATGTGAATGTATCTTGCCCCGGATGCGAATTTTATCGGGTCGCCGAGCCCGTGCGACGCCAGCTTCGCGCATGCGCAGACGAGATCTCGACAACGGGTAGAGCTATCGACTTGAAATTTCGGGCTGGGTAGAGCTATCGACTTGAAATTTGGTTTTTGAATAGCCCGGACAACGTCGGGCTCATCGGCTAGTCTCATATATATTTTGAAGACCTCTGTCTGTATGTATGTTTGTTTGTTTGTTTGTCTGTCATTTATACAAATCTACGATTCTCGACCGATCGGGACGAAACTTGGTACGTGTGTGTAGTTTGACCAGGCGGTGAACGTTGTCGTATTGGCGAGCCCGTGCGGCGCCCGCTTCGCGCATGCGCAGACGAGATCTCGGAAACGGGTGGAGCTATCGACTTGAAATTTGCTATGTGAATGTATCTTGCCCCGGATACGAATTTTATCGGGTCGCCGAGCCCGTGCGACACCAGCTTCGCGCATGCGCAGACGAGATCTCGGAAACGGGTGGAGCTATCGACTTGAAATTTGCTATGTGAATGTATCTTGCCCCGGATACGAATTTTATCGGGTCGCCGAGCCCGTTCGACGCCAGCTTCGCGCATGCGCAGACCAGATCTCGGAAACGGGTAGAGCTATCGACTTGAAATTTCGGGCTGGGTAGAGCTATCGACTTGAAATTTGGTTTTTGAATAGCCCGGACAACGTCGGGCTCATCGGCTAGTCTATTATATATTTTGGAAGATCTGTTTGTGTGTCTGTGTGTGTGTCTGTCTGTTCGCGATGAACTCGAAAACGGCCAACCCGATTTCGATGAAACTTGGTATGTGGGGGTATTTTCGGCCGGCGGGTGGTATGGGCCTATTAATTTGTCCGTGCGACGTGACCTTGACCTTGAAATCGGGTCATTTCAAGGTCAAACGCCCGAATATCACGGGATTTCGATGAAACTTGGTATGTGGGGGTACTTTCTTATGGCGAGTCTCATAAGCATATTAATTTGCCCGTGCGACGTGATCTTGACCTTGAAATCGGGTAACTTCAAGGTCAAATCGCCAATTTTGATGGGATTTCGACGAAATTTGATACGTGGGGTTACGTTTGTCCACTGATTGTTTTTGACGGGTCCAATCGTGACCCCGACCAGACCTTGACCTTCAAAATGATCAATTCAAGGTCAAATCGGGTAAAACCGGATGGATTTCGACGGGCACGTTTGTCGGGTACTTTTGTCCGGGCAGTGTTTTTGGACTGGTCAAATCGTGACCCCACTTGACCTTGACCTTCAAAATAGACAATTCAAGGTCAAAGCCCGGACGAAGTCGGGTCACCTTCTAGTATATATATATATATATATATATATATATATATATATATATATACTAGAGGATGGACCCGGCGATGCTCGGGAAAAATAGAGATTTTAACAAATAAACATATGCTACTTCATGTAAGAACACACAAATTATTTTGGGCGTTACATTTTATAACGGCACATTATAAGAGGGTGTCCATATCCTCCCTCGTACTTATCCACCCGCGTGTTTATTTTAAAATACATTTGACAGAAGGTGAACTCCTGTGGTGTATTTAAAACACATATTATTCAGTTGAGTAACGATAATTCGAATAAAAGTTGCCGAAAATGTCAAAAAAACACTATTACGCTGCTGCTCTGGGGTTTCCCGCTGTCTGGTCGCCCGATTCCGCCTCGGTTTTTGTGAAATGCGAGCTAAGTTTTTTTTTCCGGCGGCATTATTAAATAGACGAAAAAGTGCAAGAGCAATTAATTATGTCCGCTAATGTGTTGTTGAATGAATTGACTTATGCGCGGAAGCGGCGTAATTGCCCTCTGTACTGAACGTTTACTATGACGTCATGATAATAATGAATACATGGTTACCCAGATAGCAACGCTACGTTGATTCTACGTTGGTTTTTGGTTGGTACCGTTGAGTTTACGTTGGTTAGTTTTCACTACGTTGAATCAACGTAGATTCAACGTTGATTCCCAACGGTTATTCAACGGTTAGATTTCTAACGTTTTTCCAACGTTATTTCAACAATGTTTTTCCAACGTAATTCCCACGACGTTACTTAAATGTTGGTTAAACGTTGAAAAACTAACGGTAAATCAACCAACGGTATACCAACGTTCTGCCAACGCTGCAAGCGCTATACCTGATTTTGGTTGAATGTGGGGATATACACTGGTGAATTGAATGATTTAAGGACTCGACTTGACTTAATTTTATATACCTAACTGAATATTGTGTCAATAAAAAGTTAAATAAATAAAGTTACCAGATAAGTATGTTAATTCCCCATCAATATAGATCTTCCCTCAAAAATAAAATATGATTCCCCATGTTTGAATTTCAATGTCCCATGATACTTTGTGGGGGACTCTGCCAATATCAACACGGTGTGTCAGGTAATGGTTTTTAATTTTCTTAATTGCGCTTAAGCTCAAATAATTGTGTTTAAGCTCAAATAATTGTGTTTAAGCGCAAATAATTTTAAAATAGCTTATTTGTACTGAAGCGAAATTATATTATTTCCGCTTAAGCACAAATAATGGAGCTTAAGGGCAAATAATTGTGCTTAAGCACAAATAATTATTTGAAGTGAATTTGGCCTCCCATACAAAATGTTTCCTTGTGATACATTGAAACTTATGTTGATTGCTCTCTATGACTCACAATTATTATTTATATACATCAGAATCAATACAGAAAGTTCAGGGAATAGATACACTTGTATTATACACAAATTCAATTGAGTTGTTATATTAATAATAACCGAAATAGGGAATTAGCCAGTGCTAGCTACTACAATTTGTAGCCAATAATAAATCAATGTTGAATGAACATTGTATTTCCAACGTTGAATCAACGTCATTTTTTCAACGTTGAATCAACGTTATTTTTCCAACGTTGAATCAACGTTATTTTTCAAACGTTGAATCAACGTTATTTTTCCAACATTGAATCAACGTTTCATTTCCAACATTGTATTTAGAGTTGTTAAATTAACAGAAATAGGGAATTAGCAAGAGCTATTGTGGTATATCTCCAATAATAAATCAATGTTGAAACAACGTTGTATTTCCAACGTTGAATCAACGTTATTTTTCCAACGTTGAATCAACGTTATTTTTCCAACGTTGAATCAACGTTATTTTTCCAACGTTGAATCAACGTTATTTTTCCAACGTTGAATCAACGTTATATTTTCAACGTTGAATCAACGTTATTTTTCCAATGTTGAATCAACGTTATTTTCCCAACGTTGTTACCACGTTATTTTCCCAACGTTTAATCAACGTTATATTTTCAACGTTAAAAAATGCTGTATGATCAACATTGCCAACATTCAATTCTCCAAGATATCTATTTATCCCTTTAAATGTAAAGATTGATGTGATCTATCAAACAGTTAATAAACTATTAGTTTAAAAACACTACTGGTATATGTTGGCTGAAAGCATTTGAAATTTAATGCTGGAGCAATATGTGGTGCAATGTGCTAGCAGAATAGTAAACCGATGAAGCAAAGGTGTGGCAAATTTATCTCCTCACTCTTCTATCCACCCCCCAAAAAAATTCAAATAGTCATGTTCCTGGGGGAGGGGGATTCAGAAAAACATTCCACGATACAACGCAAGTTTTTTTGAAGGCAATTTGGGACCAACCCCAAAGTTTGATGAAAAATGGTTAATATATAGAAGGATAAGGCATACACAGAGTGTGAAATGTTTTAAATAGCCATGCGGAAGAAATGCCAATCATGTAAGTTTAATGAAAAACTCCAGAAATCTCATAAAATTACTCATAGGGGCTCAGATACATGTTTCAGTTTCAGTGGCAAGAAGTATGGGAGGCCAAATTCACATTTAATAATGAATTATGCTGTTAAAAGCGCAAATAATTACGCTTAAGCGCAAATACCACATATTGCATGTGCTTAAAAGCACAAACAGGGCATTTGTGCTTCAGCATAATGAATTGCGCTTAAGCGAAATTTTAACTACTATCTAACCTGTATTCCCATAAAGGCATAAACTATTGGCATAACCTTGTGAATTTGACACCTAGCAACACAAGAGGAACATGTGGCTAATTTTAAAACCTGTTTTATTAGCCTAGTACTCAACAGTCAATTGTGAGTCTGTGTACAACAATCAAAGATAATCCCTAATTTCATTTTATCAGCATAAAGAATTGATGTCTCCCTCCTGGAACTCTTGTATTTTTCCATTTAATTTTTTAAAAGTATTTTTGTACAGATTTGGCCCATTACTATGGTCATATAGCATGAATGTGGTGTCACTTCATGAGGGATTGCTTACCTCATATGGTGTACTTATTAACTTAAATCAGGGGAAAATACCCTATTTTCATATTATCAGCATTCCTGTCCCAAAAATTGGTGTTTCATTGCTGGAGCTTTGGTGTCTCAGTCCTTGAGCTCCAGAATTTTAATTAAATTAGCATCTCTTGCATTGATAAATAGTATTTCCATGGTCATATAGGGTGACTGTGTTGTCAATGAGGGCTTGCTTCTCCCATATGGTGTGCCTGTATACTCAAAGATTGAAGAAACTCAAAGTGGCCCTGATTAATACAGAAGGTAATGCTATCGCGAGTCGCCCTGAGTCTGACTAATGCTGAAGAAAATATAATGCTATCACGAGTTGCCCCGACTAAATCAGAAGGTAATGTTATGGCGAGTCAGCCATTTTAATAAAAAAGTTAATCTGGCTCCCTACCCATCCAAATCAATGAAAACAAGAGGTGATATGTCAATAGGTTAAAGACACGGTTGGCCTTGGCGGTGGGTATCCTGTCAAAATATCTCCACCCGTCAAAAACCGCCACAAACAGAAAGAACATCAAAATGTAGATAGACTTTGTCCGTATACAAATAAGAAATATCGCATAAACAGTATGTTATGGTCATTTGTTTGACCATTGTTATGTAAACAAATGCATAAAAAGTTACTTTTCTGGTGTTTGTTTATATTATGATGGTAAACATAAAGAGCGTTCTTTGTTGGTGAATACCTGATATGGAACTAATAAAGAGCGTTTATGACATTTGTGTGTGATTAGCCAGTAGCATTGTGCTGTCTTCTGTAACACAATCAGGCTCTTGCTTGGGTAAAATATAGTAGGTCTTTGTGATAACATGCTGTTTACGCGATGATCATGGTATATATGATCGGAACTGTATGCGTTTTAATGTTTTTCTGTTTACGGTGTTTGGAACAAATATGAATATTTTCGACAATTAAGGCCGCACGTGCCTTTAAGGTTGAGTTATGGATAAACCTATTTATTCACAAGGGATGTTTAGTTACATATAACCATAAATTGCACTTAAGCATAAATAAGTGCAAATAATTATGCTTAAGCACAAATAATTAAGCTTAAGAGAAATTGATTGTGCTTAAGCCACATCAATGAACTTACTGGTAGAGGAATACATCTGTTACTTCTCTAATGTGTGAAAACTAATGTTTGTTAGCGTGTCATATGAATGGATCACCATTGGATGATCGAAATGGTATGAGTTAAATATATAGATGATGAACTGGATGACAATATAAAGGAATAGTTTTGGATTGTACTGTCTGATCCATGCTGATCCATACATTACTATGGTCATATAGCATTATTATGCATGTGGTGTCACTGCATGAGGGCTTGCTTACCACATATGGTTTACTTAAATGTATTGACTTATATTTTCATATTATCAGCATCCCCGTCTCAAAAGTTGGTGTCTCATTCCTGGAGCTTTGGTGTCTCAGACTCTCAGTCCTCGAGCTCGAGTATTTTTTATTAAATCAGCATCTCTTGCACAGATCTATAGTATTTCATTGGTCATATAGCGCGAATGTGGTGTCACTGAGGGCTCGCTTCCCTCATATGGTGTGCCTGTATACTCGAAAATTTAAGAAAATCAAAGTCGCCCCGACTAATACAGAAGGTAATGCTATCGCGAGTGGCCCCAACTAATACAGAAGATAATATAATGCTATCTATCACGAGTCGCCCTAACTAAAACAGAAGGTAACACTATCGTGACTCAGCCATTTTGATAAAGAAGTTAGGATATATCTCCCTACCCATCCAAACCAATGAAAACAAGAGGTGATATGTCAATAGGAGTTAAGGTTAAGACTTAAGTTATGGATAAACCTATTTATTCACCAGGGGTGTTTAGTTACATAGAACCATAAATTGTGCTTAAGCGCAAATAATTACGCTTAAGTGCAAACAATTACGCAATTGCGCTTAAGCGCAATTAATTATTAAATGTGAATTTGGCCCCCAATAGAATCCTGAATACCAGTTAACAGAGAGGGGTGAATCCAGATTGAGGACTGGTTAAGAAAATATAAAATACAAGTCATGGTTATTTACACTTAATTAATACTGCTTAATATGATAATTTTCACACATCGGCGGACGTTATGTACGGGAGGCCATTTTCACATTTAATAAATAATTCGACTTAAGCGCAATTAGTTGTACACAAATGTAATTCAATTGTGCTTAAGCAAAATTCATTGCGCTGAAGCGCAATTCATTTAACATTATGTGGGTAGCAAATTGCGCTTAAGCGCAATTAAAAACTCTAAATTCAAATGCGCTTATTAAAGCGCAATTGAATTGCGCTTAAGTGCTATTATTGTCCACCATAAACAAACCCCCTTAATTCTTAATAGTCTGCAGGATGACTATCCAGCCAAACCTTATTATGAACCTCATTTGATCTTTGAGGGGTGAAAACTTGCTATAGCGCTATTCATTTGCACTTAAGCGAAAATCAATTGCGCAAATCAATTGGATAAAGATGTAAGTAATTGTGCTTAAGCGAAATTGAATTACGATTAAGCAGCTTAAGCGCAATTGAATTGCGCTTAAGTTCAATTATCTAATAAATGTGAAAACGGCCTCCCATAGTTAGGTGTCTAACAATTTATTTGCGCTTAAGTGTAAATCATTTGCGCTTAAGCGCAAACACCTAACACTCCCTTACTTCCCTCCGATTGTGAATGATTGAGTCCATCTCATAGTAGTAGCTCCATACAGACTCGAAAGTTGAAGAAAAAACATATTTCCATATGCATATCAGCATCTCTGTCCCTGGTGTCCCAAGAATTGGAGTCTCACTCCAAGAGCTCTTGTATATTTTATTAAAGGGAATTTCCTGCACAGATATTTACAATTTCCATGGCCGTAAAAGGGGAATTAGGGTTACTGGGGGAGGCTTGCTTCCCTCACATGGAGTACTTATATTGACTTGCAATAAGGGGGAAAAACACTATTTTCATATTATCAGCATCCCTGCCCCCAATAATTTGTGTCTCCATCCCAGAAATCTAGTATATTTTATAAAAAGAGACATATCCTGCACAGATCTATACCATTTCCGTGGTCATAAAAAGGGAATTAGGGTTACTGTGGGATTGCTTCCCTCATATGGTGGGCTATATAGGCTTGAGTGGTGTGTTTAGGCCTGTGCCATTTAAAATTAATTCAGTGGGGATCAATGTATATGAATTTTTATTTGCGCTTAACTACAAATAAGGAATAAATGTGAAAATGGCCTCCCATACCTCTGAACCAGATCACCCCCCCCCCCCCACACCCAAAGTTTGAGATGATTTTTTTTCAAAGTCAAATATCCCTTCCCCATTTATAGGTTGGAATTTTCCAATTGGTACATTCCAGCCCAACTCCCCCCTCCCCAATCCACCACCGACAGTTTGTTTAGTTATTTTCTTTTGTTGAATAAAACCAGATGAATCAGACATATTATAAATCGTTTTAGCCACACACCCCTCAATAAAGACAATAACCACGTTATTAATACGTTAGCGAATATCGATATTAATTGCGCCAGGGACAAAACGCACCTGTTAGAAACTAAACAGCTCGCGGTGAGTTGCACGTGCATGACGCGCTCTTGACGTCATAATATTTCGTCATCGCGCATTGTTGAGTGTTTGGATTTGAACATATTTCGAGTAGTAGTACACGATTTGGGACAACTTCCATGCAAGTTTTGAACGGAGCGTTCGAATAAACGACCACCACGTCGACCTACATATAGACACGGAATAGCTGCGCAGTTCAGTTTACGGACGTGTGAACATCGGTGAGTATTAATTATTGACCCAATTTCCAAAATTTTCACAATCACTCCCTCACTTTGTGAAGTTAGTCTCTGGCCGGGCCGTACTCCGAGTCTCCGTGACCTAAATAGTCTGGGTCGCTGTCTCTGACCCGTGACCGTGACATTCACATTGCGCTTGAAGTTGAATTTGCCAGTGAACTTTTAGTTTTACAACGACAACACCTACATTTTCATTTTGTATTTCGTCAAGTGACCAATTTTAAATGGGGATTTCCATGCAAATCTGCTCAGCTGAGCAAAAGGTACAGAGTTGCAGTAACTTGCACGGCATACTTCTGATTTGATGTAGCATTGGAAACAACAGGTATTCTGGTATTTAACTTGTTCCTATAATGTTGGTGTATTTATTTTTTAATTTTGTATTGATTTTTCAAATGTAGGTCAAGTGGTGTAATTCCAGAAAATAATTCTCAAAAATGTATTTATTGAAAAATGTTATGATTTACCAAGCGGAACTGCAGATAAATAGCTGTTGACAGTTGTTTCCAATGCCACATTAATTCCTGGCACAGTGCTCAGAAAAAGTCAGTTGCAAGAGAGGGTCCTCAGAGGGAACTCTAAATTTCTCGAAGTTGAATATTGAAATTGTGTTTGTTTGAATGAAGATTTGCAGTTTACAAATTTAACAAATTACAATGTATATCTATATCTGACATGTAGCCTACTGAGTGAGTAGTACTGTAGATCTATATGTTTATATAATATTGGCTATTCAGTATTCTCAGTAATGGAGTAAATAATTATTCGGTGTCTCTCAGTCTCAGTCTCACTCTCAGCCTCAGGGGGGAGGGTAGTAAAATAAAATTAGCAGGAAGGTATGCTGTTTTTATACGCCCTTTTTGAAAAAAGGTTGTATTATGTTATCAGTCCGTCCGTCTGTCTGTCCGTCCGTTAACATTTGTGGTTTCCGATCGATAACTCCAGTTTGGATTATTTTATCTGAACCAAAGTTGGTATGTGTATTTCCCAGTTAAAGATACAGGCCAAGTTCGAATATGGGTTCAGTACAATTATTTTTACATGAGTTACGGCCCTTTATCCACTTAGAATTTGACCAATTTCATAACATTTCGGTTTCCGACCGATAACTCCAGTTTTTATTATTTTATCTGCACAAACCAAAGCTGGTATGTGTTTTTCCCAGCTAAAACTACAGGCCATGTTCGAATATAGGTTCTGTATAATTATTTTTACGTGAGTTACTCTTGAGTGCCTACTCTCGGGCTCCAAATAAAAGTGCAGGGGGGGGGGGGAATTCCATTGAAAGTTAATAAAAGTGCAGGCCCAAATAATAGTGCATGGGAAACTCTCAACAAAACATCAACTGTTAAACATATTATTTTTACAGTTCGTGAGTTCGTGTACCGGTAGGTCAAGTATAGGAATCAACATAGTGCGGTATATGTCATGTGGTGTTTTATTCAGTATTTAAATGTTCACCATGTGTGTCATATATATTTGAATATCATCATATGTACATGCATAAAGATATAAACTCATCTTTTTGGTATCAGAGTCATATAGAAATCTTGAGTTTGTGCTGATTTCAATTTTCATAGCCTCAAAATTAATAAACGTGCAGACCCAAATAAGCACTGTGCAGGGGGGGATTTCCCAAGAAAATAATAAACGTGCATGCATGTTTATTTGGAGCCCAAGAGTAATATAGTAATAAACATACAGGGCGGAATAAACATACAGGGCGGAATATTCCCAATTTTTAATAAACATACAGGGCGGAATAAACATGCAGGGTGGAAATTTCCCCAAATCTATTGAAATACTCATTTAAAATCCACCATAGCTCGATCGTCCTATCTTTGTGTGACCCACATTATGTGAGTAAAGGGGGGATGCCCAATAGCAGAAGAGTCCACATATAGAGGTACCATGTCTTGCCCACCGGAAGCTGACATAAGCTAATGATAGGCAGAGCACCCTGCTGTAACGGCAGTTTCTGATATACAGTCTCAAAGATTTGGAACAGAAAAGATAGCAGAAACCCATAGAACACACACAAAATCTGTGTTATGATTTATGTTTCATGATAACAATTGATTAAGGCTTTGTATGACCCACATGCGTAATATAAGGTAAGTGCGAAAGCCCCATACATATTATCTGGTATATCAGGTACCGAGCACCTAATATATATCGTATCTATATTAAAGTTATACACGCGTTTATAGATATGTTATCCATTCCCCCTAATGTTATTGTTGCTGTCCCGTAGGTAAAGTCGAAATCAAGTTATCTTGCGCAGACACAAATAAGCACTGTGCAGGGGGGGATTTCCCAAGAAAATAATAAACGTGCATGCATGTTTATTTGGAGCCCAAGAGTAATATAGTAATAAACATACAGGGCGGAATAAACATACAGGGCGGAATATTCCCAATTTTTAATAAACATACAGGGCGGAATAAATATGCAGGGTGGAAATTTCCCCAAATCTATTGAAATACTCATTTAAAATCCACCATAGCTCGATCGTCCTATTTAATATTGTACTAGTACTAATTTATATGTTATTACCGGTACTACATTGTAATCCACTTTGAGAAATGGATTGTATATTCAGCAATAGTATCCTTGCTAGTAAGTACTAGTACTAATACTAAATACAATTTGGGATCCAAGGATATTGAGCTATTCCCGGGGGGGGGGGGCAATTTTAATATTATCGGATGTTTTGATTGGTTTCAAAGAAAGTCTGTGATAGAAATAGCACCGAATGACCACGTGTTCGGGCGTTGGTTTAAGAAATGATGTCGATGATACAAGAAGCGATTCCCGGGTGGGGGGGGGGGGGTGGTGACTAATATTGGATGTTTTGATTGGTTCAAAGTAAATCCTGTGACAGAAATAGTTTCGATGTGTATAGATTTTAAACTGAGTCTTCGAACGTGCGTACAAATCAACACACACACGCTTTATTTGTTCAATAATCACAAATCATCCCTGTATACTTTAATAGTAAAAAAAAGATTGGTTGACATATTTCGACCGCCAAATTTAATAAATGTGCAGGGCCAAATAACGATCGTACAGGCGGGAATTTTAACTCAAATTTAACAATCGTGCATGTACCTTTATTAGGCACTCAAGAGTATGGCCATTTTTCGACTTAGAATTTGACCGCATTTTGGCATTGAAATTAGGGGTATATCAGATTTTCTTCAAATGTAAGCTCAAAGTATTATTTTATTTTGTGGTAGTACAATTTGAAATGGCTAAAGGGCATATTTTGCCACGCCCTAGCGATGCTCTCGTTTGCATCTGGCATTTTTGGGTACCCACCTGCAGAAGAAGAAAAAAATTTGACACCCAACTTATATATTTTTTTTACACCCACTGTGTGACCCACACCTAATATTTCACTAATTTTGGTCTAAACCACATAAAAACCCATATCACTCATATGACTGTGAAATTATCTCTTTTAACCCTTTCAGTGCCAAGTCCAATTTTTGTATCAACCCATATACCCTGTGCCAATGCATTCTCTTATATATGCGAGTCGACCATATGTCGCCTCGCCAGGGATGGATGCAGAGATTTTTTGGGGACCCCTGTTCTGTATTTGAGTATGTCCCCATATAAATTTGGATGTTAAAAAATTCAGTACTGGACACTTGATTGTGCAAATAAAGGCTCTATATAATAGACTATATCATCTGCAGGTTGATGATGCATTACATGTGTTTGAATTTTAGAAAAATTCCTTGAAAATATGGAAAATCCAACTTGAATAAATACTATCCACTTGGAATTTGGGGACATTTGGGTCTGCATAGTTTGGGCGCCCAAACCTGTAACGGGTATCAAAACATCCCTGGATCCTTCTCTGCGCCTCGCATATATAAGAGAATGCATTGGCCTAAGGCTAACAATTTTTCATCATTTGTTATTATTTTTTACAATTTTAATAATTTGTTCTTATATTCTTTAACAGACTTATTTTGTAGGTTAACTTTTGTGCCAGGGAATCTTACGTTTTTCATGGGCATCAAAATTATTACTATGAATACTTGGTGATACTTTTGAGTTATAACATGCCCCTAAGGTTTTATCCAGTTTGTTTTTAAATTCGCTATAGCATGCTGCATACCCAAAATAAATTAAACCGAACAAAATCATTAATTTTTTTTTATTTTTTTTAATTTTTTTTAGGGCCGATTTTACAGACCGTAAATTAGGGCCGATGAGATAATCGGCCCCTGGCACTGAAAAGGGTTAACAGTTTAACCTGTTTCAGAAGCTGTTTTAATTGAACAAAATGTCAATAGAGGTAAATATGAAGATTTTTTTCAAATATGGTTGATATGCATTTGTCTACCACATACATGTACATGTACATGCAATGGAGCTTCCAGGTCAGTGTGTGATGAGAGTACTAGTATGCTATAAGTCTTCCTGGTGGTCAAATTCCATTCTGCTAAATGGAAATTCTATTAAATCTTAAATTCTTAATGCATTGATATAGACTAGTGGACATACAGTAATGCTCTAATTGCTGAGAGCTTTCTGATGAATGGCAACAAGCCATATTTCCGACTAAATCCTGAAAAGTTACCCATAATTCTGCTGTGGTTAAGAAGTTGATTAATTAGAGCATTACTGTATACAGTAACCCATCAGACGCTGATGGGTGTACATAGTTTGAGGCAGCTGCTCGCTCTTTTTCCATGCACACACTCAAGACTTAAAGGTCTTAGTTACTTCTTTTGAAGGGTGTCGGGAAGGTAGATTTTTACTTCACCATTCCATATGCAACATGTCAGCTTAATGTCACCTCCATTAAGGCCCATATAAGGTCCCAGTAACATAAATAAGGTGTTTTTAACTGTTACAAATGTCAAATATGGGCACAAAAGGTCTTCAGTAAAAAAAATTGCATGAGGTTGTAAAAAATGTGTTTTTTTGTCTCTCGGACCACCCACCCCGGCATACCTTCCTGCAAATCTCGGAAACACCCCCCCTGTGTCTCATAAAAAAAAATAATGCGGGGTACATATGATATTTCTCAGTCAGTAATGAATTACATTCATGAGGAACAAATCATATCAAAGAATTATATTCCCCTTGTTATTTATCGACTTTATACGGTTCCCTGGGTATCAAACCTTCAAAAAGTTCCCAGGTTTTGTACTGGTGGAAAATGAGCACTACGGGCGTTACTAATAGACAGAGTAGACAATGCACCCCGGCCCTTGGGTTGGAACTTTTCAACTAGCATATCACCTCAAGCTTTCCAAATGAAAATTCCAACCCCCTAAACTTAAATTTGACCAAAATTAGAAAAACAAATATGAAATTATTCACGGCATTAAAGGTACTCAATCGGATCAGATGCTTCTAAATTACTAGTTCTTTGAGGTTATTATTGTTAATAGTAACAACTTGATTTTAGAGTTATCCATCTTTAATAGAACCGCAATTTGTCCGTTTTTAGCACGTGGTCCTCGAAAAGATTGGGCCACAAACAATAAAAACAGCACATTTCAAACATCGATATCTAATCAATCTAATCAAATATTTTTTACCCCCGAAGCCAAAGAAATAGTAATTTAGGAGCGTCTGATCTGATTGAGTACCTTTAATAGTCTATTAAATTACTGGTTAGAAAATCAAACAATGTCAATGAGAACAATTTCAACCTAGTACGGTACTATATTACGGTATATATATATGTAAACTAATGGATATGTACATTTCCAGCTAAAATGTTGTGGCAGGCATGAAATTTCCAACTTGTGAAAAATTTGACCAATAGTGGGGGGGGGGGGGGTGTAGGCATAACAGTGTTCGTTTCCTGCAACTCGTGCGAAAAAAATTGGGGAGATATGCAGTCCTCAAAATTACAAATGTACATGTAAAATAGAATTTCAGAAATATTTGTGACTACTAGTATTTCATACTATATAGTGAAACATACATAGTACTAGTACATGTATATGCAGTAAATTAAAAATGAAAGTGTCAATGAAGCTCAACATGGAGAGAGGATAATTTCATGTGTTACAGCAAATGACTTACTCTCGGGCTCCAAATTAAAGTGCAGGCCCAAATAATAGTGCAGGAGGGGGTGGGGGGATTCCATTGAAAGTTAATAAAAGTGCAGACCCAAATACTAGTAATAGTGCAGGGGGAACTCTGAACAAAACATCAACTATGGTTAAACTAATTATTTTTATAGTACATGTAGGTACCGGTATAGGAATCAACATAGTATGTGGCATGTGGTGTTTTATTCAATATTAAAATGTTCACATGTGTGCCATATACTTGAATATGTACATGCATAAAGTTATATAAGCTCCTCATTTTGGTACTCTTGAGTGCCTAATAAATATACATGTACGATTATTAAAATCGAGGTAAAATTCCCACCTGTACGATCGTTATTTGGCCCTGTACGTTTATTAAATTAACCAAAAGAAATAATTCACCAATCTTAAATTGTGTTATTCATAAAGAAATGAACTCAGATTGTTGACAAACAGTTATCAGCACACTGCAGATTCACAGACCTGGCTATCCATCAAAACTATTTCTGTCACATGGCATCAGTAAACCAGTCAGATGGTGCGTTTTGTGGGGATGTATGGTACCGGTACTAATAATATTTCCAGTCTGTACGTTTATTCCGCCCTGTACTATTATTCAGTTATGCGACATTTTCCAACCTGTACTATTATTCCACCCTGTAAATTTATTAGGCACTCAAAAGTATCAGAATCATATAGAAATCTTGAATTTGTCCTGATTTAAATTTTCATAGCCTCAAAATTAATAAACGTGCAGACCTAAATTAGCACTGTGCAGGGGGAAATTTCCCAAGAAAATAATAAACATGCATGCATGTTTATTTGGAGCCCAAGAGTATGGAGTGATTAGGAATGCTGAAAGTTAAATGTCTAGATATGAACAATGAACATGAAGAGATATATATATAAATTAAAATTCAAGATGGCTCCAAGCTAGTGGTCACCCCGATGTTCCATGTGAAGTCTGGTGGTGATCGGATGAGGGATGTTGTCTGCAGGGTGTGCCAAAGAATTTAGTCATGCAAACTTTGCAAAGAGTAAAATCCAAGATAGCTGTAGAAAATCTTGGATTTCAAATTTGAATCCATCGACACACCCTGCAGCTAGGGTCCTGCGAATTGGAGATTTTGATCGAATCGAATATCGAATCGAATTCAGGAAATCGAATTGAATATAGAATCGAATCACATCTGTATGTTGCATTCTCAATTGGGCATGTTTTGTCAACGATTAGACGATTTGTGAACCGTTCCATGAACTACATGCACGAAGTTCCATCATAACTCATGTGGCGATGAACCGTCATTTGCAATACTATTAACTTCAATTGATAAATGATTATAATGTCCATGCGACCGTCACGACGATTAAAATATAACCACTAAACGGATTATTGGAACTAAAATCACGCAAAATTTGTACAGATTGCACGTGCATGCAAAAGTGCAAATCAACATTCGGAATCACCCGTTGTTATAAACTTGAAGATGCAACAATAGTCGTAGTGTAGCCTGTTTATGTAGTGATGGGTGCATCTTGAACAGATGATTCCATAGAAGGGTCGTTGTCCCAGATGCTTGCGATTTATACACCATGTTGCATTCATCACATGTGTAAGCCTGCAGCTTTATCATGTTTAAAATAAACATGAATAACGGATGACGTTTTGTAAAGTGTCAAAGAACGCTCCGAAATTGAAAGTAAACTTCTAAAGGAAACACTGCCAAAATGCACTTTTCGATGCAGGGAACACGTGTTGTTTAAATTCTGAGCTATATTACATAACGCGGAATCTGAGACGGATAGATCGCGGATAACGCTAGCGGTTGATCAGTCTCATAGCTATTATAATTCAGGCGCGTCGTCTGTCCATCTGCGATCTCCAAGCTTTTGGCTACCATGTTCAAAGATAGAAATCAGACGTATTTAGTTGTCCTATAGTGGCTAATTGCTGTCTATACTTATATTTAATATATATAATCGCGATGTACAATGATAATTATAAGGTGCATATATACATCATTTTCTGTAATTAAATGGCACAAAACAGCTACGATCGACATGTGTACCTGCCTGTAAACCACCTACTTTTCCATAAGTGTATATTCGAAATTTCGAGTTGGCAATTTCGAATCGAATTCGAATCGAATTTGACTTTCGAATCGAATCTCGAATCGAATATCGAATATTCGCAGGACCCTACCTGCAGCGGCACAGCCCGCATATATCTGTATCTAATTTGAAAAAATCATGGGCATTTTACTCTTTGCATGACTAAATCCTTTGGCACACACGACATACCACATCCCTCATCTGATCGCCACCAAACTTCATATGGATCTCTGGGGTGACCTCTAGATGGGAGATATCGATTATTTCCTAAATTCATTTAAAAACATGACCACTAGCAGCCATCTTGGATTTTACTCTTTGTATGACTAAATCCTTTTAGTCCAGTGCATTTATAATTTCACCTCAAACTAATTGCAATGTTCACAAAGTTCCTGAGTGGGAATAAGTACATTAATCCTTTAATGACTGGAGCTGCGCTGGTGCAGCATTAAAGATCCTGTGCCAGGGTATTCTCTTATATATGTGAGTCTCCCATAGGGAGCCTCACATATGAAAGAGAATGTACTGGCTTACAAGGTCAAGGTAAATATTGTTTGGCCAATACTAGTACAGGGTTGTCAGGAAATTTCAGGAAAGTCTAGTCATGAAAGAACTCATGCTAAAATAGTATAGTACATTAAAAATAAGGAGAAGCAGTCTGAGTCTGGGGGGGTATTCATATTTATTTTGAGCAAAGTAGAAAATAAAATGAAAAGCCATTCCCCCACCCCCCCTATTTTTGTTTGGCGTCATCACAAGGCTACACAAGCAACATACTAAAGATAAAAAAGAATCAAGAAAGGCGAATTTTGAGAATTTGTTAAGTAAATTTGGTCAAATACTCAATGTATGGCTTTTCATGAATGTTTATAAAAAACTTTATTTCACAAGACCATCCATTTATATATCCATTTTATAGAGTACACAATCATGATTGCAGAACAGAAAACCTTTCTCAGATACGTTGAATAATTTTTTAGTTATGTCAGTGGTTATGTGCCTCCAAAATTGGGAGTTTATCTGATTTCAGAGCCAAAATTTATCAAAATTAGCTAAAATCCATTTTTTATGGTCTTTTTATATTTTGAAAACTAAAGAAAAATGAAGGGATATCTTGTTGTTTTAGAAATGTCCTCTCTAGATTGTGCACAAAAATTAAATGGTGTGATGATTGATGAAATAGCAAATTTGTGGTCATACAACTCAATAAATATATGTCCATGACATTCCCTGTATTTCTCATAATCACTCAAGTATACAATACTATACATGGTTGAACACTCTGTGAAGGAATATCCAAAGACATGGTGTAGAATATCAACTTAAGGCCCTATGAATCCTTAGAATTGACTTTCTAAAAATGCCTTGTTGTGGTGTTTTTGTCCATTTTTAGCTCAACTTTACAATGTAATGTTTGAAACTTTGAGCTATTGCCATGGGATGGCGACCATCGTGCATGCGTCAACAAATTCCTTCAGCATCCCTACAGGCCGCATCACTCATCCGATCTTCACCAAACTTCAGATGTAGCTTCAAGATGACCTATAGATGGGAACTATCAAATTTATCCAGCGCAACTCCCTTCTTGAAAGGGTTAAATTGGCCATGGCAACAAGCAATGCTGTGGGAAACGCTGTGGCAACATGTAGCATCTATCATGCAAACAGCATTAACATTTTTCCTAATTTTTGGAACTATATGTTATTTTTTATCAATGCTGTTCGAAACATTGGAAACTGTCAAAATATTACTGAATTTGTTAATAATCAGGGTTTGATTTAACTGGATTTCCAATTTCTAATCTACTAACCAATTTACAATGAAAAGACATGTATTGTTGGGAATGCTATACAAAATCCCTGGTAATGTAAATAATAGCCTCAAATTTGTCCATAGTGGTCCCCCATTCAGTCCAGTCTGTCTAGACCATGTCTTCTCGGTCCACAACAGCTTGGGATATCAGTTGGGTTGATGCAACTGATATCACAAGCTGCTTGTGGACCGAGAAGACATGGTCCATGCACCGTCCAAGTCCAAAACACCTTTCAATTTATTGTTCTGTTTATATTCCAGGTAAAGGCTGATGGAGCCAGATGGAGCAAGCATAAGTCATGAAACTCTTATTGATAACTGGTTTGGTGTGATTATTGAATTGTTCAGAGGAGACCATTGATAGCTGAAAAGAGTTCACAACTGTTCGTTGTACTAGTATGGAGAGATGTTATTGATGGATATGGTAATCAAATTTCAAGAAGTAAACTGGGCCAATTGGCAGGAGGATATAGTTTCTTGGTAATACGGGATTGGTGCATGGAATTATGTATGAAGTAATGACTGTGATATTCCTTGATGCTGTGAATTAAGGACAATTATGTGAAAATACTTTGAGAACACCTCGGGTCTCTTCATAGATCAATCCTGAGATTCTCTTGACACCAGTACCAGTACATGTATTAGTAAATGTGTGAGAAATGTTAAGATGTCAACACTTGGATTATCTGACAGAATTCAATAGCCCATTGATGATATGCTTCAGGATTAATATGTGATATGTATAATCCACATTGATAACATCTGGAGATTCTGGAGTGAATAATCTTTTACACTGCATGGTATCACATCATGTGATTGTTGTGTCCTGTTATTTAAATGTAAACAGTTTATTCCAGTCACGGTGTATGGACAAGTGCGGAGAGAAATGCAGAGAATACTCTACAAAAAACTCTCTGGTGCTACTGCTACATGTACCTAAATTCCACTAAATATGGAACAGGATATGATTCTGTCATTAAATGCATTGAAATTTATTTGAAAAAAATCTATAAAACATAATATGCTTTTAAATATCGAATAAATGTTTTATTTCTGATGATTTTACCATGCAAATAATCCCAACAAGCTTTAAAGCGACTCATGTATAATGTTCAGTTTTTACTTAATAACTGTTTGCTATAATCCGAAAATTTATAAATAACATTAAATTGTGTTAATTTTTACATTTATCCTGTTATAAATGGTACTACTAGTAGTACTGTAATAGCGCTTTTAAGTGCAGAATTTGAAAAATTTATTATAAAAATTCTGTAACTTCCATTACACGTATGTCTTTTAGAGTATAATTTAATATAGAGTCCATATACTTTAACCCTTCCATGACTGGAGCTTCCTGAAATTTTGCGACAACCCTGTGCCAATGCATTCTCTTATAAATGTGAGTCTCCCATAGGGAGTCTCTCATATATAAGAGAATCCATTGACCTTACAATATTTACCTTGACCTTGTAAGCCAGTGCGTTCTCTTATAAATACATTATACATGTACATGCAATGCTTCAAGTTCCTATTGGGTACTCGTATATTGATAATGCTGCAGCAGCGCAGCTCCTGTCATGAAATGGTTAATGTATTTATTGACCTATTTTCATCCTTGGAATGTGACTAAACTTTCAATTGATGCCTAAACTTTTATATGACTTATTAACCCTCTGAAAACTACAAACTCGCTAATGAGTAGTTAATTACTTGATTTCCATTTATTCATTTGTTGGTGATATTGAATCCGGTAAATTTGGCTCTTTGTTGAACTTATTAGCTGAACTTCCCTATCAATGAATCTTTGAAGTGTTACTGTAAGTCTAGTTTCTGCTTTATAATATACATGCACATGTATGCAGTATGATACTATTATCTAAACATCCCTAAAAGTTACTCCAAAAGTTTTACATTTTGTATTCCAATGCTGATTGAACATTCCAAAATTCTACAATGGGTTTAAGACATTATTCCAACATTGATTCAACATTGACCGAACGTCTGAAAATTTAATGCTATGTTGATTCAATGTTAACCCTTTCATGACTGGAGCTTTCTGAAATCTTGCAAACACTCTGTGCCAATGCATTCTCTTATATATGCAAGTCTCCCATACCATAACCGTATCTTAATTCTTAGAATCCTGGATGATGCTAAACATAAACTCCAAAATGTAATATTAAGTTTTTATTGTTAGTTTTCCATGTTCTACGTTTACGTCCACATTGCAAACAGTGAATCAACGTTGAGCCAACGGTTGACTTTATGTTGGACCAACATAGGGATCCAAAGTTCAACGTTAAGATAATGTCACAAAATTAAAGGTTTGGTTTCCAACGTTATTTTTATGTTGATTCTATTTAAGATAACGTCCTGAAATTCAAAGGTTTCCAACATTATTTCAACATTAATTCAACGTCCCGAAAATTCAACGTTTCAAAAATTCAACCGTTAAGATTTCCAACATTATTTCGACCTTGAGTGAATATCCCGAAATTCAATGTTAGGTTTCCAACGTTATTTCAATGTAGATTCAACGTTTCAAAATTCAGCGTTAGGTTTCCAACATTAATTAAATGTTGATTCAATGTAAAGATAACGTCCAGAAATTCAACGTTAGGTTTCCAACATTATTTCAACGTAGAATCAATGTATCAAAATTCAGCGTTAGGTTTCCAACATTATTTCAACGTAGAATCAATGTATCAAAATTCAGCGTTAGGTTTCCAACATTGATTCAACGTTGAGATAAATTCAACATTACGATTTTCAACTTTATTTCAACATTGATTCAACGTTGAAGGAACGTCCAAAAAAAAAAACTGTTAGATTTCTAACGTTATTTCAACATTGATTCAACATTGATCGAACATCACAAAAGTAACGTAAGCTTTCAAACGTTATCCCAATGTTGATTCAACGTTAAAATAATGTCCAGAAATTCAACGTTGGGTTTCCAACGTTATTTCAACGTAGATTCAACGTATATAAAAATTCAGCGTTAGGTTTCCAACATTAATTCAACGTAGATTCAACGTTAAAATAACGTTATTTCAACATTGATTCAATGTTGAACGAAAGTCCAAAAATTTCTAGGTTTCTAACGTTATTGTAACGTTGATTCAATGTTGATCAAACATTACAAAAGTGAACGTTAGGTTTCCAACGTTATTTCAACGTAGATTCAACGTATTAAAATTCAGCGTTAGGTATTCAACATTAATTCAACGTTAAGATAACGTCCCGAAATTCAACGTTAGGTTTCCAACGTTATTTCAACATTGATTCAACGTAGAATGAACGTCCAAAAATTAAACCGTTAGATTTCTAACGTTATTTCAACGTTGATTCAACGTTAAAATAACATCTAGAAATTCAACGTTAGGTTTCCAACGTTATTTCAACATTGATTCAATGTAGAATGAACGTCCAAAATTAAACCGTTAGATTTCTAACGTTATTTCAACGTTGATTCAACGTTAAAATAACATCCAGAAATTCAACGTTAGGTTTCCAACGTTATATCAACGTAGATTCAACGTAGAATGAACGTCCAAAAATTAAACCGTTAGATTTCTAACGTTATTTCAACGTTAAAATAACATCCAGAAATTCAACGTTAGGTTTCCAACGTTATTTCAACATTGATTCAACGTAGAATGAACGTCCAAAATTAAACCGTTAGATTTCTAACGTTATTTCAACGTTGATTCAACGTTAAAATAACATCCAGAAATTCAACGTTAGGTTTCCAACGTTATATCAATGTAGATTCAACGTAGAATGAACGTCCAAAAATTAAACCGTTAGATTTCTAACGTTATTTCAACATTGATTCAACGTTAAAATAACATCCAGAAATTCAACGTTAGGTTTCCAACATTATTTCAACATTGATTCAACGTAGAATGAACGTCCAAAAATTAAACCGTTAGATTTCTAACGTTATTTCAACATTGATTCAACGTTAAAATAACATCTAGAAATTCAACGTTAGGTTTCCAACGTTATTTCAACATTGATTCAACGTAGAATGAACGTCCAAAATTAAATCGTTAGATTTCTAACGTTATTTCAACGTTGATTCAACGTTAAAATAACATCCAGAAATTCAACGTTAGGTTTCCAACGTTATATCAACGTAGATTCAACGTAGAATGAACGTCCAAAAATTAAACCGTTAGATTTCTAACGTTATTTCAACGTTGATTCAACGTTAAAATAACATCCAGAAATTCAACGTTAGGTTTCCAACGTTATTTCAACATTGATTCAACGTAGAATGAACGTCCAAAATTAAACCGTTAGATTTCTAACGTTATTTCAACGTTGATTCAACGTTAAAATAACATCCAGAAATTCAACGTTAGGTTTCCAACGTTATATCAACGTAGATTCAACGTTAAGATAACGTCCCGAAATTCAACGTTAGCTTTCAAACGTTATCCCAACGTTGATTCAACGTTAAAATAACGTCCAGAAATTAAACGTTAGGTTTCCAACGTTAATTCAACGTTGATTCAACGTTGATCGAATGTCCCAAAAATTCAATGTTAGATTTCCAACATTATCCCAATGTCAATGTCAGCTTTGCAACGTTATCCCAATGTTGATTCAACATTGAGCGAACATAAAAAAAAATCAACGTTAGGATTCCAACGTTATTTCAACGTTGATTCAACGTTGAGTTAACGTCCCAAAATTCAACGTTAGGTTTCCAACATTATCCCAACATCGATTCAACGTTGAGCGAACGTCCAAAAATTCAACGTTAGGTTTCCAATATTTTTCCAACGTTGATTCAACGTTGATACAACGTCCCAAAATTCAACGTTAGTTTTCCAACGTTGATTCAACGTTGACTCAACCGTTGATTCTACGTTCACGTCCACGAGCAAACTGGACCAATCGCCAACGTTATCTCAACGTTATTTCAACGTTGAATCAACGTTGAGCCAACGGTTGATTTTACGTTGGATCAACGTAGGGATGCTATCTGGGTACGGATTAAAATGATCCCGTAACATGAAAATTCGACGTCTGGCGCAAACAGTACCCAGCCCATGGTCAAGTTACGCCTAGATACCAAATTTCGAGGCGATCGGTCGAGAAACCACAAAGTGTATAGGGAACACACATACACAGACATTCGCATTTATATATTAAGATATATAACGCAGGCGTTATGTTTCACTGGATGAAATTTAAGATGGACAAGGCGTTAGACTGTATACATAGAAATTATCCCGGCCAATGCCCTACATCAATTAAATTTGACTTCCAAGGTCATAGAAGATGTTGCTAATGGCACCAGCAGCGAATACATTATATCATATACCCAGACAGCTAAGGATGGGGCTGTATATTATTACGCCACCTAGTGTGGTGTTTCTAGCATTTGGAGTACAGGGCGAATGTATTCTTGGAGATTGTTTGTACCTTACTCAATCGTACCGATATAATCACGTAGATGCCGAAATTGTAAAGTTAACGCCAGCGGTGTATAATACGTTTATGAAAATATGATAAATCCTATCGATAGAGTCAGGACAGGCTCAAATTGTAAACTTAAAGTCACCGGTGTAATAATATGTTGTTGAAAATATAAATAATCTGATAGCCTGAAAATATTGTATAACCTATTGGGAGCCCATAATAAATGGGAATAACCTATTGGGAGCCCCTGCATGTAGTGAACTGAATTGTGGGTATTTTATGGAGATTGTTTGTACCTTACTGAATCGTACCGATATAATCACGTAGATGCCGAAGTTGTAAAGTTAACGCCACTGGTGTATAATATGTTTATGATAAATCGTATCGATAGAGTGAGGACATGCTCAAATTGTAAACTTAAAGTCGAAAATATAAATAATCTGATAGCCTGAAAATATTGTATAACCTGTTGGGAGCCCCTGGTGTAGTGAACTGAATTATGGGTAATTTTAATTGGAGTGCGCATGTCTGTTTTTTTTGTAGTAACGGCCATCTTTTATTTTCTGTAATTATGGTAAGAGTTTATGGTTTAATTTATTTATTATTTACGTTTGTTTCAATTTTTGAATGGTTTTATGTTAACCCGATAATTTGTATTTTGTAAAGAATAAAATTGTTTGAAGAAAAATGGCGAATTTCCAAATTTCCGGCTTCGGATGCTGTTCTGAGTGTCAGCTCGATAGTGAGACTGAGACTGTGACGGTGTGAGTGACTGAGAGTCTCAAGTTAGTTTATTTACAGTTGTGTTCCGAGTATTTTTTGTAGTCAAATATTAATGAAATACGCTTTGTTTATATATACTAATTTGCTTATTTATAGAAACGTGTAATATTAATTTGAAAGTTATTTCGATAGACTATTTGTTTTTAGTTGAAGATAAAACAAATTTGGAAAACAAATATTATAACCCATTGAGAGCCTCGTGAAGTGTATTGTGGGTATTTTAATATAATTGCGCATGCGCAGTCTATATGCGTTCTTTTGGGGAAATTCGCTATTTTGGTTAAGTGAAACAATGGTATGAGTTCAATGTTTGTTTGTATATAAGAAAGTATATTGAATTTTGGAGGCCGACAATTGTATCTATTTGAAGATTAAAAGTTGCTTGTGTGTATTTAGCTGTGCATGGTTCGTTAATTAGGCCAGCCTATTGTCATATTAGAACGTCTCCAATAACATACAACCTCTCTGCAGTTAACATTGTGAATTTGGCAACAGTCCAAGCAGGCCCTCTAATGGAGCACTGTGAATTTGGCAACAGTCCAAGACACGTGGGGTATAATAACTGAACACCTGTGGCCAACTTGATCTCCAGAATGTTTTTAAGTGGAAGGGACAGTGTAGTGGGGTGGGGGTGGAAGTTAGATTTTGAGTGTGTATGATTCACAACTTTTGTAAAAAAAAGTTAATGCACATGTAGTTGGAAATTTCATACATTATTACACTACAACATAAAGGTTAAAATACATGGTTACCATTGCCTGGTATCCCAACTAGTAATTATTGTCTCCATTATGATGGGGACGGGGATCGAATGATGGAGGTATTTTGAGGGGGTGGGAGTCACAACTGTTATAAAGAATTTTAATAGTTGGAAATTTCATACATGATTACACTAACTTTTTGTCCCCATTTATTTTACTGCTGTCTTGTTTGTTACTGTATTCCTGATATGGAAATAATAAAGAGCATTTATTACGCCACCTGTGGTGTATCTAGCTGCTGAGATTTTGATATTGCGTGGTGGACAGGGCGAATGCATTGTGGGGCTTTTATTTATAGAGTTGGAAATTCCGTTTATTTAAAAGTCGGAACTACGCGACCAGTAGGCCAAGTCCAGTAAAACGGTTCGTTATAGGTGCTGGTTGTTATTGTTATTTTAACGGAATTCTGAGTTGGTCATTCGCGAAACCAATATATTTTATATTCTATAATTAAAACCGTGGGTATATAATATATGATCCTCTTTATGGATATTGTAGGAAGGTAAATTTAGCTAAAGCGGTGGGATATCTTGCAAGACAACACATTTCGGTTTGCGCTATAACTGCTCAATGTTTTAAGGTGTTACACAACGTCTGATAAAAAGAGTTCTATCTGGAATATTCACACTATTTTTTCAGAGAACATGCATAGAGTAAACATAGTCCTATCGGACTATCGTAAAGTAGTTCCGTTTAATTCGGGATTAATTAACCCTCAGACTGCCGAAACTGCCGACAATAAATTCGCTTGTTCGTGTCCCCCGAAAATCAAACTTGCCTGTTTAGAGGTCCCATTTTCGTGGCTAATGGTGATAGAATCACAATTTTTCAGTCAAGTTCATGGATAAATTACATTACACTTAATCGGCTTATGTCCGCGGCCATAAACCTGCGTTTTGGTAACAATTTATTTGAGACAAACTGTTGCGCGGGTATCAGTCGGCGCTTATCGGTTGAAGTTATTATGATCGTGCAGCCTGCGCGTGCAACAAGTGTTCAAATACAACAGAAGAAAAAAATACTATGTCAAATAAATAACGTGATCAATGGACAGACAAGTTTCATTTCCGTGGGACACGAAAAAGCGAATTTAATGTCGTCAGTTTCGGCAGTCTGAGGGGTTTAATTAATCTCCTTTACGATATCCCGATAGGACTATATTTACACTATGTTCTCTGAAAAAAAATGGTGTGAATATTCCCGATAGAACTATTTTTATCAGACGTTTTGTAACACATTAAAACATTGAGCAGTTAGCGCAATTTTCTGGAATTTCGGACTATTTCGTCTATAAAAATACGATGAGCAACTGAAAATGTTTTTCAACATTCTGGAAGGGGTAGATGTCCAGGTATATATGTTTAAAATTTCACGCATAAACTATGACAGATAACAAAGTTATAATTAGTTTTATAGGCCCACCATAAATCCCCTATAATAAACGCATGCCTCCGTAAGCACATGGCTTTGCTGTGGATGCTTTCGTTCCCAGCATGCATCATTCTCGCTATCTGTAAAATGTCTATGAACAATGGCTGTGCCACGCACTCTTAGCTTTGATCCGCATTTAGAAGCATTCTGGTGTGGCGAATTAATGAGAAACCTGCAGTAATTTATAAGCCGTAGTTCATTGTAATAATTTGAAGAATTACTTATCTTAACGGAATTCTGAGGCGGTCCATTCATGTAACCAATATATTTTATATTATGATTTATATTTATGGCTAATAATACGATCTTGGTGGCGTTACCATTTCTGACTATGGTTTTCTTGTTACCAGATGTGGAGTGTTATCGCTATATAACATGCCATGACCACACAGTGGCTATAGAAAGACGGACTTTGTTAAAATGGAATTGATCACTGCAGTCCTGCCAGATGAATAAACATATATGAGTTAAGTTTTGTTGTTATCAAAGTATATCAATTTTATTTCATCATTTTATAATTTTACAGTTGCTATACTCATTTATACGTTCAATTAACCGCGTATCGATATATACATGTTCTTTATATATTATGGTAAATTAATGAATTATATTAAAGGCATATATATATAGATCGTCATCGGCGCCTTTATTTGAGGATACACGTTTTATTGTCCACAAATACTATAAATACCTTATGATACCTTATGCTGTTAGTGGACGCTGGCTTCTGCCGCTATGTCCACGTCTTCTGTGTCTGGCTCTCCGAATTCACCAAATTCAGGCCCTATGTTGTTAAGTCTATCTAACGCCCGACTCGTCTGTGAACTTGTCAAACCCAATTTTGCTTTGAAATCAAGTCTCACCTCTTGTTCCATCCAATACTCATCTAGTCGATTTTTGAATTGGTTTAAACTGTCGGCGTTGACTACCTCTTCTGCTAATTGGTTCCAGGGCTCCACAACTCTCTGACTAAAAGTGTGTTTTCTTGTGTCTCTGGTTGCCCCTTCTAAAAACAGCTTGAAGTTGTGGCCTCTGGTTTTGGATTCGGAGTTCCGTGTCAGTATATTTGCTACTTCCGGGTCATATGTATTGAAAATTTTGTAGCATTCTATCATATCTCCTCTATGTCGTCTATATTGCAGGGTGGGAATCTTTAGTTTTTCAAGTCTGTCTTCATATGGTAAATGTTTTAAAGTAGGAACTAGTTTTGTTGCTCTGCGTTGGACTTTCTCAAGTTGGGTGATGTGTTTGATCAAATATGGTTTCCATGCTGGCTGTGAATACTCTAATCTTGGTCGAACCAACCCTTTATACAGTTTCGTCATCATTTCTTCATCTAGATGTGTAAACGATCTTCTAATCATCCCCATCACTGATTGAGCGCTCTGTGCTTTTTCATTTATATGTTGTTCAAAATTTAAGTTTTTATCTGTGGTGATGCCTATGTCCTTCTCGCTGTCGACCTGCTTCATTGTATAGGTTGTTCCATCAACTCCCTTCAAAGTATAATTTGGAGTATATCCTTCTTTTCCAATGTTCATCATTACACATTTCTCAGGATGGAAACGAAGAAGCCATTTATCAGACCATTTTTGTAGTTCATTAAGATCTTGTTGTAGAGTTTCCATGTCGTCTGGTGTTGTTATCTCTCTGAATACTTTGGTATCGTCAGCGTACATCATGACATCAGATTTTGTTGATCTTGGCAAGTCATTTATATAGATGACAAATAGTAGGGGTCCAAGTACGCTTCCCTGAGGAATCCCACTGATGACATCGTAGAATTTTGATTTCTCCCCATTTACAACTGCCCTTTGTGTTCTTCCACTCAGAAAATCCTTAATCCACCCTAATATGTTGCCTTTGATTCCATATGCTTCTGTTTTTCCTATCAGTCTACGATGTGGCACAGAGTCAAACGCCTTCATGAAGTCCATGTATATTACATGTGTTGCTTGATTATTTTCTATAGACTTTGTCCATCCTTCAAGTGTATTTAATAACTGTAATGTCGTTGAGCGCCCTTTTATGTATCCGAATTGATTTTTGCTGAATAGTTTATTGTTTCTCATATGGTCCATGATCCTGTCTCTTATGACTGATTCTAGTACTTTGCAGACTACGCTCGTAAGGCTGATTGGACAATAGTTGTTAGCTTTAGTGGCTCCACCTTTCTTATATATTGCTGATATATTTGCATCCTTCCATTCGTTTGGTAACTGTCCTAGTCTGAGGCTGTTATTATAGATTATTGCTAATGGCTTGCTTAATTCTTGCGATAATTCTTTCAATATTCTTGGATGTATCCCATCTGGTCCCAGAGATTTGTTTTGATTTAGCTTCAATAGTCTGATCTGAATTCCTTCTGCTAATACTTCTAGATCCTCTAGTTCATGTTCTATTACCAGGTCTTCAATTCGTGGAATCTTTCCTTGTGGCTCATTGTGAAGACGCTAGAAAAGAATTCTGCAAGTACATCCGCTTTCTCTGCATCTGTTGTTGTTGTTGTTCCATCTTTCTTCTCCAAGTTTGGGACACCATTTCTTGTTTTTGAGCGTCTCGCAATGTAGTCCCAGATTATTTTAGGGTTAGTTTTCGCCTTGTCGGCAATGTCTTTCTCGTGCACTATCTGTTTCTGTCTTGTTGCTGTCCTTACTTGATTTCTCAGGCGAGTATACTTTTTATAATTCTCTTCTGTTCTAGATTCCATGTATCTTGTCCACATTCTATGCTTCTTCTTCACAAGCTCCCTGGTTTTTATGTCAAGTGGCATTCTGTTTTTAGATTTTGTTGACTTTGTTCTCTCTGGTATATTTTTTTCAACTGTGTCTTCCAGTACTAGACAGAAGCGCTTCCACTGTTTGTTTATATCATCTTTGCAGTCCTCTAGAAATTTGCTCCAGTCCATGTCAAGATCTTTCTTCATCTGTGCGTAGTTTCCAGCCGAGTAGACTTTTTTCTTTAAATTATTTATTGGTGTGTAGCACTTGAAGTTGAAGTCAATCATGGAGTGGTCACTCTTTCCCAGTGGGCTGCAAATCATTATGTTGGTAATCATATTTTCTTCATTTGTCAGTACCAGATCTAGTGTATTTGCCCTCTGTCCTAACCTTCCTCTTGTTGGCTCTAGAATGTGTTGCGTTAAGAAGCTTTCAGTTATAGTATTGATGAAAACTTCTCCTTTCTTGTTTGTAGCTGTCTGTGCTTTCCAATCAATGGATGGATGGTTAAAATCTCCCATGAGTAGAATGTGTGAATAATCCCGATTTCTGCATATTTCCTTTATTGTTTTGTTTATTTTGTCATCATTTTCTTCTGTACTTGTGTTAGGGCTTCTATATACAACTCCTATCAGCATTTTGTCCCTTTTTTCCAGTTTAACTGTTATCCATGCAGCTTCACTCAGTTCTTCGTTTATAATTTGTTCTTCTGCAGAGATATTCGCCTTCACATACATCAAGACTCCTCTTCCTTTGTTACTGGTTAAGTTCTTGTGGATCATGATGTAACCGTCTAAGGTATATAACGCGGGTAGGATGTCCTTGCTTTTCTTCGGCTTAACCTCTGTGATGAATATTATGTCATACTTCTCTTCTTCAACCAAGTGTCTGAGCTCATTCATTTTGTTTGACAGACTATCTGCATTTAGGGATAAAATGTGTAGTCCCTCCACACTGTGCAAATGTGTTGGTGCATTTGGTGCAATTAACGTATTTACAGGTTTCCTCGTCTTTTTGAGGCCTACCTCACTTCTTTTTTCTTTACCTTCTTCAGAGTCCATGGAGGGCCCCGAACCTGATAGAACCACTCCCCTTCTGATAAAGGGCTGTGTTCGGTAATTTCTTATCTCTCTGCCCGCATGTGGGCATATACAGCTTATTTCAATTGTATTAACAATTATTTAATCTCTTTTTCAGACATATATTCGATCGAACCAGAAAGAATATGAAAAACTATCGACAGGAATCTTCTGAACGGTGCAAAATCAAACGCGTCGTGACAGCGCTCATATGCATGCTTCGGAAGTGATCGGAGATTCACATTTTACAGAAAAATCAAGCTGTAATGCATGGTTGGATGAAAGGTATAACCTCACACGCTGAAAGTTGTGTATATGGTGTATATACGTTTTGCTTGTTTCACTGTTATGTGACTTATGCAATAAATCAATAAATCATCAAATGCCAAAAGCTGTACATGTGGATAATGCATATACTGGATACACTGGAAGCAGGAACTATTACGACCGTTTAGCTAAAATTCTACCTCTATCGGAAACAGTGTTTATTCAATCAAAGCAGATATATAAAAAAAGTGCATGGGTTGTGTCGGTATTATTCTGTGGATCTGGACGTTACTGTGTGATAGCATGGCGGATATATGTGTGCGACTTCATCAATGTCCCCAGTAACTACATGTGGATCCTCTATCCCCAAAATATGTGAATTTGGTACTCACAAAAGTGGATATTCCTGTTTCTGGTGTTGGTAGTGAGACATTTGGGGACTATATTCAGACACTATATACATTATGAGTAGTGGTCACATACATGTATTGTCCTCAAAGGAAAACAATTCTCGGACTATTTTAAATGCGTTGAAAGAATGTTATGTTCTTAATGCTATGTATCATATATATATACATGTATTTGGATTGGTTTAATGTTTAAATCATCTGTTTTGATTAAAATTCATTCAGGACAATTAATCTTTTGTCAATCATTCTAGCGAAAGAATAATGGGTATCCTATTTTAACATTGATCTTATCAACATGTAACACTGGTGTTATTAAGAGTTAACATCAGTGGGATCCTATTCTAACACCAGTGTTAAAATTTGGGGTTCTTAACACCAAAATGTGTTAATTTTCTGTTACATGTGTTCAGAACACATGTTTGTGTTGAACTATTTTTAACACCAGTGTTAACTATTTTGAACACTAGCGTTAAAGTTTTTAACACTGGTGTTAAAAATTTGAACGCTAGTGTAAGTAATTTTGAATGCCATTATGTGTTAAAAAAATTAACACCAATTTGAACACATTAATGTGTTAATTATCTGTTCGTGTTCAAATAGTTAACACATGGATTTACAGTGGACTGCATGTGTTAATGGGTTTGTCGATACGGCACGCGTTAATTCGTCGATTGCTACCACGGGAGGATCCTTCCTCGGCGGCACTCGTGTCGTATATATTGACAATCCCATTAACAGACTCGTGTCGTTCTGTGTATTGAGGTAAGTGTGATGCGGTATACTTTTTATACATGTCAACCTGATGCTCCTTCGTTGGGTCAGAAGATCCATTTGATGGTCAAGAACATTAAAACTGTCAGAAAACAATGAATTAACAATGTCGTTAGTTTGGTCATATCGCAGCATCTTTACGCAATCATCCATATAACAATGTCCCGGAATGTCAACGCACGTCTCAACTGTGATGGATGCTCAACGCAAAGTAAACGACATCCACATTTTCTCGCATAATTATATTATGCGCCTTTCAAATAGCCCCGAATAGGACAGACACCGCATTTATATTTGTTCTGGGAACGCGCGGTACTTCAGAACTGGTTTATATGTGTTCGACAGTTTTCCATGTTTCATGTGAATTCTCTATGAGTCGGGAATATCCAAAATTTTCATATTTTCCGAGGCTAAGCTGACATCAATTCCGCAAATTACCCGCAAAGGCCTCATCGTAGTGAAACACAACAATGAGTTCCAACTTAAAAATTGGATTTCTTGTATTAACTTCGGCTCTGTGCGTTGCTGTTGTTCATACGTATTCATCTGGCGCCCCAGCGAACTGGGTTTGTGCACAGCAGCTGCCAGCATGGCCAAAGGACCAACCTATACACTGGGAGAGAAGAGGTCCAAGATACCGTGTGTTTCGCCAGGCAAACCCAGCTCGTAACCCTTACAGGATTACTGTGAGCGGACGAAGGTTCAACAGATATGATCCAGTTATCGGTGAGTGTAAAAAAAAAATTCAAGAGATCATTTACGACAAAAACCGTTTATTATTTGTCCCATTTCATTAACGTCAACATAATAATAGCCTTATGCGTTTACTTAAAATTATGTATTCCCCGAACGTTCTCTATTGACTCTGGGGTATAAATGATGGTTTTCCCGTTCCAAGCCGGACAATTTCACTCCCGATACCAGTGAATATAAAACCAGATAAAAAGTAAGAACAATTCAATTCAATTTATTAGTATTCTGATAAACAAAATAGATATAACAGAAACATAGTTATTGCAAACGTCGATGCAAATATAATTTAGTTTTGCATGAATGCACTTTTAGATATAATATAGTTGTGTATACAATAGTGTCTTGATCTGTATATAATTATATTTATATTTTATCTAATAGATATATAGGGTTATTATTATTAATTTCGGCGTAATGGTTACGTGTTCGGTCAATGGATATGGATTTTGAATGGTTTAAGTGATTCAGCCTCAAGAGGAATCAGATTGTAATACTTGTGGCGCTTATCAAACAAGAAGCAACTGTCTTATAATTAGACTGCATGCCTCCATTCGCGATCACCCACATAACCTTAGAACATTTCCGTGACGTCATCCATTGTTTGTAGCAGGTGTCTATCCTGACGAATAGACACAATGGGCTTGTTGTATTGCTGTGTAATTGACACAAGTGTTGGATATCTGGGTGTGACAATTGGATATTATGGATATCCAACTGTTGGATATTACAAATATCCAATTGTTGAGACAATAAGTCAGACACTTGGTTCGATTCAAGTCGTCGCGACCATTATGGTGGGGCTGGGGTGGGAGGGGGTATTACACACAAACACACAGCAGTATCAATTTAGAAAATGCATTATAACGCCAATGTAAGTTATCCATTGAGGTCCGGTGACCGACCGTTATTAACTACAAATATCTTTAGGTCATTGGATGTGTTGCGAAACGGTATGTCGTGATTAAAATAAGATTGGCCAACTATGCACTCCCGAGCATTCAATAAAAAGATTGGTCCACTTATAAGCGTTACTGATATGTCACACCAAGTTTTCTTTCAACAAACAAATGCAGGGACGTATCGACATAAAATGCGGGGAGGCGACACACCATGCCAAATATTTAAATGTTGATAATCCAAATCAGTTTGTATAATGCCGAGTACGCCGAGAACTTAATTGGAATAGTTACGTTGATTACATGGACTTTCATAAAATGTTAAGATTTGCAAGTCAAAATGCGGAAATTGAAGATCGTTTTACACAGGCAACGACTACTATATATTTACAGTAAATAAACCTCATTCGATAACTTACGTTGGTCAAGAACCGCTTGTAAATTCAACTTCGAATTCATGGAATAAATAAATCCGATAAGCAGTAATACGAAAACGGCTCCTCGAAAGAATTTATATTGTTTTTTATTCCAATATTAACGGAAAACATCAGTTGGATCATCGGCCGGATCGTCATTTATCTCCGGGCGCTTGTGGTATTTATTTCGCTTATAAAACGGACGCCATGTTGATAACATATTACAATGTAATATCCATTTAGATAACGTCGACACAGAAAGCTTAGAAAATTACACGTCACGTTTTCAACCATATATGTCATATTCATGTTCACGTTCGTTCGTGTGTTTTCGGTCCACATTCTGAAAGTTTTGGAGAGAAATTAGCAAACAAGTGCAACGTACGCCGCGTTGTATTTTGTGACGTGCGCATACTGTAACTGAGTTATACTCAGCCTATGATACTGGCAAAATTCACTCTTCTCACCCGTGCTGATATGGAAATGAGTAGCTGTAACACATGAAACTGTGATAATATGAGACCAGGGGCTGTTTTCAACTAATATCTGCAATTCAATTCAATTGTTTATTCTCGTCACTCAAAATTACATGGGTATTGAGACATTTAACATATTTACATGACATATAGTTATATACATTATATACATGGGGCAGGCGGGATTATTGCAATATGTACCATGCATACATGCCGTATATAATTATCCAACAGCGATAATAATCTTACTCTGTTGTTATTAGCGCTGATATAAATACCCTCGATTGAGCTTTTAAAAAGTATTCTCTCGGTTTTTAGTACTATCTGCACAGGGTTACCAAGCTTCAGTTGGGTCCATCTGGGTTACTCCGTTCTGGGCATTCGAACACAATCGTGGATTCGTGAAAATTTCTAAAATTCGATGTACCTGTTTTCTCCCAGAAAATCGCATTAAATACTTTTTAGATGTTTTCGTGGTACTCTCCACGATTATGAATCGATGGGTTGTAAGTTTCAATAAATTTTCGTTATCAAGAATATATATTAGTTTGATAAGTTAGGCGAATTGGGCCAGGGTGGTCGAATTTGCCACGTGTGCTGAGATTTTTCATTTTCGGCTCGGGATTATTTCTGCCTGTTTGCCCGTTGATTTTGTGTTTACACGTGTAAATGGCACTGTCTGATGGTACATTATGCATACACTGTGAATGAGGTTGCTTGTGTTACAAATCATTTGATTAATATGAGTCATTGATCTGTTGATAAGACTACTCATAGACAGTCATATAAATATATATATGTATAACACAACAACATTTTGGTTTACACATTAGGAAATGATACAATAATGGTTGCGTAACAAACAATTAATTCGACTGGAGCCTACAATGGTAAAATCAGACAATGTCTGTCATGTTACTAATAATATTAGTAAATGGGGAGGGGCAATTATCTCCATTTCTTTATAAAGGGAATGCCGGAATAATAAATAAGTTGATTTGTCTACATTTACCACAAGGTCAGGAGTGTATCGGTCATAATATTAAGGGTCACATCAGGGACATGTCAGACCAACACACATGACATGCATCCCACTGAAAGGTCCCACTTATGGGTTAGCGTACGCATATCACCTGTGTAGGTAAGACATTTCCCATTTGTGCCACTGATGACTATCTCATATGTTCTCAGTAATCACATCAACAACAACAACAACAACAACCTAGACTCAGTTTAATTTAAACTCTCTGCTTACAAGCTTAATGAACTCACACAACTTTCTCAAGTGCACTGCATCGTTATTATTAAGTATTTCACTCATTACTATAGTGTTTGGTCTTTGATTAACAAAGTTTGTCAAAAGTCGTTGGCGGGCCTTTGAGAATTTTTGACATTCTAACAGATAGTGGAATTCATCGCCAATTTGGCCCGATTGACATAATGGGCATTTTCTTTTATTTATCTCCAATCCACTCCAACGACCGGTTTCAACTGGCAATTTATGATTTCCAGTTCTGAATTTGCATAGAGGAATTCGATTACCTTCATTCAACCTATTCAGATAAGTTTCAAATGACATGTTATGTTTGAAAATTCGATAGATTTTACCGCGACTTGAATTATTAATGGTTGATTCACACCTATGTCTAAACTGATTAATGAGGATGCACTTAATATATGCTGTGAATTGGTCAGTATTTGTGATATGGTTACAGTTCCACATATGGCTCTGCCCTGATTGGTTAAGTATATCCTTAACTTTGTCAAGCCATGAAAACTTGTGTTCTGTATTTACTGTATTGTCCATTATGGATCTGCATAATCGGAATAGTACATTTTGGTAATGTTCTTGCTCGCTGTTGACAACCTTGCACCAATATTTAATCATTTTTGTACTAATGTGGATATCAACCGGTAATACACAAGTTTCACTATAAATCATGAAGTTAGGGGTTGAGGGTTTTAGCTTCAAGATATGTTTGATGAATTTTCTCTGGACAGTCTCCAAAACATCATTATTCCCAAAACCCCAGATCTCACTTCCATACAGAAGGATAGGGAGAACATGCGAATCAAATAAATCCAATTGATTACTTATAGTCAATGAATGTTTCCTTGCTTTTCCTATTATTGTGTACATTGCTCGAGTGGCTTTTTCCGCTAAAATATTCTTTGCCGAAATAAAAGATCCTGTTCTACATAAAGTGATACCAAGATATATAAATTTTGTAACTACGTCAATTTTCTGGCCTTTAAAATATATATATATTTTTTTATAGTGAGTTTTTTGAGAAACACATAATTTTGGTCTTTTCCACATTCACTGTCAGTTTCCATTTGTCACAGTATTCCTCAAACCGGCCAAGCAGATATTTCAAGTATCTTGTACTTTCGGCCATGAGTACTGTATCATCGGCATATAATACAATGAAGATTTTTATGTACTCATTGAGTGTTTTCTCTATTTCATTATTGATAGTGCTCAGTGCGTTAATTTTATGTGCTTGTAAGTATGTTTCGAGGTCATTAAGGTACAACGAGAAGAGCAACGGTGATAAACTGTCACCTTGCCTGACCCCTGCAAGACATGGGAAGTAGGTTGATTGCTCACTGCCAATTTGTACGCGGGATTTTACTTGACTATACATGTTAGTAATTATTCTGAATATTTTCCCATTAATTCCTGTTTTAATAAGTTTGTACCATAGGCCTTGTCTCCATACTGTGTCAAATGCTTTTTGGAAGTCAATAAATTCACAGAATAATCTCTTTTCCATCCTCTTGCTAAGTTCGAACAATACATAGAGGGCAAAGATGTTGTCTGAAGTGGAGTAATTTTTACGAAAGCCAGCTTGGTTTGGTAAAATAATTTCATTTTCTTCTGTGAATTTGTTAAGTCGAATGGTTAAGATGTTTGTAAAGAGTTATCCTAAGCAGCTGATAATTGTTATAGGTCTATAGTTATTCGGATTTGTGGCATCACCTTTATTTTTATATATTGGAACAATTGTTCCAGTAACCCAGTCTTCCGGTATTTGCCCGGTATCTAGTATAATGTTAAACATTCGGCAATAAACATTTAGTAACAGTTTGGAAGATGCTTTAATGTATTCGTTCTGTACACGGTCATGTCCACAGGACTTACAATTTTTAAGTTGTCTTATGGCAAATGATACTTCATCCTGTGAAATAGGTCTATTGAGATCATCTTCGGTATCTGTGCTAAATTCTTTAGTGATATAATTTTCTATTTGTGGGTCATTGGTATGTGTTGTGGCATTAATTTCTTTGAAGTATTCACTGAATATCTCGAGATTTACCCCACTATGGGATCGGGGTTTAAAATCTTTCATTTTTTTCCAAAAATTTTAGGTTCAGATTTTTTCATTGAAGCTAGCTCTTGCGATATTAATGCTCTATGTGATTTGATTGCTCCATCCATTTCACATTTATAGACATGGCATGCATGTCGCATATTTTGTTCTGTGTGGTTATTTCGTTTGGTTTTATGTTGTCGGGTCGCTTGTCGGTATCTTACTCTGGCAGTCTGACAGGACTTGTTAAACCATGCTTTATGTTTACTATTCCTGGCTGCTTTCTTATTTGGGGGGATCTTACATGTATATGTTCCCAGTGTTTTTTCAGCGGACGAAACCAAAATGTCAGTCACTGAGCTAACTATGTTATTCAACTGGTCAGTACTAGTAAAATTTGTATAAGCGGCGGTTAACATATTGCTGAGTGTCAAAATTTTATCGTAATTAAAATTTGCTACAAACTCCATTTCACTATTTTGGTCCCATGTTTTTTACGCGAGATGGTATTATAGCGGACTCGATATTGCGTAAATTTTGGGGGGATCGGTCTATATCTTCGAGGTGTAGCACCGTTTTGATTGGGCAGTGCATATCTGAGGCAATATTGGTGTAGTCAAGTACAACAAAGTTCTCAATAATGGGTAGGGCAGCTGCAGAACATAATGTGTAGTCAACGACAGATGCATCACGGCATGTAAGTTTTCCAACACCCTGATCCTCACCAGTCCTGCCATTTAGTATAATCCAGCCATTACATAGGCATTTTTCTAACAGTGTTTTCCCGTATTGGTTTATGGTGGGGTCTTGACTACTTCTATCCACAGGCATATTGGTTAGCTCTAGAAAGACAAATTGGTCAATATTCATATTGATACTTTCAGGAATATTGGGCAGGGGTACTTCATCTATATCTATGCCAGTTTCAGATGCAGTTCGTGCATTCAGATCCCCAGTAAGAAAAATATAAGGGGTTCGATTCATGAGTGTCAAATGCTCATCTTCGATTTCAGTGAAGGCTTCTTTTTATGTATACCTACTACCTTCTGGTGGAACATAAATGGCTCCAATTATTACATGGAATCCAAATGACGAGTCTTGTCTTGTGATTTCAACCCAGCTAACAAATTTAGATTTTGTTTCAATCATGTTACAGGAGTTCAAAAATTTATCCTTTATGCCAATTACAATGCCACCAGATCTACAAGTAGAGATTTTAGTCCGGTTCTTCATGTAAAATTTGAAGCCTGGCAGCTCTGGCTGGTCGCAGTCATCGGTTTTGGTATCAACAAAACAAAGTACATCATGTTTATTGCATAGCACTTGGAATTCTGGGTATTGCAATCTTTTCTGGAGTCCACACACATTTATCGTGAGTATCTGTAGGTTACATGGGGATTTAACAGGCGCACAATATTTGGCATATCTATTGTCCATGGGGAGACATTTTTCATATACTGGGGTATTTATACATTTGTGTGTGTTTGGATTATTGTCACATACCTGGATATATTCAGTATTACTTGGGTTAAACATTTCCCCTTTAAGAGCAGCTGATCTTGGTGTATCACCAGTAGATTCAGGCATACATATTTTAGAGGTTAAATCACAATAAAAAGTGCTATCATGTTCAGGGATACTGTATTCAATTTTGTTGGGGATATTGCCATGTACATTTTTATCTTCGTTTGTATTTGGGTTGAACAATATTTCCCTGGCCTCTTTAAGAGCGTCTGATATACCAAAGGCATCATGAGATATGCATTTGTTTGTAGTTTTACTGCAGTCATATTGTGTAAATTGGTCATGTTAGTTGTATAAATCTGACAAACTATCGTTTTTGTCTTGGGGAAAATTCAATTGGGGAGGTTTCACCTTTCCAAAGTTCACTATTCTATCGCGAGTAATATTATATTCATATTCGTCTTCATTATTTTGGTTTGTTTTCTCCGCGTCAGTATTATGTGTACTAGTATAAGGTGAGAAGCGTGACGTCGATTCAACACCACTTATCATTTTGTGTGTGGGAATTCCCCGCGCGTCAAAACAACGATGGTCCACTTGTGGAGAGTGGCTAAAATGCAAGCTTGGCGCCAAGCTTGGCAGTTTTTAAGGCAGGTGACTAAAAGACAAGCTTGGCGTTTTCAAATTTTTAAAAAGCCTTTTAAACGCTGTTTTCGGGTGAATTATGCGGGAATAGCACCAGTTAATTACTTATATGGCCCATTTTCGTAAATTAATCGACAATAGTGGCAGTAATGTCCCCGATTGGTTGGTTAATAGGGGGCGTGGTCACAAAATCAAAACATCGTCTTTTTACGCAGATTTCTTGTCGGTTTTTGGTCGATTTCTCTTTTTAAACATCAGTTGGACTAAGTTTTTTATTCGAAACATGTTGAATGGTTATCATTTATCACTCTCATAGTCGAGCTTGGCGGTTTTGAACATTATATGCGAAGAATTTTTGACTTTTAGATGACCGACCACCAAACCGCCAAGCTCGAATAAAAAATCAAAATATTAAGCTGAATTTTCGCTGATTTCTCGTTTCTAAAACACGTTCCATCTAGTTTTTATGTAAAAACGTGTAAAATGATTATCATTCTTCACAAATATAATCGGGCTTGGCGGTTTTGAACATTATATACAAAGAATTTTTTACTTTTAGATGACCGACCACCGAACCGCCAAGCTCGAATAAAAAATCTAAATATTAAGCTGAATTTTCGCCGATTTCTCGTTTCTAAAACACGTTCCATCTAGTTTTTATGTAAAAACGTGTAAAATGATTATCATTCTTCACAAATATAATCGGGCTTGGCGGTTTTGAACATTATATACAAAGAATTTTTGACTTTTAGATGACCGACCACCGAACCGCCAAGCTCGAATAAAAAATCTAAATATTAAGCTGAATTTTCGCCGATTTCTCGTTTCTAAAACACGTTTCAGCTAGTTTTTATGTAAAAACGTGTAAAATGATTATCATTCTTCACAAATATACTCGAGCTTGGCGGTTTTGAACATTATATACGAAGAATTTTTTACATTTGATGACCGACCACCGAACCGCCAAGCTCGAATTTTAAATCAAAATATGAAGCTGAATTTCCTGAGATTTCTCGTTTGTAAAACATGTCCCAGCTATTTTTCTTGTAAAAATATGTAAAATGATTATCGTTCTTCACATATATACTCGAGCTTGGCGGTTTTTAACATCGTGTACTTAGAATTTTCGACTTTTATATGACCGCTCACCGAACCGCCAAGCCAATGCAAAATGATACCCAGACCAAACCGAGGCAAAATGATACCCACCAAATATTGTCAACGTGTACCCATTAATGATCGTCCATGCAACTAATCAAACTCGTTCAATTATGTTATATTCTTGTTTCGATGTAGCATTGTGATTTAAATGGCACGTATATATAAGATAAGTTAGTCGTGTGTGGAACGGTCACAATGATAATATACATGAATTCCAGAGGGCAAACTGTAATATAATTTAATTCTCCATCCACATTAAATTATTAGTATTATTATTTGTTTTTTTGGGGGGGGGGGATTTGACCCAGGAGGATTTGAAAGGGCCTGAGACGTCATTTTTTCTTTCTTTTTAGTGTAACATATTTTTATTTCCAACATAACATAATATGCAAATGATACAAAATTAATATGCAAAATAGAAGAGAATCAGAATTCAATTAATCTCAAATCGTCGTACATGTTGACATAACAGAGACATATATATGTCACTCACATCAGTGCTATAATAAATAATATTTAGTAAAATGTCCGAAATGTGATCTCGTAAAGTATAGCAAAATAAACCGACTTGACACATATTTTTGGTTTATATTTTCTCCACACTTCCAATCTGCTCGGGGAGAATGTGGGTAGGGCAGAGGACGGTGTGCCTTTGACCGTTTCTGTAAAGTTGTACCCTCTTAAACATCTTTGTCTTTAAGAAAATAGCAGCGGTGTACTTCTTCACATTTAATCCTGGAAAACATATATTTACATGTAAATGGTTACTATATATGACACACTGAATTTGCATATTATACAAAAGTGATTGGGGCAGTCGCATTGAGATATTTAACATGATTTGAGTTAGGGTGGAACAAAAAGGAAGCAGATAGTGTTGCACTGTGTTCGGGACAGCAAAATGCATAAAGAAGAAACTGAAGAAGGAGAAAGAAAGTAGAAGAGATATGCACGAGACGATGACAATGGTGGGGAATTTTCATTATGTGTTCACAATAAGATTTGGTTGTTGCGTGAGTAAAACTGATGCTCGTATGCGGTTATCGACATGCGTCGGACGCCATGTGTGGGGGGGGGGGGGGTGGGTGGGTCACTCATACTGTAAACAGTTTGCATCCAGTTTCAGCATCAGGATTTGTGTCTATCCCCGAATCCTGTAAAAGACAAAAGGTCAACGTTAAATACACGTTATTGCAATCATATTAGTTAAAAGATAAAATATACGATTTGATACCGTAACTAGATCGTACGAATTTTAACGAAGTCTTAACGTTCGAATTGTGTTAGCATATATATATAAATTATAATGACCGTCTCATATAAAGAGCGTTCACTTTACCGTGACTTCATGTATTTTCTGGGTTTTTTTTGTAAAGTAAGCTGAACAATCATTTGATATCGAATAGGACAACGCATATGTGCCATGAAACTACTAAATCGTAGTGCTATACAACAATTAAATTAGTGACAAATAGAATACATTTATGATTTTATTTGTTGTCGTGGAATGATGTCGACATTAACTATAGTGTTTATATTAGGCCTTTCTAATATCACAATTATTTGCATCACCTAAATGTTTTTTCTTCACAATATACTGTAGAAAAAATATATTATTTGACTTCCCATGAAAAAACGGACCAATAACCGGAGTACAGTTGAATGCTATACACATATGCAATATTATATATTACTCACCATTGCCACTATCTTTCTGGAACTGATGTTGTTCGCTCACCAGCGGGAATTTATAGCAAGAAGGCGTGTCTAAATCAACTCAAACGAAACCCACACCGTCGCACGTGCGTGTCATCGTTAACACTTCGCATGATCGGCGGCATGTACACAAAAGTGACGAGTGTTCTGCGGGGAAGCAAAAAAAAAACAACCCTATCAAAACAGCGGCACATAGACGTGTCACTGAATAAACAGTTCCACCACTTCACTTACCAATGCACTGTATGGTGTGTTTATGAGCGATAACAGTTTGTCCGATTTAGTAAGCGTCATGAATTGTTTTTAAAGCAATTGCTAGTCAATTGAGCAGTGTCAAAAAAACTAAAACAAATCATGAGTTGGGGTTCAGATTCCCACGTTGAACCAATGCGTTTAGTTTGATAATTCTGACAGAGGGTATGGATCTATAACATAATTGAACAAGTTTGATTAGTTGCATGGACGATCATTAATGGGTACACGTTGACAATATTTGGTGGGTATCATTTTGCCTCGGTTTGGTCTGGGTATCATTTTGCATTGGCTTGGCGGTTCGGTGAGCGGTCATATAAAAGTCGAAAATTCTAAGTACACAATGTTAAAAACCGCCAAGCTCGAGTATATATGTGAAGAACGATAATCATTTTACATATTTTTACATGAAAAATAGCTGGGACATGTTTTAGAAACGAGAAATCGACGGAAATTCCGCTTCATATTTTGATTTTTAATTCGAGCTTGGCGGTTCGGTGGTCGGTCACCTAAAAGTAGAAAATTCTCAGTATACAATGTTCAAAACCGCCAAGCTCGACTATGAGAGTGATAAATGATAATCATTAAACGTGTTTTCAGATGCAAACTATGTGTAAATGGTGTTTAAGAAGAGAAATCGGCCAAAAATCGACAAGAAATCGGCTTAAAAAAGCGAGGTTTTCATTCGGTTAACACACCCCCTATTAACCAGCCATCGGTCATCAAAATGTCCAAAATTCTTGATATAAAATATTAAAAACCGCCAAGCTCGATTATATTTGTGAAGAATGATAATCATTTTACATGTTTTTACATGAAAACTAGCTGGAACGTGTTTTAGAAACGAGAAATCGGCCGAAAATCAGCTTTATATTTTGATTTAAAATTCGAGCTTGGCGGTTCGGTGGTCGGTCATCTAAAAGTCAAAAATTCTTCGTATATAATGTTCAAAACCGCCAAGCTCGAGTATATTTGTGAAGAATGATAATCATTTTACACGTTTTTACATAAAAACTAGCTGAAACGTGTTTTAGAAACGAGAAATCGGCGAAAATTCAGCTTAATATTTAGATTTTTTATTCGAGCTTGGCGGTTCGGTGGTCGGTCATCTAAAAGTCAAAAATTCTTTGTATATAATGTTCAAAACCGCCAAGCCAGATTATATTTGTGAAGAATGATAATCATTTTACACGTTTTAACATAAAAACTAGATGGAACGTGTTTTAGAAACGAGAAATCGGCGAAAATTCAGCTTAATATTTTGATTTTTTATTCGAGCTTGGCGGTTCGGTGGTCGGTCATCTAAAAGTAAAAAATTCTTTGTATATAATGTTCAAAACCGCCAAGCCCGATTATATTTGTGAAGAATGATAATCATTTTACACGTTTTTACATAAAAACTAGATAGAACGTGTTTTAGAAACGAGAAATCAGCGAAAATTCAGCTTAATATTTAGATTTTTTATTCGAGCTTGGCGGTTCGGTGATCGGTCATCTAAAAGTCAAAATTTCTTTGCATATAATGTTCAAAACCGCCAAGCTCGACTATGAGAGTGATAAATGATAACCATTCAACATGTTTCGAATAAAAAAATTAGTCCAACTGATGTTTAAAAAGAGAAATCGACCAAAAACCGACAAGAAATCTGCGTAAAAAGACGATGTTTTGATTTTGTGACCACGCCCCCTATTAACCAACCAATCGGGGACATTACTGCCACTATTGTCGATTAATTTACGAAAATGGGCCATATAAGTAATTAACTGGTGCTATTCCCGCATAATTCACACGAAAACAGCGTTTAAAAGGCTTTTTAAAAATTTGAAAACGCCAAGCTTGTCTTTTAGTCACCTGCCTTAAAAACTGCCAAGCTTGGCGCCAAGCTTGCATTTTAGCCACTCTCCCACTTGTGTGACATTGTTATTAAATGACCCATTGTTGGCGGATAATTCGGGAACGTACGGTACTTTAGAGTCCAACTCATAGGTAATTCCAGCTGAGTCCAACTCATAGGTAATCCCAGCTGAGCGTATCGGGGCAACCGGTTCACTAGTGGCGGTCGAATGCACGTCTTTATTGCACGAGCGCAATTTACGATAAGATTGGGACTCAATGATATCATCCGCGTACAATGTTTCTCGTGCTTGTCTTATAACGTTAGAGATACAAACATGAGAGTTTGTTTTAACATTGTTTACGCACGATTGGTTATAGCTTGCAGGTGATTTGTCTGTCGCATCACGAGCACAATCAGTTTCCAGTGGGCTCATCTTAATGTTATGGCAATCAATTCTGTTTTCATAACACGTACCCGGGGCGTGGCCTTGCATTGATGTCACTGGGACTTTATTATTATTTCTAAATGCGTATTTATCCACGTGGTCGCAGCGCACACATTGTTGTTTTAAATTGGCCGCAAATATCTTACTGTCACGGCATGTCGTTATAAGTGGGGTGAATATATTTGATTTCAGCGGAGCAGAAAAATCACTGTCACTAGAGCTGAGTTTTTTCTTGTGATAATTAGATTAATTGATTAGGTATTTTATTGGTTCAATTGTGTTATTTACTTATCTTGTTATCTGCCACAATGTTATTTGACCAGAGAAGGTGTAAAATAATCACTCTACTTATTAATAGAGTTTCAATAAAAGGCTTTATTAACAATAGGCATTTGTACTGGCTATCATTTGAGTAACTCGGGAACACCAAAAAGCATTCCATTATTACAGAGAGGATCTACCCGAACAAGAGTTGATAAAGTGTTAAATGTTTATTATCCAAGGCTTTATTAACAATAGGCATTTGTACTTGCGATCATTTGAGTAACTCGGGAACAACAAATCTTTCATAAACATTTAACACTTTATCAACTCGTTTTATATACATGTAACTCTCGACCGGGTAGATCCTCTCTGTAATAATGGAATGCTTTTTTGTGTTGCCACCTTTAATGTAGAATACAAAGTCACAATATTTCTTTTGGCAAACAATCAGCTGGCACTGTATTTGTTTATATCACACACTGGTCTGTCTCAATGATAATGTCACCATTATTGTTCCTGTATTATGTCGTAACACGGGTCATCCAGAATGGCATCAATGGTACTCCTTTTATGTTTGAATGTACTTTTTATTTCAAGAATTCCATCACCACAGCACATGCAATACACAAGCCCATCTGGGCTTGCCCCGATGATAGGATGATCAGGACGCCGAAACTATTCTACTTTGTTTTCCAGAGATCTCTTTGTCAACATTTTGCTCGTTAACGGGCTGGTCAGTTTGTTCACAAAAGAAACACAATTTTAGAAGCTTTTCCTTTGTGTAACTAGTCGTAGTGATTCCCCTTTTCCTCAGAAATTCTCGCAATTCGACAACATTCAAGCTACTAAATCTATTCATTGCGTTCGAATCTGCCATATTGATAAAACTGTTTACAAATAGAACCCTGTATTGCCGGTCACGTGACGCTCATTTCCGCCTCCAACACAGAAGAGCTCGCGTTTTCTGGTAACCCGGGAATCGTCTATTGGAGACATTCATTTATGCGCCCAACAACAACGTGTTAATCAATTAGATTAAAGCGTGGGGTAAGCTAATCGCCGACAAAGACAATATCATGCTTGGGGTAATAGATTATATAAATTCATTTTTCAAAGTGTGTTTATTACACAATCAATATTAACATGATTTGCTTCTTTCTGGTATCTGGTGTCTGACATCTTGAACCACCATACGGTCAGAAATGTTCTAAGTAAGATAGACACCTCGGTGGTATTGGATATGCGGGAGAAAAAACCTGCTTGTTTGTTTCACCCGCATATCCAATACCAACTCGGTGTCTATCTATAACATAACATATCAATAGATGTTTACAGGGGTATACCATATATATTCAACGGTATGAGACACGTGATCAGTGGAATAGATCAATTCTTTCGAATTATTTGCTAAAATTCCAACCAATCCAGTTTGTGAAACCCTGTGACAGGAGTATGCATATAACCAGTAGTAAGGGCGGCACTCTGGACTTGAGCAAGGGGGCGGCCCAGAGTGCCCACCGAGGAGAGTGTCCCAGAGTGGCATCGAGGGCAGGGGGTGCCACAGGGTGACAGGGCCAGAGTGTCCAGGGTGCCCCAGAATGACATCGAGGGCAGGGGTGGCACAGAGTGACCACGAGTCCAGGGTGGACCAGATTCCCCACGAATCAGGGTCTTAGTCAAACAGGTTCACAAACCAAATAATCTATTTTGACAGAAAAGTCACACAGTTCGTGAGCATTCCGAGTTCTCGATTTCTAAGGGCAGTGTGGTAGGCGAAGGGTGCCCCCTTCGCTGTACAGACTGGATTTAAAAGAAAAACCGAGAAATAGGTAAGTTAGCGAAATGTGGTACTTTACCAGTGCATTTTTAACAAAAGCGAAAGTCTTCGAATATATATTCGAGGACGGTAGCATTGTGAAATGTGCAATCGTATGTAAGTGTATTGTTTGGCATATATTATGCTGTTTGTATTGACAATGGTAATACAATACAATAAAACTTTCCCGAATCAAATTGGTTTTTTATTTACAGAAATATGATGATTTATTGGTAAAACAGAAACACAAAAAGAAACTAAAATGACGTTCGGCAATTGTTTGGACTAAGACGCTGTTATGTCGTCAACAACGTCCGCGCGTTTTATATATAAGTGATATTCGGTGACGTTATCGTTTTGCGTAACTGACCATAGAAAACACAGCGCGTTAATTTTTTTTATTTGTTCGTTGTTGAATATAATTTTCTGTTATACTTTGCGTGCATGGGCTTTCGATTCAAGAGTATCCGTAAATCGTTCGTATTTTTCACTTTTCTATAGCAATGTTCGAGTATTCGTTACGATAATTTATGTGGCCCTGAAAAGGGCCGTTTTTGGGGATCTCAAAAGAACCCGTAAGCTTTATTAGAGTTCGAATAAACCTGCATGTGATCCGCAGATCGACGCAACCAAACGGCACAATTACAGGGCTGAGCTGTTTCAATACTCCAGATTGGCATGAATGCATAAGCCCTCTGTCCGAGAATAAAATGATGGGTCGCTGCAGCATGGTGCTTGTCAGTTGTAGCATTAGTCGGATGTACCAAGTAATTTGGTATATCTGGAACATTGCTGTGACAACCTTCTGAAACTGTGTAAGTTTTCTGCTAGCAATCCGACTGTATATCTGAAGATGCCAAAATAGGTATCTTCAGTTCCCAATACAGCCAAACTCAATGCCCGCCATACCATTTGATGCTCTTCGCCAAATACGCCCTTTAACCGTAAACATAGTTCCATCAAACATTTGTAAAGATTTTCGTAATCCATTATGGACTGAATGACAAATGGAAATGTGTATTGACTTTTATATGAATCGCGCGGGCGTCGTTGACGACGTAACAGCGTCTTAGTCCAAAAAATCGCTGAACGTCATTTTAGTTTCTTTTTGCGTTTCTTTTCTTAACGATAAACCATCATATTTCTGTAAATAAAACACCGATTTGATTCGGGAAAGTTATATTGGTACACCGACCAAAGTGTGACAAATTAATTCAAATATAAATTATTACTATATACTTTACCATTTTCTACGTGAATATCGATGGGCAGATCAGTGTACCGATTTTGTGCCGATCGGCACATCGATTAACCTCGAATAACACGGTGCTTGGGTGATTATTTTCGACAGAAAAGTAACACAGTTTGTGAACATTTGGAGTTCTCGGCTTCTAAGGAAGTGTGGTAGGCGAAGGCCACGCCCTTCAGTGTCATTAGAAGCCGTGAAATAGGTAAGAAATGTGTTACTTTACCAGTGCATTTATAACAAAATCGAAAGTCTTAGAAAATATATTCGAAGACGGCAGCGTTGTGAAATGTACAATTTTATGTAAGAATAATTCTTTAGTGTAAATTATGCTGTTTGTATTGATAATGGTAATACGCTACAAATAAAACTTTCCCGAATCAAATGGGTGTTTTATTTACAGAAATATAACGATTTATTGGTAAAAAAAAACCACAAAAAGAAACTAACATGACGTTCAGCGATGTCTGGGACTAAGGCGCTGTTACGTCGTCAACGACGCCCGTTCGATTCATATATGATGAGGCGCGGTGCGATGTCGTCGTTATTCTCTAGCTGCGAGTGGAGCGAACAAGTCAGATTTTATTTGGCTTAATTAGTTCCTCGTCAGCTAGAGCGTCTACACGAGTGAGTTGTGCGGTCGCGACCCAGGTTGTAACTGCCCTCGTGGAGACGCCAGACTGAGATGGTTTTGGATTAGGCTCAGGACGGATTATGGAGCTAATCCCTGAAGCCGCGTTGGCCGCTATACAGAAAAGCCAGTTAGTTGACGCTGTTAGTTGGTCTCTCCAAGCTAACAGGGGCTCTCTGGTTCTCTGTATATAATTCAGGACAGAAGAAGCTGGTACCCAGAAGTCTTCTGCTGCGAACAGGAACGACGCCAAGACCCGCTGTAACATGAAGAAGGGGCCTCCCAAAAGAAAGACACCCTCACAGAAGAGAAGGGACGCTGCCAGACGGGCTAAATGGAAGAAGCAGAAGGGGTGACTGTAGATCGGCCAGTCGCCCCTCCCCGTGTGGCTCAACCGTCCAAAGTCATAGCCGGCGGGTCGAAGTTGTCTGAGAGACGCCCAGACGACTCGACCCGCATGGAGACTGACGACATAGCACCAACTAGCAGGGATTCCGTGGATCTGCCGGAGGTCCCTGCTGTCGTCGTCGAAGCTTGCGGAGACAGGGACGTGGATACCACCCCAGATGTTCCTGCCGCCAGCTTCGACGTGGAACTGGACAGCTTTACACCTCGGACACCGGATTACCAACACATTCCGGTGTCCCCCAGCTCCACCAGCACCAACAACAACACCAGCACAGCCACCACCCGTTCTGATGAAGAAATTGCAGACCTAGTCGCAAAAAGCTGGAAACTCATAGCAGATGCCCAAGCTGAAAGAGAAGAGAATACTAGAAAACGAGCTGAACATAAACAAGAACAAGATCAGAAAGAACTGGCTGATGCGTACCAACAACAACAACAACAAACAGAACAACAAACAGAACTCCAACACAGAAGAAGAAAAAAAAGCCAAGAAAAAGAAATAATGTCTAGATCATTTCCATTTCACCTTCACCAATTCATGCTTATGTATTACCATAACACGTATTTCATTAAAATCAACAGTGGGTTGTAGGAAAGGGGTGCCGCCCCTTTCAAATCTTCCCGGGTCAAATCCCTAACCCCCCATAGTAGTAGTAGTCGTCGTTATTATTCAATATGTTTTCTGAACTGAAGAAGAAGTTTTTATTGAAGTTTTCTGCCGATGTTCGCTTTAAGCATTGCTAGGAAAATGTTCGGGATTCTGCCCAACACAATTTAAGCAAGTGATCAAGACAGGAGTGAAAGAATTCCTGCTAAGTCGGATGTATAGTCCTCCACCATTGACACCGCTTCCAATGTGGATAACCACTGAGACATCTGAGTACGTACCGGAGACACATTGGAAGCTGAAGATTAAAGAGGGAAGACTATACCCGGATTTGTCGGAATTTCTTTGACTCCACATCAATAAACGGCCCTTTCAGGGCCACGGAAATATAGTTGAGATAGCTCTAGAGCATTAGTTACACACTTAGAAATAATAAGCCATATAGGTACTAAACAAAAAAGGTAGTGCCAGTATGTCTGATAGTACCAGACCAACAGGTATTGAGAAGAATTTGGTTCTAAAAATTGATATAGTACCACACCATGTTGGTACTATCCACTCTCGAAACCTGAATGTTAGCCATGTGATGGCATCACGTGATAATTCATTTGGCACTAGCGCGATCTCGGTACCCAAGTGTTACCCACGTGATGGCATCACGTGATAATTCATTTGGTACTAGCCGATCTCGATTAAATGCGGCGTCCGCCCACTTCAAGTTGATACGATTGAGATTTTTTACAGTATATAAAGATGGACGAAGAGACAAACAAACATCAGACTTAGACATTTTATGTTGTGATCGGACTGGGCTTACATGTTGTAGTATATGCCAGTTTAGGTACGTTGTTCGCTCGCTGGGTGGATTTAAGATTAGGGAAGTAACTTCTCTGAAATTCATCAACATATTTTTGTGTGTGTGAAATTGGACCTAACTGTGTGGATTATGGTTGTACATGGACGGGACAAGATGATATATAACCTCCGAAAAAATAACGGGCGTTTACATTATTGAAAGCACTTCAAAGCAGCAATTTTCGGTGAACTGAGCTAGACCAAATTGAAAAGTCATTGAGTGCAGTGTGGTTTAATACATGCACAACACAACAGTATTGTGAATTACAAAAGACAGATACTTAAGTTTCACAACATTATAAACCGCCTAATTAACTCACAAGAGTCAACCACTGGTGACTATGATTACGAGACATCCAATTCTGTAGAGTTATGACGTCACAGATCAGTCATGACTCCTGAGTCAGCAACAAGTTTGATGGCATGTCGCCCAGTTACGAATTCTGCTATTCTTTTGATCGAAACGCCTGTGATGCTGTGATATTGTTCTGATATATTTATGGAATGGTGGATAATCTCGGAGATATGGATCCAATTCTGGGACACACGTTATAACTGAATCAATCGCAAGCTTTTAGTAACGTACTACAGCTATGCTCTAATTGATCACCCCCTTTAACAAGGTTGTAGGGCGTTAATGACAGTCAGACACCGGTTATACCATACCGCCGGTCAACCATGGTCAAGTGGTTGATATGTGGCAACCGCAGATAATCTTTATACAGTCTTATTAATAATATTTTGCGACCACTGCGACCGCACTCATTTTTTACATGGACACCTTGTAAACACCCAGTCCAGCTTTTCATCAGCGCCATGCACCATATTAACTATACACAAAACAATATTTCAATTAATAATTTGTTTACGGTTTAATTAACATTCAAAGTTGGTCACTGACCAACATTCGCAACTACTCGTAATATCGGTGGCCAATGTCGTTAAGGGGGAGGGGTAAATTAGAGCTTAGCTGTATACATACATGAACATGTAGACCATTCCAATGTCCAGATGCTTCATGTTCTTATCAAAACATGTCTGGCTACATGTGTGGTTATCATTCTGAACGATTCGGCCATTTCCGCTTTGCTAGGAAATAACTGATCCATAACTGGAAACCATATTAGCGAAATTCTACATTATATGGCTCTGGTGATCAGGCAATCCACTGACTTGTTGACGCATAGATGCGAATGGAGAATAATTGATTAATTATGGCTTTACCAAACTTTAATATATATTAAATACATTAAACTCTCTTTGTGTTACATGTATCTTAGTATTTGTTCATTTACTAATACAGCGCATTGTAAGTGTACGATAAGCAAAACACTGAACACCGTGGCAATTTTTTTGGGAGAGTGATAATAATTATGGTAACCCATTCATCACCTCCTTGTAGCGACGACTAGTGAGCGCTATAGCGGTATTTTTCAAACAACAGTTTTAATTATCCAAAGTTAATGGTCTCCCCATTTTTGAGTATTTTGCTTATCGCACACTATTTACAAAGGTTTGGGAGTTATCGCAAAGATTTGCTCCCTTGGCTGTAAATGACCGATCGGTCTATTTGAGCATGTCCGGGCAATTATAGATTGATAGGTTGGTCACTCAGACCTGTTTAAGATGTCTGATTTATAATGTTCACAGAAGCCCATTATCGGCAAAAAGCCTTTGCGACAAATCTCAAACATCTTTGCGATAAATCGCAAAAATATAATCGCCCAGTACGTAGTCTGAGAGTTATCATAAAGATGTTTGAGATTTATCGTAAAGGTTTGTGTGTTATCGCAAAGGTGTTTGTGATTTATCGCAAAGGTTTGCTCCCTCATCACTCATGCATCTGGCTGTGAATGACTGATCGGTCTATTTTAGTCCGACCGGGCATAGATTGATAGGTTGTTCACTCAGACCTGTTTAAGATGTCTGATTTATAATATTCACAGAAGCCCATTAGTACCAAAAAAAACCTTTGCGACAAATCTCAAACATCTTTGCGATAAAAAATTTATTCACACAGTACGTAGTCTGAGATTTATCGTAAAGATGTTTGAGATTTATCGTAATGGTTTGCGTGTTATCGCGAAAGTGTTTGTGATTTTTCGCAAAGTTTTGCTCCTCTCAACATTCTTACATCTGGCCGTGAATGACTGATCGGTCTATTTTAGCCCGACCGTTCAATTATAAATTGATAGGTTGTTCACTGAGACCTGTTCAAGATGGCTGACTTATAATGTTTACACACAAATTAAGAAAGTTTTAGCACCAAAAACGTTTGCCACAAATCTCAAACATGTTTGCGATAATTCGCAAAATATAATCACCCACTACGCAGTCTGAGAGTCCTCGTAAAGATGTTTGAGATTTATCGTAAAGGTTTGCGAGTTATCTCAAAGGTGTTTGTAATTTTTCGCAAAGTTGTTTTGTGATTTATCGCGAAGGTTTGCTCGCCAAAGAACGATCGGTCTATTTTAGCCCAACCATGCTATTATAGATCGATTGGTGGTTTACCCAGACCTGTTGAAGATGTCGGATTATATTTATATGGTTCAAGTCCATTAATGCCAATGCATGAAAATATATCTGCGATAAATCACAAACCATTTCGATTAATCGCAAACCTTTTGTAATCAATCGAAAACCTTTTCACTAAATCGCATATACCGGTACTTATTGCAAAGTTGTTTGCGATTCGCAAAGGTTTGCGATTTATCGCAAGGTAGTTTTTTATTTATCGGGCTATTCTAGATCGATCGGTGTTTCATCCAGACCAGTTCCAAGATGTTTGATTTATGTTTACTTAATATTATTGCACACAAATTAAGAAATTATTTTTGGACATTCAGACCAATTTTACTCCACATGCAGGGAACAGGGAATCCTGAAATCGAGATCTTAAACTTTGATTTAAGTTCAAAATCACGATCAAGGTTATATACCGTACTATTAAAAGTAATGCATGTATAATTCGGATTATTTCATTATCACTATGCAATTGAGTGGTTTTGTACTTTATTCAATGTTAAAACGCCATAGCTTCATTTGGAATCTAAATTGCCACGTTGTTAAATTTGGCGTCGGCCATGTTTCGTAATGTCGAGTGCTTGGTATCTGGGCAGGTTCTCCGCTTAGTACCTATATGTTTGGTTCTGTGGAGTACCAAATTGCTAGGTACTATGCATAGTACCTAAATACTTCAGAGTACCTGTCTTTATGTTCGGTACTTCGTATAATATAATGGGTGTGTATTTCTTGGCACTAATTCATGTCGTGTGCGTCATGACTTCGGTGACACAAAGACAGGGTGGGTATTATATGCACAATGCCCGGATAGAACCTAAATATTTAGTAGGTAATCCAGAACCTACCAGAGTACCTAAACTTTTGGTACTCCAGAGTACCACTTTTGGTACTCCAGAGTACCAAACAGTTGGTACTCCCCCCTGGGACAAAGCTTAGTACCTACGTAGGCACTCTGACGTACCTATTTTTTAAAGAGTGTACGAAAGAAAAAAAACGTAGCATTCAAATAATGATAAATAATTTTTTCATCATGTTTAACTTTTTTGAATGATATTCGTGATGTGCGCGCTTTTCTCTTTCTGGTTGGTATTGTCTTTTGCGAATTTTCTATACCGATATCTCCTTCAGCTACAGCGATTATCACTTCCAGCTGTGAGTTATCTGTGTTTAGAAGAGTGATTTCATCACTTAACGCGTCGGTTGACATGTCTTGATTGTCATTCTCAGTTTTCACAGCCGCGATTTCGACAGTTGATGCCCCGGTTTGTATATATTGATCAACATCGGTAACATCATCTCATTGCGTGAATTGATAATTATTTTTCCGATGTGCGTGTCCAATTCGGATTCCCGGGATAAACTTCACCCATCATCATTCGTAGATCTGTTTCTTTTTCGAAGCAACATCACATTGAAAAACCCAATGTGAACTAGAGTTACATCTGAAACAGTTACCATTACATATGGTGGTGTCCACTTTGTATTCTTTAACACAGCTAATGCAATATTTTGCAAATCCTGCATATTGTTACTCCGTAATTGTGGCTCCATCGTGAGCGACCGGTGGGTTACTCAATCGTGAGTGAAATGACGGAATGATGAAAAATCGCTTCGCTTTTATGCTCCTGCACGGCGATGACTGCGCATGTCCGTATGCGAGCATAAAAGCGACGCCATTTTCGCCAAACCGTCATTTCCGAATGAAGCGACTTGTACCATACTCCGATAATGAAAGTGAGCGAGAGAGCAGAAATTATTTTAGATTCGATGAGGAAAAATATTACACCATCAAGAATTTAACAGATAAATTTCGAGAAGATTCAAAACTGCGTCGAAGAAATTTGGAGTTACATTTGAAGAATTTAAACAACCAATTCAAGATGTTCACAGAATGTTCGAAGATCTGGTGAACAGTTTGAAAGATGAATGTGACGCAGGACGAAGAGATCAGGTTAGAATTTCCATCTATCATCCAGAGTTAGATTTAGGAATTCACATTCCGTTTACAGAAGCAGATAATCTAACTGGCCAAGTATCGCTGGATCACATAGAGAAAGTTGCACAGTCAAATAAAACATGCAAAATCCATGATGGGCAAATGACATTTGACATCACTGTTACGCACATGCCTGTGGGGACAGCAAGACGTACATTACATTATGGAGCATTTGGTGATAAAAACAACATGGACAGAGTAAAGAAAAGCATTCTTCCGATTCAGAATGCAGAAGATAACATGTGTTTTGTCGTTGTTGGTATGTGTAATGCGGGTAAAAATGATACCCTTGAATGGAAGCAGCAATGTCAACGAATAGGAAGACCAGCAAAAGCTCCTCATCGTGAAGCTGCAAAGATATTGCTTGATAAAGCTGGTATTCCTCATGACAGCAGTTGTGGACTGGGGGAATACAAAATCATACAAGACAACTGTACCCGGACTACGAAAGCCTGCTTTTCCAACCACCACCAGTAAGAAAAGAAAGTAAAGTTGTTCATTTGTATTTTAATGATAACCACTACGATGTGGTCACAACTATCACGGGTTTTCTTGGATGTAGTTATTATTGTGAACACTGTGATGTCGGTTCGAATAGCAGAGGTGATCATCCATGCCCATACAAGTGTATGTGTTTCGAGAGTCAGATATCTCCAATTGAACAAACAGATATATTGTGCAAAATGTAAAAGGACATTCAGAAGTCAACGATGCTTCGACAATCATTTGAAAATTTCACCGGGACAAAGCAAATCTGTTTGTGATTTGATGTAATTGTGTGCAAAGTGCGGGATGGAAATCACCAGAAGAAAGGAAAAGAGACATATTTTCACGGGAAAGAATATGTGTAAAGACTGCAAGAAAATTGTTGAGCCAGACCACAGATGCCACATTCAGCAATATGAAAATAAAGAATCACAGAAAGAAGCGAAGGTATCATTCATATTTTAATGTCAGCAAGAGATTGGTGTGCATGTACCAAATTTTTGTGTTGCACAAATTGCTTGTGAAAATTGTATATGTAAACCCATTGGTGAACTATGCAATTCATGTGATTCTGTATATACCAATAGAGAACATGTGTTTAGAGGTGAAAATGTATAAGAAAGATTTGGTAAATGGTTGTTTTACACAAATGACCATAAAGGTACAACATGTCAATGATAGTCAATTCCTCTTACATTACTTGGCATACAATGGAAATTCAAAGCCTAGTGTTATTATGAATGATAACAAAATATTGAGATTGCAATGTAATGGTGTTAGGGTTATCGATTCATTTCTTTTAATCCATATGGCATTGTCTAAATTTCCCAAAAATGGGCACACATTTTGTTGACGGTTATCATGCGCAATCAAACACTGTCTATGAAATGTATGGGTGTCTAGTCCATGGCTGTCCTACTTGCTGGTCAGATAGAAAGCACAAATGGGACAGTTGTATGCAAAAAAGGAAAACGAAATAAAAAGCTTAGGATGTAAATTAATTAGCATCTGGGAACATGACTTGGACACTAAAATGCAAATAAGATATAACTTTCAAACAGACTCTTGATCAATTCTATCTGCACCAGGATCCAATTAAACCAAGGGAATCATTGTTTGGTGGTAGGACAAATGCTCTAAAACTGTATCATGAAATAAAACCACATTCTAAACAGGAAATAAAATATATCGACGGATGCAATCTGTATCCTAGCGTAAATAAATATAGGGAATACCCTCTTGGTCACCCCACAATTATAAGCCAGGAACAAATAGGTGACATCAAATGGTATAAAGGTCTCATTAAATGTAAAGTGTTACCTCCAAATAAAATGTACATTCCAGTGTTACCAATTCATTGCAACAATAAAATGTTATACACATAATGTAAAACATGTGCAGAAAATGAAAGCAATCATGGTAATCATAACATGGAACAGCGTGCTTTAGTTGAAATTTGGACTTGGCTATAACATTTTTGAAGTGTATCAAGTTTGGCATTGTACTGAGTGGTCGGACAAAGTATACAGGGATTACATTGATAAATACCTGAAAATTAAACAAGAAGCAAGTGGATATCCAAATTCGTTTAAAAGTGAAGAAGATAAACATAAATACATTAATGATTACTATGAGGTTGAAGGTATAAAACTTGACAAAGAAAAAATATAAACAAATCCAGGGCTCCGTCAGTATGCAAAATTAATGATTAATTGCATTTGGTGTAAAACTGCCCAGAATAATATTCTTACTAGAACAGAATATATCTCAGAACCATCTAGATACTTTGAGTTACTAACTGATAAAAATATCACTGTCAAAGCAGTTGAAATTTTCGAACGTGATAAATTCATTTTATTCAACTATGAAAATAAAACCGATGTCATAGAGCCCCATCCATCTGAAAATGTAGTTGTTGCACCATTTGTTACAGCATATGCACGATTAGAATTGTACAAAGTTTTAGAAAAACTCCAAGATAGGGTATTGTAGTTTGACACAGACATTTTAAACTCATTGGGACATTGTATACAATACGACGAACTTAGGAAGTTTATGACCAGTCTTGCACAGGAAGATTTGGTCAAAATGGAGAACGGTGTATATGTACCAAGCGCTATGGAAAATGTTGCAGAAGGTGGGTGCTTCACACACGAAGGAAATGATAGTATTGATATCAATGCATAGACGATTGATGGAAAGAATACTTTTCATTCGATGGCCCGAGTTATATATCAACGTCAGAACCACACATTGGATCACAGTGCACCAATACTGGAGGAAAAAACACAAATCACTGGTCATATCTCCTGTGGCAGGATCATTGATGCAATGTAGGACGTTCCAGAAACCGCAACACAAACCTGAACCTATAAGGTGGGTAACACATGTATAATTACATTAAATTAAATTTAGTTCCCCATTGTCTTGATTACATTGGAATGTACTCACATGATGATATTGTAATTTGCACATTAGTTTAGTTTATCAGCGAATTGGTTTCGAACAAAATTCTTGTATATATCACGTTTCAGCCAGTGCGTAATAATCTTTTGTATGCCCCTCGTGTGTCTGGAACCATGCGTGATGTCAATTGTAAGTAGCATAATATGGAATAACACCACTTTATTGGAGTGAATATAACTTGAAATATGAATATTGTGGTCTGTGATTCAATCAGTCACGTTGTTTGGCTCAAAAAACTAATTGTTATAAGATGTAATCAAAACAAATATTTCCACATACTTATCTGATATTTATTTGTGATATACTCAATATGTCTGTTATATGAATGTTCAACTTACTTACAGGTACAAAGATGCACTTGTAAAGATTGAAAGCCTGAAAGAAAAGACAGCATATGGACTCAATACCAGAGATGTTACATGGGTGATGCTCCGATTGCTATATCATAATGTTCTCCCAATGCCCAGACATGGAGAACAATTGTCAACATTCCATATCATCGGACAATTTCACTGCTGTGGCATATGGCCCTGTTATCGATGCTAAGCCTGCTGATATGACAACAGTATACACATCAACGTTGCAATGTAAGGAAACTGCTATCGCTCTCGGTCAGAAGTACTCTGTGCAAACGATGGACCAGCAATTATACGCGATTGCGCAGCAGGTAAAGTGGTTGATGCCAGAACAATTCAAAGATCACACGGTTCGCTTTGGTGGATTCCACGAGTTATCCATCTTCATTGCATCAATTGGAAAGCTGTGGGGCAATGGTGGACTACGTAACATCCTAGTGGACTCAGATATATATGCATGAGCAACCGCTGATCAGATGTTGGCAGGAAAACAATTTCATCAGGCCGTCCGTGGCCTCACTTTGGTATATGAAGCCATGATGCGATTGCATGTTCAGTCTTTCATTGATTGGCTTAATTCCGACCAGATTGTACATATTCCAGTAACGTTTCGGGAAAGTTTAACACGTCAGTTAGACAAGGGAGACAGTGAAAACGTCTTGCATGACCTCGAAATACTCATCACAAATAACGTAACCCCCTATTTGTTGAATTCGACAAATATGCTTCTGAGAAATCGCAAACGTTTTGTTACTGGAACATGTTTCTTGATGCAGTGCAAATTCTTCTGAAAAACATACGAGCAGAGCGGACAGCTGACTGGAGGATGCATGTAGCGACACAAGCTGGTATGCTCCCATACTTCTTTGCAGCCAACATAATTAATTATTCTCGTTGGGTACCAGTATACTTGCTTGAAATGCTTGATTTGCCGGTTGAAGTCCATACAGCCTTTGTGGGTGGTCAGTTCATTTTTAGGACTATTCCTGATGCATTTAATAGCACGTGGACTGATATGACAACAGAAAGAACTGTTATTCGGGATTTCAAAAGTAACAGCGGTATCGTCAGTTTGACCAGAAAGAGGTCCACTCTCATGCGATGGATGCTCACTCGTCATATAATGGGGTCATATGCTGCCGCTATGCGGAAGAGATGTGGCATAAACGATGATAATGATGGAACAAAGGTTCACGAGCAGATGAAACCGTCCATGATGGAGCAAGACGAACCCATGTCATGAAGATTGCCGACCATGTGAGGCATAATATGACAAATCCGTTTGATGTGGATGCAGAAAACCACCCAGAACTCATGATTAACATATTATCGGGTCTTCATGCGACAAAAGAAGTCCAGGATTGTTTGCTGAATTCGGTGAGCAAAGGCCGGGACAAAATGAACGACTGATGATACCGCCCCCAGTTGGTGTCATTTCAGGAACGATAACTCTATCCGACCTACATTCTCCGCAGTACTCCCGTTGGAGTTTGACCTATATTCTCCGCCCACGCATTGCATCATGGTCTATTTGTACCGGTTGGACATGTCCGGACATGACCCGCTGGTTATATCCAGACTTTTCCATATGAATGGTATAGTATCTACATGTATATCACGTGATGATCTCGGTGGGGTAGCTTCAGTCTTGAATGTTAAAGTGACACTAGGCTCTCAATGGGGATGATTATTAAAGTGACACTCACTATGGATGAATGTTAAAGTAACACATGGCGCACACTGTGGGATAATGTTAAAGTGACACTCGCGTTGAAAACTTCAAAAATTTCAAAAAGTTCAAAAATTTCAAAAAGTTCAAAAAGTTCAAAAAGTTCAAAAAGTTCAAAAAGTTCAAAAAGTTCAAAAAGTTCAAAAAGTTCACAAATTTCACAAATTTTCACAAATTTCAAAAAACTTCAAAAATTAAACAAAATTCAGGATTTAGTCAAAAATATGGCTTGTTACTATTCATCGGAAAGCTATGGGGGTACGGTGGTAAGCGCCACCGAAAACAGCAAGTGAGCGAGGGAAAAAAGAGAAAAATAACATGACAAGTGGTACATAGTACAATTTATTATATTAACTATTCACTGTCACTTTCGTCCGAATTGTCATCACTTTCGTCAGATGTGTCATTTGTTTCGTCCATGAACTTTTCTAGCAATGGTCTGTACTTTAATATTGACATTTTCACTGCATCACGATCTTCAAAACCATTCTTTATATATTTCTCCACTTTATCCATGACACTGTTGTGTAGAGTACCATTGCGCAGCCACATATTCTTTATTATTGTCCAAGCATAAACATTCATAAATAGCCTCATGCCTTCAGTTTTAAGATCTGTACTTTTAAGGTCCTTGTCAGCTTGTACTTTTGCCTCTTTTTCTGTCGAGCCATTTTCCATATACGTTTCCACGTTATCACTCCATGCTTCTTGTGCTTTATCTCTACTCTCATCACACAAACTTTTGAAGTATTCATCTTCATTCGATTTAATTTTCTTATTCTGACTATCATCCGTGTCTTCAGTTAATTTTCGTTTTAACTTATTTTCTTGACACCAGTTTTTTACGTGTCTCTGGACATCATGCTGATCTTCGAACAAAAGCCCACAGTCATTGCAAGGGTACGATATGTCTTCTCGAATGCCTATGTTTTTATGGTTTTCTTTATTAATTTCATTGATCTCACCAGGTGTCCTTATGTCCTTAGTATAGCCATTATGTTGACCCTGGGGCACAATATAATTATATGTCATGCACTCCCGTTGACCAGGGAGATCTCTGTCATCATATTTCATCTCATTCCGTTGATCCGGGCTATTGTTGTCATCACATTTCACCACATTCTGTTCATCTGGGTGCTCGCTGTCCTTATGGAGATTATATTTCATGCCATTCCATTCACCCATATGTTGGTTCGTGTCCTCTTTTAACACATTCTGTCGCAGCCGTAATGTGTCCGGGGTTGCGGCTTTTAAATCCACCAGTAGGTAACCGTACGGTTCACTCGTCGCTTCCGAAAACTCTCGCATCATACGTTGAGGGCATTCAGGATACATCTGTCTTGATAATGTTGAAATTAAACCCTTGTCAATTGGATTATTGAACAATACCAAATATTGACAATTTCGTCGTTGCGTCGGATCTTTGTTGTAGTAGAAATTCTGGTTCAAACTTATCAAAGATAAGTTCAAATGGTGACTTCCTTCGGAATGTAAATCATTAACTCTCTGGTCTTTTGATGAAGTTTGCATCAAGTCATCGAGTACAACTAGATTTTTATACTGGGGGTTGATAAGAGAATCCAAGTTTGCTGGTATTCCCCGTATAAAGTTGACCTGAGGGGTGACGGTATACTTTATGTCATCATATAGGGGCTGCCAATATTTATAAAACCATATTATTCTGTCAGGTGCGGGTGATATTTTTGAGGCAGACTTTTGTAGCAAGGTTTTCACGAAGTATGTCTTCCCACTAGATGTCGGTCCACTTACGCATGCCGTGAATGGATGCTTGAAAATAAAATCTTCTTGGACATTAGCCATTGGATCATCAAAGCAGGATGTTATGTCGCTTTGTTGCTGTTTTCCCCGCTGGTGTTGTTGTTGTTGTTGTTGTTGTTGTTGTTGTTGTTGTTGTGGATGTTGTTGTTGTTGTTGTGGTTGTGGTTGTTGTGGTTGTTGTTGTTGTGGTTGTTGTTGTTGCTGATGATGCTGCTGTTGTTGCTGTTGTTGTTGTTGTGGCTGATGATGATGCTGTTGTTGTTCTGAAGGCGTGTGTTTAACTTTGATATGACGCTTCAAACTATCTTGCCAAGCATAGACACTTAAACACTCTTCACACTTATACTTCATTTTCCTATATAATCAGTGAAATCGATCGTTCTTCTATACACCTATATTTATATAGAACAGAAACAAGGGAAAGTGGTGGACTAGTTCACTAGTTCAGGCTGTCATTCACAACGTCTCTTCGTGTTGTTTGTACTGGATACAAATTTATCACATTGGCTACAATACAACCTACCCATCCAAATGTCAATGCAATTATGAGTGATTTCAACATGCACACTCTATTATATAGATATGTGTAACCTGGTGACATGATGAAATCCATTGTGTACTGAGTTGACCTCCGGCTTCGTGCCGATTGGGTACTGAGCTGACCAATGACTGCTTTGTATCTTTTGACATATAAGTCTTTACTTTTCTTACGCCGGAGGTGTTGTTGTTGTTGTTGTTGTTGTTGTTGTTGTTGCGGCGGCGGCGGCTGATGGTGCTGTTGTTGTTGTTGTTGTTGTTGTGGCTGCTGTTGTGGAGTTATTGTTCTTAGGTAAAAATGATGATACCCGCCCTGTTTGCCCCCCACCAGATCAGGAACGATAACTCTATCCGAAGTACACGACCTACATTCTCTGCAGTACTGCTGTTGGTGTTAGTCTAGACAGTTTGACCTATATTCTCCGCCCACGCGTCGGTTTATTTGTATACCGGTTGGGCATGTCCAAACAATTTCAAAAAACTTAAAAAATTAAACAAAATTCAGGATTTAGTCAAAAATATGGCTTGTTGCCATTCATCGGAAAGCTATGGGGGGTACGGTGGTGAGCGCCACCGAAAAAAGCAAGTGAGCGAGGGGAAAAAGAGAAAAATAACATGAAATGTGGTACATACTACAATTTATTATATTAACTATTCACTGTCACTTTCGTCCGAATTGTCATCACTTTCGTCAGATGTGTCATTGTTTTCGTCCATGAACTTTTCTAGCAATGGTCTGTACTTTAATATTGACATTTTCACTGCATCACTATCTTCAAAACCATTCTTCATATATTTGTCCACTTTATCCACCGGCCTTTCAATAGCCTTCGAAAATTTAGGTAAATTACTCATTTTAGTTCAGTGAATATATCGTTTGGAGTTTCCTTTTTAACTTTTCCAATGTTTGTCTTCTTCGCTCTTCCTCCTTTTATCTCTTTAACTTTTATCTTCTTAGCTGCGGCTTTCCTTATAAGTTTTTCAGGTTTCGCTTCAGTCTCGGGTAGGTACTTCGAGTCATCGTAGGGTACATATTTTTTAAGATCAAAGTCATAATAGTACGGAGTCCCCATTATGGCTAAAGTTCAACGTGTACTCTGAAGTAGTAATTTTTATAGGCGCCAAATTACCATCCAAGACGTATACCCTTATAAACTGCGGGTCAGTCCTAGTAACGCGCACGTCAACGCCGCCGGCGGCTGTTGTTGTTGTAGTTGTTGTTGCTGTTGATACAAATGTCAATGCAATTATGAGTGATTTCAATATGCACACTCTATTGTATAGGTAAAAAATTGGCGCGCGTGCGGCCCCCTCACCCCCTCACTGTCGCACGCGCGCCAATTTTTTACCTATACAATAGAGTGTGCATATTGAAATCACTCATAATTGCATTGACATTTGTATCAACAGCAACAACAACTACAACAACAACAGCCGCCGGCGGCGTTGACGTGCGCGTTACTAGGACTGACCCGCAGTTTATAAGGGTATACGTCTTGGATGGTAATTTGGCGCCTATAAAAATTACTACTTCAGAGTACACGTTGAACTTTAGCCATAATGGGGACTCCGTACTATTATGACTTTGATCTTAAAAAATATGTACCCTACGATGACTCGAAGTACCTACCCGAGACTGAAGCGAAACCTGAAAAACTTATAAGGAAAGCCGCAGCTAAGAAGATAAAAGTTAAAGAGATAAAAGGAGGAAGAGCGAAGAAGACAAACATTGGAAAAGTTAAAAAGGAAACTCCAAACGACATATTCACTGAACTAAAATGAGTAATTTACCTAAATTTTCGAAGGCTATTGAAAGGCCGGTGGATAAAGTGGACAAATATATGAAGAATGGTTTTGAAGATAGTGATGCAGTGAAAATGTCAATATTAAAGTACAGACCATTGCTAGAAAAGTTCATGGACGAAAACAATGACACATCTGACGAAAGTGATGACAATTCGGACGAAAGTGACAGTGAATAGTTAATATAATAAATTGTAGTATGTACCACATTTCATGTTATTTTTCTCTTTTTCCCCTCGCTCACTTGCTTTTTTCGGTGGCGCTCACCACCGTACCCCCCATAGCTTTCCGATGAATGGCAACAAGCCATATTTTTGACTAAATCCTGAATTTTGTTTAATTTTTTAAGTTTTTTGAAATTGTTTGGACATGCCCAACCGGTATACAAATAAACCGACGCGTGGGCGGAGAATATAGGTCAAACTGTCTAGACTAACACCAACAGCAGTACTGCAGAGAATGTAGGTCGTGTACTTCGGATAGAGTTATCGTTCCTGATCTGGTGGGGGGCAAACAGGGCGGGTATCATCATTTTTACCTAAGAACAATAACTCCACAACAGCAGCCACAACAACAACAACAACAACAACAGCACCATCAGCCGCCGCCGCCGCAACAACAACAACAACAACAACAACAACAACACCTCCGGCGTAAGAAAAGTAAAGACTTATATGTCAAAAGATACAAAGCAGTCATTGGTCAGCTCAGTACCCAATCGGCACGAAGCCGGAGGTCAACTCAGTACACAATGGATTTCATCATGTCACCAGGTTACACATATCTATATAATAGAGTGTGCATGTTGAAATCACTCATAATTGCATTGACATTTGGATGGGTAGGTTGTATTGTAGCCAATGTGATAAATTTGTATCCAGTACAAACAACACGAAGAGACGTTGTGAATGACAGCCTGAACTAGTGAACTAGTCCACCACTTTCCCTTGTTTCTGTTCTATATAAATATAGGTGTATAGAAGAACGATCGATTTCACTGATTATATAGGAAAATGAAGTATAAGTGTGAAGAGTGTTTAAGTGTCTATGCTTGGCAAGATAGTTTGAAGCGTCATATCAAAGTTAAACACACGCCTTCAGAACAACAACAGCATCATCATCAGCCACAACAACAACAACAGCAACAACAGCAGCATCGTCAGCAACAACAACAACCACAACAACAACAACCACAACAACCACAACCACAACAACAACAACAACATCCACAACAACAACAACAACAACAACAACAACAACAACAACAACAACAACACCAGCGGGGGAAACAGCAACAAAGCGACATAACATCCTGCTTTGATGATCCAATGGCTAATGTCCAAGAAGATTTTATTTTCAAGCATCCATTCACGGCATGCGTAAGTGGACCGACATCTAGTGGGAAGACATACTTCGTGAAAACCTTGCTACAAAAGTCTGCCTCAAAAATATCACCCGCACCTGACAGAATAATATGGTTTTATAAATATTGGCAGCCCCTATATGATGATATAAAGTATACCGTCACCCCTCAGGTCAACTTTATACGGGGAATACCAGCAAACTTGGATTCTCTTATCAACCCCCAGTATAAAAATCTAGTTGTACTCGATGACTTGATGCAAACTTCATCAAAAGACCAGAGAGTTAATGATTTACATTCCGAAGGAAGTCACCATTTGAACTTATCTTTGATAAGTTTGAACCAGAATTTCTACTACAACAAAGATCCGACGCAACGACGAAATTGTCAATATTTGGTATTGTTCAATAATCCAATTGACAAGGGTTTAATTTCAACATTATCAAGACAGATGTATCCTGAATGCCCTCAACGTATGATGCGAGAGTTTTCGGAAGCGACGAGTGAACCGTACGGTTACCTACTGGTGGATTTAAAAGCCGCAACCCCGGACACATTACGGCTGCGACAGAATGTGTTAAAAGAGGACACGAACCAACATATGGGTGAATGGAATGGCATGAAATATAATCTCCATAAGGACAGCGAGCACCCAGATGAACAGAATGTGGTGAAATGTGATGACAACAATAGCCCGGATCAACGGAATGAGATGAAATATGATGACAGAGATCTCCCTGGTCAACGGGAGTGCATGACATATAATTATATTGTGCCCCAGGGTCAACATAATGGCTATACTAAGGACATAAGGACACCTGGTGAGATCAATGAAATTAATAAAGAAAACCATAAAAACATAGGCATTCGAGAAGACATATCGTACCCTTGCAATGACTGTGGGCTTTTGTTCGAAGATCAGCATGATGTCCAGAGACACGTAAAAAACTGGTGTCAAGAAAATAAGTTAAAACGAAAATTAACTGAAGACACGGATGATAGTCAGAATAAGAAAATTAAATCGAATGAAGATGAATACTTCAAAAGTTTGTGTGATGAGAGTAGAGATAAAGCACAAGAAGCATGGAGTGATAACGTGGAAACGTATATGGAAAATGGCTCGACAGAAAAAGAGGCAAAAGTACAAGCTGACAAGGACCTTAAAAGTACAGATCTTAAAACTGAAGGCATGAGGCTATTTATGAATGTTTATGCTTGGACAATAATAAAGAATATGTGGCTGCGCAATGGTACTCTACACAACAGTGTCATGGATAAAGTGGAGAAATATATAAAGAATGGTTTTGAAGATCGTGATGCAGTGAAAATGTCAATATTAAAGTACAGACCATTGCTAGAAAAGTTCATGGACGAAACAAATGACACATCTGACGAAAGTGATGACAATTCGGACGAAAGTGACAGTGAATAGTTAATATAATAAATTGTACTATGTACCACTTGTCATGTTATTTTTCTCTTTTTTCCCTCGCTCACTTGCTGTTTTCGGTGGCGCTTACCACCGTACCCCCATAGCTTTCCGATGAATAGTAACAAGCCATATTTTTGACTAAATCCTGAATTTTGTTTAATTTTTGAAGTTTTTTGAAATTTGTGAAAATTTGTGAAATTTGTGAACTTTTTGAACTTTTTGAACTTTTTGAACTTTTTGAACTTTTTGAAATTTTTGAACTTTTTGAACTTTTTGAACTTTTTGAACTTTTTGAAATTTTTGAAGTTTTCAACGCGAGTGTCACTTTAACATTATCCCACAGTGTGCGCCATGTGTTACTTTAACATTCATCCATAGTGAGTGTCACTTTAATAATCATCCCCATTGAGAGCCTAGTGTCACTTTAACATTCAAGACTGAAGCTACCCCACCGAGATCATCACGTGATATACATGTAGATACTATACCATTCATATGGAAAAGTCTGGATATAACCAGCGGGTCATGTCCGGACATGTCCAACCGGTACAAATAGACCATGATGCAATGCGTGGGCGGAGAATATAGGTCAAACTCCAACGGGAGTACTGCGGAGAATGTAGGTCGGATAGAGTTATCGTTCCTGAAATGACACCAACTGGGGGCGGTATCATCAAACGACTTTGTTAAAAAGGCACTTTCTGCAGATGAAACAGAAAAGATAGTTTCTATAAACCAATTACAAAAACAAAACTCCAGACATTCGAATCTATGAACAAGGCAACTAAAGTTAATGTTGGTGGAGATTTAAAGAGTGCGCAGATGGCATCAGAACTGATTTTCGGGCGTGCACTACCAATGACATATTCAAGGAATATGAGTCTGGAAATCGTATTGAGTTATTCGGTCGGTGCTGTCCCAGCATCGTTGTTCCACGATGATGGTTATATGCGTAAGTGCAAGAAGTCAGATCTACTGCACACACTTGAGGAAGATAATCTGCATACCGATAATCTACATCCGCATGCTGAATCTCTTGTCAGTTTATATCCGAGATGGGATGGCTGTTATTCAGGCAATCAACGGCAATAATTATCAGACTTGGCAAAACACTATTTAGAGCACTTAATCAAGTGCAGCACTTTATCAAGTGCTTAAATATATCGGACACTGTAATTAATGTTTTTGACACAGATACGATATCGAACAATCAACGAAGACCCATGAAAGGAACCTACGTACGCAGTATACATAAGAAGCAGAATATGATGTCATTGGTGGCCGTGAGATTCCCAACTGGAGGATATTTCTTGGTTCTTCTCAGAATAAAGCCGCCTTGGTCGGGTATATATGCAAGTATATTACAGACAATGCACCCGATCTGATGACACACCACAAGCAGATATTTCTATCAGGGGGATTTAAAGATGGAAAGTTAACCATGGTGGTGATCTCTACAGGTGCCCATAGTGTCCAATCCCTGGAATGTACACACGAAGAAGCCGACACGAGAATGATCCTATGTGCCGATTATGTTGACGATGAAATCTTTTCTTCAACTACCAAGGGAAGGATCACAATAAAATATAACCGGACACCGGTGTGTTTGTTCTTTCTGTGCATTTCTTTCATCACTTTGGCAATATCTCATGGTTCGAAACTGGCATTGGATAGAAGCATCGTTACATAGGAATACACAGCACTGCACTGAAATTATGAAAATTGTGTTGTGATAATCTTTTAGCGATGCATGCTCTCTCCGGTTGTGACACAACATCTTCCATCTATGGAATGGGTAAACAAAACCGCTCTGAAGATATTTATCGCCAACCTTGAATACTTCAGTGACCTTGCGCTTTTCGGTGCAGCCACAACTGAAGCAGATAATGGTACAGCGTGTGCGCGACATTTCGTGGCATGCCTGTATGACCCGAAAGGGATTGGTAGCGAGGAACACGACTCCTTGAAATTGTTGCGTAAAAAACTGACGTGTGTCAAGGCGTCAACAATTTCGAGAATTCCTCCATGCGAGGCAAGTTTTCAGCAGCATGTTTTACGGGCGAAGTATCAGACCAGGGTGTGGATGTCCGCAAGATCAGCTAAACCTAGATTAGGCAATGCTATTGAATATGGGTGGCAGATAAGTGATAATGGATTAATGCCTGTGTATTTTCAAGGACCGACTGCTTCAGAAATAATTGCAAATCTTGTATGTGTGTGCAGTAAACACAATAATTGCAAAACAAGCTGTACATGCTTTCAGAATAATCTTCCATGCTTTGACCTATGTATATGTGGTCCGACTGATAGATGCGGCAATACAACTAGAGACAATGTGGTAATGATTTCGTCGGACAATAACGAAACACAAATGGACATTGAATAATCTTGACTTTTAACTTACCGTTAAATATGTTTACTCTTCCTATATAAACAAGATTTGTATTTATTCATGGGTACTAAATATTACATATGGAACAAAGACAACTGCTAGGAAATGCTTCTATCGATAAATATTAATTATATTCCGAATATTTTCTTGCATAAGCATGTGTGGTCGTTTATCTAATAAACAATATTGGTTATTGTTAACATGGACCTTCAATTTTATTGTATAATGTTGTCATAAATAAACGTTAATTAGACTCATTGTCGCTAATAACTATGGAGTAAAACAATACAAGCAATCACTCTCGGACATTTGACGTTCAGAGCGTAGCAATAGAAGAACTCTAATTATCTGATAATTACCTGGATGGTCCGTTCTAAAATAGTAACGAATATATGTCCCACTTGATCATCTCATTATTATATAGAAATATATATTTGAAATAAATAAAGAACAGCGGTCTTCGTTTCATATTTATCATTTGATACACACGAAACTATATCAAACTTGTTGTTGGGAAGATATATACCATATTTAATATTTAGTGCAAATTAAATACAAGCATGATCAGGATACATACAGTGTATGCATATTAATAGTTGTTATATAGTACACCATCTAGGTAAACCTTATATTATATTATTATGTGATATGAGTTATTGTGGTAGTTGATGGTGACTATCACTGCTGTTGTGGATATTTGTTTAACCAGGACACTCGACATTGAGGTCAAGATTTTGCCCCACAAATAAAGCACATGCAATTTTTAAATTTCAAAGGTCATCTGTTGGTCACTGAGTTGTTCTTTAAACACATTTTATTTATAAAGTTTCAGACATTGGAATAGCGCCAAAATGGAGTTTTTCCCAGAGAGTGTCAGCTTTGAAATTTCATCAACAATTAGGTCGAATTACCACCGACCAGACCATATTACCATCATTCAACCACAATAACGTATAACTTTCATTTCGTGCTTATTGTATGAACTTCTCATTACAAGCAATGTAGCGTTTAGAAAAACCCGAATACAAATACAAACGGATATGATTTAAAGATGAATTATCTTATTCAACACCCCTAAATTACTATTTCTTTGGCTTGGGGGGGGGGTATAAAATATTTTATTCGAGATGAGGAACCCACTCATCAAATCTCAGATGGATCAGATATCGACTTTGAAATCTGTTATTTCGCCACGAGATATGTACATTTTGCCTGGCAAATATTCGTCACACCGACAAAATTGCGGATGAAGATGGATAACACTAAAATCTAGTGGCTTTGTGTTGTAGAATTTTGATAATACGGCCAAATTTCATTGAACATCATGTTGATAAATAACAGATTTTGGGAAATTTTATACCATATTTGACAGTGGTTAGGATTATTTTGTTGTAATTAATCGATTCTGATAGCTATAGCGTATTTTGAATAAATGTTGTTGTTATTGTTGTATCATGATGATATTGAAACAGACTGATTGGATTAAGTACCTTTAATAAGTAAACCTCGAATTTTTTTTTTTTAAATAATTCATTTGATTAAATTATTACCTATTTGTCACTACAACAGCGCTGCAGTAAGAAATACTGAGTGTGTGACATGTGTTGTAAGCGGAACCTTTACTGTATGTATGCTTATAATATCCTGTTATGTATGTTGAACTTGTATTACATTAATCTATTTACATAACCTTATATTGCTTAAAATTTCCCCATAACGTGTGTGTCACACCATAATTCAATATGTCAATAAACCTATGTAGTCCAGGCACATTAGGTTTCACTACGGCAAAAAATAGGGGAAAGCTGATTTTTTCAGGGATTACTAATAAGATGTTTATGGACAATATGGTAAAAGTCCCCTAGAATCCGAGTTGAGCTTTTTGAGATATCATGATTTTTCGTAACGGTGCAAATTCTGACGAAATTCCATCAGGCCATACGCGAATGCAGTCATATGTAGGCTAATTTACGGACTCAATCTTCACACATACCCGTCCATCGTGGAACAGGTGTCACTAGATATGTGTAGTGGATACTATAGCTTACTCACAGTCGACATTCCATAATTGTGATGACATTTATTGCCAAAGAGAGCATATCAATCGCATGAGGATTCAACAAGTTCCTAATAAAAGAGGGCGAGTAAAGGTATTCAGACGACAATGAGCTCAATTATGAACCATTATATTAGACCAGTGGTTAATTCAGAAAAGGAAAGTGATAACATATATCGAACTATCACCATCCTTAAGATTTTATAGCCGGAAACTTAACAATACCCCCTAAATTGTACGCCATGGCTTCGAGAGTCTAAAATGCCAAACTACCACATAATAGTCCTGGCGTAACAATTGTGCAAATGGTGAAAATACTATGAATCTTGGCACATAGGTTCCTTATACAATGCTAATCATTTTCAGATGTGAGACATCGCGGCAGGTCCTTCCTTAGCAACGGTTGGTAGGCAACTGTCCGACATCGAAGAAATACAAATATGACTGATATTATGACAGTTTTAAGAATCTAAACTATGTCATGCAGCATTTTTATGGTTAAAATAAAATTAGTTATTGTTAGAGTGGATCTGGCTGGAAAATTGCCATATTTCTTACTTACTGGGGTGGTAACGGTTGCTAGGGACATACCCGAAATAGAAAAAATGCCGAACTGACTGATATTTTGGTAGTTTTAACAAACTAATATAAACTACGTCATTATCATTTTATGGTGTAACAACATTAATAGTTGTAGTTAGTGTGGGTTCGAATTAAACAATTACTATATATTTCTGGTAACGGTTGCTAGGGACATACCCGAAATCGAAAAATGACTGATATCATGGTATTTTAACAAACTAAACTACGCCATGTAACATACATATATTGAAAACAATTATTATAATTGTTGTATGTGTGGACATGACAGTAAAGTTGCTGCATGCATTACCTAACGGATGGTGTAATGGTTGCTATGGACATATTCACATTTGAAAACATACCATATGTATGAGTTTCTGGTAATGTAACTGATATAACTGTTTCATAATATGGTATGGTTTCGGGCAATTTACATGATATAATTGTTTCATAATATGCCACAGTATGCTTATTTTGGCAATAATGCATCACTATTAAAAGGTTGTTGTATTGTGTGCTGATGCATTCTCATGTGTTGTTGTATTGTGTGCTGATGCATTCTCATGTGATTCCCATGTGGCAGATTGGAATTGAGGTTTCAATGTTGCTAGGTAACGACCTACCATTGACAAATCTACTTAAAACTGACAGACTATTGAGTTATTTTTATCGAACTGACATACCTGTGTGGAGTTTATGATTGTATCTTCCATCAGTCGATTGTTGGAATACATTTTAATGAGACATGTAAAATATATTGACCCACATTTATGTCGATACCACCTGACCCCCCCTCCCCCCATGGAATCCGACATTCACACTACATTTGACAATGGAATCCATGCAGAACACTATATCATGGTGTTGTAGTATCCCCACCAGTTGCTATACGGTAGGAACTAACTGTGTGTCCTTCCTATTCATGCTATAACTACATGTATGTTACATTGGCATGGGTCATTTACATGTCTACAGGAGCTCGTACATGAGCATGGCCTATATATTTCAGACTGCGATACCATGAACTACCTTTAGGAACCGATGCCCATTTCCTACTTACATGGGCAGCAATGGGCCCATTATCATGGTTCGTGACCTACCTATATGGAACTGCATCAAATGATGTGACTTAACTACTGTGTCCATGTCATAGAAAGGTGTCTGGACCGATGATATACTATTTAGGGCTGGTTCTATGGATTTGCTGTATAGACCTGGGTACATGTCATGAGTTCATAAATATATGCACCTGTGTAATTGCGCTACATGTGGTGTCCACATGGGACCATGGCGTATGCGTGGCTGTGATTATAACCTAAGTAGTCATGTAACATGTACATACATGGGATGGGTTCATGTCTTACATATCAATGCCTGGTAATAAGGTCATAACTGTTGGATAAGGTCATAACTAAATCAGCCTGGATACATGGGCTGTCCACAGTGGCCGTCTCAATTTCCTACTTGTATGAGCCTGGGTCCATATCCATAGTGGTACACACGGCCAGTCTATAGGGACCTCCATACAATAGGGTGTTGTGTGGCATTCATATAGAGACGTGGATCCATGCACAGGCATTTTGGTCCATGACTTACCCGTAGGGCCTGGTGTCCACATGTCTCCTATATATGTGGATCAGTCCGTTGCCTACCAGCATATATGTGAATCTATGAACTGACTAATAACGTCGGTTCCGTAGCTTATATTTAGGGACCTGTATCCAATGCATACATAACTATAGTAGCCTGGGCATTAGGCTTAGCACTACTTAAACGTGTCTGCGTCTTTGGTGTAGATATATCACGTATAAGGGTGTGAGTCCATAATCTACATTTAGGCATCTGCTTATGTCTGTGTACAATGCCATATGGCATACATATATCGGCCTTGGTCCATGGTCTCCACATATGGGCATGTGTCCATGGCCAACCTACAGTGCCATGTGTGTGGGCTATTTATAGGCGCCTCCACCCTTAACGAAAATGCAGCTTAGGTATCATACATGTATAATGGGCTGGGTCCATCGCCATAGAGTATAATATTGTATTTCTATAACACAGCATCGCTCCATTGGTGGGGCCTTGGTGACCAGGTATAACCCGTCTAACATCGTGGTTAAATGGTGTATGCCTAGTCTATATATGCCTGGATCTCAGGCCAATATGTAAGGGCTTATATGAAGCGGTCTGGTTCATGGACTATACATATCCTAGTCTATATGTATGGCCATGGGTCATATGACTATGTATATGTGCATGGGTCCCAACTATTGTAGGCTAGGTCCATGGCTAACATATTGATGACTGGCCCTATGATCTTCATATATAGTAGAGTGGGTCCGTGACTTACATTATACATCTAGCTGTGTTAATCTATGGCTTATGTAACTATTATGGTCATGCCTCATATAAAATATAAGCAACGACTTTTCAACTCTCACTTTGAATTCCTGATATCTGAACTAGTGGAGCATAACGGATAATTGTACCAACTACCCATATGGAAACTAAATTTGTAGCATAATCTGGTAAGGCTCACATTAACACCATAAAAACGAGTTTAGTTCAAACTACCATAATATCAGTGCATTTTTGGTATTTCGGGTATGACCCTGGCAACAGACACCACTCATACAAATAATAATTATATGGTACTGTTTTTGAGCCAGCTTAACACTAACAACTACTATTATCATTGTTTTCAATATAAAAGTGCTATTTGGTGAAGTTTAGTTTATTAATAAAGCAATCATAATATCAGTCATATGTGCATTTTTATATCGTGGGTATGTCCCTAGCAACCGTTACCACCTGTAAGTAAAAAATGTGGCAGTTTGTCAGTCAGGTCGAAACTGACAACAATTGTTTTCACCATAAAAATGCTACGCGACGTAATTCAGTTTGTTAGAACTCACATAATATCAGTCATATGCATTAATTCGATGCCGGGTAGTTGCCTAGGAACCGTTGCTAAGAAGAGCCTGCTGCGAATGTCGCCACATGTGAAAATGACCAGTAGTGTATAAGAAACATATGTGCCAAGTGTCATGCTTTTGTCACCTTTTTCACAGTTGTGGTGTTTTCTACAACAAGTCCTTGGACTAGCAGAAGAGCAAAATGTGACGAGAGCCAGTTTAGGTGGTAGGGTTATGTTTTTGCAAATATTGGCCACTTATCATAGGTATAGTCGCTAATTCCGCATAATATATTGAAGGAGTGATGTATGTGCAGTTTTTAAAACAAATTGCCCGCGCCTACGTAATGAGTAGCTCGAGAAATTGGATATTGACTACGACAGTTTGTCTGAAAAAATCGTCATTTTTTGGGGTCATTAAGTTATTTTTGTCCATATCTGCGAAATTCATTCAAATCCCCCCGTTCAATTGGTAAATCTGATTCGAGAATTGTGTATTGAACAATATTGATTACATTTGGTATGTTTCGGCTGAAAAATTGATATAGCATCCAATTATTCCGATGATTGTGAAAAATATAAAAGTTTGTTTTTTCATATGGAAAAAATGGTTTAACTCAGAAAGCTCAACACGGATTTTAGGGGACTTTTCGTGACGCATCTGCGATATTATGGCCTAAATAATTTTAAAAAAAATCAGCTTTCCCCTATTTATATCCTTACTTTTCCCCTTTCACGCCTAATGTGGCTGGACTAATGAAAGCATTGAGTCAATGTCGTTTAAAGATTTAGGAACAAATTGATCCCGGAAATCACCGATTAATAGAGAAATACTAAGTTCTGAGAGTGCATATGTTTATTCCCTAACAATTCTTGAAAACGCTCCTTTTATAAACCGGAGCCTTTTGTATCAATAGTTAATTTGCATAATGGTTGATTTTTATTTGCAATATGTTGCACAAATGGCATTATGACTGAGATAAAACCATTCCATGGGTGTAATGTTCCTATTGGACCTTTTGAAATCAACACGATTTATGCGTTTTTTTCAACAGATTCCCATCATTTGACCAGCAAAATAACTTGACATGACCACGAATGGTTTTACCGATCCAAAAACTTTTTGGTTTTCTTAAAATCAAGGATTCCAACATAAGATGCAAACAACCCCAGTCCATAATGAATTTAAGTATATAAACATATATAATACATGGCGGATGCAACATGGTTATGGGATTTTGACAGCGATACAAATTCAGCAAACTCCTTCCGGGTGCATGCAGTTTGCTGATTGTTTCAATTAGTCAAAATCCCATGACCACATTGAATCCGCCATGTATTTCTAAACATAACATAACATCAAGATACACAGAACGAGTCGAATGACTCTTAGTTCCGGATTATATCAAAAGTTATTTTACTGCATGGCAATCCATCCCTTCTGTATCATATTCGTACCGTATTGGGCGGAAGTGATTGTCCAATAGAGTTTTGAATTCTGCTAGCGTTTGCGATTGTACAATATAATCAGGCATGGCATTCCAGCTGGAAACAATTCGGTTGCAGAAGAAGAACATCCCGATATCCTTCGATGATCTCGAATATGCCAATTTCATAGTGTTACCTCTTGTTCGGGTGTACTCTGCTCGCTTGAACAGTTTACTCTCGTCCACGTTGTATAACTCATTCTGGTATTTATATGTCTCTATCATATCACCTCTGAATCGGCGATATTTCAAAGACATCAAACCGAGGTTTATCATTCTGTCTGTATAACTTAATTTTCGAAATTTCGGCACCATTTTTGTTGCTCGCCTCTGCACCCGTTCAATGGTTATGCTTCTGTTCTTGTGATGAGGGTTCCAAGCCGTATTACAATATTCCAGTATGGGTCTCACCATAGACCTGTACAAGTAGCTAAATGTATCTGGTTCTAAACTGACGAAAGTTCTCCTGATTATGCCCAGAGTTCTATATGCGACTACACACACTGTTAATATGACAATCAAACTTTAGTTGCGTATCAATAGTCACTCCCAGATCTTTTTCATACTCGCTCACTAGAATTGGTGGCCTTTCTGTCGAATCGGTCATGTTGTATTGATGCCGAGGGTTGTTGAATCCAAAGTGCAGCACGTGAATTTTTGAGGAATTGAATTTAAGTTCCCAATTTGTTGACCATTGGCACACATCATCAATATTGTTTTGGATGTTACTTGTATTAGGGTTGCCTACCAGTTTAGTGTCGTCAGCAAATATATGGCATATCCCTTTAACACTATCTGGTAAGTCATTGGTGAATATTATGAATAGAATAGGACCCAATACATTACCCTGTGGAACTCCGCTCGTAACACTCATCCATTCTGAACACTCACTGTTTACTTTAACACGCTGTATTCTATTACTTAGAAAGTCTCGAATCCATGTTATCAAACTGCCTTGTATTCCATATGCTCTCAGTTTGTGAATCAACCTCTCGTGTGGCACAGTATCAAACGCCTTTTGGAAGTCTAGGTATATCACATCTACCGGTTCGCCTCTGTCGAGTTCTGATGTAACGTGTGACAGATATTCCAACAGTTGTGTTTTACATGAACATTTACTCCTGAAGCCGTGTTGACACTCAGTGAATAAGGAATACTGCTCCATGTGTGCGGCGATAGCGTCACTGACAAACGATTCCATGATCTTACATAATATACAAGTGAGACTCACGGGTCGATAGTTACTTGGGTCGGATTTTGAACCTTTCTTATATATACAGGAAACTGTTGCCTTTTTCCAAATCTCTGGTAGTTTTCCTTCTTCGAATGATTTATTGAATAAAATGCAGAGCGGTTTACTGATCTCTGCTGCAGTTTCTTTCAAGATCAGAGGTGATATACCATCCGGGACATAACTTTTGAATGGGTTCAGGTTTCTCAGTTTCTTTTCTACAGCTGCCGATGTAACTTGTATATCTACAATGTGTTTTCCGTTTGTTTTGTCATCCAAAATTGGAATGTTTGTCAGATTCTCTTTAGTGAACACGCTGGAGAAGAAATCATTTAATATATCCGCCTTTTCTTTGTCTTTTCGTGCCATCGTGTTATTCTTTTTGTTTTGAAGGTCCGCTATTCCGTGATTGGTTCCTGTTTTGCTGCTGACATAATTATCCCCAGAACGATTTCGGATTTATTTTACACTCACGAGACAGTTTCCGCTCATAGTTCAGCTTCGCTTCTTTTATCATTCTGTTTGAATTCTCTCTAGAAAGTTTGTACTGGTTGTAAGTCTGTTCACCCCTCGCATTTCTGTATCTCTTGTAATCTTGCCTTTTTTGTCTGATTGCACTAAGAACATCTTTTGTTGACCACTTGTTTTTCTGTTTCTTTATATTTTGTCGGGTGGATTTTGGTATATGTTCCTCCATGAGTTCCCCTAGTTTTTTATAAAGTTTTTCCCAGCCAGTGCATACATCCATAGTAGTAAGAATATCCCATGGTTCATATTGAATTGACCGTCGAATAGCATCGTAGTTCCCTTTGTTAAACAAGTAACGATTCGTCTGTGGTGATTTCTCTGCTTCGAAAATATATGGATCCAATTTTAATTCTAGCGTATCGTGGTCGCTATGTCCAAGTGGGTTGCGGTGAATTATCTCCTTAACGATATCTTCATTGTTGGTTATGCAAAGGTCGAGTAAATTAGATTTTTGCCCTTGCCTGTGTCGCGTTGGCTTAGTTACTAGTTGTACTAGGAAACCCTTTCGTAAACATTCCAGAAGTTTTCGACCGCTATCACCTGGAGAATGTCCAGTGCTCCAATCAATTTCCGGCTCATTGAAGTCTCCGACAATTAGCAAATTTCTAGGGTTTTTACTTCTTTATTTTCTTGAACAGTGTCGCCATTTCTTTGTCATTTTCTTTCTCCGAACTAGGGCTCCTGTATATGCATCCAACTAATACAGTATCCTGTCCTACTCGCCACTCACACCAAACAGATTCTTGGAATTCAGATACCATTAATGCTTCACTTGATTGTGCCGATAAAGAAGAGTGAATGTGCATAATAACGCCTCTTCTTGGATTTTTTCCGATAAACATGTCATAGCCTTTTATTTGCATCTCGCTTGGATTTATTGTTGTTTTTGAGTTTTTTGGATAAACTTCGGTGACACATATAATACTAGGTTCAACATCATCGATAACAATATCCAGTTCGTCCCTTTTATTGACCAAATTATCAGCATTTGTGTATAAACAAACTGGTTTAGTGTTCCATTTTGCCAATTTATGCATATTCTTCTTACCGTTGTCCGGAGACGAAAGTCATTTCGATGATGTTCCATTTTTTGAGAATTTAACCACTTTGTCTTTCCGAATAACGAAACGCTCTCGGGGGTTCTCACTTCTCTTTTGTTTAAGTTCGTCGCGAAGAGATTTTTGTTTTTCACTTTCCTTTTTGGTCAGATCACGGTTGAAATAATTTTTATCTTTCGGATTCGCATCACTAATTCGGTTGAACTCCACAGCTTTTTTAATCAATGTGTCTCTCATTTCCTCTGAATTTACTGTTATTTTCTTATATATCAACACATTGGAGGTTCATCATTGTTATCACGTTGTGGTATATAATTATGATATCACCATTGACAATTCAATTCTAAGCATATATGTTGTAATCCAAATAGCATCACTAAATGGCTAATAATACAACTTTAACATATATTGAATACCTTGCTCAAGTTTGCAGAAGAATTCAAATTTCATGAATTTTCACTAATTTTATACAGAAAATGGAGCTTTTATTCAAAATAAAAATAAAAAAATAATAAGATTGGTCTTTGAAATCCATTTCGAAAGTAGATGAAGTCTTTAACATTCTATGGAATGTTATTAATGTCAATACTATTGTTGTAGCAGATTGTCGGTTTGTACCGATATACTTTTCATGAAATTACAAGGAATTATACATACATTTATTCCTAATTATGGTAATCGTTTCCATGGCAACTTAAATCAGTGCTCAACCAAACAAGCCATCTATTCAGGTAGGCCATATCTTCAAAATGACATATCACAGTCCAGTTTGTATAGTATGATTCTCAACCAGCACCGTGATTCCAAAATTCACCATTTTCTCACAAAAAAACCCCGTAAAATTACCCCAAAACGGCGCTCCAACGGCTTTACGGACTAATATCCCCAATAGGAACGTAGAAAGAGTCCACAGAGATCTTCCTGAAACCATTAAACCAGAATTGACTTAAAATAAAAAAGAATGTTTAAAATTGCAGCTTTTCATTGTTCCATCCATTGAATTTATTGGCAATACCATTCAAATGCGACTATACTTTTTAAGTCCATTTCCATGGAAACTGCACCACTTTCGGATCCGATAGTAGGTCATATCAAGTAGCTTACATCCTCACCTTTCCAAAAATACCAAATTTGGCTTTAAGTACGGTGCGTATATTAAAGCAAAATGTTTGGGGTCTCTGCCGCTCACCTATTGTATGTACATCCTTGATCCAGAAAAAGAAAACATAAAAACTCAAGACAGCTACCTAGGTGAATGGACCGATGAACACCCGGATGCTAAAATCATAATAGTTGTAGGATTAGGCCCAAACAATTATGCATATCAATACGTGAAAGATGGTGTCATAAAATCTGAATATAAGGTTAACGGTATCACTCTAGATTATAATACTAAACAGCAAGTAATTTTCATTCTATGGTTGAATGTGTTAACGACCGGTCAAACTGTCATTACATCATAAACTATCCATGCAGAATTAAGCGCTTGAAGAATCGGGCAGTAATCAGTGAAGAACAAACAAAAACATTCCGATCAGTGTACACCAAACGACTAGTTGTGGACAAATTCAACACCGTTCCTTATGGATGGAATTAATGTGCGACCAGCAGAAATACTTCAGAAAATTTACAAAGATTTAGTTGAAATATCAACAATAAATCAAGAAATCAAAAGAGATCTACAACAAAGTTGGTTTTTTAATAGAAAGCAGAATAATAATGATGGAAATGCTGGAATGTATCCCTGAGGGGAGGGATCGATTGGAATCTTTGATTGAGAGATCAGAATTTGAAGCTTATTTCTTACTGGATATATTGGATCAACTGTTTTCAGATTGCTGGATATTTCGCGGTATTCCTAAAAACTAAATACACGAAATTCGTGAATTTATTGGACATAAATTTGTCTGACTTGCTGAATATCAAGACAAGAACATCAATCTCAATGAAAGAACTTTGATATTCAAAGAGCAAACGGTAATATATGGATACATAATTCTCCGAGAACCATGTTCAGTTTTCACAATTGAAAAATTACTTAATGAAAAAGTGGTCTTGGATCACATTGTAAATGCCACTAGACATATTTCAGACTTAGATAGTGCACTCATTTGGACATTCGGAATAATTTGGAGTTATACTGAAAATAAAAAAGTTTGATGCTGAACAATTGAGCAGAGTGAAGATTGAAGAGTCATTATTCTTCAAACATCCATGTAATATTTCCATATCAGGACCGAGTGGTTGTGAAAAAACAGAATTTGTTTTAAAAAGTTATTGATTACAAAGATGACTTATTCAATCCTGTTCCACGCAACGTCATTTTGTGTTACAAGGAATGGCAACTACATATAGTCAGATGCAAGGATTTAACAATATTAAATTTATAAAGGGGGTACCCGACGATGACAATGAACTAGTTGCTGACACAGACATACCACACCTCATCTTTTTTGATATGTTAGGTAACAAAGATGAAGCAAAAATTATGTTATGGTTAACAAGGAAAGGACATCACTGAAATACATCTGCTATTTACATAACCCAAAATATTTTTCAGAAATAGAAAGCTAGTAGAACTTTGAATGTGAATGCACATTACATGTTTTTATTTCAAAGCATGTGCGATAAATTATTGCGTCCCAAATTCAATTACCTCACTTGATGCAAGCGTATGATGATGATGGTTATTTATAACTCGATTTTCATCCAAAAACAGAGAAGTCATTGAGACTTAGAACAGATATTTTCCATCGATGGTTCACAAATGATGATCGAGGTGCGGTAATCTATGCAGCAGTATAAAATATATGTATCAACATGACATTTCATTTACAATTATGTAGTCACGCGAAGTAGTCTTGAGTGTTTTTTTCAACTATAGCTACACTAATACTCGATGATCACTTAAAACTTCCAAAGCAGACACGACCATTTCCGCAAAAGCACAAAAAAGAACTGAAGAAAATAGCTGACAGTAGAACTCATATCGATTAAAAAAAGAAAATACTTTTATAAACTGGTGGAGGTGGATTTCTCGGTGGAGTTTTGATCAGAAGTCTTCTCAGACAAAAAGAAAATAAAGCAATTGCATGAACTAGATCAACTAGTGTAAATGCTAGCCCAACTAGAGTAAATGCTACTAGAGTAAATTCCACAATTGCTAAATTTCAACCACTCAACGATCATGGTCAGCAACCAATTCCATCAGTTCAAGAAGCAGAATATTACCCATTGGTTCTACGGTACTCGAAAAAGATGAATCTTTCAAATCCATCTAAATTGATTTGATCGTAATTTCAGTAAACGTAAAAGTAAAAAGTAACTGTTCATTGAACTTTCATTCATCTGGCATTCATCTGCTGAAGGGTGAAGATGTCGAAAAAAAAAACCACTGATTAAAAAATATGGTAGTTTGGTAATGGCTATGAATAAGGCACCAACTTATTTTCGAAAAAAAATGATAAAAGATGCACCAAAGAGAGTGATTTTAAACAAAAAAGGAGGATTTTTAGCAGTTCTTATGCTAGCACCATTACTTGATAAAAAAGTCGCTGGAATACTTCGCAGTTAATGATGAAGAAAATGGTTGCTGTTCCCTTCAAAATGTTGGACGATATTAAAAAATGGAAAATAGGATTGATTAATCCAAAATTACCACCTAATCCTGAAATTGTAAATGTTTCAATACTCAACAGAGAATTGAATTCAGTGTTTGATCCAAATTTGTTGGAATCAGAGAAGGTTCAATTATATGGTACAACTTTGTACAAATTAAAATCTTCTAAAAAATCAATTGGAGCTACTTCAACACCGAAAGCAGAACAACTGCTTAATCACCATGGTCGTGTGATAGAGAGTATTCCCGCAAAGATGAGAACAAAATCTGAGCAGATTTTACAGTTGATTTCAAAACATCCGAAAATGAAATTTGATGAACATGGACAATTAACATATAGCGACAAGGTTATCAAAGGATCTAATATTGTTGACCTTGTTAATGATATTGTGCGGCAAAAAAAGGTTTGATTGAGCGAACTTAATGTACCACAAGATTTTGTTGGGGACAGAAACCGTTGGCTTTGGATTAAAAAAACATTTGAAAGTTGATTCTGATGAGGATGATTTTGAAACTCCATCATTATCGAACATAAAATAGAAACGTTTTGCTTCTCAACGATTCACACCAATGAAAGATATAAAAGCAGAATATTCAAAAACTAAAATAGCAGACAGGATAAAACCGACGGGTGTTAAGAGCAGAGAAGTAAAATGGGACACATACTAGATGAACAATTATTTAAAATTTTCTATGATCCGACGAAAGTCGGGAGTTTTGGTGGTGTAAAGAGACTTTTTGATGAAGTGAAAAAACAAAACAAGAAAATAAAATACATAGATGTGAAGAAATGGTTACAACGACAGTCGACATATACTTTACACAAACAAATCATTCGAAAATTACAGCATAGAAAGACTATTGCAGCTGGAATCGACATTCAATGGTAGGCATATTTAGCCGATCTTCAAAATTTGAAGAAGCATAACGATAATTTCAGATATATCTTATGGTTGATAGATGTTTTTTTCAAAATTTGCATGGGTACTACCGATTCAGGATAAATCTGGACAAACTTTGATCGAAACCTTCAGGAAAATTTTGAGATCTTCAAAACGTGAACCAAAATCTTTCCAAGCTGATAAAGGTTCTAAATTCAAGAACGAAAAGTTTCTTAAATTTCTATGCTCAGAAAGTATCCATTTCTTCACAACTGAGTATCCAGTTATAACTCGTATGTGGAAGTATTTTTACACACAATAAAACATTGAGATATATTGATATTTACAAGACTTGATAGATTCTTACAACAAAAATAAAATCGAAACCACCCGAAGTTACTTTGAAAACTGAAATTGAAATTATCAAAAACCAATATGGAAAATAAAATAAAAAAAGTGAAATCTAAGTTGAAATTTGGTGACTTGGTTCATATCATCTAAACCAAAAGATCATTTGAAAAGGGTTATTTACCAAACTCACGATGGGGAATCACGTGGTGTCGTGTTGATGAGTATCACAAATTCAAAATGGCCGAGTCGATCTAAAACTGGACCAGACGCGAGGTAAAAGGTAATAAACTCAGATATGACATATTCTTATTTTGACAGCTACGAGCATATGCTATACTATTGTTCAAACAAGCTGATATCTCATCTATGTAAAAATTTACATTTGTTTGCTCTAACAGTCTGATCAAAGTTGTCAGTCGAATGATTCTCCTAGATGTATGGACTGGTGTATTCCACGCACCTCCGACTGGCAACTTTGGTCAGAATGTTATAGAAAATCATTTCCGAACAAATAAGGTAAATTGTTGTTTCAAAAATAAACTAGCATATGCTCGTAATGGTCAAACTGCTGTTTTGTGTCAGTTCCTCGTATATTATGATATTGTGCTTTGCATATTTTTAATGCGTGGTACTCACCAACCTCGAAACCACGTGATTCCCCACCGTGAAACTGGACTCAGGAAATATTCAAAATCGATAACATTTGTAAAAATAACCCAATAACATACAAAGTTTCTGATCTTGATGGTGAAGAGATTGATGGATCATTTTACAAACATGAGATCCAACATGAAAGACAGTAAGGTGTATGAAATAGAATCAGTTATTGGCAGAAGAACGAGGAGAGTAGGACGAAAACAATCAAAGAAATTAAAGTTCATTGGCTTGGATACCGTAAACAGTTTGATAGTTGAATTCCAGCTACAAACTTAGTATAAAGCAGAAGTCATCATGTCTCAAACTCATTCAGATTCGATTAATCTCGAGGAACCATCACAATTTCAGTTCTGTGGTGAAAAAGTTGCTAATAGTGATGGTTCAATGTCACTTTATCCTGACAACTCTCAATGTTATTCACAGTGAAACTACCAAAAACTATACATATTGATAAAGAGCTTCGGGAAGTCGCAATGGTTGAAGTAATTGTACCGTCAGAAACATACAACATTATTGGAGATACTTGCATAATAAAAATGAAAGAGTTCTGTTCCATGATTGCATCATATCTGCACAAGTTACCAATAAGTGATAAAAACAGAAAATGGTATTGAATTGAAAATACCAGCAGGTGCACATTCTGGTGGAGCGCATTTGACAGAAATAATTCAAGGTGCGCTTGATAGTACAGTAGGCAGAATGGTTCCAGATCTTGAATTCGGATTTTCCAAAGTACAACGAGTTTCAATTTCAGCCATTAGTAAAACCAAAGTAGCTCTTGTACTCCCCAAAGCTCTTTTGGATAAACTTGGTTACAGAACAAACTCAAACACTGTAACATTTGCTACTCCTTCCATTTCATTTCCATATGGAGTTGATTTGAATGCTGAACATAATCATTTGTTTGTTTATTCTGATGTTGCTGATTATACAATTGTTAGTGATGTTGAGGAACCGATATTACGAGTGACATCTTTCGGGAGTAAAAGAATACATGACGGTCAATATATTAAGCATGAATTCAAAAAACTTACGTTATGTACCAGTGTCAAAGTCTAACTTCGATAGCTTAAATGTGTATATAACTGGTGATACTGGTAAACAAATTCAGTTTGTCGGTGGAAAGTCCATGGTGAAGTTGCATTTCCGACGCCGAAGTAATTTGTATTTATGATGATCCCCGTGTATAGAGGTGTGTCCAGACAAAATTGAAATGGAATTGGTTCACTTTTAAAATCTGCAATGAGAACTGCAGTACCGTTTCTGAAACCTATTGGTAGGATTGCTAAACAACAAGCACTCAAACGTGGACTTGCTGCAGTCAAAGATATCATTTGTCAAAAAGTCCAAAAGAAGTATTTTTAAATCAAGGAAAAGAAGAATTGAAATCTTTTGGAAAGGAAACTATAAAGAACATATCATCAAAACGCATACATAGATCACAACAGTTTTCGACAAATCATTCTGCTCGCAAACGAGTTAGAAGTAAGTCAAATAGAACACATGTGAAGAAACCAAAACGATCTCTCGATATTTTTGATTAATCATGATGATGCAAAATGGATCATGCGAATGCAGCAAGTCCGAGTTAGATGCGTCTGATGTTCCACCAACAATGACAATGATGTTGGAATCACAATGGATAGAACATTATCCGATTTCTTCTCTTAATAATTCCGCATCAATAGAATTTATAATTCCACCTCAAACTGAAAAATGGACAGATGGGAATCAATCATATTTGTATATAAAATTCAAAATCACAAAAGATTTTGGACGATGCCCCAGAAATTGCACCAGTCCTGTTGACAACTTTTTCCATAGCATATTCAGTAGTATCGACATTTACCTAAATAACAAACTAGTAACGGCGAATGCGGATACCTATCCTTATCGAGCCTACATGGAAAATCTCTTGGCTTATTCGGGTGAATGCAAAGAAAATCAACTTGCCACACTTGAAATGTGGTATCCATATACCGCTAAACAGTTCACCGAAAACACTAATGCTGGTCATAATGCTGGATTGAAATCTCGTCAAGCGATCATAGCAGACAGTAAAATGGTAGAATTGTGTGGTCGTTTACACATAGACATATTTCTTCAAGAGAAATACTTACCAAATAGAATTGAGATAAGAATTCTTCTCAATAGAGCAAGTCCAAAATTCTCCCTAATTGGTCAAGAAGATGGAAAAATGGTGTTCGAATCGGCAGTGTTTAATGTTCGCACAATTACGCTGATGCCAGTAGTATCAAATAACCTGAACCAAATGATTAATCATACAGAGAAATATGAAAATACCGACAAGGAGAGTTGAAGTAAAAACATTCACTATTGGTTCAGGACTTAAGATAAAAAATTGAAGATCACCCTTTTCAAGGACAATTACCAAAAAGAATTTTCATAGGTATGGTATCAAACAAAGATATGAATGGAGATATTGAAACGGACCCATTCCATTTCCAACACTTCAATCTGAAAAAGCTTGAAGTTAGTCAGGACGTGCATACCATTCATATAAGACCATTCGAACAAAATTTTGCGTCAGAACAATGTCTAAGATCTTATTTATCATTGTACAAATCTTCAGGCATGTTTGGGCAAAACAAGTCCTTCGTTTTGAATCTCGAAAAATACATGAATGGTTATTGTTTCTGTGGATGCGATCTCACACCTGACCAAGGAGTAGAGGAAGGACATTTGCATCCTATAAAAACCGGTAATATAAGGTTAGAGCTTCAGTTGGATGAAATATAGAGATTTCAAGTTGAAGGACTCAATTTCATTCCATATCGTGTTCCTACCCTTGACAAAGTTCGGAAAACTTTCGAGATATGTTTCGTTCATGAAATACAGAATCAGATTTCAAAAGAAGTAAAACTCAACTGTGAGGGATGTAAAATAGATCACCCAAGTCAGACTCGACATATACTTTGTCTTTGGATGCCATCAACGCAATGGACGGATATGTTCATTGATTTAGCTATACTCAAATTGGACATTTACCGAGTTATGGAACAATGGTATCCAGGGATAGAATCGTTTACACTGCAAGCACAAGTTGAAGCATTCAGACATTGGAAAGATATAAAGGAAACTGTCCGTGCAAACTGTAACCGAATTAATGCTACTTTTATTGACTTGTGGTCTAAAACAGTGAACAAATACTACGAAGATGAACACTAACGAACTTCAGCATATACTAGACAAATCGTCTTACCTCTGCTCATTGCATGGTGTTGTGTGTGCAAAAGATCAGTTACCACACGAAAAACTTCACTATGTAAAAGCATACATAGTAAATACGCATACATCAGAAAAACCAGGGGAACACTGGGTTGCAATTTTCTTCAATGGACACATTGCAACCTATTTCGATTCGTTTGGATTGCCAGTTATTGATGAATATATCAAATCATTCATTCACAGAAATGCTAAAATGTAAAATTAACGTTGGACGTCTTCAACACCACGGAACAACCGTGTGTGGTGTCTATTGTATATTTGCTCTACATTTCCCGAAAAGCATTACGCTGCAAATGCGATAGTTGAAATAAATTTTAATGGCGACTATTTCAAAAATGACAGAAAAGTACTCGATTTGTTCCAAGAAACTATGAGCCCTTACGAAAAGAAGTAGAAAGAAGTAGAAAACACAAATAATTTAGAAAAAGACAGAAAATTTCGAAATATAAAGAAGTGGTTTCTCAGAGGTCCTCGCATTTCACATATAAACCAAAGCCCCTTATAATTCACCACTTGTCCACGATGGAATACATAGATCCTGATCTTTGTTCTGATGTGAGAGTCATCCGTGTATCGGCTCAGAGGGATTTAGTGATATCGAAGGCTCTTTCTTGGGCAGTGTATGGTACAGATACGAAGTTTTTTTTAAATCTTTTCACTGCTGTCTCCGCGATGTGGGCTTCTATCGCTAACGCATTCATGCCATACGGTACACGCGATATGGGCTGGATCGGTACAACAGAACTCTATTTGATTCGGGAAAGTTTTATCTGTATCGTATTACCATTGTCAACACAAATATAACACAATTTACCCTAACAAAAAAACTCTTACATAAGATTGTACATTTCACAACGCTACCGTCTTCGAATATATATACGAAGACTTTCACTTTTGTTAAAAAAGCACTGGTAAATTAACACATTTCGCTAACTTACCTATTTCTCGGTTTTTCTTCTAAATCCAGTGTGTACAAAGAAGGGGGGGGGCGCCCTTCGCCTACCATACTGTCCATAGAAGCCGAGAACTCGTAATGTTCACGAACTGTGTTACTTTTCTGTCAAAATAGATTATCTGGTTTGTGACCCTTCTTGACTAAGACTCTGACTCGTGGGGAATCTGGTCCACCCTGGGCTCGTGGTCAATCTGTGTCACCCCTGCCCTCGAGATCACTCTGGGCCATCCCTGGACAATTTGGCTCTGCCACTCTGGGGTACCCCTGCCCTCGATGCCACACTGTGCCACTCTCAACACTATGGCTTTGTCACTCTGGGGCACCCACTGTCCTCGATGCCACTCTGGGGCACCCCCTGCCATCGGTGCCGGTCTGGGGCACCCTCCTCGGCGGTCACTCTGGGGCACCCCGTAGATCGACGGCCAATATGGGCCACCCCTACACTCGATGACACTCTGGGCCACCCTTCTCGGCGGTCACTCTGGGGCATCCTCCTCGGCGGGCACTCTGGGCCACCCCATTGCTCGACTGGAACTCTGGGGCACTTTCCTCGTCGGGCACTCTGGGCCCACATTGTTCGACAGCCACTCTGAGTGGCCATCGAGCAAGGGGGCAGAGTGACTGCCCTTACTATTATCACCTGCTAGTGTTACCCGGCGTTGCAGCGGCAAAATTGAAAAAGAGCTATAGTTTTCGAGATACCCCTACCCACGGTAGAACAAGTTAAAACCAACTTTTTTTTAAAGGAGAAATTTGTACTATTGTCGAAAATGGTAGTGAAAAAATAATCGAATTGGTGGTGGCTATTGTCAAATCGACGATCAGCGATACCCACAAGTGACTTTTTTCCCCCGGAAATTAATGATTTTGGTAAAGCGAGCCCTGTGGCTATGTCCTAACCTGATTGCCAACATTGTTGGTGTTAAAATTACTATATCATACCATACCTATACTTGATATGAAAAAAGTGTTGGTTAATTTAGATTTTCCTGCCATTTAGAGCCGAAACATTTATTTTTTCCTAAAAAGTCGCTCTTTTTCCCAAAAATATAATTTTTCAAACATTCAAATGGGCATTGCTATAATGCCAAAAATTTAATCCGTATGGTGAAGCAGTTATCTGACAATCATATGTAGAAAGAAGTTAACATAAATTGAGAACGGTTTGCGAAATAATTGGTATTAGCTACCCCTCCCCAAACACGTTTTTGGTCGAAAAATTACATATTTTTATTAAGAACTTTACCAAATTTCCCAATTGATCATAATGGGACACAACATAATTCGTTTGCTGAAAATTGAGCCCGGGGACATTGCTTAAGTGATTAAAGATGTTTTCTGGCTTCCACACACCAAATTACAACAACAACACATTTTATTTACTATTAAATATAGTAAGTGTCGCATATCACAAGTACTCCATTCTCACTTAAGATTGAAATGCAGTAGTTTGAACTATGAGTAATCACATTAAAACGTCCCCTCTCTGCCATTGTGGCAAAATAGAAACAGCACATTATTACTTATTGGAATGTTCCGAATACAATGGTCATAGGACTGAACTTCTATGCGCCATACATAATGTCATTTTAGCAAAACTACTCTTTTGTGTGGAACACAACAACTCAGTCATCGCGAAAATATTTAAATAGTTGACGCGATTCAAACATTGATCTCGAAAACAAAGCGATTTCCATAACGCTGTCATTTGTGGAAACTTCGTGAACAACATTGAAACCCTGCTGAGCGCGAAATTTACCCCCAACATATGGTCTGTCATCTCACGGCGACGGACGTATCAATGACAAATAGCATTGTATCCAATCAGCGCCAACGAAACTATATGTATATCATTGTATCCCATCAGCTCCAACTGGATTACATCCTAACTTTTCCCATACAGTCTCTCACTCTCTCTCGCGCTCTCTCTCTCCCAAATAAATTGTTTATCCCTTGATAGAACTACCATATGTCCACAGACTCAGTTAAAACTGGGAGCATGTCCCTCGAGTTCGTGGTGTTTTCATGACTTAAAATAGCGTATGCCTCACATAAACAGTTAAAATAGCATTTTTGTTATTTGCCAGCCGCTTTTCGTAAAGTGTCACATGCTGTCGGAAACCAATACATAAAGTTACGGGACGCTTAGTGGTCGGATATGGTGTCATGTGAGGCGAAACGAGATCAATATTAAGCGTCCCGTAACGTATTTATTATGTCAGTGGACAAAATCCCGCATATCCCTTTAATTAATCATCATTGTAATTTATTGTAATTTGGTAAGTCAAATGTGTTGTCTATGGCGACTAACTTACGTAATGTCACAGTGACGCGCCATGGGCGTTGATCGTCAACGCATTGAGGCAATGGCTAATCACCAGAAGTAGGATAACTTGTTACGTGCGCTCGCGCAACAGTATGGCGAGTAGTCAGATTCGTATGTACGTTGGTGTCACCCTACCGATTTCAGTCCATGACGTCACCCTTACGCAGTACATGCCGGCGACGCTACGGAGTAGATTATAGAGTTGACGCCCTTGGCACCGACTTCCGTTACTAGCTCGTTGCTGATATAAACAAACTAGCGATGTGGCTTTTGTCGAAAATTGATAGTCAGTACATTCGCCCTGTATACATGTACATTCAGAAAATACATAACAACACAACGGTATACCCAACCAATGTCAGTGTCTCGATATCATTTGACCAAATTTCTTGACATGAAACCGCGACAGACACGGCGTGAAATACATCGCATTGAGTAAACAATTTCCCATTGTTTCAATTCAACTTCAAGATCGTGGTAAAATCAAAACCGCAATGGGTAAGTGGTAAACATTTGAAAAAGACATCAGGTACTTGCAGAAACTAATTGTTGTGCATATTTATTTTTATTTGAGGTGGCAATTTTTCATGTTTATCAGTATTTTTAACGATAAGAGCGATGGTAATTGGGGGACTATATTTTATCTAGCGCATTAAATTTAAAATAAAAGTCGTGAATTGGCTGAGTGTTTTCTATGGCCGCACATTTCGTTGATAATTATGAGCCATTTGTTTGTCTAAATAACATTTTTAAGTTCGAAGAGCATTATAATGGGGATAACAGTGTGGTGTTTTGTGATTTCGGAAAGGTACATTGCGAATATACTGTGGCAAATACCCGTTAACTAAATTTGCCACAGTATATTCGCCATGTAGCTTTCCGAAATCACAAAATACCACACTGTTATCACATAAATAAAATTATAGAAGATTGTAATTGTCTTTTTTTGCTAACATTAAATTAAATTAAATTAAATAAATAAAGTAAAATACAGTGAAGTTATTTTTTAAATTATTTTTTATTACATTTTTTGCGCACGTTGGCATCTCTCTGAGTGCATTCTAGTTTTATTATATGACTACCACTAATCCCTTACAAATACCACTATTGTTTGGCGATAGATTCCGAGCAGTCGGAAAACGTTTGTAATTTATTGTAATTTGGTAAGTCAAATGTGTTGTCTATGGCGATTAACTTACGTAACGTCACAGTGACGCGCCATGGGCGTTGATCGTCAACGCATTGAATCAATGGCTAATCACCAGAAGTAGGATAACTTGTTTTATTATATGACTACCACTAATCCCTTACAAATACCACTATTGTTTGGCGATAGATTCCGAGCAGTCGGAAAACGTTTGTAATTTATTGTAATTTGGTAAGTCAAATGTGTTGTCTATGGCGATTAACTTACGTAACGTCACAGTGACGCGCCATGGGCGTTGATCGTCAACGCATTGAAGCAATGGCTAATCACCAGAAGTAGGATAACTTGTTTTATTATATGACTACCACTAATCCCTTACAAATACCACTATTGTTTGGCGATAAATTCCGAGCAGTCGGAAAACGCTTGTCTGGTCGTGAGCCGTATCGGATTCTATGAATGAATGAGTATCCTTTAAATTCCGTATCAATATCCCGTGAAATTAGGTCACCGGAAGTTGGGAACTATTTATCAGGTCTATTGTCTAGCGTGTATCCTGACCAACTGCGCATGCGCATTATCGTATAAACTTACAACATGAAATAACTTTTTGTATGCCGGACACTGTGTGGAACCTTTCGGCGTAAGTCAAATATTCGTCTGCTTTAACTGTAATTATAAATTCATCGATAAGTGATGGAACTGGGAATGTTCAATAGAGTACTTTTTCCCGGGTTTGACATGGGATGGTGTAATGAGGTAGTTTTGCCCTTTGTGACATGGGATGAACCAAAAATGTGTCATATAATAAACGCTTTATCGGTACAGTGAAATGATATGGGCTGCAGTATCACGTCTTGTTGACGATGTCAGATCGCTGCATCAAACTCGCTTCCTGCGGCAGCTCGTTTGAGACGGCGATCTGACATCGTCAACTCGGCGTAATACTGTAGCCTATATCACTTCACTGTACCGATAATGACTATGAGTTTGATAGTTAATTTATGAGTCTTTAGAATTCCTCAAATATATCGCATGCATGTTTTGGTACATTGTACTAAGTCTTTAAATTCGTAGAAAATAATATCCGACAGATATCCACTTTCTTGGCGCCAAAATACACCAAAAATATTCCCGAGGCGACAGAGTTTCCGAAAACAAGATGGTTGATAAGCACCTAATATTGATTTCATATGGGGTCACTGACTTAATATGGGTTCATATACCGTCACTATTTATCGAGCTATGATATTTTTCCGGCATTATTTAGAAATTATAAAGCGGACTATTTCGCGGTGCAGTCGCATGAATACAAAACTGTTTCATAATTAATTAGTCTCTACTATACAGATAAAGTCGCTACATAGGTCATCGCTTCTCTATAAGGAACCTGATTTTTTTGGACAAAAACTGCAATAAAATACATTTAAAATTGTTCGGTGGATAAACAGAACATTCACATAGTGTAGCTGAATAGAGAATTTATTTTTGCCCGTATGTGGCATCTATTTCGGTCGCCTAGATGCTCGCCAAATAGATGCCCACATACTCGCAAAAATAAATTCTGTATCATCTACACAATGCGGATATTCTCTATATATCACACAGTGTTGGCCACAACATATTATGATACTGAAAGCATAATCCCTTCAGTATACATGTTTACACACAAGTCTTCAATTAGGGTAGGGTAGGTCTACATAAAACAGTGAACTTTGCCAGCCGCTTGTTGTGAAGTGCCACATGTTGCAGACTTTCGGGAACCAACACTGTCATGTGTGTATCCTGATAAAAACTAACCTTTAGTCAAACCCTCAGTTAATATTGAGATCATATCATTTCACCATGTGGTGTCTTCAAGACTTCAAATAAAGTAGGGGTCCTCAAAATTTGGCCTTATTTTCCTCCAATGTTTCGTTAAGTACTCATGCTTTTGAACTCATTCCATCTATAGATATACATTATGTACGTCCTTATACAACTCTCTATTGTCCATACACTCAGTCAATGAGCATATCGTTCCAGTTCGTGGTGTGTTCTACTTGTCTTCAAATTGGGAAGGGGGTAATAAAAACATTGAAAAATCCCATTATGTATTTCCCAGTCGCTTTTTGTAAAGTGTCCATGACTGTCGGGTACCAACACATCTATAACAATTGTGCATTTCCTGATAGAATAGCCTTTTGTCCAGATCGTCGTTTGACCTTGAGAGCACATCCATTCAGTTCGTGGTGGGTTCAACGGTTTGTAAACATGCATGGGGTAGGCCCAGATAGCAACGCTACGTTGGTTCTACGTTGGTTTTCCGTTGGTACCGTTGAGTTTACGTTGGATAGTTTTCACTACGTTGAATCTACGTAGATTCAACGTTGATTCCCAATGGTTATTCAACGGTTAGATTTCTAACGTTTTTCCAACGTTCTTTCAACATTGTTTTTCAAACGTAATTCCTACGACGTTACTTAAATGTTGGTTAAACGTTGAAAAACTAACGATAATTCAACCAACGGTATACCAACGTTCTGCCAACGATATGAACATATAGCTGCAAGATTCAAATGTTGAATCAACGTTATTTTTCCAACATTGAATCAAAGTTTTATTTCCAACATTATTTAGAGTTGTTAAATTAACAAAAATAGGGAATTAGCAAGAGCTATTGGAGTTTGTGGTATATATCCAATAATAAATCAATGTTGAAACAACGTTGTATTTCCAACGTTGAATCAACGTTATTTTTCCAACGTTGAATCAATGTTATTTTTCCAACGTTGTATCAACGTTATTTTTCCAACGTTTAATCCTGTTTAATCGACGTTATATTTCCAACGTTAAAAATGTTGTATGTTCAACATTACCAACATTCAAATCTCCAAAATATCTATTTATCCCTTTAAATATAAATATTGATGTGATCTATCAAACAGTTAATAAACTATTAGTTTAAAAATTATAAAGCGGACTATTTCGCGGTGCAGTCGCATGAATACAAAATTGTCTCATAATTAATTAGTCTCTACTATACAGATAAAGTCGCTACGTAGGTCATCGCTTCTCTGTAAGGAACCTGTTAATTTTGCGATTTTTTTGGACAAAAACTGCGATAAAATACATTTAAAATTGTTCGGTGGATAAACAGAACATCCACATAGTGTAGCTGAATAGAGAATTTATTTATGCTCGTATGTGGCATCTATTTCGCTCGCCTAGAGGCTCGCCAAATAGATGCCCACATACTCGCAAAAATAAATTCTGTATTCAGCTACACAATGCGGATATTCTCTATATATCACACAGTGTTGGCCACAACATATTATGATACTGAAAGTATAATCCCTTCAGTATACATGTTTACATACAAGACTTCAATTAGGGTAGGGGTAGGCATACATAAAACAGTGAACTTTGCCAGCCGCTTGTTGTGAAGTGCCACATGTTGCAGACTTTCGGGAACCAACAATGTCATGTGTGTATCCTGATAAAAACTAACATTTAGTCAAACCCTCAATTAATATTGAGATAATATTATTTCACCATGAGGTGTCTTCAAGACTTCAAATAAAGTAGGGCTCCTCAAAATTTGCCCTTATTTTCCTCCAACTTTTCGTTAAGTGGTCATGCTTTTGAACCCATTCCATCTATAGATATACATTATGTACGTCCTTATACAACTCTCTATTGTCCATACACTCAGTCAATGAGCATATCGTTCCAGTTCGTGGTGTGTTCTACTTGTCTTCAAATTGGGAAGGGGTAACAAAACATTGAAAAATCCCATTATGTATTTCCCAGTCGCTTTTTGTAAAGTGTCCATGACTGTCGGGTACCAACACATCTATAACAATTGTGCATTTCCTGATAGAATAGCCTTTTGTCCAGATCGTCGTTTGACCTTGAGAGCACATCCATTCAGTTCGTGGTGGGTTCAACGGTTTGTAAACATGCATGGGGTAGGCCCAGATAGCAACGCTACGTTGGTTCTACGTTGGTTTTCCGTTGGTACCGTTAAGTTTACGTTGGATAGTTTTCACTACGTTGAATCTACGTAGATTCAACGTTGATTCCCAATGGTTATTCAACGGTTAGATTTCTAACGTTTTTCCAACGTTCTTTCAACATTGTTTTTCAAACGTAATTCCTACGACGTTACTTAAATGTTGGTTAAACGTTGAAAAACTAACGATAATTCAACCAACGGTATACCAACGTTCTGCCAACGATATGAACATATAGCTGCAAGATTCAAATGTTGAATCAACGTTATTTTTCCAACATTGAATCAACGTTTTATTTCCAACATTATTTAGAGTTGTTAAATTAACAGAAATAGGGAATTAGCAAGAGCTATTGGAGTTTGTGGTATATATCCAATAATAAATCAATGTTGAAACAACGTTGTAATTCCAACGTTGAATCAACGTTATTTTTCCAACGTTGAATCAATGTTATTTTTCCAACGTTGAATCAACGTTATTTTTCCAACGTTTAATCCTGTTTAATCGACGTTATATTTCCAACGTTAAAAGTGTTGTATGTTCAACATTACCAACATTCAAATCTCCAAAATATCTATTTATCCCTTTAAATATAAATATTGATGTGATCTATCAAACAGTTAATAAACTATTAGTTTAAAAACACTATAAGTTGGCTGTAAGCATTGGAAATTTAATGCTGGAGCAATATGTGGTGCAATGTGCTAGCAGAATAGTAAACCGATGGAGCAAAGCTGTATCCCCACCCTTCTATCTACCCCAAAAAATTCAAATAGTCATGTTCCTGGGGAGGGGGGATTCAGGAAAAAATTCCAGGATACAACGCAAGTTTTTTCAAAGGCAGTTTGGGACCAACATCAAAGTTTGATGAAAAATGGTTAATATATAGAAGGATAAGGCGTCACAGATTGTGAAATGACCATGCGGAAGAAATGCCAATCACGTAAGCTTAATGAAAAACTCCAGAAATCTCATAAAATTACTCATAGGGGCTCAGATACATGTTTCAGTTTCTGGGGCAAGAAGTATGGGAGGTCAAATTCACATTTAATAATAAATTGTGATTGCATGTGCTTAAGCACCAACATGACATTTATGCTTCAGTATAATGAATTGTGCTTAAGCGTAATGAATTGTGCTTAAGCGTAATTTTAACTACTATCTAACCTATATACCCATACAGGCATAACCTATTGGCATAATCTGGTGTATCTGAGACCTGGGAACACAATAGGAGCATGTGGCTAAATTTAACTTGTTTTATTAGCCTAGTACCCAACAGTCAACTGTGAGTCTGTGTACAACAATCAAAGATAATCCCAAATTTCACATTATCAGCATCCCTATCCAAAGAATTGATGTCTCCTTCCCGGAACTCTTATATTTTTTCATTTAATATGTTAAAAGTATTTTCGCACATATTTGGGCCATTACTATGGTCATATAGCATGAATGTGGTGTAAACTGCATGAAGGAATGCTTCCCTCATATGGTGTACTTATTGACTTAAATCAGGAAAAAAAACCTATCTCTTGCATTGATAAATAGTATTTCCATGGGCATATATCATGACCGTGATGTCACTGAGGGCTTGCTTCTCCCATATGGTGTATATATATATGCCTGGAAACTCAAAGTGGCCCTGACTAATAGAGAAGTAATGGTATCACGAGTCGCCCGACTAATGCCGAAGATAATATAATGCTATCACGAGTCGCCCCGACAAAAACAGACGGTAATGTTATTGTGAGTCAGCCATTTTAATAAAGAAGTTAAGCTAGCTCTCTACCCATCCAAACCAATAAAAACAAGAGGTGATATGTCAATAGGTTAAGGTTGAGTAAACCTATTTATTCACAAGGGGTGTTTAGTTACATATAACCAATAATTGCACTTAAGACGAAATAATTACACTTAAGCGAAAATAATTATGCTTAAGTCCAAATAATTATTCTTAAGAGCAATTGTGCATTTAAGCATAATTATTTGCACTTAAGCGCAATCAATTGAGCTTAAGTGCAATAATTTGCACTTAAGTGAAATCAATTAATTGCTCTTAAGTACAATTCACTATTAAATGTGAATTTGGCCTCCCATGAAGAAGTGGTTGTAAATCAATTCAACAGTTGAATGTTAACATGAACATTTTTTAAATGTAAAACTAAACTAATTTGGGTTTATCCTTATACAACTGAATATAATATTATAAACAAATGGAAGAAAAAAAACAGCAAGTAGTTACAAAAGAATGTAAAAATTAAATTTATGTTCTTTTCTGAGGGTGAAATTTATGGCATCAGGAGTTACCTGACAAGAAACAGATATTCCTTTCCGCATAAACTGTTATAACAGCAGCAGGCAACATATTATCCCTATTAGGCCACACGAATGAACTTACTGGAGGAGGAATACATTTGTTACTTCTCTAATATGTGAAAACTACTGATTGTTAGCCTGTCATATGAATGGATCTTCATTGGATGATCGAAATGGTATGAGTTAAATATATAGATGATGAACTGGATGACAATATAAAGGAATATTTTTTTATTGTACTATCTGATCCATCCACAATGTGACAATGGTCTAAGCCTGATAATGTTCGAAGTTATTTGTTGATACAGTATAGTCCTATACATAAATCATTATATTAATTGACACTGAAACAGCCATATGCGATATGTAGACCGAAGAGTCATTGTCTAAGGGTATCAGGTCCATAATTAGTAGTTATCAGTAGTATTAGTAGTTATTAGTAGTCACCCCTACCCATATGAATCCTATGGGTGGCCAAATTCACATTTAATAATGAATAGCACTTAAGCGCATTTGATTGCACTTAAGCGCAATTGATTGCGCTTAAGCACAAATCATTTCGCTTAAGCGCAAATACCACATATTGTGCAATTAATCGCGCTTAAGTGTAATTGCAACTACCATCTAACCTATCCATAAACTATTGGCATGACCTGGTGTATCACCTAGTAGCAACACAAGAGGAGCATTGGGCTAATTTTAACCTGTTTTAATTAGCCTGAGTACTCAACAGTCAACTGTGAGTCTGTGTACAACACTGATAATCCATAATTACATATTATCAGCATCCCTATATCCAAAGAATTGATGTCTCCTTCCCGGAACTCTAGTATTTTTTTATATAATTTTTTAAAAGCATTAAAGCACAATTAAAAACTTTAAATGTCAGTTAAGCTCCATTATTAACCATCATAAACAAAACCCCTTAATTCTTATAGAATGGTTTGCAGGATGACTATCCAGCCAAACCTTATTATGAACCTCATTTGATCTTCGAGGGGTGAAAATTTGCTATAGCGCAATTGAATTGCACTTAAGCGCAATTGGGTAAAGATTTAAGTGACTGAGCTTAAGCGCAATTGAATTGAGCTTGAGCGTAATTGAATTGCGATTAAGCAGCTTAAGCGCAATTGAATTACACTTAAGTCCAATTATCTAATAAATGCCAAACGGCCTCCCATAGTTATGTGACCATGCATAACTTCAACACATAATTATGTCACTGAAAATAATAAAAATTTGTGCAATGCTTTAAAAAGGCTTTAATTGCACAGCCCATCCATCTGAACCAGATCACACCCTCCCAGAGTTTGAGAAATTTCTTTTTTTTTAAAGTCAAATATCCTTTCCCCATTAGGTTGGAATTTTCCAATTGTTACATTCAGCCGCCCATCCCCAATAAATCGTTTTAGCCACCCCACCCCCTCAATAAAGACAACATCCATGTTTGCAATACCCAACGAATATCGATATTAATTGAACCGAGTCATGCAGGGACAAAACGGACCTGTTATTAAAAAAAACTAATCAGCTGGCGGCGAGTTGTACGTGCATAACGCGCTCTTGACGCCATATCATTTCGTCATCGCACACTGTTTAGTGTTTGGATTTTAAAATATTTCGAGTACGATTTGGGACAAATTCCAAGTTTTTAACGGAGAATTCGTATAAACGACCATGTTGACCTACATGTAGATCCGGAATAGCTGCGCAGTTTTGTTTATGGACGTGTGAATATCGGTGAGTATTAATTATAGACCCAATTTCCAAAACTTTCACAATCACTCTCAGCACTCTGTCACTGTCTGAAGTTGAATTTTCCAGTGAACTTTTAGTTTTACAACCACAACACCGATTTGTTAATTAACTTTAAGTATGAGTCTTTACTTCTTTTAATTAACAAGCTTGCACTTACCATCTTACTTGGTTAGATTAATAAAATTAGAAGTCGACTAAAGGAGGAGGTCAAGTGACCAATTTTGAATAGGGATTTCCATGCATATCTGCTGAGCAAAAGTTACGGAGTTGCACATGCATCTGACTCCTGAGTGTGAATTGATGTGGTATTGGAAACAACCGGTATTTATCTGGCGGGTCCGATTGGAACTTGTTCCGTTATAATGTTGGTGTATTTATTTTTGAATTTTATATTGATTTTTCAAATGTAGGACAAATCACCTGATATAATTCCAGAAACAAATTCTCAAAAATATATTTATTGCATAATTTTATAATTTACAAAGCGGAGCCGCAAGATAAATAGTTTTTGTTTTCAATACCACATTAAGTCACACTCAGAAGTATGTGCAACTCTGTACTTTTGCTCAGGAGATTTTCATGGAAATCCTCATTCAAAATTGTTCACTTGACCTCCCCCTTAAGTCTTACTACCAGATTCACTTTAGCACTTAGAAGTTATCTTACTGATTATAAGTTTATCATGTCAGGGTGAACCACCAATCGATCTATAAATATAATAGCCACAACGGGCTAAAATAGATCAATTGGTCTTAATTCCTGACACAGAGCTCAGTTGTAAGAGAGGGTCCTCAGAGGGAACTCTAAATTTCTTGAATATTGAAATTGCGTTTGTTTGAATGAAGATTTGCAGTTTACAAATTATACAAATTACAATGTACATGTTTATATAATATTGCGCTGTTCTCATGCAGTAATTGAGTAAATAATTATTCTGTGTCTCTCAGGGGGGGGGGGGGGGTCGGAAAAAAGTGCCATGACAGTAGGCTGAAATTTTTTTTCCGCCTCTTGGGTACCCACCACCCCCTATTTGAAGGAATTTTTTTTCCAATTTCATGCGGGGTACCCACCCCCTTTTACCTCCAAATCCAGCCATTTCACCCCTAATTTGAAGGATTTTTGTTCCAATTTCATGCAGGGTACCCACCCATGTTTTACCTAAAAATCTGTAGTCTCACACCATTTAGGCTTGGTATTTGTTTCAGTTATAAAGTGTGAGAACAGATAAGAATCGTATAAACCTGCAGCACCCATTGTTATCCTGTTTGTTTTTGTTTATCAATTGATTCATGAACATTTTACCATATTTCCAATGCTTGTCTGTAATCACTTTAAATACAACTGTATCGAAAATATAAAATACAAATTTAGGCAAAACATTTATGCTAAATAGTAATGGACCCACACGATCTTATACCATCTGACAACATGGCTTTTAACAGATTGATCAGCATTCATATGGCTTTGATGTGAAATTGTGTCCAAAAATAAAACACAATAAATTAAACTAAAAAATCAAACAAAAATCTGGATGTGGCTTTAAATAGCATTCAATACTTTCTAACATGATGGGTTTCCATGTTTTGCCTCTTATGCTGTCTGATCAGGTCTAAGGGTGGATGCACACATGCATGTAATCTATGTAATTATCGTGTATTTGGCGTTTTAGATGGATCATATAGACAATGCAATATGTGTCCACTGATAACCCAATCATTGCCGACGTGTTGACCGCACTTGGTTCTAGTTCCAATTAAGTCGGAATATAGATAAACCGCTATCTTAGACCGAGTCGCCAGACCACTTAAAATATTTGTTCGTGGGATAACCCATATAGTGGACGTTCTATTTAAATAATTACCAATCCTCTCTTGATATTCATAGCAGTGGTGGATCAGGATTTCCACCAACTTGGGGCTATATGTGATCCCGAAAGCTACCAGGCGGTGTGGCTAACTCTGAGCTATTCAACTAAAACATATTATATTGTACCTTTTTTCCCAGTTTATTCCGACTGATGCATTCAACTAAGTCCCTTAGCGATTTGAAGCTTTCGCGACCCCCACGCCAAACAAACATCATGGTCGAAATTGTTCAATATCAAGCCTGTAAATTCCAGACGTGTCGCTTCTGTTGTTTGTGCATTAATAAAATGCCAGATATCACATAGACTTGGCTAATTTCCGCATTCGTAAGAGAAGACATGTTTTGGATTGGCCTTAAATGTCCTGATAGCAGACAGTTTTACTTCGCTTATCACTACTCACTTGTCTGGCCTGTTAACAATGAACCTCTTGAGCGCAGGTGACTAATGTTGTCAATTATTGGTGTGGCCATGTAAAATACATGTATTTTACATACAAACATTACATGCATGTGTGTATCCACCCTATGGCCTAATGAGAAAACATTAATGATATAAATGAATAGCTTTATTCATTTGTATTTACTTTAATCATGGGTGTCATAACTGTTCATTTTCATCTTGAACCAGTGGCGTTGGTACTTGACAATGTGATCTGATGCAAAAGACGAAATTGTGAGTGTTGGTTTGTAACTGGGATTTCTGAGAAGCATTATGCCTATATCCACACTAACTACCCCCCCCTAAGCCCTGATCTAAGTGTCATACATACCATAACAATGATGCTGAACACTTTGAGGCAATTATATTGCAGAAATGTTGTAAGAGGAAACAACTGTGACCACTTGGAAAAAAGTGACTTTTTTTGCGGCTGAACCACCCACCCACCCCGGCCTACTGTATGGAAAAAAGTGAATGACCCCCCCCCCGTGTCTCTCTTAAAAAAATTGCCGGGGGGTGGGTCACCCCAGGTTTGCTGCTTGTGCTTGTCTAGATCATGCCATGAATCTCTACTCAGTGTAACAGTAACACCCATATGAGCGGTATAGAGATCATATTCCACCAGTACACAACCTGGGAACTATTTGAAGTTTTGACAGGGAAACTTATAACGTCTAAAAAATAATGGGGGGTACATATTTCTCAGTAAGTATCTGTTCCTTAATAATGTTCTTCACTGTTGGTGAAGATCCCAACTCAACATTTCGTGATTTAAGTGACTTTGTAGGCGATTTTGCTTTTCGTTGCTTACAATTATGGAATTTCTCCTTACGTATATTAACGCTGAATCGGTCAATCGGTCACTCTCACATACACATGTTTTGACACTACTAAATGGTTATATAAATGGAAGGACTTATGAAATGGAGGTTTTTATACACATCCTTGAAAAGCCATAAATGGAGTATTTTACAAAATTTTGACAACGTTATTGCACAAAATTGATCAAGTTCGCCATTATAAGCTCTAAAAATAACCTGGCTCAGGAGATTTACCACAAAACACGCAACATGGATAAGTATTGGCCCCGAAATATGATCTGATCCACTATTTCTCACATACGGTGCAAAATACCTGGAATCGATCAAGGATACAATCATAAACCCATTTTGGTGTGACGTCATAGCGGCTTGGAAAAACTTACTCAAGAAGCTACCCAGTGAAAATTCACACATCTAATCTCAAATACTTTAGGGAACAACGATAATATTAACATAAACCAATACTCAATTGATATACATGAATGGAAGCGCAAAGGCGTGATATTTGTGAATGACCTTATTTCAGACAACAGTGAACTCCCAACTGTAGCTAGGATGAAAGAAATGTATGATATATCGACAAACTTTATTACAATCCATAGTATCAATAAACATTTGATCAACCTGTCGCATATGCTTGACCAAAGACTATCAAAACAACAAACTCCCCTGATTCCCGGGCAGTTATCATTGCTTCTAAAAAGTATACGGGGTTGCACAGATTTTTATGACATTCTCATATCGGATAAATTGACAAAACCTTCCTCAATACAGAAACGGGCATTAGAACTTGGACATAACAATTCTCAAGTACCATGGATATATACATTCGCACTGCCGTTTAAATCACTTTCTGACACCAGGTTGCGATGGTTCCAGTTCCGCATACATACTATAATTCTGGCGACCAAACAATTACTACAGAAGATGAAAATTACTAGCGACAGTGACTGTAACAGATGTCATATGATAGAATCCATTTCCCGCATATGTTTTGACTGTCCTGTAGTATCATATTTCTTAAGAACAGTACAATGCTGGATAAACACCAACATACTAAATATCCAACTTACAAAATGTAATATCTTATTTGGTGTCTCGCCGGAAAAGGGTGCCAATATAAGAAACATTATTTTAAAATACTATATTTATAAAACGAAATTCGACCCCATTGAATTATCTTTAAAAGCTTTTTTGAATGAATTAGTGAACCGAACTCATGTGGAAAAGATCAGTACTTTGAGAGACGATAGACTGTTGAATTTTCAGGAGGAATGGGGCACTTTGACAAAAGCTTTAAACAAATAGCCCGATAAAGCAATGAAAACTATTTTGACATATAACCATATACCATCAATTCAAGAACTGAAACCAGGTATCAATCCAATATATATGTTCTTTTGTACACATAACACAACTAAATACCAATATATATCATGTTTTTTTTACAGCCGAAAGTATTATTGTCTGTTTTTTGTCTATCATTTATAAACACTTATTGATATATTTTCTTTAATTATCCTCCGAGATCGAAGATTAACAGAAATATTACATACATGTATAACATATTTACAAAGGATATATGAAAGAGAGAACACATATTAGTTTATGAAATAAGCAAAGTCAGACGACAGTGGTATATATATATATATATATGTGTACAGTCTCAATTGTATGGTTGGTCGTATATACTCAGAACGATTTAATCAAATATCAAAGGTTTGTTAAGTTCCGGTGACCTTGTATTAATTTACAGAGCGGTATTAACAGGTATCTAGATGGTAGAATTTCCAAATATTTGCTGCTAAACACGACTAATTCGTCGGTATGGAGCACACCAGGAACTTCTAACGGCGGTTGGTCGAGATAGCAACCCAATAGTTGATAAGGATCTAGGTTATCAAGAAAAAAGAATGTTTCGGTGCCGAATTGGTCAATAATATCAAACCATACGATATTCCTTACATCAGCAAGAGTTACACAGTCACAAAATACATGTTGTACAAGACATTCATATACCAGTCCACATTTGTGGCATTTACATATGTCCCTATAGGCGGTGTGTGCCACCAAACGGGCAATAAGCAGGAAGATATATTTCTCTGATGGATGAGATTTACACGCATGCCACAGTGGAGACATATCTAGAGAGTTGTGGAAATGAGAAAATATTGCCAATTCTTGATCTGATAACTTGGTTGATTTCCATATGGCATTTTCATAAGCAAGAATTTTATCGCGAACCAGAGTTTTCCTTGCATATTTAGAAGGGAAGATACCATTGGTGAATATAGTGGTGAGTAAATGTTTTCGAAATAGGATGCACAGGCTTCAGCAATGTCCACTTGACCTCTGTATAAGTTCCCTTCGTAAAGAAAAGACGAGGGGTTAAGTTGGTTGCTATTCCGGCGTTTCATATTGAATAGCTTATACAACATTTGTTGATCGAGTTCCGCATGCTTATCGATTTCGGCGTGGGCTTCACTGAGGTATGATTCGGACAATTTGCGAAATTCGCGCCAAAAGTTACATTTGGCAGTTTTATACTCTGCATATGATGAGTGGCCTTCGCGCGGACGGCCTTGTGTTATCCATCTCGAGCGCAAGTTCTCCAGGATTTTATGGAGGGAGTTCAAATTATCACTCCAAAACGGTTTTAAGTGATGTGAATACACTGATAGAGGGACTATTAATCTTGCGGTAATTTGCAATGCTTCAACTATATTTACATAATATGCGTCAAGAGAAAGAGAATGTAATGTCGGATTTTGGCAGATATGATGCTAATGTAGTTTGGTACAATTGTCTCAAGTTCTCATCGGATTCTACTTTTTTCCATTTATATTTGATGCTTTTGTTTGATTGAGACTGCGACTGATCTGCCATATGTTCATGGAAATTTAACGTCAACTCAATTGGTCGATGATTTGAGACATTTATTGAACAATCATCATATATACGGGAGGAGTATAGAAGTGCCCTATTCTCCTCGAGCAATAAAACATGGTCTATGTTGGTGCCAGGGGACATTGCTTCGTCGTCTGTAGAATGAACGAAAGTCTTCAGATGGCATGTGCTGTGCTGTTCTTCAATCACAGAAAACTTTTTCATTCCAGATACGAAATTCGAGAACCTTTTATTCCTTGCATCAGATTTATTGAGGTTACCGTTAAAATTTCCCATGAGGATTACCGAACCAAGAATCCGAAAACCATCGACAATGTCGACGAGGGTTTGCAGTGATTCGCTGTGAGCCTCGATTGGTAAGTTCGAGGAGGGAAGATACACTTGAATGATATATACGAAAACGTTACGACTGATTTGTAATTGAATACCAACACATCGGTCATCGGTGATGTCTACAACAGATACACGATTATTTAATCGAGTGTGCCACATGATTGAGACACCTCCCTTTGGACGACCTTTATTAGAGGATGCACGCTCACTAGTGTCGGTGTCGCAGACGGTATGGTGTTTGTAATAGGGCGACAATAAATCCAAGAAATTAACACGTGACTCTGTGAGCCAATGCTCACTATAATACCCATCACGTCGACAGTTTGTTTATTAAGAAATATTTTTGAGATAACCAGCAGAAGATGTTACTCCAGTAACATTCCATGACAGTAGGTTCAGAAAGTCAGAACGATTCATAGTAGTTGATGTGTAGTTCATAAATGGGTTATCTACTTTAACTATCCGCACGGCGCCCAACATCTGATCCAATATGTTCGCAATCCATATTTTGTGGCCAAAAATCAGGTCGGTCAACATAATGGCCATGACTTTCCAAGACGTTAATAGTTGCATAAGATGGCATATCATACTGATCAGTGTGCAATCTGATGACAGAGAACACGATTTCATTCTTGTGTAAATGATATTCAATGTCATTTGCGCATACGGTTTCGTCAAAATTACCAATGCGGAAACGTGTTGTTTTTATTTTCACATTGGAGCTGTATTTAGACTTCCAGCGTCGCCGGTATTGCTGTGTTGCCGGTATTGCGGTATTGCTGTGAAGACTCTGACAATTTTATGTGCAGAGTTATTTGGGTTCCGATAAGTGAAGTAAATCTGAAGATTATGTACAAGATAGACTTTAATTGTTGACGATGTGAATGGTTTTGTACAGAGATATATATGATTATATGATTACATTCAATATATTTTTTTTTGGTTTTATATATTTTTTGGGTAATTTCTTTATTTTGTTAAAATTATGTATACATTTAGTTCATGTCAGTGTGTTCTTGAGCCGTGAGCCGTCCTGCTCCCGAAGAAATGTCAGAGCGGCAAGCGGGACGAACATATTTTGGTATATGTCGTTCCTAACTCGTTGAGAGCTATGACCACTTATCGGTCTGTAGTTCCTGCACCCCACCCCAAGCTAGTGCTGGGTCGGTTTTCAAGCCGGATCCCGCTTGGTTGGTGTTGTTAGGTGAGTGGAATGTGTATGACATGAGCGCTAGCTTCTGAAAGTGAATTTGTAATTATATTGGTGGCGGGCAGTGCCTGTTATAGAAATGATTGCGTCTTCCCCCAGTTTGAATGGGTTCCCAGGGCGCGGGCGTAAGTGAAATCATCTTCATGTTCTTGTTGTAGTTTATTGGTTGAAAAAATATGTACGATGGTAGACAATGGTATATGTGGAGAGCATCTCTTTTATAGCGGACTTGACGGGAGCTTGACAGCTAATTGACCAATGAAAACGCGCGAAGCTGTCAAGTTCCAAAACTTAAAAGAAAAGTTGAGGTTTTGAAACCCCAAAGTTATAGAAAAAGGTGTATAACTTTAATAGTTATACGAATTATTAAAAGTTAAAGGGATCGATTTTTACATGACGATACAAGCTTTCCAACGATGTGATAAACGATGGAAAACGATACAACGTGCAAAAGTGTTCCCTTAGTGCATAAAGGTGCGAATAATTTAAGAGGTGAAAAAGTTAATTAAATTTACTATAAGTTGAAATTTACACTAATATGTTATAAATTATGATAATTGTATCGCAAAACAAAAGGGATCGATTTTTAGTGCGAAATCTCCTCTTAAAATCGATCCCCTTGGATCGTTTGGAGAATTTGCCATAAAAATCCATCACAGGTGTATTTGCAATACACATTCTTTGACAGAGCATATCTGAGACCGCAGTGTTCCCTGGCACCGCCGAGTGCGCAGGTCTAACACAAATAGTCCCCCAAAACAATTGAATACACATCAAATAAACTTGATAGAAAGTATTCTATAAAACAAACAATTTCAATTAACGATAATTGATGAACATAATAATGCCAAGGGATGCAGTGAAATATGTATTTAATATACCAATGGCAATATACGTCTGCTATGAATTATTTTTTTATTGCGCCGATACCTGCCGCGTGCTCTAAAATGGCGTGACGTGACTATTTTGATGGTTGCGAAAAACTTGCAAAAGTGAATTTATCTAAACACACAAAACTACACAAATGTCATGAAATGTGAATAGAACGCGCCGATGTGGTGAATAATGATAATTACGGAGAACTAGGGGTGAAAAGGTGAGGCGAATTATGAAATGAGTAATTTGAGCACAAATTATGACTTAGAGTTTTGACAATTCCCTGCGCTCGCGAATTGACAAAACTCTGCAAAATGCAATATTGAAAATATGTAAATATTACGGAAGCGTATGAAATGACACGAAGTATGCTTATAAAGTATTTGATACTATATGTAACATGTAACGATATGAAACACATAAAATTTGATGCATTGTAAATAATTATTTGAGACGATAAATTTGATAGCTATCCTATTTCCGTGATATGACAAAGAATTCAATGGCATAACATTGAACGTAATGATCCGAGAGGTAATTACATTACAGTAATAGTATGCCATATGCTTGAATATGTGCATGTATAAAGTTATAAGCTCATCATTTTGATATCAGAATCAAATAGAAATCTTAAGTTTGTGCTGATTTCAATGTTAATATCCTCAAAATTAATAAACGTGCAGACCCAAATAAGATGTGTGCAGGGGGGAAATTTCCCAAGAAAATAATAAATGCATGCATGTTTGTTTGGAGCCCAAGAGTATGTTGTTTATAATGGATTAGTAGACTTATTCCTGATTAGAAACATTGTGTTGCTATTAGTTTGAGGTTTGCCACTTTTTTCTCATAAATTCACTGGACTATTTGGCGCACCCTACATGTCACATCTCTCATCCTATCGTCACCAAACTTCATATGGATCTTCAGGGTGACTTATATATATATCGCACTACGCACTTCACAACAACTTCCTCCCAAATGAATTTTAGCGTAAAACAACGTTGCAGATGACAGATTTAACAATTTTATATGCTTTTTAAAATAAACATTAGGGAATTTATATATGTTACAGTCAATATGTCAAATCAGTCATTTGGCCAAATGCCTAAAATTTTCAGTCATTTGGTGAAATGCCTGTGGCCGCCAGTCATTTGGCCAATTGCCTAAATTTTCAGTCATTTGGCCTGATGACTGAAATTGACCACCAGTCATATGGCCAAATGACTGAAGTATTTATGGGTGTTTTTTAAAATAACTGAACGATATTTCATATTTATTTATGTTTATTATAACAAAAATGAATAATAAAAACATGCAACACAAAATTTATAACACAACATGCTTATGTGACATACTATTATCATTTATTAGAACAATTGACACTTTTGTGACATCTACTATTACCTAAAACATTCTTGAAACAAGCACGTCGCTTATTCTTACATCTCTTAGGTCCATTGCAAGTGCACTTCACGAAATCCTGACCACCGTGTTGAGACTCTTTGTTGTTGGCTTGTCGAAGGGACACACTGCTATTACCGTTGATGTCCGATTCACTCAGAAGCCGACTGTGTCGACTGTATTTTCCCTTCAGAATACCTGAAGGGCAACCGATGGTATATTGTCCATTTTCTACAGCTGTGATAACACTTAAAATGTTTCTTGGGTCATCACGTCCACTGTCAACAGATGGAATGGCCACAACTCCTTCAAATCAGAAATGATTTGAGCTGTGAATTCTTAATCGTTGTCGATCTGTATAATATGTGGCGCACCGAATAACAGAAATATGTCCAAGAGATGGTAGTCAACGTCAGCAGCTCGTTTTGATGTCAGTGAGTGGATAACACAGAACTTTGTCAGATGGTCCTGATACACCATAATCCATTTGAAAGAACCATGCGGTAGCGACTGCATATCGATGAGGTCAACTTGACTACGAGCGGAGAACTCTTTAGAGAAGATCGGCCTAACAACCACACCCTTTATCATTGGTCGAACACGTTTTCGCTGACAGTCAATGCACTTTTCTTAAATGACTGAACTGTATTTAATAATTTTTTGACAGCTCAATATTAGGTAATGGGCTTGCTTATAAGTAGTCAATTTGTGTGATCTGTTCACAGTGACACTTCCTTCATCAACAAAACAAAAACAGTAATATTTATACATAATTGACACATTGCCTAAAAATAAAATTCCCAATAAGGCAAACTGTCAAATTCAGGTCAATGATTTTCAGTCATTTGGCCAATTAACTAAAATAACATTCAGTCATTTGGCCAAGTTGACATATTGACTACAAATAAAATTCCCATTTAGGCAAACTGTCAAATTCAGGGCAGTGAATTTCAGTCATCTGGTCAAATGACTGAACATTTCATACCTGCCAAAACATTAGCTGGAAGTTTCACAAAACAATAGGTTGAAAATGTTCTTGAAGTTTGATTTTCAAACAATCTATTGGGGGGAATTAATTGTTTTTGGACCAATATTTGCATATTTTCCTATTTTTAGTCAAAATTTTGGATTGAAATGGTCATCAGTTGGAAATTTTCCAACCTTAGGGGGGTGACGGTTGGAAATTTCCAACACTTGGAAAGCTTGTGCCCGTGGCCAGTCAAAAACTGCTAGTTAATTTGAGAAAACAATATTGTCATACATTTGGTCAATTGTCATTGGAATTGTCATCAGTTTTGAAATTTCCAACTCTAGGAAGGATTGAGGCTAGTCTAGATTCTAGGATTTTGCGATTTTCTTGTTCAGATTTTAAAAAATTCGCACACCAACCGAACCATGGTCGGCCCGGCGTGTCATTGTCCCTCCCCCGCGGCCAATACAAAACTGCTAATTAGTTTAAGAAAACAATATTTTACTACATTTAGTCACTTGTGGATTGAAATGGTCATCAGTTGGAAACATTTTCCAACCTGAGGGGGAGTATGAGGTTTGAAATTTCCAACAGTAGGAAAGCTTCAGTCTAGATGCTAGGATTTGCGATTTTTTTGTAAATTTTCTCACACAACCGGACCGAAAAACCATGCATGGTCGGCCCGGTGTGGCCTGGTCTCTTGTCCGTAGCCGTGTGCATTTGTCTGGAGTTATATACCACTGGATGTTAGGATTTATGCAATTTTAGGTTAAAATATATCTTAATGTTCTCATACCGGGTATATAGAACCATGGTTTATGAATACATAGGATATTAGGCCTGAGCACTAAGGTGCAAGGGGTGGAATTATACAAAACTTGTGTTTGGTCTGATTCTGATTCAAGGGGGTGCAGTTGGAATTTCCCAAGGTGGACACCCCAACGGAGACCCTCTAGCCACGTCCCTGCCTAGACCAAGTCTTCTCGGTTCACAACAGCTTGGGATATCAGTTGGGGTGATGCAACTACTGATATCCCAAGCTGTTTGTGGACCGAGAAGACTTGGTCAACCGTCCAAGTCCAAAACACCTTTCAATTTATAATCCAGGTAAAGTGTGATAGAGCCAGATGGAGCAAGCATAAGTCATGAAACTCTTAATGATAACTGGTTCGGTGTGACTATTGAATTGTTCAGAGGAGACCATTGATAGCTGAAAAGAGTTTACAACTGTTCATTGTAAGCAGATATGTTATTGATGGATATGGTAAATCTAATTTCAAGAAGTAAACAAGGTCAATTGGCAGGAGGATATAGATTCTTGGAAATCTGGATTGGTGCATGGAATTTTGTATGAATTAATGACTGTGATATTCCCTGATGCTGTGAATTAAGGACAAGTATGTGTGTCAGTATCAGTACATGCACTAGTAAAAGTGTGAGAAATGTTAAGATGTCAACACTTTGGTTATCTGACAGAATTCAATAGCCCATTGATAATATGCTTCAAGATTGATATGTGATATGTATTATCCACATGGATAACATCTGGATATTCTGGAGTGAATAATGTGATTGTTTATGAATATATAACAACATGTAAATTTAAATGTAAACAGTTTATTCCAGTCAATGTGTGTGGACTAGTGAGATAAATTCTGAGAATACTATACACAAAACTCTATGGTGCTACTGCTACCTAAATTCCACTAAATGTGGAAAAGGATTTCTGTCATTAAATTCATTAAAAAATATATATATATAAAACATAATATGCTTTTAAATATAGAATAAATGTTTTAGTACCGTAATAGCGCTTATAAGTGTTGAAGTTGAAAAATTTATTGTAAAAGTTATTAAGCTTCCATTATGTATTTTAGAGTATAATTTAAAATAGAGTCCATATACTGTAACCCCTCAATGACTGGAGCTTCCTTAAATTGTGTGATAACCCGGTACTAATACATTCTCTTATAAAGGTGAGTCTCCCATAGGCAGTCTATCATATATAAAAGAATACATTGACCTTACAATATTTACCTTGACCTTATAAGCCAGTTCATTCTCTTATAAATACATTATACATGCATATGCAATGCTTCCTATTGGATACTCGCATATGCATAAGAGAATGCACTGGCTTAGGATTTCTAATGCTGCAGCAGCGCAGCTCCTGTCATAAAATGGTTAATTTACTTATTGACCCATCCTTGGAATGTGACGAAAGTTTCAATTGATGCCTAAACTTTTATATGACTTATTAACCCTCTGAAAAATACTAACTCGCTGATGAGTAGTTAGTTACTTGATTTCCATTAATTCATTTGTTGGTGATTATGAATCCGGTAAATTTGGCTCTTTGTTGAACTTATTAGCTGAACTTCCCTATCAACGAGTCTTTGAAGTGTTTCTGTTAGTCTAGTTTCTGCTTTATAACATACATGCACATGTACGCAGTATGGTACTAGTAACTGAATATCCCTAAAAGTTACTCCAAAAATTGAACATTTTGTATTCCAATGCTGATTGAACATTCCAAAATTCAACAATGGAATTAAGACATTATTCCAACATTGATTCAACATTGACCGAACGTCCGAAAATTTAATATTATGTTGATTCAACGTTAACACTTCCATGACTGGAGCTTCCTGAAATCTTGCAAAAACTCTGTGCCAATGCATTCTCTTATATATGCGAGTCTCCCATATCATGACCTTATCTTAATTATCAGAATCCTGGATGATGCTAAACATAACTTTTATTAACCAACGTCCCAAAATGTAATATTCAGTTTTCATCGTTAGGTTTCCAACGTTGGATCAATGTTGACTCAACAGTTTATTCTACGATTACGTCCACATTGCAAACTGGACCAATCGCCAATGTTATCCGAACGTTGTTTCAATGTTTAATCAACATTGAGCCAACGGTTGACTTTATGTTGGATGAACGTAGGGATCCAACGTTATCCCATCATTGGTTCAACGTTAAGATAATGTCACAAAATGAAACGTTTGGTTTCCAACGTTATTTAATGTTGATTCTATTTAAGATAACGTCCAGAAATTTAATGGTTTCCAACATTATTTCAACGTTTATTCAACGTCCCGAAAATTCAACGTTAGGTTTACAACGTTATTTTAACATTGATTCAACGTTGAGCGAACATCAAAATTTTTAACCGTTATATTTCCAACGTTATTTCGACGTTGAGTGAATATCCCGAAATTCAATGTTAGGTTTCCAACTTTATTTCAATGTAGATTCAACGTTTCAAAATTCAGCGTTAGATTTCCAACATTAATTAAATGTTGATTCAATGTAAAGATAACGTCCAGAAATTCAACGTTAAGTTTCCAACATTATTTTGAAACGTAGATTCAACGTATCAAAATTCAGCGTTAGGTTTCCAACGTTATTTCAACATTGATTCAACGTTGAACGAACGTCCAAAAATTAAACTGTTAGATTTCTAACGTTATTTCAACGCTGATCGAACATCACAAAAGTGAACGTTAGCTTTCAAACTGTATCCCAACGTTGATTCAACGTTAAAATAACGTCCAAAAATTCAACGTTAGGTTTCCAACTTTATTTCAACGTAGATTCAACGTATCAAATTCAGCGTTAGGTTTCCAACATTAATTCAACGTAGATTCAACGTTAAGATAACGTCCCGAAATTCAACATTAGGTTTCCAACGTTATATATTTCAACATCGATTCAACGTTGAACGAACGTCCAGCATTTAAACCGTTAGATTTCTAACGTTATTTCAACGTTGATTCAACGTTGATCGAACATCACAACAGTGAAAGTTAGCTTTCAAACTTTATCCATGTTTCGCCTTAATTGACGACTTTGCAATAAACAATCAATAAAGTCTATGGTATTTTATTGAAAACAGACCGTGTCGCGAATGTCGACGAACGTCCAATGTCCATCCAACTTCACAGCAGAATTCCCAAATATTTTATCACCGCCATTATCTCACAAACTGCAAGCATTATGAAATGCCGATGATTTTCATTTGTTGTACATCCAGGTACGCCCATAGCACCGAAACTGGCATATAATTGGGCCAGAAGCATATATTTGAATGTCTGTTTGAATGTCTTTCGAAAGGTAAACAAATGGACGTTCGACTTCGAAAATTCTGGCTAAAGTTCGCCGTGAGTGCAGAAGGTAGAGGCAAAACCAGTGGATCAATAACCTTGAAATTTCGGCAGGGAAATCCTATGGAGCATAGATTATTCCCACCAATACCACTTCGACCGAAACAAAGCGGTTCTTCTTGTGCCCATGTGCGAGTCGGGTAAGCTGCAAATAAGCTGTTTTAAGATCGCCGTAAGTGTCGAATGTCCAATGTCCAACATCAAACCCCAACTTCACACAGCGAATGTCCACGAACGGTTTGGATGCCCTACATAGATGGCTCGGTGATTCTCCATTGTCGACCAGCAGCGAAACTATTTTAATACTTACACAATTCATCCTGGGACATAACTACTTCAACTTTAATAACCATACGTTTCTACAACGAATGGGATGTACCATGGGGTTCGCCATGTCACCTCAACTGACTGATCTGTTCATGGCCGACCTGGAAAACAATTTTCTACAACGATGTGAACTCAAACCACGTCTCTACTTCCGTTATATCAACGATGTATTCTTTATTTGGGACCATGGTGTTACGGCTCTTCAACTATTCCACGAAGCGTTCAACAGTGTACACCCTAACATTAAATTTACTATGGAACATTCGGAGAACAAAATTAATTTCTTGGATATAAAAGTGTTCCGGCATGATAACAAACTTTGCACGACTGTATACAGGAAGCCCACAGATAGATTATCATACCTGCATTCAGAAAGTATTCACCCTATGCACAATAAGAGAGCAGTGGTATATAGCCAGGCCTTAAGATATCACCGCATTAATTTGGACCCGGAAGTGCGTGGTGAACAACTGAAATCCCTCAAATCGGCCTTATATTCCACAATGTTCTCATACCGGGTATATAGAACCATGGTTTATGAATACATAGGATATTAGGCCTGAGCACTAAGGTGCAAGGGGTGGAATTATACAAAACTTGTGTTTGGTCTGATTCTGATTCAAGGGGGTGCAGTTGGAATTTCCCAAGGTGGACACCCCAACGGAGACCCTCTAGCCACGTCCCTGCCTAGACCAAGTCTTCTCGGTTCACAACAGCTTGGGATATCAGTTGGGGTGATGCAACTACTGATATCCCAAGCTGTTTGTGGACCGAGAAGACTTGGTCAACCGTCCAAGTCCAAAACACCTTTCAATTTATAATCCAGGTAAAGTGTGATAGAGCCAGATGGAGCAAGCATAAGTCATGAAACTCTTAATGATAACTGGTTCGGTGTGACTATTGAATTGTTCAGAGGAGACCATTGATAGCTGAAAAGAGTTTACAACTGTTCATTGTAAGCAGATATGTTATTGATGGATATGGTAAATCTAATTTCAAGAAGTAAACAAGGTCAATTGGCAGGAGGATATAGATTCTTGGAAATCTGGATTGGTGCATGGAATTTTGTATGAATTAATGACTGTGATATTCCCTGATGCTGTGAATTAAGGACAAGTATGTGTGTCAGTATCAGTACATGCACTAGTAAAAGTGTGAGAAATGTTAAGATGTCAACACTTTGGTTATCTGACAGAATTCAATAGCCCATTGATAATATGCTTCAAGATTGATATGTGATATGTATTATCCACATGGATAACATCTGGATATTCTGGAGTGAATAATGTGATTGTTTATGAATATATAACAACATGTAAATTTAAATGTAAACAGTTTATTCCAGTCAATGTGTGTGGACTAGTGAGATAAATTCTGAGAATACTATACACAAAACTCTATGGTGCTACTGCTACCTAAATTCCACTAAATGTGGAAAAGGATTTCTGTCATTAAATTCATTAAAAAATATATATATATAAAACATAATATGCTTTTAAATATAGAATAAATGTTTTAGTACCGTAATAGCGCTTATAAGTGTTGAAGTTGAAAAATTTATTGTAAAAGTTATTAAGCTTCCATTATGTATTTTAGAGTATAATTTAAAATAGAGTCCATATACTGTAACCCCTCAATGACTGGAGCTTCCTTAAATTGTGTGATAACCCGGTACTAATACATTCTCTTATAAAGGTGAGTCTCCCATAGGCAGTCTATCATATATAAAAGAATACATTGACCTTACAATATTTACCTTGACCTTATAAGCCAGTTCATTCTCTTATAAATACATTATACATGCATATGCAATGCTTCCTATTGGATACTCGCATATGCATAAGAGAATGCACTGGCTTAGGATTTCTAATGCTGCAGCAGCGCAGCTCCTGTCATAAAATGGTTAATTTACTTATTGACCCATCCTTGGAATGTGACTAAAGTTTCAATTGATGCCTAAACTTTTATATGACTTATTAACCCTCTGAAAAATACTAACTCGCTGATGAGTAGTTAGTTACTTGATTTCCATTAATTCATTTGTTGGTGATTATGAATCCGGTAAATTTGGCTCTTTGTTGAACTTATTAGCTGAACTTCCCTATCAACGAGTCTTTGAAGTGTTTCTGTTAGTCTAGTTTCTGCTTTATAACATACATGCACATGTACGCAGTATGGTACTAGTAACTGAATATCCCTAAAAGTTACTCCAAAAATTGAACATTTTGTATTCCAATGCTGATTGAACATTCCAAAATTCAACAATGGAATTAAGACATTATTCCAACATTGATTCAACATTGACCGAACGTCCGAAAATTTAATATTATGTTGATTCAACGTTAACACTTCCATGACTGGAGCTTCCTGAAATCTTGCAAAAACTCTGTGCCAATGCATTCTCTTATATATGCGAGTCTCCCATATCATGACCTTATCTTAATTATCAGAATCCTGGATGATGCTAAACATAACTTTTATTAACCAACGTCCCAAAATGTAATATTCAGTTTTCATCGTTAGGTTTCCAACGTTGGATCAATGTTGACTCAACAGTTTATTCTACGATTACGTCCACATTGCAAACTGGACCAATCGCCAATGTTATCCGAACGTTGTTTCAATGTTTAATCAACATTGAGCCAACGGTTGACTTTATGTTGGATGAACGTAGGGATCCAACGTTATCCCATCATTGGTTCAACGTTAAGATAATGTCACAAAATGAAACGTTTGGTTTCCAACGTTATTTAATGTTGATTCTATTTAAGATAACGTCCAGAAATTTAATGGTTTCCAACATTATTTCAACGTTTATTCAACGTCCCGAAAATTCAACGTTAGGTTTACAACGTTATTTTAACATTGATTCAACGTTGAGCGAACATCAAAATTTTTAACCGTTATATTTCCAACGTTATTTCGACGTTGAGTGAATATCCCGAAATTCAATGTTAGGTTTCCAACTTTATTTCAATGTAGATTCAACGTTTCAAAATTCAGCGTTAGATTTCCAACATTAATTAAATGTTGATTCAATGTAAAGATAACGTCCAGAAATTCAACGTTAAGTTTCCAACATTATTTTGAAACGTAGATTCAACGTATCAAAATTCAGCGTTAGGTTTCCAACGTTATTTCAACATTGATTCAACGTTGAACGAACGTCCAAAAATTAAACTGTTAGATTTCTAACGTTATTTCAACGCTGATCGAACATCACAAAAGTGAACGTTAGCTTTCAAACTGTATCCCAACGTTGATTCAACGTTAAAATAACGTCCAAAAATTCAACGTTAGGTTTCCAACTTTATTTCAACGTAGATTCAACGTATCAAATTCAGCGTTAGGTTTCCAACATTAATTCAACGTAGATTCAACGTTAAGATAACGTCCCGAAATTCAACATTAGGTTTCCAACGTTATATATTTCAACATCGATTCAACGTTGAACGAACGTCCAGCATTTAAACCGTTAGATTTCTAACGTTATTTCAACGTTGATTCAACGTTGATCGAACATCACAACAGTGAAAGTTAGCTTTCAAACTTTATCCATGTTTCGCCTTAATTGACGACTTTGCAATAAACAATCAATAAAGTCTATGGTATTTTATTGAAAACAGACCGTGTCGCGAATGTCGACGAACGTCCAATGTCCATCCAACTTCACAGCAGAATTCCCAAATATTTTATCACCGCCATTATCTCACAAACTGCAAGCATTATGAAATGCCGATGATTTTCATTTGTTGTACATCCAGGTACGCCCATAGCACCGAAACTGGCATATAATTGGGCCAGAAGCATATATTTGAATGTCTGTTTGAATGTCTTTCGAAAGGTAAACAAATGGACGTTCGACTTCGAAAATTCTGGCTAAAGTTCGCCGTGAGTGCAGAAGGTAGAGGCAAAACCAGTGGATCAATAACCTTGAAATTTCGGCAGGGAAATCCTATGGAGCATAGATTATTCCCACCAATACCACTTCGACCGAAACAAAGCGGTTCTTCTTGTGCCCATGTGCGAGTCGGGTAAGCTGCAAATAAGCTGTTTTAAGATCGCCGTAAGTGTCGAATGTCCAATGTCCAACATCAAACCCCAACTTCACACAGCGAATGTCCACGAACGGTTTGGATGCCCTACATAGATGGCTCGGTGATTCTCCATTGTCGACCAGCAGCGAAACTATTTTAATACTTACACAATTCATCCTGGGACATAACTACTTCAACTTTAATAACCATACGTTTCTACAACGAATGGGATGTACCATGGGGTTCGCCATGTCACCTCAACTGACTGATCTGTTCATGGCCGACCTGGAAAACAATTTTCTACAACGATGTGAACTCAAACCACGTCTCTACTTCCGTTATATCAACGATGTATTCTTTATTTGGGACCATGGTGTTACGGCTCTTCAACTATTCCACGAAGCGTTCAACAGTGTACACCCTAACATTAAATTTACTATGGAACATTCGGAGAACAAAATTAATTTCTTGGATATAAAAGTGTTCCGGCATGATAACAAACTTTGCACGACTGTATACAGGAAGCCCACAGATAGATTATCATACCTGCATTCAGAAAGTATTCACCCTATGCACAATAAGAGAGCAGTGGTATATAGCCAGGCCTTAAGATATCACCGCATTAATTTGGACCCGGAAGTGCGTGGTGAACAACTGAAATCCCTCAAATCGGCCTTATATTCCCTTGGATATAAACGACATGCTGTCGACAAAGAAATCACCAAAGCTGTTTCTAAGGATCGCCAGGATCTCCTTAAATATAATGAGAAAACTGATCGGTATGTCATCCGTCTATTGACAAACACCGGAATATTTTTCAGGGTCTCCAACCTTTGATAGACCGTGACAAATATCTACATTAAGTCCTGACCGATAAACCCGTCGTGGCCACGAGGCAACCTCCTAACCTACACAATCAACTGGCATTTACCAAACCACAACCATCATTCTTGGATTCCAAAACCACACCGTGTCACACGCCCAGATGTAAGACGTGTCAGCTAATATTCCAAGAACCAATGATGGTAACATTTCCGACCGAAGGGCTCATTCAACTGTAATTCTAGTGGTTTGGTGTATCTCATCATGTGTGCCAAGTGTCCGGATGCTCATTATATAGGGGAGACCGGGTAAAAACTTCGCCTAAGAATCACAGGTTATCGGCAAAATATAAAAAAAACAAGGACGGTCTGCCAGTGGCCCAACACTTCAATTCAAGACAACGCACAATGACATTCGGGTTTGTATTATTCCAGGTGGCCTACATGATACACACAGACGGACGATTGATGAGCAGAAATTAATAGGACTGTTTGGAAGCCTGATTGACGGCATGATTCGGAACAAGGGCTTGTCAATTGTCCTTCTGTTTATCGCGATTAATCCGTTCCACCAATAATGAAGTATTTATTTATTTACAACTGCGTATACATTAGACGTTATAATATGATACATGAACATCATAAACACATTAGTTCGATAAAAGATGATAATTGGGTTTTACATATTGAGATGTATCAATCAATCTAGTGGGTTGGACTAAGATCTCGAGGACACCTGGCTATCATATCTCCATGAAGATACAGCTGTTTCCAGGTGCTCCTCTGTTCATGGTGCTATATATTGGCTAAATATTCTTAGTTTAAACGAAATGTTGCTGCGCTATATATCAGCTACATGTGCCATGCACAGGGCGATATTTTGAGTTGTTTATGTCAGTCGATGAGTCTGTTCTAAACACCTTGTCAGATGTCAGTATTGGTAGGATCCTGAAAAGTCTTGTGCTACTAACTGCATTTTCTTGTATATCAGAAGAAACTATATTTTACTGCACACTGTGACCACTATTTTTGAACAGGCCTTCCATATCTCTTGACAAATTGTAACTTTTTGTGGAAACTGTATTGAATGGAACAGACTAAATTTTTTTATTATATATATGCAATCCTCTGACGGTTCGAGGTCTCTCAGTTTGCACGAATATATGTATCTCTTCAATAGAATGATAAATATACGTTTAATGCTTCTTTTAGTTATCTCTTTTTGCTAGCTCATTGTGTGAATGCCTTGATTTCCATTCCCATATGAATATGATTGTTAAGAAGATATAATTGTTCAAGTGACTTATGTGGGTCACCATATGTCGGGATTGTGAAATGTGAATGCCCAACTACTTAAAATGATATGGAGATGGCCTGGTGACTGTATATAACTTATATGTGGATATCGGCGAATAGAAATCTTATCAATGATAGTGCATATCCGCTCGCCATCCGTCACGCAAACGACACCAAATGTGATTTAATTCATGGTATATCATTAGAGAAAAACGTGTATGAATTTGGTTTATTAAATCAATTGTTGATGCAACGCTGAGTCGCTGACTCGAACAACGCCATATTGCGAAGGTGATTATGTATCGTTTGGTGGAAATCAGCGACAAAACTATTTCACCATATTTTTTTAATTTCCCCTCCCACCAACAGCGTCATTTTAGAAAATTTTAACCCGCACCATTATCTTCCTTGTAAAAAGTTACCCCTCGTAGAACGCCTTGGTGCCATCTCGATTGTACCGCGTGAAGTTATATATAGAACGCACACAGACAGACAAAAGGACAGACAGACAGCACGATTTTATTTCTTGTATCATTTGAGAATAAACGTGTCTGAATTTGATGGTAATTGGTACTAAAAATATTTTGTATCAGTTTTGGTGACCCTCCCGTCCTTATTTCGGACTCAAGCTGCACACACTAAGACTCATTAGAGATTAGAGATGCATATATATGAAATTGGTGAAAATTAGCGAGTATACAAATTCGTATCAAATTTAAGGTCCCCATATCTCTCACCCATAGGGCACCAATTTGGGGTATCTAAACCATACGATAAGATTCCTCGTATCACGGAGAAGAATATGTATCAATCTGGTGGAAATCGGCACTAAACATATAGATATAATTTTTTGTGTCCCTCTCATCTCTATACACCACTGACTCGAATGGCCCCACTTATGACATCATTAAACCACACGATTACACTCCTGATATCATGGAGATGATTGTTTATAAGTTTGGTGATAATCGGTGACTAAACAATTTTTTTTATCAAATTTGGTGACAATCCCTCCCCTCTCCACCTCTCACCCAAACAGCACCACTATGGCGTCTTTAAATCACGATTAGATTCCTCGTATCATGGATAAGAACGTGTATCAATTTGGTGGAAATTGGCGCTAAAAAAAATTGTGCATCAATTTTGGTGCCCCATGTCCCTTTCAATGCAACCCTGACTCGAATGAGGCCACAGTTGACAGATAAAAGCCACACCATTAGACTCCTCATACCATGGGGATGATTTTGTATAAGTGTGGTGGCAATCGGCGACTTATTATCAAATTTAGTGCCCACCCCCTCCCAATCTCTCATCCAAAAACAACAATTTGGCGTTGTTAAATCGCACAATTAGATTCCTTGTATCATGAAGAAGAATATATATCAATTTGGTGGAAATTAGTTTTATCAATTTTGGTGCCCCTCTCCCCTTCCGTTCACCCCTGACTCAAACGACGCCACTTTTGACATATTTAAACCACACCGTTGGATTCTTCATATCATGGGGATGATTATATGTAAGTTTCGTGTAATCGGCAACAGAAAAACAAATCTGCCCCCCCCTCATGGGCACCCCTGACGCGAACGGCGCGACTTTTGCCATATTTAAACCACGCCATTAGATTCCTCATATTATGGGGATGATTATATATAAGTTTGGTGGCAATCGGCGACAAATATTTTTTCTGCCCCTCCCCCTTTTCTGCCCCTGACATAAACGGCGTCACTTTAGAAAATTCTAACCCCGACCATTATCTTTCTCGTAAAAAGCTACTCCTAGTAGACCCCTTTGGCATCATCTAGATGGTCCCCTGTGAATTTCTATAGAACACAGACAGACAGACAGACATTCGCAAATATAGATATATATAGATATACCTACATCAGAGGAGAATGTCTTCGTTGAAAATATATATACAATTTGTTTTTGTTGTATATTAGACATCATCATCATCATCAGCGTTGCTTCAATCAGGCTGTTCAGTGCTGACCCTTAGATAGAATATAATTTTGGACCGCTGTAAAAAAGACGATCATTAGAATTTATAGATTTGCTAGGATAAGATAAGATAAGATAGATAAGATAATTTTAATGCATGAAACACCCGTAACATAGGCAGTATGCATAGAATGATTATATGATATATAACAAAAAGAGTATAAAACCTGAAATGTATATATGAATTATCACGAACTTTTATTTTGTAAAAATATTGTTCGCTTGTCGAAGTATTGACGGATCACGTTGCAGATCTTTCCACAGTTTCCGTTCTCGTTTGTCATAATTTTAATGAATTTACCGTTTTCATCCAATGAATCGAAGTTGTCACAATATTGTTTCATTAGCAAAAATAATTTATCCCTTAAATCTGAGTATAATGTACATTCCATAATTACATGTAGTTCATGTTCAACCTTTATTGGGAGTGGAGGGCAATATATGCATTTCCTATCATTTACATCTATTTTCGGTTGATGGTGGCGGCCTTTCTAAATGGACAGTTGGTGGTCACTAATTCTAAGCTTTGTGAAACGCATTCCGTCTTCCGCGTTATGAGTACCATAAAGGTATGGTTCTATGACATATTCAGATTTAAATAGTCGATATGTTCTTAGTTTATTATCACCGTTTTTCCGAGCATCGTCGAATATCGAACGTTTGAATTCTTTCTCATGTTTACATTTCAAGGAAGCTTTAAGTTTGTCTACAATATTTTAGTGATAAAGCTTCTCACCTGTTTGAATGTTTAGTCCGATATTTTGTCCGATATTTTGGAGAGATTTAAAGATGGAAAGTGATTTGATCTTGCGCATTTGTTGTTCATAAACCGCTTTAGTCAGAAGAAAGTTTTTTTTACTCAGTCGATGCTTTAATCGCATAATTAGCCATTCTGTAAATCACATCTATGTAACATGGGAAGCGACCGAGTTCCGCTCTGACAGCATGATTTGTTGTAAATTTTCCGACATTCAAAATTCGTTTGCAATATTTTGTATGAACTAGTTCACATTGTATTTGGTATATTCTGCTCGGCGTTATTTCTGTACCCCATATTTCACAGCCGTATAATATTATTGGGAGAATAAGTTTATCAAATAACTTTATCAACGTTTTTATTGGTGGAAAGACCGTTTCTTTGAAAGCACAAAATAAAGCATACATTTTGACCCTTCCCACAAAGTTGTTTCTGTGCATTTTCAAATTTCCCTTCGTGCGAAAAATTTATCCCTAAGTACGTATAGTCGTTGACATTTTCAAGTTGAACACCATTGAAGTTAAACGTCGGTTTGTATTGTAACAGATGGCTCCCGAAAACGAGACTTTTCGATTTTCCAATATTAAGGGTCAGCCCATTTGACTTTGTGTAAGTTCAAACCGTTCAGGCAGTTTTGTAGGCTGACTTGGCTGTTTGAAATTATCGCCAGGTCGTCTGCAAATAAGAGATGATTAAGTTTGTGGTCATGAACCAGAATAGGGTCACATGAATCATTGAAAATGTTTTTTATGTCTTCAATGTAAATATTAAAAAGATTTGGTGAGAGTATGTACCCCTGCCTTACTCCAATCGAGGACAAATTTGGAGGGCCCAGTCCCTGTTTGTTTTAGTTAAGTAGACACTTGACTCGTACATAGATTTAGTTATGTTGCATATATTTCCAGAGAGACCTATTTGTTCCAGTTTTTTCATTAAACGTGGTCTGCTAACTGTATCAAAAGCTTTCTTAAAATCAATGAATGCGACGTGTGATCCGCACAATATATTTTCATCATAAGTAATCCGACCGTTAATAGTCGGTGTTCTAGGATAGTTCTTTCTGTTTTATAAAGCGGGCATGTGAAGAAAAAGTGGTCTGCATCCTCTACTCCGTACACACAAATACACTTGGGACTATCAATGAGATGTTTTCGAAACATGTCACCATTTAACTCACTACATTTGAGGGCACTATGGCCATTAGTGATGTGTATATGTGTACCTGGATTGACTATACATTCATCTGTGGGTGTGCATGTATACCTGGTGTGACTGCATGACGTACATTGAGGTGTATGGGTATACAATGAGTGGCTATATGACCATTTATAATGTCACCTGGTTGGATCGACCAATGAGGACGCTCCGTTGGTAGAGGCATATCAGGAGACATCGGGTCGTCATCTTTGTAGCCCGTCCCATATGGAATCCATATCCCCCTCAGGGTTCCCATATGGGGTCGATGTCCGCCATTTTGTTTTTCATGGAACTCTGCCGCCTCGGGTATATTTTCGGTGTATTTTGGCGCCAAGAAAATGGATATCTGTCGGAAATCAAGTTCTGTTAATTTAAAGACATAGTACCATATACCAAAACCTGCATGTGATATATTTGAGAAAGTCTAAACACTCATAAATTAACTATCAAACTCAAGTTTGTTGTCCTGCTTCTGGTGATTAGCCATTGACTCAATGCGTTGACGTTCAACGCCCATGACGCGTCACTGTGACGTTACATAAGTTAATAGCCATAGACAACAAATTTACTTACTGGCAGGTAATGAACTTCGTATAAGTAATTCAAATTCTCACACGGAAAACATGATATGTGGTTGACATGATAAAATCGTTACAGGGCTCATTGTTGCCGGGTACGGTGACATATGAGGCTCAGCCCGATATTAATATCACTTCGCCTCATATGACACCGTATCCGGCAACAACTCGCCATGTAACTTATAGTATGATGTGAATACGTATCCAGTGAGTGACTATGATCATGTATGGATGTACGGGTATACCCGGTGTGGCGGGCTACGAGAGTAGCTATAGTGTCATATGTGTTATGTTTAGGTATATGTGGAGTGATTGTATGTACATGTCTGTCTTATTTTTTTTTTATTTTTTTTTTTTTTTTTAACCCGGGGCTATTGCGGACCACTCATATCGGCTGGAGCACCCCGAAAGAGGTGACCCACCCTTACGAGATGGTCAAATTGCCTGTCGGGGTCAGTCCCCGCTAAAGCGGAAGTCCGTCAGTCAGTCACGACCACTCGTCCTCCTCAGGCTGCGAACCCACGCCGTGGAAGTCCCGTCCGATGGGGTGACCATCGTCGGGGACGTATCTCACAGCACGGGCTCGAGCCAAAGGCCGAGAAGCGATCGAATGAGCACCATCCATATGGTCCGAAACCCCAGCCAAATGGAGTGGTGGCATGTCTGTCTTATGGTCGGTGTACACGTATACATATACACCGTATATTGGGTAGCTGTATATTATGGTCGGTGTATATGTATACATGTGTTGACCGCATGATGCGTGGTGTCTATGGATAAATAGGGAGTAGTTGTATGGTTATGGATAATGTGTACATGTAAATAATGTACGGGCATGGTTGAAGTGTATATATGCAGATCTTGGGTATAGCTGGATGGTTATTAGCGGACGTATGTATATATAGGCAGTGTCACTGTGGTCATGGGTTGCAAAAAGAGACATCGAGGTATTCAATCTCCAGGTACCCCACGGTGTTGCCGGAGATAACGATTTTGTCCTCACAACAATTTTGTCCCCTTAAATTAAGCTTGTTTTTCATAGGTTCTCCAATTAATTCACAATAATTCAGTAGCCCACTAAGGATCCGGCGTCAGGTGACGTCAAAATCGCTGTGCGAGAGCAACGGCACGATTGGTGGAAACGGCTAGTTCAAGGGTCATTCATATACCCCCCGATGTTTCACGTGCTCATATAGCCCCGATGTTTCGCGCACGTTCTCTTATACCCCGCTGCCAAGGGTGGCGGGGGAATGGTTATTTAAACGTGGCGTTGTAGCCAATCAGATTGCTAGTTATAACCGGCTACTGAATTATTGTGAACTAATCGGAGAACCTATGAAAAACACGCTTAATTTAAGGGGACAAAATTGTTGTGAGGACAAAATCGTTATCTCTTTTTGAACCCCTCGGCTCCGCCTCCGGGTTCAAAATCAACATCCAGGCATTAAATATCCATGTACCCCCGATGTTGCCGAAGATAACTAATATTGTCCCACATCCGGTTGTAACTAGCAATCTGATTGGCTACAACGCCACGTTTAAATCACCATGTCCCCCGTCAGGTATTGCCATGGGTTGGTGTATAATTATGTATAACTTGAGTGGCTATATGGCCATGGGCGAGGCGAACATGCATATATGTAGTGACTGTATATGGTCATAGGTGAGGTGAATATGTATACACGGAATAATTGTATGATCATGAATGGGGTGAACTTGTATACAAGGAGTTACTATATGACCATGGGTCGGTGTATGAGTATACATGAGGTGCCTGCATGTTGTCTCTGGTTGTATTATCGCGTGTGGGGTCTACGAGTATGCCCAGTGTGGCTGTGTGGTCATGAACGAAGTGTATGGGCATAAATAGAGTGGCTACATGGACATTTATTGTACATATGGATTGTATGCTCATGTGTGGGTTGTGCAGATGTACATTGGGTGGCTATCGCTATCCACCATATTAAATCAAAGATATATATGTTAAATTGTTAATCGATAGTTGAAGCCGACGAGACGATACTGATTACCACAACACCGTGATTTTTTCTGGAACCATGTTCTTGGTCATATGATGACACAACCAGACCCGAAATATTTCTATACTAAGTACAACGCTGTATTTTTTTTTATCACATTATATGCTAACATATACGAAAAGCATATTCTCTTGTGTGCAATGGGAATCTTCACATGCAGCGATGATTGAGATCAACCACAGGAGCTTTAACGAGAGTTAAACTTGTCATATAATTATGTAGGCTCGCATGTACATGTACGGCTTGGGTTTCGGATTGTCATAGATCAAATAACAGATTGTCTCTCTTTGTTTTGTCAAAGCAATGAGCCACTAAAATAATTGTTGGTGATTTTAGTAGGATTGAATGACGACCCGACGACTAGCGAGGCAAACTTGTCTTTCGACAATGGGTATATTGCTGGCGTTTGCATGACTACTGGTTTCACCAGTTAACGGCGTCTCATCATTTGTATTCATATGGTTGGCTATATGTAAATTCTGCAAGATTATATTCTTAGTTGCTTGGACCACAACGCTGTTGTCTTTCTACATTTTCTGACCTCGGTATAATATGTGTCATCGCTAAAAGAACGTTTTTAATGTTTAGTGTTGTTCATAAAAGAGAGTTGTTTGATTTTTAACGTTCATGTGGGACAGGAGTTATATGTGCATACATGTATGCAGCATAGAAATTATGTATGTGGTAATGTGTTAATAATTGGGTTGGTCGAAAAATCGCTTCCTGATTCACTTACTTGTTTTCCATTTTGGACACCATCATGATTCTGGAGGAAGACGATTCCCTCGATTTTGATAATAGTGACAAGAGTGATCATTTGTGGCTATTGTGATATAACAAAAATATGCTAGACTCACAACCCTACCCCATCATTGCATCGCGAAATTTGTTAATTTTGGGTACCCACAAAAAATACGCAATTGCGAAAAGTTGCACACAGATTTCGTAGCGAACTTTGTATATGTGCATTGTATCGAAAAAAAAGTTAAAATAATTTCTGTACAAATTATGTCAGAATCGATGAAGTATCACATGGATGTGTGTACAGGGACGTGGCTAGAAGGTCTCCGTTAGCGGGGGGTGCCCAACTGCACCCCCTTGAATCAGGGCAAACTCCCAGATCGCATAATTCAATTTGCACCCGCACTCGGCTTTAAATTTCCTACCTGGTACCTCACATGTCTTGCTTTTGTTATAATCCTACATCCAAACTATGCAGGCCTCTATCAGCGCCTCGATTTGTTTTTTTTATTTGATTAACAGTCCTTGATTCGACCACGGTTCGGCTCTGTGTGAGAAATGTTCGAACATCTGAATCTTTAAACTGCAAAATCATAGCATCCGGATTGGCCTCCAGCTCTCCAAGTGCTAAAAATATCCACCTGACACTTCCCTAAGGTTTGAACGTTTCCTACTGAAGCCCATTTCAAACCAATATTTTGACATAATGTAGGAAGATATGCAACTTTTGATCTAAAGCAACAAATTATCATATGCATTGCTGGTTGGAAAATTCAAACTACGAGAACAATTTCAACCAATTGTTTGTGTGAAGTTTCCACACTAATACTGTGACTCATCATGTCGCAACACCCCTGTATGTTTGGCAGCCAGACACATGTTATACACCACAGTCCCATGAAACCAAACCAAATCCACAACTCTGAAAAACTTGATATATATGCATGTACTATTAAATTATAACATAGGCATGCACCTATTTCCAAATAACGAGCATGACAACTTTCGCATTTCGCACGGTTTGGAAGGTCTTTATACACAAGTGAAGCAATGTGGCAATATGGGTGGGTGTTTCACCCCTTCCCCAACTTCGGTAAAAAATTCAACAGTGGAAATTTCATAATACTGAGAATTGCCAACATGGACTATTAGTCCAGGAGATATTGGTAGACCTCTGCACCCCCCCCCCCCAGGACTTAACTTCACCCCACTAATTTTCTTCCTTAAGGTCTCCTCTAATTTTTTTCACTTGTTAACAAGAAAAAAAAGTGGCCGCAGAGACTCCAGACAAGATGGCGTCCATCATGGCGGCCATTTTTGTTATATGCACCAGGTTTCTTTGATCGCCGTTATAGTAACGATGATGTCACATGCGGTCTTGTTTTCCGTTCGATTCGTTATGGTAATATACAACCCTTACAAATTAGCCAAAAATCCGACACAAAAATCCAATATGGCGGCCAAGATGGCCGCCGAAATGTGAAAATTTGATATTTTTCGGACATTTCACCACCTTTCGTTTGTCTCTGTGGGAAAATATTGGCACCTTGACGCGATTTTATACATTTATCGTCTAGAAGAGTCATTGGCGAACGCACGAGGACCATAATATATATTCCTTGACGGATATTTTGGTCCGATATCACGTTTTCCCCAAATGCCGGTATAATCCGGTCAAAGCCAAAACGACGCTAATAACGCAATGTCTGTTTCGAATCAATGAGTGTTATTGCTATTATTACTCCAGCCATGATTATATATGTGCAGGAGATACTCGGGCTAGGATTCCTCTTATACCTGAGTTGAGGAATATTCACCCAAATCCAAGATGGCGGCCAAAATGGCCACCAGAAATAGAAAAATCGCCGAAAATCGCTGATTTTAACATCAGTGAAAGTTATTGTCACGACAACTCCACACCTGCTTACTATTGTGAGTTGGGAACACTTAGTCGAATAACTGTCCTTATATTGCATCCAAATAAAAGTCCCCCAAATCCAAAATGGCGCCCACAATGGCCGACAAATTTTGAAAAATCACCGAAATTCCCTCATGTTCACATCATTGGGCATTATTGCCGAGAAAACTCCACACATGCTGACAGTTAAGTTGTAAATACTGAGGTGAAGTAATTACCTTGCATCTGATGAAGGAAATTGTTTTCCAAATCGAAGATGGCGGCCAAAATGGTGTCCGAACTTTGAAAACAAGCTTACATTCCTTTACTTTCTTACTATGGGTGTTATTGTTACGCGAATTCTACCCATATGGAACATTGATATGATGTATTCATATGGAACATTGATATGAAGTATTCATTTGAGTTTGGCTAACTCTCACAATCAAGATGACTGCCAAACTGGCGGCCAGAAATTGAAATTTCAACTTTTTGTCATAATATCAATATGTATGCATTGGACGAAACGGTACATAAGCCATCTATTAGTTCCAACATAGGTCGTCGCCTTCTGGAATGATGAAAACCCACAATAATCGCGATGTGGCATTTAGAAATCCATTCTCCACTAAGCGCCCATAATGGTCGTAACCGTATATGGGTGCGCCGAATAGTCATATTATGACTTCCAAGAATCAAAACAACAGTACCTGAGCTTATTCTGATTTGCCACATTCAGCATTATCTGGATCAGCATCCGTCTCGTCACATTAATCTATCTCGCTCACTCCAACACAGTTTTCTACACTTCTTGGTAGAAGGGTCCCACTAATCGGAATGTTTCAAACAACACATATGCCGGTGTCAAGCTCACGTGTTTGTCTCGAAAGCTGAGAATTCTTATCCTTATTCTTGGCGAGCTTCATTCGTGGTAGCTTATGGTATAATTCAGATGCTACATATGGGATCTGAGCGTCATCTTGCGGTACAAAGGTATGCGGTCGATGCGTATACTAGCTTTCAGAAGGACCTCTCTATCTGCGTATTTTTCAGATTTGGTTATCTAATGTGGATAACAAACTGTACATCTGGTGATCTTCCCATCCAGCCACTTCTCAATATATGGTTCATCAATTCACATATTCACGTACTGACGTAGCCGGACAACTTCTGTATATGGCTTCGAATGTTGAAAGCCTAACATTTGACGGATGCCTTTCTGCTATGGCGTAGAAGACCATAATGCATAATATACCCACACTTCTTGACCATGACCATAAGAACAGTCCTGGTGGCGTCCATCAATCGTCTCACCGTACAGATCCAAGCAGATACTAACAATACATGCTGTGCTAGTTTGTGGGCATGTGTCATGATAGTGGAAATGAAATTGGACCATGACTGCACCGCCCCTTCTTTGGGTATGTTTTAGATTCAGACATGATCTCATGTGGCTTTGCTTTCCTTGTATGCTAAGATTGTATCTTTTAATCCGCTTGGAAGCCGTTCTTAATCAACGAACCAGACGTGTACCATTGGCTACTACTATATAAGCCCCACCAGACTGGGATGTAGTCTTCAGGACGATGCATTTGATAGTTACCGATAATATGTCATACTCACGCTGGGCGGTGGTCGGTGTGGTTCAAGAAAGTACAATGCCATCAACACAAGGGTGAAATGTTCAACGCGAAGAACATCTAGAGGAATGTTACTTTGATGAGATCTTGCATTCAGTTTAACCAACGTTGGGTACAACAAGTGATTTATTGGTAACATCACCATTCAAAACCATTGTCCTGCATGAGACATCTTAACTACTATATTCTAAAGTTATATAATATAAAGCTATATGATCATAAAGGTCACGTTCACCAACGTCCACATCCAATGCCATCGAGACTATAAATTGTTCTTTAAACACACAGTGAAATAAATGCACCACAGTTCCTGACATTTTCTTGAATAATAGCGTCCACATCTGACACTAACCCTGAGAGATCATAACAACAATGCATACCTTCATTCCATAAAGACATTATCCTTTAGCCCATCCGACTGGCTATGATAGTATTATCCAGACAAAATTATACGTCTGGTCATGTTGATTCAGAACGGCCTTGAAACGGATGTGGAAATACAATCTTACCACACCAAAAAGACCAACACGCATGATATTCTATATTGAAACATGCACCTGGTGTAGGGTTGTATACCGTGGCCCATTTCATTCCCACTGTCGTGGCGCATGTCCACAAATTAGCACCGCGAGTATTGTTCTTCTCTGCTGGGAGCTATTCGACGAGACGACTGCGGCACGTCACACAGTTTGCTTAGGAACATGATCAAGAAGTGTGGGTAGTCGGTACATTATTGTCTTCTCCTTAGCAGATAGGCATCTGTCCAAGGGAATGAGACAGCTAGCTACCTCCGAAACACTGCCGAAGTTGTCCACGTATGCCAATACGTTCGCTAAGTTTGTGAGTTGAACCATCTATTGCGAAGTGACTAGTTAACTGGGAAGTTCGCCATGTATACATATCATTATCCCCACGGGGTATGAGAAAGACATACATAGAGATGACCTTCTGTAAGCTTGTATACTTATCGACCATATGCCTTTCTAGTTCAAGATGACGAACAAATCCCATATTTAGCAAGCATCTAAAATCTTAAGCCAGACACCGGGAAATTAATTGTTTGAAACGTTATGATTAAAGGGACCCTTCTCACAGGAAGTGTTGAATACTTTGTCGGTGTGAGCGACCTATATTTATCAGGCAAAGAAATGGAAACTGGTCCAGATCATTAAGGACGTGGCAAATCAGAATCTTTAACCAGGTAATTGTTCTAATGTGGTTATTCGGCGCACTTACGGTTACGGCCATTAGAAGTATCAAATTGATTTCGAAATGACACATCGCTATATTAAGTGTGGGTTTTCGTACTTCCAGAAGGACCCGATCAATGTTATACGTTTTGATACGTTTTAAGTTGAACTAATATATGGTTTGTGTATAGTTTCGTCCATACATATCGATACTATGACAAAAAGTTGAAATTTGTATGTAAATATATCGATTTCTTTTCAATTTCTGGCCTCCAGTTTAGCTGCCATCCTGACATTGAGTATCAATTGACAAACTCAAATGAATACTTCATACCAATACTCCATATCAACATGTGATGGTGGGTAGAATTCGCGAAACCATTACGCCCATCGTAAGAAAGTAAAGGAATGTAGGCGTGTTTTCAAATATCGGTCGCCATTTTGGCCGCCATCTTAGATTTGGAAAACCATTTCTTGCATGGGATGAAAGGTAATTACTTCACCTCAGTATTTACAACTCAACTGTCAGCATGTGTGGAGTTTTCTCGACAATAATGCCCAATGATGTGAACATGAGGGAATTTCGGTGATTTTTCAAAATTTGTCGGCCATTGTGGGCGCCATTTTGGATTTGGGGGACTTTTATTTGGATGCAATATAAGGAAAGTTATTCAACTAAGTGTTCCCAACCCACAATAGTAAGCAGGTGTGGAGTTGTCGTGACAATAACTCTCACTGATGTTAAAATCAGCGATTTTCGGTGATTTTTCTATTTCTGGTGGCCATTTTGGCCGCCATCTTGGATTTGGGCGAATATTCCTCAACTCAGGTATAAGAGGAATCCTAGCCCGAGTATCTCCTGCACAAATATAATCATGGCTGGAGTAATAATAGCAATAACACTCATTGATTCGAAACAGACATTGCGTTATTAGCGTCGTTTTGGCTTTGACCGGATTATACCGGCATTTGGGAAAACGTGATATCGGACAAAAATATCCGTTAAGGAATATATATTATGGTCCTCTTGTGTTCGCCAATGACTATTCTAGACGATAAATGTATAAAATCGCGTCACGGTGCCAATATTTTCCCACAGAGACAAACGAAAGGTGGTGAAATGTCCGAAAAATATCAAATTTTCACATTTCGGCGGCCATCTTGGCCGCCATATTGGATTTTTGTGTCGGATTTTTGGCTAATTTGTAAGGGTTGTATATTACCATAACGAATCGAACGGAAAACAAGACCGCATGTGACATCATCTTTACTATAACGGCGATCAAAGAAACTTGGTGCATATAAAAAAAATGGCCGCCATGATGGACGCCATCTTGTCTGGAGTCTCTGCGGCCACTTTTTGTTCTTGTTAACAAGTGATAAAAATTAGAGGAGACCTTAAGGAAGAAAATTAGTGGGGTGAAGTTAAGTCCTGGTGGGGGGGGGGGGGGGGGGGGTGCAGAGGTCTACCAATATCTCCTGGACTATATAGCTTGTTTACCCGAAGCAATTCACTTGACCCAGCTCTCATTGAACCGCCGCGTTCTCACGAGTGTAATATTTGCATCAATACAATATCAGGGTACATTTGTGCCTGATATTTTCTTTCATATATTTTCTTGCAGCTACATTTGAACATGTGTGGGTATTTTAGCTATTTTAGTTATACCCCGATGTTGTAGTATATTAGAATCAGCTTGTCCGTCTGGTGGTTCGTGCATGTGTGGTGGACGCAAATTTGTCCAAACTTGTTGTTCAATATGTATATATCCATGAACTTATACTTATATACTTACCACCATGGGAACCTGTGTATCCGCATTTATGAGGTTGGTCGAACTATTTTAGTGGAGTTATTCCGTTTATTCGACTTACAAATTTATTGTGTCTGATATATTGTACTCCTTCATTTCCCGACCAATCGTTTTGGAACTTGCTTAATGCGTAAAGCTACCATTTAAGGTGGAACATATATAAAACATAATAAATTATATTCACTATCTATTATATATTTTGGAAGATCTGTGTATGTGTGTGTGTGTGTGTTCGCGATGGACTCGAAAACTGCCCGACGGATTGAGCCCAAACTTCCTATCTAAGGGTAAAGTCCCAGATGAAGTGCCATTGGCACGGTGAGGTTAATCGCGTTGATAGTTAAAGAGCGTTCGTATCCGCAGTGTCGTCGATAAAGAGCGTCTGGGTCTGGGCGTGTGCGTGTAAGACTGTATCCAGACATGAGCGTGTTGTGTGACGTACAACGGGCACCCACAAATGTACCTCTTTTAGGGGCGGGTACGATCACGGGACGGGTACCATCATTTAAAGGCAGAATTAAAAAGGCAGAATTAACTCAAATTAAATTAAACAATTAACGGATTTCGACGAAATTTTATACCTAGGGATATTTTTATCGGGGGGAGTGTTTTCAACGGGTCAAATCGTGACCCCGACCTAACCTTGACCTTCAAAATTATATAAGTAATATATTCGTTATAAAAATCACGAATCCAACAATTATTGTGAATCGACTCACACGAATAGTGATATATATATATAATAATAACTGAAATAAATTACATATATAGAGGATCTCACATGAGCTTCTATTTTATGCGGAATTTATCAACCGAGTTCACTAAATTCGATTTGAGCCGAGGTTTACCGAGGCCCAAATAGAATTTAGTGGACGAGGTTGATAAATTCCGTATAAAATAGAACGAGTTTGAGATACTTTTTATCACATGATCATATAATCGCTAAAAATTTATCGAAAAGAACAACAATTAACTGCAGCCAGCGAACATTGTCACAAAGAGCAGCGTGACGCCATTGCACGCGACGATATTACACGTGTCTATTACGCTCGAATATTACATCGGAAAATAGTGCTAATCATGTGATAAATATGTTTATGTCAAAGCTCATTCAGGGTGGTTATAACAAAATGAAGCAATTTTGACCTGCATGAGAAATTGGTATCGTTGACGTGTAATTGCTTTACAATAAGATATGTATTCTTAGACAAGTCTGAACCATCGGATAGAATGATACAATGTTTGACCAATACGACAATACTCTACATTTTAATTAAACTAAAAGTGGTGTCTGCCTAGTTATCCGTATGCCAATAATATTTTATAAAATTTGTAGAGTATAGTGTGTGAATTCTCTCAAAACACCATATTTCGTTACCATATAAAATTATTAGCATTATCATAGCATCAAATTATTTCAATTGGCAGATGTAGTTTACGTATCTTATTGAATAGACTGAGTATAGCCATTATAAAATAAATTAAACACCTAAGTAGTTAAACTCTTTGACTATTTCCAGTTCGCCGCCCTTATAAGTAAAAACTGGCAAACGTTTGGACATTTTATTGCAGAAAATGAGAATCATCGTTCTGTATTGCATTAACCTAGATTCTCCATGAATCAGCGTAATCTGCAAACGCCAGGAGGGCACGTTGCATATTTTCCTTCGTGGCGGTTAAAATAACCGTGTCGTCTGCATACAATAGACAAAGTAATTTTATGTATGAGCCTATATGATCGAAAGTTATTCGTCTAGATAACTCAAGACTACTAATTGCACAATCATCCATACAATTAGTCAGATCGGTTATGTATACAGAACATAGAACTGTGACACGATTTCACCTTGGAAAATGTAAATATAGCTCGTAAAGAATTCAGATTGGGAACCATCTCCCTTAACACATACTTTTATTTTAATATACATATCTCTTATGATACTTCGATATTTTAATATGGAAGTAAATTGTATTTCCCTTTCATCATTTTTCTCTATTACTAGTATTTTTCTGAGTTATTTTATAACGCTTTATCTCAGAAACCGCTAAATGTAGAACGCTGAAATTTTCAGGGTGTGTACAACTCATACGGGAGACGGCCGTTCAGTCATTGAGAATTTTGTTCGTGCTTGCTTTATGGAGTTATGGCCCTTAAAGCGACCTCTCACATTAATCGACAACCGTATAATACCTCTGGAATGCATTGAGGTAGCGGAACGGGACAAATTATGTTATTTAGAGTAACTTAAACTTAGTTCATTTCTACAAATGGCCATTGTCGGCTTATTGAACGCTGCGTGGTGTGTACCATGGTGGAATAGCGGGGTTAATATTTAGCCTGAAAGTCTTAGCAGAATAATTTATTGGGACCAGTTACAACCAAATCAATAAGTGTGTGTGAACGGAGCAGGCTGCATTACTGGAATAAGAAGTATAGCGTATCATAGGTTTACGCCATGTCATGTGACATGGAAGCACGGTGTGGAATAAAATCGTACGTCCGGCTGAGACCGGTGCTTTTGGTCGTACGTTCTGTGGGCGTACATAAGGAATACCGGTTCTTGGAGGGATCGAATAGCACCACGACATACTTTCAGGCGAAATCTCTAACTGCTTGGTCTTAAGAATTGTTGTGGTATAACTATATACATACATCATATTCTGGATTCAATAAAGATTGTGAAACCTCTAAACTGTGTCTGAACCAGCGTTACCCAACGTGGAGTCAACGATCTACGGCCTACCATAGGACATGGGGAGGGGTGTTCAATGTCGTAATTGTTCCGAATGGGAAGAATGATTGGGACCGGAAAGTTTTTCGTCCTAGGTGGCATCAATATATGGCGAATGGTGAAATCGACCTATTTCCCCCGCCAAATTCAAACGGAGCAATGAAGTATCGAGGTTAATGCAGGAGCGGGTACATCGGTATTCCTCATGTACGCCCCCAAACCATGACCGCTCTACTATAAAAGCTACATGCCAAACGGAGAGGCTTTTTGGTCAAGGCTTTTGACAAAATCCACCGAAACACAAAGGAGGGGGGATTTAAAAAATTGCGAATCGAGATTTTAAAATTTGTATGTGTTAGTATTATCCACACGCAGCTTTAGTGCAATTTTCTAAATTTTAAAGTGGACGGTTTACTCCTGGTATAGCGTTTAACGTTGATAGCAGGTGATATGTATTGCTCTAACTCAAACCCTCTATTTCCCCGCCAAATCCGAACGGTTCAACGAAGGAGCGAGGCTAATGCATGAGCAGATATACATCGATATACCCTAAGTACGCCCCCAATGTTTAACCGCTCTACTATGAAAACAACCTGCCCAATGGAGAGCGCGCGTCGGCCCCGGGGCTGGGTCGAGGCTTTTGGCAAATTCCACTGAAACTAGCAAAGGGAAAATAATAATGCGATTTTCTAAGTTTCAGAATGGACGAGTTTCTCCTGGTAGCGTATAACGTTGTTATTATACAGGTGATATGTATTGCAGGGGCCACAGTGAAAACACATATATAAAGAGCGTACATCTGGTGCTGAAATCGGTCCATATTGAGCTTATTTGTTTTTGTTTTTATTTTTAAAAATAAATTTTTTGAAAAAAACTAATGCCACTATAACCTCCACCAGGATACGTCGAGTCACCACACCAAATTTGGTTGAAATCGGTCTAGGGGTCTGGAAAAATCCGAACAAACAGACGGACAGACAGACAGACAGATGGACAGACAGTGTCAATTGTTGAATGAGATTTTCTGAAGCCGGTTTGGAATTTACTAATAAGATATTGGCCTACTGAGAAGGAAACAAGTCTAGCATTGATAATGGTATTGAAAACCTGAGGAGCAGCTAAGGATGGTTATACCACGATAAACCTGAGCTATATATGGGTCGCCAGATGTCTTATATAAATCGGCTGTATCATTCCGATGGCACAATCACATGGGAAGTTTTTATAGTGTCCAGGATTAGGTTGAAGTATTCTTGATAAATGGGCAGCATGGTATAACAGGAAGCCCCAATATACTCATTTTGTACTTTACCAATTAGTCGGGGAGCCAATAAGGTCCACGTTCACCCCCCCCCCCCCTCCGATGATTACAAATAACCTTATTTTTATTGTTCCCTATGGTATCCAGATAAAGAAGCCGGATTTCACCGAAAAATAAAGGTGGCCCTACTAGGTGCTAGAGCCATTTGAATCCAAGATGGCCGCCATTTCCTCTAATTCCGACCAGCTGTATTTAATCGTTGTAATAGATCGGTTGTTAGCAAAAGACACAGACAAAATGTATGCCATTTTGTTGGTATGATGTCCTTCTTCAAAATGACGGCAAATAATTTTGAAAACAATTCAAAATGGCCGCCGAAAAATGACGTCATATGCACGAAAATAGGAAATTTAATTAATATTTCACCATATCTTCCATTTTTCTTCACATTAATCATTAGTAAATGGCAATGTTTTTGAGACAGTCATCAAGCGTGATATTATAGCGTCATTTTAAGACATTTTCCATTGACGAGGGTTCAGTAATAGATACAGAAAAGAGGATTTGAAAAATAGGGGTGAAATTATCGATTTTTTTTGCAAGACGATTTTGCTGTATTTAATCGTTGTAATAGATCGGTTATTAGCAAAATACACAGACAAGATGTATGCCATTTTGTTGGTATGATGTCCTGATTTGAAAAAGAGGGGTGAAATTTTCGATTTTTTTTGCAAGACGGTCTTGATAGTCATTTTATCGACAAACCACACATGATGTTAATAGAATGTCAACAACTATGTGCTTTATTTTATTGGACGGATGTTTTACTTCAATGGGAATGAAATTGGCGTAGAAAATTTGCAAAATGGCCGCCGAAAATATGAAAAATGGTAAATATTGCCCCAGGGTGTCCTGCAATGGCTTACAAGTTGTGGTTGATATATAAAATTGGCTAATCTGTATTATATACATTGAATACTAACATGTCTGATGCACCATGGATCATTGTTTCTATTGTCACCACTGACATCACCAGAAATATTGGATTTTTTTCTCACAAACTTGACATAAATATCGGCAAAAATTAACTTTTCAGGGTTGGACAATTTTTTAAAGTAAAATGCAACTATCATTGGTATCAAAAGTATTTATTGTTTTGGTCTATCTTAAATGTGTCACACTACGGTGTTTATAGACCAAATTGCTCAAGATGGCTTCCAAAATGGTAAGCAAATTTGTAAAAAGTTATTTTTTTACATATATCCCGAACATTATTATCTGCGTTAATCGACAAGGTAGCAAACTGTGACTCACTTGGTTATTATACGTATTAGTTAATTAACCGACAACTACGTTCTATTCTGTTTGTCCCAGTTCCGTATGGGGCATGAGAAATTCATTTTAAAGTTGCAGTATGGAATTTTGCGGAGAACCTCTTTTGTGATTCTGGCCATATTATTGAAAGGAAATGGGCAAAACTTTGAGACGGAACTGAGATGAACCATAATTTGTGGCTATTCTGGCCCATTATGATAAAAAGTGATCAACTGGATAAAAGATGGATGCCAATATGGCAGCCAGGGAGTTACTGTATGATCATAGGTGATGTGAATATGTATACAGGGAGTTACTGTATGGTCATGAATGATGTGAATAGGTATACAATGAGTGACTATATGGTTATGAGTAGGTATACAATGAGTGACTATATGGTTATGAGTGGGGTGTCCACGGTGAGATGCATAGGAATATAAGGAGTGGCTGTATGGGCATGTGTGAGGTGAATCGGTATACATGTAGTGACTGTACGGTATATTGTGTGTGGCCGATGTGATCGTATGGGCATTGCTGTGGTGTATAGATATAACGAGAATAGCTACATGGTCATCCGTGTGTTGTTTATGTATATATGGAGTGACTGTACGGTCGTGGTGGTCGTGATGTATATGTGTACCGTGTCTGGCTGTATTGTGACATGTGGTGTATATGTATATTTGTGCTGTCTGCATGATCATGGATGGAGTGCGTAGATAAATAAGGAGTGAATTTATGGTTATGGGTAATGTGTATAGGTGCACATGGTATGCATGTAGTCAAGATGGAAGTTATATGCATACCTGGAATAAGCTGTATGGTCATTGACGAGCGTGTGGCTATATAGGGAGTGCCCCTTTGGTAACGTGTGGGTCGTATATTTATATATGTTGTTGATGTATTATCATCGGTGGTGTATATGGTGTAGATGAATGATCATGGATGGCGTGTATGAGTATACAGTGAGTTGATGAATTGTCATGTGTGAGGTGTATATGCAAGTATGAGACTTATGAGTGGTCGTGTGTGCGGGTATTGGTATATTTGGAAGGGCTCACCACTGGTGGGTGAGGTGTATATGTATATCTGGATTGACTCTATGGTCATGGGTATGGCGAATAGATATACATGTAGTGGCTGTATGGTCCATGGTGAGGTGAATAGGTATACAATGAGTGACTGTATGATCGTGAATGTGGGGAATATGTATACATAGAGTGACTATATGGTCAGGTGTAGGAGTATACCTGGTGTTCATGCATGGTGATTCATGGCTGTGTCGTAATTTGTGGCATGTACCGGTATAGCCAAATAAGGCAGTATGGTCAGGTGTAGGTGTATAGAGTGGGTGACTATATTGTTATTTGTGTGGTGTTTATGTACATATGAGGTCATGGGATGCGTTGTACATGTGTAATTTGGGTGGCTATCGCTTTCCACAATAACTCAAGTATATGTTAATCAATAGAGAGGTCGTGTCAAAGAGTTCTCCACCTTGATAGTGTTTGTGTACATGGGGGGAACTTTAAACGTGAAAAGCGATAGCCACCCATTACCACACAGTCATTCCATATATGCATAAACACCACATACATCTCATATATATTTTGAAGACCTCTGTTTGTTTGTTTGTTTGTCTGTCTGTCTGTCTGTCTGTCTGTCATTTATACAAATCTACGATTCTCGACCGATCGGAACGAAACTTGGTACGTGTGTGTAGTTTGACCAGGCGGTGAACGTTGTCGTATTGGCGAGCCCGTGCGGCGCCCGCTTCACGCATGCGCAGACGAGATCTCGGAAACGGGTGGAGCTATCGACTTGAAATTTGCTATGTGAATGTATCTTGCCCCGGATACGAATTTTATCGGGTCGCCGAGCCCGTGCGACACCAGCTTCGCGCATGCGCAGACGAGATCTCGGAAACGGGTGGAGCTATCGACTTGAAATTTGCTGTGTGAATGTATCTTGCCCCGGATACGAATTTTATCGGGTCGCCGAGCCCGTGCGACGCCAGCTTCGCGCATGCGCAGACCAGATCTCGGAAACGGGTAGAGCTATCGACTTGTAATTTTGTTTTTGAATAGCCCGGACAACGTCGGGCTCATCGGCTAGTAACAATATATTCTAATGCACTTAGGCCAATATACCCCCGGAAACACCACATATTTGCGGGGGGTTATTCATTCAATAACCTGTCGCAATGTATAGTCCGGTTCACCGCTTCAATGTTAGATATTCCTACGCGCCAATATTGCCGTTAGCTGAATTCCTAATCTCGGCCCAATGCAGCCCCGCTCACTGTTCCGTTTCACTCCATGACGTCACCCTTACGCAGTACATGCCGGCAACGTTAAGGAGTAGATTATAGAGTTGGCGCCCCTGCCACTGACTTCCGTTACTAGCTCGTTGCTATATAAACAAACCAGCGTCGTCGCTTTTGTCGAAAATTGACAGTCAGTACATTCGCCCTGTGTACATGTACTATCAGAAAATACAAAACACCACACCGTTATATCCCACCAATGCCAGTGTCTCGATATCATTTGACCAAATTTCTTGACATGAAACCGCGACAGGCGTGAAATTCATCGCATTGAGTAAACAATTTCCCATTGTTTCAATTCAACTTCAAGATCGCGGTAAAATCAAAACCGCAAATTATAAGTGGTAAACATCTGAAAAAGACATCAGGTACACGCAGAAACTAATTGTTGCGCATATTTATTTCTATTTGAGGTGGCAATTTTTCATGTTTATCAGCATTTTTAACGATAAGAGCGACGGTAATTGAGGGACTATATTTTATCTAGCGCATTAAATTTCAAATTAAAAGTCGTGAATTGGCTGAGTGTTTTCTATGGCCGCACATTTCGTTGATAATTACGAGGCATTTGTTTGGCTAAATAACGTTTTTAAGTTCGAAGAGCATTAGAATGGGGATAACAGTGTGGTGTTTTGTGATTTCGGAAAGCTACATGGCGAATATACTGTGGCAAATACCCGTTAATGGGCTCCGGCTCCGCCGTCGCCCATTAACTAAATTTGCCACAGTATATTCGCCATGTACCTTTTCGAAATCACAAAACACCACACCGTTATCCCCTAAGTGACCAACTGTATAAACGTACACCTGACCCATGACCATGGATGGCCATACAGCCATGCGTCACAATACAAGCACACCGGGTATAATCCAAAACATGACCCATAACCATAGAGTCACCCCTTGTATACGCATTCACCTCACCATTGGCCATACGGTCATCCCATGTATACCTAGTCTCCACACACACATGGTCAAATAGACATTCAATATATACATCAACACCACAACAATGACCATAGAGTCACCCCGGGTATACATATCCACCTCACCAATGGTCATATAGCCACTCGCTTCATACACATACCCTCATCCATGGCACCTGGTATACTCCTTCATCTGACCTATGGCCATATAGTCACCCCGTGTGTACCTATTCAAAACATTCATACATGATCATGGTCAATCATTGTATATATATTCACCTCACCCTTGACCATGTCACTCCCTGTATCCCTATTTGTCACACCATAGCAGAATAGCCACTCAAGATATACTAATACTCCCCAGCCATGTCAGTATATTCAATCCATGTATGCATATGCACATCATCCATGGCCATATAGCCGCTCGCTATATACACACACCCCTCGCCCATGACCATATAGCAACACATGTGTATGCCCGTATAACCTACACGTGACCATACCGCAACGAGTCACCAAGCAGGAACACCGGTTATACTCATACACCTGACACATGACAATTTAGTCACTCCCTGCATAGCTATTCATTACATTTATGATCATACAGTCACTCATTGTATACATACATGTACTCGTCTCACCATTGACCATACAATAACTCCCTGTATACCTATTCACCTTACCTATGATCATATAGTAACTCCCTGGCATTCACCGTATATCCAGTTGATATGTTTTATCATAATGGACCAGAATAGCCACATATTATGGTTCATCTCAGTTCCGTTTCAAAGTTCTGCCCATTTCCTTTCAATAATATGGCAAGAATCACAAAAGAGGTTCTCCGCCAAATTTCATACTGTAACTTTAAAATGAATTTGTCATGCCCCATACGGAACTGGGACAAACATAATAGAACGTGGTTGTTAGCTAATTAACTAACACGTATAATAACCAAGTGAGTCACAATTTAATACCTTGTCGGAAAACGCAGAGAATAATGTTCGGGATATATGTAAAAAAAATAACTTTGGTTGCCATTTTGGAAGCCATCTTGAGCAATTTGGTCTATAAACACCGTAGTGTGACACATTTAAGATAGACCAAAACAATAAATACCCGTGATACCAATGATAGTTGCATTTTACTTAAAACAATTGTCCAACCCTGAAAAGTTAATTTTTGCCGATATTTATGTCAAGTTTGTGAGAGAAATATCCAATATTTCTGGTGATGTCAGTGGTGACAATAGAAACAATGATCCATGGTGCATCAGACATGTTAGCATGCAATGTATGTAATACAGATTAGCCAATTTTATATATCAACCACAACTTGTAAGCCATTGCAGGACACCCTGGGGCAATATTTACCATTTTTCATATTTTCGGCGGCCATTTTGCAAATTTTCTACACCAATTTCATTCCCATTGAAGTAAAACATCCGTCCAATAAAATAAAGCACATAGTTGTTGACATTCTATTAACATCATGTGTGGTTTGTCGTTAAAATGACTATCAAAATCGTCTTGCAAAAAAAATCGAAAATTTCACCCCTCTTTTTAAAATCCTCTTTCTGTATCTATTACTGAACCATCGTCAATGGCAAATGTCTTAAAATGACGCTATAATATCACGCTTGGTAACTGTCGCAAAAACCCATTTACTAATGATTAATGTGAAGAAAAATGGAAGATATGGTGAAATATTAATTAAATTTCCTATTTTCGTGCATATGACGTCATTTTTCGGCGGCCGTTTTGATTTTTTTTCGAAATTATTTGCCGTCATTTTGAAGAAGGACATCATACCAACAAAATGGCATACATTTTGTCTGTGTCTTTTGCTAAAAACCGATCTATTACAACGATTAAATACAGCAAAATCGTCTTGCAAAAACAATCGAAAATTTCACCCCTATTTTTCAAATCCTCTTTCTGTATCTATTACTGAACCCACGTCAATGGCAAATGTCTTAAAATGACGATATAATATCACGCTTGATGACTGTTTCAAAAACATTGCCATTTACTAATGATTAATGTGAAGAAAAATGGAAGATATGGTGAAATATTAATTAAATTTCCTATTTTCGTGCATATGACGTCATTTTTCGGCGGCCATTTTGAATTTTTTTCGAAATTATTTGCCGTCATTTTGAAGAAGGACATCATACCAACAAAATGGCATACATTTTGTCTGTGTCTTTTGCTAACAACCGATCTATTACAACGATTAAATACAGCTGGTCGGAATTAGAGGAAATGGCGGCCATCTTGGATTCAAATGGCTCTAGCACCTAGTAGGGCCACCTTTATTTTTCGGTGAAATCCGGATTCTTTATCTGGATACCATAGGAAACAATAAAAATAAGGTTATTTGTAATCATCGGGGGGGGGGGGGGGGTGCACGTGGACCTTATTGGCTCCCCGACTAAATGCATGTTATTGTACTCTCTCCTCTCTCTCTCCCGCTCTCTCTCCCGCTCTCTCTCCCTCTCTCTTTTGCTGCAATACTATATCAAAATCGGATTCGATGAAATTCTCCATTTTATCAGAACTATCATCACATATATGTTGCTCCTTAAAATATATCAAAACGTTGCTTCCAATTTAAATTTATTGTGTGTGCGTGTACCTTTTTTGTCACTGAGATCGTCAAGAATCTTAAAAAAACATTTGATTGATATTCCATTTATTTGCCTCACTTGGAACATATATCTTACCAACACGTGATCCTGTGCACATATGAATATGAGGTCAGTCTGACTTATTTTAGTAGAGTTACCCCCTCTTTAATTAGAAATTTATTGCGTCGTACACAATTTCGTTCAAACCTGTATTCATTGTTTTCCTGGTTAATTGTTAAACTTAACACGTATATTTACCATCTTGTGCACCTGCAATTGTGATGTTAGTCTGTATCATTTCAACAGTGTTGTTGTTCTTTTTTCAAATACAAATGTATGTTAATATTACTACCCTTAATGCCACCCAATTGCATTGCGGAGTATACTTAGTGCCGCTTGTGGCAGACCCACTTACCAACCCCTTTACATAAAACGTATGGAATATATTTCACTATAACATTAATTCCCCATTGAAATTGAGCCTCTGTGTTGTTTTTCTGATAAAATTTATAGTGCCAGGCATGATATGTATTATAGCTGCCGAGATCGAATTATCGATAATCAAGTCCACCATCCAACCAAAAACTGCGCGACTTTTATAATGGTCTTGGTCTTTTTTGAATTCACATTTCGAAGCTTACACCGATATGGATCTGAACATGTTCATAAACTGGCAGGTTTGCGTGGTATTTTTGCAGGCATTTCATAGCATATAGAAAATCATATGGTGCCAGAATATGAACGGCAACATGCATATAAAATGCATATTTACCAAAGCTAGCGACATGAGAGGTATAATTTATGTTGTTCCAAAGGTGCTACTAATATAACACTTGCTTTCAAATACCGATATGACTGATTCTTGAGAGATAATTGCATGATATTTACAGGCAAATTTCGGCACCATCGCAACGGGTGCATGTAAGCACAGAGGTTATATTTCGTTGTGGTACACATGCACATTATAAGACTTTTGGCGTTTAGTTTATGGCACATTCTAGCTTTTTGTATACCGAAGTGTCTGCAAAAATGCCAAGCAAATTTGCGAGTGTGTGAACGTACCCTTATTGCTATTTTATGTACACGTGGGTTTATTTACAGTAAACATAACAGGGGGACCACTGAAAGGATTTGTCATTTATGCAATAGAAGAGGGAGCTGAAATTCCTGTAAAAATGGGGCAGTTCTGGCCTATGGGTGGCAACACCGATATGAAGACACTGTCGTGTGTGCACAACAACGACACAGCAACGCACACAGACGGAAAATGGAAAAATGGAATCAGCTTCGAGTGGTACGCTCCAATGAGAACACATCTCGATAACATAGTGTTCAAGTGAGTGCTCCGTTAAGCCATATAACATACTAAAGATTATGTATCACATAATAAGTACGCAGATCAGGCACCTTGGTTACAGCTGAGTAAACAGAAAAGAATGTGATATAAGCTTTAACATTTTAAATTCATAATACTTTCTATAAAAAAGAACATTTATATCAAAGAATTATATATTTCTCTCATGCTGACACGGCATCAAAATGGTCAGATTTCATGTGTTTGTGGGTAGAATAATCATTATTTGGAAATTTGGCATTGAATCAGGCGAATTGGACAACATTTGTGACGCTTTCTCTGTTTCTCAATGTGAAACATTGATATTCGAGTATGAAACATAAGTATTCAGAAATGTGATCTATATTTCAAAATTATAAATTTATTTGTAGACAGGATATAGTTATATTGTTATACCACGATGCTGTAACGACCGGAATACTTTATTTCAGGGGAACGGTTGTGAGAGATTTGAAAACATTTTACCTCAACGTGAAATCGCGGATGATACTACCGGCGCCAGTGCCAGCTGGTGACGTCGCGGCCCAAGCAGGTGGTAAGTCCATTAATATACGCTACTTCTATTTTAACCGGATTACTTCTCTGTCTTTATATCTTTTCTCCTGAAAATTCAGACATAATTCAAGATTATGCTTTTCTCTCACTTATACTTACATTGCGGCCATCTGCTCTCATGAACATATACTTATTAAATGATAAAAATAATAATAAAAGATAAACGATAAAGCATAATTGTTAATGTAAAAATGGTCCAGGAGATGAGGGACCCTGTAGGCTGACAAATTAAATAAGTCGCTCTTCAAACGCTTTCGGCCTTAGGCCTTCCTCAGTTGATATCATTAAGCCTAAGGCATAATTGTTAAGCTTCTTCGGACGTTACCACGAGACGCACCGCTTTAAATAAGATGTTCAGGTGCAGATGTCTAATTTCATCAACATGTATCACGAATGTTAATGTAATGTCATGACAGCAAGTTGCGATAAATCACAGTGCTGACAGCTGCTAGCTGCCCGTGTAACATTACCCTTGCAGTCATAACGATGGGCGGGAGTTACTCTCGCTTGTCCGAAGTTGAGCGTTTATGTCTCATACATGTATGAACTGTTTCAATTTAAGATAAACTAAAAAAATAACATTCCACTATCGTTAATATCAACTTGTTCAGATAAAATAAGCAACTCATATATTTAAAATTTAATAAAATTATATAGTGATGAATAGGCGCGTGCTTCGCCAAATACTTGGCATCGCGCCAACAAAATTATCGGGCGTATTAATACTATTTCGAAAAGGGGCGCATGAGACCAACACCAGGCATTGCAAAATGATTGCTTTGTTCTAATTCTTATTCACCTTCGTTGCACTAACGAAAATAGGCACAAAAACAAAAAGGCAAAATGGGGGACTATATATATTTTTCGTCGGCAGTCAGAGCGCGCAATACTGTCATATACGGGTGTGAAGCGTCTCTGCCAACGCCGTGCATCTATGCATTTTAGATGCATTTTTCAGCTTCTTTTAAAAAATTTGATTTGTTAGAAAGTCATTAAGCTCTAGTTTTGTTCATGTGATATAAAAGATCTCCAACGAGTAATATATATACTTTAACTTTAATTTCCTCCATTATACACGAGTAATGTAGGTTATATGATGGTGATAATCGTGTACGAGAAATATCCACGAGTCTTTGACGAGTGGCTATTTCGAATAGATGATTATCAGCGTGATATAACATACTAAAAGCACACAATAGGACAATGATAATTCACATAATTCGATCAAAAACTTTCAAATGTCCATGATTAGACATGGTGAACAGTATACTCATGCATGCGTGCTATCTAGTTAACATTGCCTTACTTCTTAATGAATCATTAATCGTTTGCGTCATCTTGTGTTGTATGATCTCCTGTATATATATGCTGGGTTGTTTGTATGTCATTTTGTTTTTGTTCGCCGTTTGTAATTATTATATTGACTCTTTGTGATATGGAAGACAAATAAATCGTGAATGTGCCATGATACACACGACTAAATACTTGCAGTCTTGCAAGTTTTTGACTATAACATGAGTTAAGTATACACGTATGTATTTGACTATTGCACGAGCTATCATATCTTGGTGTACCACTCGTCAAGCGACATATAAGGAGTAACTGTCATGTGGACTGTTTTTATGGAGATGTAACCGTGAGGTAAGTGGTCATAACTTGTGTAAAACCCGAAGGAGGGTTTACGTACAAGTTATGACCACTTACCTCACGGTTACATCTCCATAAAAACAGTCCACATGACAGTTAATCCTTATATTTATATACATTTAGTGAAAATAGTAAAAAAGCCACTTTTGTAAATGTATTTAAATCGAAAAGTGTATCGTGACAAAACCAGCCCAAAATACCTCATAGCACCCTTGGCAAAAGTTAACAGGAACAATTTCTTTATATTGAAACCTGGTGATTTAATTTAATTCAATCCTGCGCGAGTCCAAATGCGCCCAAAACATTACGCGTTTTTCTTTCCGATATCGATGACGTATCGATGTAATTATGGGGTTGCAGTTATGAGCTGTTGCGCATTCACCGAGAAATAACTGCAACTAGTCACGTGGGCGCCGACCAATCGAAATGCTGGATTTAGTGATAATCACACTTAGTATGTAAATATATACGTTTAACTTGGAAACTGATGCTATATACATTCAAAATACTAAAGAAGGACATTAGCACTCCTTCCTATTTGGACTGCCTGGTGAAACGTAAACATAGTTCATACTCTTTTAGAAATTCTGAGACTCTGGAACTGCCATCACCTGATACTACTACTTTCGGTTTAAGCTCGTTTAGATTCATGGCACCTAAAGTGTGGAATTCTCTTCCAGAGTCATGCAGAACCGCAGAGACGATGAAAGACTTTGAATGTATGTTACAAACCTGGAATGGTTTTAAATGTAAATGCAGTGCCTGTAGGATATCCTAATTATATGCATATGTTTTGTATTTTAATCCGCACTCTCTGGTCAGGTATCTCTGAATGGAACAAAACGTGTTATCCAGGAATGAAATATGGACTCGTTGTGCACATTACTGTGCCGTATATGAATATACAAATTTTTGTCTTACGCTTTTGATCCAGTCAGGGCTACCTGTCCTCAGGGATTTTACTCGTCTTTTACAAAGTTTTAGCTAATATACATGTAATTTATTTTTCAGATAGGTTGTGTTTTATTCACATTACTGTTTATGTACATATTCATTGTTTTACAAGTCAGTTAATGCTCATGTTTGTAATTTAAAATGCCTGACTTTATAAATAAAGCTTTTGAACTTGAACTTGAATGAAGTTGTTGGCTTCATGTGAGTTCAATTCATATCATCTTGTTGGATAATTTGGTATTGTTTACTTGGGGTGAATCGGCGAATGAACTAATGTACGTAGTAATGCTTGTTGTTAAGATCAATTACAGATGCACAGTGCACGCGTCTCCCCTGGAAGGCGGGGTATCATGTCATATTAACATGTAAGCAAGCAAGCGAGCTAGCAATAATAATGAACATTTTCCCCTTGGGTAATCTCATAATGACGATATGCCAAGAGAATGGTTGGAAGTTCGAACGAAATTCTAACTGCCGCAACAATATTTTTGGCACCAAAGCGCCACGTATATTTTGGCTGGAAAGCTACATGTAGACATTACGTTGGACGTTGATCGGACAGACTGTACGGGGATGTCCGAGTTCAGCGCCATCTACCACCTGGTATGAATGCATGTCTTGTGTATATTAAGACCGGAAACACGACATATAGAGAGGAGGACGTTGATCAAGTTATGCCGTTCATTTCCAACTAATCTGATAAGGTCCATACGATATACGTCATTTGTCAGTAAAATCACACATCTTCCCTACACATTCACATTAAGCCAGAACAATATTATTGTACTGACCACACACAGCATATTATTTGCAAATACATGTAAGTGTAATTATATTCCATTATAGAACATTAAAACATTGTTCTTGTTATTTGAGACATTACACATTACAATTTCTACTGTTCGACCTTGCCACAGACATATATATATATATATATATATATATATATATATATATATATATATATATATATATTTACAGCATGCTACTGTTATGTCAAATGATATTTGTTTTCTTCGACAGCCTTCGTGTGATTAATGTTCCTTTTTTCCTTCACACAAACAACCTACATGTATATTATGTTTATGTCATATGTTTGATTTTTTGAAATAAATATTGTTTACACCAACCCGCGATGGTTAGTGTAATCGCATGGGCATCTTAAGTCTAATCTTGCACTAATTATCGACATTTTGTTATCAACAGTTCTTCTACCCGCGAAAAACATGCATTATGATATTTCACTACAAAGGAAGTAATACTGAGTTTGTAAAATGTATAAACATTCCAGATTGACCCTTCAATTGCCAATGATCGCCAAAGATATTGTCCTTTACGAAGAATAATATACACAAGCGAGCAAGAAGTATGTTGATCCTTAGGTGTGTCCTCATCTGAAGAACCACTAATGTATTTATTGTTCTCGTTGAAGCAGTATACTCCTACCTCGCAGCGACAAAACATGGTACCACTCAAGTGAGCTTTCATACATGAACATCTAGCCGATTTACAGTTCCCACATTCTCATTTGATTCTCATTCTCAACTGAAGGACATTGTTAGGTGCCATTTATGTTTCCTTAATGAACACGATGGCCGGATTCGTCATCTCCGGTTTAAACCTCCGAGTTTAAACCTGGTTTAAACCTACATTGGCGATCCAGCCAAACTGGGTCTAAGGGGACGTTTTTGTCGTTCAGTTGCCAGCAAAAATGAGCTAATTGACAACTCGATTGGTGATATGAGCATGTAGTCAAACTTCCCTCTTACCAATCGGACCAAACGACAGGCCCATATAATGGTTATTGAGACGTCGTAAATTATCGCAAACACGTGCGCGCTCAACGGATTTATTAAACGAGTATCGCTCATGGACCATTAATCCCATCTCATTCTGGGTTTAAATCTATCTGACAAAGGGCATGTCTCTCCGCACGAGTTTCACGCGCTGTTGATCACTTTGTTTATGATAGATTTTTTGCAAGATGCTTCACCTGCAAAGACAAAAATTGGTGTATTTACATGTATATCTGTATATATTAAAGGGTACAGGGGCTGTCTATCTTTATGTCCGTTTGTCTGTTCGCAACTGTTCTTCAATACCCTGGACCGATTTCAACCAAATTGGGTGTGGTGACGCGGATTGTATAACGGCGTTAGGTTTTAAAAATATTTATTTAAAAATAAGAAAAAAATTATTTAAAAAAAAATGAAAACTATTGTGTTGTTAAATTGAGTAAGGAATTGAATATAACAAGAAACCAAATTAAAATTAAAATTAATATTTGTTTTAAATTTAATTAAATTTTTTTTAATTAAAATGTTCAAATGATCCAAATGTGCGCAAATGTGTCGCAGGCCCCTGTCACACAAAGGGGCCGCCGGCCCATCTGACGCTGAATAAAGGCTCCATAATCGAGTCAATCCTAGACCAAGAGGTCAGTCAAGTAAAGGCAATTTTCTTATGAGTACACAGCAGAAGCGGCATCTGAACTGTTGGAAGTGGGCAACCATGCAGAGGGACAGCTTTTAATAAAGAAATATATTACATGCATTGCTTTTTTTCTCAATGTCATAAATTTCCCGTCATGCAGAAAATCAAAAAGTCCCCAACAAAATAAGTTATCAAATTATACTCACATAGCAATATAAGTTTAGGATTGCAAACTATGTGTATAGTATATCTGGTCATGCAAAATTAAAACGTTGAACCCTTCAAACTAATTCATCGAAAACACCAGTATTTGTGATTTCCACAAGCAAAAAAAAAAACTCACAAGATAGTTGCAAAAATCATATTGAAGGTATATATCCATATCTGAGCAAAGCTCGCGTGCGAATAAATCAACTGTGACGTGATAACACCAGTCGGCAGTCGCCACTTAGGCACGCCCTCACTCGAGATTTTTACAGCTCCAACATTGACTGATTGTTTGACAATTCTAAACCGCGAGGAAGAAAAGACGGATTCGTCATCTCAAGTTTAGCCTCGGTAAAAAAGCTGGTTTAGCTGGACCGCCGAATTAGGTGGTTTAGATGCCGGTTTAAGCTTATAAAACGCCAAAAAATATATATCGAAATTGACAAAAACTTATCCCAACACGCTTATAAATTTCCTATCAAAATATCCTCGCTGTCGTGATTATTGATTTTCGCAATCAATAAAAAGAGGCGGTCCGCATTAGTAAAGTACGATTAATCATTTCCACGATTCAGAGACACTACTGATAAACAACTGGTCTGGCTGGAACATGTTTAAACCAGGGATTTAGCTGACTCACGGCGGTTTAAACCTAGAGGTTTAAGTAGGCCAGGTTTAAACCTGAGATGACGAATTCGGCCGATAGGTTTGAGAACATTGTTCACTACATGTTTAGACCAACCTAATTCCACGGTAGCAATATGTGGTAGTATCCCGCAGCATACATTTTTCGAGATGCACAACCTTGGCACTAAAAGCGTCATTGTTTTAAGTTTTGGTGTGGTTTTGCTCCAGTTGTTTTATATGCCCATGAGATCAACCTTGCATTTATCATATTTGGTTTACAGGTTACTGTTACTGTAACATCTTTTGATGGACTCGGATGCCTCGGTGGTTATGCTGTTATGGTTGGATGCGAGACGACCAATATGCTCAAACTCAGTATCCATACCTTCAACGCCATTCATCACTTGTCAATTAATTAAGTATTCGCTAATAAATGTCTCTTACTGCTGATGGTAAAATTTAATAATCCTGTAATATATGACACTGGTATCATATATCCTCTTGTTAATTTTTACATATCTTTCTTCACCATAGAGAGTCACAACTTCTGATTTGGAGAGTTTATCATAGAGGCCCTTCTGAATATTCATCTATTCCCGAGCACTCATCGTCGATTATGTGATGGCGGTACAATAAGGCTGATCGCCTATATTCATATTTGGAGCGTTGGCAGCTTTCCACTTATTCTTAGCGTTTTCTGATATTTCGTCATGTTGACTTTGGCATACATATTTCAATCGGGTCTGGAATATGTGTACTTTCTCTACTTGACCTCTACAGGTTTGGCTTATGTTGTAATTACGGCCCAAAATTGATGTCAATACCAGCAATGTCATTGATTGTGTTAGCGATGTCGTGTTTATAGGAGTTTTCTCTAACCGAAGCATTATACATGTATAGTGTTGTTGTTACATTTTCGCAAATGAAACACGACGAAATTGGAACCATATTAACAACAAATCATATATTATTATCCATTATTTTTGCTAAAACTTGTTGCACGAATCAAGAAATACAAGCAGCGCGCCATCATGGATAAATATCTATGTTGTGAATTCAAGTATTCGGGACTGATACCATTACTGCAAAAACCTGCTTTGAGAAAAAAAATTCCTAGTTCAGTGAAAAAAGGCGGTTTGCTCCCGGGATATAATCCACTCGCGATGATTTCTGTCGTCGCCGGACAAATTTATTTGATCATTTCTCTAATTATGCATTGCCATATATATGTACTTTGCTGCGTCTCCATTTCCCCCAAGTGATGCATATGGGGTCACCCATACGGCGGATTGACATAGTCTTCGTTTTTTTTTATTTAATGGCCATTTCTAAGTTTATTTACAAAAGTTGTGATTTTTTTCGGCGTACCAAAATTTGCCATATATGTAAATAACACTGCCCGCATGGACAATGAGTCTCTTCGGTCACTTCGCTATATATATAATATAAGACACGCATATGTACCACCGATGCATCTCAGATCCGAGGACTTCAATGCTCTTACGTACCCAAAGGTTGATAGTATAGCGTCGGCGACATGTCGTTTTCCATAGCCGGACCAACTCTCTCAAATGCTCAACCGTTGATATTCCGCAACTGTCCTGGATATTGTGAATTCAAAGGTCTTTTGAAAAATAATTTATTCACGGAATATTATTCTGAACATTTGGCAGTGGAGCTAATGAACCAGCTTTCAACGAGGGCTACATAATTATCGCATGTTTGAATTGTAAATATGTGAATTTATTTTAATGAATGTTGCCAAACGCCTTGAAACCTCGGTGATATGTGCGCTATACAAGAAATGTGTGATATAATATGATATGACATAACGCCATTGTGCATATTGAAGGTAATTATTGATTTGTTTTATAATACTAATGTTTTAAAATATCATTAATATCTGTCGTGGTTCTGGTTATCAAATTGTCAGCGTTCTTCAACTGCCTTAGCAGCAGCCAAGGCAGAAATTACAAAAATATATATTGTGTTTAATTCAAAAACATTTCATTGCCAAATGTTTTACCAAAAATTGTTGTTACTAACCCCGTTCCATATAGAATATTGTGTGGCAGGCGACGTACTTCTGAGTCGAGGGGGATGAGCGTTTCTGATTATTTTGATATGGTTAAAATAAAAAAAGAGTTTGCGTAAACGGCTACTATCACTCCCCATCGCTCTTTGTTATTTTGGTTTGTTAATTTTTGGGACCCAGCACCCCGGGAACGCAAGTTTTTTTCCTTACCGATCTCGGACACCATAATATACTTTCGTCAAATTCTAATTCTTCCATGCGTTTGTAAATTATATGATCAGCTATATACACATGTGCCTCATTCGTTGATGTTTCGATATTTTCTAATAGGTACATACAAGTTAGGAATTCGGATCAGATCAAAACTGAAGGAGGGATCTAAGTGGGTTTCTGTAAAACAAATAATATCGTATTCGTTTATAGTAGTTAATATCTTATCTAGTTTGTTCCTCAAACTGCGTACATTCAAGTGGAAAATATTGAGAGTGTGTCCACTTGTTTCCGGTCCGGGACATTGATGAATATCTCCACACATTTTCACTAATATAGATGCTATCAGCAACAGTTTTAGATTTGGATACATCAGTTTAAGGAAATTGACAGAGTTTGCTGTTTTTTGTCTTCTTGCACAGCTTTTTGTTGCATCGAAGAGACAAATGGACTGCTTGTACTGACAAAGTCAGCCGACATCCATGGGATGAGGGGGTGTATTAGCCAAGCACAGACGCACATAGTCCGAGCGATGCAAATTTTGATGCGAAAAACTCTAATACTGAACTTTACTTTAAACATATTTTATTTGTATATCAAAAGAATACAAAAGGGATTGGGGACAAGTTACAAAAACTTTCTTAGCCCCTCTCCCTGTTTACAATAATTTTATTCATACAGAATGGCGAAGAAAAGAGTCAAAATCATATATAAGTTAAACATATTTACAGTTACAATGAGTGGTACTAATCCTGAACCAACCATGAGATGAAGAAAACATGCAACAGTTACAAATAAACACATATACAAGAAAATAAATATCATTCGAAAGTTATCTACTTTCGAGACAGGTTGATTGTATAGATCCGATTAATGCACAATATACACGAGTTATATTTTATTTCAGTTATGTTATAAAATTAATGTACGCGCGAGAGGCTATTTATATATTCTATCAGCATTAACAAATTAATTATCGCCAAGTTTATTTTATCTACAAATTGAGATAGTAAAATTAATACGTGTAATCCAATGTATTAGAGGTACAATTGACCGATGATCAATGTCTCATCACATTTCACACATCTAGAACAAAGGCACATTTAATGGACAGAGGTTTTAGATTGTTTCGCCAAACGGTACGACCGATAGATGTTGAAAAAGATGCTCCATACGAACTTGGTGACAATGTGATTATCTCTTGTCTGTCAAAGTATGGAAATGTTGTACCACTCAGTTTGAGAAGAGCTACGTATGACGGCTCGTTTGTTGAAAATGGGGTGCGTTATATAGAGATGGAACAGGACTGTATGGAAATTCCCCCAACACTTTGCATCGGAAAATATGTGATCAAAATATATTCTCCGAACACCAAAATATTCTGTAAACATTGCAGTGACCTACATTTGCCGTCGATCGTGTGCGACGAAGCAAAGGGGGCTCGAAATAGATGTGGGCGGTGCTTCAGTAAATTTCACAAAACATGGAAATGTGATAGTGATGTTGTGTGTAGAGTCTGCCTGAGATCTGGTCACCGTGCATTCGACTCGGAGTGTGAAGGACGAGCCACTCACCAAAAGAAAGACACACCCGAGTGGATGAACAGAAATACCGGTAAGCCACCGATATCACTCAGACCCGACACCACTCAACCGCCACGTACGACCAATCATCCCGTGAATGGTGTGGGCGGAGATAGTGACAGTCAACATTGTGATAGGAGAAGACTTCCGGTATGGCAGCGCCCACGTGAGCAACTATCCAGAACTCGGAGGAAAAAAACTGAACAAAATGACAAAAAATCTCTAAATAGAAACATTCAGCAGACTTAATTTATTAACCAACTTTATTTTCGAGATGTAGCGAAACAAATCTATAAGTTTGGCGATACATAAACAGACAATTTCAACAAAAACGAAAGTCAGCGAGTACGTAACACGAAATTAGGGAACTAACTTTTCCAAGATGTCGGCAACACGAGCGCAGTTAGCAGAAAAACTCGAAAAAGACTATTCATGCAACAGTTTCCCAGACATTTCAAAATGTTTTTCTAAAATGCACGAAGCATTAGGCGGACGTTTGGGCAGTGTGGAGAAAAAGATAGACGAATTGACAAATAAAGTACAGAGCGTGGAAAAAAAATCTAAGAAAGCAATGGACTCAGTTACAGTCTTGGAAGAAGACGTGATTCCAAAGATTATAGAAAGAATACGTGATTTGGAAGAAAGTGCTACAGAAACAGAGTATTGTGACTTAAAGTTTGATGAAATTGAAATGTCAACAGTAAACCTTGGCATGGGACAAGAAACTCTGGAAGAAGATTTTAAGTGCTTATCTAAAAAACATGAAGAGCTAAACAGTGCACACATAAAGCTAGACAGATGGGGCAGAACATGGAATCTGTTAATTAGAGGAATTTCTGGTACGAGAAAAGAAAGTGCAGACCAAACTGAAGAAAAGTACGTGACTCATTCACCCGTAAGCTAAAAATTGAGGAAGAAGAAGTTGCAAATATGTTCTTTGCCGCTTGCCATCGACTACCGTCCGGACGGGACAATGAACCTGATGTGATTGTGAGGTTAGTTTCTCTGACACATCGAGATTTAATCTTAGACAGTGCGAAAAAGCTAAAAGCAGGAAGTGGTTATGGGGTCTCAGTAGATCTTCCCCCAACCCTAGCCAAGCTGAGGAAACAACTCCTAAAACAGCGCGCAGAATTACCAGCGGAACAAAAAAAGAAGACAAAATTAGTGTACTTAAAATCTGAACCCTACTTGAAGTTGGAGAAGAAGACATAGAGACAGTCACAACAGATAAACATTCATAGATGTACTACATGTATAGTTCACCCAAAAACAAATACCAGGAGGGAATTATACAAGCAGTAGAACACCTTTGTTTTGTCTCAAAATATCATTATTTGTTATAATATGAATATATAAATATGTTGAATATGTTTCACACACCCTGTGCTCAACCAGCCAGTCTGGTGCAGGCTTTTATTTTTGCTAATCAAGAGTCAATTTATATCTTCTAGATTTCTGTGGCACTGGTCTGACTATAACAAATGATGCAATCTTTCAATTAAATAATGCCAACATCACAGACCACCGTACAATTCATCAAGGGAAAATTTATCATATTTTTCATTTTTAAATGGACACCAGGCATGTAAATTGGAAAAACAAGACTCTATGTTCAATGTATACCAGCACTTACTATTAATGATTTTAAATATATAATTACTACTAGTAGTAATTGGCCAAAAATAGACCATACACGCAATCTTGACATGGGGCAATGAAGAGCTTGGCAAGCTTTAATGGGTCAACAATAAATAGAAGTTAACTGTTTAAATTGCTGGTTTTGTTTGTAGTGGTTGAATTCGGGAAGTGTGTGACTTGTTGATACAGTGATGCCCAAAGTAATTGACCACTTGGCCGCGGCAGAGTTGTGGGTGTTTTTTCGGAATTTGGTCGGGGTGTGGCTTTTTGTCATTTTTCGGAGGGCTCTCGCCGGGAGCTTTCTGATGAGTGGCTGTCGGCCATATTTCCGAATGGGTATTGGGGGGGTCGCCCTTGATTCTGCTGTGGTTGGGTGGTCAATTGCTTTGGTCATTACTGTATGATTAAAAAAATGTGACAAACTGAATGATATGGTTTCTCACAGTCAGATCAATAGTATCTTCTTTTACAGTTATCTTTCAGTTATTATAAGGAAAATATAAAAAGCATGGTTATTCAATGTTAACAGTATGATAGTATCTCACAGGGTACTCAGTTTAAAATATATAACTAAGCTTATACAACATTTTCCAAAGAGTTCTGGACTTCACTTGAATATAAATAGAAAAGAGGATGGAATGTGAAATGCGCTGGTACTTTCTACTAGCGTATTTGACATTGCGTGTGCTTTTCTATAAATACAAAACTCAGATTGATACACATGCAGAGAGCAAAGCAGTTCATTTCGAAGTCCATTGTTATTGTTATAAAACATATTATAGATCAACATATATACTTATCTCAGATTTTTGTCTAAATGTACATGTTAAAATTGTTTATCAACATTGGGTTTTTTTAGTCAACACTATCAGATATTTATATATTAATGACTAATATCACCATAGGAGCCATGAATTGTAGGGGATTAGCATCTGACCAGGTTAAGAGACGCGACCTTTTCAATAAATGTAGGGACAACTTGACATTACCTTTCTCACCGATACTCATTCATCAAAAGAAGTCGAAGGAAATTGAAAAACAGAGTGGGGATATCAAGTGGAATTTTGCTCATACACATTCAAGTAGAGGTGTGGCTATTTTATATAGAAGTACTATTGACTATAAAATTTACAAATCAATTATTGACCCGAAAGGCAATTACATTATATTGGATATTTCTATTCAAAATCAAAGATTGACCCTAACTGTAATTTATGGTCCAAATGACGACAACCCACTCTTTTTTTTAAATTTATTTTCAAAAATTAAAGAATTAGAAAACGGAACTGTTATTATAGGTGGTGATTGGAATGTCCCAATGAACTATACTCTTGACACAATTAATTACAAACGCAACAATAACACAAAATCAAATGAAGAAATTCATAAAGCGATGCAAAGTTTAGATCTACATGATGTTTGGCGATTAAATAATGTCGATAGAAAAAGATACACATGGAAGGGGCCGGGACATAAGCTAGCTAGGCTAGATTATTTTCTGGTTTCTTCTGACCTCCAGCCATTTATCTCAAATGTTGATATAGAGACAAGATACCGGTCAGACCATAACCCAATTTCATTGAGCTTAAAATTTGTTGATCATCCTAGAGGAAGCGGTTTCTGGAAATGTAATGATAGTCTTTTAAGAGAACAGGAATATGCCAATATTGTTAAAAAGGTAACTAGAGACGCTCTTCAGCAATACTCATTGAATGATAATGAACAAGTAGGGCCATCCCCTGAAAAACCCTCACTCAAAATTAATGACCAACTTTTCTGGGAGACACTAAAAATAATGATAAGAGGGGAAACAATTGCTTATTCTTCTAAACTAAAAAAATCCAGGAATAAAAGAGAAGTGGAAATAGAGAACAAACTAACCGAATTAAATTTGAAGATTGACAATGGTGACCTTACAGTAGAAAAAGAGATATATGATTTACATACTGAACTTGAGTCATTCAGAAGCCAAAGGGTAAAGGGCATAATTCTTAGAACTAAAGCCAAATGGAGAATAGAAGGTGAAAAGAGTACAAAATATTTTTGTAACCTGGAAAAAAGACGTTATACAGCAAAAAATATTCCAAAAATAATACGATCCGATGGTTCAGAAACCGAGGACTTTTATCAAATTTTACATGAACAAGAAAACTTCTACAGAAATTTATATAAATCTAAAGTTAAAAATAAGGAACAAATAACATCACAAGATGATTTTTGGGACCAAGATAACCCCTTTTTGAATACCCTAGATCAAAATGAGTCAGAATCTTTGGAGGGATCACTAATAATAAATTTAGAATGTGTAAATGTTTTGAAAAATATGAAAAATGACCGTTCACCAGGAAGTGATGGCTTCACTGCCAGTTTTTATAAATTATTTTGGAAAGACCTAGGACAATTCGTGACTAATTCTCTTAATTGTGGTTACAGCCAACTTGAACTCTCTATAACACAGAAATGTGGTATAATAACATGTATCCCAAAAACCAAATAAAGATAAAGCGCATTTGAAAAATTGGAGACCTATCTCACTTCTCAATATAGACATGAAAATTGCATCAGCAGTGATAGCTAATAGACTAAAAAAATACCTCCCTAAATTAATTTCCAACTACCAACTTGGTTTTATGTCTGGACGGTATATTGGAGAATCCTCTTGACTGACACTAGATTTGATTGACAAATGTGAAAAAAAAAAAAGATATTTCAGGGATATTAGCAATCTTGGATTTTGAAAAAGCATTTGACTCATTAGAGTGGTCATACATAGAGAAGTGCTTAGACTTTTTCAAATTTGGAACTTCAATTAAAAGATGGGTGAAAACCTTCTACACAGATATCTATAGCTATGTAATCAATAATGGTAATCTTTCAAATAAAATACAAATTTGCAGAGGAGTAAGGCAAGGTGGCCCTCTATCGCCATATCTTTTTATTCTCGCTGTAGAAATCTTAAGTGCAAATCTAAAATTTAACCCGGACATAAAAGGTATAGAGTTAAATGGATCAGAATACTTACTCTCACAATATGCAGACGACCTCACACTCTTCCTTCAGGATGATCAAAAATCTCTCAATGTTGCACTTAATACATTTGATAAATTTAGTGCCATATCAGGTTTAAAAGTTAACTTTGACAAAACAGAAGCAGTATGGATTGGGGCAAAAAGGGGTTGTGGTGAAGAAAAGGTGACTGACCAAAGAATATCCTGGAATCACAAAAAAATCATTCAAAATTCTTGGCATTGAAATAGATTTGTACAGTGAAAATTACATAAAAAATAACTACAAGAATAAACTAATGAAAATTTAAAAACTACTAAATGACTGGTCTTTTAGAAACCTCAGTCTCTATGGTAAGACTACAGTGGTTAAAACATTGGCGTTGCCAATGCTAACTCACTGTCTTACAGTATTACCATCACCTTCGATTGAAATGCAAAACCAAATTCAAACAGTATTTTTCAAATTTCTTTGGTCAGGTAAACCAGACAAAATTAAGAGAAATAGTATTATTAATGAATTAGAAGCAGGTGGCCTTACATTTCCTAATTTGGAATCTTTTAATAAAGCATTGAAACTGACATGGATAAAACAAATGTTGAACCCAAATATTGAAACTAGTTGGAAATCGATACTTATTGATGAGTTAGAACAACTTGGGGGTGAAAACATTTGGAAATTAAACAAAGAAGGGCTGAACTTAATTGGTAAAAAATTGAATACTTTCTGGAAAGATGTACTTAAATCATGGTCTTGCTTGCAAACTACATCTATCACCACAACACCAGAAGATATCCAAAGTGAACCGCTCTTTTACAACAAGAATATCAGAATAAACCGAAAAATGATCTTTTATAAGACTTGGGTAGAAAAGGGCATTTACTTTTTAAATGATTTAATAAATGATGAAACCTCTGGCATAATGAAATATGAGGAATTTTGTAGCAAGTATGATTTACAAACTCCCTTCACCACCTATATAGGCCTGATTACAGCCTTACCAAAGGCATGGAAAAACTGTTTATCGACATCAATTCACCTTAACAGTGTGACATCTGAATATATAATTAAATTAAAAAACTGTGAAAAAGCTTGTCGAGAGTTTTACCCCATTTTCTTGAATGAAATTACCCTGTCACCCCAAACATCTCAGAAAAATGGCAAGACCGCCTTGGGAAAATATTTTCAGCTGAGCAGTGGAAATCAATATACAATAACACGGCCAGAATAACAAATGACACTGGGCTTTTATCTTTCCAATTCAAAATGAATCATGATATCTTATACACAAATTCAAAGCTTTAATCGACTCCCGATTGAAATAGGCCGTTGGAGAAACTCCGAACAATCCGATCGTGTATGCCAACTCTGCAAATCCGGTAAAATTGGAGACAAGTTCCACTACCTTCTCGAGTGCGAAAGCTTATCTAAAGCCAGGCGTCGTTTATTAACAACGCTATCGGACAAACGCCCCAATACAATCACTATGAGCGAACTACTTAATCAGAAAAATCCAACAAGCCTACGACGACTATGTGATTTTATTAAAATTGTTAACCGCGAACTATCGAATATTGAATGATTTTAATATATAATATTGAAGCGATTGTAATACTCCATATGGTATTATAAAGATAACTTGAATATGTAGTATTGATACACTGATAACTAACTCTGTGCTTGTATGTGTGCACAAAGTGTATATGTTCACTTCTAGATATATTATTACTATTAATGAATAATGTTATATATATAGCAATGACAGTGCTATTATATTTATTTATAATGTGTTTATTGGTATTTATTTATAATGTGTTTATTTATATTTATTTCTAATAATGTGTATAATATGCTTATATATGTACCATGATATATGTAAATAGTGTACAAATGTTATCTCGATACCTATGTATTATAGGTCATGAGAATAAAGAATTGAATTGAACTGAGTCATGTTCCCATGAAAATAACCAAATTACTCAAACAAATATTTGGCATTAGTGCGACGCTAGAGATCGGCCTGCACATTTATTAATTAAACACACATAAATGTGAACAACAATAATATCAAATAATATCTATAATAACTATAATTCATATCATGTAAAAGCGAAGAGCGTTCGGGCATATACAGGCTACATCACACTGTAAGCGGAATATACTTCATACACACGAATTATACTATGGGATCAACTATGGGAATAAACAACCTTTCATCGGCCGTGAAAACCGCTCAGGTAAAAACCGGATGCATCTTTTGGTGGCCATATATTTCAATATGACTTCTTTTGTTGGCTCCCGGAAACCTGCATCCGATACTCTATATATTTCATATGTAGCCAGTGCTTTCAGCCGGCCTCAAGATCAAGAACGTCGGAGTCGTTCAACGCTTATTCCAAATATTACCGTTTGACGTGATAAATCAACGATTGTTTAACATTGTTCTTTTGAAAATATTATGTTTCATATACAAATTATTAACTTGTGTTTTGGAAGATTAATAGAAACAAATAATGGTGTATTTCATTGAAAATTACAAAATGTTTTCTGTTATTTTTAAATCGCAGCCGATCCGCGGGAGTACGTCGACTAGAGTGACAATACAGTCCACACTACGTCACCACATAAACGAGCGAGTGAGTACCACTTCACAAGCCACTCAGCCTAGCACGACTCAGCCTAGCCCTCGTTGGCATGCACTGGTAGCTCGCCGTGCCATTTTCTGTGATCACCGCCCCTCGTTTCGATTTATTTTCGTGTATTTCCAACTGATACACGCCAGTGATTTCGATGTGCACGTATTGCCGATAGATTCCGCTGTCGGAATTTTATAAAGGATTCCGCAAGTTATGCTCAGGAATTAAATAAAACGCACTAGAATACCGATTAGGGCAAAATTTTACCTCCCCCTACGAGTTTGTACACCCTATTTTTCTGCTTTAAACAAAGGCCAGATCGCCCAGAGTCGAACTGAACATCACCAGTTCTAATTTATGATACCATTATATCGCTTAAAAACACTGATATTCTCCTGCGGAACACTGGTATTCTGACGTTCACACTGGTCCGCGAGCCGATTGGACAGTGTGTTACCTCTATAGAAAAAAGTTTTGGCTAATTTGGATTTTCTTGCCATTTGGAGCCGAAACATTTATTTTCCGCTGTACAGAAATAAATTTTTTCAAGCTTTATCATTCAAATGGATATTGTAAAAACGCCATAATATTTAATCCATATGGTGTAGTAGTTATCTAACGAGCATATGGAGAAAGAAGTTAACAGAAAGTTTGAACGGTTTGCAAGATACTTGATTTTAGCTACCCCTCCCCAAACACGTTTTTGATATTAAATACAATATCCATTTTTCTATATTTTGTTCAATTTAGAGGGACACTAACAATAACTATAACTAACTAATGTTTCTAATCCATAAATATTGTGTATTTCCTTATCTAACTATCCTTTGTACACACCTTCAGTTAATATTGAGATCATATTCTTTCAGTTCGTGGTGTGTGTGATAATTACTTCTAATAGTGTAGGGTGACATCAAAACATAAAACTTATTTGAACTAACTCTTGCCACATTGGTTTATGAGATATTAAATACAATATCCATTTTTTTTCTATATTTTGTTCGATTTAAAGAGACACTAACAATAACTATGGCACCAACAATTAGTTTGTTCTGTGTATGTTAGTCTATATAATATTTAGTTCTACAAAATCGCTACTTATTAATATAAAATTACAAGTTATAAATTAAATGTGTTGTTGTTGTAACTGGGGTATGGAAGCATGGTGACATCTTTAACCACGCTCCGGTATCCAAGGATCCGATTTTCATAACATGAATCATGATTTGGTCCCATTAGAATCATTTAGAAAAAAACATGTAGAGATATGTTATAATTTATTAATTTTAACACCAAAAATGTTAGCAAATAAGTTAGGACATAGCCGCATGGCTCACTTTACCAACATCGTTAATTTCTTGAAAATGTCACTGGTGGGTATCACTCATCGTCGATTTGACAATAGCCACAACCAATTCCGTTATATTTCAATATCATTTTCGTGACGGGTATATATTTCTCCTTAAAAAAATTGGATTCAACTTGTTCTACCGTAGGTAGGAATACCCAACCACTTTTGGCTTTTGAACGCAAAAACTCATTAGAACGGAGTACAGAGATGACTATATATAACTTTGGTGGATAGCGGCGACTAAATCATTCTTATCAATTTTTTGCCCCTCCGCTCTCCATCCCTGACCCAAACGGTACCAAACGTGGCGTCTTTAATTCACATGATTTGAGAAAAACCTGTATGAATTTGGTGGAAATTAGTGCTAAATATTCGTATGATCTCTGTGGCCCCACCCATCCCCATTCATGACTCGAACGGCACAACTTGACATATTTAAACCACGTCCATTAGACTCCTGGTATCATGGGTATGATTATGTATAAGTTTGGTCGTAATTGGCAACTTAAACAATTCTTAACAAAATTTGTGCCCCCCCATCTGTCACCCAAACAGTACCAGTTTGGCGTCTTTAAATCACACGATTAGATTCATCGTATCGCGGAGAAGAATATGTATCAATTTGGTGGAAATCGGCGATAAAAATAGGTTTCTTTAAATCAGTTTTGGCGCCCTTCCCCTCCTCCGTGCAACGGTGACTCGAACGGCGCCATATCGTGGAGATTATTACGTATATTTTATCAAATGGATCAGATTTGGATTATATCAAAATAATATTGATCATCAAAAATCCTTCTCGTTGTGACATGTCCATCTGGATTCGGAACAAATGTATGAAATAAACTTTCAAGGTTTATTTGGATTGCTGAAATACTATATCCAATTTGAGGTTTTAGGACTACACGTCGCTTTAATATAATAACTTTTGAGATTATCAAACAACACAACTGCAAAACTAACACGTGTGGTGTATTATAAGAACGATATACAAGATTTACTGCGTCTACGAAAATATATTACACACCTGTACAATTTTGAAACATTTGCCCGACTTTCGTGATTATAACGTGACATATGTTTCCGGTGTCCGTTTGAAATTATGATTTTACTGTACTTATCACTTCGGTTTCGTCATAATTAAATGGACAAAACATATCACCTTCAGATATGTAACTTCATACATGTAAGTATATCACGAAAATACATCTCGTCGTACACACATCACTAAAGTCACCAACATGACAATTAGAGACAAATAACAGTATATTATTGGCAGCATATATGGGTTTGCCCAATCAACATCATAGCTAAATCAGCAGTAGAATTATAACAGGACCCATCACTATCATATAGTTATAGCAGGACCCACCATCATAGCATTATAGCGCGACCACCAGGATAGCTAAATACACAGGACCCACCATGATAGAATTATAGAAGAACCCACCAGCATAGCTAAATCTGAAGGACCCACTTAAATTTTCTTAAATTGTTGCGCATGATACAAATGCATATCTGTAAACATGTATACAATTATGTTCAGTCACGGCGCTCCCGTGGAGAGACAATGAACCATATCATAGCATCATAGCATCATAGCGGGACCCACTGTCATAGCATTATGTCAGGACACACCAGCATTGCAAAATCAGAAGGACCCATCGCCATAGTGTAATAGCAGGACCCACCACAATCATAGCTATAAAATCAGCGGACCCAAGATCTTAATATTACCACAGGAACCAACACTCCAACAGCATAGCATTATAGCAGGAACAACCATATGTACCATTGTTTTATAGCAGAAGGACACCCATCCCATAATTATAGCAGGACCAACCACGGTATCATATTAAGTTAACAGACCCACCATCATAGCTAAATCAGCAGGATCCTCCACCACCACCACCACCACCTCCACCACCACCACCACCACCACCACCACAGTACAGCAGTATCAACAACATAATATTATATCAGGACCCACCGTCATAAAATTAGAGCAGAACCCACCGCCATAGCTAATTCAGCAGGACCATTCATAGCATTGTAGCAGGTCGAACCACCATATATTATAGCAGGACGCACCATCACAGTATTGTAGCAGGACCAACAAACATAATATTATAGCAGGACCATCATCATAGCGTTAGGGCAGGAGCCGCAGTACCCACTCTCATAGCAGGACCAACCAGGATATAATTGTAGCAGGACCCACCATTATAGCCAAATCAGCAAGACACACCAGCATAGTATTATATCAGAAGGTTACACTGGTGTAAATGTTTTCCATAGGCATCAGTGCTAACGTTTTAGCGTATAGTAGTGTTGGCAATATAAATGTTGGGTCCAAAAATTTCTTTAAATCTGAACTTTTTACACAAACAAATCTTGTCTGTCTAGCAGGGAATTCGCCTTTAAATCTTATGTTTTCGTAACTAGTGTCAGAACCGCATAAAAAAATACAGTCATATTTTAGACCACACCAAAAAATTCAAACTTCACTACAAAGGGTTAATTCCTGTGCCAATCGTTATTTTACCTATGGGAAATCATAGGGAAGAGGTGTGATGATTTTTTTTTATGTGAAAAGCACACAAGGCTATTGACCAATCAGGGCCCAGTGTCTATTTTATTCTCTCCTATATATTCCTCCCGCATCTGCTAGACGTCACTCGGAACCTTATTTACACCAGTGTAACCTAAAGCGATAGCCCGCTTTTTCGCGGAATAATTGTAACTCCCTACATTTCTTCAGAATTGCCCATCAATGGAAAAAATGTGTTCAAAAACAATATCACTGCTGTGGTTCTTTATTTATCACACACAATTTAACCCCACCCCCTTTAACAAATTATTCATCAAAAAAGCACAATTTTCCACCACCAGTCATGTTCAGGCCCAATTTTCACTCAGTTTTAGGGGTCTGGTGTTGCAAACTTGGATCAGCTATGGAAGACTGTACAATATTCTTTCCATGAGAGAACTTCTGGTGATGTGAGGTCATTGAGTCCAGATCTGATCAGCTGAGCATCAAGTGCATTACTTTATCAGCACATTGAAGAATAAATTATGACATTTTCAGGTCTGCAAGGGTGATCCAAGATAACTGGATGTGGGTATATATTGAATTAGTTGAATAAAGATATGCTCTCTTTGAATTGCTGAAGCATTTTCTTAAATGTGTCCAAGTTTTAGTGCTATTAACCTTCAAATGACCATACCCACCAGTGGAAATGACACACTTTTAATATATATATATGTATATCACTGGCTATAAAATCCAAAATACTTGTTAGATTAAGTTCTTATAACAATTGGTATATGTGTCGTTGACATTCTCGTGTTATGGGTCATTTGCATTATCATGTGACTATTACCACCTTGAAAATTTTTGAAAATACCTTGAAAAATTAGCATTTTTTATGAAAAATCTTACTAATTTTTGGCTGATGTAAGTGAAAGAAGACATCAGCAGCAAGAATAGCCACACCAAGCATGAGATATTCATTGGACTGAAAGACCAGGCTCTGTAAAATGCATTAAAATGCTTTAAAGTGACTCACAGGAATCAAAAATGATAAAAAGCTATTTTTTCCCTTTAGGTTACACTGGTGTAAATGTTTTCCATAGGCCTCAGTGCTAACGTTTTAGCGTATAGTGTTGGCACTATAAATGATGGGTCCAAATATTTCTTTAAATCTGAAAAATTGACATTTTTGGGAAACTTTTTACACAAAAAAATCATGTCTGTCTAGCAGGGAATTCGCCTTTAAATCTTATGTTTTCGTAACTAGTGTCAGAACCGCATAAAAAAATACAGTCATATTTTAGACCACACCAAAAAATTCAAACTTCACTACAAAGGGTTAATTCCTGTGCCAATCGTTATTTTACCTATGGGAAATCATAGGGAAGAGGTGTGATAAATTTTTTTTAGGTGAAAAGCACACAGGGCCCAGTGTCTATTTTATTCTCTCCTATATATTCCTCCCGCATCCGCTAGACGTCACTCGGAACCTTATTTACACCAGTGTAACCAGAAGGACCCACCATCGTAGTACTATAGCAGGACCCCATCATAGCTAATTCAACAGGACGCCCGTCATAACATAGCAGGACCCACCATCATAGTATTTATAATATAGCAGGACCCAGCAGCATAGTATTATAGCAGGACCCACCATTATAGCTGAATCAGCAGGATCCACCATCATAATATTATAGCAGAAACCACGATTATAGTATTATAGCTAATTCAGCAGGACCTACCATCATAGCCAAATCAACAGAATCAACCAGCTTAGAATTATCGCAGGACACACCGTCATCGTTTTTTAGCAGGACCCACCAGCATATAATTATAGTAGGACCCACCATCATAGCTAAATCAGCAGAATCCACCACCACAATATTATAGCATGACCAACCGGCATATACCTATAGAAGGACCCGCCACCATGGCTAAATCAGCAGAAGCTACTATCATAACATTACAGTTGGGTTCACCACCATAGTAGTCTGGTCGTTGAAGCATTGGACCTAGAACAAATTGTTTACAAGCTGTTTTTGGTATCATTTTGTCGGACAGAACCTGGGGAACAACATATCCAAAATCCGCTAAAATCCGCTTTGGGGAAAATTTTCTAGAGCATTTTGAAAAAAGGTCCTATTTGTGTTTTTTAGGTATGATTTTCCGTTTCTTATGAAATATACACATGAATGTTATTTAATTTAAAGTTATACACATGGCAGGAATATGCAACATAAACAAATTATTACTGTTGCCATGACAGACGTATGTTATTTCGTCTACAATTTGATTCTAAAAATTCAAAATGGCGACCGAAATTGGTAAAATTTGACAATTTTCACTAAATTTCACCAGATCGTTTCCATTTATAAGAAATTTGGTTTAAATGGCCATTTGTACCAACATACACCACTTTAAATCAATGTCTGATAATTGTGAGCCATATCACGAGGATTGGGAATTTGGGCCCTTCAAATTCGAAATAGATAGTACTAAATTTAGAATAAAAATCAAATATTATTTTAATGCCAAGAATAACCACCAATCGAACACACCAGTGTACTTAATACTCATTAGACGTCAGATATGACCCACTAGTGTCCATTTTAGCAGAAACTAGGCAATCACTTCCAAAAATAGGGAAACTATGGCTACTGAAAGTAGTATAATTGGGAATTTTCGTTAAAGTTCACCAGATTGTTTCCATTTAGACGAAAAAACATGTAATGGGTAGCCCAACAGTAAATTATGTCGGACCCTAATCTGATAATACTGAGGTATATGTCGAGAATTTGTCCCTACAGTGTCCCAAAATGGCGGCGAATATTGCAATCGAAAGTCAAAAATATCTATTTCTATTTCTATTTGATTTTTAACTAAATATTCTCATATCCGCTATCGAATATAATTTGATGAGTGTCCACAGCAACCAAACTAGTATCGAAATACATCAAATGAGTGTCAAAAACGACTTAACGCGTGTGCCAAACCATCTAAGGAGTGTACAACTACACAACAGGTGTCTCAACTGTCTTCTTAATAATATACAAAATTAATCGGTGAGTGTCCCAGTCCATAGAAGAGGCATTCCAAATCGGCCGACGAGTGTCCCAAACCACATAATATGTAACACAATCCACCAAAATAGTGTCAAAAACCATCCAATTAGTGCCCAAACCAGTCCAATGTGTGTTCCATACCATCCAACGATTGCCATATGTCACCCATCGTGTGTCCCAATTCATGTATGTGGTGTCCCAAACCACACAAATGGGTGTCTCAAATCATCAAGTTTGTACCACAAACCATCCAATGGGTGTCCCAAACCAACATATGAGTGTCCATAATCACCCAATGAGTGTCACAAGCCACACGATGATTATCAAAACAAGCAGGAGTGTCTAAAACGTCCAACTAGTGTCTCAAACCATCCACTGAATGTCTCAGTAATTTAATGGGTGTCCAAAACTAGTGTACAAAACCATCCATCCAATATATTAGACTATGTTTTGGTAAACTCATTGGATGGTTTGACAAACTTACTTGATCGCTTGAAATACCCGATGGAGGGTTTTGTACACCATTGTAGATGTATTGATATGACAGTTGGTTGTTGGTTCGCAACACCAGTCCTGTGCAGTTGATGGATAGGGAACTTGTTGGATGGTTTATGGTTTATGGTTTAGTTTTATGGTTTGGGTCACCCGCTTTGTGATTTGTGACTTCAGTTGGATGCTTTTGGGACACCAATTGGGTGGAGTGTTCACATTGAGTGGTTTGCGACACTCGCTATAGATTTTAGATACTGGTTATGTGCATTGAGACACTGCGTGGTCGATTGGGTCACTGGTTGGGTCGTTTGGGACACTAGTTGAATGGATTGAGACGACAGTTGTATGTTGTATGACACGGGCTACATATTGGATGTCTGCCTATCGTGTGGTTTCGAACACCCGATGGATGGCTTGGTAACCGTGGTACACCCATTGCGTGATTTGGGGCACTGATTGAGTGGTTTGACACACTCAATTAGTGCTCATTGCATTTTTTACTCATATGATGGTTATGGACACTCATTGGATATTTCTGGAACCTACTGGATGGCTTGGGACACACCTATTATGTTGTTTCGAACATAGGTTGCAACGTATGGAGCACTACTGGTGTGGTTTGGGAACATTCGTTGAATGGTTTGTGGGTACTCAAGCAGGTGGATTGAGACACTCATTTTGTGGCTTGTGACACTCATTTTGGGTGAGTTGGAATACCAAATGCATGGTTTGGGGACTATATGTGTGAGTAATGTCACCAGTTGAGTATCGTTTGATGAGCTACCTACATCAGTCTACATCAGTCTGGGTGGTTTGTGAAACTCGTTTGGTGGATTGGGACACCCCGACGATGGCTTAGAACAATGTTTGGATTTGGGGCGCCAGTCGTATGGATTTGGATACTTACATGTTGTTGTTTTTTTTGGACACCAGATGGGTTTTGTAACTCTGTATATAGTTTGGCGGACTTGTGTGGTTTGGGACAATCATTTGATGTATTATGAAACTATTGGTGGCTTTGTAAACTCGTATGGTGGCATATATGACTACATATTGGCTATACGTTTATTCGATATCGTAATATTTAGTATAAAAACAAACAAACAAAACTTCAATTGTTCACTTCCGACCGCCATTTTCGCTGTCATTTTGAAGACTGTTTAGACATCGAATTGCCCAATCCTCGGGATATGACTTACTATAACGGATTAGGATTCGCCATTTTATAGTATGAGGGTCAAATTATGCACGAAATGACAGGCATAATTATGCTATAATAACAGGAATAATGCGTTTTTTTGTTGCAGGTTTCTGTCACATTAATACATTTAGAGGATACTGTAGTGAATGGTAGTGCACTCCAGGTAATTGCCGCCATATTGCCTCATAATATTCACGGCCACATGTTAGCGTCAAATAAGTTGGAGCAGACATCCTTACGAAAAAAATGGATCAAGTTTAATATTGGGGCCCAGTCTGGAGAAGCATTTTGGCAGACCTGGTTCCCAGACAAACATTCCAATTTTCACCATTTTCTTACATGTTTTCTTCGTTTTTATCTAAATTAACGACTTTCCCTTCATTAAACGCATGGATATTTTGGATATATTGTTATATGGTCACATTTGGCAGTCAGGGAACTCGACTGAGCATTTATGGTTGGCAGATTTGTTTATTACAAAATTCCAATTTTCACCATTTTTGTTTACATATTCCAGTATTTTGACTTCTGGTTCATGGGGATTTTGGATGTTATTATATGAGTATAGTCACACTCAAAAAGACCAAAAGCAATTTTTTTTTCACGGTTGGGCGTTTCCTTCCATCCGTTTGACTGGACTAACAAGGAACTGCAGACTTGACACAAAAAAGCCACAAATAGGACCCTATTTCAAAGATATGTAGAAATTTCCCCGAATTTTTTTATATATTGTTCGCCAGATTCTGTCCAATAAAATAAAACCAATAGCTTGTTACCAATTTAATATAGGTTCACCTTAAAATCTGAGTCTCAACCAGAAAATTACAATTTTCACTATTTTTGTTTACATATTCCTGTCTTTTCACCCAAAATTGACGATTTTCCCACCCTGGGATTCACGGGGATTTTGGTTATGTTATCATATGGATATAGTCACATTCAAACACACCAAAAGACATTGCATAGTGATTTGTTCACGGTTGGGTTTTTCTTTCCACCAGATTGACTAGACTAATAAGGAACAGCAAAATGTACACAAAAAGCCACAAATAGGACCCCATTTCAACGAGCTGTAGAAAATTTTCCCCAAAGCGGATTTTAGCGGATTTTGGATATATTGTTCCCCAGATTCTGCCCCACAAAATGACACAAAAAACAGCTTGTAAACAATTTGTTCTAGGTTCATCTCAAAATCGAGTCTCAACGACCAGACTATAGCTAAATAAGCAGTACACACCGTCATATTATTATAGCAGGACACATCAGGGCTAAATCAGCACGACCCACCACCATGCTATTATCGCAGGACCAATCATCATATTTTTATAGCAGGACCCACCATAATATCTAAATAAGCTGGACCCACCATCATAGTAGTATAGCATACCAACCGAAATAGCATAATAGAAGGACCCACCATCATAGCTTAATCAACAGGGCCAACCAACAAAGCTAAATCATCGTATTATAGCAGGACCAACCATAGCATAATTACCATTATGGCAAGACCCACCACCGTAGCTAAATCAGCAAAAGCCACCAACATAGTTATAGAAGGAGCCGCTATCATAGCAAAATTAGCAGGACCCACCATCGTAGCTCAATCTACATGACCCACATCACAGTATTATAGCAGGACCAACCACAATAGCATCATAGCAGGATCATGCCATTATAGCAGGACTTGCCATCATAGCTAAATCAGCAGGACACACCTTCATAGTATTACAACAGGGACCACAATCATATTATTATAGCAGGACCCACCGGAATAGCGAAATTAGCTGGATCCACCATCATAGCAGCAGCACCTGCCATCGCTAAATTATAGCAGGACCAACCACCTTAGACTATAGCATGATACACCATCATATTATTATGGCAGGACCAACCAGAATAACACTTTAGCGGGACTCGCCATTATAGCTAAATCAGCAGGACCCATCATCATAGTATTATAGCTGGACCCATACATCATAGCATTATAGCAGGGACCACCATCACGAAATTATAGCAGGACATGGAAAAATCAGCAGGATCCAGCATCTTGTTATAGCAGGAACCACAATCATAGAATTATATTAGTACCCACCGGCATAGCGGGGCCCGCCATCGTAAAATGATAGCAAGACCAACCACCATAGATTATACCATGACACACCATTATAGTATTTTAGCAGGACGAACAAGCATAACATTGTAGCAGGACCCACCATAATAGCTAATTCAGCAGGACCCACCACCATAGCAGTATAACAGGACAAACCAGCGTACCATTATAGCAGGATTGTAGGACCCATCATCATAGCTAAATCAGTAGGACCTACTATCATAACATTACAGCAGAGCCCACCGTCATAGCACTATAGCAGGGCCCAACACCGTAGCTAAATCAGCAGGACATACCCTCAAAGCAGTATAACATGACTCACCATTATAGCATTGTAGCAGGACCCACCACCATATCATTATAGCAAGATCCACCATCATAGCATTATAACAGGACCAACCATCATATCATTATAACAGGACCCACCAGCATAGCATTATAACAGGACCCACCATCATAGAATTATAACAGGATCCAACATCATATAATTATAGCAGGATCCACCATCATATCATTATAACAGGACCCACCATCATAGCATTATAACAGGACCAACCATCATAGCATTATAACAGGACCCACCATCATGTCATTATAGCAGGATCCACCATCATATCATTATAACAGGACCCACCATCATAGCATTATAACAGGACCAACCATCATAGCATTATAACAGGACCCACCATCATATCATTATAACAGGACCCACCATCATAGCATTATATCAGGATCCACCATCATATCATTATATCAGGATCCACCATCATATCATTGTAGCAGGATCCACCATCATAGCATTATAACAGGACCCACCATCATAGAATTATAACAGGATCCACAATCATATCATTATAGCAGGACCCATCATCATAGCATTATAACAGGACCCACCATCATAGCATTATAACAGGACCCACCATCATATCATTATAGCAAGATCCATCATCATAGCTGTATAACAGGACACACCATCATATCATTATAGCAGGATCCACCATCATAGCATTATAACAGGATCCACCATCATAGCATTATAACAGGACCCACCATCATAGCATTATAACAGCACCCCACCCACCATCATATCATTATAGCAAGATCCACCATCATTGAATTATAACAGGACCCACCATCATAGCATTATAACAGGACCCACCATCATAGCATTATAACAGGACCCACCATCATATCATTATAGCACGATCCACCATCATAGCATTATAACAGGACCCACCGTCATAGCATTATAGTAGGATCCACCATCATAGCATTATAACAGGACCCACCATCATATCATTATAACAGGACCCACCATCATAGCATTATAACAGGACCCACCATCATATCATTATATCAAGATCCATCAACATAGCATTATATCAGGACCCACCATCATATCATTATAGCAGGATCCACCGTCATAGCATTATAACAGGACCCACAATCATAGCATTATAACAGGACCCACCATCATAGCACTATCACGGGACCCACCATTATGGCATTATAACAGGACCCACCATCATAGCAGTATAACGGGACCCACCATCATATCATTATAACAGGACTCACCAACATAGCATTATAACAGGACCCACCATCATAGCATTATAACGGGACCCACCATCATAGCATTATAACGGGACCCACCATCATATCATTATAACAGGACCCACCATCATAGCATTATAACAGGACCCACCATCATATCATTATATCAAGATCCATCAACATAGCATTATATCAGGACCCACCATCATATCATTATAGCAGGATCCACCATCATAGCATTATAACAGGACCCACCATCATATCATTATAACAGGACCCACCATCATAGCATTATAACAGGACCCACCATCATATCATTATATCAAGATCCATCAACATAGCATTATATCAGGACCCACCATCATATCATTATAGCAGGATCCACCGTCATAGCATTATAACAGGACCCACAATCATAGCATTATAACAGGACCACCATCATAGCACTATCACGGGACCCACCATTATGGCATTATAACAGGACCCACCATCATAGCAGTATAACGGGACCCACCATCATATCATTATAACAGGACTCACCAACATAGCATTATAACAGGACCCACCATCATAGCATTATAACGGGACCCACCATCATAGCATTATAACGGGACCCACCATCATATCATTATAACGGGACCCACCATCATAGCATTATAACAGGACTCACCAACATAGCATTATAACGGGACCCACCATCATAGCATTATAACGGGACCCACCATCATATCATTATAACGGGACCCACCATCATAGCATTATAACGGGAACGGCCCTCATAGTATTATTACAGGACCAGTTGATCATGGTTGGCACACATTTCTGTTAAGAAAGAGTATAATTCTCTCGATAGTGCGAATTTGTTTTCTGTGTTTAAAAAAAGGATTATGTGGACTTGTTAGCTACGGACGATACGAACGCGGTTATACAATAGAAAAGTTCGAGAAGTCGTTGTCATGACTTGACGTGTAAATCAGGATTCAATATAGAACCTATTTGCATGAGAATATTTTAGGTTTGAAAAGGTTGATTCCTGATTCCACAATTCTTGTGCAAAGTTATTCAATTGAGAAATATGGTCCGTATTTGTTCTCTTTTTATTGTCTATGTCTGCGTTTTGCTGAAATTTGTGGTGTATATCTGAATCGGAGTTTTATAGATATAGTGAAGTTCCCACAGAATGGCATATAAAACAGTCAACGTATTCTTGTAACTGTGACGCAGTTTTAACAATTTGTATTATAATGGAGGATTTGTCGCACCATATAACAATATACATTATATAGTCCGTCTCTAGACGTCTGACGATACGCTGAATTTGCATGGCATCATGAAAATGACACCCAGGGTCTCTCAAAAGTGCAAAAAGACACACATGATCTCCAAAATGTTCAAAAAGTAAAACATATCAAAGTCTCGTTCCTTTGCGACAGTCAAACTCAAGGGAATTCAAATTTCATTCAAATTTCACCAGAACATCACAAACAAATAATTGTTGCAACAATTGTTAACATGCGACTAATTTAGCATCGACTTTTGTTTTATTAGTTGAGATGCTAGTGAATATTTACTCATTTGGGAGATCTCGGGTCTTTTTGAACGTTTACGAGATCATGGGTGTTTTTTTTTTTGCGCGAAACATTCGATAATATCCAATTCAGTAGAAGTTACATGGGTGTGAATCTGAACCTGACTTAGTCAGAGCAAATATAAATTTCCGTCACATGATGTGTCTATAGGAAGTGGAGATAAGGTCTTATGATTAACATTGTAAGCTTACTTTGTAACACGACTGGAGCTCAGGAGACCTGTATAGCGATGGTGATGGATGGAGCTGAGCTGTTGGATGTGAATGTATTGTAAATTTGTAACATTAGTTGTTGTTCTCTGTACTCACATACGAGTTGATGTTTATGTCATCTTGTATCCAGTGTTATTACTGTTGTGTGAATAACATTTGTGAAATTTTCACCATGCTTGTCATCCTTGCTGTAGCTATAATTGTATAGGCATACGTGATAAATTAGCTTTATCTTCCTCACAAAGGTATGCCTCTGTCCGGCATATCCATCTTCCTGGCATATTGGGTGTGGCGAATGTTCACAAAAATTCACTATGGTGTGAGGTAAGTGTCAACGTTTTTTGGTCTCAAACAATGACATACACGTTACATTGTACGATGCACTTCTGGTAAAGATGTGTTCAGGGTTCTATACCACGAATTGAAATATTTATTAGCATAGTCAGCATCGAAGTTGCAAAACTCATGGTACGTAGATAGAACGACACAAGTGTGTGAACTGGTTAACGTTAATGCATGAGTCTGTTGTGACGCGATGGTAAAACGAGAACCGGAAGTTCTCGAGAGTTTTACCTCGCGGCACGACAAACAATAACGTTAACATGTTCACAAACTGTCAATTTAATAATAAAATACTTGTTTCTAAATTCAAAACTATGATTTAAAAAAATATAATTTAAAGAAAAAATAAATAAAATGAGCAAGGAGTTCAATCGAAAAAAAGAAATTAATATATTTTTTACAAAATTTAAATGTTTGAATGATGAAAGTGTGCGCGAAGCGGAAAAAGTGGATGGCGATGAACAGACTAATGTCAAAATGTGCGCGAAGCCCACACAGATGCCCATAATGTCCCTCCGACGTTGAACAAATGCTCCCAAAATGGAGTCTGTATGTTCAGCTACTAAAAAGATACAGACAAACAATGTTCATGAAAACATTAGAAGGTATAATTATTAGATTACTCGGTTTTCCTCAACAATTTGACTCAAATATAAGATATAATACTTACGCCATGGTTAACTTTTTAAGCACCAATTTAAATAAAATGCGCCGGGTGTGGCGAGAGTTCAGAAACATTTACTATATATGGTGTGAGGAAAGTGTCAACTTGTGTTGGTCTCAAAGGATGACATACATGTTACATTGTACAATGCACATCTCTAAAAGATGTGTTCATGGTTCCATACCTCCATTTACAATAGCATAGTTTTTATTAAGCATAATGTTGCATCATTAGCTTTATCAAATTTAAAATATTTGATGTTACATACCACACATGACATCATACACAAACATTATTTTCCATTAGTCTAATTTTCTGTTTTAAAATTGATGACTCTTTACTTAGTCTAAATAATCAAAACTATACAAACTAAATGCGAAGTAAGTTTTATTTCTAACAAGACAGTCCCTTTCGAATATTTCCGGTTTGTCTAATTCCTTCGGGTATATTTACTAGTGGTGGTATCGTGTCAAACTTGCCCAGATATGTGATTTCGGACGCGTTCCAAGTATACAAGAACAAAAAAGTGAGCCATACAGATCCCGGTATACCCTTACTACGGGTGGCTCATCCACTAAGGTATATAGTTTATAAGAAACCACAATTCAGTAGCGAAGACGGTTCGATTTCGATAACCGCTCAAAATGGAATATAACCTGATTCATGTATCTGGACGTGTTTATCGGTTGCTTCCAGAATCAATTGGTTTCTACTTGCGATGGGAAATTATCATAGTAAAATTAACCCTTTGTGTAGTTTTTCCTCCACCATGCAGCACGCATAACTGACATCATCATGATATGACATGGTTTATCGACTGAAACTACGCTAAACCTCAAATAACCAACACATACTAGTATGTATAATGTTTTTACATAAACATAGCATGCGGCAACTGGTCACCATACTACGTTATGACGGTGCTAGTGTTTATCAGACTAAACCCTTTTCTTGATATGCTTTGATTCCCAACTAATATTATCTCTGATTGAAGGCGGCGGCATGAACACGATGAAGTCTGGAATGATGAACCCGTTCCCTTTCATAATGTCGAAGTAAATTTCAAGTAAGTAAAACGAGAAATCAATGTGGTGGCGTGTTTTTGATTTTGTTGGTGATCGGTTTCTGTTGTGTTGTTCAAATATGTTATGTTCCGCACCACATCGCTAATTATGATTCGTCAACTGAATCCAACAGCTCAGACGCGAAAATAATCACTATGGTATATTATCGCTAAACGAAGGATTACCGCAGGCCTTTAGATTAGCCTAATTTGGGGACATTCCGGGAAACCGCGGGGGTTGGTTCGGAAGGGCGGTACCCCCTTTTGACTATAGGGGGTCCGGTGGTTTCCCCCGGGGATAATTTTTTTTAAACGTAAGCCTAAAATGGAATCTATCTGGTTGGTTTTGAAGCATTCAGCATGTTATATTACCCTTATATTTTCAAGTTTTGTAAGTTACAATCTGATATTTATTGACCACTTGGGAATATTGGATCATTTGACATCAACAAAGCCATTTTATAGATGTATGGTGCTTGAAATTTCTCCAAGCAGTCCACCAACATACTGATCATGGGTATTGCCAATTAAAATGTGAACCTGAAAAAAGTTAGAAAGTTGATATGTTGTGGTCAAATGAAGCAATATAGTAATAGTTAGTATATACACACACAAACAGGTCATAAAAAGGGTGAAAATATTTAATGAAAATTTAAATCCAGAAAGTTCAAATAGGCTCATCAACAAACAGATATATTATATTAAGTTACAGTTGCCAAAACTGACTGTACAGGTATATCTTATCTAAAAGTCATTACACAATTACTTAGATCAAGTTGATCATAAACACTGCGTGTGTTGAGCAACAGAATCAGTATTTCCTTTATTTTGAACTAATAACAAGTAACTACTGTAACTACTAAACTAGGCAAAACTGATGTTTTAAAGGGGTACTGGACACTAAATATTGCCATTTATTTTATAGGACCCAACAAGATTTATACAGCCAACAAATGAATAAATTGAGCAATGAATGAGTGCCATATACACTCATGTGCTTTAAGAATAACTCATTTACATTAAAATTATCTTGTTGTTTCCATTTTTTCAAAGAGCACCTGTATGAGTGTATTTTGCAATCATCCATGGCATAAATTTATCCATATATTGCATACATTTTGTTGGATATAATATGAGATAGTCCCATAATGATAAATCATAAAAATTAAAATGCCCAAATTTAGTGTTCATAATGACTTCATTACCCTTTAATGTTTCACTGTAACTAATGTAACTTAATATGTCTGTTTTTGTTGAAGTCCTTGTCAAATATATTTATAATTTCATTGATGGATGTGTTGTCCAAATGGAGTGGAAACATGCGTATTCTAATTAGTTTATCAAGAGTCTCATCTTTTGTCGATCCCTGATGTTTTCCCAGTAACAATTGCATTTGGCTGAAACCTCTCTCGGAAATGGCATTAGAGCAGGCCTTTATATTGGTCTAATTTGGGGATATCGGACACGGCGTGCCGACCATGGTTCGTCACGTCGTGAGAAATTTTTAAATCTAAACCCGTGAAATGCAATATCTTGCATGGCTTCTAACAGTACATATATCTCGCAATAGAATGAGATATATTTCCATCCTGTACTAGTTTAATTGAAGTTTTATTACATTTCTGAAAAAATTTCATCACTTTAATAAATCCTGCCCTTTTAAATAGATTTGACATATGATATATATCCAATTTTAGATTGTGTATTTGTATAAAACAAATATTTTTATTTTTTTTCTTCAAATTTTAACTTTTTTAATTTGGGGACATCTCTTTAATTTGGGGACATCGTTAAACGCCGTGAATTTGGGGTAATTTAAAGGCCTGAAATTTACCGAGACATATCTGATCCCGACTATTCGAACATTAAGAACGCAGTGTTGCATTTCTCAATCTCCTAAAACGCTGACTTAAATATAATGACCTGCGAGCACACCGCCACTGCATGTGTTCGAGGTTTCCACTTGCTCTTGGACTCTTAGTTTTGTTCGAGACGACGGCTCCAGATCACGTCTTGGAGTTCACCGTTCGTGAACTTTCAGGAAGGGGAATACGAATACACTTGATTGTTTAAATTCCAAGTGATCCCCGAATGACCAGCTATACAGATTGACTGCAATCGCAGAAAATTCCGCCTCGCCAATATAGCTACATGTACATGCATATCATTGTCGGAACTTGGATCTTCATCGCCTTCTTTCAATGATGGTTCGATGGTTTCGAAATAAGCTGGGTAACAATATGCATGATATATATACAATATATACGCAGCTGGGATTCACATAACTATGTCATCACGAGACCCGTTATTAACGTTGACTATGCTAATTTTCGATGTTTTGCCTATATTATGGCAAAACACCCCCCCCCCTAGATGGTATATTTGATACGGCAGATATTGTTATTATAGACAGATATAATATAATGGCGTCATAGAATCGCATCATTCAGCTGGGATGCGTATAACCAGGTCATCACGAGAACCGTTATTAATGCTTACTATGCTATGTTTTGTGTTTTGCCTATATTATCGCGAAACACACCCGCTAGATGGTATCTGATATGGCAGATATTGTACATATAGATAAATATAATATAACTACATCATAAAATCGCCACAGGCAGCTGGAATTCGTAGAACTAGGTCATCAAGAGACCCGTTGTTAACTTTGACTATGTTATTTTCGATGTTTTGGGATATATTGTGGCAAAACACACCCCTAGATGGTATATGATATTGTAGATATTGTTAATATAGACAGATATAATATCATTGCGTCATAAAATCGCAACATTCATCTGGGATGCGTATAACTAGGTCATCACGAGCACCGGTATTAATGTTTACTATGCTATGTTTTGTGTTTTGTCTATACTATCGCGAAACACACTGTTGAGTTATTGAATAAAACTAATCAGCTAAACCCTCCTGTAATACAAAACTGAATAAGTCTTCTGTCAGTTTATTTTATTACAGGTGTGTATATTTGATTAGCTTGGTTTAATATAAGATATTAAGACAGTCTTTCTTTAAAAAATTGTCGTTACGAAATTTATGTTTGAATTTACCTTGGTTGACAGCTGGGATTGTCAACCATTTGCAACAAAATACAATACGATAAATGCCTGCAGTCAGTTTAGCAGTTAGAAATACATTATTTCTCTTATTCTCTAAGGTGTTTTAAGCCAAACTCATTACAAAAACAGTCAAAAAGACATGTATAAAACAATAGTTTGAGTTGCGGAAATTTTGTTGTTGGTCCCATCGACCACCCACCCACCCCGGCATACGTGCCCGGAAAATCCCCCCTGGGTGGTGTTTTGCCATAATATGACATATGATGACCTATTTCTAAGAATTCCAGCTGCGTGTGTTGACTTTATGACATATTGATATTAAATCTGTCTGTATTGACAATATCTGCCGTATCAAATACCATCTAGGGCGTGTGTTTTGTCATAATATAGGCAAAACATTAGCACAGTGAACGTTAATAACGGGTCTCATGATGTCCTAGTTCTAAGAATTCCAGCTGCATGTGACGATTTTGTGACCAAGTGATGTTATATCTGTCTATATTAATACAGCAGCCATATCAAATACCATCTAGGGGGTGTGTTTTGCCACAATAAAGGCAAAACACCGAAACTAGAATAGTCAACGTTAATAACGGGTTTCGCGATGACCTACTTATTCGAATCCCAGCTGCCTTTGGTGATTTTATGACGTAATGATAATATGTCTGTCAATATTATCAATATCTGCCATATCAAATATCATCTGTGGGTGTGTTTTTGCATAATATAGTCAAAACACCGAAACTAGCATAGTCAACGTTAATAGCGGTTCTCGTGATGACTTATTTTTTAAGAATTCCATCTGCGTGTGGACAGAGTGATATTATATCTGTCTATATATACAATAGCTGCCATATCAAATACCATCTAGGGTGTGTGTTTTGCCATAATAAAGTACATTTGTCATGTAATAAAGTATATATTTGTACCAAATATCAAACTTGTATCCTGAATAACAAACATTTTTACTTATTCCATTGTGATCGAAATTCTATCGTCTGTGGAGTGCACCATCTCACTTTAAGTATTATTATCTTTCTGACATTTTAATTTAGAAGGTTGATAAAAATATATAAATCATTTTTAATTATTTCCATTTCCAAATAGAGATGACATGTATACTGTCTGAGTGGTGCACCGTCTCACTTTCAGTCATTCATAATGTTAATTTAGATAGAGAGTTTATTTATAGTCAGTTACACTATACATATTATATAATTCACAGGCATCTGGAATTTTTCTTTCAAATAGTGCTGTTGAACCATTAATGGTTTAGTACTGTTGGATGGAGGATTTCCCCAGATGCCTGTGTTATAATTAGCATACTTCACTGATGGCTGAATTCTGGGTTGGAGCAAAAGGATATATGGTGCGTTTTACGCAACATACCTGTATGGTGGGTTACCAAATGTTGTTTTTTTTCTCATTATATTTTATGTTGATTTTCTGACTCTGAGCTTATTAATTATTATAATATTGCTAACCCACATACCATTGAGTTGTGTAGAAAATACTTTCTCTAGATGCATTTGGAATAACAACATACTTAAATTACAAGGAAAGCAGATTTATTAAAAAAATTGGAAGACCAAGGGAATAGTATATCTTCGAGATTTAGTCAAAAATTATGGAGCTTTTCATTCACCAGAGTCACTTTTTGACAAGTATGGAGTAAAAACTGATTTTCTTACATTGCATGCTATGAAGAAACAAGCAGAACTGACTTTTGATATTTCCAATTGATAAATTAAAAATTCCTTGCAGACCTTATATCCCACAATAAATTGCCATTCTTTTTTAATCTAAAAAAGGAGCCATGGATATATACAATGTTATCTCAAGAAATCTTGAAAAGTCCACAAAACCAATTGAAAAATAGGCAAATGAACTTACAATTCAGTCCATGAATGACCAGTACTGTGAACAAATCTTCACAATCCCATTTCAGACTACCAAATATAGTAATCTATGCTGGTTACAGTATCGAATTTTGAATAGAATCCTCAGTACAAATCATTATTTGAAAAAGATCAAGATCACAGATAATAGTTTATGTCAGCGATGTAATGCTGACGATGGAACAATTAAGCACATATTCTGGGACTGCCCCAAAGTAAAGTTTTTTTTATGAAAAAATGTCAAATTGGTTCTTAACTTATGGAGTTAGGCTGACAAAATCTGCTTCTACCTTTATTTTAGGGATTTCTGGAAAAGAAAATTATACCTTGAATTATTTAAATCTGATATTAAAGAGATATATCTATAATAATAAATTTGCAAATTGTGAACTCACTACTGAAGGAGCCATCAGAATGATAATACACCAATTAAAGGCAGAGCAGTTTGCACCAAAGGTGAATTTCAAAAGTCATCTTTTTGTAAAAGACTGGGGTCTACTATTGGGATTATTGAAAGACAAAGATAAGACTCCCTAATCATAATATTATTTCTTTTTCTTCGAAGAAATTAAAATCGGACAGGGACATATACTCCATTATCAAAATATGTGTATAATAAAAAAAAAATTAGTTTATTGAATTGAAACAAAACATTAATTTGTTTTGCTATGTTCATTGTTTTAAAGTGGTTACTGAGTGAATGAATGTGAGTGCAAGAGAATGTGAGAAAGTGAATGATAGCATATACTTTTTGTTGAGTGTAAGCCAAACGGTTATGTTCGTTGTGATCATTATATTGTTCATATTCATATTTTCTATTAAAAAAAAATATAAAAAAAAATAAATAAATAAACTCTCTTACCATTAAACGGATCATAACTACTGCTTTTTCATATGATCTGCATTTACTCACATTTTTTGTATTTTTTCAATAATGGCTGATACCAACAAGTGTAAAATTTGACTTTAGTATATAAGACACAAACCAATGATCAACAAGTGGAATTTAGTGATAACCCTATAAATGGGTTGCCTCAAACTAAATATTACTCACCAGAAGACTACTATAGTATTTTCCCTAAAATTAAGAGTCAAGTCTCTTTATTTAACTTGAATTGTCAAAGCTTAAATTCTAACTGGGATGCTTTCAGTTCACTTATGTATGAATTACTAAATAACACAAAAATAAATTTGGTTTTATAGGATTAACAGAAATATTTAGAACACTGGACAACACTAGTTTCCCACTAGATGGATATAATCCACTTCGGAGGAAATGTAGACCTGATGATAATGACCCAAGGGGAGGAATTGGAATTTATAGTAGGTCTGATTTGAATTATAAAATTAGGGATATAATAAAATCAGTATTTCTTCCGCATATCTTTGAATCATTATTTGTTGAAATTATGGAACGACATAAAAAACCGTATATTGTAGGTATCATATACAGACCTAATACTCAACCGAAGGCTGATATAGATCAATGTATTGTAACAATCAAAGACCTCATGGGCAAAATTAATTCTGAACACAAACACTGAACACAAAAAGGTTTTTTTAATGGAAGACTACAATATAGACCTCTTGAAATTTGGTCAACACAGTAAAAAAAATTAATTCATTGAAGCAATATTTGCTGATGGCTTTAGGCCAACCATTCTTAGACCTGCAAGAGTCACATCATACTCGGTAACTCTGATTGACCAAATACTTGCCAATGATCCTAATGATGAATTTCAAACAGGAATAATGTTAACTGATGTTAGCGATTATTTTGGAACATTCTTTCGAGAAATAACAACAACATTTATTGCAGATATTTTAATTGTGTTAAAATATATATTAAACGGGACTACTATGGTAACATTCTAGATACCCATAAAAACAATATTAAACAAACTTGGGAGATTTTGAAGGAAGTAATCCAGCACAAGAATAGCAAATCTCAGTTTCGTCAGAGCTTTAATATTGATAGCAGACAAGTAAATAATAGACGCCAAATAGCTGAAGCTTTCAATGAATACTTTTCTAATATTGTCAATCGCGAGTCAGATAAAAAAAAAAAAATCAATACTTGATTTTAATAGCTATTTAAATGAGCCCTCTACAAATAGTATGTTTTTGAAATCAACAACACCAGAGGAATTGAATGTGATCATAGGCAAAATGAAAAATAAAACAAGTTAAGACAATAATGAAATAACTGCAAACCTGTTAAAGAAAACTGTGAATGAGATATCGGTACCACTAGGTCACATCATTAATTTATTCATGGATGAAGGTCTAGTTCCCACTGAAATGAAAGTAACATGAGTTATTCCTTATTTAAATCCAATGAAAACAATGCTATAGAAAATTACAGGTCGATTAGCATAATTAAATTTTTTCAAATATCCTAGTGAATGTAGTTTGTGGGCGATTGGCAAAGTATATCAATTACAAATTTTATCAAGATCAATACGATTTCCGTAAAAATCGTTCTACTATTCATCACATCATTAGACTTCTAAATGATGTACCATTACACAATGACAAGAACACTAAGGATTGTACACTAGTAACATTGATTGACTTCTCCAAAGCTTTTGATACCATTAATCATGATATACTTTTAACAAAATTTGAATATTATGGAGTCAGAGGCAACTTTAAAAGATGATGTCAAAGTTATTTAGAAAACAAAATGCAGTATGTAGATTTAGATGGGATAGTGTCATCAAAGATACAAATAAATACTGGGGTTCCTCAATGATCTGTGCTAGGACCCATACTGTTTTAATATATGTGAATGATATGTTTAGAAGTACCGAACTTCCCTGCTTTCATTCGCAGATGACACAACCGTTTACTCTTCTCATTCTGACATTTGACGTCTTTTCAGAAATACTAATATTCAGTTGAATCACCTAAGTAACTGGTGTAAGGCTAATAAACTTTCATTGAATGCAAAGAAAACAAAATATATACTATTTTGAGCCAGCTGGTGTAAATATAACAGTAACAACCACCATCGTGTAATAGATAACCATCCAATAGACAGAATTGGCGACAACTGTGTAGACAAATCAGTCAAATTTCTTGGTAACAATGTTGATGAACATTTATCATTTAAGCATCATGTGGAAGTGGTCTCAACAAGAATATCTAGAGCTTTATATGCAATGAACAGAGTAAAGAAATTGCTTCCACTAAAAGAGTGCGTATGCTGTACCACTCTCTTATTCAGAGCCACTTAATATTTGGAATCGAAATATGGGGTAATTCACATTTGTTCAATAAGTTAATAGTGCTTCAGAAAAGAGCAATCCGAGTTATTAATAATGCAAGATACAACAGTCACACTGAACCACTTTTTAAGCAAAGTAATATACTAAAAGCTATTGATTTGTACAAATTAAGGATTTATCAGTATGTGCATGATTGGACAAATAATATTTTACCCTTTCCGCTTCTGGACTCTTATCATATAATCAACAACCAAAACACAATAACTAGAAAAAGTGGTAATATATATGAAACTATGTCTAGAACTGCATTCAGTGATAGGCTTCCGCTACACAAGTTTCCAAAACATTGGAGATTCATTGATGTTTCCTTGAGATCCCTTTTACCACGTTCTAATTTCAAAAGACATATCATACCGGAACAACTTGAATCATATCTAGACAAGGTCCAATGTATAAAATTGTATTGTCGGGATTGTTATCCAGGTGTCATGGATTCACCTTAACCTTGATTAATATTAATCTTAATGCGGCGTGCACTGATCTGAAAATGTGTTTATAGAGGTAACCTGGAAAATCTTATTAGATAGGTCCCGTTGACATCAGATGTCTTAAAACCAAAATGGTTCAATTTGGTCTATGAAAATTGAAACATGGGGGTAAATTGACCCATAGAGTGTCGAGAGTTAGATGCCGTTGACTTCAGACGACTTAAAGGGGCAAATATGAACAACAAAGAGCGTTCCTTGTCAGCAGGAAGACAACCGTATGGTCATGGAACCTCCCTGTAATGTATAGTGTGATATGTTAAAAAGAAAATATTGTGTTTACATTAATTATTGTTGATATACATTGCTGAATAAAGTATAATTTATTCTATTCTATATATATATTGAATGGTTGAAAGTTCAAACGTACAGTAATATATATATGGGTGAGATGTTAATAAACATAAACAATTTTTTTTAGCTGTATAACGAGGCCTTTCACGGGTTTTGGCCGATCTTCAGGTTCACGCCATTTTATTATTCTAATTATTTCTATTGTGACGTCACTTCCGGGACTAACCTCTATCATATAATCTCGACGGTCACACACCCACCTTCCGGCAGTGACGTCACAATAGAAATAATTAGAATAATAAAATGGCGTTAACCTGAAGATCGGCCAAAAGCCGTGAAAGGTCTCATTATACAGCCAAAATAACATCTTATATATATATATATAGATACCTAATATCAGCTTTCAGAGATAAGTGGAAGTTGATATGATTGTTTTTATTTAAACAACTTGAATGATTTTTTTGTCGTTCCGTTTGCGAAAGCACGCTTTCTGATCATCTTCATATATACTCATCACATGCACGCCGCCGTTTGTATGTTAATTTTGTTTTATTCAAGAAATGAATGTAGTGTGTGTGTTATTGAGGTTTACGGCGCTATGGTCGTTGGAGGCACATTTAGTGTAAACCGCGAAAACACACACACACACACACCATACATTAATTTCTTATATTTATAATGATTTATGATGATTTATTCCCATAAATAAGCTGAATGTATTCATATTTATTTTCACAAAATCTATCGAGAATTTGAGACTAGCCCACGCAGCACATTACGTCAGCCCAATATAAGATTTCCAAGCACTTGGCAACGATATAAACGTGTTCGATTTTAATAACTGGCTTCAGATGCAATTCGGCTGAACTTTGAAAAGCACGCCCAATTATTCTGCTGCCCGCTTTTAGTGATTATGTCAGCTTAGGTCAACAATTTGTGACGTGTTCCGGTGTTCGTGTTTCGGTCTGTGCGTTATAAATAAAAATGATGGACCAATTGACAATTGACAAATAACCGACCACGATTTAGTGTAACATAGACGGGCTATGTAAATATGTAGCTTATGGTGTGGGATGTATAAGCTGTTACGTCTCACCAGTTAAATTTATTTGATACCAATCTTCATGTCCAGTTAAGGTAGCCTCTTGTTTCATGACGGTAAGTTGTTATGTCTTGGTCCACAGTTATATTTATTTTTCCCCGATCTCCAAGCTAGCCATACCGAGAAAGCCAGCCAAGTAATTTATCTGTTCAATGATGCATGGTTGCGGTGAGAATCGCGAAAGTTATTTAAAATTTTGGACAAGCGAACGTGACGAGTTCAGTGCCCCGAGACAAGAGAGTGCATGTGTCCTGAGAATATGATGCCTCGTTGTGTCTTGTTCTCATCTAATAGACACCAATCAATCTTCTATATACGTACATCCATTATTTAATCATTACGCAACTAACGAACTGTGCCGGAAAAGATAAAGTGGACGATCAAGCAGAAGTCCATTAGTTTTAGCAATGTTGGCATTACGTTGACACATCGGGAAGCTGGTTGTTGAATGCACCCGACGAATACACCTTTGTGTATGGTTCGCTTGTTCGGTTGCATGTAGAAGGTGGCGATACATCTGAGGTCATAATGCACAAATATTGCCCATGAACATCGCGAAAAATGGACATAAAATCCAAATTCTGGTGTAATGTAATGCCTAACTATATATGTTTCGCAAATCAATGACGTGATATTCTACAATGTTTCTTCGTCATCCATGTATATAGCCGAGATACGAAAAACTCGATTGTTTGTGCTTTAGGTTAGAATGAACTAAATTAGGCCACAGTGTTAACGTTTGGTCACGCCCCCGCGAAATTCGACATTTCCGAAGTGAACAATGCATAAAGTCGTGTAGACCAACCATTCCGACATCTTTTGCCATGTATGAGTACTTTCTGAGCCACGCTTTTTACAACTTTTCAACATACGTTAAAATTACCTGGTATTTCAAAATGGATTTTCTCAAAATCTGCCAGGAATTACAAATTGCCAAAAATCCGACACCAAAATCCAATATGGCCGCCGAAATGTGAAAATTTGCTATTTTTCTGACATTTAAGCACCATTAGTCATTAGCGAACATACTGGGATCATAACATACATTCCTTGCTGGACAGTTTTGTCCAATATCACGTTTTCCCAAATACCGATATAAGCCGGTCATAGCCGGATCGACACCAATAGCGCGATGTCTGTTTCGAATCAATGAATGTTATTGCGATCATTACAACACCCAATCATATATACGCGCAGGATATACTCGAGCGAGGATTCCTCTTATACCAGAGTTGTGGAATATTCACCCAAATTCAAAATGGCAACAAGAATAGAAAAATCGCAGAAAATCGCTGATTTTAACATCAATGCAGTGAGCGTTATTGTCACGACAACTCCACAATACTTACTATTGTGAGTTGGGAACACTGAGGTGAAGAACTGTCCTTATGCCACACATGCTGACAGTTGAGTTGGAAATACTGAGGCAAAGTAATTACCTTGCATCTCATGCAAGAAATTGTATTCCAACTCGAAGATGGCGGCTCAAAATGGCGACCTAAATTTGAAAACAAGCGTTACATTCCTTTACTTTCTTACGATTAGCGTTATTGTTACGCGAATTCTGCCTATAATTACATGTTCATATGGAACATTGATATGAATTATTCATTTGAGTTTGCAATGGATACTCAGTCAAGATGGCAGCTAAACTGGAAGCCAGAAATTGAAAAGAGGTAGATATTTTCAAATGTTAATTTCAACTTTATGTCATAATATCGATATGTATGGACGAAACTCTACACAAACCATCTATTTGTTCAACTTTAAACGTCCCAAAACGCATAACATAGTTCGTATCCTTCTGGAAGTACGAAAACCCATCATTAATAATCAATGTGGCATTTCGAAATCCATTCTCCACTTAGCGCCGATAATGGCCGTAACCGTAATCGATTCTGATTTGCCACGTCCATAATTGTCTGGACCAGCTTCCATTTCTTTGTCTGGTAAATATAGGTCGCTCACAGTGTCAAACTATTCAACACTTCCTGTGAGAAGGGTACCTCTAATCATATTTTCAAACAATTCATTTTCCAGTGTCTAGCTTACGATTTTAAATATTTGCTAATATGGGATTTGTGCGTCAGTTTGAACTAGAAAGGCATATTGTCGATGAGTATACAAGCTAACAGAAGGCCATCTCTATGTATGTCTGTATCATGCCCCATATGGGACTAACCATATGTACATCTGGCGAACTTCCCAGTTAGCTAGTCACTTTTCCATATATGGTTCGCCAACTCACAAACTAAGCAAACGCATTGGCATATATAAAATATACGTGGACAACTTCGGCAGTGTTTCGAAGGTTGCTAGCTGTCTCATTTCATTGGACAGATGCCTATCTGCTAAGGAGAAGACCATAATGTACCCATATTTCTTGACCATGATCCTAAGCAATATGTGTGACGTCCCGCAGTCGTCTCGTCGAAGAGCTCCCAACAGAGAAGAACAATACTCGCGGTGCTAGTCTGTGGACATGCGCCATGACAGTGGGAATAAAATGGGCCACGCTATACACCACCCTACATCAGGTGTATGTTTCAGATATAGAATGTCATGCGTGTCAGTGTTTTTTGTGTGGTAAGATTGTATTCCACATCTGTTTCGAAGCCGTTCTGAATCAACTTGACCAGATGTATAATTTTGCCTGCTAGCCTCCCCCAGAACAGTCGGATGGGCTAAGGGATAATGTCTTTATTGGAATGAAGGTGTGCGTTGTTCTTACCATCTCTCAGAGTTAGTGTCAGTATGTGGGCGGTATTATTCAAGAACATTTCAGGAACTGTAGTGCCTTCATTTCACTATGTGTGTTAAAGAACAATTTATAGTCTCGACGGCAATGGCTGTGGACGTTGGGGAAATCCTTCAAAGGTCGAACGTGACCTTTATGATCATATAGCTTTATATATGTAACTTTATAATATAGTTGTTAATATGTATCATGCAGGAAAATGGTCGGAATGGTGATGTTAACAAGAAATAACTTGGTGTGCCCAACGTATGTTGAACCTAATGCAAGATATAATCAACGTAACATTCATCTGGATGTTCTTCGCGTCGAACATTTCACCATAGTGATGGAATTTGTACTTTCTTGAACCATTCCGACCACCACCCAGCGCAAGTATCAACCAACTATCCAAGGCATCGTCTTTAAGACTACACCCTAGTCTTATGTAGTAGTAGCCAATGGTACACGTCTGGTCCAGTTGATTAAGAACGGCTTCCAAAGTTTGGAGTCCAAACGGATGGGAATATACAATATTAGCATACGAGGAAAGCAAAGCCACGCTGAGTTCCTGTCTGAATCTAAAACATACACAAGAAGGGGCGGTGCAGTCATGGTCCCATTCCATTTCCACTGTCATGACACACGCCCCCGAACTAGCACCGCGTGTATTATTATTATCTGCTTGGATATGTTCGGTGATACGATTGTTGGATGTCACCAAGATTGTTCTTAGTATCATGGTCTTCTACGCCTTATCAAAAGTGCACCACAGATCCTGACATGTTCTTGAATAATACCGCCCACATACTGACACTAACCCTGAGAGAGGATAAGTACAACGCATACCTTCATTCTATAATATTTTTTTTTATCCTTTAGCCCATCTGACTGTTCTGGGGAGGCTAGCATAGTATTATCCAGACAAAAGTATACCTCTGGTCAAGTTGATTCAGAATGGGTTCGAAACGGATGTGGAATACAATCTTACCACACCAAAAACACCGACAAACATGACATTCTATATCTGAAACATGCACTTGGTATAGGGTGTGTATACCATGGCCCATTTCATTCCCACTAGCATGGCGCATGTCCACAGACTAGCAATGTGAGTATTGATCTTCTATATTGGGAGCGCTTCGACGAGACGACTGCGGGGTGTCACACATAATGTTTAGGATCATGGTCAAGAAGTGTGGTTAGTCGGTAGCAGATAGGCATCTGTCCATGTGAATGAGACAGCTAGCAACCTTCGAAACACTGCCGAAGTTGTCCACGTATGCCAACGCGTTCGCTAAGTTTGTGAGTTGGCGAACCATATATTGAAAAGTGACTAGCTAACTGGGAAGTTCGCCAGATGAACACGTGGTTAGCCCCATGGGGTATGATACAGACATACACAGAGATGGCCTTCTGTAAGCTTGTATACTCATCGACCATATGCCTTTCTAGTTCAAGATGACGCACAAATCCTATATTTAGCAAATATTTAAAATCGTAAGCTAGACACTGGAAAATGAATTGTTTGAACCCTTATGATTAGAGGTACCCTTCTCCCAGGAAGTGTTGAATAGTTTGTCAGTGTGAGATGCAAGGTAATTACTTTACCTCAGTATTTCCAACTCAACTGTCAGCATGTCTGGAGTTATCTCGACAATAATGCCCAATAATGTGAAAATGAGGGAATTTCGGTGATTTTTGAAAATCTATCCGCCATTGTGGGCGCCATTTTGGATCTGGGGAACTTTTATTTTAGATGTGATAAAAGGACAGTTATTCGCCGCAGTGTTTCCAACTCACAATAGTAAGCATGTTATGAGTTGTCGTGACAATAACGCTCACTGATGTTAAAATCAACGATTTTCGGCGATTTTCCTATTTCTTTGATTTGGGTGAATATTCCTCAACTCTGGTATAAGAGGAATCCTAGCTCGAGTATCTCCTGCACATATATATGCATGGTTGGTCTTATGATAGCAATAATATTCATTGATTCGAAACAGACATCGCGCTATTAGCGTCGATTCGGGTTTGACCGGATTATACGGGCATTTGGGAAAACGTGATATCGTACAAAACTTTCCAGCAAGGAATGTGTTTTATGGTCCCAGTGTGATCGCTAATGACTCTGCTATACGACAAATGTATAAAATCACCCCATGATGACCATATTTTCCCAAAGAGACAAAACGAAAGGTGGTTGAATGTCAAAAAATAGCAATTTTTTACATTTCGACGGCCATCTTGGCCGCCATATTGGATTTTGGTGTAGGATTTTTGGCTAATTTGTAAGGGTTGTATATTAGCATAACGAATCGAGCAGAAACAAGACCGCGTATGATAGCATATTTGCTATAACGGCGATCAAAGAGACCTGGTGCATATAAAAAAAATGGCGGCCACGATGGACGCCATTTTGTCTGGAGTCTCGGCGGCCACTTTTTTTCTTGTTAACAACCGAAGAAAATTATAGAAGACATTAAGAAAGAAAATTAGTGGGATGAAGTTAAGTCCTGGGGGGGTGTAATTTTAGTCCTGGGGGTGGAGAGGTCGACCAATATCTCCTGGACTAATAACCTCAAGTATTTAATACTAGCTGATGTGCTCGACTTGGTCCGGGCTATTTAGTTATTTCTTTGTGATCGCCTCCGTCTGGGCAGAATATACAGCGTCTGGACAAATTATTGTTCGATCGGTCCAGAAACATGCCTATATGAGTGTACATATGAGCGAGGTCAGGGTCACGACAAAGGACACGGTCGCAGGTAGGCCTACATAACAAATTCGAGTCGGATCGGTCGAGCAGTTTTCGAGTCTATAACACACATATACACAGATACAGACAGAAGTTCCAAAATATATAATAAACTAGCAGGTTAGCCCGCCACTGGCGGCAATCGTCAGAAACATGACAATGAGTTAATTGTGCCTTTTGAATTTTGTAATTTAATTTTTAGTTTTTAAATTTTACCCGATTTTTTTTTTTCAATGAGTTAATTGTGCCTTTTAATTTACTGGCTTTTTAAATAAATTTTTTGAATTAATTTTTTAATTTAAATTTGTTTTTCAATGAGTTAATTGTGCCTTTTTAATTTTTTAATTTAATTTTTTTTTTCAATTTGATCCGATTTGACCTTGAATTGATCATTATTTTCAAAGTCAAGGTCAGGTCGGGGTCACAATTTAGCCCGTCCATGACACTTCCCGTAGGTAGCAAGTTTGAGCTCAGTCGGTTAGTCCGGAAAGCCTGGGCACCCGCCGGGTGTTCGAGGCGTCGAAAGTTTTCTAAGTCCAGAAACGAGTTCGAGTCTATAAAGGACACACACATATATATATCATTTGGGGGTACTCGTTTCAAGGTGAAGATCATCTCGGGCGGAAAAACTGAGCCGATGAATCAATAGAAATGTTCATGTCAGAATGCGGATAATTGCAATCATAGATAGGATCAATTGCGTCTGAGTTTTTATTTCCGGAAAGGATGAATTTTCATGGCAGAATCAATAGACATTTTCATGTCAGAATGCGGATAATTGCAAATCATAGATAGAATCAATTGCGTCTGATCCAATTGCGTCTGATTTTCAGAATGCTATTCACGAATGGCAGTTGCAAATAGATAGAATCAATTGCGTGTGTGACACAGAAGCGAGTTCCATTTCGAGCGATAACATAAACAAACGCCGTATGCGAAAGCCGAAGGTAATAAAGAGCGTTAACCGGTTAACGAACCCAAATATGGAAGATCTTTATCAACGACACTGCGGATACGAACGCTCTTTAACTATCAACACTGTTAACCCCCGAAGTGCCGTTTTTGTGACTGAGAGTGGAGAACCGGTGCTCTGAGCTTTTCCAAAACGCCGCGACGACCATTCCCGTGGGTTTTTACCCTTAGATGGGAAGCTTGAGCCCAATCGGTGCAGCCGTTTCGAGTCTATAAAGGACATATATATATATATACGGAAGTCTCAAATTATATAGTAGATTCACTGTTTTCAGGTACCAAGAACTTCTGTAAAATATGTATTTTTTAAAAAGTGCAGTTCATACATCCGTGATATCATATTTAAAGATCACGAGAGGATAATTAATTATTCTTAATTCGTGAAATTTAATGATTATATTCATTTAGAAAGGCAATTACCCATAAACAATTTTCTATATTTGAGAATGTTCTTGGCATGCCTGTTGATAAATGCAAAATTGGTCCGAGATGAGTTGTGGGTCATGGTTTCATAACCAAGTTAAAGATGACCACCAAATATCTTAACACTAACACTGTGACCTAATTTACGCAATTTATTTATACATTCACTATTTACAAGTCGAGGCGTTTCACGTTTCCTTCACATTTTTGTAAACAATTGTCATGGTTTAGTTCAGCTGTTTCTCGTTGCACCCACGACGCATAAACGTTTTGTTGAGCGTCATGGGCGATCACCCATTGGTTCAAAATAAATAACAACTTTTGATATGATTATGCGCAAAATTTCTGACAGGGAAGAACAAATTGCCATCTTAAAGTTGTTGTCCAATTGAGCGGACATATTTGCTATAGAAAAATGAAACACTAACAAAGGATCCGGAAAGCATTGATGGAACAAAAGTCAAGGACAAACTCGCTCAGCAATCTAACGGGAAAATCGATGAAGTGGAAGAGGAAACAATATACCATAGATCGTAGATCGACATGGAGCAGGAATTGAGGATCTTAAGGAACATAAAAGACAACAAGAGGAGCTGCTGCTGACTAACAGGAAATACGAAATCATCCAAAAGAAGTTAGACAAGTGAAGAGAGATGTGCATACACTGAAAGGTAGTATTGTTTTTGATCAGGTATTAATGCAGGATGATATTGGAATTCTAAAGAATAGCTTTGTTCAAGATATAAATGATTCGAGAAATTTGGAAGAATTAAACAGGGAATGTGATAAAAAATATAGACTTTGGGTCTGATTAATGGTAATGCCAATCACAATGATATACAATTTATACATGCATATACGTTGGACCATCATGAACATTTGTCTGATAGAATTAAGAACAATAATTTGGATGGCCCTGTAAATGATGATCTCCTAGATCGAAGATTCATAACAAAAATTTGAACAAGTTGTATTTCCACAATTTCCCCCTCATGCTAATTTCCTGCACGAGTATGTTGGTTGCCAACTCGGTTTTAAAGACTTAAAGTTCCAGCAACTTATAGCTGGTGAATTGAAGATAATTACTCGAAGTGATATGATAGTGCCGGAGAAGCAGGGACGTCTAAAATATTTAAAGAACATTGAATACTATCAGTCAATTTATGAATGGAAAGCACTCTTAAATTTATACAGTGATTGGGTTCGGCGTATTGAGATGGGAATAAATACTTGGTGTGATGACTCTTCGTTAGCTATAGATATGTAAGAACACTTGGTGTACAGAGTTCTCACAATAAGACTGGGTTTGTCCATTCATTTTGGTTTTGGTAAATACGATGATACACCTAAACACAGGGCTAGACCTGAGCCACACGTATGGTATTGTGGTGACTTCATTTCACAGGAACAAATGTGATGATCTCACAATGCCATCATCAGAGGTGCTCAAAGAGAAGTTGAGCATATATGTGCCCCGTGATGGAGTGACCAAAAAGAGATGAGCTATCACACCGAATGGTCCTCTGCACGCCCCTTATCTAATAGTATGGGCTCTTATTACCCAAGGTGTCATCAGAAAGGACAATTTCAGCGACCACCATATTTATGTAGCCCAACTATTCTAATATCAGGATCCGGGTGTTGCGGGGTCAATATTGGGGGCAAAATGTGATTTTTCACATTTTGCTCATGCGACCAACCTTATTTCTATGCAATTTTCGGCTTAGTTCCTGTGATGTTCATCAGTCTAGGCTTCTTAAGATATATTCAGTTTATCTTTGTATTCCTTTGATTTGGAACACAGTTATGTGAGTGGTATTGAAAATGGTCAAAAGTTGTCAGATAATCGTTGGACGTTTTAGCTGCGACGTATTTCGTTAATCGTGAATGTATTTCTCCCCGATGATTCAGCTAAATTTGCCTGTTTCAACTCCGTTTATCTAAAACTTAGAATGTTGTCACAATATGTATTCCTTTTGTGATATGTGGCATATCTGATATTAGATGGCTGTATTATTGTGGCCGTACGTATTGTGATTACGGATAAAAAACTTACCCCTCCCCCAAAATGATATTTAATGACACGTTTGACAAACAGTCTGATTCCTTATGACATAATACATTTTTTGCTTACTGAAAGCGATCTGATCACAAATGATGCATATATGCCTAGTACATTTTTTTCCAGGATTTACTTGTTTCCATTCCTAAATTTTGGAGGACTGGTGATCGGTGCGATTTGAAATATTATGACAACTGCTAAGTGTGATACTCAGACATATTTGAAGATTTGAATGTGATTAGTGGGTTCTTGCTGGCTACAGTTGCGATCGAAATTTAACATTGAACCCTGTGGTGATTCTCGTATTTGGGATAAATTGCGCCTTCTGTGTATGATATTTTAATTGACATTTCTCAAAAATGCTATGTATGAAACTCAGGCGCAGTTTGGAAAAATTCGGATGTGGTCTGATTATTCTCAATAACTACAGTTGCGATAAAAAAATTAAGATTGAACCTGCATGCATGTACGGAAAATATTGTGTTATATCACTCGAACTTTGATAGTAATATCACTAAACGGCCATCACGTGCTACTATATGAAGACAAGACAATCGCTCTGACCCACTGTAACTATCAGTAATCTCCTTAATACAATGGTTGATATAGTTAAGCTTCTGAATACAGTACTTGGCGAAGTATGTATATCATGGTTTGTAGTGACCCCGCTGTCATACTGTCTGATACATATTGAGTCAAATGATTGAGTCAAAAATTATCACAAGTCTGTAGTATTTTTTCAAGATCTGACTATATAGATAAATTATTGTTATACCTGTTATCAACTGTCTAGTGTTGAAGCCAATACAGGTGAATGGACACCATATAAATGGGATGGTCGAATAGACCGAGAGGTCTATTCCTTCACCCCATGTCCCATGTATGCACACCCGGTCTTTCTTTTTGTAGAATAGAGTCGACTTACATCCCTGCATTCAAGTGATGGAGAGAGAGAGAGAGAGAGAGGAGAGAGCGAGAGAGAGAGATAGAGGGGGGCTTCCAACTCTGGTTACTCGCTGTATGTAGTCAGTTTAAAGCCCTGTCACACTCCGCTGCGATCAGGCCGGCGCTTGCATTGCGCTGACAAATTATCAAAGCGCCAAGCTAAACGCATTAAGGTATCCAAGAATCGATTGGTGACGCAGTTGACACTGGCTAGGACGGAAGAGTCCCCATGATCGCCACTGAGTGCCAGAGGGCGGCGCTTGTTTTGTGTATGAGTTGACGTAGCACGGATGCATACAAGCTACTCGTGGTCGCAGTAAGAAACCAATATTGTCCTATGCGACTGCAGTAAGCTTAAAACCCCTGTCACACTCCTCTGCGATCAGGCCGGCGCTTGCACTGCGCTGGAAAAGTACCAAAATATGAGTAACACCCAGGAGGAGCGCGGAAAACTATGCCGCTTATCACGTTTTTATTGCGCTCTTATTACGACCCATTGCGTTTCTACTTTGTCAAGTCTCACGCTCTCACTGTGCTTCCGTTAAGCTATAAACGTCCTAAGTGCGTCCAAGTCGCTGTCAATGTGTTGCTAGTACGTTCTCAATAAGTTTGCAAAACGTTCTCTGCGTGGGCGCGGATAGTATAAATAGCGCCTCCTGCGTGCTCCAGTAATAGTCAGTTTTTAGGTTGTGGGGAATATACCCAACAATCCACAATACACTAGATGTCCATGTTCCAATTATATATGTTCCGGATATATAGTCATAATTTCAATTGAGCATATGTTTCGATTCACTTTCCACAATAGTATGGTAGTGATAACGCGGAATTTCGCCAGGGAACAGCGTTGCTAAATAGATCGGCATAATATATGCCCTTTTTATTTTTGAATGGCATGGCATATGGAGGCCGACAGTACCATTCCCATGGTTGTTTATGGCTGTTTACATGTAGCACATGTATATACGGAATACATTGGATTCCATTTAGGTACCACTTCACGTGCACTATTTTATTGCGCATTCCATGTTATATATTATGTGCCACATTCGTAACGGAATACATGTACATCGGATTCCAGTTTAAATTTGCATATTATATACAAACTCCGATGGTGTGGGTGAGCAGATCGCATTTCAAAGTGGGATCGTACTGTAAACCTGTTGCAAACGTTGAAAAAGCGCCATCTGCCACGCCTGGACATATAATGAGAGCCATATTTGCAGCGACAATATCGTGTGGACGTTTTATGATCGGGAACCAGTCCACAATACCACGTGGCAGCGCAATAAGAGCGCAATAAGGTCGGGAGAGAGACGAAACAGATGATTTCTTGCTGCGACCACGAGTAGCTTGTATGCATCCTTGCTACGTCAACGGGGCGCTCACGTCGTTCGCTTTTCGTTGTCACGGCGACAGTACTGCGCCATGGTCAGAACGCCGAACCTCTGCGCTTGTTTTGTGCATGCACAAAACAATCGCGGCGCTCTGGCGCTCAGTGCGATCATGTGGACCCTCTTGCGTCCTAGCCAGTGTCAACTGCGTCACCAATCGGTTCTTGGATACCTTAATGCGTTTAGCTTGGCGCTTTGATAATTTTTCAGCGCAATGCAATCACCGGCCTGATCGCAGCGGAGTGTGACAGGGGTTTAATCGGACAACTAGTCGATTGTGGATCGTTGGGTATATTCCCACAACCTAAAAACTTATTGAGAACGTACTAGCAACACAGTGACAGCGACTTGGACGCACTAATGACGTTTATAGCGTAGAGGAAGCACAATGAGAGCGTGTGAGAGCGTGAGACTCGACAAAGTAGGAGGAACGCAATGGGTCGTATTAAGAGCGCAATACAAACGTGGCAAACGGAATTGGAGCATACCTTATTTAAACATTTTGGACAGTTTTCCGCGCTCCTCTTGCGTGTTACTGATACGTTGGTACCTTTTCAGCGCAATGCAAGCGCCGGCCTGATCGCAGTGGAGTGTGACAGGGGCATACAAAATACAAAATAGCAGAAACATACACTTGGAATAATTTACTCATTTCAATTGATTTAGTCTTTTGGTAATTTGATATTATTTGTATATTTTACAATTTGTACATTCAACTTATTTTTCTTTCAGTATTATAATTATTGTTTTACATTTTATTTATTTGTACCTTTATATGTTGTCAACACTTGCAACACATTTCTATGGCAATAAATGTAGCTTTTTAATAGTTTCTATTTTGTTCAGAATACCCATGGTAATTTGCGCGATTTATTTATAAATTCACTAATTACAAGTCGAGTCGTTTCACGTTTCTTTCACATTTTTGTAAACAATTGTCATTGGTTTGTTCAGCTGTTTCTCGTTGCATTCACGTCGCATTCACAGTTTGCTGAGCGTCATGGGCGATCATCCATTGGTTAAACAATAAATTCCAACTTTTGATTGCATGGCTGTTATGCGCAAACTTTCTGACAGGGAAGAACAAGTTGCCATCTTAAAATGTGTTGTCAGTTGAGCGGACATATATGGTATAGAAAATAAAAACCCACCGCACCCACCCTGAGTATGAATAGCAGGTGCTTAAACATGTATTGCATAGCAAGAGCTATAGGGTCACAAGTTTAAGTAAAATTCAAATTCAATTTGCATCTTTAATTAATATACTTGTGTTGCAAATTAATGTAGTATTATTGTTCTTAATATCACAGGTACATTTGGAAACTGTTTGTTGGAATTGGGTTATACATGTACCTTTAAATTAATGTGGAAAATTCAACAGCAGTGACCATTGTTGGTCTGGTCTTTGTCATGGAGTATTACCCAACAGTTCGTCCCGTATAAAGTGATGAATATTTGCATTTGTGCGAGGTTGAACATTGTGTACTCTGGGGTGAATTGTCCGAACTGGTTAGAATTTGACGATCTCGGTTGGTTAACGTCAAAGGCGGTTTTTATTATAAGTTTATTTGAAACATTTTCCAACAATTTCTTAAAACAAGTACTTAAAACTATTCAAACAAGTACCAAAAAGCAAAAAAAAAAATACTATTTGATTAATATGCTCATTTCAATTGATTTAGTCTTGTGATTATTTGTTCATTTTACTGATTTGTCTTTGAGTATTATAATTATTATTATTTTACATTTTATTTATTTGTACCTTTATATGTTGTCCGCTCAACTTGCAACACATTTATATGGCAATAAATATATCATTTTAATAGTTTCTATTTTGTTCCGAAGGCCCATGGTAATAATAAATGATTGCTCCCTGCTTGAGAGAACCAGACTGTAAATCAACATTTGTTTTCATTAGGCTGGAATATTTGTGACTGTTTTATTCTTTAGTATAATATATGGGGGTGTGGTGTTATATTATGCAATTAAAACATTGTGATACAAATGAAGCCTCCTGTCATAGAGCCATGACAATAAGCTATTTAGTGATTGGAGTTTTGTGTGATATTATTAATTATTCTAGCAGTTCTTGGTACAAAAGAGACAAAAACATTTATAATATTTTCGACCTCTCAAATGTATTAAAATCCATTGTTTTTGTTGTTTCTCAATAATTTCTCAGAATATATATACAATGAAGATGATGATAAGAGAAACTCAAGATTTTTTTGCCAGATAGATCCAGAGAAATTCTTTGTTGAAAATCTCTTGTCATTAATTGTGGCTTTATTTTTTCAAAACGTGCGTCTTTACTCGTATTCGAGATACCGTGTAAAACGAAAGGGACGTAATTCTACTCATTTAGTTCGTTCTAACCCACGCAGCAACTCTATATTTCTAAGCAATATGAACAGCTTGAATTGCTAGACAGGATTCGTCTTTTTCAGTTATTTTTCTACAGTTTAAAGGGAGACTGTACCTAAATCCAGCCATTTATGGGGCCAATCCCCTACTCCATTCAACATAAAATATGCAACAACTGAATGCATTTGAGTCAGGAATGAGCGCAAAATACACGTACTATGTTATCTATGAGCGACGTAAAAACAACATGGTAATTGTAATGAAAATGAGTAAATGGCTTAAGCCTTTTAGTCATTTTCGTTATAGTTTTCAGGTTGTTATTCGTGGTTCTTTTGTGTACGTGAGTGTATTTACGTTGGTATTGTAGGAGATGGCCCCATAACTGGCTAGATTTAGATACAATCTCCCATTAAGGTCGAAAATGAAATGGTTTTATTTGCCTTTCGGCTGCGTTCGGCTCGAGACACCGGACACAATCCCTTGCCTGGTCAATGGATACGCACACCTCAATGCTCGTTCTTTCTGAATTTGTCATATATACTATACTAGCATGTTAGCCCGCCACTGGCGTAGTTGGTCAGAAACATGACATTTTTTAATTGTTTTTTTAATATATATATATATATTTTTTTATAATTAATTATTTTATTTTATTTGTTGTTTTTCAATGAGTTAATTCTGCCTTTTTAATCAAGAGAAATGATGGTACCCGTGCCTAGGGCGGAAAAACTGACCCGATGAAATTCTCCCCCCTTTCTAAGAACGACAAACATAAGAATCACACAACACGCATTTTTTGTTTTTCAATGAGTTAATTCTGCATTTTTAATCAAGAGAAATTATGGTACCCGTCCCTAAAAGAGGTATGATTCGATGAAAATCTCCCCGTTCATAGGAACGACATCCATAAGAATCACACGACACGTATTTGTTGTTTTTCAATGAGTTAATTCTGCCTTTTTAATCAAGATAAATGCATTCCGCCGTTCCGGTGCGTTTTGCATCCGTAGTTTCGTACGCATAGGTGACCGTTTAGCAACGCCGATGGCAATAAAGAGCGTTACTCGGTTAACAACGCCAAATTTGGTCAATATAAAGAGCGCGACTGCCTTAACCACCGCAGTGCCGAGAACGGTGATTTTGATGATTGGGAGTGGAGAATGAGTGCTCAGAGCTTCTCCAAAACGGCGCGATGACCATTCCCGTGGTTTTTTTTATCCTTGGATGGGAAGTTCGGTCTCAATCGGTGCAGCCGTTTTCGATTCTATAAATACACACACACACATATATATATTTATATACGGAGTTCTCAAAATATATAGTAGACTAGCAGGTTAGCCCGCCACTGGCGGCAATAGTCAGAAACATGACAATTTTTAATTTAATTTTTTGTTTTTCAATGAGTTAATTTTTTTATTTTTCAATGAGTTAATTGTGCCTTTTTAATTAATTGTGCCTTTTTAATTTTGTTTTTCAATTTTACCCGATTTTGTTTGTTTTTCAATGAATCCGTCCATGACACTTCCCGTATTTAGCAAGTTTGAGCTCAATCGGTTCGAGTCTATAAAGGACACACACATATATATGACACTTCCCGTAGGTAGCAAGTTTGAGCTCAATCGGCATTCCCTGGAATTTCACAGTCACCAACGCGGCGTAATTTTGGTACATATATAGAGACCAATTGTCCATCGGCTGTCACGTGTAGTAAAGATGTCATATAAGCCGACATTGCCGTGGGGATGCCCGTTCCTACACGCGTTTTCGATTCTATGAAGTACCCACATATATACACACATACACACACATATATATATATATATATATATATATATACGGAAGTCTCAAATTATATAGTAGACTAGCAGGTTAGCCCGCCACTGGCGGCATTCGTCCCATGGCTTTGTTCGAAAAAGTAATTGCAACAGGTTCCGAGACACTTGTGCTGCATTTGCACCAAATTTCGGCAATAGTCAGAAACATGACAATTTATTTTTTGTTTTTCAATGAGTTCATTATTTTGTTTTTCAATGAGTTAATTGTGCTTTTTTAATTTTTTAATTGAATTTTTTGTTTTTCAATTTTACCCGATTTTGTTTGGTTTTTCAAGGAGTTAATTGTGCCTTTTTAATTTTGTTTTTCAATTTTACCCGATTTTTTTTTGTTTTTCAATGAACCCGTCCATGACACTTCCCGTATTTAGCAAGTTTGAGCTCAATCGGTTCGAGTCTATAAAGGACACACACATATATATGACACTTCCCGTAGGTAGCAAGTTTGAGCTCAATCGGCATTCCCTGGAATTTCCCAGTCAATATTTAGCAAGTTTGAGCTCAATCGGTTCGAGTCTATAAAGGACACACTCATATATATATGACACTTCCCGTAGGTAGCAAGTTTGAGCTCAATCGGCATTCCCTGGAATTTCCCAGTCACCAACGCGGCGTAATTTTGGTACATATATAGAGACCAATTGTCCATCGGCTGTCATGTGTAGTAAAGATGTCTTATAAGCCGACATTGCCGTGGGGATGCCCGTTCCTACACGCGTTTTCGATTCTATGAGTAGATTGGCAGATTCCAGTAGCTTTATAACGGTATATCTGGGGAGAAATCTGATGCTATATTCGTGATTATCTGGGATGATTTCGGTATATACCAAAGGTATATACTGTAAAAACAAAGCGCGCCATCCGTGCTCGCAGGGAATAAATTTCGAGCGATAACGTTTGCGTAAATACGAAATTGTGAGTGTTGGTTTGTAACCGGAATTTCTGAGAAGCATTATTCCTATAACTACCCCCCCTAAGCCCTGACCTAAGTGTCATACATACTATAACAATTATGTTGTAAGAGCTCCAATAAATCACCCCGCATAGGCAAGCACTCAATGTTCCCGTATAACTATGCAGATGCTAATAACGTTGAATGGGAAACAGACGCTCTTTATACAGATGCGTCAAAAACAAACGCTCATTAAATAATCACTTGATTAACCCACGCCGTGCCTTTGGGGTGATTTGAGATTGGAGAACGGGTGCTCTGAGCTTCTCTAAACCGCGACCACGGTCGTGTCGGTGGGATTTGACACTTACATAGGAAGTTTGAGCTCAATATGTACACGCGTTTTGGATTCTATGAAGTACACACATACATATATATATAGGAAGTCTCAAAATATATAGTACTAGCCGATGAGCCCGACGTTGTCCGGGCTATTCAAAAACCAAATTTCAAGTCGATAGCTCTACCCAGCGCTATTCAAAAACCAAATTTCAAGTCGATAGCTCTACCCGTTTCCGAGATCTGGTCTGCGCATGCGCGAGGCTGGCGTCGCACGGGCTCGGCGACCCAATAAAATTTGTATCCGGGGCAAGTTACATTCACATACCAAATTTCAAGTCGATAGCTCCACCCGTTTCCGAGATCTCATCTGCGCATGCGCGAAGCTGGCGTCGCACGGGCTCGGCGACCCGATAAAATTCGTATCCGGGGCAAGATACATTCACATAGCAAATTTCAAGTCGATAGCTCTACCCGTTTCCGAGATCTCGTCTGCGCATGCGCGAAGCGGGCGCCGCACGGGCTCGCCAATACGACAACGTCCACCGCCTAGTCAAACTACACACACGTACCAAGTTTCGTCCCGATCGATCGAGAATCGTAGATTTGTATAAATGACAGACAGACAAACAGACAAACAAACAAACATACATACAGACAGAGGTCTTCAAAATATATATGAGACTAGCAGGTTAGCCCGCCACCGGCGGCTTGTCCGAAACATGACATTTTTTAAATATTTTTTTTTTATTTTTAGCTCCACGCGTTTCCGAGATCTGGTCTGCGCATGCGCGAAGCTAGCGTCGCACGGACTCGGCGACCCGATAAAATTTGTACCCGGCGCAAGATACATTCACATAGCAAATTTCAAGTCGATAGCTCCACCCGTTTCCGAGATCTCGTCTGCGCATGCGCTGCACGGGCGTCGCACGGGCTCGGCGACCCGATAAAATTTGTACCCGGCGCAAGATACATTCACATACCAAATTTCATGTCGATAGCTCCACCCGTTTCCGATATCTCGTCTGCGCATGCGCTGCACGGGCGTCGCACGGGCTCGCTAATACGACAGCGACGACCGCCTGGTCAAACTACACTCACGTACCAAGTTTCGTCCCGATCGGTCGAGGTGTTGGTATCTGATGCAAAAGACGAAATTGTGAGTGTTGGTCAAGTCCCCGCCGTGAACCTCATCGTCGCAAAGAGCGGACAGTCAATTAACCCCGTCATGAACCTCTATCACCAACGCGACGTAAACATGTGTTGCGTTCTAAAAATAGGAAAGCACTTTCTCTCTGCATAATTCTGCAGATGCTAATAACGTTGCTCCCCGTAGGTAGCAATATCGTTGTTGTTGATATTTACGGCTTGGGGGCTATTTTATTATTTAGCAAGTTTGAGCTCAATCGGTTCGAGTCTATAAAGGACACACTCATATATATGACACTTCCCGTGGGTAGCAAGTTTGAGCTCAATCGGCATTCCCTGGAATTTCCCGTAGATTGGCAGATTCCAGTAGCTTTATAACGGTATATCTGGGGAGAAATCTGATGCTATATTCGTGATTATCTGGGATGATTTCGGTATATAAGTATATACTGTAAAAACAAAGCGCGCCATCCGTGCTCGCAGGGTTGATCAGAAACAAATGTTTTTTTAATTTAATGTATGTTCCGTATATCTCTCTGCAGATGCAAATAACGTTGAATGGCAAACAGACGCTCTTTATAGAGATGCGTCAAAAACAAACGCTCATTAAATAATCACTTGATTAACCCACGCCGTGCCTTTGCGGTGATTTGAGATTGGAGAACGGGTGCTCTGAGCTTCTCTAAACCGCGACCACGGTCGTGTCGGTGGGATTTGACACTTACATAGGAAGTTTGAGCTCAATCTTTACACGCGTTTTGGATTCTATGAAGTACATACATACATATATACGAAGTCTCAAAATATATAGTATAGACTAGCCGATGAGCCCGACGTTGTCCGGGCTATTCAAAAACCAAATTTCAAGTCGATAGCTCTACCCAGCCCGACGATTTCAAGTCGATAGCTCTACCCGTTTCCGAGATCTGGTCTGCGCATGCGCGAAACTGGCGTCGCACGGACTCGGCGACCCGATAAAATTCGTATCCGGGACAAGATACATTCACATAGCAAATTTCAAGTCGATAGCTCCACCCGTTTCCGAGATCTCGTCTGCGCATGCGCGAAGCTGGTGTCGCACGGGCTCGGCGACCCGATAAAATTCGTATCCGGGGCAAGATACATTCACATAGCAAATTTCAAGTCGATAGCTCCACCCGTTTCCGAGATCTCGTCTGCGCATGCGCGAAGCGGACGCCGCACGGGCTCGCCAATACGACAACGTTCACCGCCTGGTCAAACTACACACACGTACCAAGTTTCGTCCCGATCGGTCGAGAATCGTAGATTTGTATTAATGACAGACAGACAGACAGACAGACAAACATACAGACAGAGGTCTTCAAAATATATATGAGACTAGCCGATGAGCCCGACGTTGTCCGGACTATTCAAAAACCAATTTTCAAGTCGATAGCTCTATCCAGCCCGACGTTGTCCAGGCTATTCAAAAACCAAATTTCAAGTCGATAGCTGTACCCGTTTCCTAGATCTGGTCTGCGCATGCGCGAAGTTGGCGTCGCACGGGCTCGGCGACCCGATGAAATTCGTATCCGGGGCAAGATACATTCACATACCAAATTTAAAGTCGATAGCTCCACCCGTTTCCGAGATCTCGTCTGCGCATGCGCGAAGCTGGCGTCGCACGGGCTCGTCGACCCGATAAAATTCGTATCCGGGGCAAGATACATTCACATAGCAAATTTCAAGTCGATAGCTCTACCCGTTTCCGAGATCTCGTCTGCGCATGCGCGAAGCGGGCGCCGCACGGGCTCGCCAATACGACAACGTCCACCGCCTGGTCAAACTACACACACGTACCAAGTTTCGTCCCGATCGGTCGAGAATCGTAGATTTGTATTAATGACAGACAAACATACAGACAGACAAACAAACAAACAGAGGTCTTCAAAATATATATGAGATTGGCAGATTCCAGTAGCTTTATAACGGTATATCTGGGGAGAAATGCTATATTCGTGATTATCTGGGATGATTTCGGTATATAAGTATATACTGTAAAAACAAAGCGCGCCATCCGTGCTCGCAGGGTTGGTCAGAAACAAATGTTTTTTAAATTTAATGTATGTTCCGTATATCTCTCTGCAGATGCAAATAACGTTGAATGGCAAACAGACGCTCTTTATAGCGATGCGTAAAAAACAAACGCTCATTAAATAATCACTTGATTAACCCCCGCCGTGCCTTTGCGGTGATTTTGAGAGTGGAGAACGCGTGCTCTGAGCTTCTCCAAAACGCCGCGACGACGATTCCCGCGTGTTTTTACATTTAGATGGGAAGTTTGAACTCAATCGAGCGAACCGTTTTCGATTCTATGAAGTACATATATATATATATATATATATATATATATATATATATATACGAAGTCTCACAATATATAGTATAGACTAGCAGGTTAGCCCGCCACTGGCGGCATTCGTCCCATGACTTTGTTCGAAAAAGCAATTGCAACAGCTTCCGAGACACTTGTGCTGCATTTGCACCAAATTTCGTCGAAATCAGCAAGTTTTACCCGATTTGACCTTGAATTGACCAGTTTGAAGGTCAATGTCACGTCGGGGTCACGATTTGACCCGCCCGTGACACTTTCGGGACAAAAGTACCCATAGGTAGCAAGTTTGTGCTCAATCGGTTGATCCGTCCCGAGTTGACCATTTTGCTTCCATAGAATTTTCATGGGACGAATGCCGCCAGTGGCGTAATATTTAAATTTTAACATAGAATTTCGCATTCAAATCTATTTATGTCGATAAAACTGTTATTTTTCAAAATTTCAAGCTGAGACTTCGTGTGTCTGCGTGTAATACTTATATGTTCTTAAAATGACACAGTCCAACACGTAATTATGTTTTAGATGGAAGAAATTAAAAAATTTCGATGCTAAATTTTAACATAGGATTTGCCATTAAAATCGATTTATGTCAATAAAACTCTTATTTTTCAAAATTTTAAGCTGAGACTTGGTGTGTCTGTGTGTAATACTTACATATTGTGTATTTGATGAAAGAAATTAAATTTGTTCGATGCTAAATTTCGAGCGATAACGTTGCGTTGAATTGTAAACAAACGCTCTTTTATAGCGACGCGTCTTATACAAACGCTCATTAAATTATCACGTGATTAACCCCCGCAGTGCCGTTTTTTATGACTGAGAGTGGAAAATGAGTGCTCAGAGCTTCTCCAAACGCCGCGACGACGATTCCCGTGGGTTTTTACCCTTAGATGGGAAGTTTGAGCTCAATCGAGCCAGCCGTTTTCGATTCTATAGAGGACAAATATATACACACACATATATAAATATACGTAGTTTTCAAAATATATAGGAGATATGTCACTATATACCTACATATTTTTCACATACACAAACAAATTAATTCGAATATTCACGAACAACAACAAACATTAAAAAAAAAAATTAAAATACGAAAATCCCATAATAGATCCACGAGTCGTATCATCGTATCAATTTCGTTTATAATGAGTAATAATTTTGACAAAGTCTCTCGCTGAATACGTTCGCTATACAATGGCCTTGGTATATTAGCAACGATGAGTTGAACGGTTCAAAGCACTCGGAGTACTGTTCCATGATAGTGCGTTCCTGCACGGGACAATACCAATAATGCGAGCTAAAACACCTCTTATTTAATACACCCTCTCCAATTCCCTTGAGTCATCAATGTACCCATGAAGAGATTGTACCAACAAAGACAGGGGTGGTAATTTGTATGGCAATTGTCAGCGCATCCGCACACAATCATACTTAAAGGTTAGATGCTAGTGTACGGCAAATTACAAACTACAATATATTTACTGTCGTGCGAATTGGCGCTGTCGCCTTCCAGAAAGAAACAACCTTGTAGCCCAGAATGGACACATACTGTGTTTTTTTCGATAAAGGTCAACAGGCGAGATAAATACGATCGACTGACTGCCATTAAGATGAACTAACTTGTAACCCGCGATCCCCTGGTAGTTATTCGCTACAATGTAATGTGCTGAAACGAAATCATGCCAGGAGATCAATTGCTCCAGCTTGACTTGAAATTTATTTGATATCTATAATATACAAAAGGGGTTTATAGGGCATTTATTTTGCAACTTATTAAGCCCTTACTTATTAAGCCATTCCTTATCATTTTTGCCTTCATATTATAGATGCTGGTCAACGAATGTAGGCATCAATACAATATAACAGTTCATCTTTGCTCAACTAATGAAACATATTGTAGTTTTCCTTTTCCAATAAATTTAGTTGTGATCATAAACTTGTGAGCATAAAATATATTCATCTATACATAAATATTCATCTATATAAATATTTTATTCCATAAATTGTTCTTATAATTCCGGCAGATATGGGATTATGGATGGATCCTTGGTTGATTCAAGGGGTGGGTTTCAGCAATGCGACTCATTTGCAGTTTTCAAACGGCCATGCCCGCTGCATCCCGAACAAATTTAAGTTGTTTAAATTGGACATACATGTAGATTAATTGGTTGGTTCTTGAATTTGCATGGGGTTATCCTACAAGGACAATGCCATAATTTTGCCATAGCGACTCATTTCACAACATGGATGACAGCGACCATAATAAACGTTAATAGAATAATCCAAAATGCTCTCTATATGGAGCACTGGGAGGGGTGGGGTCATCAACTTTTTTTTAAATATTCGGCTAAACTGCATTGGGCGTGAACAAACGTGCGTAGCTGCCAATAATTTCACCAGCAATGGCCTTACCACATCATTCATGCACTGGGGTATTCATGGCCTTCCTATTTGCAATTCAGGTTAGTAATAAGATAACACCATGTTCACATCGTGATGTCCGTTCAACGCGCAGTTTGCATGTACTGTGTGCATATATAAATGGCACAAATTGCGAACGAGGTATTCATTATGTCCAAAATGTCATTATTTGAGATCACACCCGTAGTAGAGTCTGTTCAGGTGGACAACGAAACAACATGTGAGATATGCGGATTTAAAACTAAATACAAGTATAACCTAAAGGTACACAAATCAAGACGTCATGGAACCATGTCGCCAAGTGTGCTACAGCAACCACATGGGACAATAGGTCAGAATTTGTAAATGATGGAATAATAATCGGCAGATTCTAAGTGGAATCAATTAATATTTTTATAATCGAAAAAAGGAGATAACTCCATCAAAAATCAGTAGATCTGAACCACATTCAAAGATGACTTGAACAATGTGATGGATATTCCTGATGCCAGGTTTAGATGGGATTAGTTGATATTAACTGGAATTATCCGGACAACACCAAAATAGCAATGTACAGGTCTGAACAGGACTATAGCCATAATAAAAAAAACATCTGCCCGGAACGATATTGGAACTCGACCTCAATAATGTAATGTTTATAACTCATGCCAAGTTTTTTTCCGATCGGATATTATTCACCGGAGTTATTATCCGGACAACATGAAAATAGCAATTTCTAAGGGAAAAAAAGTGTCATAAATAAGAGAAAAAGATCATCGGAGTAGAACCATAATTGAAATTGACCTCAATAATGTATTTGTCATTCCTCATACGAAGTTTGGTTTCGATCGGAAAATTTGAACTGGAGTTAACAGCCTGACAAGAAATTGCACTGACACACGAACGGACGCGCGAACGAACGGACGCTGATTACAATAGAGCTCCGAAATTATCAGGGGGGGGGGGCAATAAATAAACTTGAAAGTGAGGTTTTATCACAAATAAATATGTTTTGCATTTTCGCTTTCTCTCCTTATACAGGCAATTTACAATTTTAAAATGAAAATCTGCTTGCTCCTTTTATCGAGCTACATGTATAATGCAGATGTTACAATGATGACATTTATAATGGCACCAAGACATAATTCACATATTTCGCAGCACATTTTATTTTATATTTAGAAAATTATTGTTGTCGTGCAGTTACTAACCAGTGCTGGTGTGTGAAGTCAAACTTGGTGTAAACTAAGATTGACTTCGAACATTAGTAAATGGGAAGTCTATAATCATTAATGCTCATTTCAATGTTTGGCGTTTCGGGCAAATATGTATCATAGCCATCGCCAAATATTATAATTTGTGCTGAATCGCACAGAGTACCTTCAAATGTATCATACCAAATAGAGTTCTGATATATAGCCCCATCTGCTGTGATTTTAAAGCTAAAAAGTAAGTCACCATTGAATTAGCATACACGTGCTGTTCCAATGAGTTGGAAAGCAACAAAATGACACAATCGTCACCATAATGATATGTGTAATGATATGACTCCCATTTTTACCCAATTATTTGCCTACAATTGACAGATATTATTTTGGGCTTGCAATATGCCGTACAATAAGAAAACATGCGATGTACATTTTGCACGACACCGCTCTTGCAATTCGCCGTACACCAAATAATTATGTCGTTCGCCAATAATTTTAACAAACAGCGGAAAAACTCATGTTTGGTGATTTGTAAGTCATTGTGGACATTTATTACGTCTTGTGTATAGCAATATGTAATCACCGGACGTTTTAGATATAAGAAAATCGGTGTTTATCAGACCAAGTTGCACACGATCCATATAATTTAACCAAATAATCGTGATTTCTGAGGACGAACTTTATATCCAGAATGTATAGATAGTATATCTTAGAAGTATATTGTACTCTACTATTATTCAGAGGATTTTATCTTCATGAAGTGTCCTGGTTTTTAACAATCACGAATATCCTGACACGTTTTTACTGCAAATAAACACATTTAGACACCACTTCTAAATAAATTACGGTACGTGAAAATTTCATCACTAATATGTGGCTCCCGACGATCAGATAGAAGCATTTGTCAGTGCTCTATCACGGAACAATTGCATTTTAATCAACGCCGAGCGACGATTTCTTCCACAAAATATCCCAGAAAACTTAAATTTTCACAATCATCTCAGTCGCCGAAACCATTATACCAATCGAAAGGCCTGTCGTCCTGCCACAAATGCATACATTGAGTACTGTCATGCAAAAGCTCAGTATTTCAAATTCCCTGTATCTATACAGTTACCAGCTTCAAAATTACTGTCCGGTTAGTCCTGTTTATAGTCCAAACCCGGCGGACAGTTATTGTTGTTCACCCCCAGATTCGAACTGGGTTATTTGGTTGGCTGCCTTTCGTCAACATTGACACAATTGGCCTACATTTTCTCTGTTGTAAAGCTTATACTGTTTTAGTTTTGTTACTGAACACATTTTGCTATTTTTTTCTGACAACATTCCTTCACATTGCACGTAAGTTCATTGATCAAAGTATTTATAAGGAAATAACTTCAGTACTATATGACCTATATACAGAATGCTACGATGTCACCCTGACCAGGGATGTAGCGACCAGGTTGTTGGGGTGGGATCGGAATATATTTTTCAATAGATTGATATTTCAATCCGTATTTAGTGTGAAATTTGAAGTGTTTAGAACAAACTTCGAATAATTTTGTATGTTTAGTCAATTTTTTGATTCAAAAGGTAACCAGTTGGAAATTTCGACCACAGGAGTAGTCACTGGGGGGAAACTGTTTCACAAGAATCGATTCTATCGCCTATCGGGTTCCGTCTCTATCGAATTAAGTCCCGTCTCTTTCGCGACTTGAAACAAATGTTTTCAAAGTTTTGACCGCCATTTATACACTAAATGTTAAAACAGAACGTATTTTACAAAATCTATCGCTAGATTGTGTCTTTGTGCGTAATTATTGGTGATAATAATGCGAAGTCGGCTATTTTTTGCACACTTAGAAGCGTAATGTGTTTGTGTGCATTTCCTTTGTAAATTAAGCAGCAATTTGATGCTCCTTTTATCGGCCTTTTTACCTTTTAATTAGACTGAAATATGTCTTCTTGTATGATCGAACACCAGGACACGATTACAACACAGCTCTCGATGGCTCCTCACAATAAAAGACCCTCAAATTAATCCATCAAAAGAAGCAACGCAATGTTCCGATTCTAATGTGATTTTTATGTTCACGATCGGTTCTTTCGCCCCCCAATTTAATGCAATATTATATTCGACCAGATAGTTCATTTGTGTTTCTAGTTGCCATATTACCATATATGGTTCAAACTATAGTCACGGCAACACCAATATGAGGTTTTCAGTAGTCTCAAAGCATCATAGGTTGGATATTAAAGATTATCGGTCGATCATCTTTAATATCTGACCTATGATCGTTTGGGACCACTAAAACTCATCTATTGATTTACTGTGGCTAAATTTTAAACCATATATGACCATGTATTGTCATTGGGCAACTATAGATGTACAATCAAATAATCTGATCGAATATGAATGTACTGTAAACAGGAACGAAAGAACCGATCGTGAACATAAACATCACAATAGAATCGGAACCTTTTGTTGCTTTTTGAGGCACTAATTTGAAGGACTTGTACGGCGAGGAACCATCGGGAGGTATTGTGTTATAATTATCTAATGTTCAACCATAAAATTTGACAAGTTTCAGTCCAATTTAAAGTTGGCAAGGCCGATAATCTGAGCATCAAAGTGCTGCTTAATTTTCATGGGAAATGCACCCAAATGCACTACGTCTCTAACTGTGCACAACATGCAGCCGATTTTGCATTACTGTCACCAATAAACACGTATAAAGACATAATCTGTCGATTGTTATTGGAGAATACATTCTGTTTTGACATTCAGTCTACAAACAACGGTCAAAACTTTGAAAATATGTTTTAGAAATCGCGAAAGAGTCGGAACTTAATTCGATAGAGACGGAACCGGAAGGGCGATAGAATCGATTCTGGTGAAACAGTTTCCCCCCAGTGGTAGTTAGGTTGGAACTTTCCAACAGTTGTAAAGTTAGAGGTAGCAGTTGAAAATTACCGACCAGTGGGGGTGCGAATGGAATTTATCGTACTGTTGAAGCTGGTCAAACATAGACCACCTAGCTTCGTCTCTGTCATCCATGCTGAAACATATTCTGACAATGATATAAAATGGAAACGATAACATATTTGGGATTGGCATATTGACTATACGGCATCGCTCTCTTTAGGCAGGAAACTCTCATTGAATACATGGAAACCATATCCAAACAAAGACCTTATTATCTTGAGCTAGGGATGTATGTGTCTACACTCTACATGCGGATCGGGGTATCAAACTTGGCAGGTCTTATTTACGAACCTATTCTGTAGGCTAAAATTAGCATAAACTGTTGACAAAATTTATGTCAGTCTAATTCCTCACTGTTTTTGGAAAATTCGATATTCCTATATCTACATTAATTAATATGATTAATTTGAATCAATACATGGAAAATTCGACTTTCAGTCAATCAAAGAGCTTTTCCTCGTTGGGGTTCACATTAAAAGTGTATGTCATATTAGTTTATTATGCATAATTTTGTTGTGATGCCCTTGTAATATGTTATGCCCTTCCGAATAACAAACCATCATAATAAAGAACTTTCATAATAAAAACACGAATGCATAATCAATATCAGAAATCGGTAATTGTATATCATTTATAACTCGTTTTTGATTTCTCACTGAACATTTGATTGCGGTGCATAAAACAGCAAATAGAATATCAAATGTTTTCAATTTATTCGTAAAGAAATGGGCATATTGAAATACAAAATCGCTCACATACCACATTGTAACAAATCATAAATGTTGTCTCTCGTCCCACTATTTTCATGTCAGGCGTTGTGGTGACAGGACGAACAAATTTTCGACTAAACGATTATATAAGTTGTATACCCCTAGTGGGCAACGCACGTAAAAAGTTTTCAGGTACCATAGGAACGAAATAACCATTTATTAATATCCAATCAGTTAATGTGGAAATTCTATAGTTATAATAGACTGCAAAACCTGTTTCATATGGATCAATATAATATACCTTACCACCGTTTCGAAAGGAAAATCTTTAGTTTGTCTGTGCGCCCGTCTGTCTGTTAAAGGGTTACTCCGGTCTAGCTTTTTTTTTATCGTTATCGATCGCCGCTAATCCTGAGCACGGTGCCGAAAATATTTTTGTGATAGGCCGCGCGTAACTGAAGTTATGCCGATTTAATGTTCCATCATGGATTATTCAGTCTGAATAGTTAATGTACCATCATGTGACGTCACACGAGGGACTACTAGCGACACGCAGTGTCAAACTTGAAAGGCTGACGCAATTGGCTTTTATCTACCGGCGCGCACCGATCGTTTATACAGAAACGGCTGGACTATCGAAGCTGAAAATTGAATATAGAGGTAATTTGTCACGAAAAATCTTATTAGATAGGCCCCGTTGACATCAGATGTCTTAAAAGGTCACTAATTATTGATTAAATAAAATAATTAATTATATAACCAAAATGGTTGCAATCTGGTCGATGAAAATTGAAACATGGGGGTAAATAGACTCAACGAGTGTCAAGAGTTAGATGCCGTTGACGTCAAACGGCTTAAAGGCGCAAATATGAGCAATAAACAGCGTTCACTATCAGTCCAGAAATATGGCGGGAAATTGGTGCCAAAACCATTGTGTGATAGGAAGAGTATGAGTCAGAGGTTACATCGTGTTTATACATGCTAGGTCCCTTTGACAAAAACGCTCTTTATGAGCATATAATTTATTAGCCCCCCCCCCTTTAAGTTATATGCGGTCAAGATATGGTGACCCATCCGTACCAATTTGCTACATATCTTCTGAAGTCAACGGCATCTAACTCTTGATGGGCCAATTTACCCCCATTTTTTTCAATTTTCACCGACCAGACTAGATTGCAACCATTTTGGTTATATAATTAATTATTGTATTTAATTAATAATTAGTGCCTTTTAAGACATCTGATATCAACGGGACCTATCTAATGAGATTTTGTCAGGGTCAATTTACCTCTATATACAAATTTTCAGCTCCGATGGTCAAGCCGTTTTTGTATAAACGATCAGTTATTGATTACCGCCGGTAGATAAAAGCCAATTGCGTCAGCCTTTCAAATTTGACACTGGGTGTCGCTAGTAGTCCCTCATGTGAAGTCACAGGAGGGAACATTAACTACTCAGACTGAATAACCTATGTGGAACATTAAACCTTTAGTTACAAAAGTTCATTTGGATGTTATAGATTTCCAATTTTCTGAAAAAGCCACCAGCCAGTGTCAAAATAGCCAAAGGCGTGTCGTCAGAAGTATATAAGCACCTGGAATTACAAAATAATGTGTATTTTATTGCACTGGAACTTACGCCAATATAAAAATGACTATGTATAGTTATAAATCCCACATCCCTGTTTTAGTCACCTCCTCATTTTTTTTCTTTGGATAATTTTTATGTAAACTTTTTCTCATACCTTAACCGTCAAATTACGTTTCAATGACCCATTAATCAGTCTAGTATGATCAAATTGGACAATGTAAACCATTTTATTATATAAGACTAGCAGGTTAGCCCGCCACTGGCGGCAATCGTCAGAAACATGACAATTTTTTATATTTTTTTTATTAATTTTTTTAATACATTTTTAAAATTAGTTTTTTAATTTAATTATTTTTTTCAATGAGTTAATTGTGCCTTTTTAATTTTTTAATTAAATTTTTTGTTTTTAAATTTTACCCGATTAGGTCAAGGTCAGGTCGGGGTCACAATTTAACCCGTCCATGATACTTCCCGTACGTAGCAAGTTTGAGCTCAATCGGTTCGAGTCTATAAAGGACACACACATATATATCATTTGTGGGTACCCGTTTCAAGGTGAAGATCACCTCGGGCGGAAAAACTGAGCCGATGAAAATATCCCCCGATCATAGGAAGCCCTAAGTACGTAAGAATCCCACAGAAGCGAGTTCCAGATAACGTAAACAAAACCGTATGCGAAAGCCGAAGGGAATAAAGAGCGTTAACCGGTTAACGAACCCAAATATGGAAGATCTTTATCAACGACACTGCGGATACGAACGCTCTTTAACTATCAACGCGATTAATCCAAAAATACCGTTTTTTGTGACTGAGAGTGGAGAACGGGTGTTCTGAGCTTCTCCAAAACGCCGCGACGACCATTCCCGTGGGTTTTAACCTTAGATGGGAAGTTTGAGCCCAATCTGTGCAGCCGTTTTCGATTCTATAAAGGACAAATATATATACACATATAGGGAAGTTTCAAAATATATAGGAGATATAGCCGATGAGCCCGACGTTGTCCGGGCTATTCAAAATCCAAATTTCAAGTCGATAGCTCTACCCAGCCCGACGTTGTCCGGGCTATTCAAAAACCAAATTTCAAGTCGATAGCTCTACCCGTTTCCGAGATCTGGTCTGCGCATGCGCGAAGCTGCGTCGCACGGGCTCGGCGACCCGATAAAATTCGTATCCGGGGCAAGATACATTAACATACCAAATTTCAAGTCGATAGCTCCACCCGTTTCCGAGATCTCGTCTGCGCATGCGCAAAGCGGGCGCCGCACGGGCTCGCGAATACGACAACGTCCACCGCCTGGTCAAACTACACACACGTACCAAGTTTCGTCCCGATCGGTCGAGAATCGTATATTTGTATCAATGACAAACAAACATACAGACAAACAGACAGAGGTCTTCAAAATATATCCGGGGCAAGATACATTCACATAGCAAATTTCAAGTCGGGCTATTCAAAAACCAAATTTCAAGTCGATAGCTCCACCCGTTTCCGAGATCTGGTCTGCGCATGCGCGAAGCTTGCGTCGCACGGGCTCGGCGATCCGATAAAAATCGTATCCGGCGCAAGATACATTCACATAGCAAATTTCAAGTCGATAGCTCCACCCGTTTCCGCGGAGGGTGGGGGGGGGGGGAGAACTGCGACGTGAGGATCGGTGGCATTCCGATAAAGAGACGGTGGAAATCCGATAAACGAGACGGTTCGCTTTCGGCGACAAACGAGATTTTCTTCGTGTTTGGGCATTCAAATGGAATTGCCGTGACAAATCAGGTTTCATATCATCATATCGTTATTTTAGTTACTAATATCCATCAAAATCTAGACGCTACAGTGCTTAAAACCAATAGAATCGCCATTTAAAAGTCACGCGACGGTTCGTTTTCCGATAAAAACGAACCGTCGCGTGTCTTTTATCGGAAAACGAACCGTCGCGTGACTTTTAAATGGCTATTCTCTTGGTTTTAGTCACTGTATCGTCTATATTTTGATGGATATTAGTAACTTAAATAACGATATGATTATATGAAACCTGATTTGTCACGGCAATTCCGTTTGAATGACCAAACACGAAGAAAATCTCGCTTGTCGCCGAAAGCGAACCGTCTCGTTTATCGGATTTCCACCGTCTCTTTATCGGAATTCCACCGTCTCTTTATCGGAATGCCACCGATCCTCACGTCGCAGTGCTCCCCCCGTGATGTATGGCCCGTATATCTCTCTGCAGATGCTATTAACGTTGAATGGTAAACAAACGCTCGTTATAGCGATGCGTCAAAAACAAACGCTCATTAAATTATCACTTGATTAACCACCGCAGTGCCGTTTTTTTTGTGACTGAGAGTGGAGAATGGGTGCTCTGGGCTTCTCCAAAATGCGACGTCGACGATTCCCGTGTGATTTTACCTTTGGATAGGAAGTTTGGTCTCGATCGGTCGACCCGTTTTCGATTCTATAAAGGACATACAGACAGAGGTCTTCAAAATATATAATAGACTAGCCGATGAGCCCGACGTTGTCCGGGCTATTAAAAAACCAAATTTCAAGTCGATAGCTCCACCCGTTTTCGAGATCTGGTCTGCGCATGCGCGAAGCTGGCGTCGCACGGGCTCGGCGACCCGATACAATTCGTATCCGGGGCAAGATACATTCACATACCAAATTTCAAGTCGATAGCTCCACCCGTTTCCGAGATCTCGTCTGCGCATGCGCGAAGCTGGCGTCGCACGGGCTCGGCGACCCGATAAAATTCGTATCCGGGGCAAGATACATTCACATAGCAAATTTCAAGTCGATAGCTCCACCCGTTTCCGAGATCTCGTCTGCGCATGCGCGAAGCGGGCGCCGCATGGGCTCGCCAATACGACAACGTCCACCGCCTGGTCAAACTACACACACGCACCAAGTTTCGTCCCGATCGGTCGAGAATCGTAGATTTGTATTAATGACAAACATACAGACAAACATACAGACAAACATACAAACATACAGACAGAGGTCTTCAAAATATATACGAGATTAGCCGATGAGCCCGACGTTGTCCGGGCTATTCAAAAACCAAATTTCAAGTCGATAGCTCCACCCGTTTCCAAGATCTGGTCTGCGCATGCGCGAAGCTGGTGTCGCACGGGCTCGGCGACCCGATAAAATTCGTATTCGGGGCAAGATACATTCACATACCAAATTTCAAGTCGATAGCTCCACCCGTTTCCGAGATCTGGTCTGCGAATGCGCGAAGCTGGCCTCGCACGGGCTCGGTGACCCGATACAATTCGTATCCGGGGCAAGATATATTCACATAGCAAATTTCAAGTCGATAGCTCCACCAGTTTCCGAGATCTCGTCTGCGCATGCGCGAAGCTGGCGTCACACGGGCTCGGCGACCCGATAAAATTCGCATCCGGGGCAAGATACATTCACATAGCAAATTTCAAGTCGATAGCTCCACCCGTTTCCGAGATCTCGTATGCGCATGCGCGAAGCGGGCGCCGCACGGGCTCGCCAATACGACAACTTCCACCGCCTGGTCAAACTACACACACACGTGTACCAAGTTTCGTCCCGATCGGTCGAGAATCGTAGATTTGTATCAATGACAAACAAACATACAGACAAACAGACAGACAGAGGTCTTCAAAATATATATGAGATAGGACACTGCTTCAGTATATAGAACTGACCATAGCAATTTATTAGAATGACTCAAATATCAAAATTAAAATTCGCCCGCCCCATGCATGTTTCTTAAAACTTTGGATGTTAATCTAGCAGTTTATTTATATTGGTCTTCGGAAAGTGACAACAGGAGCCATACTTTGAAATAATACACAAAAGGTATGTTTATCGGACTTCAGGATTGGATTTCAGTTTCAGTGTCACGTATATAAGAAACCACTTAAAGATCATGTTGTCGTCGGAGTAATATAAGGATCCTGGACACCATAACCGTCATATATAGCCACGCAAACATAAAATTAAGGGCACGTTATCGGCGAAAAAGTGGCTTTTCGACAATCAGGGAAGACTCCAATCGAATCAAGACTAAGCGGAAAAATATTTTGCGACTAACGATTCAATTTTTGGGGACTAACCGGACAGTAATTTCGAAGCGGGTACCTGTATAGAAATTGGAAATTTCGAAAACTGAGACACGCCACGAAAATAATCTATATATGCGTTTGTGTGAGGAGGACAGGATTTTCGATCGGTTCAATAGTTCTGGCGAAAAGTGGCAGAGATGACTGTGTAAACTTACATTTTCTGGGATATTGCGTGAAAGAAATCATCGCGCGGCGATCATCGAACTGCATTTTTTAACTGACAACTGCTTTCTAACTGATCGTCGGGAGACAAATATGAGTGACGAGATATTCACTCACCTTAAACTTTTTAGAAGTGCATGGTGTTTAGATGTGTTTATTTGCAGCAAAATGGGTGTCATAAAGTGTCTGCAAACTTTGACAAAAAAAATTCATCGCCTCGGACTTCGTTACTTCCGGTTTTCGTTTGTGTCCGTTGATCCACTGTGCGTATGTATGCTAGGTACTGTTGATCTCGCTCTTCCAGACAAACTGATTACGCGACGACCTGATTGTGGTATTGCCCCACGAAGGGCGCTCCCGCAAAGTTTGTTTACATTTTGACATTACAATGAAGTCGAATATAGTACATCTATAAGTGCCATCATACATGTACGAATCTCATAGCAATGCCATGCACTGTAACATCGTTACAAGTTACGAGTAATTGTAACTGAACCTCTTTAATCGACCAAAGAGCATGGGTAAGAAATCCGAGATACATGCATTACGAACGTGACTATAAAGTAAATATATATTACAGGGAATGTGCCTGCCGATGCAGCTCTCAATGGGGATGCCTTACAGCGGTACATGATGATGAATTCCATGAACTCGATGTTCGGAGGAGCTGGTGCTAGCTGGTTCAGGAAGAAAAAATAAACTTGCACAATAGCCCAAATGTGTTGAACGAGAAAATCGAACTAATTTTTCGTGGCGATCAGCTGCGAGTTACTTATGCCAAGTTCTCCAATAGTAGAAGAGTGCAATTGTATATGTTTAGCTGTCATAGTCCTACATGAGCTTCGTTAAAGTGACATATACTATTAAAATTAAACCATTTAATTGCTGTAGTGGCAAGTCACGTTTGTGCATACATGTCCAAGTGTAGATAAATGCGTAAACTACTTTAATAGATATGGATTGGATTTTCTAATAATTTTAATTTTTGGAATGATAGAAATGTATTAACCCTTCAGGAGATATGGGTTCTCCCATTCAGTTTCCACTTTCAAATTTCCACAAATCCGTGAGGCTTTTAGCCTTTATATTACCATATCAGGGAGAACACCAACAGTGTTACCCGACTTATCTTTCAACAATGATAGTTATATCACTCCAATAAGTATTCTAAGGCACACATGGTCAATATATAAGTATTTGTTGCATTTTTCGACATATTTTGATCACAGCGTGCAACAACTTTTAAATTGGGGCGTGAAGGTTATACATCGCTCTGACAAGATGAGCACATATCAATCATTTCGTTATTCAATGAATTAGCCAAATAAATTATAAAGGTATACACTGGAATGGTCTACTATTTATCTGGAGGGGTGTTCAGAAGATATAAGCAGACATCAGTGCAAGCACGGAATGATTTAATATAAGTGCAGAAGGATTTATATTCTTTGGTGGGAAATGTCCAGATAAAGTTATTATATATATGTCCAGATATGAAGTTATTATTGGAATAATCGCAAGGGAACTACTCATTAATGAATGTTTAGTAAATAAAGGGTCGATATCATTGATTTTAGGAATACCATCATCCGTGCATGCATGATCATGAATCACGTGATCTCAAGTTGAAATGAAAATGGCGGATTTTTAAAAATACAAAGACAAGTTTGTTTATAAATGCCATGGCACAGTAATTGAACTGCTAAAACATTTTACCATTCCCATTTGTTCCTAAATTCTCGATATTTTTTTCTTCCGTTCACAACAAAGTTTCCAACTAATTGTTACACATTATTTCGACATAAATTGCGGCATACAATATCTGTCCAATAGGCATTGCCTCATTTGTTACCTATGGTATTTAAAATCCGTTATTTTCACACTGGGCGAATGACACCATCAGAAACCCGAACGTGTCTACAAAAAACTACAAGCAGCCCAGAAAAACGCACTAAAACCCACTGGCGTTTTATTCCTTTGTCCTGACACGGCTCTTATCTGGCAGAATGCTTTAGCTGTTTGATCACGTGGGTGTTATTTTAACGCCCACGTCCAACCGTGGGCATTCTTTTAAGAATACGCAAGGGATTATTTGATGCTACTCCCATCGCGAGTCGAGAATATAGAATAAAACTATACATAAAACTATACATATACATGTCGTAATAGGGACTCGGGCGTTGATATAAGGGTGGGGGTAATTAATAATTTTATTCTCGCGTATTATTTACCAGACAACAATGAGAAAGAATCAGTAAACCCATGTATGCAAGCTTCTTGTGTGCTTTCGACTTCTGAATGAGACAGTTTGACCAGGTTTCGTGTTCTTCGACGCCAGAATATTCGAAAAATCACATTTAATAAAGATCGTTTTATTTCATTACCAGCCAACGATGAACATTGAAGAGCATTTTCAAAAATAGGCTATTTATGCTCAATATGATCACATTATTTTGGATAATTTGTGTGGTGCTCTATTGGTGATGCATATGTATAACGACCGTCGTCGCTTGCCATTATTTGTCATGTTTTATTTGCTTGCTAAATGTCTTATGGAATGTTAACTTATTTGATATAGAATTGGATGGGGTATATCTTTAAATCAAGAAAGAAAAACATATGTAGCTCATACTAGCCGAATCCACAGCACAACTGCAAACTTCGGAGGAAACGTCCCTCAACTGGCGAGTCCGGGTTCGAATTAAATAAAAAATTGAAACGTGTTACTTTTCGCCGTGGACAACAATAAGGGCACGTACACATGGCGGGCAAGACAATATCAGGTATGCCCCATGTGACTTACTTGACCAATCAAATAAATAACACCGGAAAATATCCGACGAAGGCACCGCGCTGATATTTTATCGCCAGTTGGTGATATGTGTTCACCTTGATTGGTTGCCATCGGTATCCGTTAACTAATCTCTATAAGGGACACGCTGGTAACCGTTCATGCACGCACTCGAGTTATGTGATCCATCAATATTATCGCCTGTTTCAACAATTGACATCGTAATTCCATTTTGGATTGTTTGACATAATTGCTGAGCTATTATAATTATATGGATATGTGTGGGACATATATCTTTTGAGGGTTTCGGCTGACGGAGGATGTCCATGGATTTCCAACTTGAATCGGACCAAAGACCCATGCAAGATCACATAATTGAATTTGCACACCTCCCATCGTCTTTGAATTTCCCATATGGTACCTCACATACCTTGAATTTTGACTGGACACCGGGGAGGGAGGGGCCTAGAAGAAATTCCAAACAGAAATTTGACCAAAGTAGCAAAAATGCAAATGTTGGTCTAAAACCACTAATTCCACATACATTAATGGTTGAAAAATCAGACTACAAGAACAATTTCAAACCATTGTTGGTGTGAAATTTCCAACTAACATTATTTCCAAGTTGGCGGGGGTCTCATGTCCCCACATGCACCCATGTAAGTTCGGTAACGTAATGTGCACCACAGCCCCATGCACCAAACAACAATCTCCTGAAAACTTCATATGGGGTCTCAATGGGGGTGGGGTCATCCGATTTGCCACACAACCATAATAACATTTGTCACCCCACATATACACCACTATGAAATTATAACATTTCCAAATTTCCAAATAACGTGACAACTTTCTCATTATGCAGAAGGTCTTTATGCATGAGATCAGCAACGTTGCTAATCCCACCGACATCGGTAATACATGTCAACAGTTGGAAATTTGAAAAAGCTCTGAATTGCCAAAATAGACTATATGTTATTTACCGGACGCAATTCGGGAGATTCCCACTTCGCCGATGGCGTGGATTTCGGGTCAGGTGTGACTAATCCTTTCTCCAAAGAGATGCCGCTAATTATGTGTTGAGGTGGTGTAGCTGGGGTAGTTTAGGGTTTTTTGGGCTGATTTGTGTTTTCGGTGGATTCAGAGAAGACAATTTAGATACTTTGAATTGAACATTTTGATTTATTTTAAGAGTTAAGATAATATATAGTTAACAAAACGAATAACATACATTCTAAAGAGTAACTTGGACAAATTATATTACAATCAACGCCGTCTAAACCGCCGCGTTCTCACGGGCGTAATATTTGCAGCAAGAAAATATCAGTGTGCAATTTTACCTGATATTTTCTTGCAGCTTCATGTGTACGCGCCCTAATATCCATTTGACAATCATACTTGTTATCCTTCATCCCATTTTCCTCTCTTATGATTGGCTGAGAGTGTGTCACATCGCGGGCCGTAAATCACCATATTACCCTCGAGGGTAACATTGTCTCAGTCATTGACCGCTGAGCTGTTACCAGTAAACACATAACTATTAATTTTCGACTGATGAGTAGATGGGACCAACTGAAGCATATATTAGATAATGACCTTACACAACATTGTGCGAAAGTTTGCAACATAGTCAGGAGGTTTTTCGAGTGCAGATTGAACAATACATAAATATTATTATATAATGTATATTAAGTTACTTGACTGAGTGATGTTATTATTATACAGTTTATATATGTTCATGTACCATATTAATATTATATATATGTATGGCAACCTGTCCCAACCCAGGGACGTATTTTGCTTAATAAATTCTATTCTATTCTATTCATAACTACGAAGAACTCAACGTGCAGAGATTCTCTGACAGCTCTCTAATAATTTCGAAAAACATTTATAAACCCCACTGTTTCATAACAACAGCGAACTGTGGTGTTTGCTAATTTGCATAATTGTGTGTTTTTTTTTATTTGCAATTAAAGCACGCTATGTATAAATGGTGTTATCACAGACACAAATCCGTTATAAGGTGTAATGTTCCTATTGGACCTTTTTATATCAATAATACAGACCGTGGGACAAATAGATAAACCTTATTATGCAGTTGGTATGTGCTGCAGACAATTGCACATACGATGTACATACGTTACAACTACGTGTATGTACTAGATCAAATATCCACTCTTTGCTGTTTATCAATTGACTATTTCTTTTCTTCAATACATTCCTCAGACTTAAGAGAATACCCGTATGTTGCGTAACGATCTGTGACATATGTCAATTTCTTTTTGCACTACTACAACAACGTGTTAGTTTCACATTTTAGCATTCTGGAAATTAACGCGTCTGTCGGCGTCTTCACGCTCATTTGAAACGAAATCGAACATTTCGCTGCATGGCCACTCAACTTCGAAATTGCTTTACTCCTCTTTCCGTGAACCGATTTCCACCATGCAACCAGCAAACTGACCGGAGAATAGCTGCGCAAACGACGGGTCTGTTAATTGATCCAGATTATGAATGTTTTATTTTCCAAATAGCGATGATTCCAACATAAAATTAACTTTTCGAACTGGATTAAAGAAAATATGCGCGCATTTATGCCTGCTATTAAGGAGGTTCGTGTGTACTCCTTTGTCAGATAACAAAACAGTTATCACCCCTGTTTTCGTGAGACACGGGGATTTGTCGCCGCTCTCGACCTGGAATGTCACCATCGGGCCTGGTGGCCCTCGGGTGACATTCCAGGTCTCGAGCGGGCGACAAATCCCCGTGCCTCACTCAATCGCGGGCGATAACTGTATATTATTTGTCAGAAAAATCAATACACGTTTTGCAACCGAAAAGATGTCGGTCAACGTATATGTATATAGAAGATCTACAACGAGTCCCCAGTTTATAGCGGAATTTACAAAACGAGTCTAGTATATTAGGTATGGACCGAGCCTTTGGCGAGGTCCGGACCTAATTTACTGGACGAGTTTTGTTAATTCCGCTATAAACTGGGGACGAGTTGTAGATTCTATTTATTACATGATCCAAAACCTTGACAAAACATACTTAAATCAACAAACAGGCCGCGAAACTAACATCGGCTTCTGTAAGGCATGGGATGACGTTTCACTTAACTCTGCGTTGTTTGTCCCCGTAAATAAATAGTCCCAGATAAATAAAGACTCTTTGGTGTGTTTAATAGCGTATATTTAATGACACAACTTATCAAACTCTTCATTCCTTATAGTTTGTTGAAAACAAATATTGGAAGACATAGATTTTGAGACGTAGCGTACGGAATGTAAAAAGACAACAAACCGGAAGTCAACGGTCACCTGGCACTATTTCTTTTATTAACCCTTTACCCAACAGAACGGCCCTGTGCCAATGCATTCTCTTATATATGCGAGTCGACCATAGGTCGCCTCGCATATATAAGAGAATGCATTGGCTTAACACATTAAAAATTATAAAATTGTTAAAGAATGTAAGAAAAAATGGTAAAAAGTGTTTTTTTAGGCCAATGCATTCTCTTATATATGCGAGGCGACCTATGGTCGACTCGCATATATAAGAGAATGCATTGGCACAGGGCATAACTGTAACTATCACAATGTGGTCAAGGAGCCGGTTCCAATGATATCCATATGTGTATGGTTCTATTGAGACAGACCGAAGATATTTTAGGCTGTTGAAGCTTTATTTGGCCGGTTTTGGCTGTTTTGTTGGGTAAAGGGTTAAACGAACGTCTAATGTCACAATTTATAGAATGGGTTTAGAAAGCGCCGAAAGCGACAAAAAGTGCGCCATTAGTAACGCGCCGAAAGCGCCGAAAGCGACAAAATATGCGCCGTTACGGCGCACTATTTGTCGCTTTCGGCGCACTTTTTGTCGCTTTCGGCGCGCGCCGAAAGCGCCATTAGGCATACTATTAGGTCCACTCCCTAATGGCGCGCGCCGGAAGCGACAAAAAGTGCGCCATTAGGGTATGTTTCGGCGCGCGCCGAAAGCGACAAAAAGTGCGCCGAAAGCGCCAATAGCAAGTGGCCCTAATAGGATTCCATACTCATGTCTAGCAAAAATAAGTATACAGGTATATTGCAAAATGTTCTTTTCCTGTCGATAAAATCATTCACGTAAGCCCTCTTCAACGATGCACACCCAGTCACCCATACATATTGGACAACCATAAATATTTGTCTAACAATCAATACTTATTTGCAAAATGGCAAGTCATATATTAGATGCCTGATTAAAACATTTGTAAAATACCAATTTGTCAGAAAAAAGTAAATACATATTTTACAAACGAAAACATATCATGTCAACGTTAGTAGCCTTAAAATAATAACTTATTATAATACAACATATAAGGATTCACTTTGCTCGCCAAAATTGTATATGTTCTTTTCGTGTGACTATATATCGATTAAATCATTCATGTAAACCCTCTTCAGCGACGTGTAACCATGATACATATTGGACAACCATACTTATATTTGTAAAAAAAATCAATACTTATTTTACGAACGAACAAGATATCAAGTCATATTAGAAGCCTTACATAAACTAATACATAATTACGACAACAATGTTACAAGCCCTATAAACAAATACGAAAGTAAGAAGGCACACATGCAGTATTTTCTATTCCTTTATGGTCTTTTTGTACGACCATCGATAACAAAATAACTAAACTGCCAACAATTAATTCACACACATTTGGCATATGCAAACCATACTTATTTTGCGAACAGCCAAAATAAACAAATATGTCCGGTCAATATTATAGACGCACATGTGTGTATATATCCGTATACATATATTTATAAATTAATGCGGCGCGGAGAGAGTCTAATGAAGAATATAAAAAATTGAGGACAAGAATGTCATAAATTCTTGTGTTGACACAATAATTTTTGTTGCGGAAATTAATATTTTCACTTGCTTGAAGATCGGTGCTTAACATCCACTCTTTGGTGATACTGTTTCCCACCGAGGCGCGACCTACGTTTTATTGGAGGAGTGAACATGCGCAGGCGCAAAAACCATACTTATTTTACAACCATACTTATATGTCAGAACACCTGTTTGGAAATGGGAGAAAACTCCACCACTGCATGCGGCGACAAGACATGCATTTCGGCGGAACTGACTCTGAGGGATCCAAAAATGTGCCCGGTGACGTGACAGCAGATTCGCCATCTGTGGACTTTTTTAGTTTGTTTTTTACTAATGGCATACTGGAACTTATATGCCATTTTACCAACCTCCGTGCCAAACAGGTGAAAGTAGAAAATCCGTCCGACTATTATGCCTCCTTGTGGAGCCCCATTGACATCAAAGAGATGAAGGCTTTCCTTGGCATTAGGATACTAATTGAATATAAGCTGTATATGCCAAGATACGAGGAATATTTCCAGGATGAAGACAAAAACTTTGTGACGTATACCCCAGGTTTTCGTAAAGTTTTCTCGAGAGACCGGTTATTAGCTATTTGGAAGTTTCTGCACATTGTTGACGAGAAGAACGTGGATAGGTCAAACAAAATATATAATGTAAAACCACTCCTTGATATGCTTCTGGCAAAGTTCCAACGCTACTGGAGGGCAGCGGCTATTTACCATCGGATGGCAAATAGCGATTCTACCGTTATGCGCTATTTGCCATCCGATGGTATTTTAAATAAACAAAAAAATCATATCATCACAATACGTCACTATAATGATAATTCCTACCCGCCTTCTTGGTAAATAGGCCCAGTTGACCCTCGGTTGACCACCTCCAGATATATATACATGGTATATAAGAAATCCGCCGATTTTGAAGGAAATTTCGTATAGTTTGAGTATTTAGTGGCACAAGCTGTCGCTATATGCCCACATAATCACCATTCCTACCAGCCTTACAGAAAACCCGGACAAGTTTACCCTCGGTTGTCCACCTACAGATATCCTGGGGGATGGTACATAAGAAATCGCCCGATTTTGAAGGAAAGTTCGTATAGTTTGAGTATTTAGTGGCACAAGCTGTCGCTATATGCCCACATGATCACCACTCCAACCAGGCTTACCGAAAACTGGGCCCAGTTGACCATCGGTTGACCACCTCCAGATATCCTGGGGGTATTGTACGTAAGAAATCGCCCGATTTTGAAGGAAATTTCTTATAGTTTGAGTATTTAGTGGCACAAGCTGTCGCTATATGCCTATATAATCACCATTCCAACCAGGCTTACCGAAAACTGGCCACAGTTGACCCTCGGTTGACCACCTCCAGTTATCCTTGGGGGATGGTACGTAAGAAATCGGCCGATTTTGAAGGAAATTTCGTATAGATTGAGTATTTAGTGGCACAATCTGTCGCTATATGCCCACATAATCACCATTCCTACCCGCCTTTAATACAGGAAACCCGGACCAGTTGACCCTCTGTTGACCACCTATAGATATCCTGGGGGGATGGTACATAAGAAATCGCCCGATTTTGAAGGAGATTTCGTATAGTTTGAGTATGTAGTGGCACAAGCTGTAGCTATATGCCAACATAATCACCATTCCTACCCGCCTTACAGAAAACCCGGACCAGTTGACCCTCGGTTGACCACCTACGGATATCCTGGGTGGATGGTACATAAGAAATCGACCAATTTTGAAGGAAATTTCGTATAGTTTGAGCATTTAGTGGCACAAGCTGTCGCTATATGTCCACATAATCACGATTCCAACCAGGCTTACCGAAAACTGGGCCCAGTTGACCCTCGGTTGACCACCTCCAGATATCCTGGGGGGATGGTACGTAAGAAATCGGCCGAATTTGAAGGAAATTTCGTATAGTTTGAGTATTTAGTGGCACAAGCTGTCGCTATATGCCCACATAATAACCATTCCTATCCGCCTTATAGGAAACCCGCACCAGTTGATCCTGGGTTGACCACCTACAGATATTCTGGGGGGATGGTACCTAAGAAATCGCCCGATTTTGAAGGAAATTTCGTATAGTTTGAGTATTTAGTGGCACAAGCTGTCGCTATATGCTCACATAATCACCATTCCTACCCGCCTTTCGGAAAACCAGGACCAGTTGACCCTCGGTTGACCACTTACAGATATCCTGGGGGATGGTACATAAGAAATCGCCCAATTGTGAAGGAAATTTCGTACAGTTTGAGTATTTAGTGGCACAAGCTGTCGCTATGTGCCCACATAATCACCATTCCTACCCGCCTTACAGAAAACCCGGACCAGTTGACCCTCGGTTGACCGCCTACAGATATTTAGTTACTGATTCATAAATTCCCTGTTGTGCTACACACGAAACGGAGTCGACTTTTGGGGAACCTAGAGTTCTAAACGGGTCCAAATCGGCCTGTTCGAGATCACATATGCATGGCCGTCACACTAGCTTCTGATAAGTCGTGAACCAGCCAGACGATACCATATATGTGTATCCGATCATATGAATAGGTTTCATTGCCGCGTTAATGTCTACTCGAGTGGAATTATATAATACTAGCTGGTGGACCCGACTTCGACTCTGATTTTCGGCGAATTGCGCGATTTGACCTTGAATTGACCATTTGGAAGGTCAAGGTCAGGTCGAGGTCACGATTTGACCCGTCCAAAACACTCCGCGGACAAAAGTACCCGACAAAAGTACCCGTCGAAATCCGTCAGGTTTTACCCGATTTGACCTTGAATTGACCATTTTGAAGGACAAAGTCAGGGTGGGGGTCACGATTTGTTCCGTCCAAAACACTCCTCGGACAAAAGTAACCCTAGGGCCTAGGTATCAAATGTTGTCGAAATCCCGTCAAAATTCGCGATTTGACCTTGAATTGACAATTTTGAAGGCCAAGGTCAGATCGGGGTCACGATTTGACCCGTCCAAAACACTCTCCGGACAAAAGTATCTGTAGGTATCAAATTTCATCGAAATCCATCCCGTTTTATCCGATTTGACCTTGAATTGACCTTTTTGAAGGTCAAGGTCAGGTCGGGGTCGGCGTCCAAAACACTCCCAGACACGCTCATGTCTGGACACATCTTTATCAACGACACTGCGGATACGAACGCTCTTTAACTATCACGCGATTAACCCATGACTTCCCATTGGGGTGGCGGGGGAATGGAGAAGGAGTGCTCTGACGTTCTCCAAAACGGCGGTAAACATTGCCCGTGGGTTCTTAACCTTAGATTGGAAGTTTGAACTCAATCGGTCCAGCCGTTTTCCCGGCCATAGCTAACAGACAAACAACAAACAAACAGACAGACAGAAGTCCCAAAATATATAGTAGACTAGCCGATGAGCCCGACGTTGTCCGGGCTATTCAAAAACCGATGAGCCCGACGTTGTCCGGGCTATTCAAAAACCAAATTTCAAGTCGATATCTTCACATAGCAAAATTCAAGTCGATAGCTCCACCCGTTTCCGAGATCTCGTCTGCGCATGCGCGAAGCAGGCGCCGCACGGGCTCGCCAATACGACAACGTCCACCGCCTGGTCAAACTACACACACATATCAAGTTTCGTCCCGATCGGTCGAGAATCGTAGATTTGTATAAATGACAAACATACAGACAAACAGACAAACAGACAGACAAACAGAGGTCTTCAAAATATATATGAGCTTGGAATCATTTTTCCAAGAATAAATTTGCAGAACGAGCTATCACGATTCAAACTTTACTTTTTGGAGATCCAAGCTTATTAAACTTCAAAACGAAGAAATTTATTTTCAAGGCTGTCCAATACTTTATACAAGAGACACATCCCAGGATGACAGCATATGGATTTAAGAGCAGATGACTATTAGGGGGGGGGGGGGGGTATACAATAGCAATAATAATTTTGAGTATATACAGGTGACAACTGCAGTCGAAAACGCCTCATGAACTTAGCCACTGCATTTTTACCTTAAGGATGAACAGTATATTTCATCGCAACCAGATAGATACTTCCGATTCGTATAATTTCGATCAAGTTGGGAGAGACTTGCAGCAAAAACAAGAACAACCTTACAAATACCATATCTATTTTGTTTAATGTCATGTCAATTTTTTCCGGTTAGGAATCGTGTTTATGTGGGCATATAGCGACAACTTGTGCCATTAATTACTCTAACTATAAGAAATTTCCTTAAAAATTGGTCGATTTCTTATTTGCCATCCCCCCAGGATTTATGTAGGTGGTCAACCGAGGGTCAACTGGTCCGGGTTTTCTGTAAGGCGGACAGGAATGGTGATTATGTGGCATTAAGCGCAGCTTGTGCCACTAAATATTCAAACTATACGAAATTTCCTTAAAAATTCGTCGATTTCTTATTTACCATCCCCCCAGGACATATGTAGGTGGTCAACCGAGTGCCAATTGGTTCGGCTTTTCGGTAAGGCTGGTAGGAATGGTGATTATGTGGGCATATAGCGACAACTTGTGCCACTTTAATAATACTCAAACTATACGAAATTTCCTTCAAAATTTGTAGATTTCGTATTTGCCATCCCCCAATATATCTGTAGGTGGTCAACCGAGTGTCAACTGGTCCGGGTTTTTGGTAAGGCGGGTAGGAATTGTGAGTATGTGGGCATATAGCGACAGCATATGCCACTAAATACTCAAACTATACGAAATTTCCTTCAAAATCGTGGTAGTCAACTGAGGGTAAACTGGGCCCAATTTTCTGTAAGCCTGGTTGGAATCGTGATTATGTGGACATATAGCGACAGCTTGTGCCACTAAATACTCAAAAGATACGAAATTTCCTTCAAAATCGGCCGATTTCGTATGTACCATCCCCCAGGATATCTGGAGGTGGTCAACCGAGGGTCAACTGGGCTAGGATTTCGGTAAGCTTGGTGAGCATCGTGATTACGTGGACATATAGCGACAGCTTGTGCCACTAAATACTCTAATTATACGAAATTTCCTTCAAAATCGGCCGATTTCTTATGAACCATCCACCAGGATATATGGAGGTGGTCAATCGAGGGTCAACTGGGAATAGTTTTTGGTAAGCCTGATTGGAATCGTGATATGTGGACATGTAGCGACAGCTTGTGCCACTAAATACTCAAATTATACGTCAACATCGGCCGATTTCTTATGTACCACCCCCCCCCAGGATAACTGGAGGTAGTCAATTTCTTATGTACCATCCCCCCAGGATATCTGGAGGTGGTCAACCGAGGGTCAACTGGTCCGGGTTTTCTGTAAGGCTGTATAAATGGTGATTATGTGGGCATATAAAGAGAGCTTGTGCCACTAAATACTCAAACCATACGAAATTTCCTTCAAAATTGGTCGATTTCTTATTTACCATACCCCAGGATATCTGTAGGTGGGCAACCAAGGGTCAACTGGGCCCAGTTTTCGGTAAGCCTGTTTGGAATCATGATTATGTGGACATATATGGACAGCTTGTGCCACTAAATACTCAAACTATACGAAATTTCCTTCAAAATTGGTCGATTTCTTATGTCACATCCCCCCAGGATATATGTAGGTGATCAACCGAGGGACAACTGGTCGGGGTTTTCTGTAAGACGGGTAGGAATGGTGATTATGTGGGCATATAGCGACAGCTTGTTACACTAAATACTCAAACTATACGAAATTTCCTCCAAAATCGGGCGATTTCGTATGTACCATTCTCCCAGGATAAATATAGGTGGTCAACCGAGGGTCAACTTGTCCGGGTTTTCTGTAAGGCGGATAGGAATGGTGATTATGTGGGCATATAGCGATATCTTGTGCTACTAAATACTCAAACTATACGAAATTTCCTTCAAAATCGAGCGATTTCTTATGTACATGTACCATCCACCAGGATATCTGTAGGTGGTCAACCGAGGGTCAACTGGTACGGATTGTCTGTAAGGCGGGTAGCAATGGTCATTATGTGGGCATATAGCGACAGCTTGTGCCACTAAATACTCAAACTATACGAAATTTCCTTCAAAATTGGGCGATTTCTTATGTACCATCCCATCCCCCAGGATATATGTAGGTGGTCAACCGAGGGTAAACTGGTCCGTGTTTTCTGTAAAGCGGGTAGGAATGGTGATTATGTGGGCATATAGCAACAGCTTGTGTCACTAAATACTCAAACTATACGAAATTTCCTTCAAAATCGGCTGATTTCTTACGTACCATCCCCCAGGATATCTGGAGGTGGTCAATCGAGGGTCAACTGGACCCAGTTTTCGGTAAGCCTGGTTGGAATCGTGATTATGTGGACATATAGCGACAGCATGTGCCACTAAATACTCAAACTATACGAACTTTCCTTCAAAATCGGCCGATTACTTACGTGCCATCCCCCAGGATATCTGGAGGTGGCAACCGAGAGTCAACTGGGCCCAGTTTTCGGTATTCGGTAAGCCTGGTTGGAATCGTGATTATGTGGACATATAGCGACAGCTTGTGCCACTAAATACTGAAACTATACGAAATTTCCTTCAAATTCGGCCGATTTCTTATGTACCATCCAACCAGGATATCTGTAGGTGGTCAACATAGGGTCAACTGGTCCGGGTTTTCGGTAAGCCTGGTTGGAATCGTGATTATGTGGACATATAGCGACAGCTTGTGCCACTAAATACTCAAACTATACGAAATTTCCTTAAAATTCGGCCGATTTCTTTCGTACCATCCCCCAGGATATCTGGAGGTGGTGAACCGAGGGTCAACTGGGCCCAGTTTTTCGTTAAGCCTGGTTGGAATCGTGATTATGTGGACATATAGCAACAGCTTGTGCCACTAAATACTCAAACTATACGAAATTTCCTTCAAAATTGGTCGATTTATTATGTCCCATCCCCCCAGGATATATGTAGGTGGCCAACCGAGGGACAACTGGTCCGGGTTTTCTGTAAGGCGGGTAGCAATGGTGATTATGTGGGCATATATCGACAGCTTGTTCCACTAAATACTCAAACTATACGAAATTTCCTCCAAAATCGGGCGATTTCGTATGTACCATCCTCCCAGGATAAATATAGGTGGTCAACCGAGGGTCAACTTGTCCGGGTTTTCTGTAAGGCGGATATGAATGGTGATTATGTGGGCATATATCGATATCTTGTGCCACTATTAAAATACTCAAACTATACGAAATTTCCTTCAAAATCGAGCGATTTCTAATGTGCATGTACCATCCACCAGGATATATGTAGGTGGTCAACCGAGGGTCAACTGGTCCGGGTTGTCTGTAAGGCGGGTAGCAATGGTCATTATGTGGGCACATAGCGACAGCTTGTGCCACTAAATACTCAAACTATACGAAATTTCCTTCAAAATCGGCCGATTTCTTATGTACCATCCCATCCCCTAGGATATCTGTAGGTGGTCAACCGAGGGTAAACTGGTCCGTGTTTTCTGTAAAGCGGGTAGGAATGGTGATTATGTGGGCATATAGCGACAGCTTGTGCCACTAAATACTCAAACTATACGAAATTTCCTTCAAAATCGGCTGATTTCTTACGTACCATCCCCCAGGATATCTGGAGGTGGCAACGGAGGGTCAACTGGGCCCAGTTTTCGGTATTCGGTAAGCCTGGTTGGAATCGTGATTATGTGAACATATAGCGACAGCTTTTGCCACTAAATACTGAAACTATACGAAATTTCCTTCAAATTCGGCCGATTTCTTATGTACCATCCCCCCCCCCCCAGGATATTTGTAGGTGGTCAACATAGGGTCAACTGGCCCCAGTTTCGGTAAGCCTGGTTGGAATCGTGATTATGTGGACAAATAGCAACAGCTTGTGCCACTAAATACTCAAACTATACGAAACTTCCTTCAAGATCGGCCGATTTCTTACGTACCATCCCCCAGGATATATGGAGGTGGTCAACCGAGGTTCAACTGGGCCCAGTTTTCGGTAAGCCTGGTTGGAATCGTGATTATGTGGACATATAACAACAGCTTGTGCCACTAAATACTCAAACTATACGAAATTTCCTTCAATTCGGCCGATTTCTTTCGTACCATCCCACCAGGATATCTGGAGGTGGTGAACCAAGGATAAACTGAGCCCAGTTTTCGGTAAGCCTGTTTGTAATCATGATTACGTGGACATGTATCGACAGCTTGTGCCACTAAATACTCAAACTATACGAAATTTCCTTCAAAATTGGTCGATTTCTTATGTCCCATCCCCCCAGGATATATGTAGATGGTCAACCGAGGGACAACTGGTCCGGGTTTTCTGTAAGGCGGGTAGGAATGGTGATTATGTGGGCATATAGCGACAGCTTGTTCCACTAAATAATCAAACTATACGAAATTTCCTCCAAAATCGGGCGATTTCGTATGTACCATCCTCCCAGGATAAATATTGGTGGTCAACCGAGTGTCAACTTGTCCGGGTTTTCTGTAAGGCGGATAGGAATGGTGATTATGTGGGCATATAGCGATATCTTGTGCCACTATTAAAATACTCAAACTATACGAAATTTCCTTCAAAATCGAACGATTTCTTATGTACATGTACCATCCACCAGGATATCTGTAGGTGGTCAACCGAGGGTCAACTGGTCCGGATTGTCTGTAAGTCGGGTAGCAATGGTCATTATGTGGGCATATAGCGACAGCTTGTGCCACTAAATACTCAAACTATACGAAATTTCCTTCAAAATTGGGCGATTTCTTATGTACCATCCCCCAGGATATATGTAGGTGGTCAACCGAGTGTCAACTTGTCCGGGTTTTCTGTAAGGCGGATAGGAATGGTGATTATGTGGGCATATAGCGATATCTTGTGCCACTATTAAAATACTCAAACTATACGAAATTTCCTTCAAAATCGAGCGATTTCTTATGTACATGTACCATCCACCAGGATATCTGTAGGTGGTCAACCGAGGGTCAACTGGTCCGGATTGTCTGTAAGTCGGGTAGCAATGGTCATTATGTGGGCATATAGCGACAGCTTGTGCCACTAAATACTCAAACTATACGAAATTTCCTTCAAAATTGGGCGATTTCTTATGTACCATCCCATCCCCCAGGATATCTGTAGGTGGTCAACCGAGGGTAAACTGGTCCGTGTTTTCTGTAAAGCGGGTAGGAATGGTGATTATGTGGGCATATAGCGACAACTTGTGCCACTAAATACTCAAACTATACGAAATTTCCTTCAAAATCGGCTGATTTCTTACGTACCATCCCCCAGGATATTTGGAGGTGGTCAACCGAGGATCAACTGGACCCAGTTTTCGGTAAGCCTGGTTGGAATCGTGATTATATGGACATATAGCGACAGCATGTGCCACAAATACTCAAACTATACGAATTTTCCTTCAAAATCGGCCGATTACTTACGTGCCATCCCCCAGGATATCTGGAGGTGGCAACGGAGGGTCAACTGGGCCCAGTTTTCGGTATTCGGTAAGCCTGGTTGGAATCGTGATTATGTGAACATATAGCGACAGCTTTTGCCACTAAATACTGAAACTATACGAAATTTCCTTCAAATTCGGCCGATTTCTTATGTACCATCCCCCCCCAGGATATCTGTAGGTGGTCCACATAGGGTCAACTGGCCCCAGTTTCGGTAAGCCTGGTTGGAATCGTGATTATGTGGACAAATAGCAACAGCTTGTGCCACTAAATACTCAAACTATACGAAACTTCCTTCAAGATCGGTCGATTTCTTACGTACCACCCCCCAGGATATATGGAGGTGGTCAACCGAGGTTCAACTGGGCCCAGTTTTCAATAAGCCTGGTTGGAATCGTGATTATGTGGACATATAACAACAGCTTGTGCCACTAAATACTCAAACTATACGAAATTTCCTTCAATTCGGCCGATTTCTTTCGTACCATCCCACCAGGATATCTGGAGGTGGTGAACCAAGGATAAACTGAGCCCAGTTTTCGGTAAGCCTGTTTGTAATCATGATTACGTGGACATGTATCGACAGCTTGTGCCACTAAATACTCAAACTATACGAAATTTCCTTCAAAATTGGTCGATTTCTAATGTCCCATCCCCCCAGGATATATGTAGATGGTCAACCGAGGGACAACTGGTCCGGGTTTTCTGTAAGGCGGGTAGGAATGGTGATTATGTGGGCATATAGCGACAGCTTGTTCCACTAAATACTCAAACTATACGAAATTTCCTCCAAAATCGGGCGATTTCGTATGTACCATCCTCCCAGGATAAATATAGGTGGTCAACTGAGTGTCAACTTGTCCGGGTTTTCTGTAAGGCGGATAGGAATGGTGATTATGTGGGCATATAGCGATATCTTGTGCCACTATTAAAATACTCAAACTATACGAAATTTCCTTCAAAATCGAACGATTTCTTATGTACATGTACCATCCACCAGGATATCTGTAGGTGGTCAACCGAGGGTCAACTGGTCCGAATTGTCTGTAAGTCGGGTAGCAATGGTCATTATGTGGGCATATAGCGACAGCTTGTGCCACTAAATACTCAAACTATACGAAATTTTATTCAAAATTGGGCGATTTCTTATGTACCATCCCATCCCCCAGGATATCTGTAGGTGGTCGACCGAGGGTAAACTGGTCCGTGTTTTCTGTAAAGCGGGTAGGAATGGTGATTATGTGGGCATATAGCGACAACTTTTGCCACTAAATACTCAAACTATACGAAATTTCCTTCAAAATCGGCTGATTTCTTACGTACCATCCCCCAGGATATCTGGAGGTGGTCAACCGAGGGTCAACTGGACCCAGTTTTCGGTAAGCCTGGTTGGAATCGTGATTATATGGACATATAGCGACAGCATGTGCCACAAATACTCAAACTATACGAATTTTCCTTCAAAATCGGCCGATTACTTACGTGCCATCCCCCAGGCTATCTGGAGGTGGCAACCGAGGGTCAACTGGGCCCAGTTTTCGGTATTCGGTAAGCCTGGTTGGAATCGTGATTATGTGGACATATAGCGACAGCTTTTGCCACTAAATACTGAAACTATACGAAATTTCCTTCAAATTCGGCCGATATCTTATGTACCATCCCCCCCCAGGATATCTGTAGGTGGTCAACATAGGGTCAACTGGTCCGGGTTTTCGGTAAGCCTGGTTGGAATCGTGATTATGTGGACATATAGCGACAGCTTGTGCCACTAAATGCTCAAACTATACGAAATTTCCTTCAAATTCGGCCGATTTCTTTCGTAACATCCCCCAGGATAACTGGAGGTGGTGAACCGAGTGTCAACTGGGCCCAATTTTCGTTAAGCCTGATTGGAATCGTGATTATGTGGACATATAGCAACAGCTTGTGCCACTAAATACTCAAACTATACGTAATTTCCTTCCAAATCGGGGGATTTCTCACGTCCCATCCCCCAGGATATCTGGAGGTGGTTAACCGAGGGTCAACTGGCCCCAGTTTCGGTAAGCCTGATTGGAATCGTGATTATGTGGACAAATAGCAACAGCTTGTGCCACTAAATACTCAAACTATACGAGACTTCCTTCAAGATCGGCCGATTTCTTACGTACCATCCCCCAGGATATATGGAGGTGGTCAACCGAGGTTCAACTGGGCCCAGTTTTCGGTAAGCCTGGTTGGAATCGTGATTATGTGGACATATAACAACAGCTTGTGCCACTATATACTCAAACTATACGAAATTTCGTTCAAAGTCTGGCGTTTCTTATGTACCATATATATATATATAACTGGAGGTGGTCAACCGAGGGTCAACTGGGCCTATTTACCAAGAAGGCGGGTAGGAATTATCATTATAGTGACGTATTGTGATGATATGATATTTTTTTTAAATTTAAAATACCATCGGATGGTAAATAGCGCATATCGGTAGAATCGCTATTTGCCATCCGATGGTAAATAGACACGTCCCTACTGGAGTCCAGGGCCCTGTTTCATGAAATCAACTTATGACATAGTTGGGACTTAAGATGGTCATAAGTTCAAACTTCAGTCATAAGTGCGTTTTAAGAACAAGGTCTTAACTTAATATGGTCTTAACTTTGGTCTTAACTCTAAGACTGCTGTGAGGTGTCATAAGATAATCTTAATGTTAAGACCCACGTGATAAGTGGCATATCGATCACAGGTATGGCGGCCTATGTTATTTCGGCCAATTTGGCCGTTTACTTCATGTCTGTTTTTCATCTGACGTGTGTGTCGGATAAATGATGTGGAGGATTTATGTAAATGTTAGCCCAAACTACATTTCCAAGTAACGATGGTTTTGTTGTTTATTTTGAGGAAAAATACCGCGTCAGATGAATTCAGCCCAAATATGTTAACAGTTGTCGTGTAAAACATTCGGCAGTAGGTTAGCGTTATTTAGTATTTGTGGATGTCCTTTAACATGGGGAAAATAGACTACTGCGCTTGAACGAGCATGTGAATTTGTCGTTTTTAATGTATAGCAACTTGATAATCAATAACAGAGACATTCTCTGTCAAATAAGGTCGCTCTATTTACGATACCAATTGGGGAACTTTGTAAATTAAATTACGCGCAAATCAGCGTAAACGTATACCTGCTGCAAATAGAGAAGGTGTCGGAATCGGCGTACTCGCCCCAGTGCTAACTCGCCCCAATCGACGTGTGCCAACTCGGAATAAAAGGCCAGCTCGGAATAAAAGATGTATACGGCGTGCTATATGGCGTTTGGTCCGTTGTTTCTCAATGAATATTATTGAAATTTGGTGTATATGTCCGGGCTGGGACATGGAATACAACAATGTTTGAATTGTTTTTAAATTTACAAATTTGTTGATTTTATTCATTTTTTTTTTCGTTCTGAAACACACTATAAAGTGTATATAATATAATAACGAACACGAGACATACATAGTTTATAAACTGTTAACAAAATATATCAAATTCAATACATGACAAAGATGACTCAGTGGAGTTTATAAAGTGAACATAAAAACATTGAGGTAAGAATCTTTTTAAGGGATGGAACTTTATTTAATGATAATAAACACATAAATTAAAATAACAAACATGAGACATACATGATTTATAAACTGTTAACAAAAGATATCAAACTCAATACATGACAAAGATGACTCAGTGAAGTTTATAAAGTGAACATAAAAATATTAAGGTAATAATCTTTTTAAGCATTACTAAACCGTTTAGTACAGTCCACTTCACTCATCCGATCATCACCAAACTTCATATTTATCTTGATATTGATCTATCAGATGAGAGCTATCAAATATTTTTTTAATTTTATAGGAAAAAATGGTCGCCAGCGGCCATATTGCATTTACGTTATATGTTATCGCGTCATGTCGATATCTAGTATTACTTAGAAATTTCACATTTCCAGATTCATAATTGCTCCATTGACTGTAACAGATGGAATTATTCCCCTCTTCGGATAGAGTGTCACTGAAACTTTATTTTGTCAGACTGTCTGTATAGTCACTGATTATATATGGCAATAATCTGTAATAAGATGTAGCACTATTTTATTTTATATTTACATGCAGTGCTGATTTTATACAACAATTCTAATCCCCCCTAGATCATCATGTGATCGACCATACATCGCGCGAGGACCTGGTTGAATTAAGGGGGGTTTTATGGATAACTTCTGTCCTCAAGCTAGATTATACTTATGACATTTAATGGCATGTTTCTAACGTGGAGGGTTAGATATACTTGAGACACCACCACTCTTCAATTCACACCAAGTTCTCAGCTGTCATATTCGGATATTAGAACCCATAGCCATGATATATTGTTTATTTTGTGTATACTAGTAATATTGTTATTTTCAGTACCTTTATATACCAGTACTGTGTATAACAATGCATATAAATTAATCCATGTATACATGTATATTGATTCAACGGATTCAGTGGTTTTGTCCATCAGTCTCTCAAATTTGCGGGGAAAACATGGCCACAAGCAGTACATCCTGCTAAATTTCGAATTTGAATCAATTGGCGCACCCTGCAGCCAGCTTTTATTGGAGAACTTTTTCTCATGTGGATATTTTGGGTCACCGCTAGATGTGAGCCATATTTTGTTCTCAAACTGTCCTTGTGAAGACATCACTGCCAGCGGTGATCTTGAATTTTACTATTTTTATGGCTAAATAATTTGGTTGATCCTACAGACGACACCCCTTGTCCGATCGTCATCAGATTCCACAATGATCTTCTGGATAACCAGGGTGAGAGTAATCTAATTTTCCCGAATTTCGTTAAAAACATTACCACAGGCAGCAATTTGGTATCTTACTGTTTGATCCTCTTTTGCATGACTGAATTGTTTAGCAACTGTACAGACATATCCCTCATCTGATAGTCACCAAACTTCATATTGATCTTCGGGGTGACAACTAGATGGGAGCTATCGAATGCTTTGAAATATTTTGGAAAACATTGTCGCCAGCAGTCATCTTCTATTTTGGTTTATATATACATGTATATCTCTTCATTCGGATAGCCAGTATTACGTAGGTACTTCAACTTTCCGCATTCCTGTCATCATTTGAAATATAAAAATTTACCTGATACATGCACCCTTCAACATTTGTTTCGTCGTATCTATTTTAATGACCCGTATGGTAATATTGATACAGATATATTTGTCAAACATTTCTTTGTACAATATACAGGTATTTAGTTTGTAACTAAATCTAGAAATATATAATAGTAGCTGGTGGACCCGACTTCGTCCGGGATGTTCCCCTCTGATTTTCGGAGAATTGCGCGATTTAACCTTGAGTTGACCATTTTAAAGGTGAACGTCATGTCGGGGTCACGATTTGACCCGTCCAAAACACTCCCCGGACAAAAGTCACGACAAAAGTACCCGTCGAAATCCGCCCGGCTTTACCCGATTTGACCTTGAATTGACAATTTTGAATGTCAAGATCAGGCCAGGGTCATGATTTGACCCACCCGAAACACTCCTGGGACAAAAGTAACAGTAGGTATTAAATTTCGTTGAAATACTTCCGTTTTACCAGATTTGACCTTGAATTGATCTTTTTGAATGTCAAAGTCAGGTCGGGATCAAGATTTGACCCGTCCAAAATACTCCCTGGAAATAATTTCCCCTAGGTATCAAATTTCGTCAAATCTGTCCGGCAGTTTTCCCGGCCATAGATAACAGACAAACAGACAGACAAATGTTCAAAATATATATTAAACTAGCTGATGTACTCGACTTCGTTCGGGCTATTTAGGGATTTTTTGTGATCGCCTCCATCTGGACAGTACACAGTATATACAGCGTCTGGCCAAACTATTGTTCAATTGGTCCAGAAACATGCCTATATCAACACGTTCGAGAACATGGTCCCACGTGAAATTGGACCCGTCCATATTGCTCCCGGGATCGAAGTAGTCCTACATACAAATTTTTAGTCGAATCGGTCAAAGTCCAGAAACATGCCTATGAGCGAGGTCAAGTTGACACGTTAAATACCAAATCCGAGTCGGATCAGTCGAGCAGTGTTAGAGTCTATAACACATACAGACATGCATTCATGCATACACACATACATACAGACAGGTGTTCCAAAATGTATAATCGATAGCTACAACAATTATATGGTAGATAGTTCACGGCCGACCTGATGCATGCATCTTAGTTTTCTTGTTTTTTAATTACGGAGATATCTGTACATTGTCTGGGTGGGCATTTCGTCGACTGGTATACACTATATATAAGTTTCAATTGTTTGAATTTCTAACTAGTAAAGGAATGTGTTGTTTTAGACAAACAGCAGCAACCGAAAATCACCAACTTTAGGGGCGTCAGGTTAGAAATTTCGAACTGTTGGAATATTTGAGATACCAATTGGAAAGTTCAAATCCAACGGGTGTGGTAGACATGGCATTTCGCGAACATGGAAGTTTGGCCCGGTTCAATTAAGGGGCGGTGCAGTTGGAAATTGCACGATGTACCCCCCACAGAGACCAACTAGCCACCCCGAGCCTCGTCGAATGTGGGATATAGTCAATTATCAGCTGTGTATGTGATCTATAGATAATATATATTATAAAATTGTATTACCCACGAATTAAACTTTTGATAAGAATTTTGGCCTAGCTCAAAGCTCACAATCTCCTCTATTGTGGGAGATGGGGTAAAATGAGACCAATTAATGTATTGATTCTTTCCTCTTTCCAAATTTCCGTCGGCTGTTTACAAAGCAGATATGTCATATAGGAAAGGTAACAAAAACGCTCTTTATCAAAATATGTTTTAGAAATAATGACAATTTTCTATAGAAAATATTATTTGTATTGAGTTTATGCCCACGCCCATATGTCGTGATTTTCAAGGCTGTCCAAAATTTTGTAGAGCCTGCTGTATATATGATATACACACCCGTAACGATGACACCCCTTAATACGAGTGTGCTAATGAAAACGTACATATATATATATATATATATGTATATCCATGGTATGTTAACCGCATAAAACATCTGCATAAATATAATAAAAAGTTACTCTGTCAAATATTTTTCATTTCCCTTTGAATCGAAAAATGACCTATGTGTGTCCTGATGACATCGCCGATTTATTTTGATTATTGCTACACGTAGAGAGCGGTGGTCGATAATACACGAGTTATGTCGGCTCACATAAAAAAAATCGCCACCTGATCATTGATATCAGTGGATTAACTCGGCGTGAATGCATGGTCGCAGTCATGCATCGATCCAAATAATTATATTGTTTTATGTCTGACACCGCCACTCGTCAGTAAACGCAAAGCTCGTCATTTTAAGAGCCTGCGATGTACTCATGTTCGAATTCACATCGTGGAACTCATACAAGTCTAAGATCCATATGCGAATATAAGGCCACTGACTATAGACACTAAGATACGTGCGCTGATTCGCCCACCCCACCCCAGCCGCTATTCAGCATCCCTGTCACACAATAATGTCAACTCGGACTCGGCTGTTTCTCGATAACCTCTCAATGCCGTACATAAAGATTGCACAAGCCCACATTTTTTTGTTCCGGACTGTAGAAAATTGTCGATAACCAGTCTAAATGAGCGGGAACTTAACTTACTACTTAAGTAGGACTTAATCTTGTTTTGTGAAACGCGTTCTTGAAACGGAAAAGTTACATCATAAGATCCACCTTAGATCTTAGATTAAGTCCATCTTAAGATAATCTTATGACCTTGCTTCGTGAAACAGGCCCAGGGCCCTATACTATAGAACACAATTATTGTAATCACAAGCTTCTGTGGGCACACAAAAGGTGTCGATTACCATAGATCTCCACACTTATTCTAACAGTGAAAAGGCGACTTCTCGTAATGTCGCGTTCACATGCATTGTGACCAATACAATAATAGGTTTTCCACATGTGACTTGATTGACCAATGAAAAAAAATGATTCCTCGGTGGCACTCATTGATATGTTATCGCTAGTGCATGAGTGATCCGTGTTCAATTTGATTAGTGGTAATCGGTATCCTTTAAATAATCGCTCAGTGAGTACACCGCAACCGTTCGTGCATTGTGTTATATTTCGTCAATGGTTATCGTCTGTTCCAACAATTCAAGTTGTACGATGTATTTCAATTTCTAGTTGGGTTGTCATTCAGAATCGCTGGAGTATTCTATTGATAATATGTACAAGAAACGTAGCTAGAGGGTCTCAGGTGCAGGTTTAAACTCCAAGTTGTGTACCCCCAAAGAAGACCCTCTAACAACGTCCCTGCACGAATGTCATAATTGGTCAATATTTCAATACATACTTTAGGTTGTTTGCCACGAGACAACCGCTTCATTGCCGCAGTGTGAATGCCATTCTGATCAAAACCCAATCACCCATCTGTAATGCGCACACGAGCACACGGGTACAAGAAAACCATTGTCAGAAATGGTAACGCCACCAATACATGTATCATAATATTAGCCATAAATATAAATTATAATATAATTATACTATAAACTAGCTTTCAAATTTTATGTGGGAAATTTGCATACTTCCATATTTCAAGTTTTCCCGTTTCTCGTGTTATACATTACATTCTTCAAACTGTCTTCTTTATTACACAAGCTGATGGGCCTGACTTCGTCCGGGCTGTTTCCCATCTGATTTCCGGTGAAAGGCGCGATTTGACCTTGAATTGACTATTTCGAAAGTCAAGGTCAGGTCAGGGTCATGATTTGACCCGTCCAAAACTACCCCACCCCGGAGAAAAATACCCCTAGGTATCAAATTTCGTCGAAATCCGTCCGTTTTACCCAACTTGACCTTTAATTAACAATTTTGAAGGTCAAGGTAAGGTTGGAGTCATGATTTGACCCGTCCAAAACACTCCCCCGACAAAAGGTATCAAATTTCGTCGAAATCCATCCGTTTTACCCGATTTGACCTTTGATTGACCACATTGAAGGTCAAGGTCACACCGAGGTCACGATTTGACCCGTTCAAAACACCCCCCTGACAAAAGTCACCCTAGGTATCAAATTTCGCCGAAATTCGTCCGTTTTACCCAAATTGACCTTGCATTGACAGTTTTAGAGGTCAATATCAGGTCGGGGTCACGATTTGACCCGTCCAAAACACTTCCCGGACACAAATAACCCTAAGTATCAAATTACGTTGAAATCGATGGAAAGCCTAAGAGGACATGTTAGTTGCTAATTGCTAGATATACGACGCACGACTTGTCACGGTTTTTTAAAGGTGTTTCAAACTAGGAGATAGTAGTATTCTGCGTTTCAAATGGTGATGAATTATTGTATTTTATTCAAATTTTATGACATAAATTGTTATTAAAACCGTATATACTATAACAAAAATCAATGACTCGAAAATTAAGTGGGCCTTTAAACAAAGTCACAATTGTAGTTAGGCTCAACTCATACTCGTCTATTCAGCGATATTCTGCTGCGCAGTTTGTTATAGCCTCCAGTATTCATTGAGCGTTATAGCCCCACTGTTATAATTCGCCTTTAGTAGGCGTACTCTTGCCTCAGATTATTGAGATATTAGGTCACACGTAATGACATTAAATCGCATGGAAACATAGCAATTGTGTGGGCTGCTTGGCGTGAATATGTAATGAGAAATAAGGGCATACGTAATGACATTAAACTCAAGAAAACCCGCGAAAACAAAACAAAATCACATTTAATGTTTTAAGTGATTTCCTTCATAAACATAATCTTCGTGATAATGAACCCTCTCAATACTTTAGAATATAGAATTAACCTTAAAATAACAAAAACCTTCGGAATAGAGAACCTTCGGAATAACTAACCTTCGGATTGGTGAACCTTCGAAATAGCGAACATTCAGAGAAATTTCGGAATAGTGGACCTTCGGGGCAGTGAACCTTCGGAATAGAGACATGCCCCCCCCAATATTCATATTATATGCCCAGAGTTCAAAGGTATGGGCCCATAAAATTATAAATGTGGCCCTTAAAATATTGAACCCCAAATTGGAGCCCGCACAGAACAGCACTTAAGTCAATTGTACCTGTGTCATGTCCCAATGCAGGAGGGTCCATATATACCACAACATTCATATTATATGCCAATAATTCAAAGGTATGGGCCCACGTAATCACATTAAATCTCAAGAAAACCCGCGAAAACAAAACAAAATCACATAATAATGTTCTAAGTTACTTCCTCCTGTATCTGTATCGGTATGCGCACATGATCAGTTCGGGTGTGAGCGCACACTCCATAAAAAGAATCTTCGTGATAATGAACCCTCTCAATACCTTAGAATATTGAATTAACCTAAAAATAACAAAAACCGGAATAGCGAACCTTCGGAATAGTGAACCTTCGAAATAGCAAGTATTCAGAATAGAGAACCTTCGGAATAGTGGACCTTCGGGATAGCGAACCATCATAATAGAAACATGTCCCCACAATTACACCGGTGACGTAAACACATGTGCTAATCTTTGTTGGACTATCGTCACTCTATCGGTACGGTTTATACTCAAGTACGAAAAAATACCTAACCATAATACATTCGCCCAGTGGATTATCGATCGTCCGCTCGAACATGAAAAACTCTAAAACAGCTTACACCACCTTGTGGCGCAATAATATACACTAAAGTGGTCTATTGCGCTTGGTGCCTCCTGTGTACCTCCCATAACCTTGTGATTACAATTATTATGGTCCATAGTATAGGGCCCGGGACAGTTCTTGTCCCTAGACGAGGGAATGATTCCAGCGAAAAATCGCCTGTCCATCAAACAGTATATAAAACTAAAACCCGTCAAGTGGGGGATTAAATGCTTCTTATTTTGCGATAGCAAGACCGGCTATCTGATGAATGCTGAGATATATACGGGCCGTCCTGTTGGGAAATTATATTGTGATGATTTGGGGAGTACAGGTAGTACAGTGGTACGCCTAATCTCTGGGCTACAATTAGAGAATAAAAATCATGTTAATTGTTATGGACAGATTCTACACATCATGTACATTGTTTGTGTATTTGTTCAAGCAAGGATTCCGTGCATTGGGCTCCACAATGCCAAGACGACAGTTTTTTCCAAAGGATTTGAAGAAAAGCAAAAAGGAGCAGAAACAGATGGAACGAGGTGAAAACGATTATCGTCGTTCTGGTAATTTAGTGGCGATTGTATGGAAAGACACCCAGACTGTTAACTTCCCCAGCACATACAGTGATCCGAATAACACCGAGAGTGTCAGTCGACGAAACAAGGAGGGACGTCCTGTCCCAGTTAAATGTCCTGTCCTGGTAAAGGACTATAACTCGAACATGGGTGGAACGGACACCAATAACCAAATGACTCGTTTGTGCCGAACACGGAAACATTATAGGTGGCCACGACGACTTTTCATGAAATTTCTACTATGGGCCTTGTATAATTCTTTAATCATAGAGGGAACCTACAAACCACATAGACCTTCTGGTAAGAGAGCGATTACGTTTGGATCTTTCCTAATGGATGTAGCGCTTTGACTTATCGGTGAATTCAGATCAACTTGTGTGCAACGAAGCAGATCGTCAACTTCACTTGAAAACGAACCAAGTTTGAGAAATGTTGGACGCCATGAACCCGAGCGGCCCGAGGGCGCTTCACGATACAGTGTGTGTAAAGTGTGTGGAGAGAAGTATAATAGATACGTTCGAAAGTTCCCGGACGTTAGTAGGGCTGATCTTCCTGTACATGTGAAACAAACTAGAACAGTTTTTCGGTCACAGAGTGCAAAGCGTTCTTGTGTATACGAGAAGGTTCCACTTGTTGGCATGATTGGCATCATTTGAAAGAGTACTGGAGGGATTGATACCTCAGTACTCACTCAAATGATGGCAATCATGACAACAGGTGGACCGTGGAACATCATTGAGAAATGAAAATATGTACTAGTATGCTATCTAGACCAAATCCAGAAACACACACTTGTGCGATTGCTTTAGTGCATGGATATGGCACAACGTCAATCACGTCAAGGAAGCACAATGTTTTCATGTCGTGACTGAACGAGTGCCATATCCAATAAAGCCACCACACACACGTGTGGGTCTGTGTTTATTACACACCACCTTCTACAACATTTTTATTTGGATACTCTCATCTGCCTAATAATAGTGATGGCCAAATAATAGTCACTGGTGGAATTTTTCAGGAAAATAAATAATAGTGATGGCATTTTCGCCATTTGTCCCACTGCCGAATAATCGTGCCGTGGCGTCCTTATATTAGGCAGGTGCGAGTATGTCTTCTAAGACTTCTACTTTACAAGGTTTTGGTCTGAAGATTTTCCATGCATTATTTACACGTGGGTAATCACGTGATCAAAAGTTGATTTCTCACGCGCCGCGAATGATTGGAGAATGCGAAGAAAGCTATAATTTACTAACAAACTACATTTATTACCGTATTTTGGTAGCGACGAGCAAATGCCCAACAACTTGCCGAAATAGCAGATACTTTATTTTGTGAAAGAATTCTCCATATTTTTCTCAAACATTCGGACACAAATATGACAAAAATGACGAAAGATCGATGAACTTCTGCTATCTCGGAAATTATTGGGCATTTGCTTGTCGCTACCAAAATACGGTAATAAATGTAGTTTGTTAGTAAATTAGCTTTCTTCGCATTCTCCATTCATTCGCTGCGCGTGCGAAATCAACTTTTGATCACGTGATTCCCCACCGTGATTTATGACCGAGACAGACACTTCAGAAGATATGTTTCATTAAATAAAATTACTAACCTGTTTCCGTAAAGTTGGTTGCATATAATTATAAATTCATGTCACGTCAGGTCACGTTATACATATCGTACTACATGTATAGTCCGTTCTGCATTTTAGAAATCGCACAGTGTAAATCGGTGTTTTGTATCTTTATTAGGAATAGGTGTGTGATAAAGTTTTTGATTGTAGTCAAACCAGTTGTTGTGTATTATGCGCTAGTACCAGGCTAAATAAAAATATTACCTGTGTGTATCGTATTCCATCCACACCTAAAACCTAGACTCCTATCCCATTTTCATCAACTTTTTCATTCACAACTTATTAAATCCTCTTTATCAAATAATTACATTGATGAGATTTTTGATACCGTAGTTAGTTGTATTCAAGCACTCAGCATATTTCAGTGTGGAGCTTGTAACACGTTCCGCTATACACCCCTCTCTCCATATAGGCCTTAAGATTCGACGAGAATCACCGAATCGATTATCGTAATGATTCTCGCAAAACATTTTTTATTTTCAGTCCTTTATGACAAAATTGATTCGGCAGTTGATTCTCGCAAATTTCAGGTTATTTTAAGCCATAATTTTGATGATGATGATGGCATATATATATATATATATATATATATATATATATATATATATATATATTATATGTATATATATATATATATATATATAACATAGCCTATACTATGAGGCATATATGGAGAGAGGGTCTATAGCGGAATGCGTTACAAGCTAATGTGACATATTATTATAATTGTAGCAAGAAAAAAATAACATGTCCGCTCATATTTATTTCCTCTCGTTACATGTACCATAAACACAGGTATCATTTTATTTTGCCTAATTAGCAATTTACCAAAATTTATATCCTGTCTATAGTATATAGAATATGTACATAGTACATGTATGTCCGATTTACATGGTTTATCTCCACGGGTAGGATTTTAGCATGTATTTTTCAACCTTTAGTGAGAAAAATACATCGGACACACTACGTTGGTATTTTGTTTTTTATCCGCCATCGTTATTTTACCGGTAGCAAGAGAAATGTGCTAAAAAACATCATTTATGCAATCTGTTTAACATATCTCTACATGCTCCACAAGCTGGCATAAGCCACCAAGGGCTGTGCATATGGTCCTATATCAGTCATCTGATGACGGTATGTTCCCGCTAAATCTTAAATGATGAATGTAGTACAAACTGATGCTGTTGAAATACAGACATCACACCAAAATTTCTACTTTATTCAGTGTTACACTTTGTTACGTGGTATACTAGTAATAAATGGCCATTGGGAAAAGCGCGCCCTTTATATTTCTTCTCTGAACATCTATGGCGGCTAAAATGTCCTAGTAAGTAGTTACGGCAGATACACATACTAATAAATAGTTATTTCTACCCAGAGATAATTTCATTTGTGTATATTATCGTTTCAAAACACAAAATTTCCACAGGAATTCGATAGTTGTTGACAAAATCTTCATAACAGTACTTGGCGTTTAAGTGCAACTTATCAGATATGATTTTACGACTTTCATAGAACCAATGCAAAAAGCAGAAATTTTGGTCAAATGCAATCCAGGGGTGCTATTCACCGGCTGGGTTTATAATATAGTCCAGGTAGTTTTACGAGGCGACGCTCAATGCGAAGCTGTCGGACATATCGATGGGAAGAGATCGCCGCGCCATATAGGATTATCCAATCAAGGTGATTGGCTTCAATCATAGATTGACCACCGGTCACATAAACATGCTGCGTGTAACAGTACACGTTTGTACACATTTCAACAATGAGCAACCGAGGAAAAGGACGTGGGGCAAAATATACCATCGACGACATGAAAAAAATCCGTATATAGGATCGGGGTGGGTGGGTGGTCCAGAGGCCGAAACAATCGTGCTTGTAATATTTTTCCAAAATGGGTTTTTTTCAAACAATTTACAAGTACTGACCATGTAATGTTGTTTGTAAGCATGTTAGTATCATGTTGGTTGGCATATGGCTATATAGACAGCTATAGTGACTATTTAGCCTCATATTTAGCAACATTCTGGATTTCACAGGATCCCGTCCCACTTCTCAGTGGAAAACCGTAATTTAGTAAAAAAATTAATGTATTACCCAGTTGTATTACCCGAATAAAAAAAAAAAACTGTATCACAAATACTATATGAACATGGTGAATACTCAATGATGACTAGATATCATTGACCCGATTGTTGCATAATGTGAAATTGAAAAGGGTATCTCATAAATTTCTAATGTCTGAAATACTGTAATTCATTCCTTCTGGTTACTTCTCATCTTTTTAATGATTGCAAGTAATGTTAATTTGCAGCACTTATCCAAATAAAACTGAAATGGTTATGATGAATGGCCGTTACTGTTTATTGTTCAGACAATCCCAACTGAAGGTGACGCTATTCTTCTTGAATTTACGAATTTCATCTTGAAGCTTAAATACTGCTCAACGAGACTAAACTACATGTACAATACTAATTGTATACTGTTATCGCTTACAAATAGATGAACTGAAATAATGTGATGCATTCAGATGCTTTGAGAAATGACGTTCTTCAATGTCTTCAAAGTTCAAACTAAAATCATGAATATAATCTGACTGCAGACTCTAGTGCACAAATATACATACAAATGGGCCCTATATGTGCAATTGTTCCCCCCCCCCACTGTCGACGAGCGTAACACTTGTTTGGGCATTGTGGAGAGAAGAATCAAAATATTAAAGAACAAAGAAACCGGCACCATTCACCAGCCCCGGATGCTATTCACCAAGCGAGACTATTTTATAAACCAGGTAGTTTATATGGTAGCGGCTGAACGCAAAGGTATCTTTGCTTTAGCGCAACGACACACGCTGTCGATGGTGTGATCGGTCCTACTAAAACCCGACCGCACCCGACCGCACCCGACCGGACCGCCCCCAGAGGTCCGAGCGAGATGGGGTTTGCACTATCATGTAGAATGGACCCGAATGTACCAAAGTTCCAATCCCCAAGTCGATAACTCGAGCGGACACGGCACTGTTAACCCCTAACTTGCGGCCGTTTCCGCCAGGTAAGGGAAACCCAAAAAGGCGCCGACCGCACCTCCCCTGACTGCCTGACCACGGAAATGGACATTATATCATGAAGTGAATAACCATATGCATCCATGGACGATCGGACAAGTCGCTAGCTACACCGGAAGTGAATAAATTAACCCATACGCTGCTGCCGAATTCGCTATAAATGTACGCAAAAACGCAGAAATTAACACCCGCCGACCAGACCGCCCCTATGAGACCTAGCGAGATGGGGTTTGCACTATCGTGTACAATGGACCAGAATGTACCAAAGTTCCAACCCCCAAGTCGATAGCTCGAGCGGACAAGGCACTGTTAACCCCTGACTGGCGGCCGTTTCCGCCAGGTGATGGAAATCCAAAAAGGCGCCGACCGCACCTCCCCTGACTGCCTGACCACGAAAATTGACATTATATCATGAAGTGAATAACCAAATGCATCCATGGGCGATCGGACAAGTCGCTAGCTACACCGGAAGTGAATAAATTAACCCATACGCTGCTGCCGAATTCGCTATAAATGTACGCAAAAACGCAGAAATTAACACCCGCCGACCGGACCGCCCCTAGGGGTCCGAGTGAGATGGGGTTTGCACTATCGTGTACAATGGACCAGAATGTACCAAAGTTCCAATCCCCAAGTCGATAGCTCGAGCGGACACGGCACTGTTAACCCCTAACTTGCGGCCGTTTCCGCCAGGTAAGGGAAAAACCAAAAAGGCGCCGACCGCACCTCCCCTGACTGCCTGACCACGGAAATGGACATAATATCATGAAGTGAATACCAATATGCACCCATGGTTGATCGGACAAGTCGCTAGCTACACCGGAAGTGAATAAATTAACCCATACACTGCTGCCGAATTCGCTATAAATGTACGCAAAAACGCAGAAATTAACACCCGCCGACCGGACCGCCCCTAGGGGTCCGAGTGAGATGGGGTTTGCACTATCCTGTACAATGGACCAGAATGTACCAAAGTTCCAATCCCCAAGTCGATAGCTCGAGCGGACACGGCACTGTTAACCCCTAACTTGCGGCCGTTTCCGCCAGGTAAGGGAAATCCAAAAAGGCACCGACCGCACCTCCCCTGACTGCCTGACCACGGAAATGGACATTATATCATGAAATGAATACCAATATGCATCCATGGGCGATCGGACAAGTCGCTAGCTACACCGCAAGTGATAAATTAACCCATACGCTGCTGCCGAATTCGCTATAAATGTACGCAAAAACGCCGAAATTAACACCCGCCGACCGTACCGCCCCTAGGGATCCGAGTGAGATGGCGTTTGCACTATCGTGTACAATGGACCAGAATGTACCAAAGTTCCAATCCCCAAGTCGATAGTTCGAGCGGACACGGCACTGTTAACCCCTAACTTGCGGCCGTTTCCGCCAGGTAAGGGAAATCCAAAAAAGCGCCGACCGCACCTCCCCTGACTGCCTGACCACGGAAATGGACATTATATCATGAAGTGAATACCAATATACATCCATGGGCGATCGGACAAGTCGCTAGCTACACCGGAAGTGAATAAATTAACCGATACGCTGCTGCCGAATTCGCTATAAATGTACGCAAAAACGCCAAAATTAACACCCGCCGACCGGACCGCCCCTATAGGTCCGAGTGAGATGGGGTTTGCACTATCGTGTACAATGGACCAGAATGTACCAAAGTTCCAATCCCCAAGTCGATAGCTCGAGCGTACACGGCACTGTTAATCCCTGACTGGCGGCGGTTTCCGCCAGGTACGGGAAATCCAAAAAAGGCGCCGACCGCACCTCCCCTGACTGCCTGACCACGGAAATGGACATTATATCATGAAGTGAATACCAATATGCATCCATGGACGATCGGACAAGTCGCTAGCTACACCGGAAGTGAATAAATTAACCCATACGCTGCTGCCGAATTCTCTATAAATGTACGCAAAAACGCCGAAGTTAACACCCGCCGACCGGACCGCCCCTAGGGGTCCGAGCGAGATGGGGTTTGCACTATCGTGTACAATGGACCAGAATGTACCAAAGTTCCAATCCCCAAGTCGATAGCTCGAGCGGACAAGGCACTGTTAACCCCTGACTGGCGGCCGTTTCGCCAGGTGCGGGAAATACAAAAAGGCGCCGACCGCACCTCCCCTGACTGCCTGACCACGGAAATGGACATTATATCATGAAGTGAATACCAATATGCATCCATGGGCGATCGGACAAGTCGCTAGCTACACCGGAAGTGAATAAATTAACCGATACGCTGCTGCCGAATTCGCTATAAATGTACGCAAAAACGCCGAAATTAACACCCGCCGACCGGACCGCCCCTATGGGTCCGAATGAAATGGGGTTTGCACTATCGTGTACAATGGACCAGAATGTACCAAAGTTCCAATCCCCAAGTCGATAGCTCGAGCGTACACGGCACTGTTAATCCCTGACTGGCGGCGGTTTCCGCCAGGTACGGGAAATCCAAAAAAGGCGCCGACCGCACCTCCCCTGACTGCCTGACCACGGAAATGGACATTATATCATGAAGTGAATACCAATATGCATCCATGGACGATCGGACAAGTCGCTAGCTACACCGGAAGTGAATAAATTAACCCATACGCTGCTGCCGAATTCGCTATAAATGTACGCAAAAACGCAGAAATTAACACCCGCCGACCGGACCGCCCCTAGGGGTCCGAGTGAGATGGGGTTTGCACTATCCTGTAAAATGGACCAGAATGTACCAAAGTTCCAATCCCCAAGTCGATAACTCGAGCGGACACGGCACTGTTAACCCCTAACTTGCGGCCGTTTCCGCCAGGTAAGGGAAATCCAAAAAAGCGCCGACCGCACCTCCCCTGACTGCCTGACCACGGAAATGGACATTATATCATGAAGTGAATAACCATATGCATCCATGGACGATCGGACAAGTAGCTAGCTACACCGGAAGTGAATAAATTAACCCATACGCTGCTGCCGAATTCGCTATAAATGTACGCAAAAACGCAGAAATTAACACCCGCCGACCGGACCGCCCCTATGAGACCTAGCGAGATGGGGTTTGCACTATCGTGTACAATGGACCAGAATGTACCAAAGTTCCAACCCCCAAATCGATAGCTCGAGCGGACAAGGCACTGTTAACCCCTGACTGGCGGCCGTTTCCGCCAGGTGCGGGAAATCCAAAAAGGCGCCGACCGCACCTCCCCTGACTGCCTGACCACGAAAATTGACATTATATCATGAAGTGAATAACCAAATGCATCCATGGGCGATCGGACAAGTCGCTAGCTACACCGGAAGTGAATAAATTAACCCATACGCTGCTGCCGAATTCGCTATAAATGTACGCAAAAACGCCGAAATTAACACCCGCCGACCGTACCGCCCCTAGGGGTCCGAGTGAGATGGGGTTTGCACTATCGTGTACAATGGACCAGAATGTACCAAAGTTCCAATCCCCAAGTCGATAGCTCGAGCGTACACGGCACTGTTAACCCCTGACTGGCGGCGGTTTCCGCCAGGTACGGGAAATCCAAAAAAGGCGCCGACCGCACCTCCCCTGACTGCCTGACCACGGAAATTGACATTATATCATGAAGTGAATACCAATATGCATCCATGGACGATCGGACAAGTCGCTAGCTACACCGGAAGTGAATAAATTAACCCATACGCTGCTGTCGAATTCTCTATAAATGTACGCAAAAACGCCGAAATTAACACCCGCCGACCAGACCGCCCCTAGGGGTCCGAGTGAGATGGGGTTTGCACTATCGTGTACAATGGACCAGAATGTACCAAAGTTCCAATCCCCAAGTCGATAGCTCGAGCGGACAAGGCACTGTTAACCCCTGACTGGCGGCCGTTTCCGCCAGGTGCGGGAAATACAAAAAGGCGCCGACCGCACCTCCCCTGACTGCCTGACCACGAAAATTGACATTATATCATGAAGTAAATAACCAAATGCATCCATGGGCGATCGGACAAGTCGATAGCTACACCGGAAGTGAATAAATTAACCCATACGCTGCTGCCGAATTCGCTATAAATGTACGCAAAAACGCAGAAATTAACACCCACCGACCGGACCGCCCCTAGGGGTCCGAGTGAGATGGGGTTTGCACTATCCTGTAAAATGGACCAGAATGTACCAAAGTTCCAATCCCCAAGTCGATAGCTCGAGCGGACACGGCACTGTTAACCCCTAACTTGCGGCCGTTTCCGCCAGGTAGGGGAAATCCAAAAAGGCACCGACCGCACCTCCCCTGACTGCCTGACCACGGAAATGGACATTATATCATGAAATGAATACCAATATGCATCCATGGGCGATCGGACAAGTCGCTAGCTACACCGGAAGTGAATAAATTAACCGATACCCTGCTGCCGAATTCGCTATAAATGTACGCAAACACGCCGAAATTAACACCCGCCGACCGGACAGCCCCTATGGGTCCGAGTGAGATGGGGTTTGCACTATCGTGTACAATGGATCAGAATGTACCAAAGTTCCAATCCCCAAGTCGATAGCTCGAGCGTACACGGCACTGTTAACCCCTGACTGGCGGCGGTTTCCGCCAGGTACGGGAAATCCAAAAAAGGCGCCGACCGCACCTCCCTTGACTGCCTGACCAGGGAAATGGACATTATATCATGAAGTGAATACCAATGTGCATCCCATATGCATCCATGGACGTTCGGACAAGTCGCTAGCTGCAGCGGAAGTGAATAAATTAACCCATACGCTGCTGCCGAATTCGCTATAAACATCGAAAATAACACCCGCCGACCACACCGCCCTAATGGGTCCGAGCGTGATGGTGTTTTCACTATCGTGCAGAATAGACCCGATTGTACCAAAGTTCCAACCCCCAAGTCGATAGCTCGAGTGGATATGGCACTGTTAACCCCTAACTTGCGACTGGTTCCACGGGTACGCGAAATCCAAAAAGGCACAAACCGCATCTCCCCTGGTTGCACGACCACGGAAATGGACATCATATCATGCAGCGAAAAGTGTATTCTGGTCCTGCTAGATCAACACCGATATTCGAAAACTTATACGAGGTGAGTGATAACATATCAATTGAAACACATATGTATGAGACCCGGAGAATTTTCGTTATGGTACATGCAAAAATATATTATAAAACAACTGAATATGTGAATGGGGGGGGGGGGGGGGGGTAACCCCATGTTTTATTTATTATAAAACAACATGGTCAGGATAGTCGATGGGTAGTGACTTAAAGTGGTATGCTATTCAAAGCACTGCATGTGACATTGTGTATGGGTTATAGCGAGGTGTCACATTCGTCACCACGGAATTCAATTCAATTAATTTATTTATTTTGGTGAATCCCTTGTGATTATCAGTCCAGTGATTAACTAATTTACTTCGAGCTCTCGTGCGATTTACTTTTGGCGGTTTTCGTTACAATAAATAATCATGAATAATGTACATGTATCAATTGTACGTGTTTTTATAGGAATTGGTTTCGACAGTATAGTTATACGAATTAATATATGCGAATTAATTGGGATTTAAAACATGATCAGATTGAGGGATTTTAAAATCGGATTATGAACCTTGGCCTCATCCGTGGGATGAGTGCGATGCATGGCTTCGTGTACATGGCAAGAAACCCATTCGAATGTAATTTGCAACCAATGGAATGAACCAATGATATAGTTGCATTGATATATAAAATGGTTACATTCTAAATTGACTAACACCAAAATCAAAACATAGGACATCGGGCTCACGCCCTAGATGGCTCCTTGGGCGCTGATGAATGTCATCGGGCGGCAATATACGCTTGTCGTGCCGTAGTATAAGCCGTCGAACAATTATCTCCTCCAAAATCAACTAACACTACTAAATTGACAACACTTCCTTTACAGAAATTGTGTATATATATTCAATATTTTTACAAAATATATTAAAAACAACCCAAACAAATCACAAAAACCAAAAACAAAATATTCACTGTATATATATATATACATCCACATATACCATTGTCTACCATCGTACATATTTTTTCAACCAATAAATTACAGCAAGAACATGAAGATGATTTCATTTACGCCCGCGCCCTGGGAACCCATTCAAACTGGGGGAAGACGCAATCATTTCTATAACAGGCACTGCCCGCCACCAATATAATTACAAATTCACCTTCAGAAGCTAGCGCTCTGTCATACACATTCCACTCACCTAACAACACCAACCAAGCGGGATCCGGCTTGAAAACCGACCCAGCACTAGCTTGGGGTGGGGTGCAGGAACTACAGACCCATAAGTCGTCATAGCTCTCAACGAGTTAGGAACGACATATACCAAAATATGTTCGTCCCGCTTGCCGCTCTGACATTTCTTCGGGAGCAGGACGGCTCACGGCCCAAGAACACACTGACATGAACTAAATGTATACATAATTTTAACAAAATAAAGAAATTACCAAAAAAAATATAAAACCAAAACAAATCTATTGAATGTAATCATGTAATCATATATATCTCTGTACAAACCATTCACATCGTCAACAATTAAAGTCTATCTTGTACATAATCTTCAGATTTACTTCACTTATCGGAACCCAAATAACTCTGCACATAAAATTGTCAGAGTCTTCACCTACGCCCGTGCCATGGAATGTAGGGCGGCCCATCCAGAAATCCAGAAACAACGAAATAAACAAAACATACTGTCTCTGCGCATTTGGCTATAGCAGAATAGCGGTATGATGGCGCATTGAATCACATTGAATCACACGCTCTGCCTTGCGGTTGGTTGTTTTTTTTAAACAACTAACAAACTAACACTATTTTAAAATTATAACACGGGCCCCGCTCCTTTTTCAGAGCACCAGATGACACGCTCAGCTCAACCATATATTAAAGGGACCCACCGGGTCACCCCTCAAACCCCATATTAAAGCTCGTGGGCTCTTCCCCAAATAATCCATCCATTCAATTAAATCAAAGAGATAACATTAATCCAATTGTGTCCGCTTTTTCCGTGTTCAGACATGACTATTTCTGTGTGCCTATCTCCAACAACAACAACCGTGGGGTGAAGGAGAAGATCACTCGATCTTTTCCACCATCGCGGGCGCTTCGCGCCCATCTACTCACTTTATTTTATTGTGTCAAATCGACATCTTGATCTTATCATAATGCGACCACCACGAGTTCTACCAGTTATGGTCATATATCCATGCTCTGTTTGCGACGGTAAAGCCGAAGGTAGGGGAACAATTTGATTTATATTTTTAATGTTGATATATATTAACGGAAAGTTGCTAATGCAGTTTAGATAATTACTGTTTGTTTCTCCGTTATTCGCGAATTTATAGTTATGATGTTTGGTATTATCTGATTATTCGCATAGTAAAGCATGACACAAAATATATTTTTGTACGAATTATTTTGAGCGAGTCGAATATTGATTGGACAAGCTAACTAACGGAATTGTATGTTCGAGCAATCATAACCTATTTTCTCAGTCTGGAAATTCCAACATTCGAATAGTCTATGATATTATTTGTGAAATCCAATTGTTTGAAATGTTGCCAACATGTCAGCCATTTAATTTTAAATTGTCCAACAATCCATAACGATACGTATATCGGCCAATAAAGCGAATGCGATTAACAATTTGTCTATACCATATATCAATGTTTTTTTAATTTGCTCACATTACCAGTCGATGCGCTGAATTATTCCTGTAAAACAGTTTGTGGTTACAACACGTGTTGCGATACGGGTAGCTATACAGATTCCAGTAACCGTATCGAACGGAGAAACGAATATTTATTTCTGAACTACATATTTACTCTCCAGTAGCCAACTAAATTTTGTATTGACGACTGGCATGCCGATATCAATAACTCGAAACTATACGAAATATATTGACCGAGTGCAATAAATTCCATTTAAAGTCGAGATTTAGCTAGCGAGGCTCGAATCGAATTTAGTGGACGAGGTTAATAAATTGCGTATTGAATCTGATTGAATTGCGACGAATTTGAGATCCATCTTTATCACTTAATCACATTGTATAGCATGGGAAAACGACCCAAAGACGGCTGGGGTTAAACAATTCATAATGATTTCTTTATCACAACCAAAGAGGAAGTAAAGACATGTGCATTAAAGAAAAAATAACTCAACTCAACTCATTCAATTATGCAATATCATTATGATATTCCAATTAACACATGACAGTTACATATATGATGGTTGTTACGGCGCATTACATGTATGTTCAGTTCAACGTGTGTGTGTGTTTGTGGGTGTGCTTAGAAAACAATATTTGTTCGCCTTTTTGGATTTCCCGTACCTGGCAGAAACGGCCGCAATTTAGGGGTTAACAGTGCCGTGTCCGCTCGAGCTATCGACTTGGGGATTGGAACTTTGGTACATTCTGGTCCATTGTACACGATAGTGCAAACCCCATCTCGCTCGGACCCCTAGGGGCGGTCCCATCGGCGGGTGTTAATTTCTGCGCTTTTGCGTACAATTATAGCGAATTCGGCAGCAGCATATGGGTTAATTAATTAACTTCCGCTGCAGCTAGCGACTTGACCGATCGCCCATGGATGAATAGACGTATTTCATTCATGAAATAATGTTCATTTCCGTTGTCAGGCAGTCAGGGGAGGTGCGGTCGGCGCCTTTTTGGATTTCCCGCACCTGGCGGAAACGGCCGCAAGTTAGGGGTTAACAGTGCCGTGTCCGCTCGAGCTATCGACTTGGGGATTGGAACTTTGGTACATTCGGGTCCATTCTACACGATAGTGCAAACCCCATCTTGCTGGGACCCCTAGGGGCGGTCCGGTCGGCGGGTGTTAATTTCGGCGTTTTTGCGTACATTTATAGCGAATTCGACAGCAGCGTATGGGTTAATTTATTCACTTCCGCTGCAGCTAGCGACTTGTCCGAACGTCCATGGATGCATATGGTTATTCACTTCATGATATAATGTCAATTTTCGTGGTCAGGCAGTCAGGGGAGGTGCGATCGGGGCCTTTTTGGATTTCCCTTACCTGGCGGAAACGGCCGCAAGTTAGGGGTTAACAGTGCCGTGTCCGCTCGAGCTATCGACTTGGGGATTGGAACTTTGGTACATTCGGGTCCATTCTACACGATAGTGCAAATCCCATCTCGCTGGGACCCCTAGGGGCGGTCCGGTCGGCGTGTGTTAATTTCTGCGTTTTTGCGTACATTTATAGCGAATTCGGTAGCAGCGTATGGGTTAATTTATTCACTTCAGCTGCAGCTAGCGACTTGTCCGAACGTCCATGGATGCATATGGTTATTCACTTCATGATATAATGTCCATTTCAGTGGTCAGGCAGTCAGGGGAGGTGCGGTCGGCGCCTTTTTGGATTTCCCTTACCTGGCGGAAACGGCCACAAGTCAGGGGTTAACAGTGCCGTGTCCGCTCGAGCTATCGAATTGGGGATTGGAACTTTGTACATTCGGGTCCATTGTACACGATAGTGCAAACCCCATCTCGCTAGGACCCCTATGGTCGGTCGGCGGGTGTTAATTTCGGCGTTTTTGCGTACATTTATAGCGAATTCGGCAGCAGCGTATGGGTTAATTTATTCACTTCCACTGCAGCTAGCGACTTGTCCGATCGCCCATGGATGCATTTGGTTATTCACTTCATGATATAATGTCAATTTTCGTGGTCAGGCAGTCAGGGGAGGTGCGGTCGGCGCCTTTTTAGATTTCCCACACCTGGCGGAAACGGCCGCCAGTCAGGGGTTAACAGTGCCTTGTCCGCTCGAGCTATCGACTTGGGGTTGGAACTTTGGTACATTCTGGTCCATTGTACAGGATAGTGCAAACCCCATCTCACTCGGACCCCTAGGGGCGGTCCGGTCGGCGGGTGTTAATTTCGGCGTTTTTGCGTACATTTATAGCGAATTCGGCAGCAGCGTATGGGTTAATTTATTCACTTCCGGTGTAGCTAGCGACTTGTCCGATCGTCCATGGATGCATATGGTTATTCACTTCATGATATAATGTCCATTTCCGTGGTCAGGCAGTCAGGGGAGGTGCGGTCGGCGCCTTTTTTGATTTCCCTTACCTGGCGGAAACGGCGCAAGTTAGGGGTTAACAGTGCCGTGTCCGCTCGAGCTATCGATTTGGGGATTGGAACTTTGGTACATTCGGGTCCATTCTACATGATAGTGCAAACCCCATCTCGCTCGGACCCCTAGGGGCGGTCCGGTCGGGTGCATCGGGTCCGGTCGGGTGCGGTCGGGTTTTAGTAGGACCCGGTGTGATTGATCCAATCTATCAGATTTGTCACCTATCAATTGACGCCGTCTTACGACTAATTCATGAACACTCACCGGCCACAATCGGCATGTATAGCGGTATAATTTTTGGGTATCATTGTGTGGAGACTCATGCTTGCATTTATATATCTGCAGAATGAGTTTCAATGATATTAGTGAGTTTTTTTTAATTAGCACAGTGTGAAAATGAAGAGCCAAGAAGATAACGTCTGAGAAGAATTTTGTTTGTGTTTTGGTTCTGTTTGGATATTTCCCTGCTATTTCCAAAGAAATTTCTTTCCATGCATCATTTTTCAGGCGCTGGTGAATGGTGCCGGTTTCTTTGTTCTTTAATATTTTGATTCTTCTCTCCACAATGCCCAAAAATGTGTTACGCTCGTCGGCAGTGGGGGGGGGGGGGGGGGGCGTCTGGAAAACAATTACACATATAGGGCCCAAAAAGTTTTTTTCCGACCCCGAGGGACCCACCACCCCATTTGTGCAAATTTGTTCCTTCAAATGTTAGGGACCCACCCCCTTTCTCATATTTTTATCAAAATTTCAGAGTTTTTTAGCCGTTCTTCAATAACTGTGTTAACTGCCTTTCAATCCCATTACACTATCCTCTTTTGGTGCAAAGTGTGTAAAATTAAGACTAAAGCAATAACATCCTTAATCGGTAAAGCAAAGGTCAGAAAAACGAAAAATAAACTGTATTTCCAGGTGTTTCCCCGTGTTTCCAGTATCTAACAACAATAAGGTATACACTGTATGTCACAAATTGCCATAGACCGCATTATAGCCTTAATATATCGAGCGTGTTAGTCTGACAGAGAACACTGGCCAGTGTAAATAGTGGTAAACAGGTCAGGGGTTCTACAATTATTTGTGCATGATCAAAGAACTCTTTAGTCTTATTCACCGGGGTGGGTGAGAAGGGGAATTGTTTTGATTAGGTATAATACACATAGATATATGGTTATTATACCCCCGATATTAGTCGGCGGGTATATAGTTGACGTCTCGAGCCGTCAGTGTGTCCGTCCGTACAAACATTTTGCATCATAACTCAAGAGTCGGTTGTCATATTTTGATGCTCTATGACATGTGACGGACCAGAAATGGGGAACGAATATGCATAATATCACGGATTGTGAGTACCAATACCTACCAGAGTTATCCATGGGCCCTGTTTATGAAATTAAATCCGTAAAAAGTTTTTGTCATATAAGTTGAAGTGTGGGTTGTCGAATTTTGAAGTGGTTTGGTATGCATGGTGATAGACCTGAATGATACGGGAAGGATGTGTGCAGATATTACTGCATATCACAGGTTTTGCCTGTCGATGCATACCAGAGCTACCAACTTGGTTCCATCCGTAAACACATTTTGCATTATTATAACTCAGCCATGTGTATGTATATTTGTGCACTATAGTCTGCAGTATAGTCTCAGTCAGATTTTATTCTTGATTTTAGTTTGAACTTTGAAGACATTGAAGAATGTCATTTCTCAAAGCATCTGAATGCATCACATTATTTCAGGTCATCTATTTGTAAGCGATAACAGTATACAATTAGTATTGTAGTTTAGTCTTGTTGAGCAGTATTTGAGCTTCAAGATGAAGTTCGTAAATTCAAGGAGAATAGAGTCACCTTCAGTTGGGATTGTCTGAACAATAAACAGTAACGGCCATTCATCATAACCAATTCAGTTTTATTTGGATAAGTGCTGCAAATTAACATTACTTGCAATCATTAAAAAGATGAGAAATAACCAGAAGGAATGAATTTGATTGCATGCCAGAACAAGACAGTATTTCAGACATTAGAAATTTATGAGACACCCTTTTCAATTTCATGTTATGCAACAATCGGGTCAATGATATCTAGTCATCATTGAGTATTCACCATGTAGTATTTGTGATACAGTTTTTTTTATTTTATTACTTTTATTCGGGTAATACAACTGGGTAATACATTATTTTTCTTTACTAAATTACGGTTTTCCACTGAGAAGTTGGACGGGATCCTGTGAAATCCAGAATGTTGCTAAATCTGAGGCTAAATAGTCACTATAGCTGTCTATATAGCCATATGCCAACAAACATGATACTAACATGCTTACAAACAACATTACATGGTCAGTACTTGTAAATTGTTTTTAAAAAACCCATTTTGGAAAAAAATGTACAAGCACGATTGTTTCGGCACCTGGAACACCCACCCACCCCGACCCTATATACGGATTATTTTGTAGACCCCCTCATATCGTCGATGGTATATTTTGCCCCACGTCCTTTTCCTCGGTTGCCCATTGTTGAAAGGTGTACAAACGTGTATTGTTACACGCAGCATGTTTATGTGACCGGTGGTCAATCTATGATTGACGCCAATCACCTTGATTGGATAATCCTATATATATATATATCTTTATTTCCTCCAATTCAGGAGAGTATAACTGAAAAAAAAAACAAAAAAAAAACATACATGGAATAAGCAATAAATATTTACAGACTAACATGTAATGAAATGAAGAAAAAAAGAAAGAAAACAAATTATATTCACGATTCTGCGTTTCTATAAACTGTGAACCTGGCATGCAAAACCCCCCGGAGACACACCGGAACACTTGATGTATAAGGAGTTGTGCAAACCGCAGGGATGCATATATGTGTGCCCCCATTGCGGTCTACAGCTGCCCCAAATCATTCAGTGTTCCGGTGTACTCGGGCTGGACTAACAAACCAGATTCCACAAAACTGTTGATTTATATATATAGCGGATAGACCTTCAGTCGTAACAGCGGAGAATGTGGCAAATGTTACCGTGCGACATATAAATCCTGACATACATTATCCGACCATCGACACCACAGTGAGTAAGTAGCGTTAATAAAAAAATGCACATATTCAAGCTTGTCTTCGACGAATGGTTCTAATGTGAGGAGCATATGACCCAAAAACACATGAATAATTTGCTCCGGGCTCATGTTATCTAGTACGTGATAAAATGAAATTCCGAATATATTTATGATATCATACCATATATTGTTTCGTATAGATGTGAGAAATCTGCATGATTCCACGAGATGCTCCGCTAGATCCGATATGGTCGCTTCACATTTGTTGCATTGAGTAAGTCTGTTATTTGATGAACATATAAGTTGCGCAACAAGCACATATTTATGTTTATCGCGAGGATGCTTATGACAAATGCGCCATAGATTAGAAAGAACAGGTGCTGGATGGATCGCAAAAAAACGTGAAAATTCGGTGTCGGATGATACTCTATTATCCCAGTCACGTTGATTGGATACTTCTGAAACTATAATAAGTTCTTTCCACATTGATTTATTCATAAAGGTGGACGTGTCTATAAAAGACACAATATGTTCTGTCAAATTACGCTGATTTGAAACATATAAAGCATTATTGCAAAATGATTGTGAACAAGTAAGACCAGACAATGCATCTATTAGACGACATATGAATACTTCTTTCACTCTCTTGTAAGGAGAAACATGACATAATGCACATAATAGTGATAACACTCTACGTTCAATGTAAACACGCAGTGGTGGCATTCCTATGAAACCCAATGCCATATCAGTTCTGGTTCTTGTATGAAAACATTGGATGTGCTTCAAACACATCCTATGAATTTTTTTCAAGGCGATTATAGTCTGTTGAATTTAGACCGGCGAGTATTTCTGAACCGTACAACCCTTTAGGTAAAACTATTGATTCATAAATTTTCTTAGAGCTAATAGGTGTCAAACCACCTGAGTACACGCCACAATTGGACAACATAAAGTAAACTGATCTGATTTTATCAACAATGGTTTCTACGAAAGAGCTCATCAAGCGGGACTTATTGAGAGGTATCCCCAAATGTGTTACTTCATCTGTTTCCATTATTTGGCTTTTTCCAAGGTGCCAACATCTTTTCGCTTTAGATGCCTCATTGTCTGTTTCATTAAAGACGATAACGTGTGTTTTCATTGGGTTAAAGCGATATCTCCACTTATTACTGTATTGTACACATAAATTACACATCGATTGAAGACCAAGCTTCGTTAAGGAGAATAATGCCATATCATCAGCATGTGTTACAAAAGAGCAGTTAATGTCGTGCACGTGTAGACCAAATCCGGACTCATCTAGTATGTTTAATAATTCGTCAATGAATAAATTATAGAGAAAAGGTGATATTGTGCCTCCCTGCCTGGTTCCATGGCAAATATCGATCCATTTAGAAGTCGAATTCTTGAATAAAGTGATGCATTTGATTCCAGTAAGTAAGGTGTTGAAAAGTCTTAGTGTTTTACCTCGAATGTCGCGTTGGTGCAATTTGAGAAGAAGGCCATTAATCCAAACTGTATCAAAGGCCTTCCAAACGTCCAGGAAACATGTATACAGTTTACTTTTCTTTTCGGTCGTGTAAGAAATGCAATCGGAAACCAGGTAGGAAGACATCAAACAACTCACCCCATTTTGAAATCCGTTTTGTAACGGATGAGTTTCAAGAGTTTTGGGGGCATTAACTTGCAATCGAGTTAAGATAACTCTTTCAAGGAGCTTGTATAATGTCGGCAAAAGTGTAATGGCTCTGTAGCTATCAAAGTCGTCCTTCGGCTTCCGACCACCTTTATGCAGGGAAAATATCACTCCTCGTTTAGCATTTATGGGAATGTACTCATGAAAGAATATCTGGTTAAATAGATAGGCGATATGTCATGACAGGACTTCGCCACCAAAATGATATGTTCATTGCTGATATTATCCCAACCAGCAGCTTTATTTAGAGATAGGAGTCTAAAAAGAGAGTTAATCTTTTGAGATGTGACGGTGTACATGACTATATTGTCTATTGGGCTGACGTCCGACTTTGATAACTCTCGTGTGATGAAGGAATTTGTTTCAATAAAGTGTAAATCGTTGAATTCTGAGCTCTCAATTGGAAATGAAAAAATAGACTCATAATATGAGGCCCATGCACCGACAATTTCGGATGGATTCCTCAGTATGTTACCGTTATATTTAAAAATAGAGCTAGACAAAGAGTTGCGACTTTTACGATTTGAGTTAAAGAGACGAAAAAACGTTTGTTGATCTACCTCTGCCGAATTATCGACTTCAGCATTGAATGTATCCATGTATGATCTAGTATATTTTCTATGAGCTTTCCGAAAAGAACATTTTGCATCTTTATAGTTACGGTAATTGACATTTTGGCAGTCACGTGGTCGTCCTGCTGATATCCAGATTAATCTAAAGTAGTTCATAGAATTGTGAAGACTCTTCAAATGGTTGTTCCAATACGGTTTTAGAAATTGTTTGAATTTACGTTGAGGAATATTGTTATCTGATGATGTAGTTATACATTCAATTAAAGTGTCATAATAGTTGTCAAGATCTCGACGACTATTGATATTCTTATCTGGAAGCCTCAGTGCTATATCGGACTGGTATTGAAGCTGATATGCTGCATTAGAGGAAAATAATTTCCAATTACATCTTTAGTTACGGACAGACACAGGTATTTCCGTGTTAACATTGTACTTTATTGACGCTAATACCGGTCGATGATTTGAGAAATCTAGAGCATCATCATCAATTACATTGGCATATATAATATCGTTCTGTTTGTGTTTTGGTATTAGAATGTGATCAATGACAGAACCAGGACAGTCCATTTTTGGCACATAGGTGTTGAGCCTCATGTTGGAATTTACAAACTCATTGGCTGATAAAAATGATGCGTATTCGACGAAAGACTTGAATTCTTTTCCACGATCATCGTGTTTGTAAGTTGTAGCGTTAAAATCGCCCATGAATACCACTTCACCAAGCACAATATAAGCATCATAAAGACTTTTCAAAATAGCTATGTAATCTCGATAAAATTGGATAGTATATTTTGAGGATGGAAGATACACTTGAAACACATACATGTATGATGTATTTGGAAGTTGTATTTGAACACCAATTATACGGTCGTCGTCTATATCAATACTTGATATTTTACCTTCATATTTACCTTGTTATAAAGTATTGCACAACCACCTTTGGGCCGACCGCGTTGCATTGGCAAACGTTGAGAAGCATCACAAACGGCGTGATATGAATATTTATTATGGATACAATTTAGAAAATTGATATCTTTCTGATATAACCAGTGCTCACTTATGCCCACCAGATCAGCTTCTATCCGATTTAGTGTCCTACTCAAGTATAGGGCGCTTGACATTATGCCCGTGGCATTCCAGATAAGAAATGTTACCATATTAAACAATATCCACACGTACAGGGCCATTACCACTTTTTTGCCGAACATGAAATAAACACATGCACGAGGAAGACAGTGATAAGCATACAAATACAGTTATGTGATGTCATTGTGGAGAAATGCAAGGAATACATGTAACATCTGAATTTTCACAAAAATGCTGATAATTACGTATAGGAATGGTGTCCTTTGCCAAAGCTGGGTGTTGGTGGTGGGTTGGTATCGTACATGTATTCACCGTGACGTTCCGAATATGGTTGCCATTCGTGACAAACAACGTCAGGGCCCCAGATGTCTTCCCATCGATATGTCCACCGATAGCTTCGCATTGAGCGTCGCCTCGTAAAACTACCTGGACTATATTATAAACCCAGCCGGTGAATAGCACCCCAGGGGTGTTTTAACATCATCTGTTGGTACTACAAATGAGGTATCGTACTACAAATGTAGTACCGTCATCAGTTCAGATTTAGCAGGAGGATACCCCATCCTAGGAAAACAGTGAACTGCTCATTAGACATTAGCGGCGGTTACCTGCAAAATTAACTTATGATCTATTTTTTTGATCTCAGTTCATTCACAATTATTTTTATCGCATAACTTGAAAACAATTTTTGATCGTACATGTATGTGACACATGTTATTTATGGTCGCGTACAATGATGTCACACCATTCTTGAAACAACTCACGTACCCCGGTCCCACGTCCAAGCCTGGAAATAATGTGCCGGTCATTTGCAGAATGAGGTCCCCACTCCCAGAGGGTGAATTTAGTGATGATACCCCGCATAGCATCACCAAATTCACCCTCTGGGGACCTCATTCTGAAGAATGTTCCCCCATATGACTAAAGTCTAAGCAGAATGAGGTTCCCTCTGGGTGAATTTGGTGATGATACCCCGCTATGCAGGGTAGCATCACTAAATTCACCCAGAGCCTGAGAGGGAACCTCATTCTGCAAATGACCGGCACGTTATTTCCAGGCCTTCCCGCGTTCGCTGCAATTTACCAATTAATGATTGTTGTTTCGATGAAAAATCCACGTAGCTTTTAAGTTTATTCTATCATGCCTGATAATGTGTTAAAATTTAAAGGTACCTGTCTCTCAGACTTTTTCTATTTGATAAATACGCCTGTCATCAAGCCTGCTATATTTTGTTGTTATTTATTAGTTGTTATAATTATTCATGTTATATTATATTGATCAATATTAATTCAAATTAACAGTGTGATGTTGTTATGGTTATACTAGTCTTTTTGACTTGAAACATATTTTATTTGCATAATAAACAAAAGGGATTGGGGCACAAGTTTTTACAACTTATGAAGCCCCTCTCCCAACACAATATAGCAACACACATGAAATCAAGATGACGATACAAACGTATTTACATGGTGATAAGTTTTGATGTACGTAATATGTATTGCCTTCCAGAGATGATCGGGCTAGATCTAGGTTGGCTACTGGCCGTGGAAATTTGTGTTTAAGGACGATTTGAAGTATTTGGTACGATTGGCGCGAGTGTAAATATAATTAGGTATTGTTAGTATTTGTATTATGGCGGTAGAAACAATGAAACACTTGTATTCGATTTTTGGTTACTGTTGTGCTCAGGAAGGCAATACAGATAACTAATCAGAACGAAATGTTCGAATGTGAGGTTTGTCCATATGTGAGGTGACTGCCACGTAACAAATTTTAATTCCGGAAGCAATTTTAAGTGGATTCGGAAGTAAAACAAATAAGACCATTTAGGGATTAAAACGCTTGGTCGCTGCAATATATTGCTGTGAGATGAGAAATAATTTCTTATTTTTTGGGGACGAGACATCGGGTATTCCACACATGAGTTCAGCAGTATCGGTTATTGCGATATTTTCACGGGTCATTTTCACTAGAAATTCGGAGCGCTCTCTTTGGTACAATGGGCACATGAAGAAATAGTGATAGGCGTCCTCATATCGATTTCCACAGGGACATGCGGGGCTATCAGCAATGAAATTGTTGAACATATCAGATCGGAGTTCACTACAGAAATTACGTATGCGACAATGAACAATGTTGTATTTTCTGCGTCCAGCGTAGAAATGTTGAGGGGGACTGAGCGTGGGATCTATCAGGTTCAAGTCGGTTTTAAAGGTAGAAAATTGGTCCGCGTCGGTGATTAATTTGGGAAGTTTATTCCATTCTAAGACTATCACTGGGAAAAATGATTGTTTGAAGTGTTCAGTGTTGCTATAGTATGAATAAAATTTACTGGGACGACGCCAATTATAATCTGCAACTTCATGTGATCTGGGGGGAAGTATGGTGGATAGATAGGAAGGTGCTAAATTATTAACTATTTTATAGAGTGCCTGCAATTTATGCATTTGACGTCTTTTGTATAGTGAAGGCCAGCCAACTTCCTGTAGTACCATATTATCCGAAGCAGAACGGGTGATACCACTGACTATACGCCCAGCGTCGATATGAAGCCGGTCAAGCTTCTCTAACAAGTAATCCGAAGCATTCCCATATAAAAATGTACCTGGGTAAATCTTGGTGTTTACCTAGGTATACCCCTGATGAACCCCGATACATGTAGGTTTTACCCTGGTTCCACCCAGGTCACACCCATGTTACACCCAGGTAAATCAGGGCTTTATAAAGATTTACCCTGGTGTTTTCTATATATGTTAGGTTAAACCCCAGTTTACCCGGGTTTTTACGGATATAATTTAGAAAAACGCTGTCACACCCGGGTGTTTAGACCCAGGTTATCCGGAGTATTTACACCCAGGTATTTACACCAGGTTTTCGCCCAGGTATTTACTACAGTGTTCACCCGGATATATACACCTGTGGTATTTTGTTAAACTGTATAATCTGCACTTGAAGTTACCATATTAACCCGTTCTATATTACAGCATCATTGGCGTGTAGTTACCTTATTAACCAGTCTATATTAAAGCATTAATTGACAGGTAGTTACCTTATTAACCCTTTCGATAGTAAGTAACGTTGGTGAGTAGTTACAGTATTAACCCATTCTATATTAAAGCATCATTGACGTGAAGTTACCTTATTAACCCTTTCTGTATTAAAGCATCATTGACGTGTAGTTACCTTATTAACCCTTTCTATATTAAAACATAATTGATGTGTAGTTACCATGTTAACCCTTTCTATATTATAGCATCATTGACGGGCAGTTGCCTTATTAACTCTGTATATACCAAATTATCATTGTCGTGTATAATTACCTTATCCATTTCTATACTAAGTACCATTGGCGTGTAGTTACCTTATTAACCCTTTCTATATTAAAGCATTAATTCACAGGTAGTTACCTTATTAACCCTTTCTATACTTAATATTATTGGTGAGTATAGTTGCATTATTAACCCTTTCTATATTAAATCGCCATTGACGGGTAGTTACCTTATTAACAATTTTTGTATTAAAGCATCATTGACGTGTAGTTACCTTATTATAACCCTTTCTATATTAAAGCATCATTGACGTGTTTTTACCATATTAACCATTTCTATATTAAAGAATTATTGCCGGGTAGTTACATTATTAACCCGTTCTATAAAAGTATCATTGGTGAGTTGTTACCATATTAACCCTTTCTATATTAAAGCATCATTGACGTGAAGTTACCTTATTAACCCTTACTATATTAAAGCACCATTGATGTGTAGTTACCTTATTAACCCTTTCTATATTAAAAGATCATTGACGTGTAGTTACCATGTTAACCCTTTCAATATTAAAACACCGTTGACGGATAGTTGCCGTATTAACCCTGTATATACTAAAGTACCATTGTCGTGTAGTTACCTTATTAACCCTTCATATACATTGACGTGTAGTTACCTTATTAACCCTTTCTATATTAAAGCATTAATTGACAGGCAGTTACCTTATTAACCCTTTCTATACTAAGTATCATTGGCATGTAGTTACCTTATTAACCCTTTCTATATTAAAGCATTAATTGACAGGTAGTTACCTTAAACAACCCGTTCTATACTAAGTATCATAGGTGAGTAGTTACATTATTAACCATTTCAATACTAAAGCGCCATTGACGGGTAATTACCTTATTAACCATTTTTGTATCAAAGCATCGTTGACGTGCAGTACCATATTATAACCCTTTCTATATTAAAGCATCATTGACGGATAGTTACCATATTAACCCTTTCTATATTAAAGCACAATTGGCGTGTAATTACCTTATTAACCCTTTCTATATTGAAGCAATAATTGACAGGTAGGCCCTAGTTACCTTATTAACCCTTTCTATAATAAGTGTCATTGGTGATTAGTAATAAAGCATCATTGACATGAAGTTACCTTATTAACCATTTCTGTATTAAAGAATTATTGACGTGTAGTTACCTTATTAACCTTTTCTATATTAAGACATCATTTACGTGTAGTTACCATGTTAACCCTTTCTACATTAAAGTATCATTGACGGGTAGTTGCCTTATTAACCATGTATTACCTAAGTATCAGTGTCGTGTAGTTACCTTATTAACCCTTTCTATACTAAGTATCATTGACGTGTAGTTACATTATTAACCCTTTCTATATAAAAGCACCATTGATGGGTAGTTACCTTATTAACCATTTTTGTATTGAAGCATCATTGGCGTGTAATTACCTTATTAACCCTTTCTATATTGAAGCAATAATTGACAGGTAGGCCCTAGTTACCTTATTAACCCTTTCTATAATAAGTGTCATTGGTGATTAGTTACATTATTAACCCTTTCTACAATAAAGCATCATTGACATGAAGTTACCCTTAACCATTTCTGTATTAAAAAATTATTGACGTGTAGTTACCCTATTAACCCTTTCTATATTGAGACATCATTTACGTGTAGTTACCATGTTAACCCTTTCTATATTAAAGTATCATTGACGGGTAGTTGCCTTGTTAACCCTGTATATACCTACTAGTAAGTATCAGTGTCGTGTAGTTACCTTATTAACCCTTTCTATACTAAGTATCATTGGCGGTTAGTTACCTTATTAACCCGTTATATACTAAGTATCATTGACGTGTAGTTACCTTATTAACCCTTTCTATATAAAAGCACCATTGATGGGTAGTTACATTATTAACCATTTTTGTATTGAAGCATCATTAGCGTGTAGTTACCTTATTAACCCTTTCTATATTAAAGCATCATTGACATGTAGTTATCATATTAGCCAGTTCTATAATAAAGCATCATTGACGGTAGTTACCATATTAACCCTTTCTATATTAAAGCACCATTAGCGTGTAATTACCATATTAACCCTTTCTATATTAAAACATCATTGTCGTGTAGTTACCCTATTAGCTCTTTCTATATTAAAGCATCATTGACGTGTAGAACTTTATTTTATTAACCCTTTTTTTATTAAAGCATTATTGACATGTAGTTACCTTATTAACCCTTTCTATATTAAAGCATCATTGACAAGCAGTTAAATTATTAACCTTTCTATACTAAGTATCATTGCCGTGTAGTTAGTTACCGTACCTTATTAACCCTTTCTATATTATGACGTCGGTCATTGACAGGTAGTTACCTTATTAACCATTTCTGTATTCGAGCATCATTGGCGAGTAGTTACCTTATTACTTGAAGTTTATTATGACAGTATGACAATACACTACCCCGGACAAATGAAGCAATATCACACGTTATCTAACAGCCTAGCTATAACTAGTGAACATTAAACTGACAAACAGACAATTTTCAGGGCCATATATAATATTACCGGTATTTAATATTAAAGGGATACAAAATAAAGATATTTCTAATTATCAGTAAGAATTATTCACTAAGTGATACTTATTATTTCAAATAAATGATTGCGTATACTATAGTAGACCATATACCAACAGGAAAATATTAGTGAATACAATTATTGTGTTTCAAAATTCGTTTCGTTTCGTTTCTGCAGCCAAATTACAATCTTAACTTTTAGTTACCGTTACTTCGAAAAGAATTTAGCGCCGAGAATTCCTTGTGGTGTTTTGAGTTAATTTTGTCGCGAATCAACGCGGATTGACAGAAGGAAATGGTGTGTTGGCTACAAACGGATAAACTGTGGACTTATATATAAGATTCGCCGATTTATCCCCATGGATGTGCGCAAATATCGAAAAAGACTGAATTTCATGTGACAAAAAATATTTCAATTCCCGGAACAGTAAGAATTAAGCTACGATAACGAAACGGATCAACTATAGTATTGAACAGTACCTCAGCTACCTGGCCATAACCAGAATATTGTCTCAAAATTGAATTTGTGGTACCGGTACAATCATGATGTAGTGCCAGTGGCCTGCTCATAATGCACCTGTCCAGAAGAATTGAGAAGTTTGAAGATCATGGACTACGCAGACACCATCTGGGACCCCTACCAACAAAATCACATCGACAAGCTGGAAAGAATCCAGCGTAGAGCAGCCCGTTTCATTAAAAGAGACTATAAGAGCAAAGAAGATGGATATATGACAAAGATCCTCTACGAGCTAGATTTACCAACATTGCAGAAACGGCGGAAAATAAATCGGCTGGGATTCATGAGTAAGGTGGTGGGCGGATTGGTCGAGGCTATACCACCTAATCAATACTTTACACCCGAAACAAGGCGTCTTAGATCGCAGAGCAAAGTTCTGACAGGCTACGTCACCAGCCAAATTCCTCGGCACCTAATTTAAAGGAACAACAGTCAGTGCTACGAGGCTATACCATACATGTACGTGTCAGCTCAGTTCGCTAATTCCACATTTGTTCGAACTATATGCGACTGGAATCAGCTGGAGGAATCCTTAATCCTACAACAACAGCCTGTGGATTCCTTCAAGAGTGTGCTGAAGGAAAAGATCTGAGACTCTCTCGCCCGCTGCGAAATTACCTTAATTGGGATCTGCAGCGTAACCATTCAGATTCAGATTGATCCACGATAGTAAGGGGTCAGTACATGTAGTAAGTACTGATAGTGATAAGCCTGCTGTACAATAATACTACTTTTGCTGTTTTACTGGTCTTAACTGAGTACTGTGTCAATGTGACATTGTTAATTCAGTTCCACTCTAATGTACATTAACTGGCAATGATGCATCTGACGCTATTAAAGGCACCGGTAATCCCTAAATACCAGGAGGACGCGGCATAGAAACTTGGTACAACAGTTGTTACACGACAAAGAAAATTATCAACAAGTGAGCGTCATCATCAAAATTGCAAATTAAAACACGGCAATGGTAAATTGGTAATCCCTACATACCAGGAGGACAAGGCATTGAAACTTGGGACAACAGTTGTTACACGGCAAAGAAATTTAAAACACACTGCAGATGAATGTTTATACATGTACTGTGCAGTCGAGATCACATGGACTACAAATATTTAAGGATTATACTATTTGATGAGTAGATGCGTGACTGATAAAAGAATTAGAGACTCCATATTTACTCGGAAGATAACAGTATACGATGCCATACAGTTGTTCCATAACACCTCAACCTTTGGTGGATATTAACAGTAAAACTAATGAAAATGATGAAAGCCAGACTCAACATCAAGACAACATGTGCATGCATAAGTGACGGTTCAATGATTTTGACTCCATCAGATGATATTTAAGCGACACCAATTTTTAAGTCTGGTTTACGATGTGGGGAGAAAAAAAGTAGATGCAGGAGGGAAAAAAATAAAAATAAAAAAGATTGTCCCCCCAATTTATATCAAGTAAATCGTGGAATTTTACATAAATTTTACAAAAATTGTGAAAAAATGTTTTTGAATGAAATTCTGTTCAAACCAAACAAGACATATCTTGTCATGAAATACATGAAAATATGGATCTGTAAGTGATCATAAGCAGAACCGGATGCGACAGCACATGAAAATCAGTACGCATGTAAAATATTTTGGGACAAAAAAAGTTATATTTTTTTTCATGAAATGGAAACAAAGTTGTAGGAGGTGTTCGTAAACCAGACTTAAAAATTGGTGTCGCCTTAGGCTCATGTTAACACAGGATCACATATTCTCAAAATAATTGTCTCCCTCAACCATACTAGTATTTATATTTGATAGAACCTCAGTGAGACCATGTTGAAAATTACCATCAATGCAGTTCCATTGTTGACGCAACGCGGTCATGTTACTTCAAACCAGTTGCAATGTTCCTTAGGCCAAAGAAAAAAGATACTATGTTTCCGTACATCGACCGACCCTAAAAATAACCCGCCGACCCTAAACTTTTTATTGATATTTTGAGAAAAAGTCAAAATTTTCGCAATTTTAATTTCCTGAGAGTGGATCTCCTGCCTGCTTTATGTCTTGTTTGGGACTTATGGAACACTATCAACAGACATGGTGGGTGTGTATCTGTATATATACATGTAAAGAGGTTATCACTGCATATATTAGGGGTATACATGTAGCTACTGTTTCCAAAAACCAGGCATGCTCGGTGGGTGTACTGGCTACCCCCAGACAATGGGATGTAATTGTCACAATACATGTACATGTACGGTATAATGGCGGTATTATTGGTAAAATTCTTATAAAAAGTTAGTGACATCAATTTTGTACCAAGTTTATAGCCAAATTTATGAAAATGTGGTATTAGATATAATAAAAAACATACGTAAGCATGAAGTAAGTTTGATTTTTTATCAATCTTAATGTATATTTCCACTGTGTTGATCAAGTAATACTTTCCCCATCGCACGGGTTGGCATTTTATGTCACTTTGGTCGAGGTAGTTCAATATTTCTGCAGCTGGATAAAAAATATCAAAATAAAAAAAATTCCCTACCTACCTTCCCTAAATTTTTCGCTATGTTACCGGAAACATACAATCTTTTTTCTTTTGGCCTTTAGCATGGTAATTCGTGAAAATAAATGTCAATGCAACTTACTCTCAGGCTCCAAATAAAAGTGCAGGCCCAAATAATAGTGCGGGGGGGAAATTCCATTGAAAGTTAATAAAAGTACAGACCCAAATAATAGTGCAGGGCGAACTCTGAGCAAAACATCAACTGTGGTTAACCAAATAATTTTTATAGCAGGTTCAAGTATACGAGTCAACATGTAGTACAGGTACATGTATGTATCATGTGGTGTTTTTTTGGTTTGCCACATACTTGAATATGTACTCATGAGTGCCTAATGTACGATTATTAAAATCGAGGTAAAATTCCCACCTGTACGATCGTTATTTGGTCCTGTACGTTTATTAAATTAACCAAAAGAAATAATTCACCAATTTTAAATTGTGTTATTCATATAAGAAATGAACGGCGGTTTCAATGCGGTCATGGGGTTTTGACCGCGAGAAAAAATCAGCAAACTTCGGGGTTCATGCAGAGTTTGCTGATTTTTTTAACGCGGTCAAAACCCATGACCACGTTGAATCCGCCGTTTATTATTTATATTTATATACTTAAATTCATTATGAACTAGGATTGTATGTCTTTCCCACTATTTATTCATCTATTTAAACGAACGCATGGAGTTCAGTTCAGACAGTTCGAATCCTTGTTTTTTGGAAAACCAAACATTTTGAGAATCCGTTCATGGAGAACGGAAGAAACGCAATTTCACAGTAAAGTATACACATATGACAAAATGTCTTGTTTAGCTAGTAACTAATGTAGACGTGTTGATAATTTTTACATCTGAATCATATAGAAATCTTGAATTTGTGCTGATTTAAATTTTCATAGCTTCAAAATATTAATAAACGTGCAGACCCAAATAAGCACTGTGCAGGGGGGGGGGGATTTCCCAAGAAAAATAATAAACGTGGATGCAGCTGGTGCATGCATGTTTATTTGGAGCCCAAGAGTAAAGAGGTGGAGGTGAATGTTACATGTAAGTTGTTATTAACGAAATGGAACGATGCCTTTAATAGGTTCCACCAGAAATAAGTCGCGACTTCATTATACTGGCCTGACAGATTGGTTTTTGTTGGCGTCATGCCTGTCGACCATTATGATGGCCACATATATTGTCATATAACAGCGATTTACGATCTGTCTTGTTAGCTCATAATATAAATTAAGAAAGTGGCCTTGTGTTCGTTCCTTGCGTAAACAAATATTTTTTAGTACAAACGTCCTCATTGATTGTGTCCCTCGACTCCTTGTGTAATTGGTCAAGTAACTTACATGTATGTACATGTACAGACCACTCACAAATTTCTTAGAAAAGCGACCACATGTTCGAATCTACTTTGCGATTTTGGAGCAACGCATTTGTAAATGCGTTCATATTTTAACACAATTACCTTGATTTATTCACAAACAAATGTCTTGATGCAGGCCTTAAAATCCATCAGATTTTTTGCAATAATCAAAATGTTAGTGTTTCACTTTCTACAGGGAATCAAGACTTTTTACTAGAATCAAAATGAGAATCATGATTCTCAGATTCTGATTATAAAACAATTAATGTCAACAGTGTTTATTTATGTTTATTCCATTTTGAATGGAAAACTACATCATGAATGTCCGATTCCGAACATATACATGTACACCAGGAGTGGGAAAATAACACAGAATTATTCAGATGTGAATTTAAATTAAACAAAATTAAAACTAATATTGCAAAATACACTATCGTATCGTTATTTGGGTGTTCATACTAATATACTTTTTCGGCGCAATGATCGGTAATTTAAATGCTGTCATTAAGGCATTTACAAAGTGGCGTGACACAATGCACCCTCAATGCATTTTAAATGCAACAACCGCATTTCATTGATCCACGTTGTAAAGGACATTTATTTTTAGAATACCTGTATGTACGTGTATATAACCACAAGAATAAAGAACAAATCAACTGTTTTTATTACTTTGTAAACCTCTGATGTTTCCCATACAGTATACATTTGTATATTATAAACTATGTTACAGTAATTCTAGAGCTAATTAATCGACTCCTTAACTACAGCAGAATTATGGGTAACTTTTCAGGATTTAGTCGGAAATATGGCTTGTTGCCATTCATCGGAAAGCTCTCACCGAGAGCTTTCCGATGAATGGCATCAACCCATATTTCCGACTAAATCCTGAAAAGTTACCCATAATTCTGCTGTAGTTAAGGAGTCGATTAATTAGAGCATTACTGTATATCCTCTATAACTGTTTATTCAACATCACGTGCTGCAATCCATAAATGCGGTTCAGATTTCGATGTCTGGTTCAACATTATTATCATATGGTTCGATAGCAGAAATACTCAGTTTGGAATGTTATGTTATACCATACAAGTTTTACGAGTTGCTCTTGCTCAAGAATGGATAAATTTATAAACCTGATTTTTGGCGCATTAGTTAGAATTATATTTTTGCACAAGAACACACCACAAATATCGAACTGGACATCAAAAGCAGAACCGGATTGTATCGATTGCATAAACATAAGAAGTTGGTCACTGACCGACATTTGCTATTCTCTGGTGTGGTTTATGAGGGTATCACCCCCCCCTCCCCCCTGAATCCTGAATACCAGTTAATTTTGGGGGGTGAATCCTGAATACATGTTAAGAAATAATACATAGAAGTTACATAGACACATTATGATGCCGGTCGCGTTATGAGGCCGTTATGATACCATTAATGATACTTTATGATCAGGGACGTGGCTAGAGGGTTCCCGTTGGGGGTGTCCACCTTGGGAAATTCCATCTGCACCCCCCTCCTTGAGTCAGAATCAGACCGAACACAAGTTTTGCATAATTCCATTGCACCCCCCCCCCCCCCCTTGCACCTCAGTGTTTTAGGCCTAATATCCTATATCTTCATAAACCATGGTTCTATGTTCCCGGTATGAGAAAATTCAGATATTTTAACCTGAAACATTGCATAAATCCTAACATCTAGTGGTCTAACTCCATACAAATGCACACGGCTATGGGCAAGAGAGCACGACACACCGAGCTAACCATCGTTGTTCGGCCGGTGTGAGAAAATTTTGAAATTTGAACAAGAAAATCGCAAATCCTAGCATCCAGACTGGCCTCAACTAAAGCTTTCCTATAGTGTTGGAAATTTCAAACCGCAAACTCCCCATCAGGTTGGAAAATTCTCCAACTGATCACCACAAGTTTGACCAAATGTAGTAAAATATTGTTAAACTTATTAGCATTTTTGTATTGGCCACAGGGGAGAGACAATGACACACCGGGCCGACCATGGTTCGGCCCGGTGTGCGAAAATTTTGTAATCTGATCAAGAAAATCGCAAAATCTTAGCATCTAGACTGGCGTCAAGTATTTTTAGCATGTTTATGATGGCATGGTGGTCGAGTATGCCCAAGAAGCTATTCTACCCACCCATTCATACAGATAACTAGCAAAAATATTACTTTGCGCCATCAAAACCTGCGTCCAAGATGTTTTGCTTGAACCCGAATACCAGTTAATTCGGGGGTATGAATCCCCGCGTACGGCTTCAAAACACCCTGAATCCCGCGTACCGAAAGGGGGGGGGGGGGGGGGGTGATACCCTCGTTTATAGGACTACCGTATGCAATGCCGACTTAAAAATAAAAATTCACATAAACATCGCATGAAGCGGTCTATCCACAAACTCAGGTATTCGGTAATTCCAAATGTATGAACTATCACCATGATATCCCGGTATATCATTGTCAGGACTGTTTGTACAAAAGGTTGTTATTCTACTATGCATAATTTTGCTATATCATTGTACTCGGACTGTATTGCAATGTAATATATCAGTACATGTACCGGTATACTGGGTGCACATTATATACATGTTGGCCTACTTTCACTTTAGTTTGTGTTATAAAAGACTCATGTTGTTAAATTGAAAAAAAACATGTGTGAAAACAGAGAGAATACATGTACATGTGCCGGTACTATATACCTCTTTGTGTGCTGTACTACCGGTACTATTCTGCTGCCCTTGTGCCACAGGCCTCAAACACGCCAAACAAGTATCTGTAGCCAGGCCCACCAGTACCAGGCTACTAGTAAATGAAGTACTGAAAGTGTCACATCATAATCGAGCCCAATCTTAGTTATACTAGTCTCTTGTGTAGTTTGGGTTACTATTAATAAGATATTTAATGAATGTTTGGAATGTATGGTAGCATTCTTACCTGGATCAACATATGCCATGCACAACGCTGGTCATCATATCATCACCGCTGTTGGCAGTAAACCGCTCATCGGGCTATAACAGTTAGAGTTTTCCATACCAGGGCTAATCTAATCAGTTAAAATTAGTCAATTTAGAGGGAATACCAACCAGTGGAAGACGTACATGTATATTCAGATATCAGTTTTCGAGAAAAAGCCCATCTTAGTCGAGCGGACTTAGAATATCGGGGTAAACTTAAATTTCATTCAGCAACACTTTCACAGCAGAATATAAAAATAATACATTATAATCACTTACAGTACATGTACATGTAGCCCAAGTGCAGTGCTAGCCTATATTATATACTACCAAAACTTTTGGTCAGTTTCTCGATGACTGACACTTGTAAAAGCTTGAACGGGTATATAGTACACTGTACATGTACATGTGTACCGTATGTGAATTAAAGATCTTATTAGTGACACAACAGGAGGCTAGACATACATTTGTAACTACAGTAATGCTCTAATTAATCGACTCCTTAACCACAGCAGAATTACGGGTAACTCGGGGAGAGCTTTCCGATGAATGGCAACAAGCCATATATCTGACTAAATCCTGAAAAGTTACACATAATTCTGCTGTGGTTAAGGGGTCGACTTCTTAGGGCACTACTGTATCTGTTTTAGTGCACATCAAATGTATTTGTTGTCTTTCCTCTTGTAATTTGTCTTTGGTTGTGTTCGCCATTTCGATGGACAACTACATGTACTGACATCAAATGACTGAAATGAGTCAAAATTTAGCAGTGCAGCCAATTATATAGATAAACAGAATTAAATAGCATCCAAATTCCAAATGAGCATAAATGATAAAACAAACTTTATTGAGCACTCTTTTAATACTAGTAATTACAGCTACAATGAAAGCACCTAATAAAAATTCTAAGTTTGGTAAAACTGTCTGTATACAAAGTTTATCTGGCCGTGGTGAATAAAACCTATAAATGGGATCATATACATGTATGTTAGATATCATTACATGATTATTTGAAAACACATATCCGTATGGAAAACAAACTATTTTACCACTGGCCAAGTGGTCCTGCTAATATGCTATGATGCTGGTGTCCCTGATGAATTGCTATGATGCGGGTAGTGCAATTCATAGCAATTAAGCAGGACCCAACCGCATCATAGCACATTAGCAGGAACACTTGAACAGGGTATATTTACAGTGTCAAATCGAATGGGCATCTTTTAACAATATTTTTGAACAATTTCCTAGAAGTGTTCGAAAATTGAGAACTGAATTTATATTTTTTTTTATGAGGTTTCGATTGAAAAATTTCTAACTTAGCTCATCAGGATTAACATTGTCGCACAGCTATATTCTCTTTCCCAACAAAGTCTATAGAACATACATGTAAAATTACAGCTATGCTTTAATTAATCAACTCGCCTTATATTACTCGGGTATTACTGCAGTATTCAGGCGTGTTCATGCGATCAACCGCAGTCAGTTATACCGCCACAGAATGTGGTCCACCTCACATTTGCAGTTAGGCTGTATTTTTCATGCGATGTTTATATGAATTTTGTTTTAAAGTTGACATTGTAATCACACCAGAAATTGTTTTTATTGTTTCAAAATGTCTAGATAGAATTCAGAATTTTTGTGGTAAAAACAATTAACTTGGTTATCACAGTTAACACATATTACTGTGGTAAGATTACCAGCGGATACCGCATGTCAACAGGGACTGCATGCTCTAATTAATTATCAGGTTTAACATGTTTATACTGGAAACAGTTCATTTTAAAGGTACTCAATCCGGTTCGATGATACCCATATAATCAGATTCCAACATCATACATTTGTATTTAGAAAGGCTGCTTCAGTTACGGTATCAGAATTGATTAATTGCCCTAAAATAAAACCACTGTCAACTAAAGTATACAATTGCCTGACATATGTTATTTATCAACATGTTCTACAAAATTTGGCCTTATTATCAACAGAAAGCCTCTTGATTTTAGAGTTATCCATCTTCATCTGAAATTTGGTCCGAGACCGTGGGCCACTATTAATTCTTGATCGTGAAAAATAGTATATTTCAAAAATTGATATCTAATAACTCTGAGCTTTGATAGGTTGTGGGTTCCTCGACTCGTACCAAATATCTTTTACCCCCCAAGTCCAAATAAATAGTAATGTGCGAGCATTAATTCAGGGGGCCCTTAATCAGATTATGCATCTTTAAATTCAAATACAGTTTAAAGTTGCATAATCCGATTAAGTGCCCCTCATTTGCTATTTACATATACATGTATATGGAATCGGGGGGGGGGGGGGGGGGTGGTAAAAATATTTTAATCAAGTCGAGGGACCCACCTAAATGTATCAAAGCTCAGAGTTATTAGATATCGATTTTTGAAATTTTAATATTTATCACCATCGATACTTAATAGTGGCCCAGAAAAATTTGACGAGCCGACGGTCTCAGACCAAATTGCGGATGAAGATGGATAACTCTAAAATGAAGAGGCTTTGTGTTGATAATAAGGTCAAACTTCGTCGAACAGCATGTTGATAAATATAACGTATCAGGCGATTTTATACTATACATGTAGTTGACAGTGGTTAGCATTATTTTTGGGCAATTAATCGATTCTGATATTACTGAAGCAGCATTTCTGAAAAAAATGTTGTTGTTGGAATCTAATTATATGGGGACCATCGAATCTGATTGAGCACCTTTAATAGTTAGCTATATGAGTTATATACACATAAGGCGACACCAATTTTTATGTCCGGTTTACGAATTAACTTTTTTGTCCCAAAATATTTTACACGCGTACTGATTTTCATGTGCTGTCGCATCCGGTTCTGCTTATGATCATTTGCAGATCCATATTTTCATGTATTTCATGACAAGAAATGTCTTGTTTGGTTCAGAATTTCATTCGAAAAGTTTTTTTTTCACAATTTTTGTAAAATTTATGTAAAATTTCAAGATTTACTTGATATAAATTGGGGGGGACAATTTTTTTTATTTTTATTTTTTTCCCTCCTGCATCTACTTTTTTACTCCCCACATCAGCCCACATGTTCGTAAACCAGACTTAAAAATTGGTGTCGCCTAATAGACATTTAAACTTCAGTTTGTGTGATCATATCTGAACCAAATGTGGTATGTAAGTTTATCAGACCAAAATACAGGTCAAGTTCGAATATGGGTGTGCTCCGCTCATTTTTGCGAGAGTTATGGGCCTTTTTTCGACTTAGAATCGTGTTAATTTCTGGTTTCCGCATCATAATTTTAGTTTGTGTGATCAAATCTGAATCAAATTTGGTATGATAGTTTATTATCCACCATTTCATGGGACACTGGTTGGATTGTTCTGAAATGTAGTATCGGATTTAGGGGACCTTGATATATTTTTCAGACAAGCTGATGCCCCAAAAGAAGCCACTTTTTCTCACATTTGCTGAAATAGTATCCAAAACATCAACATATCAAGAGCCATTAGACTGAATTAGATAAAAATATATCACTTGGGTCTGTTTAAGCTGGAAAATACTCAAAATTTGTATAATTTTCTGCTATTATATCTGCATACTAGCCTTTTTGCTGAATCGTGAATGCCGGTTATATTGCCGTGTGAAATCCTAGTACCAGATAACATTGGGTATGTACATGTATATAGCATACCACCTGAAAATGGCTTGAATATCACATACCAAAGCGTGGTGGGGGTGTGTGTGACACCCTCCTTGATCATAGTCTGTATTCTACAGGGTATGTTAACTGTTTCGAGTTGGTGCAATTAATGTGATTGTTTAATCTCTACCATCTGAAATCTATTTATAGCATATTTTGCTATCTGATCAATGTTGCTACTTAGTACTGATATAAAAAAGGATAAAGATGGTGTGTCTCTTTCCCAAATGTTCTGTTTACATGTACATTTGGGGGTTTATGAGTCAAATAATAACAGACAACATGTCCTTCTAACACTAAGAAATAATATGTTCTTATGAACCAGGACAAAATATGACTATTTCTGGAGCATTACAGCACATTATTACAAATCTATATTTGTAAGCAGTAAGATAATGACAGGAAACATGTCCTCAGACTAAGAAATAATTTTTTGGTGTGTATTTCACACCACAGCTCATGTGTATACTCACATTAGTTTATGTCATTCAAAGGGAGAAACCCATTTAGAAAGTTTAAATGAGACAAAACTACCTCACTGTAGATGTAGTTGCAAGGTACAACATGTACATGTATTCTGGTAAATGACATTGGAACTAAAATAATGATTTTTGTGTCCACCGGTATGTCATGTACCGGTATACATTGCAACTACATGTACATGCAACTTGCCTAACATACCATATACATGTATGAAGAGGGACTTTGCAAGTGTTTTTTAATCAAAATTTTAACCCAACTCTTGTTGTCAGTAAGTTTTAACCCATGCAGTTTAATGAGTTGATATATTTATATATTACATGTGTTTCTATACATGTATTTTATCTTTAGTTAGTTTGTTGTCCTTGAATAAACTTGTATTGCTGCACAATCAGTTTCCTTAATGTTCTATTATACTAAAACAACTCCATTGATAACAATACCCCTGCATCCCATCAAAATCTACTTCATTGCCATCCTCATCATTTCACTTTGGTATCCCCACCCAGGTGTACCTTGGTGTTATTCACCCAGGTGTTCCTTGGTGTTTCCTACCCATGTGTACCTTGGTGTTTCTACCCAGTTGTACCTTGGTGTTTTCTTACCCAGGTGTACCTTGGTGTTTTCTTACCCAGGTGTACCTTGGTGTTTTCCTGCCAAGGTGTACCTTGGTGTTTCCTTATCTGGGTGTACCTTGGGGTTTTCTAACCCAGGTGCATCTCAATGGGAAATCCACCTGGGTAAGAAAACACCAAGGTACACCGGCGTAAGAAAACACCAAGGTACACCTGGGTTGGAAACATCAAGGTACACCTGGGTGGGGAACACCCAGGTAGGAAACACCAGGGTACACCTGGGTGAATAACACCAAGGTACACCTGGGTGGGAAACACCCAGGTAGGAAACACCAGGGTACACCTGGGTGAATAACACCAAGGTAACCTGGGTGGGAAACACCCAGGTAGGAAACACCAGGGTACACCTGGGTGAATAACACCAAGGTAACCTGGGTGGGAAACACCCAGGTAGGAACACCAGGGTACACCTGGGTGAATAACACCATGGTACACCTGGGTGGGGAAACACCCAGGTAGGAAACACCAGGGTAGACCTGGGTGGGAAACACCCAGGTAGGGTACACCTGGGTGTGGTCACCTGGGTAATTACACCCAGGTTTATCCATACCAGGGTATTTATCCAGTTTCAGGTGGGTAAATCATGGTAAAACCCAGGTTTCGCGGGGTCTTAATGGTTGGTGGATGTCTTGGTAGATAGATTTTTACCTGGGTTTCGGCCCAAAAAACCTGGGTGGATTTACCCAGGTACATTTTTATATGGGTTGTCCCCACACTGCATCCGAGTAATCAAATAGGGGTAATATATATGTTTTGTAAATAATTTCAATGGTTTTCCTGCCAAGTTGATATTTAAGCCGTCGGAGTTGAGATAGGCGCGAGGCAATTCTTTTGACTGAGCCTTCAATATGGGCGTTCCATTTGAGATTTGATTGGAGTTCCAGACCTAAATGTTTATGCTTGTCCACGAAGTCAATTGAGTTTCCTACAAAATTTAGGTTCGGTTTCTCTGTTGAGGGCGCAACTAATGAAAAGGACATGCCAACTGTTTTAGTTGGGTTAAAGCTGACCAGCCAGTTTCTGGACCACGCTGTAATTTTGTCTAAGTCGCTATTCATAGTATGTTCAAGTATATTATGATCAAAGTTGCTGCTCGTGAGGCAGGTGTCATCCGCATACATTCTCGTTACAGATTCAATACCGTCGGCTAAATCATTTATATAGACGAGGAACAAAAATGGTCCCAGGACAGACCCCTGTGGCACTCCTGCTGGGATGATATCATATTTTGAAAATGTATCATTGACTAGGACTCTTTGTGTCCGGTTATCTAGATAGTCTTCTATCCAATGCAATATTTTTCCTTCTAATCCGTAAGCATTCAATTTATGAATCAGTCCCCTATGTCAAACCCTTTCAAAAGCTTTGGATATATCACAGAATATAGAACATGTAAATAGTCCTTTATCAAGGGATTGGCACAGGTTGTGATATAAGTCTAATAGCTGGTATGTTGTACTGTGACCTGAGAGAAAACCGGATTGATGGAAATACAAGAGTTCATTTTCGGTGAAAAATTTACTAATCTGTTTCAGAACCATTTTCTCAAAGATTTTGGCTACACAAGGTAGAAGTGAAATTGGTCGGTAATTTTTAGCATCAGCGGGATCATCTTTTTTGAAAATCGGGATCACGTTTGCGGATTTCCAGGACTCGGGGAATTTCTCTGTATTGATAGATTTCCTGAATAGAAGGACGAGTGGGCGGGCTGTTGATTTTGCTGTTTCGCGGAGCATTCTAACACTAATCCCATCGTGCCCATGGGCTTTGTTAAGTTTAAAAGATTTTATGGCTAACTCAACTTCGGATTCTGTGAAAAACAAATCTGGCATAGTGTTTGCGCTGCGTTTCGGAAAGTTAGGCAGATTATGATTCGCGTCATTAATGGTAGAATTCGAAATGAAGCTGTCGTTCAAAATTTTTGCCTTTTCGATGTCATCGATTGCATATGAGATATTGTTAGCCGAGATAGTGCCGGATGAGCTGAATAGTGGGGGATGTTTTTTGCTCGTTTCTTTTGTAGAAGGTAATGTATTATTCGCCAAAAGTCTCGGGGGTTAGATGCTTCACTTATTCTTTCTTCAACATTTTCTTCAAATTTGATTTTCGCGTGCTTCTTCATATTATTGACTTTGTTTCTTATGTTTTTATATTTTCTCCAGACTTCGGGGTTTCCTGTTGTTATGGCTTTTTTCCTAACTCTGTCACGTTTTCGTATTTCAAAACGAATGTCAGAATTGAACCAGATTTTATCAGAGGTTCTTACTGTAACTTTCGATTGTGGAATTGTTTTCGTCATCATGGATAGAAATTCTAGTTTAAAGTTATTGGCAGCTATGCTCACATCAGAAGCACGCGTTATGAGCTCATTCCAGTCGACTTGGGTAAGAAGGCTATTAGCATGGGAAAAGTTACCTTTTCTGTAGTTCCACACATTTCTTATAAAAGACGCTGCGGTCTTGTTTTCAAATGATAATGTAGCATAAACACCTAGGTGGTCTGAAACTCCGAGATCTAGGACATCGGCGTCTATTACACGGAGAGAGTTTGATGTGATAATTGGGTCAAGCAATGTACTTGAATTTGCGGTAACTCTCGTTGGGACCGTTATAGCATTTTTCATGCTGAAACCATCCGTTATATTTGTCAATTTCGATGAACTATTCATGAAATTGGAGTTAAAATCTCCAGTGATGACTACATATTCTGAGATTTCGAGAGCGGTTGCAATTGAGGATTCCAGGAGTGTCCAATAGTTTTGAGAGCAGAATTGATCATATCTATACGATACTCCAAGAATAATTCGAGTTTTCTTTGAGTGGATTTCGAACCAGAGGCAGGAAGAGTCAAATTCTAATTCGGGCTTACGATTAAATATTAGGTGATCGGCGAACATTACACATATACCGCCAACCTTTGAATCACGGTCTTTGCGAATGGGGGTACAAAATCCATCCAGTTCTAGTTGGTCTGAATGATAAGATGGATCAAGATGGGTTTCTGTGAAACATAAAATGTCAAATTCGTTAATAAAGTCTGCAATCTTTACAAGTTTATTTCGGATACGCCTTACGTTAAAGTGAAAAAGTGATATACAGTTCTCAACGTTAGTCTGAGACAACGGTCCTGGGTTAACATGGATATCGCCGGATAAAAGTAGTAGACAGAGCGTAATTAGAAGTATCGACCTTGCGTTTGGTGGACTGAATATTTTCCGAGGTAATAGCTGCTATTTTTCACAGTTTTAGATGCTAGTGGTCGTTTTGATGAGTCGAAGATACCAATTTCTGCCCTATACTGATTCAAGGCACACGTCATATTTCAGACGGTGGTTCGAAATCAATATAGGGAAGCAACTGGACTCCGACTCAACAAACAATACTGATAGTGGCACCTCACAAATGGACTTGACTGTCGTTCTTACATTCTGGATATTTTCAATAGGAAATGATGTACATGAATAATCAGAAGTGATCAATAAATAGAACAGAGAAAACATGAAGAGAACATGGAGACATTTGCGAATATTTACATACTGATATTTGGTGGTGATTGGCATGAGGGGGGTTTTCGGCTGAGTAACAGGTAGCTATGTTGAAAATAAAGGGATTGTGCTTGGGATTATTATCATGGAGATTTGTTTACGGGTTGATCCGAAATTAGTGGGGAATTTAGAAGTTTCATGATGAGGAAAACAGAAACAGAAATCTCTAAAAAGAAACAGAAAACTCTAAAAATATATCTGCCACCCCCCCCCCCCCCCACTGGATTTGGACACAGGTATGAGCTTAGGATTGCGTGCATCCGCAGAGAAGGGTCAGCATTAGTAATGGGAACTGGTGACTATAGTGTGTAACTACGTTAAGTTGTTTAGAATGGATTTGGTAAGACAACCCTGGCCAGCCTTTCAAAGCTGGTATTTTTGTCGTTATGGCCCTCCGTAGCACCGATAGTACGGTGTGCTGATGTTTGTGCTCGAGATTAATAGGGCGTGAAGAAGAGTCGTGAAAAGCGGACTTTGCATGTTATTCAGATGTAGGCCGACGCTGGCCGACGCGACATTGTGTGTTCGAGCTGTGACCGTTTACATTTTTATGTGTGGAGTTTCAGCAAGGGTGCTTGTGATTATTATACTGGAGACCTTTAGAGGTTTTGACAAAATTCATTTTAATGTTAAGGAACGTGAACTTATTCGTCTGTACTGGATTTGTGGGTTCCCACTTGAAGTTGAACTTGAACAGGAGAAATTGCAGGTCAAAAGTGTCTGGGTTTTAGTTCACAGGTATAAGTGAGTATATTACCCGGTATGAGATATTTTGCTGTAACACAGGGATGTTTGGCATCCAGAGAGGGTGGCTGGGGTGGCAATATGTTTTTTTAAAGTGGTTGGGGGGGGGGGGGGGTGGTCTGTGTTATTTTTTTCCATCAATAAATATGTTATAAACAAGTGGATTTCAGACATCACATTGTATCCTTCAGTTGAGGAGGTCACACAGCCAATTTTTTTTGTATTTTTATTATAGGACTTAGTGAGTTGTCACTTGAGGGGGAGGTAAGCGACCAGTTCTGAATGGGCACCCTCCATGTGAATCTCCCCAGCAAAGGTAACATTTGAAGCAGTTGACTGGGGGCTAAGGCAACCATATCATTAAACAGACATAACATTCGACTGGCGGGTAGGCTTTTGGGGATTACAACATTTGACCTAGTTTAAAAAAAAAAATAATAATAATAATAAAAAAAATATATATATATATATATCCTGTAGAAACTAAAATAAACCCAACTTTGGAATGGAATATATTCCAAGCCTACCCGCCAAAATAATATTAATTGTTTTCAGTACGGCACGTACGGTCACGCCGAGATATATTTGCAGCCCTGTAAACCCTGCTGCGGAGACCCGCATGGAAAAGCCCACCCAAAATCGGTCACCTCCCTAAAACAGTTTTAAGTGTAAATTTTCAGCATTTTCTTCCATAGGACATTGTAATATAATTAGGAGCTCAATAGTATGCATCTGCTGAGATTTTGACAAGGGGGTATATACACCCTTTTTAAGGTTTTGTTATTTCTTACTCAATTGTAAATAAAATATACTGTATTTAAAAACTGGCAATGTGACCTCCCCTATGCAGTTTAAGCACTTATATGTTATATTATAATATAATAATTTTATATATGGAATATATATATGCTGTGAAACAAGAAAGAAAGGAAAGAAAAGAAAAGTGTAAGACATAAACAGATTAGATTATATACATATAACATATATTAGTGGCATAGATGGATGCAATTGTCGGAACAGATTTTTTGTGTCAGAGGAGCCCCAGTGATTTCCCGAGGAGTAAGGGCTTACAGTATTTTATAAATATTTTGTATAGATCATTAGATCTGTGTGGAGCTGACAGTCTGACAATAGAGATAATGTTGGCAAATGTGGATTTAATTTTCTTAGTGCTCAGCACAACACTGACAATGAGATTCTGGCAATGTTACAATTTGTTAGCAACACTCAGTTGTTAACTTGTTATATAATTTATTCAGCACAAGTGTACTCAGTTATGCATTTTTCAGACAGCAGATAATATGTAACTGCTTGCCCAATGGTTTAGGCAATGTATTTGCTTTTAAAGATTTTACTGGAGCAGCAGTTAATCCTAAATTAGTAATGACTGGTGCGTACTACTGTTCCCAAATTGAGATTTAGGCCAAAATAGATGAATTCCCACTTTAAACGTTGTCCCAAAAATGATTGGAGTTTAGGCCAAATTACAAATTGGTCCAAAAAAGTTACGGTACCAAGGTTCATGCTAAATGTTGGGGTCCTCTGATCCTTAGGCCAAGAAAAAAAAAATTATCTATGTTTAGGGCTCCCTACCTATGCTAGAGACAGGTGCCTACTATACTACAGGTATTATTTTGTTTGGCCTTAATCACATATATAGATACACCCCTCAGCTCCCACGAGTATTCAGGATTCTAGTTAGATTTCTACATTTCTTCAATTATGCTATTATATGGGTCTGAAATGAACTGCTTTCCGACACATAGATTGATGACGGTCGACAGATTTATTTATTCATTTTATTATAATATATTATTTTCTAGAATTTTTTATTTTTATTTATTTTTTATTTTTTCTGGGGTCGGTATGTACCGATGCTACCCCGTGCATGAAGTATAGATATAAAAGCTCTTTATTTATTTATTTTTTTCTGGGGGTGGGGGTCGGTATGTACCGATGCTACCCTGTATCTGTAGTTGTTACGTCCTAGTGACCAAGGCTGGCTTTTACAGGACGGTATCGAGTAGATCCATAATTTTTCCAGGAATTTTGTTTTGTTTTGTTTTGTTTTGTTTTTTTGTTTTTTTGTTTTTTTGCCGAACCCGTGACTTCTTCGCTACGGTAGGGATCTTTAACGTGCGCACATGTTGCACACGGGACAGCCATTAGCGTCGGCTCCCGATCCGACGGTGTGCCAAGTGTAGTGTCATCCCTGGTCATGACATTACGAGAGGAGCAGAGGTACGAAGTTAGTCAAGTACGCATTTTTTCAAATTTGTCTGAGACTCTTTTGGCTTCTGGAAACTTTCTCAGATCACTGATCGTGGCATCGATGATTTGTGATGCCCATGGTACTGGGAATGCAGATGGCGACACAAAGTCCGACCGATATTTTGTCGGATTTGAACCCTCGACCGTGTCGAAGGTGTAGCTCAGAGGTCGGCCCACAAACCAACTGAGCTATCCGCTCCCCCTGTGCATGAAGTATAGATATAAAAGCTCTTATTTGAGTAGAATCAACCATTTGGAAGTTAATTTCCATCATTGCATGCAGCAGCACTGTTACTGTTAGTCTAACTTAGCTAAGGGGTATTTTTCATTTTGTGAATCGTGATGTACATATATTTATATTTTGAGATCGATGCATGGAACATTTTTATTAGAGAACTATTGACTATTAACTAATTGCAACACCTCTATACTTTCAGATATAGAGTCCCATCATTTGTGTTCTAAATAAAGATAAACAAAATGGACGCGTTCCTATCTATGACGGGACTCTACTAGTATCTCAGTAATTCGAGAATCCAGTGTCAGACATTCTTCACTGATAGCCAACTGTTTCGATAAATCTGCTACATTCGTATTACCATGCCGGCCATAGACTGTCCCATCGATAACTGTGACTACACAACACCTGACGTGGATGCAGTTGTAGCGGCAGCACTCATCACAACTCATGCCACCATCCACAGCCCAATCGCTGCAAATGCTGCTACAGCTAAAATCGAGAAAGTGAAACGACCAACAATATCTTCCGCCGGCACGAGCGAGGACTGGTCTTACTTCACATCACGATGGAACGACTACGTCGAAGCAACTAAAGTGAAAGGCAAGGACAGAGTGATTCAATTGTTAGAGTGCTGCGATGAACAGTTGCGAAAAGATCTGACACGAACTGCGGGTGGAACATTAACAAATAAGACAGAAGCAGACGTCCTGCAGACCATAAAAACACTTGCTGTAAGGGAAGAGAACACCATGGTGGCCCGCGTAACTCTTCACAACATGCGCCAGGATCGTGATGAACTAATTCGCTCCTTCGGTGCTCGTCTCTGCGGTCAAGCTGGGATATGCAAATTCATAATCAAGTGTCCCAATTGCACACAGGACGTGAATTATACAGACTCTGTGTTGCGCGATGTGCTGACCCGAGGCCTGGCTGACTCAGAAATCCAACTCGACTTACTTGGCGACAAACTTCAGGACATGACATTAGAGGAGGTTTTTAAATTCGTTGAGGCGAAAGAATCAGGCAAACGCTCCGTGTCTCGTCTTCTCGACCCTCAGAGTCACGGCGCTAAGGCAGCTAGCAGCTCATACTAGCGCGACAAGAATGCAGCCACAAAGGATCGAAACCAGCGGGACACTGTGAATAAGTTCGAGTTATGCACATACTGTGGAAACAAAGGACATGGAGCCCGTTCCATCGCCAAGGTCAGACAGAAGGAGTGTGCTGCATATGGCCACACTTGTAACCACTGCGGCAAGGATCATCACGCGGACAGCATGTGCAGGAGCAGAAACAAACCAAAACCCAAGGTGACATCCAGATCACATGTCGATTATGAAGGTGCCATATTCGACCAACTGTGCACGCTTCGTACCGCTGTTGACAATTACTGTGGCCCTGGTATAACTCTCAACCACCACCTCTACAACCAAATGCACGACACTTGGGTGAAACAAACATCCAAACCACAGCCGTTCGTCAACCTTACTGTGACAGCTCATTGTGATGACTACAGGCGATTTGAATTCGAGCTTACCTCCACGCCCAGGACTGTCGTCATCCCTTGTATGGCAGATACTGGATGTCAAAGTTGCCTGGCCAGTATAAAGGTTATTCATAGACTCGGTCTGCGAAAGTGCGATCTCATACCTGTCCAACTGAAAATGCATGCCGCCAATAACGAAGGCATCCCCATCCTTGGTGCAGTTATTCTTCGCTTCTCTGGAAAGGACAAATCTGGCAACAAGATTGAAACTCGTCAAATCACCTACGTGACTGATAATTCTGACAAACTTTTCATCAGCAGAGAAGCATGTATCAGTCTCGGCATAATCACTGAAACCTTCCCAACCATAGGTGAGGCTCATAACAATGAAACGGTTCACAGCGTGAGTGATGTCAAAGCGGCCAGCGATGGAAATGACAGCGGTATCACATCTGCATGCAACTGCCCACATCGCGAAATTCCACCACTCCTACCATCAAGTCTACCATTTCCGGCTACTGATGAAAATCGCGAGAGTCTCCAGAAATACCTGCTAGACTACTATAGCTCAAGCACCTTCAATACATGTGAACACCAATTGCTACCAATGATGGAGGGTCCCTCGTTACGACTTATGATCGACCCAGACGCCAAACCAGTTGCAACACACACTCCGGTACCGGTTCCTATCCACTGGCAAATCGACGTGAAGGCAGGTCTGGACAGAGACGTGAGAATAGGTGTACTTGAACCAGTGCCTGTGGGTGAACCCGTCACATGGTGTCACCGTATGGTCATCTGTGCAAAGAAAAATGGCAAACCAAGGCGTACAATTGACATGCAGCCACTAAACACACATGCTGTACGAGAAACCCACCACACTCAGTCACCCTTCCACCAGGCAAGATCTGTGCCACACGGGACTAAGAAAACAGTGTTTGATGCATGGAATGGCTACCACAGCATCCCACTTCGAGACGAAGACAAACATTTTACCACTTTTATCACTCCATGGGGACGATACCGTTACCGCGTCGCACCACAGGGTTACATTGCATCTGGAGATGGCTACTCCCGGCGATTCGACGAGATAGTTTCAGATGTCTCAAACAAAACTAAATGCATTGACGACACACTACTGTGGGCCGCCACTCTTGAGGAAAATTTCTTCCAGGCATGTAAGTGGCTTGACATCTGTGGCAGAAACGGGATAACACTTAACCCAGACAAATTTATATTCGGTCAGGACACAGTTACGTTTGCGGGCTTCGAGATCACACCAGACAGTGTACGACCGTGCCAGACTTTCCTCCAAGCAGTTATGGACTTTCCGACTGCAAAAAACATTACAGATGTTCGCTCCTGGTTCGGACTCATAAATCAGGTCTCATACGCCTTCAGCATGACTGAGAGGATGCTACCTTTTCGAGCCTTCCTCAAGCCGGGAACGCCATTCCACTGGGACGAGAATCTCGACGAGCTAATGATGGAATCAAAACGAGCGATAGTTAGCGAGATCCAAGAAGGAGTTCGAATCTTCGACAAATCCAAACCCACCTGTCTCGCTACAGACTGGTCTAAGGTTGGGATAGGCTTCTGGCTCTTCCAGAAACACTGTGACTGCGAAAAGATAGAACTGTTCTGCTGCACGACTGGTTGGAGAATAACACTTGCCGGAAGCCGCTTCACACATTCTGCCGAATCACGCTATGCCCCGGTGGAAGGCGAAGCTCTAGCCGTCGCGGATGCCCTCGACAAAGCCCGCTATTTCGTCCTAGGCTGTGAAGACCTCATAATAGCTGTAGACCACAAGCCACTACTGAAATTATTCGGGGACAGATCATTAAATGACATACCAAACACCCGACTCAGAAACCTAAAAGAAAAAACCCTACGGTACAGATTCCGCATGAGCCATGTACCAGGAGTGAAGCACCGTGCTGCAGACACCGTCTCTCGTCACCCGACTGGTCACCCAACAAAGATGCACCTCCCAGATGACATATCTGGGATCACCGACCTGACCACAAACGACTCGACATTGATCAGTTTTCTCTCTTGTCCAGACACACGCAACACACTCCTCGCAGGCTTTTGTCGCACTGAACCTACCCATGATGACATTGATGACACAGTCCGTCTAGCTGCAGTTTCGTCACTAAATTCGCTACAGTCCATTACTTGAGACAAGGTCCGAACAGCTACCAGCAGCGATAAACACATGGTGAAATTGGTCGACATAATCGAATCAGGCATGCCAGAATTCCGTCACGACCTCCCAGAGGCACTCCAGGAATACCACAAGCTACGTGACCACATGTACACAGTAGACGGAGTCGTTGTCTACAAAGACCGTGTTCTTATGCCACCTGTACTCAGAAAAGACTGCTTGGCAGCACTTCATGCCGCTCACCAGAGTACTTCATCAATGATCTCTAGAGCTGAAGTATCCGTGTTCTGGCCTGGAATCACTCCTGCTATCATTGCTATCCGTAACAGCTGCAACCACTGCAACAGAATGGCACCATCACAACCCAGTGCGCCGCCTGCCCCACAAACACAACCAGCATATCCATTCCAGTACGTATGTGCCGACTTTTTCACATACAAAGGGACAAACTACTTGACAATTATTGACAGATATTCTAATTGGCCAATTGTCGAAAGGACCACGGGAGGAGCCACCGGGCTTATCGACAGTCTCCGGAGATCATTCGTCACCTATGGCATACCTGATGAACTCTCATCCGATGGCGGCCCCGAGTTTACTGCTGCTAGCACTCGCGAATTTCTGACAACATGGGGTGTTCATCACCGTCTATCATCTGTTGCCTTCCCACACAGTAACTGCCGTGCCGAGGTTGGAGTGAAGACTGTGAAACGATCGATTACAGGCAACACTGGACCTTATGGTGAACTTGACACTGACTCCTTCCAGCGGGCAATGTTGCAATACAGAAACTGCCCTGACAAAGAGACCAAATTGTCCCCGGCAATGTGTGTCTTCGGGAGACCCATCAAGGATTTCATCCCCGTACTCCCAGGTCGTTATAAACCCCACCCCACATGGCAGGAAACTTTGGATGCAAGAGAGGAGGCACTAAGGAACCGACACATCAAAGCAGCTGAACGTTGGACTGAGCACACCAGAAGACTGCCACCCCTCGTAGTCGGAGACCAAGTCAGAATCCAGAATCAGACAGGACCAAACCCCAGGAAATGGGACAAAACAGCGCAAGTGATCGAAGTTCGCCAACATGACCAGTACGTTTTGCGAGTTGATGGATCGGGGCGAGTGACTCTCCGAAACAGGAAATTTCTCCGTAAATACACCCCTGTATACCCACAGAGACCACGGCTGAGCATCGAGAATGACATCACGAACCATTCGCTGAGACCATGTCGAGCCCGCGAGATGACCACCAACTTTGGAAACTTCGAACGCCTTGAACAAACTCGATCTGCCCAACCACCCTCATTACCAGCAACACCTTCCTCTCCACAATCGGAGGACACGCAACCTGAAATGGCCACGACTACACACTCCACACACGACCGGCCAACAACTCTTGACACCGCCAGTCTGCCCGATCGTCAACTACAAGCTAACAGTCCACAGAAGATCCCACCATCATCGCTTGTCAACAAGCTCGTTCCACCTGATACACCACCACTGCAGACACCTGGATACTTATCAACTGGACCCCGTACCACAGGACCGACTGAGATAACCGGTCCTCAACCTGAAAACCGCCAAGCTTCTCCATTATCCACCAGAAGCTCCAATCGAACCAAATGCAGACCAAGATGGCAAACATCCGGTGAATTTTACATGACTTCTGACTAGTGCCACCTCATGCACAGAATGAGTGCATATCAATCATGCTATTCACTATAAAGACAATATTATTCTTTCGTTAGTGAGATGATGACAGTGCCGTCTTGAAGAAACGTTTACGTTACAGCAACAGTATTCAACAGTTTATCAGGCATTGCTACACCTCCAGAGATATACCAATGACTTGGGGGAGATAGAGAACTATTGACTATTAACTAATTGCAACACCTCTATACTTTCAGATATAGAGTCCCATCATTTGTGTTCTAAATAAAGATAAACAAAATGGACGCGTTCCTATCTATTTATGCTATTATATTAGTCACACAGGTTGATGACAGTCGACTTAAGATTTATTTATTTGTTATTATAATTACCAATAGAGTTTTAAAAAAAATATTATTTTTTTTATTTATTTATTTATTTTTTATTTTATTTTGAGATTTTGTTTCAGGGGATGGGTGGGGGTGACTATACATATTATGTACCAATGCTACCCCATACCTGAGTTATAGGTATCATAGCTCTTATTAGAGTAGTGTCAACTGTCAACCTACTGGATGTTGATTTACATTGTTGCATGCAAAGGTACTGTTAGTTAGTTTATAAGAGAACACACTCTGTTTTCCATTTTGTGAATTGTGTAGTATCTACATGTAGTTTGAGATAGAAACATTGTTAACCTATTATAATTAGTCAAAACTGCTTTCTAACACTTGAGGTGATGACCGTTGACTTAGGATTTATTTATTTATTATAATTATTGTTATTGTTATTTTGGGGAGGAGGTGACTAATATATATGCTGTACCGGTACCAATGCCATATACCAATGAGTAGTGTCAACCTATTGGAAGTTCATTCACTTCTATGCATACAACCATGGACGTAAAGTACATCGCTGATACAACAGTACTATTACAATTAATCTAACTTAGTGATAGCACCCCGTGTTTTCCATTTTGTGAATTCATTTGAGAATCATGATGTATTTACGGTTCAGATTGATGCATCGAACATGTCCAGGTGTACATATATTCTTGTCACTGCCCTATTAAAAATAGGGGGTTGCCGCAGACCTCTGCGCAACCCTTGCGAAGGCTGCAAAGGTTGCGAAGGTTGCAAAGAGGGTTGCGAAGCATGCGAAGAAGGCTGCAAAGGATGCGAAGAGGGTTGCGAAGGTTGCGAACAAGGCAGCAGGAAGGAAATAATCAGAAATATTCTAAGTCGAGGGTTGCGAAGGTTGTGTACAAGGCTGCGAAGGTTGCGTACAAGGCTGCGAAGGTTGCGTACAAGGCTGCGAAGGTTGCGGACAAGGCAGCAGGAAGGAAATAATCAGAAATAGTCTAAGTCGAGGGTTGCGAAGGTAGAGAGTCCACATTTCCCAATGGCAGAATATTTCTAAGTCGATTGTTACAAGAAAAATATTCTAAGTCGAAACATTTCAATTTCAAAATTTCCATTTAAGATATACATTCACATAGTGTAGGAGGATGTCGGAGGAATGTGTTAAACCAAAACAAAAAAATGTGTGTCCGGTTACCCAACAGACCTACCAAAAAAATATTTTCCAACAAAACAAAATCTAAATTATTACTGACTATAAATACCAGTCTATGTAAACATACACTCAGATTCATACTGATACTGAGTCTATTGCATTCCCATCAACTTTTCATTTCTGAACGGTTGTGGGCTTCCCCCAAATTACGTCACACCGCACTTAATATAAATCTGAAATTAGTTGTGATTGACAGGCGTAAATATGGTCACGTGCCAGTGCCGTCATGGCCGCTTCAACCCTGAGAAGGCGATTCTAAGAATCGGAATTAATAGTTGCAGGGTTTGTGACTTTTCGTTCGGCGGTTGTTTTACTGACAATAAAGGGAAACAGCTAGCTTCCGGGATCCAAAATAATATGTACAATAACTAAGACAGATCTTCTTGAAATTATAAAAAATGTCAATTTATGTGGATCTCTTGGACTCAGAGTCTCAGAACGAATTATTTTTTAGATTGGCCAGGCGATTTGTCGCCCATGTTGTCAAAAAATAACACAAATCAACGGCCACGAATCAAAAATACATGAATGTCGGGACTATCTGCTAAAACAACTACAGAACTAAAAAAAAGTTAAATGACATAACAAAACGATCTATCAGTTCCCCAGTACCGGCAGTAGTACCACCGCAGCCAAAACGAGCGAAAAGCAACACAATTCTAACACCAACCCCACCGAACCCTCCCGACCTTACACAGCCGTATTATTAGCTCCAAAGATTGGCTAGTTGTACCCTAATTACAGTTGCCTGCAATCCAAATTCCGGTGATACTTGATTTTAAACTTTCGACCGCTCGTCAACAATCTACTTTATTTGTCGATTTGTGAATTTCTCTTCCGGTATAACATGACGTCATGGATACTATATTAACAACATTTAGCCACACCTTCGGAATTTCCTCACCGAGAGCAGGTGACATGTTACTAGCTTTTTATTGGGGCACACATTTCTTGGAGCTAAGTTTTGATTGGCGGTAATTACAAGGAATCCCGGGTTTGGGAAATGAAAACTGAACGAAAGGTCGTCAGACCCACTATTTTTTATATGTGGGTATGTAGTTTACTCCAGACTGTATAAATACCCACTCCTAGACTAGGAAAAGATTAGAATTAATAAATTCCCAGTCACAGGAAAACCTAGGACTTTTATTAATGTTTGACATAAGATTGTAAACCCAAACAGTATATTGTGATGCTACAGAGCAGAGGTTTAATTATCAGAAGCCACTGACCAAATTAAAATTTCTATAAATACTTCTGTAATTTAATCCACTGACTGGGTCAGACAACATGTGTTCCTAACTTCTTGTGTTATTGTTAAATTTGAATTTAACTGTTACTGGTATATTTTCTTTGTTCATAATGTTCTGTTTAGGATTTGTGAATTGTTACATTCTACAACTTTGGAGACTAATAGCAAGGACTGTATTAATATTTCAAGATAACTGAGCTTGCAGGAATGGATAAACTATTTTCTAAAACTGAAAAAACTATTCAAAATCAATTAATAATGGAAGGAATCATTCAGAGAAGATATATAGCTGCAGGCCAGTGGATTCCAGAAACTGGTAAGCATATTATTGAACTGTTGAAGACTTATAGCTAACTTTGTTTATTGTGCATATTATGATGATGATGGGGGGGGGGGTGTAACTAGCTTTATTTTTATTGGGCATGAAATAATGATAAGGGATAACTAGCTTTGTTTGTTGGGCATGAAAGTATGATGGTGGCCTGGATAACTAGCTGTGGGAATGAAATGATGATGGGGGGGGGGGGTAGTTAACTAGCTTTGTTTATTGGGCATAACACGATGGGGGAGGGGTAACTAGCTTTGGGCATGGGATGATGATGGGGGAGAGTTGACAAGCTTAGTTTATTGGGCTTGAAATTATGGGGGATAACTGTCTTTGTTTGGGCATGAATTAAGATTAGGGAGGGGGCATATATATAGTTAACTTAAGCTTTGTTTATTGGGCATGAAATTATGGGGGGGGGAGGTAACTAGCTTTGTTTAGTGCCAAATTAGTGGGCATGAAATAATTGGGGGGGGGGTATTGTTTATTTGGCATGAAATAAAGATGGGGGGATTATAACTAGCTTTCTTTATTGGCATGAAATGATGGTGGGGGTAACTTATATAATAGTTATAGCTTTGTATATAGGGCATGGAATGATGATTGGGGCGGGGGTATAACTAGCTTTGTGTATTGGGCATGAATGCTGATAGGGGGGTAACTCTTTGTTTATTGCATGGGCATGAAATTAATTTTCCAAACATGATTCATTTAAATTGTTAAACCTAAATTGCAAGTAAATTATTGTAATTATTGTGTTACAGGTTACATGAAGACCATAACTGGGCCAGATGGAATACCAACTATTACATAGCCATGGTTAACAAGGCAATTAGCTAGAAGTTCTCAAGGAGCCGGCGTCGAGCAGAAACAGATACAAAAAAGAAGATATTTATAATTGAATAATTTATGGGTTTTTAAATTTTTTTATATACATGTACTGTCAGTAATATTAAATAGTGTTATCTTGAAAACTTTTGACTAGTCAATTAATTCCAGGAGATTTTAAGTGGAATTTGGCTGTGATCTATCTATTTTTTGTGATTTGTACTATTGTGATTCACAGAATGTGATCCAAATAACAGAATATGAAGCTAAATATCTACATTGTATACATGTATGTGTGTGATCCATTTCTGTTTGCAGAAAGGATTCCACTATCATTGCGAACAAGTTGCAATATCATAGTGATTCAGCTACCATATTATTACAAATGGGTTCACAAGTAGGGTTGCAGACAAAGTTGCCGATACCATTGCAAAATAGGCAGTGAACAGGGCTGTAAAGAGGTTGCAGAGAGGGCTGTGAAAGAGGTTATGGAGAGGGTTGCAAAGGTTGTGGAAAGGAATGTGAAATTGTGTAGATGGCTGCGAAGGTTGCAGACAGGGTTGCGAAAGAGGTGTGCAGAGGGCTGCGAAGGTTGCGAAAGAGGTTGCTGAGAGAGTTGCGAAGGCTGCGAATGTAGTTGCGGAGAGGGCTGCGAAGTTGCGAAAGAGGTTGCGCAGAGGGTAGCGAAGGTTGCGCAGAGGGTTGCGAAGGTTGCGCAGAGCGTTCCAAATGCAGACCTCTGCGGTGAAGGTTGTGGAGGTGGCTGCGCAGAGGTCTGCCGCAACCTTTTATTTTTACTAGGGTGCCGGAAAGAAAATATTTTATGGCTGTATATTTTTCAGTTTTCACCTTTTCCAATTATTTAGATAGTTTTGTGGGAATAAGTACCTTAGTTTTTTTCTATAATTTGAGTAGGACATAATTGTATCCAAAATACTTGTGGAAATCATGAACAGTTCTGCCATTTGTCTACTTTTTCCAACCAAATGTTCGAAAAACAGGCTAAAATATTGTTTTGGCCTAACCATCACAAATCACTTTCACTCAATTATACATGTATAGGCATGTGAAATAGTGAATATAATTATTCACTCTTGTATCATATATTGGATATGACCCCAATTGGGGGGACGGGGCAAAATAACATATCCTGAATACATAGTGCATAAATGTGACATTAACTAGGAGATAAATACATGTAGATGTGACATTAACACATTTTTAGGGGACGAATTGTATATATCCTGTATGGAGAAAAGAGAGCTAATGGATATAACATACAAGTACTCTCTGTGGCATTTAATAGTAGTTTCTGGAAGTCATCAATCTGTAAACTTAACTGGGCCGGCCCTGATCAATCAAGCTCACAGACCGATGGCTTCCTGTTATCAATTTGTAAACTTTATCGATCAGGGCCGGCCCGGTGCGGGGGGGGGGGGATATCCTGGGGGGGGGGGGGGGAGATGACGTGTTACACCGGCCCTGATCAATCAAGCTCACAAACTGATGGCTTCATGTTCAGCAACGGGTTCTCAGAGTTTAATGCGATGATGACGCATTTTAATTATTATTAGGGTAGCTTTATGTAACTTTCTGCGGTTACTTATTTAGTAGAATGTAATTATGATTATAATATAATATAAATATTAATATTATCGGCCAATGGAATTGTGCATTGTGCCAATAAATAATCAAATTCGTTATTATTTTCCGTCGAAAGGAAATGTGACGATTGACAGTAAACATTAAGTTAATTAAACACTGGCCAACTTGGAAAAGTGACTTTAAAGAAATTAAAAAGTTTTGGAGGTTAAATTGGATGTACTGTACATGGTGAGAGGGCTAATTGATACATTTGTATATCATACACTCGGATTTCTAGTCAAGGATGCACAATCCGAATTGAATCGTACCCATATCTTCAGATGCCAAAAACAACATTTAATGAGGTGCTGCTTCAGTTATGAAAAAAAGAGAAAGCTAACCGCTGACAGCTATAGTCTAAAATTTTCCACAAAAAAACAAAACAAACAAACAAAAAAATTATTGATCGACATGTTCAGCAAGATATGGTATCAAGATTATGTCGGTTAATATTGATTGGATATTTACACAGCCGCCAGATAATTGAGTTGGTGAGAAATAACAGATTTCAAAACTCGAAATCTGATAACAATAATATTATAGGGGCGTTAAATTGGATTATGCATCTTTAATTAGTATTACTATGTATATGTAAAATATGTTAGTTTTGGAGGTCAAATAGCCTGAATCATATATTGATAGGATGGGGGCATGTATATTTCGCACACTGTGATTCATATTTCACAGTCTGTGGTTAAACACATCATGTATTTAATATAAAGCGCGGAATTGACTGAGTAGCTTTTGGAGATTAGTTATTTGTTCTGAATTGACTGTATGTTTGTTTTATCTTTTTCAAACTTTCTGTTTTGTCCTGACTAATCATGGGATCCTGGGATTTAGATATATAAATTTACATATTAAATATAAAGTGAATATATTGTAAATTAGGATATTTGGAGAGCGATTTCGACTATGATAATGAGTATCCTCTGGAGATTGGGTGTCTGTTCTAAGATGACTTTTTTTTTTTTAAACAGTTTATTCCAATGTTGGAAACAGAGATCCATCTTCAAAGTGCAGACATGCATAGTGATATTAGCTTTCTAGATTTTTCCTTTCTTACTAAGTTTAAGAAGGTTGTGTGGATACAAATGAAAATTTACACGTATAAGGGGACTGTTGAAGATTTTAGACTTTGGGTGGGAGATGGTAAGTGCTACATCTTATGTGATTCACTTTTTCTTGAGGGCCTGTACTTCCTCGGATGAAGTTACTTTGATGGGTCTTGAAGTGTCAGTTTTCTTGGTGAATATATTACCCCGAAATGTCCAGTAGGATGAAATATGGTTCTCCTTCTTTAGGGCGGAAAGTTCTTTCACTAGGTCATTTCTGGCTTTGGTAAGATTTTCTGTGATGAAAATCTTGCTTTGACCCTTCAACAGTTTCTTGTTATCGAATACTGCCTTTCTCGCGTACCAGTTTCCGAAACGGACAATGATATTACAAGCCTTAGTGGTTGTTTTGGTCATCTGATTGGCTTGGGTGCTTGTTTCTGCCTGCTGAGAGGAAGTTGCTTGAGAAGTTGTTTTGTTAGCACTCTGTACAGAGTTAAAGAGCATGTCAGCCTTCCTTGCTGGGATTAGTGGACCTTCAGGTACGGTATAGGGTGCACCAAGAGGATGAGCATTAGAAATGTCTCTGGGATCAAGTTTCACTCTAAGGAAATGTTCACAGATATCCAAAATTACACCTTTAGCATCAATGTTGTAGGAGTTTGAGATGTGATTCGGTATTGGAACATTGTGAAAGATGAGACAATTGATTCGACTGTATTGTTCACCTTTCTCTACTTCCTTGTCGGTATACTTCATCGCTTCCTGTAGTTTCTGTTCCATAAGGTTTTCAACCCAGTCTTTGTCAAGTGACCCAGTGGCGGTACTTGAATTCATGTTTTGCATGGCTAATTCGGTCAATTTTTCATTTTCTCCCATTAATCGACCCACTTCAGATTTGAGAGAGTTAATTTCTTTTTCCATCGACTGTATCCCATTTTTCACAGAGATTACTTCCTTTTGTGTATTGGATATACTGGTTTTTACAGTATCTTCGATTGTGTGGTTCATGGTGGCAAACATGTCAGTTAAGATTTTCATCTGATTTCCCAGTGTCTGAAATTCTTCCTTCATGCATGCGCTTATTTGGTTTTTGATAGTCTTGTTGATGTGTTCGTCCAAGAATCTTCATCAGTGGGTGCTCCTCTGCGTCGTTTGGTCCTTTCTTTGGCTCTGAAGGATCGCATTGACTCCGAGACTGATTGGAATTTGGATGCGAAGCTTGGAGGGGTGCCTATTGGTGAGTCCTGCGGTGAAGAGTTCAGACTTGAAACTTGGCTTGAAGGAACTTGAAGATAAAATGTGAAGTTTGACTGCTGGAGAGTATTTACATCAGATTGGGATTCAGATATATCATAATTGGTATCAGCTACGGAATTTATAACCTCCATCACTGTGTCAGGTTTTGTACCATTGGTGAAAAATACAGGCTGGATGTTTCCATCAGAGTTTGTAATAGTGACAACCACGTCGGGATCTTTCTGATGTTTAACAGAAGGTGGATCAAGAGCGATAGTTCTGTCATCAACGGGCAAATCTGTGGTAGAGGCAGGTTTCTCTTTTACCATGTTTAAAAGTATATTTGGAGTGTCTTCTAACACGCCCGCCATTTTGAATTTTTGATCGGAGATTGTTTATGTTGGAGATTCTACGTTCTTATTATGAAAAAACACTGCAAAACAAATGTCAGGTTAACCAAACTGCACCGTATGATTCTCAGATTAACAGACGCGAAGTTGCACTGGTTAGCACATCATGATTGAATTCTGTTTCCCATTAAACAGCCGAAATTGAAGGAGCGATAATCAGTTAGTTATGCCTCGTCCGCCATCTTGGATATACTAGTCCTATTACAAGTTGTTATTTGATACACTCGTTTCTTTCCTGCATACTCCAATCCAAGACGACACTGATCGGAGTGACCTCCCATGCAAATGTCTGCGATGGGATTTTATTAACTTGAAAACGAAAGTTTAAAGGGACCCAAAATCTTGAACGGTTTTGTCCATCACTAAATGACTAATTAATGAAAACACATTTTGAGGTACATCAGTGTTTATACGCTGTTTTGAAGAGGCATCACTTCTCTTCAATGGAATGTCATAAGACACATTAAAATTTAAAAACAACAAATTCAGCTCTCAAAGTGGATACTATTATATAAATAATGTGTATGGAATTCTCACCAGGCGGGGAAATAAAATTTAAATTGACAATACAACCAACTGTTGATTTCCTCAGATATATCACACCATACAGATATGTTATTCTTTTCAACTACATGTACCTCTATTTGGAAATTTTCATCTGCTATAATTATAGCAGTCATCTGGTGATACATAGGGGAATGAAACTGGGTACCTGGTTTTATTCTTCTGCTAAATTACCCACATTTCTCTGCGGTTGGAATGACAATAACACATATTCAGGCACAAAGTCAGTAGAGGGTCACATTCAGAACTAGGTCTCCAGAGGGTGAATTTAGTGATGCTACCCTGCATGGCGGTTTAGCATCACCAAATTCAGCCTTTGTGGATCTCATTCTGAAGCGAATTATCCATTGTTGATCAAGGCCCAAACAGCATGATGTCCCAGAGGGGAAATTTAGTAATGCTCTGGAGACCGCATTCTGAATGTGACTGTCTGTTTATATTGTGACCTGAGTTGATAACTTGATATTCATATGGGGGTGGGCAGGGGTCGCCGAAAAGTTCCGGACACGTAGGCCGGGTGGGTGGGTGTCTCGGGCCTAGAAAAAAATAGATTTTTGTGTTGTTGCAAATTTTTTCCTGGGCACACTGGGAGGCTTATAAATCACCCATAACAGATCTCCATGACTTATTATCATTATTACAAGGATGTTTTTGTATCTAGGGGTATGGTTGACACTCATATACTGCCTCTCGCAGACTCTTAAAGTCATTAGCTTCACTCCCGGTGGGCATATATTTGATGTCAGACAGAACTGTGCCCGATATACCACAAGAAAGGTCATAAAAAACTAGAAAGAAAACCCCAATGTGGCATATTATTAGTGCGGTACTCGCCCTGTATTAAATTGTTGAAAACTGCGATCAGAGTAAGAAATCTTCTCAGATACCAACACATTTTCGGAGCGAATCAGCGCGCGGAGTCTCATGGAATTATATTCGGAGGAAATCAGAGGAAATCGGAACCACCCGAATAACGACGATCGGCTGGCACGCACGACTGGGAGAACAGCCAAAACAAAGGGGACACACTAATAGTTGTAGTCCGAGCCCGAGCTCGAGTCCAGTAAAATGTGTAGTTGGGATTTTCAATTTCGTTTATTGTCGTTAATATAATTCCAATAGTGATGAATTTTGGTCTGTGGTAAGTTATGCCAATTACAAATAAAAAAAACTAAAAAGATAATTTGTAAGTCTTATATTTCAACTTTTATCGACATTTTTCGTTCTCCAGCACACTAAAAGTTGTAGTTGGAATCAGCCGAGCCAGCCGCCGAGTCGCTAATTAGCTGTTAATTGCTATTGTTAGGAATATGTTGGCGGCTCAAATCAATGGATTTATGAGTGAAGACAAATACTGTTTATACAGTTACTTCTTGTTACAAGTGTGATCATATCACGCACAGGAATGTGTTTTTTTAAAGATGTCGCAGCTGATTGTACATATATATTTTATTTCTATCCTCCATCATATGGAGAGTTACATGTAACACAAATACATAAAATACATATAGAACAAAGAACAATTCAGTAGTAAAGAACATATTTACACATTTGTCACATTTGTGTAGCCAGAGAACCGGCACCGGTATACAGGGACAGTGTGACCAAACCAGGCATATCAACGACCACCCAAGCCATCATGAATGCCAAGAACAATTTCAGGTGCAGTTCATGGCGAAGATGGAAGGCAAGATAAAGTGTAATCTTTAAAATTGCTAAACCTTCATTTATTGCTTAATAAACAAAAGTCATTGTTTGTTTTTATTCCCACTACTTGCCCTTTGATCTTCATGTGACCCACCACTGACTTAATCCAATTAGCCGCCTAACAATAGCAATTAACAGCTAATTAGCGACTCGGCGGCTGGCTACCCAGATAGCAACGCTACGTTGATTCTACGTTGGTTTTTGGTTGGTACCGTTGAGTTTACGTTGGTTAGTTTTCACTACGTTGAATCAACGTAGATTCAACGTTGATTCCCAACGGTTATTCAACGGTTAGATTTCTAACGTTTTTCCAACGTTATTTCAACAATGTTTTTCCAACGTAATTCCCACGACGTTACTTAAATGTTGGTTAAACGTTGAAAAACTAACGGTAAATCAACCAACGGTATACCAACGTTCTGCCAACGCTGCAAGCGCTATACCTGATTTTGGTTGAATGTGGGGATATACACTGGTGAACTGAATAATTTAAGGACTCGACTTGACTTAATTTTAGATACCTAACTGAATATTGTGTCAATAAAAAGTTACATGTAAATAAATAAAGTTACCAGATAAGTATGTTAATTCCCCATCAATATAGATCTTCCCTCAAAAATAAAATATGATTCCCCATGTTTGAATTTCAATGTCCCATGATACTTTGTGGGGGACTCTGCCAATATCAACAGTGTGTGTCAGGTAATGGTTTTTAATTTTCTTAATTGCGCTTAAGCTCAAATAATTGTGTTTAAGCTCAAATAATTGTGTTTAAGCGCAAATAATTTTAAAATAGCTTATTTGTACTGAAGCGAAATTATATTATTTCCGCTTAAGCACAAATAATGGAGCTTAAGGGAAAATAATTGTGCTTAAGCACAAATAATTATTTGAAGTGAATTTGGCCTCCCATACAAAATGTTTCCTTGTGATACATTGAAACTTATGTTGATTGCTCTCTATGACTCACAATTATTATTTATATACATCAGAATCAATACAGAAAGTTCAGGGAATAGATACACTTGTATTATACACAAATTCAATAGAGTTGTTATATTAATAATAACCGAAATAGGGAATTAGCCAGTGCTAGCTACTACAATTTGTAGCCAATAATAAATCAATGTTGAAAGAACGTTGTATTTCCAACGTTGAATCAACGTCATTTTTTCAACGTTGAATCAACGTTATTTTTCCAACGTTGAATCAACGTTATTTTTCAAACGTTGAATCAACGTTATTTTTCCAACATTGAATCAACGGTTTATTTCCAACATTGTATTTAGAGTTGTTAAATTAACAGAAATAGGGAATTAGCAAGAGCTATTGGAATTTGTGGTATATCTCCAATAATAAATCAATGTTGAAACAACGTTGTATTTCCAACGTTGAATCAACGTTATTTTTCCAACGTTGAATCAACGTTATTTTTCCAACGTTGAATCAACGTTATATTTTCAACGTTGAATCAACGTTATTTTTCCAATGTTGAATCAACGTTATTTTCCCAACGTTGTATCAACGTTATTTTTCCAACGTTTAATCAACGTTATATTTTCAACGTTAAAAAATGCTGTATGATCAACATTGCCAACATTCAATTCTCCAAGATATCTATTTATCCCTTTAAATATAAAGATTGATGTGATCTATCAAACAGTTAATAAGCTATTAGTTTAAAAACACTACTGGTATATGTTGGGTGAAAGCATTTGAAATTTAATGCTGGAGAAATATGTGGTGCAATGTGCTAGCAGAATAGTAAACCGATGAAGCAAAGGTGTGGCAAATTTATTTCCTCACTCTTCTATCCACCCCCCCCAAAATTCAAATAGTCATGTTCCTGGGGGAGGGGGATTCAGAAAAACATTCCATGATACAACGCAAGTTTTTTCGAAGGCAATTTGGGACCAACCCCAAAGTTTGATGAAAAATGGTTAATATATAGAAGGATAAGGCATACACAGAGTGTGAAATGTTCTAAATAGCCATGCGGAAGAAATGCCAATCATGTAAGTTTAATGAAAAACTCCAGAAATCTCATAAAATTACTCATAGGGGCTCAGATACATGTTTCAGTTTCAGTGGCAAGAAGTATGGGAGGCCAAATTCACATTTAACTCGTTTGGGACGTGATTCTTTTGAGAAAACATTACTCACAGACGAGATTGTTTGCAGAAATGCTTATTTTTATATAATTTTATAGCAATTTATGCGTTTATTCAATGTTGGGTCAGACCATTTGCCATGGCAGAATTCTCCGCGTGAAAACTCATACTATATGCGTGATCATCCGTAGTCTATAAATCTTCTAGAAATTTGGGGTAGATACCATGCACCAAATTGCGACCGGTTGCCATAGCAACCTATTTTCGGAAATTTATGATTTTGGGGGCTGTAATTTCGCCATATGACGATATGTTTGCGACATTTTGAATCAAATATAAATGGTTTCCAAAGTTAAATGATCCAGGAATATTTTGCCAACATCTGGAACTAACCTTGATCGAAAATCACTCATCACCGACAGAGGGCGCCATTCAAAATGGCCACCAAACCCCCATTTTCTAACGTTAAAATGCTTACTTTTTGTTATCATTTTATAGCAATGTATGCGTTAATTTAATGCTGGGTCAGACTATTTGTCATGTGGAATTCTCCACGTGACAACTCATAATATACGGGTGAGCATCCGTGGTCTATGAATCTTCCAAACATTTTGGGTGGATACCACCAAAGTGCGACCGGTTGACACGGCAACCGATTTTCAGAAAAGTATGCGTTTGGGGGCTGTAATTTCGCTATACGAGATGTCTGCATGCGAAATTTTGAATCAAATGTAATTAATTTCCAAAACATATGGTCCAGGAATATACTTAAATTGCTCTCGCTTCTTTGTCCTTCCGCTGAAGTGGTCAAGATTCACCTGCCATGGTGATTACCAACCGAAAACTTGTCTACGCTTCTACGGCTTAGGCTACTAGGCGCCGACATTTTGAAACAATGACGTCACGAATCACGTCACGCGACCCCCACGTGACGCCAGAAATAGGTTACATCTTCCTGGACCCCTCACTGAGTGATCGGCCTATATATTGAATACATGATACTATGCGCAAACATTTAATTATAAAATATTCATTCGCTGATAACAAGTGCATGAAGTGGGAAACGGATATATCCGTTTCCCGTCCTGTAGGTAATGTTTTGGGAAACGGATATATCCGTTTCCCGTCCTAAACGAGTTAATAATGAATTATGCTGTTAAAAGCGAAAATAATTACGCTTAAGCGCAAATACCACATATTGCATGTGCTTAAAAGCACAAACAGGGCATTTGTGCTTCAGCATAATGAATTGCTCTTAAGCGAAATTTTAACTACTATCTAACCTATATTCCCATAAAGGCATAAACTATTGGCATAATCTGGTGAATTTGACACCTAGCAACACAAGAGGAACATGTGGCTAATTTTAAAACCTGTTTTATTAGCCTAGAACTCAACAGTCAATTGTGAGTCTTTGTACAACAATCAAAGATAATCCCTAATTTCATTTTATCAGCATAAAGAATTGATGTCTCCCTCCTGGAACTCTTGTATTTTTCCATTTAATTTTTTAAAAGTATTTTTGTACAGATTTGGCCCATTACTATGGTCATACAACATGAATGTGGTGTCACTTCATGAGGGATTGCTTACCTCATATGTTGTACTTATTAACTTAAATCAAGGAAAAAACCCTATTTTCATATTATCAGCATTCCTGTCCCAAAAATTTGTGTTTCATTGCTGGAGCTTTGGTGTCTCAGTCCTGGAGCTCCAGTATTTTAATTAAATTAGCATCTCTTGCATTGATAAATAGTATTTCCATGGTCATATAGGGTGACTGTGTTGTCAATGAGGGCTTGCTTCCCCCATATGGTGTGCCTGTATACTCAAAGATTGAAGAAACTCAAAGTGGCCCTGATTAATACAGAAGGTAATGCTATCGCGAGTCGCCCTGACTAAACCAGAAGGTAATGTTATAGGGAGTCAGCCATTTTAATAAAAAAGTTAATCTGGCTCCCTACCCATCCAAACAAATGAAAACAAGAGGTGATATGTCAATAGGTTAAGGTTGAGTTATGGATAAACCTATTTATTCACAATGGATGTTTAGTTACATATAACCATAAATTGCACTTAAGCATAAATAAGTGCAAATAATTATGCTTAAGCACAAATAATTAAGCTTAAGAGCAATTGATTGTGCTTAAGCATAATTATTTGTGCTTAAGCGCAATCAATTGACCTTAAGCGCAATCATTTCCACTTAAGTGAAATTAATAGCTCTTAAGCACAATTCATTATTAAATGTGAATTTGACCTCCCACGAAGAAGTTGTTGTAAATCCAATCAACAATTAAATGTTAACATGAACATTTTTGAAATGTAAAACTAAACTAATTTGGGTTTATCCTTATACAACTGAATATAATATTATAAACAAATGAAGAAAAAAACCAGCAAATTTCAACAGTCTTGTAGAATAACTAAATTTATGTTCTTTTCTGAGGGTGGAATTTATGGCATCAGGACTGACCTGACAAGAAACTGATATTCCTTTCGGCATAAACTGTTATAACACCAGTAGGCAACATATCTCCATGAGGCCACATCAATGAACTTACTGGTGGAGGAATACTACGGTTTGTTAGCCTGTCATATGAATGGATCACCATTGGATGATCGAAATGGTATGAGTTAAATATATAGATGATGAACTGGATGACAATATAAAGGAATAGTTCTGGATTGTACTGTCTGATCCATGCACAATGTGACAATGGTCTTAGCTTGATAATGTTCAAAGATATTTGTTGATACAGTATAGGCCTATACATAAATCATTATATTAATTGACACTGAAATAGCCATATACGACATGTAGACTGAAGAGTAATCATTTAAGGGTATCAGGTCCATAATTAGTAGTTATCATGGTGTCACCCCTACCCATATGAACCCTGCTGGAGACCAAATTCACATTTAATAATGAATAGCACTTAAGAGCAATTGATTGCGCTTAAGCACAAATAATTTTGCTTAAGTGCAAATACCACATATTGTGCAATTAATCGCGCTTTAGGCTAGTGTAATTGTAACTACCATCTAACCTTTCCATAAACTATTGACATGACCTGGTGTATCACCTAGTAGCAACACAAGAGGAGCATTGGGCTAAGTTTAACCTGTTTAATTAGCCTGAGTACTCAACAGTCGTCTGTGAGTAGATGTATGTGTACAACAATGATAATCCATAATTACATATTATCAGCATCCCTATATCCAAAGAATTGATTTCTCCTTCCCGGAACTCTAGGAATTGTTTTATATAATTTTTTAGAAGTATTTTTGCATGGATTTGGGACATTACTATGGTCATATAGCATTATTATGCATGGTGTCACTGCATGAGGGCTTGCTTACCACATATGGTAAAAATGCATTTTATACCTAGGGATATTTTTATCGGGGGGGGGGGGGGGGGTGTTTTCGACGGGTCAAATCGTGACCCCCGCCCTGACCTTGACCTTCAAAATGGTCAATTCAAGGTCAAAGCCCGGACGAAGTCGGGTCACCTGCTAGTAATAATATAAATGCGATTTTTGTCACAATAAATTCACGGTTTGACATACAGATCGTCGATCATCGTCATTTTAGATCATTTTAGACGTGGACACTGCGGGATGACCGGCGTTTTACTACCATGTTGCCTTTTAGATCATTTTATCGTCAATAAATTATCTTATCTGATCTTAACTGGTACTCCGTATTCCATATGGCTGTTAACTGGTATTCCGTATTCCACCCTCTGTGTTAAGTGGTATTCCGTATTCCAGGGGGGTGGGGGCCTCCTTATTATGAACCTCATTTGATCTTTGAGGGGTGAAAACTTGCTATAGCGCTATTCATTTGCACTTAAGCGAAAATCAATTGCGCAAATCAATTGGATAAAGATGTAAGTAATTGTGCTTAAGCGAAATTGAATTACGATTAAGCAGCTTAAGCGCAATTGAATTGCGCTTAAGTTCAATTATCTAATAAATGTGAAAACGGCCTCCCATAGTTAGGTGTCTAACAATTGATTTGCGCTTAAGTGTAAATCATTTGCGCTTAAGCGCAAACACCTAACACTCCCTTACTTCCCTCCGATTGAGTCCATCTCATTGTAGTCGCTCCATACAGACTCGAAAGTTGAAGAAAAAACATATTTCCATATGCATATCAGCATCTCTGTCCCTGGTGTCCCAAGAATTGGTGTCTCACTCCAAGAGCTATTGTATATTTTATTAAAGGGAATTTCCTGCACAGATATGTACAATTTCCATGGCCGTAAAAGGGGAATTAGGGTTACTGGGGGAGGCTGGTTTCCCTCACATGGAGTACTTATATTGACTTGCAACAAAGGGGAGAAACACTATTTTCATATTATCAGCATCCCTGCCCCCAATAATTTGTGTCTCCATCCCAGAAATCTAGTATATTTTATAAAAAGAGACATATCCTGCACAGATCTATACCATTTCCGTGGTCATAAAAAGGGAATTAGGGTTACTGTGGGATTGCTTCCCTCATATGGTGGGCTGTATAGGCTTGAGTGGTGTGTTTTGGCCTGTGCCATTTAAAATTAATTCAGTGGGGATCAATGCATATGAATTTTTATTTGCGCTTAAGTACAAATCATTTGGACTTAAGCGCAAATAAGGAATAAATGTGAAAATGGCCTCCCATACCTCTGAACCAGATCACCCCCACCCCCCCCAAAGTTTGAGATTTTTTTTTCAAAGTCAAATATCCCTTCCCCATTATTTGGTTGGAATTTTCCAATTGGTACATTCCAGCCCAACTCCCCCCTCCCCAATCCACCACCGACAGTTTGTTTAGTTATTTTCTTTTGTTCAATAAAACCAGATGAATCAGACATATTATAAATCGTTTTAGCCACACCCCCCCTCTCAATAAAGACAATAACCACGTTATTAATACGTTAGCGAATATCGATATTAATTGCGCCAAGCCAGGGACAAAACGCACCTGTTAATATAGAAACTAAACAGCTCGAGACGCGGTGAGTTGCACGTGCATGACGCGATCTTGACGTCATAATATTTCGTCATCGCGCACTGTTGAGTGTTTGGATTTGAAAATATTTCGAGTACACGATTTGGGACAACTTCCATGCAAGTTTTGAACGGAGCGTTCGAATAAACGACCACCACGTCACCACGTTGACCTACATATAGACCCGGAACAGCTGCGCAGTTCAGTTTACGGACGTGTGAACATCGGTGAGTATTAGTTAGTCACTATCGTATCACTATCACTATCAGCAGTCTGACTGGTCTCTGGCCGGGCCGTACTCCGAGTCTCCGTGACCTAAATAGTCTGGATCGCTGTCTCTGACCCGTGACCGTGACATTCACATTGCGCTTGAAGTTGAATTTGCCAGTGAACTTTTAGTTTTACAACGACAACACCTACATTTTCATTTTGTATTTCGTCAAGTGACCAATTTTAAATGGGGATTTCCATGCAAATCTGCTCAGCTGAGCAAAAGGTACAGAGTTGCAGTAACTTGCACGGCATACTTCTGATTTGATGTAGGCACTTCCAACGTACGACGTAATCTGTTGTAAATTCGTAAAAAAACGATGTTTTGGACAAACAATCGCTTCGTATAAAAAATAAACAAAAGGAAACTTCATAATTCTTTCTGTGTTGTGTTCATTTGGACTTTATCTTTCATTTGATATATAAATTGATGTGGCATTGGAAACAACAGGTATTTAACTTGTTCCGTTATAATGTTGGTGTATTTATTTTTTAATTTTGTATTGATTTTTCAAATGTAGGTCAAGTGATGTAATTCCAGAAAATAATTCTCAAAAATGTATTTATTGAAAAATGTTATGATTTACCAAGCGGAACTGCAGATAAATACCTGTTGTTTCCAATGTCACATTAATTCCTGGCACAGTGCTCAGAAAAAGTCAGTTGCAAGAGAGGGTCCTCAGAGGGAACTCTAAATTTCTTGAAGTTGAAGTTGAAAGTTGAATATTGAAATTGTGTTTGTTTGAATGAAGATTTGCAGTTTACAAATTTTACAAATTACAATGTATATCTATATCTGACATGTAGATCTATATGTTTATATAATACCGGGTATTGGCTATTCAGTATTCTCAGTAATGGAGTAAATAATTATTCGGTGTCTCTCAGTCTCAGTCTCACTCTTGATCAGGGGGAGGGTAGTAAAAATATTAGCAGGAAGGTATGCTGTTTTTATACGCCCTTTTTGAAAAAAGGTTGTATTATGTTATCAGTCTGTCCGTCCGTCTGTCTGTCTGTCCGTTAACATTTGTGGTTTCCGATCGATAACTCCAGTTTGGATTATTTTATCTGAACCAAAGTTGGTATGTGTATTTCCCAGCTAAAGATACAGGCCAAGTTCGAATATGGGTTCCGTACAATTATTTTTACATGAGTTACGGCCCTTTATCAACTTAGAATTTGACCAATTTCCTATTAACATTTCGATTTCCGACCGATAACTCCAGTTTTTATTATTTTATCTGCACAAACCAAAGCTGGTATGGGTTTTTCCCAGCTAAAACTACAGGCCAAGTTCGAATATAGGTTCGGTATAATTATTTTTACGTGAGTTACTCTTGAGTGCCTACCCTCGGGCTCCAAATAAAAGTGCAGGCCCCAATAATAGTGCAGGGGAAACTCTGAACAAAACATCAACTGTTAAACATATTATTTTTACAGTTCGTGAGTTCGTGTAGGTCAAGCATAGGAATCAACATAGTACGGTATATGTCATGTGGTGTTTTATTCACAGCATGGACCCTCAAACTCTGATCTCTATTGCATACTTGTAGATCAAGGCATGTCAATGTCTAAGTGACATTTTATCTATGGTGCATGTTTTGTAGGTCTAGGCTGGGGAAGTGGGGCCATCTCGGTGGTCGCGTGACAAATGTGTAAATATGTTCTTTTCTACTGAATTGTGCTTTGTTCTATATGTATTTTATGTATTTGTGTAACTCTTCATATGATGGAGGATAGAAATAAATATATATATAGCCTCAAAATTAATAAACGTGCAGACCCAAATAAGCACTGTGCAGGGGGGGGGGGGGGGGGTAATTTCCCAAGAAAATAATAAACGTGCATGCATGTTTATTTGGAGCCCAAGAGTAATATAGTAATAAACATACATGGCGGAATAAACATACAGGGCTGAATATTCCCAATTTTTAATAAACATACAGGGCGTAATAAACATGCAGGGTGGAAATTTCCCCAAATCTATTGAAATACTCATTTAAAATCCACCATAGCTCGATCGTCCTATTTAATATTGTACTAGTTCTAATTTATATGTTATTACTACATTGTAATCCACTTTGAGAAATGGATTGTATATTCAGCATTGAGCAATTTAGTATCCTTGCTAGTAAGTACTAGTACTAATACTAAATACAATTTGGTATCCAAGGATATATATACTACTAGTACATGTAGTATGTTTTGCGAGATACTTTAACATACTAGTAGGAAGGGAGACACACTAACCGGTTTTTGTTCAACCTTAATACTATACAATTGTACCAGTACTGTACATGTACTACACGCGCAGCACCAAATGAATAACCATGTGTTTGGTGCTCCTTTTAGAAATTACGTCATTGAGCTATTCCGGGGGGGGGGGCAATTTTAATATTATCGGATGTTTTGATTGGTTCACAGAAAGTCTGTGATAGAAATAGCACCGAATGACCATGTGTTCGGGCGTTTGTTTAAGAAATTATGTCGATGATACAAGAAGCGATTCCCGGGGGGGGGGGGGGGACTAATATCGGATGTTTTGATTGGTTCAAAGTAAATCCTGTGACAGAAATAGTTTCGATGTGTATAGATTTTAAACTGAGTCTTCGAACGTGCGTACAAATCAACACACACACGCTTTATTTGTTCAATAATCACAAATCATCCGACATCCGTGTATACTTTAATAGTAAAAAAAAGATTGGTTGACATATTTCGACCGCCAAATTTAATAAATGTGCAGGGCCAAATAACGATCGTACAGGCGGGAATTTTAACTCAAATTTAACAATCGTACATGTACCTTTATTAGGCACTCAAGAGTATGGCCATTTTTCGACTTAGAATTTGACCGCATTTTGGCATTGAAATTAGGGGTATATCAGATTTTCTTCAAATGTAAGCTCAAAGTATTATTTTATTTTGTGGTAGTACAATTTGAAATGGCTAAAGGGCATATTTTGCCACGCCCTAGCGATGCTCTCGTTTGCATCTGACATTTTTGGGTACCCACCTGCAGAAGAAGAAAAAAATTTGACACCCAACTTATATATTTTTTTTACACCCACTGTGACCCACCCCTAATATTTCACTAATTTTGGTCTAAACCACATAAAAACCCATATCACTCATATGACTGTGAAATTATCTCTTTTAACCCTTTCAGTGCCAAGTCCAATTTTTGTATCAACCCATATAGTGCATATACCCTGTGCCATTGAATTCTCTTATATATGCGAGTCGACCATATGTCGCCTCGCATATATAAGAGAATGCATTGGCCTAAGGCTAACAATTTTTCATCATTTGTTATTATTTTTTACAATTTTAATAATTTGTTCTTATATTCTTTAACAGACTTATTTTGTAGGTTAACTTTTGTGCCAGGGAATCTTAATACGTTTTTCATGGGCATCAAAATTATTACTATGAATACTTGGTGATACTTTTGAGTTATAACATGCCCCTAAGGTTTTATCCAGTTTGTTTTTAAATTCGCTATAGCATGCTGCATCCCCAAAATAAATTCAACCTTTTTTTTTGTTTAATTTTTTAGGGCCGATTTTACAGACCGTAAATTAGGGCCGATCGGCCCCTGGCACTGAAAAGGGTTAACAGTTTAACATGTTTCAGAAGCTGTTTTAATTGAAAAAAAAAAGGTCAATAGAGGTAAATATGAAGAATTTGTTCAAATATGGCTGATAGGCATTTGTCTACCACATACATGTACATGCAATGGAGCTTCCAGGTCAGTGTGTGATGAGAGTATGCTATAAGTCTTCCTGGGTGGTCAAATTCCATACTGCTAAATGGAAATTCTATTAAATCTTAATGCATTGATATAGACTAGTGGACATACAGTAATGCTCTAATTGCTGAGAGCTTTCTGATGAATGGCAACAAGCCATATTTCCGACTAAATCCTGAAAAGTTACCCATAATTCTGCTGTGGTTAAGAAGTTGATTAATTAGAGCATTACTGTATACAGTTGAGAACTTCATTGTTTTGTGACTGATGGGGACATAATTTACATGGCTACATTTAAAACAATTGAATGTATTTGTATTGGATAACATAATTTCTTATATTAATGTTCCACTGTGAATGTAGGAAAACAAAAGTTAGTATTAGTATCTCAATAGTTTGTGTGTACCACAACATTATGAACACAAAACGTGACTGATGGGACAAACCAATGGGAAGTAAATTCTGGGTGAATATTTGGGGTGAAATAGTATGGGAATGTATATACCTTAATGATTGTCAGTAATGTTTCCATATTCAAATACAAATGAAGTAATAAGTAACCTATATATTTATTGTCAGTTGGTTAAAAATCCACATTGCACAAAAAATTGGTAAAATCCATCAGTTTTTTGCCTGAAAAAAATGGTAGAGATGTTCTTTATCATAACTTAGGATTGGTGGCAGTTATTGAGAAAATTAAAAGATTCATAAATTTGGGTATCTAACCATTCCACTGAGTAATACAGTGATAAATTTAGAAGAATTCAAAATTTTCACAAAAATGCAACTTTCTGCTGGAAGTGACCTAATGACAAAAATTAAACGTATGATTTTATTGCTTTAAATAGTCATGATATGGTCAGAAATTTACTTTTTATGACAAACAGTTGATAGAGTAGGAATTTGGTGTGGGGGAGAGGCCTGAGTATCCCCCCCCCCTCCCTCATCCAGCAGCAGAATTAAAAAAAATATATATTTAAGTTTATCTCCCATTTCATAACTATATAAAGCAAATTAAGCAATAAAATCATACGTTTAATTTTTGTCATATGTAGGTGGGAGGGGGGAAGATACTCAGGCCTGGTTATCTTCCCCCCCCCCCCCCTCACCCCAAATTCTTACTCGATCAAATTTTGCTCATATAAAGTTAATTTCTAGCCATTTCATGACTATATAAAGTTGTGCTGGGCGGTTTCCCGATTAATCGGCAGTACCCGGTTAAAATTTCAATATCGTCAGTAATATCGTCTAAAATAAAATAATCGTAATATCGTCGGCAATCAATGGGTGCCAGTCGATCATAAACGTGTACAAATAAATAATTTAACTCTAAGCCTAAATCGAGTTATTTAAGTTTTAAAATCCCAGCGTATAACATCCAGGCCTCACGCGTGCAATCAAAACACACACATACCAGAGAACAGGGTCAGATCGGGAACGAGGCTCCGGGAGCATTGGGCTTGAATCAAGTAAGTATGGTCCACATTTTGCGTGTTGATTGGGAATTGGAGAACACAGTTCATTCGGTGCAGCGTGGTTATATGATTACGCAACCGTGAGAAACACCCGCTTTGACACAATGTTGCAAAGACGTCACTCACTGTCCATGGCAATGTGTAGCTATATTGTAGCATGACATAAAAAGTACAAAGTGCACTCATCAAAGCGAGTAGTCGACTGGTCATAAGCGTTTATGTTAACCAGTGTACCTTTGTGTATATATCGTTTCGCAGGCTCAGAAACAGTGTATAAAAATATTCAGTTACTCCCCTTTGATCATTCTCCGACATATTAACAAGAGTCTTAAAGAGTGACATCCCTTTCCATGCCAAATGTTTTGTAACCGCCATTTTCAAAACAACAATGGCAGCCGATAATTCTAAGACATTTGTCGTGAAAAAAAAAATTACTTCGCCAGTTTGGGCCTACTTTGGGTTCCTGGAAGAGGGTCCAGAGGGAGAAACAAAATCCCTGAATTTCGACAAGCCTTCATGCAAACTATGCTCAAAGATAATTTCTGCAAAAGATGGAAACACGACAAATTTGTATAATCATCTCAAATTACGTCACCCTGTAGAATATGCAAAAGCATCACAATCAACTAAGAGACCCGCCACGAAGTCTATTGTCGGCATCAAAGGTGGTGGGGACAACGAATCTCAGGCTCAGCCCTCAATTTCAGATTCTTTCACCAAGGGTCAGAAATATGACAAAAATGGCAAGCGGTGGCGAAAATTGACGAATTCTGTCACCCATTGTATCGCCAAAGACATGCTTCCCATCTATACAGTTGAAAAAAGTGGCTTTCGCAAAATGTTAACCGAATTTGATGCCAGATATGACATGCCCAGTAGGAAATATTTCTCAAAAATTGCCATCCCAACACTGTATAATGAAACGAGGGACGGTCTACGTGAATCACTGACAAACGACATGGAATACTTCTCCATTACAACCGATATGTGGACAAGTATATCAAAAGCCCCATATATGAGCCTAACGGTGCATTACATAGACCCACACTGGAAGTTGCAATCAAACTGCTTGGAAACGTTATTTGCACCCGAAGATCACACAGGCCCAATGATTGGGGACGCTATGAGGGAAATTCTAGCCCAATGGGGGCTTCCGGAATCGAAATTGGTTGCTGCGACATCTGATAATGCAGCAAATGCTATTTCGGCAGTTGAATTTAACAAGTGGACACGAATGTCTTGCTTTGGCCATAGACTGAACTTAGCAGTAAATAAAGGGCTTGATAGTAAAGATGACCGAATGAGTAGGGCGACAGGTGTTGTTTCCAAAATAGTCACACATTTCAGCCACAGCTGGAAAAAGAAGAGGGATCTGACAGAGGCACAGCTGGAAATGGGTCTTCCATCTCATGCACTTGTGACAGCTTGTGACACACGGTGGGGCTCGAAGCATAAAATGATCTCCCGAATCCTCGAGCAGGAAAAGGCAATAGTCAAAGTCTTGAGCGCTGATAGAAAAGCAACACACCTAATCCCAAAATGGCAAGATATTGCTGTACTTGAGTCAATGAATGCTGCCCTTCAGCCACTAGCAGAGTTTACTGACATTCTTTCGGGCGAACATCATGTCACCATTTCATATGTTTTGCCCGTTCTCAGTCTGTTTGAAAATGATATCATGAAAGCGAAGGAAGGCGACAGCGAACTTACAACAGATATAAAATCAAGGGCACTGAACTATATAATAGCGAAATACAGCGATGGTGCCGATGGTGAAGTTCGAAACATCATTGAACGGGCAAGTATACTCGACCCGAGGTTCAAAACTGAATATATAAATACCACCAAACGAAAGATGTTAACAGACAGTGTCATCTCAGAGGCAGTCACAATGAATATGGAAAAATGCCAAGATGGGAAAATACCTGATAAGACAGCTACTGACTTGGGTCTATCTGAACCACCTGCTAAAAAAAAAAAATCCTTGAGTGATTTTTTCAAATCGGCTAATTTGGCTTCTTCGTCACAATCCACCGACAAACAGTCTGACCCAAAGAAAGAACTAGTCGACGCATGCAGCAAAGAAATGGAAAGCTATTTGATGTTCCCAGAGGTAGACAAAGAAGAGGATCCACTGAACTGGTGGAAGCTCAACTGTAAAATATTTCCGAAATTAGCAGTGTTAGCTAAAAAGTATTTATGCATTCAGGCCACGAGCTGCGCTTCTGAGCGACTTTTCAGTACAGCTGGGAACGTAGTAACAAAGAAACGTTCCTGTCTGAACCCCGATAAGGTGAACATGTTGGTATTCCTGACCAAAAACTTACCTGAGTGAAAGTATCTCATTCGTGACTAAAATATCGTGAGTTGGCTGAAGTCATGACTCTCGATAGAGTTGATACTGTTCCTGACAGACATTTTGTGTTCATTGTTTAACTTTACGAAATTCCCAATTTGAAAAAAAAAATATGAGTGCCAGTGCTTGTTTATTTACATAACTTTCCCAAGTGTAATACCTATTCCCGTGTCCTGCTTTTTCAATATCCAATCATCATATTTAAACACCATTTAGAACGACTAACGAAATTAGGGAAGGGAATATGAAAACCCAAAATACGTCCCCCTTTCGCTCTCAATATTGCACAAACCCTCCGACTTCCCTGTGTATCGTCATGAGATCTTATTGAGTCCTCACAAACAGTCAATGATCGTGAAACGCGTTGTGAAATAACACGCTTACTTTCGTCAATATCAATCACGGCTTATCAGGCGGCTGTCAGCCTGACACTGAGTTGTCGAGGTGTGAATTGTCACGTGCCAATGACGCAATGTTTGTCAGGGCGTGCGGTGGCTCTTTGATGTGTGTGACATCGAATCCCGATACAGGAAGGATAACTCTAAATACACAGCATATTGAACGTAATTGTTACGTACCGCTTACAATGGTACTACATGTGGGGGGGGGGGGGGGGGGGCAATAGTACTTTGTATGGTTCTGCACGCACATAAACTGATGCTCCATACTGCAAGCTAGTTTAGTAATCAGTGCGAATGGATGGTCGCAATTGGGATATCTTTTTGTGAAATTGTGACGTGCATTTTCACAATTTATTACACACGTAGCCTTAAGCTGACTTTGCGGAGATTTATAAATATTTCTCGGTGAATTAAAAGTAATAATGTCACGCCTGTGAATTACGTATCAGTGAGCGCACGCGACAGCTTGTCGGGGACTAATTTGTCACACATTATATTTAGAAATTTAAAAGAATTAGCGCTTTTAAGTCACGAAAAGTGTGTAAAACTGTAAATAAACAGAATAAATTATTGGTTCAAGTAACCGCCCTCTGACCTCTTCCCCGGGTTCCAGAAGAAATCATTGACTGCGATTGGTTAAAACCAATTAATTGAATTAGAGCTTCAAATCCGCCCAAAAAACATGGTGTCTTTGCTTGATCGAATTCCAAAGATTATGTACTATGCGTGTTTGAACTTTGCTGAAAGACTGACCAAATTTGTCTTGTCAGTAAACCACATTTCCATTTGTCAAGCGACTCGAGTGTCATCGGGAATAACATATATATATATATTAGCTACTCAACATAGTATACCATGCCGAGTTAGCAAAGGATACTATATAATATGGAACGCTTTTAGTTTTGTCATAGACGAGATAATGAGTTTACTAATTACCGGTATAAACCAGAATATGTCAAGTGACCGGACCGAAATTGTCCGGCCAAATAGCGTAATTTAACCAGTGAATTTACTTTTCATTCCGAATATCGATCAAGCACGAGGTTGTCACTTGTTGAGTGGTTGTGTATGTTATTCCCGACGTTACTTGTTAAATTAATGATAATGATATGCGTTTCTTTCGAATAGTGACAAATTGTTTTCAGTCTCCAGTATCTGTTTAAAAAAACCGCGATTATATCGTTAACCGCGGTTTTAATTTCCAAAAATCGCGGGTTTTTTTTTCGTTAATATCGTCCAGCCCTAATATAAAGCAAATTAAGCAATAAAATCATACGTTTAATTTTTGTCATATGTAGGTGCTGGGTGGGGGGAAGATACTCAGGCCTGGGTATCTCCCCCCCCCCCCCCCAACCCCAAATTCATATTCTATCAAATTTTGCTCATATAAAGTTAATTTCTCGCCATTTCATGACTATATAAAGCAAATTAAGCAATAAAATCATGTTTAATTTTTGTCATATGTAGCTGCTAGGTGGGGGGGGGGATACTCAGGCCTGGGTATCTCCCCCCCCCCCTCACCCCAAATTCTTACTCGATCAAATTTTGCTCATATAAAGTTAATTTCTCGCCATTTCATGACTATATAAAGCAAATTAAGCAATAAAATCATACGTTTAATTTTTGTCATATGTAGCCGCTGGGTGGGGGGGGGGGGGGGGGGGGGGGAGATACTCAGGCCTGGATATTCCCCCCCCCCACCCCAAATTCTTACTCTATTAAATTGTTCTCATATAAAGTTAATTTCTCGCCATTTCATGACAATATAAAGCAAAATAAACGATAAAATCGTAAGGTAATATTTGGAGATATTTATACTATTGTGTTAAGTTAAACTTCAAAATAATTTTTTATTTTTTTTAATAGTTTTCTCGGCATTTCTTACCATAATAATATAAAATAAGTGAGGACAAAAAAATATATGAGTGGGGGGGGGGGGGGGAAGATACCCAGGGCGGGGGGGAAGATACTCAGGGGGGGGGGGGAGATAAACTGTTACGCCGGTACTAATATTTCCAGTCTGTACGTTTATTCTGCCCTGTACTATTATTCAGTTATGCGACATTTTCCAACCTGTACTATTATTCCACCCTGTACATTTATTAGGCACTCAAGAGTATCAGAATCATTTAGAAATCTTGAATTTGTGCTGATTTCAATTTTCATAGCCTCAAAATTAATAGACGTGCAGACCTAAATTAGCACTGTGCAGGGGGGAAATTTCCCAAGAAAATAATAAACATGCATGCATGTTTATTTGGAGCCCAAGAGTATGGAGTGATTAGGAATGCTGAAAGTTAAATGTCTAGATATGAACACGAAGAGATATATATATAAATTAAAATTCAAGATGGCTCCAAGCTAGTGGTCACCCCGATGTTCCATGTGAAGTCTGGTGATGATCGGATGAGGGATGTTGTCTGCAGGGTGTGCCAAAGAATTTAGTCATGCAAACATTGCAAAGAGTAAAATCCAAGATAGCTGTAGAAAATCTTGGATTTCAAATTTGAATCCATCGACACACCCTGCAGCGGCGCAGCCCGCATATATCGGTATCTAATTTGAAAAAATCATGGGCATTTTACTCTTTGCATGACTAAATTCTTTGGCACACACGACATACCACATCCCTCATCTGATCGCCACCAAACTTCATATGGATCTCTGGGGTGACCTCTAGATGGGAGATATCGATTATTTCCTAATTCATTTAAAAACATGACCACTAGCAGCCATCTTGGATTTTACTCTTTGTATGACTAAATCCTTTTAGTCCAGTGCATTTATAATTTCACCTCAAACTAATTGCAATGTTCACAAAGTTCCTGAGTGGGAATAAGTACATTAATCCTTTCATGACTGGAGCTGCGCTGGTGCAGCATTAAAGATCCTGTGCCAGGGTATTCTCTTATATATGTGAGTCTCCCATAGGGAGCCTCACATATGTAAGAGAATGTACTGGCTTACAAGGTCAAGGTAAATATTGTTTGGCCAATACTAGTACAGGGTTGTCAGGAAATTTCAGGAAACTCCAGTCATGAAAGGGTTAACTCATGCTAAAATAGTATAGTACATTAAAAATAAGGAGAAGCAGTCTGAGTCTGGGGATATTCATATTTATTTTGAGCAAAGTAGAAAATAAAATGAAAAAATAAAATAAAATGAAAAGCCACCCCCCCTATTTTTGTTTGGCGTCATCACAAGCAACATACTAAAAATCAAAAAGAATCAAGAAAGGCGAATTTTGAGAATTTGTTAAGTAAATTTGGTCAAATACTCAATGTATGGCTTTTCATGAATGTTTATAAAAAACTTTATTTCACAAGACCATCCATTTATATATCCATTTTATAGAGTACACAATCATGATTGCAGAACAGAAAACCTTTCTCAGATACGTTGAATAATTTTTTAGTTATGTCAGTGGTTATGTGCCTCCAAAATTGGGAGTTTATCTGATTTCAGAGCCAAAATTTATCAAATTAGCTAAAATCCATTTTTTATGGTCTTATTATATTTTGAAAACTAAAGAAAAATGAAGGGATATCTTGTTGTTTTAGTTATGTCCTCTCTAGATTGTGCACAAAAATGAACTGGTGTGATGAACAAGCCTTGAAATAGGGTGTCTGTCATTTGCAGAATGAGGTCCCCAGAGGGTGAATTTGCTGATGCTAGCCCACTATGCGGGGTAGCATCACTAAATTCACCCTCTGGGGACCTCATTCTGCAAATGACAGACACCCTATTTCAAGGCTTGGTGATGAAATAGCAAATTTGTGGTCATACAACTCAATAAATATATGTCCATGACATTCCCTGTATTTCTCATAATCACTCAAGTATACATGGTTGAACACTCTTGTGAAGGAATTTCCAAAGACATGGTGTAGAATATCAACTTAAGGCCCTATGAATCCTTAGAATTGACTTTCTAAAAATGCCTTTTTGTGGTGTTTTTGTCCATTTTTAGCTCAACTTTACAATGTAAAGTTTGAGCTATTGCCATGGGATGGCGACCATCGTGCATGCGTCAACAAATTCCTTCGGCATCCCTACAGGCCGCATCACTCATTCGATCTTCACCAAACTTCAGATGTACATGTAGCTTCAAGATGACCTATAGATGGGAACTATCAAATTTATCCAGCGCAACTCCCTTCTTGAAAGGGTTAAATTGGCCATGGCAACAAGCAATGCTGTGGGAAACGCCGTGGCAACATGTAGCATCTATCATGCCACAGCATTAACATTTTTCCTAATTTTTCGAACTATATGTTATTTTTTATCAATGCTGTTCGAAACATTGGAAACTGTCAAAATATTACTGAATTTGTTAATAATCAGGGCTTGATTTAACTGGATTTCCAATTTCTAATCTAAACCAATGTACAATGAAAAGACATGTATTGGTTGGGAATGCTATACAAAATCCCTGGTAATGTAAATAATAGCCTCAAATTTGTCCATAGTGGTCCCCCATTCAGTCTAGACCAAGTCTTCTCGGTCCACAACAGCTTGGGATATCAGTTGGGTTGATGCAACTGATATCACAAGCTGTTTGTGGACCGAGAAGACATGGTCCAATTGCACCGTCCAAGTCCAAAACACCTTTCAATTTATTGTTCTGTTTATATTCCAGGTAAAGGCTGATGGAGCCAGATGGAGCAAGCATAAGTCATGAAACTCTTATTGATAACTGGTTTGGTGTGATTATTGAATTGTTCAGAGGAGACCATTGATAGCTGAAAAGAGTTCACAACTGTTCGTTGTACTAGTATGGAGAGATGTTATTGATGGATATGGTAAATCAAATTTCAAGAAGTAAACTGGGCCAATTGGCAGGAGGATATAGTTTCTTGGTAATACGGGATTGGTGCATGGAATTCTGTATGAAGTATTAATGACTGTGATATTACTTGATGCTGTGAATTAAGGACAGTTATGTGAAAATACTTTGAGAACACCTTGGGTCTCTTCATAGATCAATCCTGAGATTTTCTCTTGACACCAGTACCAGTACATGTATTAGTAAATGTGTGAGAAATGTTAAGATGTCAACACTTGGATTATCTGACAGAATTCAATAGCCCATTGATGACATGCTTCAGGATTAATATGTGATATGTATAATCCACATTGATAACATCTGGAGATTCTGGAGTGAATAATCTTTTACACTGCATGGTATCACATCATGTGATTGTTGTGTCCTGTTATTTAAATGTAAACAGTTTATTCCAGTCACTGTGTATGGACAAGTGCGGAGAGAAATGCAGAGAATACTCTACAAAAAACTCGGTGTTTGCTACTGCTACCTAAATTCCACTAAATATGGAACAGGATATGATTCTGTCATTAAATGCATTGAAATTTATTTGAAAAAAATCTATAAAACATAATATGCTTTTAAATATAGAATAAATGTTTTATTTCTAATGATTTTACCATGAAAATAATCCCAACAAGCTTTAAAGCGACTCAGGTATAATGTTCAGTTTTTACTTATTAATAACTGTTTGCTATAATCCGAAAATTTATAAATAACATTAAATTGTGTTAATTTTTACATTTATCCTGTTATAGATGGTACTACTAGTAGTACTGTAATAGCGCTTTTAAGTGCAGAATTTGAAAATTTATTATAAAAATTCTGTAACTTCCATTACACGTATGTCTTTTAGAGTATAATTTAATATAGAGTCCATATACTTTAACCCTTCCATGACTGGAGCTTCCTGAAATTTTGCGATAACCCTGTGCCAATGCATTCTCTTATAAATGTGAGTCTCCCATAGGGAGTCTCTCATATATAAAAGAATCCATTGACCTTACAATATTTACCTTGACCTTGTAAGCCAGTGCGGTCTCTTATAAATACATTATACATGTACATGCAATGCTTCCTATTGGGTACTCGTATATTGATAATGCTGCAGCAGCGCAGCTCCTGTCATGAAATGGTTAATGTATTTATTGACCTATTTTCATCCTTGGAATGTGAATAAAGTTTCCAACGTTATTTCAACGTATCAAAATTCAGCGTTAGGTTTCCAACATTAATTCAATGTAGATTCAACGTTAAAATAACGTTATTTCAACATTGATTCAACGTTGAACGAAAGTCCAAAAATTAAACTGTTAGAATTCTAACGTTATTGTAACGTTGATTCAATGTTGATCAAACATTACAAAAGTGAACGTTAGGTTTCCAACGTTATTTCAACGTAGATTCAACGTATTAAAATTCAGCGTTAGGTTTTCAACATTAATACAACGTTAAGATAACGTCCCGAAATTCAACGTTAGGTTTCCAACGTTATTTCAACGTTGATTCAACGTTAAAATAACATCCAGAAATTCAACGTTAGGTTTCCAACGTTATTTCAACATTGATTCAACGTAGAATGAACGTCCAAAAATTAAACCGTTAGATTTCTAACGTTATTTCAACGTTGATTCAACGTTAAAATAACATCCAGAAATTCAACGTTAGGTTTCCAACGTTATATCAACGTAGATTCAACGTTAAGATAACGTCCCGAAATTCAACGTTAGCTTTCAAACGTTATCCCAACGTTGATTCAACGTTAAAATAACGTCCAGAAATTCAATGTTAGGTTTCCAACGTTATTTCAACATTGATTCAACGTAGAATGAACGTCCAAAAATTAAACCGTTAGATTTCTAACGTTATTTCAACGTTGATTCAACGTTAAAATAACATCCAGAAATTCAACGTTAGGTTTCCAACGTTATTTCAACATTGAACGTAGAATGAACGTCCAAAAATTAAACCGTTAGATTTCTAACGTTATTTCAACGTTGATTCAACGTTAAAATAACATCCAGAAATTCAACGTTAGGTTTCCAACGTTATATCAACGTAGATTCAACGTTAAGATAATGTCCCGAAATTCAACGTTAGCTTTCAAACGTTATCCCAACGTTGATTCAACGTTAAAATAACGTCCAGAAATTCAACGTTAGGTTTCCAACGTTATTTCAACATTGATTCAACATAGAATGAACGTCCAAAAATTAAACCGTTAGATTTCTAACGTTATTTCAACGTTGATTCAACGTTAAAATAACATCCAGAAATTCAACGTTAGGTTTTCAACGTTATTTCAACATTGATTCAACGTAGAATGAACGTTCAAAAATTAAACCGTTAGATTTCTAACGTTATTTCAACGTTGATTCAACGTTAAAATAACATCCAGAAATTCAACGTTAGGTTTCCAACGTTATATCAACTTAGATTCAACGTTAAGATAATGTCCCGAAATACAACGTTAGCTTTCAAACGTTATCCCAACGTTGATTCAACGTTAAAATAACGTCCAGAAATTAAACGTTAGATTTCCAACGTTAATTCAACGTTGATTCAACGTTGATCGAATGTCCCAAAAATTCAATGTTAGATTTCCAACATTATCCCAATGTCAATTAATGTCAGCTTTGCAACGTTATCCCAATGTTGATTCAACATTGAGCTAACATAACAAAAAATCAACGTTAGGATTCCAACGTTATTTCAACGTTGATTCAACGTTGAGTGAACGTCCCAAAATTCAACGTTAGGTTTCCAACATTATCCCAACGTCGATTCAACGTTGAGCGAACGTCCAAAAATTCAACGTTAGGTTTCCAATATTTTTCCAACGTTGATTCAACGTTGATACAACGTCCCAAAATTCAACGTTAGTTTTCCAACGTTGATTCAACGTTGACTCAACCGTTGATTCTACGTTCACGTCCACGAGCAAACTGGACCAATCGCCAACGTTATATCAACGTTATTTCAACGTTGAATCAACGTTGAGCCAACGGTTGATTTTACGTTGGATCAACGTAGGGATGCTATCTGGGTAGGCTGATTCCAACTACAACTTTTAGTGTGCTGGAGAACGAAAAATGTCGATAAAAGTTGAAATATAAGACTTACAAATTATCTTTTTAGTTTTCATTATTTGTAATTGGCATAACTTACCACAAAACAAAATTCATCATTATTGGAATTATATTAACGACAATATACGAAATTGAAAATCCCAACTACACATTTTACTGGACTCGAGCTCGGGCTCGGACTACAACTATTAGTGTGTCCCAAAACAAAGGCCGGCATGTCGATAACGAAAGTAGATTCAACAAAAAGAGAAAAAAACAAACAAAATAATAGGGGGCCTATCATAGTTTTTGCATTCAAGTTTTCTAAGTAAAATGTCGACAATTATTTGGCAACTAACAACGTTTTCACACTCTGTATATATATTTATATATATATGGATTTTTGCAAATTTAGGAGAGAATGAGTACGTATACATTCACAGTGTGCAAAAGACGATTGACACACCTCCGAAATTATCCAGGTTCACCAATAATAAACAAATCTGGGAATTCTGCCTTCTAATCTAACGTCAACATATTTGGCCGAATACAAGGTGAAGTTATCTGCATGCGAATTATTGACTTCTGTAAATGAAAATTATAAGCAATATTTCAATAATATTTGACATCACAATAGACCAATCGTGCTGAGCTAGATCGATTGGTCTTCCTGACACTGTTATAAGAGATTTCTTGAATATTGAAATTTTGTTTGCTTGAAGATTTGTTCAAATTTATGATGAATATACCAGCAAAAAATTATACATTGTCTTTCATTAGTTTCAAAATTGTCTTTCATTAGTTTCAAAATGAATCAGAATAATTTTTTTACAAAAAAATGGTTGTAACTTGAAAGAACAATTTAGAGTAGGCCTACTCCCTTTATCCAAGATTTATGCTGGCTGTGAAAGACCGATGGGATTATTTTAGCCCGATCGGTATATTTTAGCCCGATCGGGCTATTATTGATTGATCGGTGGTTCACCCAGACCTGTAGGATATGCGCACTATAGGATATAGATAAGGCGTTTTATGTATGGGAGGCCTATTTCACTTGAAAGAACAATTTATAGTAGGCCTACTCCCTTTATCCAAGATTCAGGCTGGCTGTGAAAGACCGATCGGTCTATTTTAGCCCGATCGGGCTATTATTGATTGATCAGTGGTTCACCCAGACCTGTAGGGTATGCGCGCTATAGTATATAGATAAGGCGTTTCATGTGTGGGAGGCCTATTTCACTTGAAAGAACAATTTAGAGTAGGCCTACTCCCTTTATCCAAGATTCAAGCTGGCTGTGAAAGAACGATCGGTCTATTTTAGCCTGATCGGTCTACTTTAGCCCGATCGGGCTGTTATTGATTGATCGGTGGTTCACCCAGACCTGTAGGGTATGCGCGCTATAGTATATAGATAAGGCGTTTCATGTATGGGAGGCCTATTTCACTTGAAAGAACAATTTAGAGTAGGCCTACTCCCTTTATCCAAGATTCAAGCTGGCTGTGAAAGAACGATCGGTCTATTTTAGCCTGATCGGTCTACTTTAGCCCGATCGGGCTGTTATTGATTGATCGGTGGTTCACCCAGACCTGTAGGGTATGCGCGCTATAGTATATAGATAAGGCGTTTCATGTATGGGAGGCCTATTTCACTTGAAAGAACAATTTAGAGTAGGCCTACTCCCTTTATCCAAGATTCAAGCTGGCTGTGAAAGAACGATCGGTCTATTTTAGCCTGATCGGTCTACTTTAGCCCGATCGGGCTGTTATTGATTGATCGGTGGTTCACCCAGACCTGTATGATATACGCGCTATAGCATATAGATACGGCATTTCATGTATGGGATACCCATTTCACATTTATTATTCATTTACCGATCAAGCGCAAATATTTCGCAAAATAACATCTATCATTTGCGCTTCAGTGTAAATCATTTGCGCAAATAAAAATTAATATGCATTGATATCACCCCCCTGAATTAATTTTAAATGGCACAGACCCACCATATGAGGGAAGCACCCCCCACAGTAACCCCAATATCTCTTTTATGACCATGGAAATGGTAGAGATATGTGCAGGATATATCTCCTTTATAAAATATACTAGATCTCTGGGATGGAGACACACATTCTTGGGGACAGGGATGCTGATAATATGAAAATTGGGGTTTTCCCCAATTTCAAGTCAATAAGTACACCATATGAGGGAAGCGAGTCCCCAGTAACCCCGAATTCCATATTCATGGCCATGGAAATGGTATATATCTGTGTAGGAGATGTCCCTTTAATAAAATATACTAGAGCTCTGGGAGTGAGGCACCAATTCTTGGGACACCAGGGACAGAGATGCTGATATATGCATATGGAAATATTTTTTCTTCAATGTTTCAGTATTATATGGGGCTACTACTATGGGTCCATGATAATATACTATGAGATGGACTCTATCATTCACAATCAGAGGGAAGTAAGTGAGTGTTAGGTATTTGCGCTTAAGCGCAAATATATTGATAGACATATACTTGCGCTTAAGCGCAAATGATTCATTTTCACATTTTATATTAACTAATTGCATAAATAATTTACGCTTAAGCATAAATCAGTTCTCTTAATGTAATCATTTACGCTTAAGCATAATTGACTTATGCGTTATCATAATACATTGGAATTATATTAAGAGCAATAATTTCATCGGCTGTCTTACCTTATATGTATATTTGTATAATCTGATGTATGTTAACTTACTGGCATTAGTAATGTGGTTGCATCCATTTCAGCTTGAGTATGTGGAGTTCAATGGGAGTGTATATGAATTACGGTTAAGCGCAACTCATTTACGCTTAAGTGGATTTCATTTACACTTAAGCTTAGTTAAGCGTAATTGAAATGAATTATGCTTAAGCAAATACATGTACCTATCTCCAACTGGTTTCCTCAGTCTTAGTATGGGATCTGGGTGGAGTCCTCACCTATGTTTGAGTAATGTTTTATGGCCTGAGTTAATTTGAGTTTAGAGCAAATCACATGGGAGTCTTTTTTACATTTATTATTTATTTGCATACAAATATTTGCGCTTAAGCATAAAGCAATTGCGCTTACTTAGTGCAAATACACAACACTTCTTTACTTCCATCCAATTTTAACTGTCAATGATTGAGTCCATCTTATGGTATATTTATTTGGGCCTATATAAACTCAAAAATTGAAGAAAACATAATTCCATATGGATATCTATATCACCATCGCTGTCCCAAACAAATACGGTCTGTACTAGAATAGTGAATAGCAATATGGCACACATGTAGCATAGCACAGGTAATTAAACAGTTTGAAATACACATGTAAGACATCTCTTTCTGCACGAGACTGTATCTGCTGTATATCGATCATAAAATCGGTCAACGATCTGCAACGATTACAAATTTCTATAAATAGTAACATTTTCAACTGTTACCGTTGTTCATTGCTCGATCATGACCACTTTGATTATAATTCTTTCATAACTCGGTCAATGTTCTTCCGTTGGTGATTTCAGGCAATAATTCCTTTTATATCCCTCCCATTCGAATTGACTATACCGCTTGTTTTTCGTTTTATTAAGCTGATGTTACGCTATTCCAGCAAACGGCCTCCCTCCACGGAAGCTATTTTCTGAGAACGAAAGCCGACTCAATCCCGACCAAGTCGGAAGTGTTCGGGTGTTTCCGCGACTGCACACGACAACTCGTTAGTGTATTTATTTCGCGTTTACAGTGGAATTATTCGTCCCGATTGAGGGAAAGTAAATAGTTAGTTACGTGGCCGTATAATTAGTACAAACTGATATCTGGTTGGGGCATTTCGTGTATGGGGGTTATTTTATTCAGTCTTTCCACATAATAACGCAGGGAACTCAATTGTGAGGTTCAATTTACGTTTCACATCACTTTAAGACACATATTTTGCAAATTAATCTCGAGCGCAGTGTAATGTCATCTGAGTAATATCACGAAGGGACGTCGGGGAGGTTCAGATGGCCCATAGCAGCCTCAAATTACATACAAATAATAAATACAAGGTTGTTTTAGTACATATTTGTCTGAATGAGACAATTCGAATATCGTTTATTCTCTGATCTGTTGACTATTCTTAAACACATATCGGTACTTTACATTTGATGCATCATCTTTGCAATCTCACTGAAAGTATTTTGACAGATATTTAGGAATTTCAGTGTTAAACAAATTGTATTGATTACACATTATTTGGATATAAATAAAATGAGAGGAAAATCATTCGGTTTATTCAAATAAAATTGGTTTGTCCCAAAGACATCCAGTGATTTAAGATATTTTAGGCACTATAGGTAGGCACGTGGCTGGTCTTTCACAACTCTATAGTAGTGGTGACGTCACATGTGATCTCATTCTATCTGCTGAGTTATCTTGTAGCTATTCAGGGTCATCAATAAGTCTTCCTAGATTCACATGACTAATTAAACTTGTAACAACATGTTTATCATCCATTGGAACTATATATTGTTTATTAAAAATGCTGTTTTAAACTGTTTTTGTATGGTTTTTGGGGGTGGGTGTCTGAAATCTTCGCGGAAAAAAATATGTTTTTTGCCTGCAGGGGGTGGGTGGGTGTCCGAAGTGCTCCAAACAAATTTTCAGCCTCGGGTCTGACATTTTTTCCGACCCCTGGGGTGGGGGGGGGGGGGGGGGGGGGGGTGGGGGGGATTTTATTTTTCAATCAAGTGTCACAGCCTCTTTTGGTAACTTTTAGTTACAGTCACCTTCAATATGAAGAGCAGGAAATATAAAAAAAAACCTCACTAAAACTGGTATCCAAAAAAACAATATTTTAGACTTGCATTGTTGTACTATTGTACAAAAAATATGCCTATCTGCTGCTATTTGCCGCTATCCGCCACACAAAATAGACAAACTTATACAAATTTTAAACAGAAAGATTAAAAATAAAAATTTATTATTTTTCAAAATGTTAAATTGAAATTGTGAAATTCAACTGTATTTAATGTTATTTCTAGTCTAGAAATGCAGTAATAAATAAAAGAGGCAATGTTATTATCTCAGGCTAAATATATATTAACACAGTCAACACTGCAGTCAAGTATAAAATAATACCTATCCCTCAATCAAATTATTCCTCATGTATCTTTCTGTTTAAAATTTGTATAAGTTTGTACATTTTATATAGTCAATTAAACACCATTAAAAATTAAAAATTAAAAAAAAAAATTTTATTATTCAATTTTGTTTTTTAATACAAAATTTCGAGACGGCCCTTTAAGATCGGGGCGGGCAGGGATAACAATCTAGCCATTTTTTTTATATTGGCCTTACTTAGGCTAGATGTCCCTTTTTATCCACACCGTAAATACATTAACTCTCACTCTAAGGTGGCAAGATTATACATCTATTTGAGTGAACTAATGGTGTCATTGGCTATATTTTCGATGTATATTGCAATTCTGGGTAGGTGCATAGCAACGGTTGCTATGGAGTACATACCTATGTTAAAATTATCACTGGCCAACCCCACCACTACCATATGTCCCCCATTGAATTGACACAATAATAAACTCATTGGGGTGGCTATTAATGTCATATCACTTACATTATCGGGGTATATTGCAATTCAGTGTAGTTGCTCAGCAACCGTTGCTAGGGAGCAATTAGCTGACATTGCATACCATATGTTAAAATTATCTCTGATTTGATAGGAACCCCCATGTGAAATTTTGAAAACATATCCCATTTATAGTTGTACCAAACACAGATGTCAAAATGTTATCTTAAACAGTAGAATATCTTTGAGATCAAAAAGATTCGCCGCTATTCAATTACCGTTTGGTGTTTGCTTAGCAACCGTTGCTACCCTTTCTTGTAAGTTATTATCCATTTTTGGCCAAACCCACCACTACCATATGTCCCCCATTGAATTGACACAATAATAAACTCATTGGTGTGAGCTATTAATGGCATCACTTACATTTTCGGGGTATATTGCAATTCAGGGTAGTTACCTAACAACCGTTGCTAGGGGTGAATAGCTGACAAATCATACATGGGCCAACATGATCACTGGTACAATATAAACCCGCGTGTGAAGTTTCGGATACGTGGTATATTTATGTCAATACTAAACCTGGATGTCAAGATGGTGCCCAAAACCGGTTAGAATAGCTCTTGGAACCCAGGGTGAGAGTACCGTAAGGCGCAGGGAGTCAGTGTTCAAAGGTTTAAGGATGGAATACCATATATCACTCCTTATTATGCTCAAGGTATTATTAGAACAGTGTATAATGACATGTTCGACGACATTGTTATACGTACAGTTGCATAGGTGGCACTTTCCGAGCCCCGCGATAATAGATTGTGCAAGTAGCTTGCCCACAATTATACAGTTTTTTTCAGAAAAGGAGAGGTCCGAAGTGGTGATACTTTTAAGGTTGTATAGCAGTTTGAAATTGAGGCGAGTGACATGTCCTGTTCCATTCTGTATCTCCAAGCTTGCTCTTGTTTAAGATATATGTTAGATTTCACTAAGGTTTTCCATATATATTGTGGTGGGAAGGTGCCGTTCTGTGTAATCATACAGACCATATATTTTAGCTACATCTCTTATCTCACATATGAATGATGAGTCTCCAAGACTACCATGTGTGAAGTGGTCATTTAATCTCGATTGGAAGACCTTTTTTAGTTTTTGTCATCACGCGCATGACAGAGATTAGCAAAGAAAGTGAGTTTGCGTTTGTCTATGATGGAAACAAGACTTTTAGTGTGCCTATTCCCATAAGTCCCTGAACGACATCTGTTCAATTACGTGATGGGAGTCCTTGCATTTGTTTCAAGCAAAATATGTGGGCTCTTTCTAATTTTAGCACGTTTGCTGATGATATGTTGCACTACAGTTCGGAACCGTAAAGGCTAGTTGGGATGACTATTGACTCATATATAATTTTCGAGCTAGGAGGAGTTATTGCCCCTGAATACATCCAGCCTTGCTTAACATGAGATAAACTGACCGAATTTTGTCTCTTATCATTTCGCTAAATTGAGTTACATGATTGTCTCTGTTTAACACAATGCCGAGATGTTTGATATTATCGGACTCCATTACTGGTTTATCACAACTATTCCACTGTTTGTGTGTTCTGTGCTTGCGCATGGTTTCAAGTTCATTGAAAAACACTATTTACATTTATCTTGGTTGTACATAAACCTCCATGTCTACATATATCACAAAGGAACTGTAGACCTGGCCCTGTAACTGACAATAGTGTCATACCGTCCGCCTGGGTGGGGCAGGCACAACTAATGAAGTTCAAAGACAGACCATACTGACACGACTGAAGCTGATACAAAAGGTCATCAATAAATATACAAAATAGAGGAGAAAGAATTATCCTTGTTTGGTACATTGTTGTGTATCGACCAATCTAGACGTGTTTGGTACCTTGTTGTGTATCGACCAATCTAGACGTGCAGTTATTAAAGCGAACTGCACACTTGGTATTCAGTAATAAAGCTTAAAAAATGTGCCAAATTTTCCCCGAGTATCCTTTATCGTACAGCTTTATGAGCAGCCCGTTAATCCAAACTGTGTCAAATGCTTTGCGAGTGTCAAGAAATCATGAAAACAGGGGACTATGATTTTCCAAGGTATACGCGATGCTCTCATGGATCATGAAAGACGTATTTATGCTGCTCACCCCTTTCTGGAAGCCATTCTGCAGTGGCTGTACTTTATCAACTCAAGTGTAACGGTTTCTTTCTCCAGTAGTTTATATATCACGGGGAGTAACGTTATGGTACGGTAGTTGTCGAACATTGTTTTGCCTTTGTTCCCTCCCTTATGTAGGGGTATCGTGATTCCACGTTTGGCTTGCTCTGGAATGTGGTTGAACTCCATCATTTTGGATAATATGCATGCGATAATATATAGAAGAAATTCCCCTCCATATATTAAATGTTCATATGAGAGATTGTCGGTTCCTGGGGCTTTGCCATTTTTGACAGTGTTGAGTGCACATTTGACCTCTTTCTCTGTGATACTATACGTAAGCAATGAATCAAGATCAGAAGGGTCTTCGCGATTGCATAGATATGGTGAATCGGGAATTTACAGATTAAAAATGGGAAGTGTTGAATCTGCCATCATCAAGGAGAGAATAAAGTGTCTAAGTTAGTCATCAAGTGGACACACGTTTGACTAAGCTAAGTTAGTTATATTGACTAGATTGTTTCTTCAGTGTACAACTGGGACTTAGATAGATTGTCAACCAGTCTTTTTTGTAATGTATTGGTTTATTACTAGTCTGGTCGTTGAGACTCGATTTTGAGATGAACCTAGAACAAATTGTTTACAAGCTGTTTTTTGTGTCATTTTGTGGGGCAGAATCTGGGGAACAATATATCCAAAATCCGCTAAAATCCGCTTTGGGGAAAATTTTCTACAGCTCGTTGAAATGGGGTCCTATTTATGGCTTTTTGTGTACATTTTGCTGTTCCTTATTAGTCTAGTCAATCTGATGGAAAGAAAAACCCAACCGTGAACAAATCACTATGCAATGTCTTTTGGTGTGTTTGAATGTGACTATATCCATATGATAACATAACCAAAATCCCCGTGAATCCCAGGGTGGGAAAATCGTCAATTTTGGGTGAAAAGACAGGAATATGTAAACAAAAATAGTGAAAATTGTAATTTCAAGTCTGGTTGAGACTCAGATTTTAAGGTGAACCTATATTAAATTGGTAACAAGCTATTGGTTTTATTTTATTGGACAGAATCTGGCGAACAATATATAAAAAATTTCGGGGAAATTTCTACATATCTTTGAAATAGGGTCCTATTTGTGGCTTTTTTGTGTCAAGTCTGCAGTTCCTTGTTAGTCCAGTCAAACGGATGGAAGGAAACGCCCAACCGTGAAAAAAAAAATGCTTTTGGTCTCTTTGAGTGTGACTATACTCATATAATAACATCCAAAATCCCCATGAACCAGAAGTCAAAATACTGGAATATGTAAACAAAAATGGTGAAAATTGGAATTTTGTAATAAACAAATCTGCCAACCATAAATGCTCAGTCGAGTTCCCTGACTGCCAAATGTGACCATATAACAATATATCCAAAATATCCATGCGTTTAATGAAGGGAAAGTCGTTAATTTAGATAAAAACGAAGAAAACATGTAAGAAAATGGTGAAAATTGGAATGTTTGTCTGGGAACCAGGTCTGCCAAAATGCTTCTCCAGACTGGGCCCCATTATTAAACTTGATCCATTTTTTTCGTAAGGATGTCTGCTCCAACTTATTTGACGCTAACATGTGGCCGTGAATATTATGAGGCAATATGGCGGCAATTTCCTGGAGTGCACTACCATTCACTACAGTATCCTCTAAATGTATTAATGTGACAGAAACCTGCAACAAAAAAACGCATTATTCCTGTTATTATAGCATAATTATGCCTGTCATTTCGTGCATAATTTGACCCTCATACTATAAAATGGCGAATCCTAATCCGTTATAGTAAGTCATATCCCGAGGATTGGGCAATTCGATGTCTAAACAGTCTTCAAAATGACAGCGAAAATGGCGGTCGGAAGTGAACAATTGAAGTTTTGTTTGTTTGTTTTTATACTAAATATTACGATATCGAATAAACGTATAGCCAATATGTAGTCATATATGCCACCATACGAGTTTACAAAGCCACCAATAGTTTCATAATACATCAAATGATTGTCCCAAACCACACAAGTCCGCCAAACTATATACAGAGTTACAAAACCCATCTGGTGTCCAAAAAAAACAACAACATGTAAGTATCCAAATCCATACGACTGACGCCCCAAATCCAAACATTGTTCTAAGCCATCGTCGGGGTGTCCCAATCCACCAAACGAGTTTCACAAACCACCCAGACTGATGTAGACTGATGTAGGTAGCTCCCCAAACGATACTCAACTGGTGACATTACTCACACATATAGTCCCCAAACCATGCATTTGGTATTCCAACTCACCCAAAATGAGTGTCACAAGCCACAAAATGAGTGTCTCAATCCACCTGCTTGAGTACCCACAAACCATTCAACGAATGTTCCCAAACCACACCAGTAGTGCTCCATACGTTGCAACCTATGTTCGAAACAACATAATAGTTGTGTCCCAAGCCATCCAGTAGGTTCCAGAAATATCCAATGAGTGTCCATAACCATCATATGAGTAAAAAATGCAATGAGCACTAATTGAGTGTGTCAAACCACTCAATCAGTGCCCCAAATCACGCAATGGGTGTACCACGGTTACCAAGCCATCCATCGGGTGTTCGAAACCACACGATAGGCAGACATCCAATATGTAGCCCATGTCATACAACATACAACTGTCGTCTCAATCCATTCAACTAGTGTCCCAAACGACCCAACCAGTGACCCAATCGACCACGCAGTGTCTCAATGCACATAACCAGTATCTAAAATCTATAGCGAGTGTCGCAAACCACTCAATGTGAACACTCCACCCAATTGGTGTCCCAAAAGCATCCAACTGAAGTCACAAATCACAAAGCGGGTGACCCAAACCATAAAACTAAACCATAAACCATAAACCATCCAACAAGTTCCCTATCCATCAACTGCACAGGACTGGTGTTGCGAACCAACAACCAACTGTCATATCAATACATCTACAATGGTGTACAAAACCCTCCATCGGGTATTTCAAGCGATCAAGTAAGTTTGTCAAACCATCCAATGAGTTTACCAAAACATAGTCTAATATATTGGATGGATGGTTTTGTACACTAGTTTGGGACACCCATTAAATTACTGAGACATTCAGTGGATGGTTTGAGACACTAGTTGGACGTTTTAGACACTCCTGCTGGTTTTGATAATCATCGTGTGGCTTGTGACACTCATTGGGTGATTATGGACACTCATATGTTGGTTTGGGACACCCATTGGATGGTTTGTGGTACACACTTGATGATTTGAGACACCCATTTGTGTGGTTTGGGACACCACATACATGAATTGGGACACACGATGGGTGACATATGGCAATCGTTGGATGGTATGGAGCACACATTGGACTGGTTTGGGCACTAATTGGATGGTTTTTGACACTATTTTGGTGGATTGTGTTACATATTATGTGGTTTGGGACACTCGTCGGCCGATTTGGAATGCCTCTTCTATGGACTGGGACACTCACCGATTAATTTTGTATATTATTAAGAAGACAGTTGAGACACCTGTTGTGTAGTTGTACACTCCTTAGATGGTTTGGCACACGCGTTAAGTTGTTTTTGACACTCATTTGATGTATTTCGATACTAGTTTGGTTGCTGTGGACACTCATCAAATTATATTCGATAGCGGATATGAGAATATTTAGTTAAAAATCAAATAGAAATAGAAATAGATATTTTTGACTTTCGATTGCAATATTCGCCGCCATTTTGGGACACTGTAGGGACAAATTCTCGACATATACCTCAGTATTATCAGATTAGGGTCCGACATAATTTACTGTTGGGCTACCCATTACATGTTTTTTCGTCTAAATGGAAACAATCTGGTGAACTTTAACGAAAATTCCCAATTATACTACTTTCAGTAGCCATAGTTTCCCTATTTTTGGAAGTGATTGCCTAGTTTCTGCTAAAATGGACACTAGTGGGTCATATCTGACGTCTAATGAGTATTAAGTACACTGGTGTGTTCGATTGGTGGTTATTCTTGGCATTAAAATAATATTTGATTTTTCTTCTAAATTTAGTACTATCTATTTCGAATTTGAAGGGCCCAAATTCCCAATCCTCGTGATATGGCTCACAATTATCAGACATTGATTTAAAGTGGTGTATGTTGGTACAAATGGCCATTTAAACCAAATTTCTTATAAATGGAAACGATCTGGTGAAATTTAGTGAAAATTGTCAAATTTTACCAATTTCGGTCGCCATTTTGAATTTTTAGAATCAAATTGTAGACGAAATAACATACGTCTGTCATGGCAACAGTAATAATTTGTTTATGTTGCATATTCCTGCCATGTGTATAACTTTAAATTAAATAACATTCATGTGTATATTTCATAAGAAACGGAAAATCATACCTAAAAAACACAAATAGGACCTTTTTTCAAAATGCTCTAAAAAATTTTCCCCAAAGCGGATTTTAGCGGATTTTGGATATGTTGTTCCCCAGGTTCTGTCCGACAAAATGATACCAAAAACAGCTTGTAAACAATTTGTTCTAGGTCCAATGCTTCAACGACCAGACTATACTGAGACACAATACGTGTAACATGATAAGTAGATGCATGACATGATTTAAGTACATTGTATATACATCATCATCCCCATCAGCATATCACTAACTAATATCCTCCGCTCTTCCCATCACCACTATCCTCATATGAACAGTCGCCACCCGGAAGAGTGATGTAGACTGTGGCCTCACAAAAGTCGCCTTGTTCTGTCATTCCAAGCACATCGTGACCGTATACTCCTGGAGTGAAAAAATAATGCAGAACTTTATATCAAATTGAAGAGCGTTTATAGAACCTATTCCTGATAAAAAAAATTGTATGAATAAAGAGCGTTCATTTCACATTTGTGGAAAGTTAAAACAGTGAAAACAAATTCCATGGAATATACATTATATATATAGAGCGACACCTTTTGCTAATTGGTTAGTTGATATTGCACAAGTACGAGCGCATAAGTATAGAACGAGTAGCGTAGCCTCAAGTTATATATATATCCTTCCGCGATGGCACAAGTGCCGTATCAACAAACCATTAACAGACGTGTCGTTTATTGTTATTACACACCACCCGATCTAGAATCCGTAAAAAACAGACTTACAAGGTTTATTCGTGCACACACAAGACTTGTTTTGGCATGTGTGGTGATGCTTTATTTTGTAGTTCCGGTTTCATGGTTGATGCGAACGTTATTTATGCAATGCGACGTTGACGGGATGCGTATGGAACGTATGTTCACGAATTTGTAAATATGGAACAGCAATAAAACTGCAATGATAGGAACAAGCATTTAATAAATACACAAAACGAGACAAGTGTGTTAATGGGTTTGTTGATATGGCTCGAGAGCTAGCGCGGAAGGATAGAATGAGTGCGTAGCTTTGAGTTCTATCCTCTCGCGATGGCGCAAGTGTCGTATCGACAAACACATTAACACGTGGGTCGTTCTATGTTTATTACACGCACCCGTCCTAAAACCGTGACATCACAACAGCCAATGTTTATTCAGGCACAAAAAGTCATACAGGGCTTGTTTTGTCGTGTATGATGACGTTTTTATTTTATAGTTCCGGTTTCGTGGTTGAGAGGAACGTCATTTACGTCATCTGACGTCAATGGGACGCGTATGGAACATATGTTCCATACGGATTTGTAAATATGGAACAACAGGAACACTGTCATTTCTGGGATTAAGTGTATATTAAAGATGTGTATTACAAGCATTGTTCGACATATATTGACCACCGTACCACGCATATGCCTAGTGTCCTTTATAAAGGATCGGGAATGAAAATCTGCAGGGCCCCAGACATGCCTAGCGTCCTTTATAAAGTACGCTGAATCAAGGCGTTATTTTCGCTAGAGATATCCACAATTTGCCATACATTTATCATCCATCAATGCAGGAATGATAGCCGTCCTTTATAAAGGACGCTAGGCATATATGGGATAAAGGTGTCGGTTGAATGTTTTGGTAGGGATTGTTTCTCGCACAGCTTCGTGTATGGTTCCAACTAGGCGATCGTAGCACTGATTAAGGTTATCACCACTGTCAATTGGGCCGTACGAAATTTTTTAGTTCAACAGCGCCTGGTAATTAATGATGATTTCAGGTGATGTTTGTATCTTATCCCAATTATAATTGTAATTGAGAGGCTTCGGGCTTGGTTCTGATTCGTATTGCGCCTCTTGGTTACATTCCAGTCTCATGAATATCGGTCGGTGGTTGGAAACATTCAGTGCGGAGTCATCTAGTACTTCTGCGTGAGATATAACAAGAAAACTAAGATGCATGCATCAGGTCGGCCGTGAACTATCTACCATAGAATTGCTGCAGCTATCGATTATACATTTTGGAACACCTGTCTGTATGTATGTGTGTATGCATGAATGCATGTATGCATGTGTTATAGACTCTAACACTGCTCGAATTTGGTATTTAACGTGTCAACTTGACCTCGCTCATATGCATGTTTCTGGACCTTGACCGATCCGACTAAAAATTTGTGTGTAGGATTACTTCGATCCCGGGAGCAATATGGACGGGTCCAATTTCACGTGGGACCATGTTCTCGAACGTGCTGATATAGGCATGTTTCTGGACCAATTGAACAATAGTTTGGCCAGACGCTGTATAATTATACTGGGTACTGTCCAGATGGAGGCGATCACAAAAAAATCCATAACTAGCCCGAACGAAGTCGAGTACATACATCTGTATGTTTGTCTGTTAGCTATGGCCGGGAAAACTGCCGGACAGATTTGACGAAATTTGATACCTAGGGGAAATTATTTCCAGGGAGTATTTTGGACGGGTCAAATCTTGATCCCGACCTGACTTTGACATTCAAAAAGATCAATTCAAGGTCAAATCTGGTAAAACGGAAGTATTTCAACGAAAGTTGATACCTACTGTTACTTTTGTCCCAGGAGTGTTTCGGGTGGGTCAAATCATGACCCTGACCTGATCTTGACATTCAAAATTGTCAATTCAAGGTCAAATCGGGTAAAGCCGGGCGGATTTCGACGGGTGCTTTTGTCGTGACTTTTGTCCGGGGAGTGTTTTGGACGGGTCAAATCGTGACCCCGACATGACTTTCACCTTTAAAATAGTCAATTCAAGGTTAAATCGAGCAATTCTCCGAAAATCAGAGGGGTACATCCCGGACGAAGTCGGGTCCACCAGCTACTATTATATATTTCTAGATTTAGTTACAAACTAAATACCTGTATATTGTACAAAGAAATGTTTGACAAATATATCTGTATCAATATTACCATACGGGTCATTAAAATAGATACGACGAAACAAATTTTGAAGGGTGCATGTATCAGGTAAATTTTTATATTTCAAATGATGACAGGAATGCGGAAAGTTGAAGTACCTACGTACATGTAATACTGGCTATCCGCATGAAGAGATATACATGTATATAACAACCAAAATAGAAGATGACTGCTGGCGACAATGTTTTCCAAAAAAAATCAAAGTATTCGATAGCTCCCATCTAGTTGTCAGCTCGAAGATCAATATGAAGTTTGGTGACTATCAGATGAGGGATATGTCTGTACAGTTGCTAAACAATTCAGTCATACAAAAGAGGATCAAAGAGTAAGATACCAAATTGCTGCCTGTGGTAATGTTTTTTAACGAAATTCGGGAAAATTAGATTACTCTCACCCTGGTTATCCAGAAGATCATTGTGGAATCTGGTGACGATCGGACAAGGGGTGTCGTCTGTAGGATCAACCAAATTATTTAGCCATAAAAATAGTAAAATTGAAGATCGCCGCTGGCAGTGATGTCTTCACAAGGACAGTTTGAGAACAAAATATGGCTCACACCTAGCGGTGACCCAAAATATCCACATGAGAAAAAGTTCTCCAATAAAAGCTGGCTGCAGGATGCGCCAATTGATTCAAATTCGAAATTTAGCAGGGTGTACTGCTTGTGGCCATGTTTTCCCCGCAAATTTGATAGACTGATGGACAAAACCACTGAATCCGTTGAACCAATATACATGTATACATGGATTAATTTATATGCATTGTTATACACAGTACTGGTATATAAAGGTACTGAAAATAACTATATTAATAGTATACACAAAATAAACCATATATCATGGCTATGGGTTCTAATATCCGAACAAGACAGCTGAGAACTTGGTGTGAATTAAAGAGTGGTGGTTTCTCAAGCATACCTAACCCTCCACGTTAGACACATGCCATTAAATGTCATAAGTATAATCTAGCTTGAGGACAGAAGTGATCCATAAAACACCCCTTAATTCAACCAGGTCCTCGCGCGATGTATGGTCGATCACATGATGATCTAGGGGGGATTAGAATTGTTGTATAAAACAGCACTGCATGTAAATATAAAATAAAATAGTTCTACATCTTATTACAGATTATTGCCATATATAATCAGTGATTATACAGACAGTCTGACAAAATACAGTTTCAGTGACACTCTATCCGAAGAGGGGAATACTTTCATCTGTTACAGTCAATGGAGCAATTATGAACCTGGAAGGGTTAAATTTCTAAGTAATACTAGATATCGACATGACGCGGTAACATATAATGTAAATGCAATATGGCCGCTGACGACCATTTTTTTCCTATGAAATTAAAAATATATTTGATAGCTCCCATCTGATAGATCAATATCAAGATAAATATGAAGTTTGGTGATGATCGGATGAGTGAAGTTGACTGTGGTCTGTGCTAAACGGTTTAGTAATGCTTAAAAAGATTCTTACCTTAATATTTTTATGTTCACTTTATAAACTTCACTGAGTCATCTTTGTCATGTATTGAGTTTGATATCTTTTGTTAACAGTTTATAAATCATGTATGTCTCATGTTTGTTATTTTAATTTATGTGTTTATTATCATTAAATAAAGTTGCATTCCTTAAAAAGATTCTTACCTCAATGTTTTTATGTTCACTTTATAAACTCCACTGAGTCATCTTTGTCATGTATTGAATTTGATATCTTTTGTTAACAGTTTATAAATTATGTATGTCTCGTGTTCGTTATTATATTATATACACTTTATAGTGTGTTTTCAGAACGAAAAAAAAATGAATAAAATCAACAAATTTGTAAATTTAAAAACAATTCAAACGTTGTTGTATTCCATGTCCCAGCCCGGACATATACACCAAATTTCAATAATATTCATTGAGAAACAACGGACCAAACGCTATATAACACCCGTATACATCTTTAATTCCGAGTCGGACTCAGCCTCTGGTACATGTTATAGTAGGTACCGAATTGACACACGTCGACTGGGGCGAGTTGGCCCTGGTGCGATTAGGCCGATTACGACACCTTCTATAATTTACCGTATGTATCCGTTTACGCGTTGTTTACTTTAGAAAGTTCCGCAATTAATACCGTAAATAGAGCGACCATATTTGACAGAGAATGCCTCTGTTATTGATTATCAAGTTGCTATACATTAAAAACGACAAATTCACATGCTCGTTCAAGCGCAGTAGTCTATTTTTGTGGATGTTAAAGGACATCCACAAATACTAAATAACGCTAACCTACCGCCGAATGTTTTACACGACAACTGTTAACATATTTGGGCTGAATTCATCTGACGCGGTATTATTCCTCAAAATAAACAACAAAACCATCGTTACTTGGAAATGTAGTTTGGGCTAACATTTACATAAATCCTCCACATCATTTATCCCGACACACACGTCAGATGAAAAACAGCCATGAATTAAACGGCCAAATTGGCCGAAATGACTATGAATACTATGCAACGACACAAGGATGTGATCAATTGTTGTTCCGACGCCCGATCGCGGGTACGAAAGTCGATTGTGCCCTTCTGCAAACAGCATTGCTGTTTATAGAGATCAATTTACATTTTTGAATGCATTTTGCAAATTCAAGATTGCGCGAGCTATACGTTTGTTGAGATTTCCATTAAAATCATCCATGAGAATCACTTGCCCAAGTACCGAGTAAATATCGCGAAGGTCCTTTAGCTTCTGTGGGTATTCTTTGTAAAAGGTGTCTGTGTAGTTCATAGAGGGGAAGTAGACCTGAAATATATACCAAAATGTGCTATCTGAAATTTTAAATTGGATACCACATATCCTGTCATCATTTAAATCGAGAACTGTGATGCAATCATTGTATTTTATTTTCCACATTAACAATACTCCACCTTTGAAACGACCTCGTTGCATTGGTAAACGTTGTAAGTAATCGCAACCAGAAATTCTCAGTTGTTGCAATAAAACTCCTTATATATCTCTGAAATAATTGATAAAACCTTAAAAAGCGCCATTTCTTTTTGCGTTATATATAGCATGATATATACATGCACGTTGAATAATGGCCAAGAATGAATAATTTCATAGATGTTTTTTATCGTTGCCGATTTCAATTTGTATGCTTACTCTCCGTGTGAACGTTGTTCTTCGAATCCGGACACGGGATTATGATCTAAACATAAGTCATTTCGAGTTTCAGTCTTCAATGCGCGTATATACAAACTCATAAACACACAATGTATTTCTCCGTCAATTTTCTCTCGAAACCGTATTGCAATTTCAACTCATAAATACACAGTATACATACTTTATGATACGTAATAGACTTACACAATTTTAATGTCGTATAATTTAGATGAAATTGGTTTGGTCAGAGGGCCTTTGGGGGATGCCCATCTTCAAGATTTCCGACTTCACCCACCTTGTATAGACTACAATATACAACCAGGATAAATGCATGCAAAGTAGTCATTTTAATGAACCATCGTCCATAGAAAAATCCCGAGAAACAGTTATATGGATTATAAATGGTGAACCCGTGTCGGAATCAGATCAGGTCACACAATTTGGAATCCCGTTACAAAACATTGACACGGGCAACCATCTAACTGATCATATAAGCCCCAAAATATGCTCTACGTATCTCTTGTCAAGTAACACTCTATGTAACATCTTTCTTTTTCTAGAAGAAGGACTTTTCCCATCCAAGGAGGCATGGGAATGCCTCATAGTATCAGAAATAAAACTATCCAACGAACAGGCATGACAGAAAATATTAACAATGAAAATTCCCTCGTCCCATTCACAAATAATCAAAGCTCATTGTCAATCTCACCTCTTTGGCTAGCATGTAGAAGCTACCCTCAACATAAACTTGAATTTCTAGAAATATCCAAAACCTTGTCCCCAGAACACGGGAAGTATCAGATATGTCATAACATATTTGAAAAATATTGTATCACGCCGATGTGGCAACGTATTAGTAAAGTATGTCAAACCAGAAATGGCAATCGCATTTCTGCTAGATCGTTCATATATTAGGTCTGCGCGTCGCTACCAAGTTTTCTAATTACTTTTTAGCGCGCGCACCGCGTGTATACTGTTCGGCAATATCTTGATAGCCGTGGTCCAATGGGCATTTTATTTATAGATAATTGGTATTTCCGGTTTAAAAGTCGAACTGCGCGACCAGGAGGCCGCGTCCGGTAAAAGGTGTAGTTGGGAATTTCAATTTCGTTTATTGTCCTTTACATTATCACGCAATAATGTTGATTTTTGGTTTGTGACAAGCTATGTCAATTACCAATAAAAGAAATTTAAAAGATAATTTGTAAGTCTTATATTTCAACTTTTATAGATATTTTTCGTTCTGCAGCCCACTGGTGGTTGTGGTCGGAGACGGCCGAGTCGGCCGCCTGTTCGTTAATTAGGTGCTGGTTGTTATTGTTATTTTAACGGAATTCTGAGTTGGTCATTCGCGAAACCAATATATTTTATTTTCTATAATTACAATCATGGGTATATAATATATGATCTTGAGCGAGTTACCATTTCTGACTAAGGTTTTCTTGTATCTGCTATTGTTGAATTTGATTGAACTGAATGGGATTGTATTCCTCTAACTTGTATATTGAAACTGAACATTGGGTTGATTTCTTCGAGTAGTTCATGCTATGGACCCGCCAATGTGTGAGTATGGCATGATTATTGAACTGGTTTGATGTTACGGTGTGCATAATTATTCTGGATGACATTTGACTTCAGTGAACTTTATACCTGTCGGATGTTATGAGACACGAGTTAAGACTCAAGTGATAAACACTGGCGAAAGTTTATTTAACATTCACCCCATTTCGTCGCCTATATATTTTAATCTAAAGGGTTATAACTTGCAATATTTTAGTATTTATTTCATTGCATTTCTAACATAATTCCCATGTTCTACTTACCTGTATTCTTGGCGTTTCATCTAATCATTCTCCTCTCTATCACCCCTATATCTTATCTCTCGTTGTTACTTTGCTATTATACCCTATTATGCTTTTGGTTTTATATTTATTGGCCGTGGAATTGCTTTGATAATAATGCATTGGTAATTGAACAATGTATGTCACACCCATAAGGTCTATACGTTTTGAATTTCCTATCCTTTTTATTATCATTTTTATATTTATATCGCATGTATGTGGTCAAGTTTGCATATTAGTTACTTATTGGTAGCTCACATGCATATACGGCCTTGTTTGTATGATGAACTATTTTGCTATGTATGCTGTAGCACGTATAAGGACGTGTTGGAATTTATTGATGTTCTTGCTATGTGTAAAATAATTTGTAAGCAGTGAACTAATTTTGTAATTTACGTTCCATGTTGAAATAATTAAATGCATCATTGCACAACCATGGCGTGGCTTAATCTGTCGGATCATAACTAAAACAACTATAAATCTAACATGCAATCCTTTTATGTTCCGCCTTAGCGAAACAAGAATCGAAATTTGGTCCAATCTCATTGATGATTTCGGTATACCATGTTTCTTATATATATTGAAAACTTGAACCCCGTAGATCAGTTGATGATAATTCTTGCATGCACCCCGCCATCCATTCGGGACCTCGTACCAGATTTTAATCAATTCACCTTGTTTCTTGTTAGAAGTACATTCAAAGTGTGGAACATGTATACGGATCGGATCAGACTCGAGTCTATATATCGACTTAATGGATCACCCGTAAAACAGCGCAGGAACTGCTCCGATTGAAGTCAGAAGACAAGATATACATAACTAATCTATATTTAGTCGGAGTGGCATCTAGCAAAACATGATATACTCCATAACATTTCGTGAAAACAAAAATGCACGAGCCCTATGTGTGTAATGCATATACCTCATTAAATTAGTATCGTGCATATTTTTGTGTAAACATTATGTGATATATTTATTTGTCACCTATATGTTGAAACACTTGTGGATGATGTGTAATGTTTAAACTCTCCGATTGCGGAGGATATAATATATTTTGTTCGGGCAATTTCATGCAGCCCCCTCCCCCTCAAAAAAAAATTGGGGTACCTATTGACTTTTGGAAATATCTTATTCACTCAACAGTGTCTGCCGAAGAGCGATAACTCTACACGTAAAATAGCACTCGGCATAATGGAAAGCCGACGCAAGTAGTAATAGAGTTACACCTCGTGGAATATGAACAACAATCGAATACAATCATATTTTTGGGAACCACGCAGGCAGATATATAGCACTTCACAGCGATCAAATACAAACATTCCAAAATGAATGGGAACACATTAAACCTTTAATAACTGCTTGCCAAGAACAGAAACATTCATACAATCAAAACGAGGAGAGTCTCCCGGGACAGTTTTAATATCTTATGAATATTTAATCTTTTCAATTTTAACTTTATTAAACTAATAGATTTATAAATTAATATAAAATCACTAGCACCGAACAATTAGAATAGAAATATGTTCGTTCGTTCGTTCGTTCGTTCGTTCGTTCGTTCGTTTCACAACATTATGACATTTCCAACTGTTGACATGTATTACCGTAGAGTCGGTGGGATGAGGCATCCGCCGATCTGCAGCCACATTGCTCCTCTCATACATAAATACCTTCTATATGATGAGAAAGTGGTCACGTTGTTTGGAAATAGGTACATGCCCATGTTATAATTTCATAGCACATGCATATGTAGGCAAATTGAATGAAAACACCCCCATTGAGACCCAATATGAAGTTTGCTAGAGTTGTGGATTTGGCTTTGTTCGTGGGGCTGTTTTGTGGAAAATCGAATGACCCCACATCCATTGAGACTCATATGAAGTTTAGAGTTGTGGATTTGGCTTGGTTCGTGGGGCTGTGGTGTATATTACGGTTCATGCGGGGACATGGGACCCCACCCAACAATGGGTTGAAATAGTTCTGGTAGTCTGAATTTCCAATCAGTAATGTATGCGCAATTTGTTGTTTTAAACCAAGATTTGCATTTCTTCCCACTTTCATTCAAAATATTGGTTTGAAATTTCCTCTATAGGTCTCTCCCTCCCCGGTGTTCAGTCAAAATTCAAGATAAAAAACAAGGCATGTGAGGTACCATATGGGAAATTCAAAGGCGAGGGGAGGTGAAACCCTCTATAGGTATACGCCCCTACACTCATCCATATAATACTTCAGCGATTCTGTCAACCCACCCAAATGGAATTACGAAATCAGTTTCAACAGGCGATACTATTGCTGGATCGTAACTTGAGTGCGTGAACGGTTACCAGCGTATCCCTTAGAGATTATTTAACGGATACAGATGACCACCAATCGAGGTGAACACATATCACAACATATTTTCCTGAATTACTTTTGTCATTGGTCAAGTAAGTCACATGGGCATACCTGATATTTTCTTGCCCGTCATGTGGACGCGCCATTAAAGCAGGTATATAATTGAACAGTCGTGACAGTTAACTAGCGGGTCATATGTAGGTAATTTATCAATTCTCACAATAGAATTTATTATTGAGAATGTTTTTTTTTCGGTAATTGCAACACTGGACCTACTTTAAAAAAAAATCAATGTAGAAATAAAAAATATATAAAAACACGAACATTACCAAGCACATCCGCCGGATAAAAAGGTATCTATTGTTTTCATTACTGGAAAAGGTCACACCCAGAAATATTTGCGACGAAGATTTGCATGCATATCCCAATTCAAAATTGTTTATTTAACCTCCCTTAAACTGGAGAATAGCGTGCTCGCGGAGCTAATGACAGTAACGTGTGATCGTTGCAAAATGGAAATTCTCAGTTGTTGCAATAAAACTCTGTATATATCGCTGAAATAATTGATAAAACCTTAAAAAGCGAATTTCATAGATGTTTTTATCGTTGCCTTTTTCAATTTATATGCTTACTCTCCGTGTGAACGTTGTTCTTCGAATCCGGACACGGGGTTATGATCTACATATATTTAGGTCTCATCCAAGTCACCTTGTAGACAACAATTCACAACGGAATAGTATTGTTCACTCCGTTGAGTTGGATGTTGAGTTGAAATTTTCCAATTGAAACATCAAATTTCCATATGCCAGAAAATTTCAATCACGACATCCCATACAACCTATGATTGCAAATTCCCAACTGATTCCCATTTCAGTACAGTATATCTATAGTATTTGGTGTATAGAACTTTCGGAGTATTTTAACCCAACCACATGCATGCATGCCAGGTCTTCTTTCATTTCACCTCTCCCTCGGTTTTACATGACCTGTATCGCATAGATTATCACACTAGTGAAATGTTTAAGGGAATACATAAGTTTTTATGCGCACAAACATTTGGTTACACTCACAATTATGTCGCAAACAAAAACTATCGTTCTTTAGAATTCTTGGTCGCTTTGCCCGAAATCTATAACCTTAAATTTCTGCACTATCGTGTGACAGGTTGGATAAGTTTCTATTTAATAAATTTACGCCAACAACTACAAAAAAAAGATACAAGGAGATTGAATAAAAAGGTTTCACTGCCCGATTGAACTCCGACAATAGCACCCTATCGTCGAAAAACACACAGACTGAAAAATCAATTATAATGCTAATATGGCGGCGATAACACAAGTTGCGTCGGGTGAATCTATTGTGTTTCCAGGACAAAGATGACAGCAAATGGTCATAGACCGGTGTCCTTAGCTCACTTATGATGGACGTAATCTCTACAAGGGGTCATTAAAGATCGTGAGAGTGATTATTGTATAGACGTTATCCTAATATTCACACGATAAGACACTTGTTTGCAAATTTGGTAAAGGTGCGAAATTATTACAGAATTTAAAATAACAATACTTTAATACTACTGCTGTTCCGATGGTCTTTTGTTGCCCAACCCAGCTGTGTAATTTAACTGTCATAGCATCGAACTTTGCGATGAATGACTGTGTATTTGTTTTAATAGTCGAGGTTCGCTGTGAAATAATAGCTAGATTTGCCTTCATAATCCAGTGATCCCAGCTGTTCTGATGATAATCTGCCAGCAATGAAATTGTCATCGGTGGGTAATTTCAAATTTTTAAATGGTCAAGACCGCCCCAAGGCAAGCGCTACTAATAACAAAAATCTGAGATATAATGATTAATTAAACGCATATCATCAGGTTCGACCAAAATATTAAAAACCTGTTGGAAAAGTGGTATTTGATTCAAAGTTCAAGAAAATTGGATTATTTTCGACTCGAGACATACCATTGTCAAAACGTTGAACCTGGGCGACAAACAATTCAAAAGTACTATAGCTTTGGTTGTTGCGCAGTGTTAGTCACGGTGGTTAGCTGAAAGGTGCATGTGCGTTAGCCAAAGTTACCCCAGATGCTTGTGACTAACATTAAGTTAGTCATATTGACCCGATTTTTCTCTCCCAGTGGACTAGTTCGAAGATTTTTATATTTATCTATACGTCAATGATCCGGAAAAGAGTGAACATCAACAATTCAATTCTAATATTTAATATCTCATTACCAAAACAATGGCATTTTTGAGAATTATGAAATAATGCGCCGTTCGCCCACTCCATTTCCAGCGCTAATTCATCAAAGCATGCGTCAATATGGCAATCCGAAGTAAGTAAAACAGATATACATTAGTACAAAAATGAAACGGATATAATAAGACAAGGGTCTTGTTTGTGTCAATATAGATGCACGACATATTAAACATGTACCTATTTGTTCTGGGTTTGAAATAATTGCTATATAGGTTTATATAAATCGACGACTCTACGTGAACCTTAAAACAGGACTTATGTGAGTAAAATGGTAAGTTGTCGGGTATTGGTACTGGATATATATATTGGTGTGTGTGCTTGTGAGGATGAGGGTGTGTATGAGGGTGTGTGTGTGTGTGTGTGTGTGTGTGTGTGAGAGAAAGAGAGAAGTTTTTTATTGCCTCCTTGAAGGAGAGATATGTGTACAAGTATATACATGTTTATGAATACAACAGTGACATTCAAACTATATCAATTTCACTTATATATATGTAAGGTCGGTTGACCTTTTCAGGCTTTTGCATTGGTCAGATGGAGCAAATGACACACACAAATATGAGACAATGAATAAATAAACGTTTCTCATCACACATGAGTTCCAGAGAATTGGATGACTTCCACATCCACATGCATAAGTGAGGAATCCTACCGGCGAGAGTAAATCCAGGAATGAAAATGTAGAGATTCCGAATATATTTATGATTTTATACCAGAATTCATTTCTGAGTTCCTGTATGTGCGGAGAGAAGCAATGGAGGTACACGTGTGACATGAGGTCAGAATATTGGCACCCACAATGCTTGCATAATGCTTGTTGTCATATGTCGTTCTGGAGATGATGTTTGCCATATAGAGAGCTTTAGCTTTGTACTTTGTGTGTTCCCTGCATAGTCGCCAGCCTCTCCAGATCGACATAGGACAGGATTTAACCATCCAAAAGAAATTCAGTGATTCATTTGTCGAATCACACCATGGTGCTTGATATGCGAAGTTGTTGATCTTTTCTTTTACAATTTCTTTCCATTGTTTCTGTGATGGAAAGAACCCAGAATCAAGAACATTTATGACGTAATCAATGAGATCATATGCGTGCAGTTTTGTGAATTTTTCCTTCGCAAAGCCAGACAGGGGCCGTTTATAGAGGAGGTGGCATTGAACATTGAACAGAAACACTCTTAGAGCATCGCGATGAGTGTTTGGAAGATTTATTATAGTGTTCCCAAGAATACAAGTTTTTTCCGGTCTACTTCGACATGCAGCGGTGTTAAACCAAGTAATGACAGTGAAAGTTCTGTACTTGTTCTAGTAGGCAGACATTGAATGTGTTTTATACACATACGATAGACTGTGTGTGTGTGGGGGTGGGGGTCTACACGTATATCGTGCTATTCATGTACACAATTTCTTTTTTTCGAGCATTGTTTCGGTGTGACTAATTACCGCCCGGGACCGCCCGGGACCGCCCGGGGACCGCCCGGGACCGCCCGGGCGGCCCAACGAGCCCGTGGACACAATATCTCGACGGTATAACGTAGCGACATGCCACCTGAGGGCAACATAGAAAAATTTACTCGCTCGCTCGTCTCCGGCCGGTCATATTAACCCCACAAATGCCGATATTGGCTAAAAGAGCCTGGGTGATTACTGGTGTCTTCGTGTGTGTTCAGACAGATTATTTTGGTGATTCTCGGTAGTGCAATAAGTGCAATACACCTGAGTGTTAATTCCATGTATTGACTCGTTGACGCGTCCACGGCCGATGTTATTAACCCCTCAAATTCCGGTAAAATAGTGTATAAACAAAAGAACCTTGGAACCGCCCGGGACCGCCCGGGCGGCCCCATGGGCCCGTGGACACTATATCTCGACGTTATAACATAGCGACATACCCCACGAGGTCAACCTACAAAATGTTACTCCCTCACTCGACCCCGGCCGGCGTTATTAACCCCTCAAAATCCGATAAAATGGTAAATAGACAAAAAGAACATTAGGACCACCCGGGACCGCCCGGGTGGCCCCACGTACCCGTGGACACAATATCTCGACGTTATAACGTAGCGAGATACCCCATGAGGTCAACCTAGAAAATGTTACTCGCTCGCTCGACCCCGGCCGGTGTTATTAACCCCTCAAAATCCGACAAAATGGTATATAGACAAAAAGAACATTGGGACCGCCCGGGACCGCCCGGGTGGCCCCACGTACCCGTGGACACAATATCTCGACGTTATAACGTAGCGACATACCCCATGAGGTCAACCTAGAAAATGTTACTCGCTCGCTCCACCCCGGCCGGTGTTATTAACCCCCCAAAATCCAACAAAATGGTTTATAAACAAAAATAACATTGGGACCGCCCGGGACCGCCCGGGAGGCCCCATGGGCCCGTGGACACTATATCTCGACGTTATAACGTAGCGACATACCCCACGAGGTCAGCCTACAAAATGGTACTCGCTCGCTCGACCCCGGCCGGTGTTATTAACCCCTCAACATCCGATAAAATGGTATATAAACAAAAATAACATTGGGACCGCCCGGGACCGCCCGGGAGGCCCCATGGGATCGTGGACACTATATCTCGACGTTATAACGTAGCGACATACCCCATGAGGTCAACCTAGAAAATGGTACTCGCTCGCTCGACCCCGGCCGGTGTTATTAACCCCTCAAAATCCGATAAAATGGTAAATATACAAAAAGAACATTAGGACTGCCCGGGACCGCCCGGGTGGCCCCACGTGCCCGTGGACACAATAGCTCGACGTTATAACGTAGCGACTTACCCCACGAGGACAACCTATAAAATGTTACTCGCTCGCTCGACCCCGGCCGGTGTTATTAACCCCTCAAAATCCGATAAAATGGTATATAAACAATAAGAACATTGGGACCGCCCGGGACCGCCCGGGAGGCCCCATGGGCCCGTGGACACTATATCTCGACGTTATAACGTAGCGCCATACCCCACGAGGTCAACCTACAAAATGGTACTCGCTCGCTCGACTCCGGCCGGTGTTATTAACCCCTCAACATCCGATAAAATGGTATATAAACAAAAAGAACATTGGGACCGCTCGGGACCGCCCGGGACCGCCCGGGAGGCCCCATGGGCCCGTGGACACTATATCTCGACGTTATAACGTAGCGACATACCCCACGAGGTCAACCTACAAAATGGTACTCGCTCGCTCGACTCCGGCCGGTGTTATTAACCCCTCAAAATCCGATAAAATGGTATATAAACAAAAAGAACATTGGGACCGCCCGGGACCGCCCGGGAGGCCCCATGGGCCCGTGGACACTATATCTCGACGTTATGACGTAGCGACATACCCCACGAGGTCAACCTACAAAATGGTACTCGCTCGCTCGACCCCGGCCGGTGTTATTAACCCCTCAACATCCGATAAAATGGTATATAAACAAAAAGAACATTGGGACCGCCCGGGACCGCCCGGGAGGCCCCATGGGCCCGTGGACACTATATCTCGACATTATAACGTAGCGACATACCCCACGAGGTCAACCTAGAAAATCTTACTCGCTCACTCGACTCCGGTCGGTATTATTAACCCCTAATAATCCAATATTGGATAAGAGGGCACGGACAGCTCGGTGTCTTCTTTTAATTTCAAACAGCATATTTTGATGATGCATGGTAGTGCAATACCACCTGATAGTGACTTCCAGATATTGACTCGCTGACGCGTCAACACAAAATACCGTATCACCATAAATATTCGGCTCTACATAATATCGCAATTTTCTTGAATGTTTTCAATAAAAATTAATAACTTTACACCTATAATTTTTATATTTTGACACGAGCGGGTGTAATTGTGTTGATTTCGACAGCAACTGCTTGTCTGAAGAGAGCCGCGGCAGCTGTTTGAATGTGTTGATATCAATTAGCAGTAAAACGGTATCGCAATTGTTATATTGTATACATTAACCACTTCACAATAATCAGAAGACATATTGGCGGATTTAAACCGAAACTGTGTTTTCATAACACTTGGGGAAGACGAACAGGTAATCTCGTGACAACAGCGGAGATTTGCGATGAGGTTTCCGTGTTTTTATTGCAATCGAAAATGGTCGTAATCCCAAAATCTTCTTGGTGCTAGACAATAACGATCAAGATGACGAAGAGAGTATTTGTGATATTGGAAACCCGTGTACTTAATTTGCTTACCGACCAATCACACGATATTACGTTATGGGGTAGATTATATATAATCGTGTGTGAATTAAAAATAAAATATAATTTTAAATATCTTAAAATCATGCGACCACGTATTCGATTCACGCTTCCATCCATGGTGCTGTATCCGTGTTCCGTCTGCTCTACTGAAGCTGAAGGTGAGTCAATATATTTTATATGACCATATTACATATTATATATTTTCTTTATTTGCTCCACATATGGAGAGTATGATGACCTCCATCACCGGGAATAATGTTTTCAGTCCTTGCCCAAAAGGTCGTGGGTTGGGTTGCAATATGGGGAGGTACTTTGACCATGCAGGAAAATCATATTATACATGTCCAGTTGACATCAGATGTCTTAAAAGGGCACTAATTATTAATAAAATAAAAACATTAATTATATAACCAAAATTGTTGAAATCTAATCGGTGAAAATTGAAACATGTGGGTAAAATTGGCCCATGGCGTGTCAAGAGAAAAGGGCACTAAGTATTGGTAAAATAAAATAATTAAATTTATAACCAAAATTGTTGCAATCTGATCGGTGAGAATTGAAACATGTCAGTAAAATTAGCCCACAGCGTGTCAAGAGTTATAGATGCTGTTGACTTCAGACGACTTAAAGGGGCAAATACGATCAATAAACGCTCTGTATTGGTCATAATATGATAATATTCCAGGCATGTATAAATTGGTGCGTTAGATTAGACTAGTCGAACCTTAAATAGTGACTTTTCAATTTCTATAAGTGGAGATAGACCTGCGAACAAATATATGTGATCTGATTTGGTTTGTGGGGGGGGGGGGGGGGGGGGGGTAACGTTTCCCCCCCGAACGCGGCCAGTGGCGGGCTAACCTGCTAGTCTATCTCATATATATTTTGAAGACCTCTGTCTGTATGTATGTTTGTTTGTTTGTTTGTTTGTCTGTCATTAATACAAATCTACGATTCTCGACCGATCGGGACGAAACTTGGTACGTGTGTGTAGTTTGACCAGGCGGTGAACGTTGTCGTATTGGCGAGCCCGTGTGGCGCCCGCTTCGCGCATGCGCAGACGAGATCTCGGGAACGGGTGGAGCTATCGACTTGAAATTTGCTATGTGAATGTATCTTGCCCCGAATACGAATTTTATCGGGTCGCCGAGCCCGTGCGACGCCAGCTTCGCGCATGCGCAGACGAGATCTCGGAAACGGGTGGAGCTATCGACTTGAAATTTGGTATGTGAATCTATCTTGCCCCGGATACGAATTTTATCGGGTCGCCGAGCCCGTGCGACACCAGCTTCGCGCATGCGCAGACTAGATCTCGGAAACGGGTGGAGTTATCGACTTGAAATTTGGTTTTTGAATAGCCCGGACAACGTCGGGTTCATCGGCTAGTACTATATATTTTGAGACTTCGTATATATATGTGTCCTCGATAGAATTGAAAACGGCTGACTCGATTGAGCTCAAACTTCCCATCTAATGGTAAAATCGCTAGGGAATCGTCGTCGCGGCGTTTTGGAGAAGCTCTCATTGAAAAAAAAAAAATTTAATTAAAAAACAAAATGCGTGTTGTGTAATTCTTATGTCTGTCGTTCCTAGGAAGGGGGAGATTTTCATCGGGTCAGTTTCCGCCCGATGTACCGTAAATCATACCTATTATAGAACGGGTACCATCATTTCTCTTCATTAAAAAGGCAGAATTAACTCATTGAAAGAAAAAAAATTAAAAAAGGCAGAATTAAAAAAACAAGTCATGTGTCTGACCAACCACGCCAGTGGCTGGCTAACCTGCTAGTTCAATATATAGAAGGCGGAATAGCCAATTATGTACATCAACCATAACTTGACTAGAATCCCAATTGTGAATTTTTGTGAAATTTTATACCGAATTCTGTAAAAATCGAATTTTTTTAACATCATATTTTCAACCTCTGGCGTCCATTTTGGCAGCCATCTTGGAGAAGGAGTTTCAAATTTGAATTATAAAAGTGTCATTGTGTCTAACCCATGGAAATAACTACCGACGACTCGGATTCAATTAGAATTAGACTCGAGTTTAATTCATAATCCGTCTGTTGAAACAAACGTCGAATTTAATTCAAGACGAATCTAAATGATTTCTTAAAATGGCATAAAGCGTTTCTGAGGATTTTGGTCAAAACGGCTAAATTATGAAGTTATATATAAATTCTAGAACGTAACATTTAGTGAGAAAATGTGGCTTTTGATTTCTAAGCGACGAAATTAATGTTAATTTTCTGAGGAGTGGAAATTATTGATTTTATATCGCTATTTCGTAGGGATTTGACACCTATTTTAGGTAGGACATGATTCTTTAGGTGGTATTTTGTTCTGAACTTGTCTGAGAGATATCAGGTCCAGTATATTTTATACGAAAACGTTGTACCTTTTTAACAATTTAATAGCAAGTTGAGAAAAACGCTGTATAACACTATGTTGTGTCAGTATATGCCTATCTAAAACCACGTGGTAAAATAAACATGTATGGCGGGCAGGGACGTATAGCTAGAGGGTCTCCATGGTGCATAATTCAATTAGAACCCCGCTTGGCTGTTCCTTCACACGCGTGGATCAGTAGACTTGTGATCATGCACTGAGTCGTCGGTTACCCTTGGAACAAACGTCACACTACCGACGACTCGAATTAAATTATTATTATTTGAATTCGAGTCGACAAAAGTGCGACTTTTGTTTCAAATAAATGCGAGTAGACCCACTACGGACGAAGCATGCGTGTGGTCAACACGAATTTAATTGCTGGTGCGTCTGAGATCCGTGTTTGAAACAAACGTCGCATCACCGTCGACTCGAATTTATATCTGAGAAATGCAAACGAGCTGCATATAATGATATGCTAATGAGGGAATTCAATTGAAACTGGAAGGCACCAACGAGCATGACGTAATTTGGTGATATTTGAATTCGAGTCGACGGAAGTGGGACGTTTGTTCCAAGGGTGAGCTTCACGAAAATATATACAATTTACTAGAGTTCCCGCTATAATTGCCATCAAACTAACCAAGTTCCTAGTCTAAAAAACCGCATCCATCATGGCCGCCATCTTGTCTGGAGTCTACACGGCCACTTTTTTTCTTGTTGACATTGCTTTAAAGTTTAAGGACATGATAGAGAACAAAATTAGTGGGGTCAAGTTAGGTCCCAAGTGGGCACAAGGGTAACCCTATTAGCTCCCGGACTATATGCCAATATATACATCTTTTTGTGGCCGGCCTCTTGATCGCGCAGTTCGACTTTTAAACTAATAAACCGGACAAACCATAAAACATACATGGGACGATGGAATTTTATAATTTGGGCTACAGTATATATACACGCGGGCGTGCTAATTACGCAAACATGTAAAACCAGAATGTTATGTATATTTTTACATAACATTTATGAGACCAATTGGAGAAGAGAAACATTTGTATTTTCATCATATTACCCAATGCAGTTGATCATTCCACAACACTTTGATATGTGCAGCAGCGGGTCGCCCTGCTAGTTTCAAATATTCAGACTGGAGTGTACATTCTGATGTCATTGTGTAATCTATATTTCGCGTTCTCATCAATTAATTAATCGTATTTATTTTCTTTGATAGGTACACAAGCAGTCCTTTGCAATTCGTGTTGCAAATGGGTCCACGACTCATGTGTCCCCATGAGTCCAACACAGTACGTCAAGTGGGGGAAAACGGACGTAGAATTTCTCTGCCCGAAGTGTGTTTCCTGGTCTGGCAGGTAAGCTTATGACATGAACTAAATATTGCCACTGTTCGAATTTGAAAAAAAAAAGAGAATTGGGGCTTCTAAATCTCTGTGAAAGTTCCACAGCGGGGAGGGATGTTTCCCTGGGATTTCCAGGGATTTGGTGTACTTGGTCACACAACCACTGTGATAAGATTGCTACCACCAGAACTGCCTCCTGGCAGTTTGCCCAGAAGTTGAAAAACATGGTTGCTGATTTTGATTATTATGGCATAAACAGAGTGGTCAGAAAAACGACTTATACACGCACAAAGAAATTGTATTTATTCTCCAGCTCGTTATGGTTTCTTAATTCTTTCTTAATTCTCCTATATATTTTGAGAACTACGTATATATATACATAGTCGCTATAGACTCCAAAACGGCTGGACAGATTGAGCTCAAACTTCCTATCTATGGGTAAAAATCAACGGGAATGATCGTCGCGGCGTTTTGGAGAAGCTCCGACCACCCGTTCTTCACCCCAGTCACAAAAACGGCACTGCGTGGTTAATCGGGTTGATAGATAAGAGCGTTCCTATCCGCAGTGTAGTTGATAAAGAGCGTATGTGCGTAATGTGATTCTTACGTCTGTGCACGGGCGTCAGCGTCGGTATCCAGACATGAGCGTGTTGTGTGATTCTTACGTACTTAGGGCTTCATAGGAACGGGGATCGGGTCAGTTTTTCCGCCCTAGGTGATCTTCACCTTGAAACGGTAACCCAAAAATGATATATATGTGTGTGTGACCTACGGGAAGTGTCATGGGCGGTTTAAATTGTGACCCTGACCTGACCTTGACAATGATCAATTCAAGGTCAAATCGGGTAAAACTGGCGGATTTCGAAAAAAAAAACGTTTGTTCGAACAAAGCCATGAGACGAACCACGCCAATGGCGGGCTAACCTGCTAGTAAGATATAAAAGAGAAAATCGGTCTGTCCGTGTTTTTCTCCGCGATCCCCTGGGACGATTTTTGTCTATTTACCATTTTATCGGATTTTGAGGGGTTAATAACGCCGGCCGGGGTCGAGCGAGGGAGTAACATTTTGTAGGTTGACCTCGTGGGGTATGTCGCTATGTTATAACGTCGAGATATAGTGTCCACGGGCCCATGGTGCCTCCCGGGCGGTTTCGGGCGGTCCCAATGTTCTTTTTGTTTATATACCATTTTATCGGATTTTGAGGGGTTAATAACACCGGCCGGAGTCGAGCGAGCGAGTAACATTTTGTAGGTTGACCTCGTGGGGTATGTCGCTACGTTATAACTTCGAGATATTGTGTCCACGGGCACGTGGGGCCACCCGGGCGGTCCCGGGCGGTCCTAATGTTCTTTTTGTCTATTTACCATTTTATCGGATTTTGAGGGGTTAATAACGCCGGCCGGGGTCGAGCGAGGGAGTAACATTTTGTAGGTTGACCTCGTGGGGTATGTCGCTATGTTATAACGTCGAGATATAGTGTCCACGGGCCCATGGTGCCTCCCGGGCGGTTTCGGGCGGTCCCAATGTTCTTTTTGTTTATATACCATTTTATCGGATTTTGAGGGGTTAATAACACCGACCGGAGTCGAGCGAGCGAGTAACATTTTGTAGGTTGACCTCGTGGGGTATGTCGCTACGTTATAACGTCGAGATATTGTGTCCACGGGCACGTGGGGCCACCCGGGCGGTCCCAATGTTCTTTTTGTCTATATACCATTTTGCCGGTGTTTAGGGGTTAATAACACCGACCGGGGTCGAGCGAGCGAGTACCATTTTCTAGGTTGACCTCATGGGGTATGTCGCTACGTTATAACGTCGAGATATAGTGTACACGAGCCCATGGGGCCTCCCGGGCGGTCCCGGGCGGTCCCAATGTTCTTTTTGTTTATATACCATTTTATCGGATGTTGAGGGGTTAATAACACCGGCCGGAGTCGAGCGAGGGAGTACCATTTTGTAGGTTGACCTCGTGGGGTATGTCGCTACGTTATAACGTCGAGATATAGTGTCCACGGGCCCATGGGACCTCCCGGGCGTTCCCGGGCGGTCCCAATGTTCTTTTTGTTTATATACCATTTTGTCGGATTTTGAGGGGTTAATAACACCGGCCGGGGTCGAGCGAGCGAGTATCATTTTCTAGGTGGGGTATGTCGCTATGTTATAACGTCGAGATATTGTGTCCACGGGCACGTGGGGCCACCCGGGCGGTCCCGGGCGGTCCCAATGTTCTTTTTGTCTATATACCATTTTGTCGGATTTTGAGGGGTTAATAACGCCGGCCGGGGTCGAGCGAGGGAGTAACATTTTGTAGGTTGACCTCGTGGGGTATGTCGCTATGTTATAACGTCGAGATATAGTGTCCACGGGCCCATGGGGCCGCCCGGGCGGTCCCGGGCGGTTCCAAGGTTCTTTTGTTTATACACTATTTTACCGGAATTTGAGGGGTTAATAACATCGGCCGTGGACGCGTCAACGAGTCAATACATGGAATTAACACTCAGGTGTATTGCACTTATTGCACTACCGAGAATCACCAAAATAATCTGTCTGAACACACACGAAGACACCAGTAATCACCCAGGCTATTTTAGCCAATATCGGCATTTGTGGGGTTAATATGACCGGCCGGAGACGAGCGAGCGAGTAAATTTTTCTATGTTGCCCTCAGGTGGCATGTCGCTACGTTATACCGTCGAGATATTGTGTCCACGGGCTCGTTGGGCCGCCCGGGCGGTCCCGGGCGGTCCCCGGGCGGTCCCCGGGCGGTCCCGGGCGGTCCCCGGGCGGTAATTAGTCACACCCCATTGTTTTGAGCATAATTACATAGATATATTAAGTGGTCCTTTAGTCAGAAGTAGGTGCCTCATATGCTGGCTAAAGTGTAAAATTTGTATTACGTACTGTATATCTTATATCATACATGTATTATACTTGTACATTAACAATTCAGAATTTGAAGCGAATATGATATATCGCACAACAATTATAGGACATCTAAGCGAAAGCGAAGTTTCTTTGAGTCAAAATCTTTTGACTCAAAGAATCGGTGCTGGCATTTATACAATGTATAAATGCCAGTACCGATTCTTTGAGTCAAAATCGGTACTGGCATTTATACATTGTTCCAAGAACATTACAAATTCCTAGCATGACTTGTACCTTATGGTTATCGTAGAGTTGTGCCATTTTAATTATGTTAGGATGAGTCCAGTAATATTTCGCAATATACTTCGTACGTCGATGTACGCTTTGCATTCCAATATAGGGCGTGATATTCATCTCCGGTAAGGTTTTTTTGCTACACGAAGTGCATGTTCTTTCATATGTGGCGAGGCCAGCCGAGTTACCAGTTTCAATGGGTTAGCGGTGATGTATATACCGGTACGAAATTTGAACATTAAAATTGCGTATGATGATCTTAGTTTGCCAAATAGGGTTCTTCTCTGAAATAAGGATTGGTGTCCACATATATAGAATTTATATCTATGCAGATGATTGAATGATGGTTAACCTTTCCTTGATATAGTTGTCTTGAAACTGTTCCGTGTTGGCATGCCTGAACAACTTTAGTGAGCCCATGATGGTTGATGATTGATCCATGACGACTTTTTGTTCGTAATTTTGTCGCGCGGGCCAAATCTGCTGTAAAATGTCGTAGTTGATCTTATCCCGGCTGCCATGCAGTAATGAGTTTATAGTCAAATAAGTTACGATCCGTTATTTGATTCTGTTCGTAACTGGGAACATTTCGATCTGGCCATAAAATAGTACATTCGGTGTTGATATTTTCAATTTGAAAATATATTTTACGAACCAAAGTTCGTGACGCTGTATAATTACGTTATGTCCTCTGACATAGACCAGGATAGCGATAATAGTTTTGTCGTATACATAATTATGTAGCACGCATTTGTGGTTCATGCCACGCATCTTGCATTAAAAGGGTTAAGCCATTCTTTAGGCTCTCCTGAGGCATTCTATAACCACACACGTTAGGACACCACCATGGGTTGTTTAATTAAATCATGGTTGAATTTCACTATATATTGTGTATTACATGTATCTTGCGCAGAATAATCACTCAAAAATCCTCATGCATCGCACACTATACATGTATTAGTATATTGTAATTATGCACATACCCTGTAATATCTAACATGATGAAGAGTAATTAAATTGAATTGAATTGGAAGTTAGCCCAAGTATTGCTCGTTTGGCGTGTTGACACCTATTTTTCTCTTCTACAAAGGAACCGTTGCTGGAAAATGTAACACCGATATGTAATTGTAATGAACTGTGTGAATTTGTAGTCATGTTTCAGTTTTCAACCGAAAATGACTATATTAGTCTTAGCAATATTAATCGTAATGTCCAAGTCAGACAATTGAATAATCGTGTAACATGTCTTGCGGTCCATCTGAACTATAAGACAATAGGACTGTGTTGTCGGCATTTTACAGAATAGTTTTAGATTGTTGACATTTTATTCGGTCTTAGAATTAGAATTCAATTCCACTTTCACACATATCGCCATACATACAATGTGATCATTGTTCAATAACGGCCCCGTATCGGACCCATTATATATATAAGAAAAAAGCACTCCATGGTAAATACACTTTGATATTTACAGTGCATGGTGATTGGAGCAGGCAAACTTATGTAATTTTACCGGAGTGTTACTCTGGTAAAAATTGTCCAGTTAATCGTCACCATATTATACGGACACATGTAGACACACCCATGCATTTTTACTCCAGTTAAATGGATCCATCAATGTATTTCACCAAGGTTTATTACCGGGATGTAATTGGTGGTTCTACCAGAGTAATTATACCAGGATAATTTACCTCGATATTAAGGTAATTTACCAAGGTACTACTGGGTTACGGTTTTAGAAGCCTTAAACTTTGAGACAACATATTTGAGGTCACATGAATGGCACATGTGATTACATAAGGTGTTACACTCATCTGTACTTAGCTTACTTATTTATAAGAACAATTTTGCCCCATTCTGTTAACTTCTGAGTTTGACACCGGAAACAATTTTTTTCATTGATTAATGAACAAAATGTGATTTTATTCTCAGAAACTGACAGAAAACACACCAGCTGCGTAATATTCTCTTGTGATATAGTTTCGCTCATGTCCGTGTAAAAATACTCTGGTAAAAAGCCATGTAAACCTATGGAAAAAGGACAAACCCTTGTATATTCAAAGTAAAAGCATGGTACCGGTGTACATATATAAAAATACACCCTGGTAAACCATGGTATAAAAACACTGGTATTCTGAGGTATTCTACCACGGTGATTGGAACCAGGTATTTTACTCTGATAAAATTCATCTAGTGAATGGTCACCATATTATACGCACTCGTGTATACCCATCCGTGTATTTTTACTCTAGTAAAATGTCCCCTCCCATGTATTTCACCAAGGCATTTTACCGGGATGTATGTATGCATGTGGGATTCTACTAGGGTAATTATAGCTGAGTAATTATACTAGGGCAATTTACCTTAATATTAGGGTAAAGTTACCACGGTAGTGTCGATGTGCGCTTTCAGAAGCTTTAACATTTGAGATAACAGATTGGAGGATATATGAATCACACATGTGATGACACAAGGCGTTACACCCTTCTGGATTTAGTCAACTTTTTATAAGAATAATCTGGTCCCATTCTGTTAACCTTTGAGTATGCCACCGGGTATAATTGTTTTCCACTGATTAACGAAAAAAATATTATTTTATTCTCACAAACAGAGTTATCGCTCATATCCGTGTAAAATTTACTCTGGTAAAGCCAGCTAAATCATAGTTTACATGGCTCTACTCCTGTAAAATATGGCATAACGTCAGATAGAAAATGATATACTCTGGTAAAAGCCATGTAAAGTCCATGTAAAAAGGACGTGCCCTTGTAGAGGGCCCCTCCCCCTTGAGTCCGGAATCCAGTTTTAAAATGACGCTGGAATCCGGAATTCAGCTTCAAATTGACCCTGGAATCCGGAATCCAGTTTAAGAAACAAATACCGATTTCACGTTCAGTTTACATTATATTATAGATCTTATATTCAATACAATGGAACCATGATCACCATGGAAACGAGCCTTTGGCTTTATGGTGTTATCCTTGGTTTTAAAGATCTTTAAATACACTGTGCTTTTTTATTATTTATAATTTATTTATATTTTAATACTCATTATCCGCCCACCACCACATCCCACCACCCATAGTATCCTATGCGCTGCAGGCGCTCGTATAGATGTTAGTAATAACCCACCACCCCATCCCGCCATAAACTACAAGCAATGTATAAAATAGTAAATGACGATGCCCCCCGAATACCTACAAAATCTAGATCATCTGAAGTCTCTGGATATAACTTGAGAAAACCGGGAAAATTCTATTCTTACTTCTGTAACACCGAGCATTTAAAAAAAATGATTCTTCCCCGCTACTTTAAAATCGTGGAATGACATAGCCACAGAAATAACAGATGCCGAATCTATCGCAGACTTCAAATTTTATCTCGAATTAATAGATCTTACAGTAAAACCACCATCATACTTCTATGCAGGTCGTAGAACGCTTAATGTCGCCCATGCCAAATTGCGTAACAAATGCAGCAGCCTACGTTCCGATATGTTCCAAAATTATATCTCTGACAGCCCCCAATGCCATTGTGGAAATCCATGCGAAGATACTTACCACTACCTCTGGGCGTGTCCCCTATTTCACACGGAACGAATGGAAATGTGTCAAAAATTATACCAAGAAGGACTGAAAATTACACATATCAATGATTTACTTCTCGGAATTCCCGATATCTCAAATAGAAGAAACAAAAATCTCTTCAAAATAGTCCATCGATATATAACAGCGACTAAATGATTCGAAGTCGGATAATCAAACGCACTTCAGAATAGCCACAAAAAGCAAATTAGTCACAAATCGGTTTTGGCACCTCCCACCCTAATCCCCGAACCCACTCATTTGTAAATGCAAATATGTTTAACCAATATATGATTTTGAATCTCTCCTTCAACATTTTGTATGAATAATATTATTGTAAACAGGGAGAGGGGCAAAGTAAGTTTTGTAACTTGTCCCCAATCCCTTTTGTATTATTCGATATACAAATAAAATATGTTTAAAGTAAAAGTATCCCGCCACCCATAGTATATTATGCGCCGCATGCGCTCGTATAGAGGTTAGTACCCACCCACCACCCCATCCCGCCACCCATAGTATCTTATGCGCCGCATGCGCTCGTATAGAGGTTAGTAATCAACCCACCACCCCATCCCGCCACCCATAGTATCTAACCTCTATACGAGCTGTGTATATACCGTGTAAGCTGTGGGTGGTCGGAGTAATCCCCGGACGTTGGTCTATTCCGTTTACGCGTGTCGGCAAGAAGAAACCGACCACTGGGGTAATCTTCGTCTCTGGCTATCCTTCGCACAGCGACGTGCATTTGGTACAGCCTTCACCCAGGAGTCAATGGCATGTTTCTCCTTTAACATCGCTTTCAACTCAGACAGTTTTACAGTGTTGCTCAGTTCAGCAACACAACTCCTCATCTCGGGGCGAGTTCCACCCCGAAATGACAACATACACGCTGTTTCTAGCAGCATACCGGTAAACACGCGAAATTTATGGGAATCCACATCTAAATCTACACTTCGGACAACCGCCGAAAATAATGACCGGAAAGATAAATAGCACCGTATACAAACGAATATAGGTTACACTGGTGTAAATGTTTTCCATAGGCCTCAGTGCTAACGTTTTAGCGTATAGTGTTGGCAATATAAATGTTGGGTCCAAAATTTTCTTCAAATCTGAAAAATTGACATTTTGGGAAACTTTTTACACAAAAAAATCATGTCTGTCTAGCAGGGAATTCGCCTTTAAATCTTATGTTTTCGTAACTAGTGTCAGAACCGCATAAAAAAATAGTCATATTTTAGACCACACCAACAAATTCAAACTTCACTACAAAGGGTTAATTCCTGTGCCAATGGTTATTTTACCTATGGGAAATCATAGGGAAGAGGTGTGATGATTTTTTTATGTGAAAAGCACACAAGGCTATTGACCAATCAGGGCCCAGTGTCTATTTTATTCTCTCCTATATATTCCTCCCGCATCCGCTAGATGTCACTCGGAACCTTATTTACACCAGTGTAACCTATATACGGACTATAAGTCCTATAAGAGTGTGCATCAGATTGGATCCCATATAAAATTAATGATATTATGATCTATTATGACAAAATGAGGAACCAAATCGCAATATTTCACCCGAAATGGAATCCGTTTATATAAATACATGAATCCGGAATCCAGCTTAATTTGTGTCTTGAATCCGGCGTACGGGTCCAAAATGGGTCGAATCGGGCGTACGAATGGGGGGGGGGCATCCTTGTAAATTCAAATAAAGGCATGATGTAACCACTTACAGTTTTCCTGGAAAATCCTGATGTATTACCATTACATTTACATACAAAATATATTAACCAACATGGGAGCCTATGTACCAGCAATTATGAGATTGGTTGGACTCCACATTGCCGGGTTGTTTCCGTTGTGAATTTAATATACAAGAACCCAACCCGCCTAAATTCTTGTCCCTGGTTGAAATATGTTTTGTAGGGTCGGAGTGGAAGTCTGAACTGCTAAAAGGACAACACAGAAGACTTTAGTCTAGAATAAGGACTAAGATTCATACTGTCACTCCCTTGTATATCACTTGTAAATTACTGTTTGGCATTACCTCACCTCATTCGAAATCAAAGAATAGGTTATTAGCTGCAACATAACATTACTATTAGAAAATGTAGATCTCAATTATTCACAAAACCCATCTCTGACTGGAACCAACCCATATACAAAGTATTTAAAGAATATTTTACAGAGTGTTTTCCAGAAGTGATTTACTACAATATGTTCTGATTTGCATGGGTTTTACCCATGCATGTTCTGTTTCACCAACATTATACGAGAGTAAAGTGGGGTACACCATGACTTTACTTGCATGGAATTTACAAGGGTTTGCCGTTTTTACATGGGTGTACATGGCTTTTACAAGACGTTTTCGATCTTAACCTGACTTTACCATGATTTACTTGGAATTTAAAAGGGTGTGTCATTTTTACATGGCTTTTACCAGAGTATATCATTGTTAATATGACTTTACCATGATTTACTTGGAATCTACAAGGGTATATCCATTTGACATGGATTTTACACGAGTATATCATTTTAAGCCTGACTTTACCATGCCTATGCTTGGAATTTAAAAGGTTATGTCATTTATACATGGGTTTTACATGGCTTTTACCAGAGTATATCATTGCAAAACTGACTTTACCATAGTATAGTCTGGTAAACTATGGTTTACCGGGATTCTACAAGAGCTGCTTTATTGTAAACCTGACTTTACCACATTTTACCAGAAGAGACAAGAGTAGAGCCTGGTAAACCACGGTTTACCGGGGTTTTGCCAGAGTGTTTTATACGGGTACACTTACAATATACTCTTGCCATTCCTGGTGTATACAACACATTAACCAACATGGGAGCTTACGTGCCTGCAATTTTGAGATTGATTGGACTCCACCTTGCAGAGTTGTTGCCATTCTGGACTTAAATATAAAAACAAATAATGAACATAACCCAACCCACATACATTTTTTCCATGCATGGTTGAAATACGTTTTGTAGGATCGGCATAGACTTAAAGCAAGTCTGATCTGCTCCAAAGACAACATACCACAATAGTCTAAAAATAAGACAAAGATTCAGACTATCATTCCCATTGTATTATTTGTATATTATTGCATGCTATTACCTCACCTCATTCTAAATCACAGAATGCGCTATTAGCTGTCACATAACATTAATACCAGGGAATGTGGAACTCAGATATTCACAAAATCGATCTCTGATTGGAATTAACCAATATGAAAAAGCTCCATGGTTAAAGTATCAGGTTTTGGAGTAACTGACGACTTTTGAAGCTATGCGTTTTCTTTCTTCGACGAAATATATATTGACTAAATAACGGAGATATTCATAAATGAATAAACAAATAATACACAAATATAAAGAGCGTTTTTTCCCGAAGAAGTGATTTTAAAGAGGTGTTACCAGACTATATCCCGTTTCACCAAGTTTTCACTAGAGTAAACTAGAGTAAAATCTGTTACACAATGACTCTATCAAGAATGGACTGGAGTATTTCTGATTTACATGGGTTTACATGGGTCTTGTCCGTGTATATCATGTTCAGCAGCATTTTACTAGATTAAAGCGAGGTACACCGTGTATTTACTAGGAATTTACACGGGTATGCCGTTTTTACATGGGCTTTACATGGCTTTTACCGGCTGCACTTCCGGTTTAAATATGTAAACAGTCGCTACGAAATCGCTCTCTGAAAATTCGCGAATATTGTCCGTTCGCGGGAGTCTATTGGACTATTACTTATCCAAGAATGGAATGCGGATATTCTTTACCCCCTTTAGTGTTTGTAATTTTCGAGATCGGTATGTGACTTTTGAAAACTATAATTCTACCGGGTCAACTTCTAACCCACTAAGTACGTAACTCAGCCCAAAAACAGTGACCTCGAACAAAACTCATCGAAGTCGAAAATGAAGTTCAGCGCCCAATTGTGACTAACTCGGATCCAATATTCCGTGTGTCTGGACTCTATGTTCACGCATTTTAAACCACAGTTGCCGTATTTTCTATTGTTCTCCCTTGCACAATATCCAGCCGAGTACCCACTGGTAACAATAACTTTGCATTATTTAAACAATGACTGTGGATTATTTTAACAATAACTGTGGAATATTAAAATATTCCCCAGGTATTGTCATAACAATCACGAGTCTTTGTTTGGTGTGTTCCCCACTTGCTGACACACCGGAAGGTCAAATTGGTGTGACTAATCAATAAATGGAGAAACTGAACAGCGTTCTGTGATTACAATGATCATAGGGATAATACGAAAAGACGGTAGATAGAGAGATATAGATATAGATAGATATGACGCGGTGGTTATCGACCGACAGAATGACTAACAATACACAATCACTTGACCTCGTCAATTCATAACTCACGCGGCCCGCATTCTCAACTCGCTTGACCCGCCTACGCTCAGACTGAGCGCGTATTAAATATTAACCAGCTTCTTACAGCTACTTTTCAGTTAACCTCTTCCGCTTTTACTTTTCCTTCCAGGCGTTTGGACAACGATTTTCGATTCGATGTAACGCAGAAAATCTTAAAGTCTACCCTCCTTTATAGAAAAAACAAACACAAACTCGCTTATACTGGAGGCCCGTCGCTGCTTGCCACACATAATTAACAAGTATGGGACAAACTGGAGACCAAATTTAGAAGCACCATTATTTCTTTATAATTTCCCATGAAAAGCGCTCAATATGAATAATAAACAAGATCTTAATGGAAATGCCAACACCATATGCAGTTAATGTTTACTTGGACGGCTCAGAACCATACCAAATAGCAAAAATGTATTTACAATCCAATCTGCTGCGAAACCACACCGTATTACCGATCCGGATTACCACCGGTCACGATGCGGATCACTACCGGCTGTTTTGACAAAAGCGTGCCACGTGGCATCATTGTAGTTGGATCATTTTCGCCCTACATTCTGTGGAAGGTGTGAATTTTTTCTCCCTTCGTGTATAGGAGTAACTGGGCTAGCGGAGGACGCCGATAAATCTGATAAGTATACAATATATGTTCACTTATTCTTATATTTGTAACGCATGTTTACCATTGTGTTTCATTATTTCGAGCAGTAGCTGATATGGATGGTTCATGTTTTATTTCTTTATGCGGTATTCTCGTGGTACGAAAAGATAGACCATTTACTAAGTCATTCGCATAATGTACACGTTTGTATGTTCGATTTGTGGCCATCTGGGACGTTTTGAACATAGATACCCATGAAATGAACGGGTACGGATCTGTACCGGCAGATAGTGAACGGTGCCGATCCGCATCCTGTTTTTTGGAACCCATGAGTATGGAAATCGATACTACGCGTTTAATTTACATTCAACTTGACAAACCATATTGCCATTTTGTACAGTTATGGACATTCTTGTATACGCAACAGAAATAAGAGAAAATTCCATGCATTTGCATCATGTATTGTGCCAATGAAGATAAATAATGGGCCACGTGCAACTAGATCCTAGTAACATATGCTACCTCTAAGGTTATCGTAGGCGATTATTTTATATTTTCTTGGCGTGGCCATTTTCTAATGTATGTAAGAAAGACGGCGGCAACAAACTTTGTGTGGGTTACATTCAGATATATAATATAATTAACGTTTTAGTCGACCTACCGTTACACAAATTGCCACTTTCAGCCGGTAGTGATCCGCATCGTGACCGGTGGTAATCCGGATCGGTAATACGGTGTGGAAACTGCTAGCCGAGATGCTACCGAATCCATAGCATAACCGTATATATATATATATATATATATATATATATATATATATAACCGTCCTTTGCCGTTTCAGATTTCCAACGACCGTACCGTTTCCAACAGCAGTCTGGTACGTTAGCTTGACATGCGGCCGTAGCTCCGCCCGATCTTAATGAATGTAGACCGATGTTGCTATCCCCGAAAACTTCGCGAAATCTGACGAGAAGAGATTCCCTCGCTACAGTGTAACTAAGCTTCTTTTCTGATGCCCGCACTCGATAAACGCCTTTTTATACATAAAGAGGCTTGAATATGAATGATTCCGATTTTTCATCAATCTCCGCCAAACGATAATATTGCTTAAGCATAACATACGGATTTTCCTTTGGCGATAAGAGTGTCACTACCATCCCGATACTGATCGGTCTTATTGTTCCAAATTTGAAGAGAGAGAAAACATTCATGGAACACAACGTCTGATGCTTTTAAAGACACCAATTCGTCGAATCTCAAGAAACCCGCGAACACCAGCGAACACATTGCGAGTTCTCTCACAACCGTGAGATTAGAATGCAACTGATGAGAATAATGCCCGCACAATCTAATTAAAATATCTGTAGAAATTGGGACTTTTTTCACAACTTTTGCTTTCGCATTTCTCTTGGCCGATTCCAATAAACTAACTATATGAAACCGTTACCTGTTGGATCTACAAGACCTTTATTTTGATGCACCCATCTTATGCCTGAAAAATGACGTGTGTCCTGAATCAGTGTAGGGCAGCTATTGTATCTTCGATTCAGCAAAAAGAAAGTCACATATCAAAACTGCAAAAAAAAACGGCAGTCTGAACTTTGGAGCTTTCAGTCTATTGAGTTAGCAGATATTGAAATTAACCCTGGGCCTCCGCTATCGACAGTCAACAACACAATCTCCATTTTCCATTACAACATGCGCAGTATCCGTAATAAATTAGTAAAGATTTCAGACCTAATAAACGCGCGAGTATGATGTGTTATGTTTTACGGAAACCCACCTTGACCCGTCATACCCATCAAACCAGCTAAAAATTCCTGGATATAGTTCTCCCATCCGCAAAGACAGTGACTCTAATGGAGGAGGCATTTGCGTAATGTTTGCTGATCATCTAGTTCAGTTTTCCGATGGAAATGAGAATTCGATTCATCGTGTCTATGGTTTGAAATCCACTCTAGAAAAACGCGCATTATACTCGGGGTATCATATAGATCTGAAGATTTCTGTGCCACAAATTATTGGGAACTACTTGAATCCAAAATTTCTGACGCACTTGATAATTCAGAAAATGTAGTCATCACTGGCGATTTTAATTCCAATTTTTTGGAAAGCTCCTCGAAGATCAAACAAATAACAGATGGTTTCAGTATGAAAAATGTCATTACGGTTCCCACCAGAGTAACCAGCACATCAAGTACTCTCCTCGATCCCATTATTACCTCCAAGATTATGCAAGTTCTAGACGCTGATACTTTAGACCTTGGAGTTTCAGACCATCTAGGTGTTTACGGTACAATATATCTTTCGATAATACCCGGGCACCATCATTCGAAAGAAAGGTGTGGAATTATAGAAAGGCTAACTTTTCACATGCAAATAGCTTACTCGAATCAGTAGACTGTGATGATCTCATAAATCACACAACAGATGTAAACAAGAAAACCATAGTCAGAAATGGTAACGCCACCAAGATCGTATTATTAGTCATAAATATAAATCATAATATAAAATATATTGGTTACATGAATGGACCGCCTCAGAATTCCGTTAAGACAAGTAATTCTTCAAATTATTACAATGAACTACGGCTTATAAATTACTGCAGGTTTCTCATTCGCCACACCAGAATGCTTCTAAATGCGGATCAAAGCTAAGAGTGCATGGCACATGCAGCCATTGTTCATAGACATTTTACAGATAGCGAGAATGATGCATGCTGGGAACGAAAGTATCCACAGCAAAGCCATGTGCTTACGGAGGCATGCGTTTATTATAGGGGATTTATGGTGGGCCTATAAAACTAATTATAACTTTGTTATCTGTCATAGTTTATGCGTGAAATTTTAAACATATATACCATGGACATATACCCCTTCCAGAATGTTGAAAAACATTTTCAGTTGCTCATCGTATTTTTATAGACGAAATAGTCCGAAATTTCAGAAAATTGCGCTAACTGCTCAATGTTTTAATGTGTTACAAAACGTCTGATAAAAATAGTTCTATCGGGAATATTCACACCATTTTTTTTTCAGAGAACAAAGAGTAAACATAGTCCTATCGGGATATCGTAAAGGAGATTAATTAAAACCCTCAGACTGCCGAAACTGACGACATTAAATTCGCTTTTTCGTGTCCCACGGAAATGAAACGTGTCTGTCCATTGATCACGTTATTTATTTGACATAGTATTTTTTTTCTGTTGTATTTGAACACTTGTTGCACGTGCAGGCTGCACGATCATAATAACTTCAACCGATAAGCGCCGACTGATACCCGCGCAACAGTTTGTCTCAAATAAATTGTTATCAAAACGCAGGTTTATGGCCGCGGACATAAGCCGATTAAGTGTAATGTAATTTATCCATGAACTTGACTGAAAAATTGTGATTCTATCACCATTAGCCACGAAAATGGGACCTCTAAACAGGCAAGTTTGATTTTCGGGGGACACAAACAAGCGAATTTATTGTCGGCAGTTTCGGCAGTCTGAGGGTTAATTAATCCCGAATTAAACGGAACTACTTTACGATAGTCCGATAGGACTATGTTTACTCTATGCATGTTCTCTGAAAAAATTGTGTGAATATTCCAGATAGAACTCTTTTTATCAGACGCTGTGTAACACCTTAAAACATTGAGCAGTTATAGCGCAAACCGAAATGTGTTGTCTTGCAAGATATCCCACCGCTTTAGCTAAATTTACCTTCCTACAATATCCATAAAGAGGATCATATATTATATACCCACGGTTTTAATTATAGAATATAAAATATATTGGTTTCGCGAATGACCAACTCAGAATTCCGTTAAAATAACAATAACAACCAGCACCTATAACGAACCGTTTTACTGGACTTGGCCTACTGGTCGCGTAGTTCCGACTTTTAAATAAACGGAATTTCCAACTCTATAAATAAATAAAAGCCCCACAATGCATTCGCCCTGTACAATCACCCAGTGAATTATCGATCGACCATGCGATATAAAAAAAAACAAAAGCTAGAAACACCACACTACGGTGGCGTAATAAAGCAGTCGATAATTTCCATACGGAATTCTTATCTATAATGGAGAAAACAATCCCACAATCAACTGTAACAGTGAGAACATCAGACAAAATTTGGTTTAATTCAGACATTCGACGCGGGATAAAAAAGCGTGACAGAGTGAGAAAAAAAGTTCTGAAAACTAACAAACCGATATTATGGAGAGAGTACAAAAATATCCGAAATAATATTAACAACATGAAAAAACACGCGAAAATCAAATTTGACGAAAATTTGGAAGAGCGAATAAGAGAATCCTCAAACCCGAGAGACTTCTGGAGAATAATAAACTACCTCCTGAATAAGAAATGATCTAAGACTATCCCTCCACTATATAGCTCCACGGGCAGCATAACAGTAAACGGCCACTCATATGCAACTAGTGATGCTGAAAAAGCAGTAATCTATATCTATATTTACGAATGTCTGTCTGTCTGTCTGTCTGTCTGTGTTCTATAGAAATTCACAGGGGACCATTTAGATGATGCCAAAGGGGTCTACTAGGAGTAACTTTATATGAGAAAGATAATGGTCGGGGTTAAAATTTTCTAAAGTGACGCCGTTGTTGTCAGGGGCAGAAAAGGGGGCGGGGCAGAAAAAAAATTTGTCGGCGATTGCCACGAAACTTATATATAATCATCCCCATAATATGAGGAATCTAATGGTGTGTTTTAAATATGGCAAAAGTCGCGTCGTTCGCGTCAGGGTTGCCCGAAAGGGGAGAGGGGCACCAAAATTGAAAAAACTAATTTTAGCGCCGATTTCCACCAAATTGATATATATTCTTCTTCATGATACAAGGAATCTAATTATGCGATTTAACAACGCCAAATTGTTGTTGTTTGGATGAGAGATTGGGAGGGGGTGGCCACTAAATTTGATAATAATTGGTTTAGTCGCCGATTGCCACCACACTTATACAAAAGCATCCCCGTGGTACGAGGAGTCTAATTGTGTGGCTTATATCTGTCAAATGTGGCCTCATTCGAGTCAGGGGTGTATTGAAAGGGACAGGGGAACCAAAATTAATGCACAATTGTTTTTGGCGCCAATTTCCACCAAATTGATACAAGTTCTTATCCATGATACGAGGAATCTAGTCGTGTGATTTAAAGACGCCATAGTGGTGCTGTTCAGGTTAGAGATGGGGAGGGAGGGATTGGCACCAAATTTGATTTGTTTAGTCGCCGATTATCACCAAACTAATAAACAATCATCTCCATGATATCAGGAGTGTAATTGTGTGGTTTAAGGATGTCATAAGTGGGGCCATTCGAGTCAGTGGTGTATAGAGATGAGAGGGACACAAAAAATTATATCTATATGTTTAGTGCCAATTTCCACCAGATTGATACATATTCTTCTCCGTGATACGAGGAATCTTATAGACCATGGGATGAAAATCCTAAGCTGTCATTGCTCTGCAACTTTTGAGGTACTACATAATTTTGGTAAATGTTGAAAGGTTACGTGTCAATAAACATATTTCGCAAATGATCTGGCCTCGGGAGTTGCACATTTTCGAATAAAGAGCAAAAGTTTATCTGAAAAATATACCACCGGTGCACGCGGTTCGTTCCGTCGTGATATTCCGTAATTTAGACGCATTCTGTTAATAATATCAAAGGTCGACAAATATGCATTTATTGTAAATGGATTCCTCCAAAAAACAATCAACACTTTACCAGGAAGTTATACAATACATAAACCCGATATAGTTTCAAATCAAGAAACAGATTAAAGTCACAACAAAAATTACATCAATTACACGTGCCATTCCGATTAATTGAATTTATGGAATCGGAAGCGAAACCAAGCGCGCGATTGTCCGGAAAATTAGTATTACGCCAGGTCTTGACGGGAAACTATTTTTACTTCACGCGGCACTTTCTCTTTATTCTATTCCACCGACAATGGCACTGTTTTTCAGAGATAGGGCAGACATTATATTAATCCATAATATCTTTCCGAATATTTACCAGATACAGAGTGCCAGCCGACCATTTCATTTAGTGTCTGGTGTGCATAAGTCTATATATGCCTATATAAGTTGAACTTTTCAAGCACGATGATGATGGGTTCGTATTTATCGTTATGTTTTCCGTTAATTATCTTTTACAATCAAATATCATATGAACTTAAGCTATTAATTCGTTCATGTGATAATTTTCAACTAACTGGTTTTGTAGATCTCTACTTGCAATTTTCCCCTTAAATATGCGAGGTGTTTAAATATGCGTATATAGAATGCAGTCCACGATGTGAATTATGCAGGCGTGAAAAGTTTGAGGAATATGTCCATGCATGCTGTTATGTACCGTTTTTACGTGGACGAAAATGATAGGTTCTAGTTCAGTACAACTCTTGGAGGGCATGTGTCCGAGTCAAATAAGCCTCTATATTTTGGCGTGCAGATAACAACAATTCTGGAAATTCCATGTTTTCTATTTTTGTTTATTTATTTTTACTAAGTTATTTATATACTGAACAGTTCGTGCAAGTTTATGCACATGTAATATCTTGTCCACTATACCGACATATAGCAGTTACACATGGCTGACTACATCATGATGATGATATATATACCGCGCATGAAAAGTTATTTCAAAACATGCTATAATAATATAACTCTTCATGGAATGACCTCATATTAAACAAAGTCTACGATATTTGTATATTTGACTGTTTATTGGATCATAAATGCAAGTCGCGAATTATAATGGCGGGGTATTACCTGGCGAAATTTTAAAACAGTTGAGGCACTGCATGCATGAGCGCGGCGACCGGGTAGTCCTAACTTTGGTCAAAATGTTCAACGTTGGACATTCCATGCATACCCGAACCAACAGAAGTAATTTGACATTTCAGCCAGAATATAGATTCGAATATTGACCAATCAGTTTGAAAGTTGTTTTGTTTTAAATGGAAATAAAGATATACAAAATTATTAAGTTTTAAAGAGTTAGGGAATGTTTGATATCTCGAGGTCAAGGGAGATGTATTAGTATGTAATTCTAAGGTGAACTAAATAAACACCCTTTATAGTGACGTCCATATCGATGCATTTATATATCTTGTTATATACATGCTTGATTTTTATTATTTCGTGAACAATGTTGGACATATCGCACGATTTTTCAATGACAATTATGACGGGCATTAATCATTCCGACAAGCCCATATAACCTGTATATGATTTGTTCCACAAGGCCGTTATGTGCATGTATTCGGCGTTTGAGATAAGTCTACACATGTAGCTAAAATCTACTAAATATACGACCATGTCCTGTGGCGAGCGCACGGTGGTCACGATATCGGACACGAATACATGTAGCACTCAAGTTCTCAACGGAACATCTGCACATGCACTTTTCACCTTATAATTTAAAATAAACTTGAATAGTATGATTGTCTGTGTCTATAAGGCTATATATGCATGGCGACAAAATGTGTCCCGAGAAAGTTTTGCGCCATCAAAATTGTAAAACTGTACCATTTGTTCAGTTAAACTGTATATATGATCGAAGTCAAGGCCGCGGATTTTGAGAACACGTACCCGGTACTATATATAGGGCCTATTGGCCTTTATTATTTTATGAGCGAAATAATGCAATTCTTAACTGTCATATTTATATTGGGATGGCAATCAGGACATTCACACAATGAGCTAGCAAAAAGAGATACATAGAAGAAGCATTAAAGGTACTCAATCCGTAAAGAGGGTCCCCATCTCAACAGATTCCAACAACAACAATCCGATCAGAGGGTCCTATATTACTATTTCTTTGGCTTTGGGGGTAAAAAATATTTGATTCGAGTCGAGGAACTCATCAAACAAAGCTCAGAGTTATTAGATATTGATTTTTCAAATTTGTTATGTTCTCGAGATGAGTACTAATAACTGCCGTAATCTGCTCTGGATGTGTACTCCAAATCTATTCAAACAGACAAGGATGAATAACTCTAAAATCAAGTGGTAATTTTAACGCAATTTTGACTGAGTTCTGGGCCAGATAGTATTCCCGATAATGAAAAACAATAGATTTCTAAAATCGATATCTAACAAATCTGAGCTTTGATGGGTGACTTCCTCGACTCGAATCAAATATTTTTGACCCCCGAAGCCATTGAAATAGTAATTGAGAGGAGTTTTATCGGGTTGAGTACCTTTAAACGAATATTTATCATTCTATTGAAGAGATACATATATTCGTGCAAACTGAGAGACCTCGAACCGTCAGAGGATTGCATATATATTATAACAACATTGGGTCTGTTCCATCCAATACAGTTTCCACAAAAAAGTTACAATTTGTCAGGAGATATGGAAGGCCTGTTCAAAAATAGCGGTCACAGTGTGCAGTCATATATAGTTTCTTCTGATATACAATAAAATGCAGTTAGTAGCACATGACTTTTCAGGATCCTCCCAATACTGACATATGATAAGTGGTTTAGGACAGACTCATCGACTGACATAAACAACTCAAAATCTCGCTCTGTGTCTGGCAAATGTAACTGATATACATGCGCAGCAACATTTTGTTGCAACTGAGAATATTTAGCCAATATATAGCACCATGAACAGAGGAGCACCTGGAAATTTCTTTGAAACATCTGTATCTTCATGGAGATATGACAGCCAGGTATCCTCGAGATCTTAGTCCATCCCACTAGATTGATTGATACATCTCAATATGTAAAACCCAATTGTCATCTTTTATTTATGCGAACTAATGTCTTTATGATGTCCATGTATCATATTATAACGTCTGACGTATACGCAGTTGTAAATAAATGAATACTTCATTATTGGTGGAACGGATTAATCGCGATAAACAGAATGACAATTGACAAGATGGGCCACTACTTATCAGAGGCGGACTGGCCGATCGGGAGACCGGGAAATTTCCCGATGGGCCGGAGGCCGGAAAAATTCTGATTCCACGTGATTTTCTATCAAGCGAGAATCCGAGGGGTTTTTTTTACGGTTTGGGGGGGGGGGGTATATGTGGTTGGGCCGCTCAATCACAACTTGGGCCGCAAATGAAACCGACGTGGGCCGCCACATGTGTTGTTTAACCAGCCGTGTATCCAATAAGATGGTACTCTTCTCACATAAATTCACGAGGGCATGCAGAGGCGGACTGCATGGCCGATCGGGAGACCGGGAAAATTCCGGACGTGGGCCGCCACATGTGTTGTTTAACCAGCCGAATTGGCTAATCGTAATTTTGACATTAAATGAACTTGTCGGCATCATATAACACCACGTTAAGACCCCATTAATCTCGAGATTTTAACGGTAACTCCCAGCTGTAAATCCCAAAAAAAATCTTACGCACCCCTCCCCCAATTGAAATTTACAAGAAAATAGGAACGCTTCAGTTGATGCCAGTCTAGTTTATCGGATTCGAGATTTTCTTGTATAGTTTTCAAAATGTTCTCACCCCGGGCCGAACAACCATGAACAGCCCGGTGTGTCCTGGTCTCTTGTCTGTAGCCGTGTGCATTTGTCTGGAGTTAGACCGCTAGTTATTAGATTTTATGCAATTTTTCAGGTAAAAATATCTGAATGGTCTCATACCGGGAATATATAGAACCATGGTTTATGAATATAGGATATTAGACCAGAGGTGCAAATGGAATTATGCAAAAACATGTATTTGGTCTGCATCTGATTCAAGGGGGGGGGGGGGGGGTGCAAATGGAATTATGCAAAAATATGTATTTGGTCTGATTCTGATTCAAGGGGGGAGGGGTCCAGTTGGAATTTTCCAAGGTGGACTGTTGACGCCCCCCCCCCCAAACAGATGGGCCGGTATTATATTAATTTCCCGGGCCGGTTTCTTGGCCCAGTCCGCCTCTGCTACTTATATTCCATGACTGTAATAATCATGTTTTGTGATGCTACAAATATCCACGCATACAGATGGTGTCACATCGCATTAACCTGGCCAACGACGGGTAACCCTGCTAGTATATATATAATCATCCATAACCCATATATAGCAATATGTTCTGGAAGGCACTACACCAATCACCATAAAATCACAAAATCATGCATGTAAATATGTTAGTTGAAAAAACTTCTGCCCCGATCCCTTTTGTATTATATGCAAATAAAATACGTTTCAAGTCAAATCATGCCGTAAACCGTAGAAGAAACAACGCCATAACTAACTCCCTTCCGAAGCAGCTCATAAATATACAAAGCTATATGCATAGGCACAGCCGGAACAACCTCTTTGGCTAGCGAACGAACAAAAAAAACACAATTTATGAAAATAACAGAAATACTTTTTGATCGTCGTGTCGGCTTTGGACTTCAGAAGAAATACTTCCATCCATTCCGTAGAATCTGCCCACACTGCACTGTCGATCCCCGAATCTTCGAGACCCAAATTAATGGAACGCCTTAGTGCAATACCTGAAAACATTAAATTTAGTGAATCGTTTGTGAACCAGACGTGTAATCTAGCCAAGAAACTTATTTTCAGTGCCATTCATCTTAATGTTTTACATTGCCTGGCAAAAACGCCCAATTTTTCGTGTTTCGGAACTAAACATTCACTGTCCAGCAATGCAGAATCTAACATATATTTTGGGACTTCTGTTTGTTTGTTTGTTTGTCTGTTAGCTTTATATGGCCGGGCGAACGGCTGGACCGATTGAGCTCAAACTTCCAATCTAAGGTTAAAAATCCGCGGGCAGTGTTTACCGCCGTTTTGGAGAAGCTCAGAGCACCCATTATCCACTCCCAGTCACAAAAAAATGACCGTCATTGGCACTGTGGGGTTAATCGCGTTGATAGTTAAAGAGCGTTTAAATCCGCAGTGTTGTTGATAAAGAGCGTATGCGTGTAATGTGATTCTTACGTCTGGGTCCACACGTGAGCGTGACTGTATCCAGACATGAGCGTGTTGTGTGATTCTTACGTACTTAGGGTTTCCTAGGAACGGGGGAGATTTTCATCGGGTCAGTTTTTCCGCCCGAGGTAATCTTCACCTTGAAACGGGTACCCAAAAATGATATATATATATATATATGTGTGTGTGTGTGTCCTTTATAGACTCGAACCGATTGAGCTCAAACTTGCTACCCACGGGTTAAATTGTGACCCCTACCTGACCTTGACCTTGAAAATGATCAATTCAAGGTCAAATCGGGTAAAACTGGCATATTAATATGTGTCTTTAAAATCCCAGTTCGAAGCCAATTTATCTACGTTCATTAGTAATGTAAACTTTCACACCAAGATCAAAATCAAATCACGAAATATGATTTAAAGCAAACCCGTTATTGTTAAAATTATGAATGGAAGAATTAATGTCAATCAAAGTTACAATTTGAAGGCTGCGATAACTTGTTGATTGTCTTAGTGCATGTGATACTGATGTCAGCAGATAGATAGTACAGCTAAATTCTGATGTCAAACAGAAACGAACAATGCAACTGTTTTAATTTTGAATTTCGAATTTTAAAATTAATATCATCCAAATCACCCGGTAAACCACATCGCATCAAATATTTAATGCGTTAATTGCGCAGTGATTGGAAATAAATCCATGTCAAACGAAGAAGCAATTGTATTGAGATGAGAGATAACAAACGATGACCTGACATGCCCGAATAACACAGATAAAACGGACAATGTCTTTGCGAAATTCCGGTAAACTCAATAAAATAGGCATTGTCTCCGCGGGTGTCATCGCGTGATTCAATTGATGGAATCTCAAGTGATCGGTGTCCTTACTTCACACCAACGCACGCAATATAGAGATACAGGGGTCAAACGAGATCGTGAGAGAGATTAAATAACATTGATATTGTTGCAATAGGGATGAGGACCTTTACACCCCAAACTGACCAACATGGCGACCTTTTATCGGTTTAATCGGAGGCGATTCATAGCTGTTGAATACGATCAACAACCTTAGGAGACCACGCAATCGTCGTCGGGGTTTCACGTTGTATCAAACAGGTGATTTCTCATAGGCTTATAGCAGGTTCTATAAGTCTTGTCAAAATACATAGCGTCCCATCACGTTGGCATCTCTCAATTCACATCTGGATCATAGTTGGCAGGTAAAACAATAACAAAATTCTACATTATAGCTATGCACGACAGCAGGCTATTGCGGGACTCACTATATAAATCAGTAATATTGTAATGACATTACTATCGTCTGTTTGCCCATACAGGGACGTAGCGAATTATAATAATATGACGATATCTTAACCCCTCCATGGTGGCCATTTAGGAATATTTAAAATCAAGAGTTTTCAAATAGACAACACAATAATAATGTAGTAATATAAGCAGTCTGACGGGAAGTGATCGTATCAAGAGCAATTCGGAAAACAATCAATCAATCGTTTATTTCTCATAAATCATACATCGTATGATATAAAGAAAGTACATATATAGACAGACCGACCCCTGGTTCACATTTAACTAAACAGACAATCATTGAAATCATTACAGGCATTACATCTATATAACAACATATAAAGTGAGGGTCGGTCCTAATATAAACAATTTGCATGCGTCGGTCCTTGTGGACAAAATATCTCTCGACCTCGAGTATAAACAGTATAATAGCTACAACTATGTATTCTATAATGTGGATTTATATATATGTATATAACACTCATTGCCAGCATTCCCCATAGATGCGCGAGACATGACGACGGCGTCGACCGAAATCCAGGACCTCCCGATACATGAACAAATGTCCAGTACATGTGGCACCTCATTGTGGAGACCCAGACCACATCCGCCGCCGACTACCGGTCCACACATCCATGAAAGGAATGTAAATATTCGAGATAAATAGCCTATAGTTAATATACATATCGATACTTTCGGACCAGGAATGTCGGGTATTCTGGGTTACACCCAGGTCAGTGTGGTTGCGCGCTCCGTATATACATACTCCTCCCATTTAAAAGGGGTGCAGGAGGAGCTATTTCGAACCAACCATATGAATGTGCATGGTTGGTTCGCCGCCAGTGGGTCAACCTTACTCAGTGACCCACTAGCAATGCTGCTCTATAAACTTGGGGGGGGGGCGGGTGATGGGGGAATTTATGTATAAATATACTTATAAATGACGTTAATGAGTATATACATTTCTGCGCATATATATAGAGTAATCGTATCAATTCCATGTGTATAAGAAATCTCTCGCCTCTATCAAAACTCTACAGATATGTCGCACTACTGATGTGTTCTTGATGGACATTAGTTGTCGCATTTTAAGCAAGGTCGGGTTTGTGTAGTAATATCTAGCTATGTACTTTTGTCGTATGTGGGATAATTTTTGGCAAGTCAATAAAAAATGAAATTCATCTCCAACAGAGCTGTTACATAAATTACATTGTCTTTTGACTAAATCTATTCCCGTCCAGTCTCCGACTTCTATTGGTAACCTATGATTTCGTGTTCTGAAACGTATTAAAGCTACGGCTTCTCGCTTTTTCAGGTATGAAAGATAATGTTCTTGTTCGTGTTGTTCTTTAATTATTCGATAAAAACGAAACTTAGAAGAACTGAATGCGCCATACCATTCCTGAAGATATATATCTCGCGTTCTCTGATTTACTGTGCTGTTTAGCCAGTTCAGATTGACATATTGTGAGAAGAAAATTGATCCCATTTCTAGATCATTAAAAAGATTTTTCACCCTGGTTATCCAGTCCATGCGCCCACGTCTTTGATTTGTTGTACGGCGTTTGCTACTATATATAGGCTACAATAAAGCATAAAACTTATCTTAGTTTGTTTACCCAACATCAGTTTGGACCAAAAATTTATAATTCGTTGCTTGATTCGTGTCTCTATGGGGAATAATCCAGTTTCACCGTAGACCATTTTTCTGACGGTGTTGTTGTCTTCAATTTTAGTATAAATTTCAGAAACCATAATTCAGTAGTATTAATAATAGCAATATTTCACACCCCATACTTCAGAACCATATAACAAAATAGGAACAACAGTTTTCTCGTAAAGGTCTAAGACACATGAAATTGAAAGATTCAGTCTCCGCATTTTACAAATTAATCCGAACATTGAACGTTTTGCTTGGTCACAACGCATTTTTTCTCGGTTGTGAATGAACCGTCGCTAGAAAATACAATTCCGAGATATTTATATGCATCGGCTACTGCAATTGGTCTATTGTTGAGAATGAAGTCATAACTGTGGATCAGCGTCTTTATCGTCGCCACATATTACCACGTTACTTTTACTGTTATTAACAGAAAGTTTCCTATAATTACAGTAAGATGAATAGTAGTTAAGCATATGTTGTAAATTGGATGCACTCAAAGATAGGAGAACAGTATCATCTGCGTACAAGAGACAGAATAACTTGATAAATCCAAAACTGAAATTTCTGTTTAAGTCTGAGATATATAATCCATTTACAGTACTCGTTTGCAAGTAGGCTTCGAGGTCATTGGTATACAGCGTAAAGAGAACGTGTGATAGATTTACTCCTTATCGCAACCTGCTTCGCAAGGAAAATGGGTAGAAAACTCACTATCAGATAACACACAAGATTTGATATCACTGTACATGTTGATTGTAACATTCAAAACTCGACCCTTAATTCCTATGTTAAATAATTTCATCCAAAGTCCATTTCGCCAAACACTATCAAACGCCTTTGATAGATCTACAAAAGCACAAAACAGTTTTGTGTTGTATTTTTTAGCCAACTCAATAATACTATTTAAGGAAAAAATATGATCAATAGTAGAGTACTCTCGTCTAAATGCAGCTTGATTTTCGGATAATAGGTGGTTGTCTTCCAAAAAGTTCTGTATACGATTACTAAAAATTGATGTGAATAACTTCGATACACAACTTACTAGGGTAATTGGTCTATAATTATCCGGGTCTCGTGGATTTTTTGATTTAAATATGGGTTGTATAATTCCGATACCCCATTCAGTTGGAACAATCCCACTTTTTAATATAAGATTGAAGAAATTTAGAAGAGGGTACCTCAAAACAACAGAAGCAGCTTTGATATATTCTGGTTTGATACTGTCAATACCAGAAGCTTTACGGGCACTTATATTTGATATTGCATTATCTAACTCCTCGACTGATATGTCAAAATCGAGAGTGCATGTATCCAAATCTTGAAGAAACAAGTCATGATTGGGTTACTGTTATAATTTAATGTGGCATAGTGCTGATGAAACTCCGATAAAGTTGGCTTATTTGTCGAATTTTGCTTATTTCCCCTGTTCCCTAGTAGTCTCCAATATTCTCTGCTATTTGTTGATATCATCTTCGATAGTTTATCGCGCAAATCGTTATTGAATTGCCATTTACTTTTTTAAAGCACCGATTTATACTTACGCCGCGTATCATCCAAAATATATTTATTACTAGCCGATGAGCCCGACGTTGTCAGGGCTATTCAAAAACCAAATTTTAAGTCGATAGCTCCACCCGTTTCCGAGATCTGGTTTGCGCATGCGCGAAGCTGGCGTTGCACGGGCTCGGCGACCCGATAAAATTCGTATCCGGGGCAAGATACATTCACACAGCAAATTTCAAGTCGATAGCTCCACCCGTTTCCGGGATCTCGTCTGCGCATGCGCGAAGTTGGCGTCGCACGGGCTCGGCGACCCGATAAAATTCGTATCCGGGGCAAGATACATTCACATAGCAAATTTCAAGTCGATAGCTCCACCCGTTTCCGAGATCTCGTCTGCGCATGCGCGAAGCTGGCGTCGCACGGGCTCGGCGACCCGATAAAATTCGTATCCTGGGCAAGATACATTCACATAGCAAATTTCAAGTCGATAGCTCCACCCGTTTCCTATATCTTGTCTGCGCATGCGCGAAGTGGGCGTCGCACGGGCTCGGCGACCCGATGAAATTCGTATCCTGGGCAAGATACATTCACATAGCAAATTTCAAGTCGATTGCTCCACACGTTACCGATATCTCGTCTGCGCATGCGCTCCACGGGCATCGCACGGGCTCGCTAATACGACAACGACGACCGCCTGGTCAAACTACAAACAAGTACCAAGTTTCGTCCCGATCGGTCGAGAATCGTAGATTTGTATAAATTACATAGACAGACAGACATACAGACAAACATACAGGTCTTCAAAATATATATGAGACTAGCCGATGAGCCCGAAGTTGTCCGGGCTATTCAAAAACCAAATTTCAAGTCGATTGCTCTACCCAGCCCTACGTTGTCCGGGCTATTCAAAAACCAAATTTCAAGTCGATAGCTCTACCCGTTTCCGAGATCTGGTCTGCGCGAAGCTGGCGTCGCACGGGCTCGGCGACCCGATAAAATTCGTATCCGGGGCAAGATACATTCACATGCCAAATTTCAAGTCGATATTTCCACCCGTTTCCGAGATCTCGTCTGTGCATGCGCAAAGCTGGCGTCGCACGGGCTCGGCGACCCGATAAAATTCGTATCCGGGGCAAGATACATTCACATAGCAAATTTCAAGTCGATAGCTCCATCCGTTTCCGAGATCTCGTCTGCGCATGCGCGAAGCGGGCGCAGCACGGGCTCGCCAATACGACAACGACGACCGCCTGGTCAAACTACACACACGTACCAAGTTTCGTCCCGATCGGTTGAGAATCGTAGATTTGTATAAATGACATGCAGACATACAGACAAACATACAGACAGACAAACAGAGGTCTTCAAAATATATATGAGACTAGCCGATGAGCCCGACGTTGTCCGGGCTATTCAACAACCAAATTTCAAGTCGATAGCTATTCAAAAACCAAATTCCGGGCTTGGACCTTGAATTGACAATTTTGAAGGTCACGGTCAGGTGGGGTAACGATTTGACCCGTCCAAAACTCTGCCCGGACAAAAGTACCCGACAAATATACCCGTCGATCCGATAAAATTCTTATCCGGGGCAAGATACATTCACATAGCAAATTTCAAGTCGATAGCTCCACCCGTTTCCGAGATCTCGTCTGCGCATGCGCGAAGCTGGCGTCGCACGGACTCGGCGACCCGATAAAATTCGTATCCGGGGCAAGATACATTCACATACCAAATTTCAAGTCGATAGCTCCACCCGTTTCAGAGATCTCGTCTGCGCATGCGCGAAGCTGGCGTCGCACGGGCTCGGTGGCCCGATAAAATTCGTATCCGGGGCAAGATACATTCACATAGCAAATTGCAAGTCGATAGCTCCACCTGTTTCCGAGATCTCTTCTGCGCATGCGCTGCACGGGCGTCGCACGGGGTCGCCAATACGACAACGACCGTGTCCGTGAAATTTTACCCCTAGATAGGAAGTTTGGTCTCGATCGGTGGAGAATCGTAGATTTGTATAAATGACAGACAGACAAACAGATAGATTGTATCAAAATATATAGGAGAGATATGTAAATTATCTACACACCATTACTGGTGTTTGTCAAAGTTTAGTGGGGTATATCAATACTCATTCACGATCATATCATTGAGGTCCGGAGGATGTGGGTTATCTCTCGAATACAGATTGTATCAAAATATAGATATAGGAGACTAGCCGATGAGCCCGCCACTGGCGTGCTTGGTCAGAAACATGACAATGTTTTATGTTTTGTTTGTGTTTTTCAATGAGTTAATATTGGGTTTTTCAAGATTTTACCCGATTTGACCTTGAATTGATCATTTTCAAGGTCAAGGTCATGTCGGGGTCACAATATATAATTTGTGGGTACCCGTATGAAGGTTAAGACTGACCCGATGAAAATTCCCCCGTTCCTATGAACGACAGACATATGAATGTTTCACACAATGCGACGTCGACGATCCCCGTGTGTTTTTACACTTATATACGAAGTTTGAGCTCACCTAGGGCGGAAAAACTTACCCGATCCGCGTTCTTAGGAACACAACACGATCCGCGTTCTTGGGAACACAACACGCTCATGTCTATACACGCCCAGACCCAGAAGAGGTATGATTTTATTTAACCTGCACGTGGCCATTGAGCAGCCCCTGACAGAGGTTGTCCACCCTTACGAGATGGTCAATAGTCCCCGCAAAGTTAATCCCGTCGTGACCCCATCCTCTTAAAGAGCGGACAGTCAATTAATCCCGTCGTGAACGCCATCACCAACGCGACGTAGTTTTGTTTGGTATCATGTGTTGCGTTCTAAAAATAGGAAAGCACTTGTTCCCGTATACATTTGCGTAAATACGAAATTGTGAGTGTTGGTTTGTAACCGGGATTTCTGAGAAGCATTATGCCTATAACTACCCCCCCTAAGCCCTGACCTAAGTGTCATACATACTATAACAATTATGTTGTAAGAGTACTATGGCATCCAATAAATCTCCCCGCATAGGAAACCACTCAATGTTCCCGTATATCTCTCTGCAGATGCTAATAACGTTGAATGGTAAACAGACGCTCTTTATAGCGATGCGTCAAAAACAAACGTTCATTAAATAATCACTTGATTAACCCACGCCGTGCCTTTGCGGTGATTTGGGAGTGGATAAAGGGTGCTCAGAGCTTCTCCAAAACGCGACAACTACGGTGTTCGTGGGTTTTTACCCTTAGATGGGAAGTTTGAACTCAATCGAGCCAGCCGTTTTCGATTCTATAAAGTACATATATACGGAAGTCTCAAAATATATAGTACTAGCAGGTTAGCCCGCCACCGGCGGCTTGTCCGAAACATGACATTTTTTTTATATTTTTTTTTAATTTTTAGCTCCACGCGTTTCAATAAGAAAAATTTCTACCCGGTAGCTCCACCCGTTTCCAAGATCTGGTCTGCGCATGCGCGAAGCTGGCGTCGCACGGGCTCGGCGACCCGATAAAATTTGTACCCGGCGCAAGATACATTCACATAGCAAATTTCAAGTCGATAGCTCCACCCGTTTCCGAGATCTCGTCTGCGCATGCGCTGCACGGGCGTCGCACGGGCTCGGCGACCCGATAAAATTTGTACCCGGCGCAAGATACATTCACATAGCAAATTTCAAGTCGATAGCTCCACCCGTTTCCGACATCTCGTCTGCGCATGCGCTGCACGGGCGTCACACTTGCTCGACAACCCGATACAATTTGTACCCGGCGCAAGATACATTCACATAGCAAATTTCAAGTCGATAGCTCCACCCGTTTCCGAGATCTCGTCTGCGCATGCGCTGCACGGGCGTCGCACGGGCTCGCCAATACGACAACGACCACCGCCTGGTCAAACTACACACACGTACCAAGTTTCGTCCCGATCGGTCGAGAATCGTAGATTTGTATGAAGTACAACACACACACAAACATAAATATATAAGAGAGATATGTAAATTAGATAGATTGTATCAAAATATATAGGAGATATATGTAAATGATCTACACACCATTACTGGTGTTTGTCAAAGTTTAGTGGGGTATATCAATACTCATTCACGATCATATCATTGAGGTCCGGAGGGTGTGGGCTATCTCTCGAATACACGGAGTTCTCAAAATATATAGTAGAGACTAGCAGGTTAGCCCGCCACCGGCGGCTTGTCCGAAACATGACATTTTTAAAATATTTTTTTTTAATTTTTAGCTCCACGCGTTTCAATAAGAAAAATTTGTACCCGGTAGCTCCACCCGTTTCCGAGATCTGGTCTGCGCATGCGCGAAGCTGGCGTCGCACGGACTCGGCGACCCGATAAAATTTGTACCCGGCGCAAGATACATTCACATAGCAAATTTCAAGTCGATAGCTCCACCCGTTTCCGAGATATCGTCTGCGCATGCGCTGCACGGGCGTCGCACGGGCTCGGCGACCCGATAAAATTTGTACCCGGCGCAAGATACATTCACATACCAAATTTCAAGTCGATAGCTCCACCCGTTTCCGATATCTCGTCTGCGCATGCGCTGCACGGGCGTCGCACGGGCTCGCCAATACGACAGCGACGACCACCTGGTCAAACTACACTCACGTACCAAGTTTCGTCCCGATCAGTCGAGATATTGGTATCTGATGCAAAAGACGAAATTGTGAGTGTTGGTCAATAGTCCCCGCCGTGAACCTCATCGTCGCAAAGAGCGGACAGTCAATTAACCCCATTGTGAACCTCAATCACCAACGCGACGTAAACATGTGTTGCGTTCTAAAAATAGGAAAGCACTTTCTCTCTGTATAATTCTGCAGATGCTAATAACGTTGCTCCCCGTAGGTAGCAATATCGTTGTTGTTGATATTTACGGCTTGGGGGCTATTTTCTTATTTAGCAAGTTTGAGCTCAATCGATTCGAGTCTATAAAGGACACACTCATATATATGACACTTCCCGTGGGTAGCAAGTTTGAGCTCAATCGGCATTCCCTGGAATTTCCCGTAGATTGGCAGATTCCAGTAGCGTTATAACGGTATATCTGGGGAGAAATCTGATGCTATATTCGTGATTATCTGGGATGATTTCGGTATATAACTATATACTGTAAAAACAAAGCGCGCCATCCGTGCTCGCAGGGTTGGTCAGAAACAAATGTTTTTTAAATTTAATGTATGTTCCGTATATCTCTCTGCAGATGCAAATAACGTTGAATGGCAAACAGACGCTCTTTATAGAGATGCGTCAAAAACAAACGCTCATTAAATAATCACTTGATTAACCCCCGCCGTGCCTTTGCGGTGATTTGAGATTGGAGAACGGGTGCTCTGAGCTTCACTAAACCGCGACCACGGTCGTGTCGGTGGGATTTTACACTTACATACGAAATTTGATCTCAATCTATCTGTACACGCGTTTTGGATTCTATGAAGTACACACACATATACGAAGTCTCAAAATATATAGTATAGACTAGCAGGTTAGCCCGCCACTGGCGGCAATAGTCAGAAACATGACAATTTTTAATTTAATTTTTTGTTTTTCAATGAGTTAATTTTTTTGTTTTTCAATGAGTTAATTGTGCCTTTTTATTTTTTAAATTAATTGTGCCTTTTTAATTTTACCCGATTTTTTTTGTTTTTCAATGAACCCGTCCATGACACTTCCCGTATTTAGGAAGTTTGAGCTCAATCGGTTCGAGTCTATAAAGGACACACTCATATATATGACACTTCCCGTAGGTAGCAAGTTTGAGCTCAATCGGCATTCCCTGGAATTTCCCAGTCAATACTTAGCAAGTTTGAGCTCAATCGGTTCGAGTCTATAAAGGACACACTCATATATATGACACTTCCCGTAGGTAGCAAGTTTGAGCTCAATCGGCATTCCCTGGAATTTCCCAGTCACCAACGCGGCGTAATTTTGGTACATATATAGAGACCAATTGTCCATCGGCTGTCATGTGTAGTAAAGATGTCATATAAGCCGACATTGCCGTGGGGATGCCCGTCCTACACGCGTTTTCGATTCTACGAAGTACCCACATATATACACACATACACACACACACATACATATATATATATATATATATATACGGAAGTCTCAAATTATATAGTAGACTAGCAGGTTAGCCCGCCAATGGCGGCATTCGTCCCATGGCTTTGGTCGATCCATTAATTTTAGTTTTTCAATGTAACCCCGTACAGGACCGGGCTACTCAAAAACCAAATTTCAAGTCGATAGCTCCACCCGTTTCCGAGATCTGGTCTGCGCATGCGCGAATCTGGCGTCGCACGGGCTCGGCTTGGGGGCTATTTTCTTATTTAGCAAGTTTGAGCTCAATCGATTCGAGTCTATAAAGGACACACTCATATATATGACACTTCCCGTGGGTAGCAAGTTTGAGCTCAATCGGAATTTCCCGTAGATTGGCAGATTCCAGTAGCGTTATAAAGGTATATCTGGGGAGAAATCTGATGCTATATTCGTGATTATCTGGGATGATTTCGGTATATAACTATATATTGTAAAAACAAAGCGCGCCATCCGTGCTCGCAGGGTTGGTCAGAAACAAATGTTTTTTTAATTTAATGTATGTTCCGTATATCTCTCTGCAGATGCAAATAACGTTGAATGGCAAACAGACGCTCTTTATAGAGATGCGTCAAAAACAAACGCTCATTAAATAATCACTTGATTAACCCCCGCCGTGCCTTTGCGGTGATTTGAGATTGGAGAACGGGTGCTCTGAGCTTCACTAAACCGCGACCACGGTCGTGTCGGTGGGATTTGACACTTACATAGGAAGTTTGAGCTCAATCTTTACACGCGTTTTGGATTCTATGAAGTACATATATACGAAATCTCAAAATATATAGTATAGACTAGCAGGTTAGCCCGCCACTGGCGGCATTCGTCCCATGGCTTTGTTTCAGAAACATGACATTTTTGTAATTATTTTGTTTTTAATTATTTTTGTTTTTTATTTTTGAATATGAATTTAAAGTTTTTTAAATTTAATATATTTTGTTTCTGAATTGTTTTTTTATTGTTAATTTTTTTTAATTTTAAATTGTTTTAATTAAATTGTTTTAATTAATTTTTTTGTTTCTGGCGGAAAAATTTACCCGTAGAAATCCCCCCTTCCTAGGAACGACAGACAACGCATTCTTTGTTTCGTGAAATCTCTCTACGATAACATTGCATTGAATTTAAAACAAACGCTTCCCGTCGGGAAATCTGTCTTCGGGTCGTTGTTGTTGGCATCACGGCTCCCCGAAAACTCTCACATTGTCGAAAACGTGTATTTAGTAATATCGTTGTTGTTGATATTTACGGTTTGGGGGCTATTTTCTTATTAGCAAGTTTGAGCTCAATCGGTTAGAGTCTATAAAGGACACACTCATATATATGACACTTCCCGTAGGTAGCAAGTTTGAGCTCAATCGGCATTCCCTGGAATTTCCCGTAGATTGGCAGATTCCAGTAGCGTTATAACGGTATATCTGGGGAGAAATATGATGCTATATTCGTGATTATCTGGGATGATTTCGGTATATACCGATACCGAAGGTATATACTGTAAAAACAAAGCGCGCCATCCGTGCTCGCAGGGAATAAATTTCGAGCGATAACGTTTGCGTTCCCGTATAACTCTGCAGATGCGAATAACGTTGAATGGGAAACAGACGCTCTTTATAGTGATGCGTCAAAAACAAACGCTCATTTAATAATCACTTGATTAACCCCCGCCGTGTCTTTGCGGTGATTTGAGATTGGAGAACGGGTGCTCTGAGCTTCTCTAAACCGCGACCACGGTCGTGTCGGTGGGATTTTACACTTACATACGAAATTTGATCTCAATCTATCTGTACACGCGTTTTGGATTCTATGAAGTACACACACATATACGAAGTCTCAAAATATATAGTATAGACTAGCAGGTTAGCCCGCCACTGGCGGCAATAGTCAGAAACATGACAATTTTTAATTTAATTTTTTGTTTTTCGATGAGTTAATTTTTTTGTTTTTCAATGAGTTCATTGTGCCTTTTTATTTTTTTAATTAATTGTGCCTTTTTAATTTTGTTTTTTAATTTTACCCGATTTTTTTTGTTTTTCAATGAACCCGTCCATGACACTTCCCGTATTTAGGAAGTTTGAGCTCAATCGGTTCGAGTCTATAAAGGACACACTCATATATATGACACTTCCCGTAGGTAGCAAGTTTGAGCTCAATCGGCATTCCCTGGAATTTCCCAGTCAATATTTAGCAAGTTTGAGCTCAATCGGTTCGAGTCTATAAAGGACACACTCATATATATGACACTTCCCGTAGGTAGCAAGTTTGAGCTCAATCGGCATTCCCTGGAATTTCCCAGTCACCAACGCGGCGTAATTTTGGTACATATATAGAGACCAATTGTCCATCGGCTGTCATGTGTAGTAAAGATGTCATATAAGCCGACATTGCCGTGGGGATGCCCGTTACTACACGCGTTTTCGATTCTATGAAGTACCCACATATATACACACATACACACACATACATATATATATATATATATATATATATACGGAAGTCTCAAATTATATAGTAGACTAGCAGGTTAGCCCGCCAATGGCGGCATTCGTCCCATGGCTTTGGTCGATCCATTAATTTTAGTTTTTCAATGTAACCCCGTACAGGACCGGGCTACTCAAAAACCAAATTTCAAGTCGATAGCTCCACCCGTTTCCGAGATCTGGTCTGCGCATGCGCGAATCTGGCGTCGCACGGGCTCGGCGACCCGATAAAATTCGTATCCGGGGCAAGATACATTCACATACCAAATTTCAAGTCGATAGCTCCACCCGTTTCCGATATCTCGTCTGCGCATGCGCTGCACGGGCGTCGCACGGGCTCGTCAATACGACAGCGACGCCCACCTGGTCAAACTACACTCACGTACCAAGTTTCGTCCCGATCGGTCGAGGTGTTGGTATCTGATGCAAAAGACGAAATTGTGAGTGTTGGTCAATAGTCCCCGCCGTGAACCTCATCGTCGCAAAGAGCCGACAGTCAATTAACCCCGCTGTGAACCTCAATCACCAACGCGACGTAAACATGTGTTGCGTTCTAAAAATAGGAAAGCACTTTCTCTCTGCATAATTCTGCAGATGCTAATAACGTTGCTCCCTGTAGGTAGCAATATCGTTGTTGTTGATATTTACGGCTTGGGGGCTATTTTCTTATTTAGCAAGTTTGAGCTCAATCGGTTAGAGTCTATAAAGGACACACTCATATATATGACACTTCCCGTAGGTAGCAAGTTTGAGCTCAATCGCCATTCCCTGGAATTTCCCGTAGATTGGCAGATTCCAGTAGCTTTATAACGGTATATCTGGGGAGAAATCTGATGCTATATTCGTGATTATCTGGGATGATTTCGGTATATACCAAAGGTATATACTGTAAAAACAAAGCGCGCCATCCGTGCTCGCAGGGAATAAATTTCGAGCGATAACGTTTGCGTTCCCGTATAACTCTGCAGATGCGAATAACGTTGAATGGGAAACAGACGCTCTTTATAGAGATGCGTCAAAAACAAACGCTCATTAAATAATCACTTGATTAACCCCCGCCGTGCCTTTGCGGTGATTTGAGATTGGAGAACGGGTGCTCTAAACCGCGACCACGGTCGTGTCGGTGGGATTTGACACTTACATAGGAAGTTTGAGCTCAATCTTTACACGCGGTTTGGATTCTATGAAGTACATATATACACATATATATACGAAGTCTCAAAATATATAGTACTAGCCGATGAGCCCGACGTTGTCCGGGCTATTCAAAAACAAAATTTCAAGTCGATAGCTCTACCCGTTTCCGAGATCTGGTCTGCGCATGCGCGAAGCTGGCGTCGCACGGGCTCGGCGACCCGATAAAATTCGTATCCGGGGCAAGATACATTCACATAGCAAATTTCAAGTCGATAGCTCCACCCGTTTCCGAGATCTCGTCTGCGCATGCGCGAAGCGGGCGCCGCACGGGCTCGCCAATACGACAACGTTCACCGCCTGGTCAAACTACACACACGTACCAAGTTTCGTCCCGATCGGTCGAGAATCGTAGATTTGTATAAATGACAGACAGACAGACAAACAAACAAACAAACAAACAAACATACATACAGACAGAGGTCTTCAAAATATATATGAGATAGATTGGCAGATTCCAGTAGCTTTATAACGGTATATCTGGGGAGAAATCTGATGCTATATTCGTGATTATCTGGGATGATTTCGGTATATAATTATATACTGTAAAAACAAAGCGCGCCATCCGTGCTCGCAGGGTTGGTCAGAAACAAATGTTTTTTTAATTTAATGTATGTTCCGTATATCTCTCTGCAGATGCAAATAACGTTGAATGGCAAACAGACGCTCTTTATAGCGATGCGTAAAAAACAAACGCTCATTAAATAATCACTTGATTAACCCCCGCCGTGCCTTTGCAGTGATTTTGAGAGTGGAGAACGCGTGCTCTGAGCTTCTCCAAAACGCCGCGACGACGATTCCCGTGGGTTTTTACATTTAGATGGGAAGTTGAACTCAATCGAGCGAACCGTTTTAGATTCTATGAAGTACACATATATATATATATATATACGAAGTCTCAAAATATATAGTACTAGCAGGTTAGCCCGCCACCGGCGGCTTGTCCGAAACATGACATTTTTATATATATTTTTTTAATTTTTAGCTCCACGCGTTTCAATAAGAAAAATTTGTACCCGGTAGCTCCACCAGTTTCCGAGATCTGGTCTGCGCATGAAAATTTGTACCCGGCGCAAGATACATTCACATGCCAAATTTCAAGTCGATAGCTCCACCCGTTTCCGAGATCTCGTATGCGCATGCGCTGCACGGGTGTCGCACGGGCTCGGCGACCAGATAAAATTTGTACCCGGCGCAAGATACATTCACATAGCAAATTTCAAGTCGATAGCTCCACCCGTTTCCGAGATCTCGTCTGCGCATGCGCTGCACGGGCGTCTCACGGGCTCGCCAATACAACAACGACCACCGCCTGGTCAAACTACACACACGTACCAAGTTTCGTCCCGATCGGTTGAGAATCGTAGATTTGTATGAAGTACAACACACACACAAACATAAATATATAAGAGAGATATGTAAATTAGATAGATTGTATCAAAATATATAGGAGAGATATGTAAATGATCTACACACCATTACTGGTGTTTGTCAAAGTTTAGTGGGGTATATCAATACTCATTCACGATCATATCATTGAGGTCCGGAGGGTGTGGGCTATCTCTCGAATACAAGGAGTTCTCAAAATATATAGAAGACTAGCAGGTTAGCCCGCCACTGGCGGCATTCGTCCCATGGCTTTGTTCGAAAAAGCAATTGCAACAGGTTCCGAGACACTTGTGCTGCATTTGCAGCAAATTTCGGCAATAGTCAGAAACATGACAATTTTAATTTAATTTTTTGTTTTTCAATGAGTTAATTATTTTGTTTTTCAATGAGTTAATTGTGCTTTTGTTTTTAAATTTTACTCGATTTTTTTTGGTTTTTCAAGGAGTTAATTGTGCCTTTTTAATTTTGTTTTTCAATTTTACCCGATTTTGTTTGGTTTTTCAATGAACCCGTCCATGACACTTCCCGTATTTAGCAAGTTTGAGCTCAATCGGTTCGAGTCTATAAAGGACACACACACATATATATGACACTTCCCGTAGGTAGCAAGTTTGAGCTCAATCGGCATTGCCTGGAATTTCCCAGTAAATATTTAGCAAGTTTGAGCTCAATCGGTTCGAGTCTATAAAGGACACACTCATATATATTTGCCGACATTGCCGTGGGGATGCCCGTTCCTACGGGGATGCCCGTTCCTACGCGCGTTTTCGATTCTATGAAGTACCCACATATTTACACACATATTAATAGTAGATTGGCAGATTCCAGTAGCTTTATAACGGTATATCTGGGGAGAAATCTGATGCTATATTCGTGATTATCTGGGATGATTTCGGTATATACCAAAGGTATATACTGTAAAAACAAAGCGCGCCATCCGTGCTCGCAGGGAATAAATTTCGAGCGATAACGTTTGCGTTCCCGTATAACTCTGCAGATGCCAATACCGTTGAATGGGAAACAGACGCTCTTTATAGAGATGCGTCAAAAACAAACGCTCATTAAATAATCACTTGATTAACCCACGCCGTGCCTTTGCGGTGATTTGAGATTGGAGAACGGGTGCTCTGAGCTTCTCTAAACCGCGACCACGGTCGTGTCGGTGGTATTTGACACTTACATAGGAAGTTTGAGCTCAATATGTACACGCGTTTTGGATTCTATGAAGTACACACACACACACACACACATATATACGAAGTCTCAAAATATATAGTATAGACTAGAAGGTGGACCCGACTTCGTCCGGGCTGTTTCCCCTCTGCTTTTCGGCGAATTGCGCGATTTGACCTTGAATTGTCCAGTTTGAAGGTCAAGGTCAGGTGGGGGTCACGATTTGACCCGTCCAAAACTCTGCCCGGACAAAAGTACCCGATTTTACCTTGAATTGACCCGATTTCAAGGCTTATGAGACTCGCCATAAGAAAGTACCCCCACATACCAAGTTTCATCGAAATCCCGTGATATTCGGGCGTTTGACCTTGTGATGACCAGATTTCAAGGTCAATGTCACGTCGCACGGGCAATTTAATAGGCCTATGCCCGTTCCCGGTCGAAAATACCCCCACATACAAAGTTTCATCGAAATCGGGTCGGCCGTTTTCGAGTTCATCGCGAACACACAGACACACAGACAGACAGACAGATCTTCCAAAAATATATAATAGATAGATTATCACTACGATTTTTTCTGAAATTTGAAAGGGTTTCCGGTAAGATCGGCGGGTGTTTGCACAGTCCCGTGTGAACCACGGCATTTTTTTTTCTACATTTTTATTTTGTCTTACTTTATGTTTTTTTTACCATGCGATTTCACTGCGGCTTCAGTATAAATGTTTTTCAGTTTCTCATTTAGATGAGACACGTCGGTGGGTGTGATATTTGATTTCTTGTTGAGTGATTTTATGTGTTGCGCAAATTCATTTATCAAATTCGTGTCTAAGCTTTCAACAAACTCACATGCCTTCTCTGTGCACTAAGGGTTAACCATCGACTCAACGTCTGGAATAGTGCAAAGGATTTGTGATGGCTTGAATCGCGCTCGCGGTATGTGCTTGTCGATTAGCAACGGGTTGATTTCGCACGCTTAACTCGAATATTACCGCTGAATGGTCATCAGATAATAAGGCGTCAAAATCATTGACCTGGAAATCAATAATATCGGTCACAACCGACTGTGTGTAAAGAAGGTAATCAATGAGGCTTGCATCACAAGTCAGCTGACCAACATCTTTGTCTGACCCGAGTCGACCATTCGCAATACGAATATCTACACTTTTACCAAAGAAATCCTTCAAGCCATATTTGAAACCAATTTGGAACCCCACGTTGAACCATCTATACACCGTAAAATGCGCCATTTTCGAAGAATATGGCTGTCAGGCGGACGTCCCAGAGGCGATACATTCGAAACGTATGCAAACACCAAAGTCTCGAAACGTATATTCAGAAAAGAAATGCGTAAATGTAACTCGCAGTTCATGTCCGCTCAGAACGAGGAAATAGACCGCGCCGCCGAAGTTGATCAAGAGTTATTTTTCAAAAAATTTCACTCAGTGCGAGCAAGTAGGAAAGGTGCGTGTAATAGTATATATGAAGTAAACGGTTCCATGCTTCGAACTCCGATTGAAATCTCAGATGCATGGGCCGATTATTATGAGAACTTATACTCACCTTTGAAATCAGTTAACTTTGACGAATCACACCTTTTAGAAGTCAATAGCAAGGTGACCGATCTCCTCAATAATTCAAACACCGGGACATATGACAAAATCTTAACCTACCCCGCCACTGATGTAGAACTTATGAACGTCATGAAAACTGTAATGGGGAAAGCTGCGGGTCATGATTCCATCTGCTATGAACACATTTTGTATGGCGGTACGCACTTACATAAGCACATTGCCAAGCTTCTATCATCCATGCTCAACTTGTCATATATACCCACCCAAGCAAAAATTGGTGTGATAACTTCCCTATATAAAGGAGGTGACAAACAAAAGACAAAGTTCGACAGTTATAGGGCAATAACGCTGCTGCCAGTATTATACAAGCTCCTGGAGAAAGTTTTTCTTGCTCGCATTGAACGAAATTGTCCACATTTGATCGTAACACATCCACTGCAACATGGGTTTCAAAAGAACATTAGTTGCCTGATGTCATCTTACATAGTCCAAGAAGGTTTATCATATGCTTTAGAACAAAACTCGATTATTCGCATGTTTCCTGGACGTTCACAAAGCGTTCGACACTGTTTGGACTAATGGTCTACTATTCAAACTTTTCGAGCGCGGTTTCACTGGGAAAACCTGGAAACTTTGTCACAACTTTCTAACAGGTGTAACATGCTCTGTTCGACACGAGGGCCGGAAATCTACAGATATCACCATTAAGCAAGGAACAAGGCAGGGGAGTACCTTATCGCCGATATTTTACGCAATTTACATCGACGAGTTGTTACGCGAGCTACAGCTGTCTAACTTTGGTATTAAACCTCTTGGAATAAACCTCGCACACCCAACACAAGCCGACGATATGACACAGTTATCTTTTACTGCATTCGGTCTTCAACGCCTATGTGACATATGCAGTGCATACAGTAGCAGGTGGAGATTCCTATATAATGAACCTAAATGTAAGGTTATTGTCTTGGATGAGAAAACAGCAAAGACATCAACCAACCGCTCTTGGATCATTAATATAGTGGTTTGATCACAGAGACTGATACCATTGCCCATCTTGGTATTACATTACATAAAACAAATTTCCAAAACGAACTTACCGAGTCGATATGCACGAAAATTCGCTCAACGTACCTCATGCTTAGCAATGCTGGCCTGTACGCCGGCGGGATAACCCCACAAAGTTGCATGACTATGTATCAATCGATTGTTCTTTCTCGGGGCCTGTATGGATCAGAATTTTTATGTAACACCACATGTTCAAATGCGACCAAACTAGAAAGAATACATCGCTTTTGTCTTAGGCGCATACAAGGTCTTTCCATGAGATGCAGAACTGACATTGTACTTGGTCTAGTAGGGAGTTTCCCCTTGGAATTGACAATCGCTATGAGGAAACTCTCCTTATTCGGTGGACTATGTCGCGCCCCTCAATCGAAAGCATGTAAGCAGATTTTTGTTAGACGACTCCACGAATTTAGAGCCAATCAGTCCCAGGATTACTCTTTTATAAGTGAACTGTCTCTTTATTTGAAAAATATAACATGAATGTTGTTTTCGTGGACTATGTTAAATCCGGGATCTATATTCCAAAATTGGCATGGAAGAAACGCACTATGGCAGAGGTACACGCCGTAAATGAAACTTCATGGAAATCAAATGTTATATATGACTGATCCTTCTTTCAGTCGCTTCTTCAGAATCCAGGAATCCCTTCACATGTCTAACTTGTGGCGTTTATGTCGGAAATTTCCCGAAAACAAAACCGCATATTTCACAGTAGCTCGGGTTATTGAATCATCGGCTTCCCTCGAAGCAGGACTTTGCCCGTTATGTGGAATGTCATACACCGACAAAATTATGCACATCCTTATTGAGTGCAACGCCCTGGTTAACATACGGAATGACATGTTCTATGCAATAACTGACCAATACGGATTGCAATTATTTATTTACCGTTCGCTTCTTCATTTATAACATGGACGATTTTGTAACAGCTGAAACAGTTGCAAAATATTTGAATTACATGAATTGTCAATTTTCGATTGTTCGACTGATGCGAAGCTCTAAACGCGAGAAAATGAGTGCGCGAATCAACATATGGGAAGATGATGCACATTTGATGGAAGATCCAGCATTCTGGCCGAAAGGTGTAGGCTGTCGGCGATGGTTATCGAAGAACGCACACGAAGCACAGCGCAATCGAATTAATAATAGCCGTCGCAGCGATGACCAGTGTGATCAACACCCGTATGAACGGGACTTTAATCGTTCCACTCATAATGTTGAGTACTAATTCTGATTGTAACGGTCAATCCTGTGTTACTGTACACTGAATACCATGATACAGTAATCGGCGTGCTTGCCTATACATGGCTTATACGCACAACAATGCAAAGCCACATCGTTCATTGAACAGTTATGATCGTAGTGTTAAGTTGCGTCGTTTCTTGTTTTCTCTTATATTTATACATGTACTATGTAGTTTTGATCAATTAACATTTAACATGGTATCCCTGGCGACATTTAATGTCACTGGCATTAAGGGGTCCGCATTATACTTGGGCCAGTTGTTTGATCGCCATAAAATTGACATATGTGGTATTAGTGATCATTGGCTACCACACAAAGATCTTCAGTTTCTCAACTCAATTCACAAGGATTATGAATCTTTTGGAGTAAGCGATTATTCAAAACAGCTTGCTATACAGCGAGGTAGAAACAAAGGTGGCGTAGCATTTCTCTGGAAAAAAACCTTGTCACATAGGATATCTCCAGTTCCTATTGAGGATGACCGTATAATTGGCATCCAGTTTAATTTGGGAAACAGCAAATTTGTATACATATTTCAAGTATATTTGCCGTCCACCAATAACTTTTATGAATATTACGAACAATGTATGGAAAACCTTGAAGTCATAACATGTCAATATTCTAGCTTGGGAATCGTCGTAGCTATGGGTGACTTTAATAGTGACCTATCAAGAAACGACGATAGATCTGATTGTTTCGGTGCATTCCTCTCAAAGAGACAACTTATTTCTGTTAACACTACAATCGAATGCAAAGGTTTAAAATTTACGCATGTGCCTTATACTGGGGGTACCTCTTCTGTTATTTATCATATACTTATTCCAGGTACCATGATTCATGATGTAATTGAATGTGAAATACCTGAAACGTGTTGGTGCTGATAGCGCTTTGAAATTAAAGTATGAACAATGCATAGCCGAACTAAACAAAGAATCTCCTTCGATAATTGTTAGGTCAAAAAGTGATGTTGATATTTTATATGGAAATTTAGTGGAACTTGTTGTGCGAGCTTCTGACCTAACGGTACCAAAGAAAAAGTTTAAGAAATTTCTCAAACCGTTTTGGAATGCTAATCTGAAAATTCTCCATAAGCAAATGAAATTGATGCGTAATAAATGGATTGCGGATGGTCGTCCGAATACTCAGGTTGCAGAATCGTACAATCAATACAAGAAAGCGAAGCGTGAATTTAGATGCGAATATCGGAAATGCTCAGAAGCTTTCTTGTCAAAGTCGAATGATGACATAGGCAAGTCTGCCGAAATTGATCAAGATCTGTTTTTCAGACTGTTTAATACCAAGCGTAAGCAAGCAGGAAGCCATGGGAATAACGTATTTGTATATAATGGAAAGGTTGTCCGTGATTCTCCCATAGTAGCTGAATCATGGATTGAGTATTACGCGAACATGTTCTCGAAACCAATTAATAACGAATTGTTTGATAATGATCACTTCGACGGGGTGACATCCAAAATAGATAGTATTCTCTCATCTACAAGTACTGATAACACTGACGCAGTGACTATGTACCCAGTGTCGCCTGAAGAATTCCGTCGTTTCGTTGGTACTCTGAATGTGGGCAAAGCATCTGGAGATGATCGCTTGAATTATGAACACTTTATTTATGGTGGTGATATACTGGCAAAGAAAACACTTGATAACATCTGCCGTTTTTCAAAGAAGGACCGGATCATGTCGCATATGATATTTATGGTATCAATGTGCCTATTTTCCATTATATAATTAAATTTATTGTCTTCTGTCATTCTGTGGAAATCGGTTTTATACTCGCCTATAGATTTTGATCTATATCTATGCGCGGCGTTCCCCGCACACGGTAATTTTCGTCTCGTGGAATTATTTCTTTACATAAAAGTTCTTTTAAAAAATCTACACATTCATTTCAACTTTTCGTGGTCTAAGACCATTAATTATACGCCAATATTCCGAAGGGTCACTTGTCTCAATATCATCCAGGTTTTCCGATATTTCCTGATAATACAATTTTGATTTCTTTTTTGTTTCTCTTTTATAAGTTTTTTTAGCGGCGAAAAACTCATTTCGGAGATCTGCATTGCCAGGGTATCGCTTCATTTCTTTACTCGCGTGCTTCATATGTTTTTTCAATTCTTTGCATTTTGCATCAAACCATTTACGTTTCCTTTGCATTTGTTTATTTTTACTTTTAACAAATTGAGTTGCGGTGGCATTAACAGAATTCACGATATTATCATAATCGCGCACAGCTTGTTCTATTCCGTTCTTACCGCGTGCGTATACGTTTGATCTAAATTTCAATAAGCGGTGTTGCATGTCAGCATCTACCAGAGCCTGTTTTACTTTAGCATCACTATCTCGAGACCATTTAGCCACACCGTGCGGTTTCGTATAATGATATTTAAATGCAGTTTTATTGACATCTTGTGACTTTATATTCATATGTATTGCTAGTTGACAGTGATCTGAATATTCAGTAGGTTGTTTAACACAAAAGTAACTCACATCGGATAAATATCTCTCTGAAATAATCACGTAATCCACTAAACTCGCACCATTATACTGAAAACTCGTATAATTTCCAAAAGAATCACCAGGTTTGCGACCATTCATTATTCTCATGGACGCCGATTTACAGAGTTTTAGCAAATTAAGTCCAAACGAATTTGTTTCTTTGTCTAAACTAGCCCTGTCTTTCGCACTATCTAAGATATAACTTTCAGATGATGTTGTGAACCTGTCCTCATCAAACGCGACATAATCCGGCCTTCCGTCTGTCCGTGCATTAAAGTCTCCACCCAGAATGATAAGCGATGTTGGGTCATATTTGCGGAGTTCTGTCTCGATATCTCTAAAGACGAAATCATAACCATCTCTTGTTTTCCAATAAGTAGAATTTTGTGGGGGCAGATAAACAGAAACGAAAATGACATCAGACTTTTGACCAAATATTTCTCCGTTAAACTCTACCCATAACGCAATATCGTGAATGTTATGCACACGTGTAACAAACATCGCATACTTTGATCTAAAATAAAATGCTATTCCACCTTTCTCGTTATCTTTTGTATTTCTGCTCAAATCAATACATTGATAGCCAGTTAAACTTATATTCCCGGGGTCTTGATGCCAAGTTTCTGAAATAGTTATGAAATCATATCGATCTAATTGCCGTATGAAATCAGAATAATTAATTTTGTTAACAATGCCTTGTGCATTCAACGCATACATGTAACCGTATCAATATCATTATCAGTGGAAAATGGCAGTTGGCCTACTGTGAAATCGCTGCAAGTTCTTCACAAAGTTCACAAGAATAAAAATTGCTGGAATAATTGTTGATGTAATAAAGCACACACTGACAATTGTATATATATATGTTAATATATTCATCCTGTGAAACAATTATTGCCAATGTTGCTAATTAATAAAATACTTATTAATTGGTTGTTTCCACATTGACCGAGTTATGAGGCCTCGGTCTGTCGTATTAGCCTTCGGCCTGTGGCCTCAGGCCAATACGACAGACCTCGGCCTCATAACTCGGCCAATATGGAAACAACCAATTAATAACATATATTATCACGGTTATAAGATGTATTGTTCTTATTGGACCTTTTCCTATCAATAATGAATACCGTGGAACAAATAGATAAACCTAATTGCATGGTATGTACTGCAGACAATTGCACACACGATGTACAAACGTTACAAATACGTTTCTGTAATAAGCTCTAAAGATAAATTAGCCACTTTGTACTGTTTATTTCCTTTCGGCTCCGACTTCACAAGAATGCCCTTATGTTGGGTAACAGTATGTAACAGTAAATGCTGTCAATTTCTTTTTGCACCACTACAACGTGTAAGTTTCACATTTTAGTGTTCTCGAAATTAACACGTCTGTCTGCGTCTTTATGCTGATTTAAAACGAAGCCGAACATTTCGCGCATGGCTACTCTACTTCGAATTTGCTTTACTCTTACAATTTTTTAGATGTACCAACTGAAAGCGGCTTATTGCCGGCAGACAGCTATTTACCGACCAGAAACTATTTACCCATCCGAATACCCAGCGTGATACCGTCCACTAAATTCGAACTCCTTTCCATCAAATTAGGAAAGTAATGCCAGTGGTGATGGAATGATAAAAGCCACACAGTTGGCAAAACAAAATAGTCCACACTTACGCCTAAATCAAAGCTGGAAATACCATTCAGGTATCAAACTTAACATAACTATTTCTCGTTGTTATCAAGTTACTGAATACAAAAGGTCGATACATATAAGATATATTATTTATGTATAAATATATTGGGCCTCGCAAAAAGGTCGCATTTTCTAAAACATGCATGCATTATAAAGAGAACGTTTCCTGTTTCTTTAATTGTTCCTGATATGGTAAATATAAGATATAATTTGTCACACTTCTGTGCGGTCACTAGAATAGAGTTGATAAATGTTATTCTGTGAGATATTTTCAGAGTATGTTAGTGTGTCGTGTATTTATTAACCTATTTTGATCATCGGAACATGACAAAAGTGAGCGTTTACCTTACTCGTATTTAAATTCGCGCAGTACTATATTTCGCTCAGTTTTGAATTCAAAACTTACAATAATATTTTCCTATAAGTATTGGATCTGATGACAGTTTTAGTTCTTATAATCGTTCCTGAAGAGACATAACGACGGATTTACACCGTGCATGTAAAACATGACTACATCATTGATGCCTTGTTATGATGTGTATGCTCCATCTCCAAATAATTATGTGATATTCTATTGAAATAGTTATAGACATCATTGGAATGAACTCGATCAATCAGTTTATTTCTCATATGCATGAATCTGTACATATATAGGTATGGACTATGGAGATAATAACAGTTAAATATATACAATATGTACATAGGATACAATATGTACATAGGGAAAAAGTAAAACGACAACCACATACAGCTGACTGCAGAACAAGTCAACATTTGGTTGTGGGTTGTGTTGGCTTAAATAATTCAGTATGTTTGGTCATGGTGTCACTCCATTACATTGTTGGTAACGTTGGCACATGTATATTGCATACATGTATTTCACCACCGACGATGTACCATAATCTGTTGCTTTACATAATTATGAGTAATGTGTTTTGTGTTGGTCGCCCGCATTTAATATATAACCATATAAAAGTAGGTCTAGTTATCTATATTCAGTCCAGCCTATCGTAATGTATGTAACTCATCAACACTTAATTATGTAAATTATATGTCTTCTTATTATGTAATGCATACGGCTCACATGAGTGTTTTTATGCTAATAAATATCATCATCAACATATCCATCTGCTTTTCCATGTGGTTCGCTATAAACTCAGGAGTCGTATTAGTTAAATACGAGTATAATGTTGTGATTGGATTGCACGTGGAATGTCGCATCGCTGTAAAGCACAGCATGCATGTCAAATAAAAAAAATCTAAGCTTTTTTGGCTCGCACTGACCCATACTTCGCAGTCCAGCAATATAGCGCCTGGTCACATTTTAATTGTTGCTGTTTTAACGTCTCAACAAACAACAGATGTGGCCTCATGCAAATTTTAATTGAAAATCATTTTTCTTTACTGTTTGTCTCCCTCAACAATAAATAGCTGAACTCCGTATGACGTATGGGACACTTGTCTTTTTTATAAAAACGCCGAGACTGCCGAGTGTTTATGAAGAACCTGTCTTATCGTTTGTGTCAAAACAAAACAAAAAAGCAAGGCTCTTGATGAGAATAGGATTAGTTCCTATGCAGGACATCGACAGTTAATTTATGCTCGACATTCGCATCCACCCCGGGTGTCGTGACCGCTTGACGCATGTATGTATCACGGCCTTACGTGACACGACAGACACGGCTAATAGTTAACCTCTCCGCGGTTTGATACTTTATGAAATAAATCCGCCTCCACCTTTCATTAATTTCAATACCCAACTGAAAGAAGAATACAAGTGCTATTTTCACCAACCTATACAATGGGTTGGGTAGTTATTTCACCCATATATGGGTGTTCTATGATGGTGGTTAATTGTGTAACATGTGTGCCAAGGAAAAACAGACGCAGGATTTTGTGTAAATGTTAGCCCAAACTACATTTCGGCTAGATTTCGAAGTAACGACGGTTCTGTTATTTATTTCCAGGAATGATACCGGATCAGATGAATTCAGCCCAAATATAATGACAGGTGTAGAGGCTCCAACTCTATACTGAGCCATAAAAAAAACAATATAATAAATACCGAGTATATTGTATTTAACGCCAATGGGTAGTTTATGTGCGTTTAAGAGTGTATTGATGCCTAAAGCAAGGTGAAATAACGATCTTAAAATGAATTGGCCGGTATATTTCATTAGTTTTCACGGTCGTAGTTGCATAAATTACAATATATCTTATTTTTATGCTAAGACAATTGCGTGGTATTTGTTATAGTTTCATCGGTGTTTCGGTTAACACAAATCCCATATATGGACATTCCAAATATGGAAATTGACTTGCGCATGCGCAGAACAGATACAAGGGTCTTACTATAAACAAAGCATAAACGATTGGTAACAACAAACACCCGCCCATTTAAATAAAGGTATTCGATGGCGGTGTATTGCGTGTTTAAGAGTGTGTTGATATCTAAATCATGTAATTAATTATTAAAAATTAGTTCGCATACATATTTCGATAATTATCAGGTCTGCAGTTCGACCATGAAACTATATTTCTGACTTGTATGTTAACACTTTGCTTGGTAATTATTGATATTGCAGTTTCCTTATATGGCAACTCCTTATCTGGAAGTTTCTGGCGCATGCGCAGAATTGATAGAATTCGATCAAGACGTCGCTATTTTGTTATTTGTCCAGGCAGAGAAATTTCTTTTGACTTGTTTCATTTATTTAATTTATGATTGCGATGTTATTTGATCAATAATTGTTAATTTTGTGTTGATAACACGATGGCAAGATCAGTTCTGCAAATATCCACCGCACCGGCGAAGTTGATTTGTGTAATGGAAGATTTCAATGTTCCTTTGTTCTGTTTATAGTTGGCGTGTTGCCATCTTCTGCGAGGTAACGCCTAATAGTCAGCCAGCTATTGTATACATCATGAATATTAATATATTATAATATAGTTTAAGGCGGGGTCAAATGCACTTGGCTGCGTGGTGTGGCGCTGTCATATTGTGTTATTGACATGTTGAGACATGGCATAAGGACCACATTTAACATAGAACCAAGCACACGCATTATTAATTTTTGCTCGCCAACACGACTCTGGGAAATTGTGAATTTCCTGTCTTCCGGGCTGGTGAACTTAACATTGCAATTGTGATATTATGTCGATAATTTCTGGCAATAACACCTTCTTGACTCGCACCGTGGCATACATGTACGTGTCAGTACAATAGCTCGAAAAGTTGCACTGGTTTGAACAATATTTATTTCTACCCTCAATTAATACATGTATACATGAAATAAGACATTGAACAATGAGTTAAATGACAGGTTAGAAAAAAAGGAGGGTGAAGAGGATCTAACAACAAGCGGGTCACCACTTATTTGAAGTTATCTCCTCGGAAAAGAAAAGCATGCAGAATAGTATGTAGAAGGATCGTATGGCAAGAGGCTGAGTTAAAGAGAACAGGTTGGGGGTGAAAATAACAAGTTACTAACATTAAGTTGAGGCAGACTAGATGGAAGGAGTGGGACAGATGGTGAGTTACTACTGCTGTGTGTTTACAAGTATTCTCAAATATATCTATCTTTATAACTTTGTTTTTCATGATGATTGACATTTACCGCAAATATAACGAAAATTCACTGTATCGGGCAACTATGCTACTTGATTAAGTGGACGTATTTGGCCAAAGTTTTATTCAGTACTGATATGGTTCTATATATTATGATTGCACTTCTCTTGTCTCGACGACAGTTGTTATGATATTATCTATTTTGGGTCACCCTACTGATGAAGTACGGTCGATAATTTCTGGCATTAACGCTGAAGGGGTCACTCTCACCAAAAAAAGTGCGGAAGGGTACACATGATTTGAAAATGTGCTGAAGTGTACACAGGGTTTGAAATGTCGTTCTAAATGGAGTTTAGTTTTGTACCTGTTAGAGAATAATTGTTTACGTTCCAATAAACATTAAAATGAACTGAAATCAAACTGCTTGGGCTACAAACTTTCAGAAACACAGTTTAAGTAACGATGTTAGTGGCGATCACAAACCCTGTGTACCCTACAGTATATTTTCAAATCCTGTGTACCCTTCAGCACTTTATTTTATGAGAGTGACCCCTTCAGCGGCATTAACCCCTTCTTGTCCTGAAGCGTGGCATTAAACATTGGACCTCTGGTATGTACAATAGGTCGCTGACATACGAAAAGTTGCACTTCCCGAGTCCCGGTGGACGTTGTTATGATATGATCTCATTCAGACCACCCAACTGCTGAAGTACGGTCGATAATTTCTGGCATTAACCCCTTATTGTCATGAAGTGTGGTATTAAACATGGGACCTCTGGTATAATGTACACTAGGACGCTGACATACGAAAAGTTGCACTTCCCGAGTCCCGATGGACGTTGTTATGATATGATATAATTCAGACCACACTACTGAAGTATGGTCGATAATTTCCGGCATTAACCCCTTGTCCTGAAGCGTGGCATTAAACATGGGACCTCTGGTATGTAAAATAGGTCGCTGACATACGAAAAGTTGCACTTCCTGAGTCCCGATGGACGTTGTTATGATGTGATCTCATTCAGACCACCCTACTGAAGAAGTATGGTCGATTGGGCATTAACCCCTTCTTGTCCTGAAGCGTGGCATTAAACATGGGACCTCTGGTATGTACAATAGGTCGCTGACATACGGAAAGTTGCACTTCCCGAGTCCCGATGGACGTTGTTATGGTATGATCCCATTCAGACCACCCTACTGAAGAAGTACGGTCGATAATTTCTGACATTGACCCCTTCTTGTCCTGAAGCGTGGCATTGAACATGGGACGTCTGGTATGTACAATAGGTCGCTGATATACGAAACGTTGCACTTCCCAGTCCCGATGGACGTTATGATATGATCCTTCAGACCACCCTACACCGAAGAAGTATGGTCGATAATTTCTGGCATTAACCCATTCTTGTCATGAAGTGTGGCATTAAACATGCATGGACCTCTGGTATATGTACAATAGGTCGCTAACATACGAAAAGTTGCACTTCCAGAGCCCCGATGGATGTTGTTATGATATGATCTCATTCAGACCACACTACTGAAGAAGTATGGTCGATAATCTCTGGCATTAACCCCTTCTTGTCCTGAAGCGTGGCATTAAACATGGGACCTCTGGTATTTAAAATAGGTCTCTGACATACGAAAAGTTGCACTTCCCGAGTCCCGATGGACGTTGTTATGATGTGATCTCATTCAGACCACCCTACTGAAGAAGTATGGTCGATCTGGCACTAACCCCTTCTTGTCCTGAACGTGGCATTACACATGGGACCTCTGGTATGCACAATAGGTCGCTGACATACGAAAAGTTGCACTTCCCGAGTCCCGATGGACGTTGTTATGGTATGATCGCCTTCAGACCACCCTACTGAAGAAGTACGGTCGATAATTTCTGACATTGACCCCTTCTTGTCCTGAAGCGTGGCATTGAACATGGGACGTCTGGTATGTACAATATGTCGCTGACATACTAAAAGTTGCACTTCCCAGTCCCGATGGACGTTATGATATGATCCTTCAGACCACCCTACACTGAAGAAGTACGGTCGATCATTTCTGGCATTAACCCCTTCTTGTCCCGAAGCGTGGCATTAAACATGGGACGTCTGGTATGTACAATAGGTCGCTGACATACGAAAACGTTGTTATGATATGATATATGATCTCCTTCAGACCACTTTTACATAGTTCCACATTCAAGGTTCGTCCTGTGTAATCGTATGTCAGTTGTAAAGTCGTTAATAAATGCATTTGTGAAACTCCAATCGAAATTGCAGGACAATTCACAGAGCTGAATTATTCAATGCTAAATAGTTTATGGGTGACCTGATGAATGCATCTTAGTTTTCTTGTACTGATTGATATTTTTTTTTATTATTTTTTTTTATAAATTTTTATTTGAAAAAAGACAAATACATTGTGATAATACATGAATTATATTACAGTTAATGGTTAGTAATTAAACAGTTTTTGTCTCTTTTTTTTTTTGAGACTGTAGAAAGGTAGAAGAGAAAAAAGAGTGTGGAGTGAATGGTTTTATGAATGCTGTATTATTTAGTTATATTAAATTTCCATTAGTTATAATAATAAATATAATGAATATAATGAAAATGAAATATTGGGTATATGTATTATTTGTAATTTTTTCCGAGTCCCTCGCGTTATTAGGTATATATATGGTAATTACATAATGCAAAATATTAACATTGAGGGATTATTAATTAGTGTTAGCATCGAGCTAAAAGTCTTAAAATCTGGTATATTTACGTAACGTGATTATGTACGGCATGGATAGGTGGTATGCAATTAATTTTACTCACTATATGATTCAAATAAGTAAGCATACTGTTAGGTAAGTCACACAACACGGCACATGTCTGGTCCACATTCGTGTTTAAACACAGTTTTTACAATACTAAATAATATTTACGGAATACTTGTGTGCCAGGCATGTGCAATGTTATGTACTACATTTCCAGCATACATGTACATATCTATAGTTATGTATGTGCTGTTTAACTGTACTAGTGTAACAGACCTTTCCATTTATCCCACCGATATTCGAACTCAGTATATCTAGATTTGCTGTAAAAAATCCATCTTTCAGTTTTTGCGTACATTCGTATTTCTGCTTGTACTGATTGATATGTTCTTGTCTCTTTTCCCATGCAGCATCTCCTCAATTGTCCTCGTATTATCCATGTCTTTGTTTTGGTCATCGATCGCGTCATATTGTGACGTCAGCAGGCGGGTAATAGTTTAAAGACTATAAGCGGGCTCCCCGCCTCACTTCTCCTTAATTATATAGTATGTTCCAACGAGTTGTGAGCAGAAAGTCACATCGCAAGTTGGCAAGATATCCGCATATCTCTTAGACAATGCAAAACTGTGACAATTTAGTTGGAACTACCGAGAGTTTTATTAAGTGCACTGATTTTTCCGTTGACAGTATACCTGACTAGTGTATAGGATATATACACCCGGTGCCATCTACACCCATTCGACGGCCTATACATTCGTGATAAGGGTATTCCACTGAGCAAACGACAAAATGGTAGTATTTACATGTTTATTATCAAGCAGTGAACCTCTTTGTGTGAGTTATACCTCATTTTAATAGAAAAAAATGAACCAAAAATGCTCGAACTCTCGTTGGTATCACATCGAATCACCCGTGCTCACAATGAATACTGGATCGATTACGCCGTGTGATAAAACAGGAAGTCCAGTGCGTGACAACCCCTGGGACAGATGGCTATTTAACCTTCATCCAATCCAAAGACGAAAGAGATGTTTCATGTCTCGGAAATACGAATTGAGAATTATTTCTTTGCTTGGCTAATATACATTTATATGATATCGGGCACAGAGGAAGCAAATGATATCGGGCACAGAGGAAGCAAATTATATATAGCCCAGTATAAATATGGTCTGAATTTCCGGCAATTCGGTTAGCAATTCCTGTCATAATAATACAAATGGTGACATCATGCATGATCATATATAGTACTGATGTACACCATGACAAAATTCGATTTTATGATGACACTACCCTTAAAGGTTCGATTTTACACCGTTTCTACGTTTTATATACACGAACATAATGTGAACAAACACTGGAGCCCGTTTATGGTAGGTTTTGCCGTTAAGATATCGATTCTGTGTATCATTGTAATATTATACGAAGTAAACCGAATAAGTCGAAAGATATGTAGTCTGTCTGGTGTGACAAAGGGTGGGTTATCTCCTACACACGTATCTGAACTATATATATATCTTTATTTCCTCCATCTAGGAGAGTATGTTTTACAAAAACAAAAACAAAACATAAATTTTTTTTATAATAATAATACAGAGAAGATAATAATTCCCGCCACCATGAAGCACAAGCACTCATCGAAACAAACTCGCATAAGCACATAATCTCATCAGCTTGCATCCGAATCCATGTTTACACATATACATAAAAAATGATATACATACATGCACATACACCCTCGCCAATAAACACCCCTACATACACACACGTATACAGTAGGCCGTACAACACAAATATAAACTACATTTACGCGGGTGCACAATCATACTTATATACACATGTGTGTACATACATACATGTGCGTACACATAACTACACATAGATCAGGGCGGCCACGCATACCGGTCGGTTATAAGGCAATCCTTAATACCGTGATATGCGTTGCCGCCCCAAGCTGCTAATGTGTACAGATTATGGATACATACATATATACACACATACACATGTACACGCACATATATATAATACATACACACACATGCATACGTACACACACATATATTTATAATTGTAATGGAAAATGCCTATACCGTACGGTCACCGACCCGTAGTTGATAAAATTCTATTTTCAGCATTTAGCTTGATATTTTCCAACTGGTAGCTCAATCTGTTCAACTTTTGGAAATTTCGAACCCAACACCCGTTATATGGAGATTTCCAACTGAATTGTTGCGATGTTACGTTATAGGCATGAAATTTCAAGCAATTGAAAATAAAGACCAAAGTTGGGGGTGAAATACCGCAACTCCCAATATCGTTACCTGCCAATATAGGATATAATTAGATTTCCTGACAGGATCAACATTGCACTGTCAGGACTGGCACGTTTTAGTCTAAATTTTACAAAATTTTAACTCAAACAATGTAGTTATCTCAATAGTCTTAATCCAAGTTTGGTTATATACACACACCATGCATATATAACGTTCCTTCTTCGTATATGCACATGTGCTCAAGTGTTTCTTATTGTTGTTGAAGACGGAACAGATATTTTTCACATTAAATATTCAAACCCTTCATAATTTACAAGTTTAATCCAAATCAGATGTCTTTGGAAAAAAATGATACGTATTATGTTATCGAACACTTATGACGCAGGGCACATGGCGGGCACACGTATACCGGAGGGTAATATTAAATATGAAACGTGTCTGCAGATCTAACAACCACCATATACGTCCGATACCAGAAGACAGAGAAACAACCCACCGGGCGAACATTACATTACACTAAACCGGATTGATTTCCTCGCAGAATCAGATGTTACCTTCGGACATCCAGGTAAATATTTCAATTGGAGAGGGAAAATTTAATTAAGTGCATTATCCATTAAGTGTATGCACAGCCAGATAATGGAGTAGAAATTGATCGTGAATCCCTATATTTCATCAACAATTGTTCCCGGCCCTTCTTTATTTATTGAGTTTATAGAGCAGACATGGTTCGGTGGTCGATATCGGTCTCCATTTGACAGAGTATGTTCAATATGACAAACTCACTTTGTCGCAAACTGTCGGCAGTGTCCCCGAATACTTCATTCATATCCTTTAATTGATTGATTACACGACAAAGATTTTCATACCTTTAATATGACTTTTAACGACTTCCGGAGTTCCCGCGAGATTTGACGGTAAATAATGGAGATAAATGGAAGAGCCGTGTTTCTGTAACATCAAGGTGCGAGTCGGGAGATTAAACAATGCATCTCGTCTTGGGCATGCTTCGTTTGAATGGAGTTCAATTGAGGCGATTGGCGTGCGAAGGTCTTCATTAACTGAAGAGGACAGAAGTGAAAGATATTACCTCGAGAATAAGTGACTTATCAACTTCCGGTGACAAGACAAAATTGAAAATTTGTCGGCAGGTTATCGTCCGATGTGGGCATCAATCCGCCCATAACACTTAAATCGATGCGTTCCTTTTCATCCCTAATGGCTCCATGTGGCTAGGAACTCTGTTTGCTTTAACGACAGAATATCATCATATCATTTCTTGACGGATTTCTCCACAGGGAGTCAATGGTCTTAACCCTCCTCTTATACTGTAAATAATTCAGCCGTAGTATAGAATATGAACTATGTCTGTTTAATCTGTTTTGTTGGAAACTATATCTCATGAAATGTACACAAATAAATTTATATATTATTATGATGCTATTACATTATACGATTGTTTGTAGGAGAAATTGGCACTCCATTAGAAAGATGGCTGCCAAAATGTCGACCGGAATGTGAAAAATATGATTTTTACACTCATATCTCCTATATCCGTTCCTATTGTTTTGGACTGGTTGCAAAGTGTGCCTTGTTTTCTTATTGTTCATATCGTATGATCATTTGCTCAGTACTACATGTTCCTTTCATCTCAGCCACTTCCAATCCCAACAAAATTGATCTTAAAGTACGTGGCATGAAATTTTTCCGAAAACCCTCCTGGCCATATTTTAAAGTGAAATGAACATATTTGAAGTAATTAATAAGCGAGTGTGGGTATTGCCTATACATTAGGGCCTGAGACGGTTACTATGGTTTATGATGGCAGTCAAAATGGCAGACAATGTACAGAAAATTATATATTTTGTCATGCGCTTGCTTGTTGTGACCTATAAGGCATTAGATACAATAAAAAGAAACACTGTAAATAGGACACTATATAAGACAATATGAATATGGGACATTACATGCACATACTGTATGAGATATCTATTTTAGAAGACCAGAGACTAGCTCCCGCGCTATATTTCATTTATTAAAGATACAACCTTGTATCATTTAGTGCCGTGACCTCAACTATGTGGAGAAGCACGCTCAGTGTATGACGATAACATAATTGGTGCATACTGACGTGGTCAAGGTTAATCCTATGTACATGGCAATTTTGTCATACTGGTCTTGTGGGCGATGATATGAGTAAGTCTCAGACTAATTGAAATGGATATTTCCAGTGTTCCAAAAGTTGTACAACATAGCATGTTGTCATGCTCTAGTAGATAAGGGAGATAATTTGATCACAGATACATTGGGCTGTGGGTACAATGCTGGCTGAAGCGTTGCACACCGTTTGTGTTGAATATAGGCTAGCTCCAGTCATGGAAGTGTGCAAAATTTGACTATTCAGTGAAATGGAATCACACTATGGCGCTAGCGGTTGAGAAATCTCAAAGTATGCCAAAACAATTGTTGCTTGTAAGCAATATTTGCGGAGAAATGAGGTCACTTTGAAATAAACTTGAAAATACACAGGAATAGGCTAGGATATCAGTGTCTCTGAATCAGTTGTTTGCCCAGACCACATCCCAAATTGGGGTGAGCTAAATCGATTGTGGTCACAACACAGGGCATAATAATTATGACGCTGAAACCAAATGCCAAGCTCTCCACTCTGGTAGTATATTGAAATACTCAACTATAAGTGGTAATGGAAAACATTTCTGGAATGACTCTTTGGGTTAGGAGCGAATGCTCTTCTATGACTTAATTTTGTATTCTAAGTGTATATGCCTATAACAGCTTTTGTTGTTTTCATATCTGAACCTCTGTCCATGTCATCTGTGCAATATACATAAAACCCCTCGTTGATTATGAGCACGAGAATATAACCAGTGGAATTATAAATTTATAAGTTCTTTGTAATAGAGTTGTCCTCCTTGGGCATTGTGGATAATGGAAATAGTACGATTTCTAAATACTTTATATGTTCTATATAACACATCAATACGTACAGGACGAACATTTCAAGTAGACAGACGTGTAGACACGAATTCAATATGTCCAATATAGTATGCCGCGTATTGATCATGATGATGACCCTAAAATAAATAAAATATAAAACATAACTATGCTGAACGCATTTACAATGAATCTTTCTTAGGCTCCGACATGGAGTCCTAAATGATTCAGATACAAATCAAATGGTAGTTAATGCAAACTAGCATTTCCATAATTCATAGTGCTCCATTCTGGAGACTTCAAAATTCCATCTTACTTATAAATTAATTATATAAAAATACTCTGAATGAGCATTGTTACAAATCCAATCGTATTATCAAATTAAATACACTAGAAATCTCATTGACTTCACAGCCAAATACTATACTAAAATATAATGAGACAAACATGAAATAAATCAAACTAAACATTTTACAACAACATATTACAATAATTCAATCTTGCACACAATGACACACATGCAATATTAATTCAGCTTACCAATTCAAGACGATTTAGGTCTGGACATGTTCCAATAATACATGATGAAGTTTAGTTTGATTTTGATGAAGCTAAAAACCAGTGTTAATGGCTTTGCGACCAGCGCTAAAAATTATAAAGGTAGAATGAAATTGGGTTTCTCAATGATGGGCGGAGTTTTCTATTGGCGGGAATTCTATTAAGCGTCCGCGATAATCCCGGGTGAGTGAGCGATAAGCCACTGGAGTATGCAATGAAAAAATAGCGGTGCCGTACGCAAATATATTATAGAGGGGCAGGGAATAGTGAAATAGTTAGTGGTTAGTGATTTTGCATTTAGTATAACATTAAATTAGTATAAATCATGTATTCTATGCATGTTACATCCTCCCCCCTCCACTTTGAAAAAGACACTTGAGTCTTTTTCCAAAACAATATATATATACTTAGATACTTATCATAGCACCACCAACAGAGTGAACATGAAATATATTCATGTTTCCAATCCACAAGCTGAAATGTACTGACAACTTGAAAGTGAAATATAACCATTCATCTACACTGACTTGCTGATTACTGGAATAAATAGCTGTCATAAAAACAAAACATACAATTTGAAAGGATTACATTATTACCCACAGAGCATAAGATCAAATAAAGAAATTCCTTGCATACTGGTACCTCATATGAGTCTTGGTTCTACACTGGATCGTCAGCTGAAATTCCTAGTATACCTCTGATAGTACGAGATAATAAGTAATACCCTTTTGATTAAAACACTACTTATATTGAAAAACATCATGTGACCAGCTACAAGTATCCAAAATCATCATTACTATTTAACTCTGAAATATAATGTTCTGTTAAGTCACTTTGCTGTCAAAATGCTGAAAAATGCTCTATCAAATGAATGTAACATTTTATTTCAGACAATCCGGCTCAACTTAAATTTTATATACACAATTTTTTGTTTTCTCTCAAGACCTTTTAAACAAGTCTGTAAGGCAAAAATATATCCAAACATTAGATAAGCATTTAATTAAACAATTTTAGTGGATAGTCTGTTCCACTGAAAAGATAGTACATTCAACTCTGGCAGTTATCAGTATATTCAAATGTGAATTATAATTTATAGCTGTAGGTAATCAGTCAATATTATTTCAGAATTATAGAAAACAATGTATGGAGCATATCAGGTGACATAGTTTGGAGCAAATTCTTATCTGTAAGTCGCCGCATCATTTCAGTCTTACTAACAAGGTCATGTGAATTCTGTAAGGAATAAACAAAATCTCCTGACTGCAACTTGGAGGTTTCCTGCAACGACTGGGCCTGCGAGGCTCTGTATTCGATACAATACTGGATTCAGTACAATTTCACCTGAAATGTCTCTACTTATTGGTTCAATACTGTTGATATCAGTTTCAACAGTCTCACCATTGTCTTTATTCTGATCATGCTCAGTACTTACATTAGGACTTTCATTATCCTGTTGTTGGATTCTGTCCAATTGGGTACTTACCTGTTCTTCAATATCACTTACACTTTCTTCATTCTCTTTGACTTACTTGGTGCGCACCTTGTCTATCCTCCTCTTGATTACCAAGAGAGTGGTCGCCACCAATTGAGGACATCTCTGTATTTATCTCTGCATCCTTACCGTCAGTAGTAGGCATACCTGCTGAATTACCCTTAGAAAGGGTTATTACACAATAATCATCTGTATTCTCCGGTTCACTCTCTTTCCTTACCTCTGGGTTTGACTTTCTCTTTGCTGGAATCGGTTTACTCACCTCTTTAGGTTCTCTAACCACATCGCTCCCTTCTACAACTTCCTCGTCTATAGGTATAGATCCAATAGGTAATACATGGTTTCTATGAACACGTCGGATTCCAATATATATACTGGGATTTCCTTATTAGGCTGATATATGACTTTGTACACTTCTTTATCATACTTATCTGCTATCTTGTGTCTTCCTTCAAAGGTTAATGTCTTAACCAATACTGAATCACCTACCATTAATGTAGCGGCCCGCGCTTTCAAATCAAAATTCCTCTTTTGCTTTGCTCTAGCCTTGTCTGATGCATTTATAGCAACCTCATAGGCTTCAGATAGCCTTTCTTTCAAATTTATAATGTAATGTGAAACGTACTCTCTGTTATTCTCACCAATCACTGCAGTATTGTCATCAGCTGAAATTTATCTAAACCAAATAATATGTCGGCTGGAAGTCTTGGCTCTCTTCCAAACATCAATTTGAATGGTGCAAAACCTGTTGATTCGTGACGCGTACAATTATAAGCATGAACCAAAGATCCGATATGACTCTTCCAATCCTTCTTTTCATCTTGCTCTAATGTGCCCAACATGCTAATTAACGTACGATTAAATCTCGCAGTAATCCCGTTACACATGGTGGTATGGTGAAGTTCTCGACTTCTTTATATTACATAATAAACAAAGTTCTTTGATCAATTCTGACTCCAAGTTCGCACCTCGATCACTATGAATCCTGTTGGGAAATCCATAATAAACAAAAAAGTTGCTAAAAAGGACATCAGCTGTAGTCTTAGCAGTCATATTTCTTGTTGGAAATGCTAAAGCAAATTTAGAAAAATGATCAGTAATAACCAATATGTACTGAAATCCTCCTTTGCACATTTTAACTGTCAAATAATCAATACAAATTAATTCAAGTGGGTGGGTAGTAGAGATTGAAACCATCTTGGCACGGGTATCCGTCGGAGATTTTCTACGCAAACAACGTGGACATTGTTTAATAAAATCCTCCACAGTTCTGTCAATACCTGGCCAAAAGAAACGCTGTTTAATTAAAGAAACTGTTCTCTCACTGCCTGGATGCCCAACATCTGAATGTAATGAACATAATACTTTGTTTTTGAGGGAATCTGGAATTACTATCTGTAATTGTTTTCCATCTCCATTCTGGGTTTCCCTACAAAGAACACCTCTCTTGAACTTTAATGATTGAAAATGCCTATAACAAGCTGAATTTTCCTTATCAGGGGGAAAATTATGTCTCAATGGTCTTCGACCATTCCGTAATGCCTTCATCCATGGACCTAAAATTTTATCTCCCTCTTGTAACCTCCTCAAATCTGAGGGTGTCATAATATCAAAATCTGAGCTGAAATTATCAAAATCATAGCTGTCTACAGCATTTGTGGACATACATAATGTATCAATAAATGGATACTCAAACTGTAATGATTTACAAATGGTAGAAATCATTTCATTATTAATGCATTCGGCATCTCCATTACTTTTACGTGGCCTGTAATATATATCAAAATCATATGTGCCAAGTGCAGCGAGCCATCTATGGCCTGTGGCATCTAATTTTGCTGAGGACAAATCAAATGTTAGTGGATTGTTATCTGTATAGACAGTAAATTTATTATTAAAGAGATAATCATTGAATTTTTCTGTTACTGCCCATTTGAGCCCTAAAAATTCAAGTTTATGAGCAGGACATGATCTCTCAGCAGCAGTTAATCCACGGCTGGCATAAGCTATAACTCTTTTCTGTTCATTCTGAACCTGGCAAAGGACAGCCCCGAGAGAAATTGAACTTGCGTCAATATGCAACTCATATGGTAAAGTATAATCAGGAAAGCCTAAAATGGGGGCTGAAATCAAATGTTCCTTTAATGTAGAAAAAGAAATATCTTGTTCTGGTCCCCAGCTCCATTTACCTGTATAACTGGATTTTCTTTTACTTTTCTGCTTCCCTTTCCTTGTTGGGGGTAAAAGATCATTTAAGGGTCTAGCAATCTCTGAAAAATTCATTATGTGGCGGCGAAAATATCCTACAAAACCTAAAAAAGTTCTCAGTTGATCAGGATTGGAGGGTTTTGGCCAATTTACCACTTTTTCCACTTTCCCTGGGTCTGCTTCAATCCCATGCTCTGAAATAATATGTCCCAGATATTTACATTTTCTATTGAACAATGAACACTTCTGGGCTGAAATTTTCAAATTACAATCTCTCAGTCAAACGTAATCGCTCCAAATGTTCTTGGTATGTTAACGAGTACACCAGAACATCGTCCAAATAAATTTGGCAAATTTTATGATTTAACCCATCAATGTAATTCTCCATCATTCTCTGATAACTGGATGGACTTGATTTTATTCCCTGTGGGGTCCGTTCAAATTCATATAAACCTAGACAATCGGCTGTGAAAGCTGTACATTCTTTGCTGTCGTCACAAAGGGCCTGTTGGAAAAAACCACAACCAAGGTCTAAACTGCTGTAAAAGCGCGCGCCATTAAGATTATTTAAAATATGTTCTATTTTTGGAAGCGCATATGCATCTGGAATAATTTTCTTGTTCAAATCCCTGTAATCAACCACTAATCGTAATTTCCCATTTCCACGTCTACAAATAACAAGGTTAGATGAGTATGGGTTTCTTGATTTTCTGATTATGCCTGCAGCCAGAAGTTGGTGCAGGTAATCCCTAACTTCATCAAGAATTCCTGGGGGAATACATCTGGTTTTCTGTCTTACCGGTTTTCTGTCTGAAAGATGAATCTGATGTTTTATTTCTGTGTAATGTCCTATATCGAAGTCACTCTGAGAAAAAATATCTGAAAATTCTGAAATTAATTCATTTCCCTGTTTAATTTCCTCTGAAGTTAAACCATCCTTATTCACAGTCAATTCATTAAAAAATGATAAATCTAAATCTCCATCTTTGACATTTAATTCTTCTTCCACAGTTACTGGCTGAATTTCACATAAAATAGCATTAGGTGCAAAACTGACAGTTTGTGAAGAAAGATTACTCATATGAACTTGAACATTGGTATCTTTGGAGCTGTCATATCTAAAAATATAAGGACTTATTTCCATGCCTTTAAACTTATCATCTAAAATAGGTTGTAACATAGCACATGTTGAATGATAAGGTAATTTCTGTGACACTGTTCCTAAAAAAACTCGGGAAGTATTAGGATACATGATTATATTGCCTGGTTCAGCGCACTTCACTATGCCCAGAGAAAAATTATTTTTCTTCAATTCTTTATCCCGGAGTGTTAGACATCTAAAAACAAGGTACCATGGGGTATCAAGATTTGCCCTCTGTAAAAATCTTTCACCATTTTCCCTACGACAAGAATCTAAAAACAGTTACCCAGCAGGACAGGTGTGTGTGTATTATATTTGCTATCCGGAACCACTAAGAAAGCACAGCATTGAGGTTTTAACTGATTGAAACACGAGGTTGAAAGGCCAGCTTCAATAAACCCTAAATAAGGTAATTGGTTTCCATCTGCACATTCGATATTCAAAATTGAATCTAACGGCTGCAATGAAATATGATTCAGATGTTTGCTATAGAAAGTTTCTCCAACAGTGCTAACTGTTGAACCAGAGTCCAAAAGTCCACGACAAATTTGGCCTGAAATTATCAATGTAGTTTCAGTGGTATCACCACTTAATCCAGCAGGGGCTTCAATGGTCTTCTGTTTGGGACTATCTCACTGACCACCTTCAATTGACCCATCATTAAAGGTGCCTACAAGTTTAAATCCTGATTTCCCCTTCTTTGTGATCCCCTGTACCTAAAATTATTTCCTCTATTATGTTGAGAAAAGCCTCTGCCTCTATTCCCAAAATTGGAACCATCTTCACTGAAATTATTATTATAATTAGAATATCCATTTTGCTGAAAAGTTCTGTTATTTGAATTGTAATTATTAAATTGCGGTCTCCTCTGAAAAGAATTGCCACGTCCTCTATAACCATCCTGCTGAAAATTATTAAATCTATTGTTGCCACGATAATTATGTTGAAACCCAGCTTGGCCTGAATAAATAGAATTAGTTTCAAGTTCAATAACTTTAGTTTTCAACTCTGCAAGTTCTTTCAAAACCCTATCAAGTTTATCGTCTCCCGACTTAGTTGCTGCTTTAGAAATGTTGAAAGATTTATTAGATTTTCTGTGTTCCTGCTCTATGAGTCTCAAAGCTGAAAGTAATTCATTGAAATCCTTGCATTCTTTGAATTTATATGCTGCCAAATCTTTGAGATCTTGTCTCAGCCCTTCAAATAATCTAGATTTTAAAAGGTCTGAACCATTATTAGGCATAATAAATTTCAATTGTTCTGTATTATAATACAAATCCTCAATTCTGTTGGCCCAATCCACCACTGACTCATTCTCATTCTGTTTTGCACTGAAAAAAATTCCCATACTGTTTTCCTGGCTTTCAACTTTCCCATAAATATGGTCAAATTTACATATAATGTCCCGTGCTGAAATAAACTGCCCCATTCGCATAATGATTCTTGCAGCTTCCCCTTTGAGGGACTTGCGAATTGCCTGTAATATATCTTTATCTGAAAATTTTGAATCAAACAGACAATTGACTTCATATTTCCAGTAGTCATAAGGTTGCTTCCCTGAAAAATTTGAAATATATGTGGGAGGGTACTTCAAAACCACGTGTTGCTCACCATGTGCCTGGGGTTCCTGTTTAATATCAGATATGTTATGTTTAACTGTATCCTGAAACCAATTCTCAAACTCTTTTGCAGAGTCAACCTTGGGATTCAAACCCATATTCTTGAATGCTTCAAGCATGTTAGAGGAAATTTCCTCTGGTTTACCTGCCATTCTGGTTATGTGCTGAAATGCTCTGAACTTATTTCAAACCTTACTTGTGGAGAGGGGTATGATACACCTTTACTTACTTTCTACCTAAGTAGCAAATTAGTGTTAATACATAACATTATAAACAATAATGTTAGTAATAGTATACATGCAAAATGTGCTGGGGACAAACTTTATAAAAAAAGAATCTAGTCCACAGAAAAGTTTCTAATAATATCAAGATTTGTGGGTTAATGGCGATAGGAATGTGTTTATGTGATTTATCTGAGTTTAACTATTTAGTTTAATTATTGACACAAATTAAATTTAATAGGAGCCTAGTTATAACCATTTATAGTCCAGACCACCTATTTAATGCCATTTATTTTTATACTATATTTAGTTTTTTGTCAGAACATGCAATTTTCACAATCACATTCACAATACAGTTTGACACACTGACACAAAATACAGAAAAGTGACGTCACAATATATGCCAACTCTAAATATAGACACATGCACCAAATACAAATATTTAGATATTACAAATATGAACATCACAGTTATTTCCTACTTGTCCAGTTTGTTCTTTTCCATGAATTTTATCGTCACAGAACGCGAGAGAGCTCTCTGTTTTTTCCCGAAATTACCATTGCCATGATTGCGTCGTGAGCACGTGTAAACATAAATTCAGGGTGACAGTAATTACACAGAACAGGAACGAAACAAGTTACTCAGACGGAACGAAACACAACATCGAAAAGACGTTCGACGAACACAGAAGAGTTTCCTATCTCCTTCAAATTCCTTCACGTAATTGGCGCCAATAAAACCCCTGGTTGATTATGAGCACGAGAATATAACCAGTGGAATTATAAATTTATCAGTTCTTTGTAATAGAGTTGTCCTCCTTGGGCAATGTGGATAATGGAAATAGTAAGATTTCTACATACTTTATATGTTCTATATAGCACATCAATACGGTACACAGGACGAACATTTCAAGTATAGACAGACGTGTAGACACGAATTCAATATGTCCAATATAGTATGCCGCGTATTTATCATGATGATGACCCTAAAATAAATAAAATATAAAACATAACTATGCTGAACGCATTTACAATGAATCTTTCTTAGGCTCCGATATGGAGTCCTAAATGATTCAGATACAAATCAAATGGTAGTTAATACAAACTAGCATTTCCATAGTGCTCCATTCTGGAGACTTCAAAATTCCATCTTACTTATAAATTAATTATATAAAAATACTCTGAATGAGCATTGTTAAAAATCCAATCGTATTATCAAATTAAATACACTAGAAATCTCATTGACTTCACAGCCAAATACTATACTAAAATATAATGAGACAAACATGAAATAAATCAAACTAAACATTTTACAACAACAGATTACAATAAATCAATCTTGCACACAATGACACACATGCAATATTAATTCAGCTTACCAATTCAAGACGATTTAGGTCTGGACATGTTCCAATAATATATGATGAAGTTTAGTTTGATTTTGATGAAGCTAAAAACCAGTGTTAATGGCTTTGCGACCAGCGCTAAAAATTATAAAGGTAGAATGAAATTGGGTTTCTCAATGATGGGCGGAGTTTTCTATTGGCGGGAATTCTATTAAGCGTCCGCGATAATCCCGGGTGAGTGAGCGATAAGCCACTGGAGTATGCAATGAAAAAATAGCGGTGGCGTACGCAAATATATTATAGAGGGGCAGGGAATAGTGAAATAGTTAGTGATTTTGCATTTAGTATAACATTAAATTAGTATAAATCATGTATTCTATGCCTGTTACATCCATGTTCCTGACTAAATGATGGTATTTAATTGTACTGCTCGTCAGGTTATCAAAGATCGCGGTAGATATAACAGATAAAATTTACCAGGAGAAAGCTGGCAGCTTTGCAAATTTAACATGAATATACATGTACAGGGTTTTGAGGGCCATTGTATATCATGCTATATATGACCTGTCGAAACAAGCATCACCATCACACGCAGTTGGACCCAGTCTCCACTATATATATATATATATATATATATACCATAAATTAAATTTTTCGACCCAGTACTCCACACTTGGTGTAGACGCATGCATACTGCGTAGATTAATAGTTTTTCGCGTTTCGTAGTAATAGAGAAAAACATTTGTCTTGGCGATACGGGTTAACATAATTAGACAGCGCGGGAAACGACGGGTTTCCGCGATTGGGTGTAATTATGGTTGTTTATGAACACGTGACGAGGTAACACACAATGTGGCTTAGCTGTAACAAAGCGGGTCACGTGTTCAGGAATGAGATTCATTTCTAGCATGGCGTTCGTCCCGTGAACTTCCTAACAAACATTTTGTTAGAAATTTTTGTCGAATATAAGCTGAAGAATGTTAACAAAATCAAATATTCAATTTGTCAAGATTCGACAAACGTCAAACATGTCAAAGCGTCATTTGGACGCACAGTATACAATATAATAGTAATGTGGGGTAATGTTGCATGGTATAAGACGTTTTGTCAAAATCGAAAGAGGCGTTTAGAAAAATCTATAGATTATCGGGTCAAAAGTGCATAGAAAGTTCTCATGCCAAATTCAGAGGTTTATTACAGAATTATATATTGTGAGGATTTCATTGATATGCATTTACGATGTGATTAAACGTGTATTCATGTCATGTTGGCCCCAATCTTATCTTTCACAAGGTTTATTCAAGATAGCAGGGGCTATATATATATTCATGGAAAGACAAGTTTTCACACGGAAGTGAACTCAAGCAAATTGTCATATTTGTATTCACGAATAGTCCAATAAGAAATTATAACTAATCTCAGAACCTGAATTCATTTGTCTGTTCAAGACGATGTCATTTACAAATTGTTCAAGATTCAATACCGGGTATAATAGAAAGTAAATTATATTATTGTTTGCCAAAGATTGGGGTCCATGCCAATATGAATATACACATGAATATGGAGATGAGGACCAGCATTTCACCCTGTAGACGGGCTTCACAAAGGCTCTGGTTACAGATTTCCGCCATCAAAAAAATATAAAATCAGAATGGCGGTTTTTTCTGGCCGGTATGGACGCCGTCGTTACTGGGGCCGTACGTATTGGTTCAACGTGGTCAGGCCTATCATTGTGCAATCAGAGCAATACACGGGACAGTCGCTCGTCGTGGCTTGTTTCCAAACATAATTGGGTGTTTGTTATTAATTATTTCCAGTAGAGGGAAGACATGCAAATAACTCTCCCAGAACTCAAAAAATGGGACTATACGTCTGGTTCAACTGCTGCTCCAAGACCAAATTCTCATTTATTGGGCGACTTGTAGTCAACATAATATCAACGTGCTTATAATCTATATCTATGTCTGTCTGTCTGTGTTCTATAGAAATTCAATAGGGTGCTCTTTTCTAAAGTGACACTGTTGTTGTCAGGGGCAGACATGGGAGGGGAAGCAACATTTTTTTGTCGGCGATTTCCACCAAACTTATACATAATCATCTCCATGATATGATGAATCTAATGATGTGGTTTAAAGATGCAAAAAGTGTCGTTTGAGTTAGGGGTGCACGGAAGGGGAGTGGGGCATAATAATGGATAAACATATTTTTAGCGCCGATTTCCACCAAATTGATACACATTCTTCTCCATGATACATGGAATATAATCGTGTTATTTAAGGACGCCAAATTTGTGGCGTTTTGGTGAGAGTTTGGGGGGGGGGGCACTAATTTAGATAAAAAAATGTTTAGACGCCGATTACCACCAAACTTATACATAATTATCTCCATAACATCAGTAGTCTAATGGTGTGGCTTAAAGCTGTCCAAAAGTCAGTGGTGCACTGATGGGGATAGGGGCAACAAAATTAATACAAATATTTTTAGTGCCGATTAGGAGATTTTTTAGCAAGCCGCTTCCAGTAGAATTACGGACATTAATACATGCACGAACATATTATAATAATACACTATATATATAAAACTTGGTTTGATCACTTGGAGGGTAAAAAAATAAACATAGGAATAGTCATTATATCACGTCCCCAGCCAAAGTTTGATATATATATTGTATGATATTTTTTCAGTTTGAAACTTCAAAGGAAGAGCATATGCTTCAGACCATAGCTGTCATTGATTTGTGTGCCAAAAAATTAATACAAATTAAAGAAAACAAGACTTGTGCGGCATAGTCACAATTATATATATTAAACTCAAATGTTAAAACAAACGAATTCTATAACAATGAAAGGAGCACTTTTTGTATTATTTCAATTTGATGGTAAATAATATCGACCGAATAAAACAATGAGATAAAATAGAGAATATTGGTTAGAGAAGACATTTTGACCACTTCACACCACTACACAATTATTATGACGAATGGTATTCATGGACATCTTGCGTATGAATGAATAGTTTGTAGCCGCACGCACTGTACATGTAAATGGAAGGTGAGTGAATGGTCGGACAGTCGGATCACTAATTTTTAAATGTGTGTGGGGATGTAATTTGGAACGACAGCGATAAAGATGATAATTCCTCGACTCCACCCATGTGTAATTTGAACATATTGACTTTCGTCGTATTTACAGTTCTAACGGAAGTTGGTTGCGAACAGCGTGTGTGTGTCATTAGAGTCTTGATGGATGACGGGTTTTTTCCAATTCGTTGTTTGCTGTGCTTTCCTGCGATGCCATCTTGTGACGCTCTGACAATGGAATATGTTGAACTCTCACGAATTGTTTGTGATAGTTATCCGGGAGAGTGGACTCCGGATAAGATTCTTGAACGAGTAAACATGACAGATAAGAATGCCCTGTATTGCAACAAGATGTATTGGCGATGCGATGAGAAGGTTGGTGTAATGGTTGTCAAAAATGATTTGCTCTTTCTAAGATCAACATTTTTGCATTTATTTTCTCATAAGAAATGTATGCGTGAATTCGGATTATCGTGTTCAACAACAAAAAAGAAACAGAGTAGCCTATATTAAAAACCAACATTGGCCTTTTAACTGTACCTCAAATTCCTCAAAAACATTCAATTTGGCAGATATGTATATATAGGTATTCTTCGGGGTGGGATTGTTTTCATTCAAGACTATTGTTCCTTCCTAGAATGTTCGCATAACACGTGCATGCCAACGACACTCGACGCCATCCAAGTCAGTCATTTGCATGCGATGGTATATAAATAATGATCACCGCGCAAAGTATATACAATAACGGCCCAATATTTTGAAATTAACAGCTGAACATAACGTACACATACATGAATTAGAACAAAGTAACTACACCAAGTAACCAGTTAAACACCCCCGTGTACGTGGTATCGCCAAAACCGAGGGTATCGCCAAAACCGAGAAAATGGGAAAGCTATTTTCACGTATATGATATGGGGATATGTTTGTTTCTCATCGTAAAACAGACAACGAACAACGCATGTATATGTCCACATGAAGCATGCAGGAGGATTTATCCACCCGCTGTCAATCAGTTTTCCCAGATCAAACCATTTAATATTTTTGGGCGATTTATTTCAATAGTGTTTTTGCTTTTGCTCACTCAAATTTTCGAGAACATCCCACCCACTAGTATAGGTCCTGGACTTCCACGATGCCAAAACAAATGCCGGTATATAGTTGAATATGTCAATGAAGCGTATATAGGATTGAACAGAATTTTAAAAATCAGTGTCCTTCTCAATATCCGCGCGATATGGATGGATCACTGTCGGCCCAGAAATATGTTAACGCCGCAGATGAAGATGTCACCAAACGCCGAGCATCTGTGCAGTAAATATGAGTATCACTTAAGGAGTTTTGATGAGTTTTCGAGTGTTTTTATGTGTATCTGAGACTGATCAATTGGACTGCGAATGTCATCTGAAATATGAATCCATAACATATTCGAAATATTGTGTACATATCTATTTTGAATGTATTTCAATTGAAATTAATTGAACATCCATCTCAGCATTCAGATTTGCGATCTCAAAAAGGTGAATGAATGATAACGCGATGCCTTGACCACACGCACGTGAATGCTGTCGTTCGTAAGCATGTAGCTAACCGGATATTCGTTTAGTATTAACATGCTTGGAGTTTGTACATAGACCATACATGCAGGACGACACGCTACGACGTATCAACGATTTGTTATAATCATGTTTATTTTACAGACTTTATTACTCGTTCCCACTCGAGTAGACCGTTACGCGACAATGAAACCGAATCATCTTATCGAATATACATATATCGTATAGCTACAAATTATGCAATTTTGTCTTTTTTAAAGAGTCATCAGATAATATTGTAACGATTCTATGTTAACCCTAAACATCCGTACACATATGATCACAATGTGCTATGTGTGGAACACGTGTGTGCCTTCTCATCTGGAGGTCGATGGGCCTATTTATTGTGTCTATGTAGCACACGCAGTCAGCTTACCAAGCTACAGCACCATGGTTAAACAAAATCAAACCAGACCATGCGGTTTTGATAAATGAAAGTATCTTCCTCAGATGAAGCTATATATCTCCCAGTTAAATGGTGATATCCACTATTCAAAACATAATTTCGCAAAACGTTACAATATTATCTGATGACTCTTAAAAAGCCATAATAGCATAATTTGTAGCTATACGATATATGTATACATATATATATTCGATAAGATGATTCGGTTTCATTGTCGCGTAACGGTCTACTCGAGTGGGAACGGGTCATAAATTCTGCACAATAAACATGAGTATAACAAATCGTTTTCACCTTTTTGAGATCGCAAATCTGAATACTGAGATGGATGTTCAACGGGACAAAATCCGAATCCCTAACATGCACCAGAAAAAAAGAAACTAATCGTACACCCAGTCTTGCAAATGAACAAACAACCAATAAAGGGAGTTGAAGTGCATAAGCACCTAGGCATTGTACTGAGCAAAGATGGCACATATAAATCAAATGACGACCTCCGCGTGGAAATCATTGTCTTACCTTCGAAAATATCGATATAATCTGGATAGATCATCTCTACAAATTTTTTTATTTTACCTTGGTTAGACCCGTGTTAGAATATGCTTGCGTTATTTGGGATGGCTGTACTAAACAGGAGTCTGACGAAATAGAGAAAATACAGTACGGTACGAAGCCGCGCGAATCATAACAGGTGCCACCTGATCGGTTAGTAATTCCACATTATTAAAGTCATTAGCTTCACTCCCGGTGGGCATATATTTGATGTCAGACAGAACTGTGCCCGATATACCACAAGAAAGGTCATAAAAAAATAGAAAGAAAACCCCAATGTGGCATATTATTAGTGCGGTACTCGCCCTGTATTAAATTGTTGAAAACTGCGATCAGAGTAAGAAATCTTCTCAGATACTAACACATTTTCGGAGCGAATCAGCGCGCGGAGTCTCATGGAATTATATTCGGAGGAAATCGGAACCACCCGAATAACGACGATCGGCTGGCACGCACGACTGGGAGAACAGCCAAAACAAAGGCCGGCATGTCGATAACGAAAGTAGATAAAACAAAAAGAGAAGAAAAAAAAAAATAATAATAGGGGGCCTATCATAGTTTTTGCATTCATGTTTTCTAAGTAAAATGTCGACAATTATTTGGCAACTAACAACGTTTTCACACTCTGTATATATATTTATATATATATGGATTTTTGCAAATTTAGGAGAGAATGAGTACGTATTCACAGTGTGCAAAAGACGATTGACAATGACACACATCCGAAATTATCCAGGTTCACCAATAATAAACAAATCTGGGAATTCTGCCTTCTAATCTAACGTCAACATATTTGGCCGAATACAAGGTGAAGTTATCTGCATGCGAATTATTGACTTCTGTAAATGAAAATTATAAGCAATATTTCAATAATATTTGACATCACAATAGACCAATCGTGCTGAGATAGATCGATTGGTCTTCCTGACACTGTTGTAAGAGATTTCTTGAATATTGAAATTTTGTTTGCTTGAAGATTTGTTCAAATTTATGATGAATATACCAGCAAAAAATTATACATTGTCTTTCATTAGTTTCAAAATTGTCTTTCATTAGTTTCAAAATGAATCAGAATAATTTTTTTACAAAAAAATGGTTGTAACTTGAAAGAACAATTTAGAGTAGGCCTACTCCCTTTATCCAAGATTCATGCTGGCTGTGAAAGACCGATGGGATTATTTTAGCCCGATCGGTATATTTTAGCCTGATCGGGCTATTATTGATTGATCGGTGGTTCACCCAGACCTGTAGGATATGCGCACTATAGGATATAGATAAGGCGTTTTATGTATGGGATGCCTATTTCACTTGAAAGAACAATTTATAGTAGGCCTACTCCCTTTATCCAAGATTCAGGCTGGCTGTGAAAGACCGATCGGTCTATTTTAGCCCGATCGGGCTATTATTGATTGATCGGTGGTTCACCCAGACCTGTAGGGTATGCGCGCTATAGTATATAGATAAGGCGGTTCATGTATGGGAGGCCTATTTCACTTGAAAGAACGATTTAGAGTAGGCCTACTCCCTTTATCCAAGATTCAAGCTGGCTGTGAAAGAACGATCGGTCTATTTTAGCCTGATCGGTCTACTTTAGCCCGATCGGGCTGTTATTGATTGATCGGTGGTTCACCCAGACCTGTATGATATACGCGCTATAGCATATAGATACGGCATTTCATGTATGGGATACCCATTTCACATTTATTATTCATTTACGATCAAGCGCAAATATTTCGCAAAATAACATCTATCATTTGCGCTTCAGTGTAAATCATTTGCGCAAATAAAAATTAATATGCATTGATATCACCCCCCTGAATTAATTTATATGGCACAGACCCACCATATGAGGGAAGCACCCCCCCCAGTAACCCCAATATCTCTTTTATGACCATGGAAATGGTAGAGATATGTGCAGGATATATCTCTCTTATAAAATATACTAGATCTCTGGGATGGAGACACAAATTCTTGGGGACAGGGATGCTGATAATATGAAAATTGGGGTTTTCCCCAATTTCAAGTCAATAAGTACACCATATGAGGGAAGCGAGTCCCCAGTAACCCCGAATTCCATATGTATGGCCATGGAAATGGTATATATCTGTGTAGGAGATGTCCCTTTAATAAAATATACTAGAGCTCTGGGAGTGAGGCACAAATTCTTGGGACACCAGGGACAGAGATGCTGATATATGCATATGGAACTATTTTTTCTTCAATGTTTCAGTATTATATGGGGCTACTACTATGGGTCCATGATAATATACTATGAGATGGACTCTATCATTCACAATCAGAGGGAAGTAAGGGAGTGTTAGGTATTTGCGCTTAAGCGCAAATATATTGATAGACATATACTTGCGCTTAAGCGCAAATGATTCATTTTCACATTTTATATTAACTAATTGCATAAATAATTTACGCTTAAGCATAAATCAGTTCTCTTAATGTAATCATTTACGCTTAAGCATAATTGACTTATGCGTTATCATAATACATTGGAATTATATTAAGAGCAATAATTTCATCGGCTGTCTTACCTTATATGTATATTTGTATAATCTGATGTATGTTAACTTACTGGCATTAGTAATGTGGTTGCATCCATTTCAGCTTGAGTATGTGGAGTTCAATGGGAGTGTATATGAATTACGGTTAAGCGCAACTCATTTACGCTTAAGTGGATTTCATTTACACTTAAGCTTAGTTAAGCGTAATTGAAATGAATTATGCTTAAGCAAATACATGTACCTATCTCCAACTGGTTTCCTCAGTCTGAATATCCATCTTAGTATGGGATCTGGGTGGAGTCCTCACCTATGTTTGAGTAATGTTTTATGGCCTGAGTTAATTTGAGTTTAGAGCAAATCACATGGGAGTCTTTTTTACATTTATTATTTATTTGCATACAAATATTTGCGCTTAAGCATAAAGCAATTGCGCTTACTTAGTGCAAATACACAACACTTCTTTACTTCCATCCAATTTTAACTGTCAATGATTGAGTCCATCTTATGGTATATTTATTTGGGCCTATATAAACTCAAAAATTGAAGAAAACATAATTCCATATGGATATCTATATCACCATCGCTGTCCCAAACAAATACGGTCTGTATATACTAGAATAGTGAATAGCAATATGGCACACATGTAGCATTGCACAGGTAATTAAACAGTTTGAAATACACATGTAAGACAACTCTTTCTGCACGAGACTGTACCTGCTGTATATCGATCATAAAATCGGTCAACGATCTGCAACGATTACAAATTTCTATAAATAGTAACATTTTCAACTGTTACCGTTGTTCATTGCTCGATCATGACCACTTTGATTATAATTCTTTCATAACTCGGTCAATGTTCTTCCGTTGGTGATTTCAGGCAATAATTCCTTTTATATCCCTCCCATTCGAATTGACTATACCGCTTGTTTTTCGTTTTATTAAGCTGATGTTACGCTATTCCAGCAAACGGCCTCCCTCCACGGAAGCTATTTTCTGAGAACGAAAGCCGACTCAATCCCGACCAAGTCGGAAATGTTCGGGTGTTTCCGCGACTGCACACGACAACTCGTTAGTGTATTTATTTCGCGTTTACAGTGGAATTATTCGTCCCGATTGAGGGAAAGTAAATAGTTAGTTACGTGGCCGTATAATTAGTACAAACTGATATCTGGTTGGGGCATTTCGTGTATGGGGGTTATTTTATTCAGTCTTTCCACAGAATAACGCAGGGAACTCAATTGTGAGGTTCAATTTACGTTTCACATCACTTTAAAGGAAACTGGATGGGAAACTTTGAAAGCGCGACGAAATAAATATAAACTTAGACTATTCTACAAAATGATTAATGGCAAGTCTCCTACATATGTGCAAAATCATGTTCCTCCCACGAATATTGCAATATCTGGAATTCAAACAAGACAAGCAGACGCTCTCAGAATCCCTGAATTTTACTCAGAAACCCATAGACGCTCTTTCATCCCCTCGACAACATAGCTATGGAACAACCTCGAACAAAGCGTAAATATGGAATCGTTAGCATCGTTCACAAACTATTTAGAGACCAACCGAACTAAAATCCCCAAGCACTTTAACAGCTCACATTCGCGCCATTCTCACATTCTACACACAAGACTACGGTTGAATTGTAGTAATTTAAACTACCACAAATACGCGAATTTCCTGACTGACAACCCGTATTGCGTATGCGGTGATCTCGAGGACAGCGAACATTTTCTACTGCATTGTATAACCTATTCTATACAGAGAGCTGCATTGTTAAATTCGTTATCTGAAAAATGTGACCCAACAACAGAAATACTTCTACGTGGGTCATCCGACCGTTCATACGATACAAATTCTATAATAGCCAAAGAAGTACAAAAGTACATAATAAATACCAAACGTTTCTCTTAACTGACAATCCAACATACGAGTTTATCTGGAAAAAAAACAAAAACAACAACAAACAAACAAATGTGACTGATTATTGACACGCCGCGAAGAAGAAAACACCACATGGGTTGTCCGTGCATTGGTTTGACCTCATCGACAGCAAACCATACCATTCCAAATGCTATACTTTCTTTTCCTCCATCCTCCATAAAACCTACAATTTAATTAGATACATCCGTCATACGATTCATACCTCTTCTTCTCTCTGAACCAAATCGCATTTCCTCTGTATCCTCACTAACACGTTCAAGTTAATATTACTTTCATACTAACACCACCATTCTCCATAGTTCTACGTTTATACATGAAAGCTGAAATATCCTATCGTCACTTCCTTCCCACCACGTGTGCATATCATATATAGAGGATCTCACATGAGTTTCTATTTTATACGGAATTTATCAACCGAGTTCACTAAATTCGATTTGAGCCGAGGTTTACCGAGGCTCAAATAGAATTTAGAGGACGAGGTTGATAAATTACGTATAAAATAGGACGAGTGTGAGATACCTTTTATCACATGATCAAATAAACCCGAAGCAACGCGAAATATTCATCGAAAACAACAATCATAAACTACAGCGATCGCAAGTTATTTGAAGAACGCCGTGACGTCATCGCACGCGCTGATATTAAACGTGTCTATTACCGATAATTATGAAACTGCTTTTATGGCCAAATTATGTGATAAAATCTCTTTATCGACGAGCTTGTTATCAACAATAAAAAAGAAAAGAAAAAAAAAGACTTATCCTTTACTATTGACTGCTGCCGCGTGGTGATATGGGGAAAATCATCCACGGAAACGACTCATACAAGCAAATACGCTTGCTGTTGGATCCGACCCATGAAATATTGATTCATCTTATATTTGTAATCTAAATATATATTTTGAGACTTCCGTATATATATATGTATATATGTGTGTATATATATGTGGGTACTTTATAGAATCGAAAACGACTGGTCGGATCGAGCTCAAACTTCGTATATAAGGGTAAAAACCCACGGGGATCGTCGACGTCGCATTTTGGACAAGCTCTGAACACTCATTCTCCACTCCCAATCATCAAAATCACCGCAAACGCCACTTCGGGGGTTAAGGCATCAGCGATCTTTATATTGACCATATTCGGAGGTGTTAAGGATCAACGCTCTTCATTACAATCGAAGCTGCTAAACGGCTACCCATGCGTAAAATACGGATGCAAAACGAAACGCGGAATGCAATTATCTCGATTAAAAAGGCAGAATGGGTTGTTTTGTCATATAGGTCCTAGGAACAGGGGAATTTTTCATCGGGTCAGTCTTTGAGGGACGGGTACCATGAATTAATTCATGAAAAACAAAAAAATGCGTGTTGTGCTTTCTTTCATAGGAAGGGAAGGGGGGGGGGGGGGGTTCATCGGGTCAGTTTTTCCAATCGAAGCTGCTAAACGGCTACCCATGCGTAAAATACGGATGCAAAACGAAACGCGGAATGCAATTATCTCGATTAAATAGGCAGAATGGGTTGTTGTGTCATATATGTCCTAGGAACAGGGGAATTTTTCATCTGGTCAGTCTTTGAGGGACGGGTACCATGAATTAATTCATGAAAAACCAAAAATGCGTGTTGCGCTGTCGTTCATAGGAAGGGAAGGGGGGATTTCATCGGGTCAGTTTTTCCGCCCGATAACAATCGAAGCTGCTAAACGGCTACCCATGCGTAAAATATGGATGCAAAACGAAACGCGGAATGCAATTATCTCGATTAAAAAGGCAGAATGGGTTGTTGTGTCATATATGTCCTAGGAACAGGGGAATTTTTCATAGGGTCAGTCTTTGAGGGACGGGTACCATGAATTAATTCATGAAAAACAAAAAATGCGTGTTGTTCTGTCGTTCATAGGAAGGGAAGGGGGGATTTCATCGGGTCAGTTTTTTCGCCCGAAAAAAAAAAATGTCATGTTTCTGACCAACCACGCCAGTGGCGGGCTAACCTGCTGGTCTATTATATATTTTGGAAGATCTGTTTGTTTGTGTGTAATCGATGAACTCGAAAACGGCCGACCCGATTTTGATGAAACTTGGTATGTGGGGGTATTTTCGGCCGGGGGTGACATAGGCCTATTAATTTGCCCGTGCGACGTGACCTTGACCTTGCAATCGGATAATTTCAAGGTCAAACGCCCGAATATCACGGGATTTCGATGAAACTTGGTATGTGGGGGTACTTTCGTATGGGGGGTCTCATACGCATTTTCATTTGCCCGTGCGACGTGACCTTGACCTTGAAATCGGGTCAATTAAAGGTCAAATCGCCAATTCTGATGGTATTTCGACGAAATTTTATACATAGGGTTACTTTTGTCCACTGGGTGTTTTGGACGGGTCAAATCGTGACCCCGAACTGACCTTGACCTTCAAAATGACCAATTCAAGGTCAAATCGGGTAAAACCGGATGGATTTCGATGGGTACTTTTGTCGGGCACTTTTGTTCGGGCAGTGTTTTGGACGGGTCAAATCGTGACCCCACCTGACCTTCAAAATGGACAATTGAAGGTCAAAGCCCGAAGTCGGATCACCTTCTAGTCTCTTATATATTTTGAAGACCTCTGTTTGTTTGTCTGTTTGTTTGTCTGTATGTTTGTTTGTCTGTCATTTATACAAATCTACGATTCTCGACCGATCGGGGCGAAACTTGGTACGTGTGTGTAGTTTGACCAGGTGGTCGTCGTTATCGTATTGGCGAGCCCGTGTGGTGCTCGCTTCGCGCATGCGCAGACGAGATCTCGGAAACGGGTGGAGCTATCGACTTGAAATTTGGTATGTGAATGTATCTTGCCCCGGATACGAATTTTATCGGGTCGCCGAGCCCGTGCGGCGCCAGCCTCGCGCATGCGCAGACCAGATCTCGGAAACGGGAGGAGCTATCGACTTGAAATTTGGTTTTTGAATAGCCCGGACAACGTCGGGCTCATCGGCTAGTCTCATATATATTTTGAAGACCTCTGTCTGTATGTATGCATGTCATTTATACAAATCTACGATTCTCGACCGATCGGGACGAAACTTGGTACGTGTGTGTAGTTTGACCAGGCGGTCGTAGTTGTCGTATTGGCGAGCCCGTGCGACGCCCGCTTCGCGCATGCGCAGACGAGATCTCGGAAACGGGTGGAGCTATCGACTTGATATTTGCTATGTGAATGTATCTTGCCCCGGATACGAATTTTATCGGGTCGCCGAGCCCGTGCGACGCCAGCTTCGCGCATGCGCAGACGAGATCTCGGAAACGGGTAGAGCTATCGACTTGAAATTTTGTTTTTGATTAGCCCGGACAACGTCGGGCTCATCGGCTAGTCTACTATATAATTTGAGACTTCCGTATATATATATATATATATATATATATATATATATATATATATATGTGTGTGTATATGGGTGGGTACTTCATAGAATCGAAAACGCGTGTACAGATTGAGCTCAAAATTCGTATGTACGTATAAAATCACACCGACATCGCACTGGTCGCTTTTTGGATAAGCTCGGAGCACCGTCTCTCCCTTCCCAATCATCAAAATCACCGCAATCGGCACTTCGGGTTTAATTGATATTCGCTCGCGACCCAAGAGGAGTAACTCTACTTTGTTTTATATCTGTATATATTTATATCCATATTCTCTTCAAACTGCTAAACCCGTTGAGCCAAAACTTGCTAATACCTCTCAAAATATAGAATTTACATTTTCTGATGTATACATTTTTTTTACGGCTGAAAATCTTAGTCTATTTCCGAAACATTCAGATTTTAAAGTCTAAACTTACACACCACAATTCCTGCTAACTGACGCAGCTATATGGCTGCTGAAATTTAAGTGAATCCCAGGCACTGCGATACGTCCCGAATCTGACGGGACTTCCAGTGCCCCAAACCGTGAACGCCAACGACATTGTTGGCGAGAAAATAGCCCCCAAGCCGTAAATATCGACAACAACGACATTGTTGGCGAGAAAATAATTAATTAAAATTACTAAATACACGTTTTCGGCAATGTGAGATTTTTCGGGGAGCCGTGATGCCAACAACAACGACCGAAGCCCTGAATGCCAACAACAACGACATCATCGGGTCAGTTTTTTAAGTGAATCCAAGGCACTGCGATACGTCCCGAATCTGACGGGACTTCCACTGCCCAAAACCGTGAACGCCAACGACATTGTTGGCGAGAAAATAGCACCCAAGCCGTAAATATCAACAACAACGACATTGTTGGCGAGAAAATATCTACATTTTTTTATATCTGTATATGTATACTTTTACATCCATATTCACTTCAAACTGCTAAACCCGTTGAGCCAAAACTTGCTAATACCTCGCAAAATATAGAATTTACATTTTCTGATGTATACATTTTTTGTTACGGCTGAAAATCTTAGTCTATTTCCGAAACATTCAGATTTTAAAGTATAAACTTACACACCACAATTCCTGCTAACTGACGCAGCTATATGGCTGCTGAAATTTAAGTGAATCCCAGGCACTGCTATACGTCCCGAATCTGACGGGACTTCCACTGCCCCAAACCGTGAACGCCAACGACATTGTTGGTGAGAAAATAGCCCCCAAGCCGTAAATATCGACAACAACGACATTGTTGGCGAGAAAATAATTAGTTAAAATTACTAAATACACGCAATCCTATTTTCCCTTTTCGGCAATGTGAGATTTTTCGGGGAGCCGTGATGCCAACAACAACGACCCGAAGCCCTGAATGCCAACAACAACGACATCATCGGGTCAGTTTTTTAAGTGAATCCAAGGCACTGCGATACGTCCCGAATCTGACGGGACTTCCACTGCCCAAAACCGTGAACGCCAACGACATTGTTGGCGAGAAAATAGCACACAAGCCGTAAATATCAACAACAACGACATTGTTGGCGAGAAAATAATTAGTTAAAATTACTAAATACACGCAATCCTATTTTCCCTATACGGCGCAATGTGAGATTTTTCGGGTAGCCCCGAGCCGTGATGCCAACAACAACGACCCGAAGCCCTGAATGCCAACAACAGCGACATCATCGGGTCAGTTTTTTCCGCCCGATGTATCTTAAATCATACCTTTTTTAGGGAGGGTACAATAATTTCTCTTAAAAAGGCACGATTAACTCATTGAAAAGCGAAAAATAATGTCATGTTTCTGACGAACGCCGCCAGTGGCGGGCTAACCTGCTAGTCTACTATATAATTTGAGACTTCCGTATATATATATGTATGTGTGTATATGTGTGGGTACTTCATAGAATCGCGTGTACAGATTGAGCTCAAATTTCGTACATATAAGTGTAAAATCCCACTGACACCGGCGTGGTCGCGTTTTGGAGAAGCTCAGAGCACCCGTTCTCCAATCTCAGTCACAAAAAACGGCACTGCGGTGGTTAATCAAGTGATAATTTAATGAGCGTTTGTTTTTGACGCATCGCTATAAAGAGCGTCTGTTTACCATTCAACGTTATTAGCTTCTGCAGAGAGATATACGGGAACAATACTTTTGAGTGGTTTGCTATGCGGGGAGATCTGCAGAGAGATATACGGGAACAATACTTTTGAGTGGTTTGCTATGCGGGGAGATTTATTGGATGCCATAGTACTCTTACAACATCATTGTTATAGTATGTATGACACTTAGGTCAGGGCTTAGGGGGGGGTAGTTAGTGTGGATATATATCTCGGTTACAAACCAACACTCACAATTTCGTCTTTTGCATCAGATACCAACACCTCGACCGATCGGGACGAAACTTAGTACGTGAGTGTAGTTTGACCAGGTGGTCGTCGTTGTCGTATTGACGAGCCCGTGAGACGCCCGTGCAGCGCATGCGCAGACGAGATCTCGGAAACGGGTGGAGCTATCGACTTGAAATTTGGTATGTGAATGTATCTTGCCCCGGATACGAATTTTAACGGGTCGCCGAGCCCGTGCGACGCCAACTTCGGGCATGCGCAGACCAGATCTCGGAAACGGGTGGAGCTATCGTTGAAAAGCCAAAAAAATGTCATGTTTCTGACCAACGCCGCCAGTGGCGGGCTAACCTGCTAGTCTATTATATATTTTGGAACATCTGTTTGTTTGTGTGTAATCGATGAACTCGAAAACGGCCGGCCCGATTTTGATGAAACTTGGTATGTGGGGTTATTTTCGGCCGGGGAGTGACATAGGCATATTAATTCGTTCGTGTGACGTGACCTTGACCTTGAAATCGGGTAATGTCAAGGTCAAACGCCCGAATATCACGGTATTTCGATGAAACTTGGTATGTGGTGTTACCTTCGGCCGGGGAGTGGCATATGCCTATTAATTTGCCCGTGCGACGTGACCTTGACCTTGAAATCGGGTCATTTCAAGGTCAAACGCCCGAATATCACGGTATGTCGATGACACTTGGTATGTGGGTTACCTTCGGCCGGGGAGTGGCATAGGCCTATTAATTTGCCCGTGCGACGTGACCTTGAAATCGGTTCATTTCAAGGTCAAACGCACGAATATCACGGGATTTCGATGAAAATTAGTGTCTAGGGATACTTTTGTATGGGGAGTCTCATAAGCATATTCAATTGCCCGTGCGACGTGACCTTGACCTTGAAATCTGGTCAATGCAAGGTCAAATCGCGAATTTTGATGGGATTTCCACGAAATTTGTTACATAGGGTTACTTTTGTCCACTGAATGTTTTGGACGGGACAAATCGGGACCCGACCTGACCATGACCTTCAAAATCATCAATTCAAGGTCAAATCGGGTAAAACCGGATGGATTTCGACGGGTACTTTTGTCGGGTACTTTTGTCTGGGTAGTGTTTTGGACGGGTCAAATCGTGACCCCACCTGACCTTGACCTTCAAAATTGACAATTCAAGGTCAAAGCCCGGACGAAGTCGGGTCACCTTCTAGTCTATTATATATTTTGGAAGATCTGTCTGTCTGTCTGTCTGTGTGTGTGTATGTCTGTCTGTAATCGATGGACTCGAAAACGGCTGACCCGATTTCGATGAAACTTGGTATGTGGGGGTATTTTCGGCCGGGGAGTGACATGGGCCTATTAATTTGCCCGTGCGACGTGACATTGACCTTGAAATCGGGTAATTTCAAGGTCAAACGCCAGAATATCACGGGATTTCGATGAAACTTGGTATGTGTGGGCACATTCGGTCGGGGAGTGGCATAGGCCTATTAATTTGCCACGTGACATTGACCTTGAAATCGGGTCACTTCAAGGTCAAACGCCCGAATATCACGGGATTTCGATGAAAATTAGTGTCTAGGGATACTTTCGTATGGGGAGTCTCATAAGCCTATTCATTTGCCCGTGCAACGAGACCTTGACCTTGAAATCGGGTCAATTCTAGGTCAAATCGCGAATTTTGATGGGATTTCCACGAAATTTGATACATAGGGTTACCTTTGTCCGCTGAGTATTTTGGACGGGTCAAATCGTGATCCCGAACTGAGCTTGACCTTCAAAATGACCAATTCAAGGTCAAATCGGGTAAAACCGGATGGATTTCGACGAGTACTTTTGTCGGGTACTTTTGATCGGGCAGTGTTTTGGACGGGTCAAATCCTGACCTTGGCCTTCAAAATGGACAATTCAAGGTAAAAGCCCGGACGAAGTCGGGTAACCTTCTAGTTGTATATATAATGAAATTGCATGGAATAAATACTGTTTAAACTAATTAATTTCAATTGAAATATATTCACAATAGATATGCACACACTATTTCGAATATGTTATGGATTCATATTTCAGATGACATTCGCAGTCCAATTGATCAGTCTCAGATACACATATTGTCATATAAACACTCGAAAACTCATCAAAAATCCTTAAGTGATACGCATATTTACTGCACAGATGCTCGGCGTTTGGTGACATCTTCGTCTGCGGCGTTAGCATCTTTCTGACAGTGGTCCATCCATATCGCGCTGATATTGAGGACACTGATTTTTTAAATTCTGTTCAATCCTATGCTTCATTGACATATTCAACTATATACCGGCATTTGTTTTGGCAGCGTGGAATTCCAGGAACTATACTAGTGGGTGGATGTTCTCGAAAATTTGAGTGAGCAAAAGCAAAAACACAATTGAAAAAATTCGCCAAAAAATATTAAATGGTTTGATCTGGGAAAACTGATTGACAGCGGGTGGATAAATACTCCTGCTTCATGTGGACATACACATGCGTTGTTCGTTGTCTGTTTTACGATGAGAAACAAACATATTCCCATATCATATACGTGAAAATGACTCATAATGTGACCACATTTTATATTCTTTAATTTTATCTTTAATGTTGCCATATTTAATTGATCTTCATGTAACCATATTTCAATTAACCCCCATGTATGTGTCCATATCTGTATTAACAACCAGCATGGGGATTATCTCATATATATTTTGAAGACCTCTGTTTGTCTGTCTGCCTGTCTGTATGTCTGTCTGTATGTCATTTATACAAATCTACGATTCTCGGCCGATCGGGACGAAACTTGGTACATGTTTGTAGTTTGACCAGGCGGTCGACGTTGTCGTATTGGCAAGCCCGTACGGCGCCCGCTTCGCGCATGCGCAGACGAGATATCGGAAACGGGTAGAGCTATCGACTTGAAATTTGGTATGTGAATGTATCTTGCCCCGAATACGAATTTTATCGGGTCGCCGAGCCCGTGCGACGCCAGCTTCGCGCATGCGCAGACGAGATCTCAGAAACGGGTGGAGCTACCGACTTGAAATTTGGTATGTGAATGTATCTTGCCCCGGATACGAATTTTATCGGGTCGCCGAGCCCGTGCGACGCCAGCTTCGCGCATGCGCAGACGAGATCTTGGAAACGGGTGGAGCTATCGACTTGAAATTTGGTATGTGAATGTTTCTTGCCCCGGATATAATTTTATCGGGTCGCCGAGCCCGTGCGACGCCAGCTTCGCGCATGCGCAGACCAGATCTCGGAAACGGGTAGAGCTATCTACTTGAAATTTGGTTTTTGAATAGCCCGGACAACGTCGGGCTGGGTAGAGCTATCGACTTGAAAATTGGTTTTTGAATAGCCCGGACAACGTCGGGCTCATCGGCTAGTCTCCTATATATTTTGAAGACCTCTGTCTGTCTGTTTTGTCTGTATGTTTGTTTGTCATTGATACAAATCTACGATTCTCGACCGATCGGGACGAAACTTGGTACGCGTGTGTACATGTAGTTTGACCAGGCGGTCGACGTTATCGTATTGGCGAGCCCGTGTGGTGCCCGCTTCGCGCATGCGCATACGAGATCTCGGAAACGGTGGAGATATCGACTTGAAATTTGGTATGTGAATGTATCTTGCACCGGATACGAATTTTATCGGGTCGCCGAGCCCGTGCGACGCCAACTTCGCGCATGCGCAGACCAGATCTCGGAAACGGGTAGAGCTATCGACTTGAAATTTGGTTTTTGATTAGCCCGGACAACGTCGGGCTGGGTAGAGCTATCGACTTGAAATTTGGTTTTTGATTAGCCCGGACAACGTCGGGCTCATCGGCTAGTCTATTATATATTTTGGAAGATCTGTTTGTGTGTTTGTGTGTGTGTGTGTAATCGATGAACTCGAAAACGGCCGACCCGATTTCGATGAAACTTGGTATGTGGGGGTATTTTCGGCCGGGGGTGACATAGGCCTATTGATTTGCCCGTGCAACGTGACCTTGACCTTGAAATCTTGCCATTTCAAGGTCAAACGCCCGAATATCACGGGATTTCCATGAAACTTGGTATGTAGGGGTACTTTCGTATGGGGAGTCTCATAAGCATATTCATTTGCCCGTGAGACGTGACCTTGACCTTGAAATCGGGTCAATTCAAGGTCAAATCGCCAATTTTGATGGTATTTCGACGAAATTTTATACATATGGTTACTTTTGTCCACTGAGTGTTATGAACGGGTAAAACCTTGACCTTTAAAATCATCAATTCAAGGTCAAATCGGGTAAAACCGGATGGATTTCGACGGGCACGTTTGTCGGGTACTTTTGTCCAGGGAGTGTTTTGGACTGGTCAAATCGTGACCCCACTTGACCTTCAAAATGAACAATTCAAGGTCAAAGCCCGGACGAAGTCGGGTCACCTTCTAGTCTATTATATATTTTGAGAAATCTGTCTGTCTGTGTGTGTGTCTGTAATCGATGGACTCGAAAACGGCCGAGCCGATTTCGATGAAACTTGGTATGTGGGGGTCAATTCAAGGTCAGATCGCGAATTTTGATGGGATTTCCACGAAATTTGATACGTAGGGTTTCTTTTGTCCACTGAGTATTTTGGACGGGTCAAATCGTGACCCTGACCTTTCCTTGACCTTCTAAATGATCATTTCAATGTCAAATCGGGTAAAACCGGATGGATTTCGACGGGCACGTTTGTCTGGTACTTTTGTCCGGGCAGTGTTTTGGACTGGTCAAATCGTGATCCCACTTGACCTTGACCTTTAAAATGGACAATTCAAGGTCAAAGCCCGCACGAAGTCGGGTCACCTTCTAGTTTTATATATATGTATATATATTTTTGCATGCATGCTCTGTGTTAAATCATAGCTTTGGCAATAAACTGATTCCGATTTCGTAATTAAACTATTTCGCATGGCCGATCATCGTGTCTAGTGTACACGGAAGCATTAGTGCTCATGGATAAATTAAGTGGGCAAATTCGTGAATTTTGACCTTGGGATATTCTCTAGAATATAACCCACCGGGAAGTTGTTGCAAGCAGTTGCGATGGAAACATGTTGACTAAATTTAGAAACACCACCGTGCGTTATCAAGAATATATATAGACCCGTGTTTTATGGATGCCGATCACCCAGTGTGTGGACAATTTGTCCTGTGCTCCGGATGTGTGTCTGTGAGTGTGTGTGTGTGCCCTCGCGCTTGTAGGGTTGTACGTGTCTGTGTGCGTGCGCGTGTGTGCATTCGTGTGTGAGGGTGCATGCGTGCGTGCGTGTTTGCGGGGGGGGGGGGGTTGGTAAGCTAGAATGAAACTGATATGCAAGTTATGTTAAAGACAGTCGAAAATTGGTGCTGCAAATGGCGCATGACTATCAATATAGATAAAACTAAACTCGTTCATTTCAGACGTAAATCTGCAGATTTGACACCCTATACATTTGTTTTTAATAATATTGTTATACAAATTGAACAAAAAACAAGTATCTTGGGATAATTTTTCATGAAAATGGAGATTTCAACATTACTGCAGATACTCTGGCAAAGTCGGCAGGTAGAGCTTTTGGGGCAGTAATATCAAAAATCCACACGTATAAAGACATAGATTTAAGACATATGAAAAACTCTTTCTTAACTGTGTAAGTCCGATATTGGATTATGCTTCAGCGGTTTGGGGCTATAAGAAATATCATTGTATATATATGATTCAACACAGGGCTTTCAGGTATTTTTAGGTGTACATAGGGTTTGTCCGCTTTTGGCTATAGATGGTGAAATTGGTATTGAGACAAGCAGAATGCGACGTTGTGTGAACATGGCTAGACTTGGGAATCATTTAATAAAACTATACCTGACAATAGACTTGTGAAAACTCAAATGGTTGGAGTGCATCCTTTGGTAAAATACTTGCTAATGTAATCATGACACAGAATTTTGAATATCTACAAACATGTTGTTTGAATGTTTTTCAACACGGACTCTCACGAGAACAAGAAGAAACCTGGCTACAATATTTAAACTATGTCCCGAAATTACGCACATACAAAAAAATTAAAATGACTTATGCAACTGAGAAATATGTAGCTATGATTTTACACAAATCACATCGTTCCATTTTGGCACAATTCCGATGTGTCATTCTCCCTTTAAGGGTAGAAACTGGACGTTTCTAGAATGAGAAACTCCAAGAACGTATTTGCGTCATAGTCATATGCAACTTTAACGAGGTTGAAGATGAAACTCACTTTCTCTTGCGTTGCCCTCATTATCAGACCTCAGGGTATTACTTTAAAAATCTGTACCCAAAATAATCTCTGGATTCGTATCGGAAGGAAAATTTGATGACGCACTAGCAGAAATAACATCTTATCCACGACAATTATCTGAGTATCTCTCCGACACTTTGGGCAAAAGAAAGAATTATCTATATAAATAGAAAAGCTATTGATTACATGTATATTAGTGGTTAATATATATGCAATGAATGAGAATGAAAGTTTAATTTTCTTTTAACTATATTTTGCAGGAATTGATATACGCAAAATATGTTTTACACGTATGCAAACTGATTGATATTAAGCGTGACATATAGGCCTTATTGGCCGGGTGTTTATTGTATTTTTCCCACTATATTGTATTTGATTATGTATAAAATAAATGATATCTCTCTCTGTGTTTGTTGGGGGGAGTGGGGTCTTCTTGGTTTCTTTTGGACACGGTCCCGGTTATTCGGATGTGGTTTGTTCAGTGCATGTGATATATATGCACGACACAACTGTTGGATGGATTCGGATTACCTGGGAATTATGCAGGAATTCGTGTCTCAAATAGGTGTATATTGATTTAATCAACTTATCAATGTATAACTAACATAATAGCATAACAAATACGACTAAGGTTTTGTAAAATAAATGCATACATTTAGGGATAAGTTGTTCGAACGTGGTCACGGAAACACATGTATAATCCAGAAGATTTCGAACACATATACCCGCCAACAAATGGATCGAGACAGGAAACTGTCGTTAATAATTTGTGGTCCCGTAAATGCATAAACGTATAATATGGTATGTGATACTAACATAATAAATAACAAAACAGTATACACAGTAGACAATTATTTTATGCTTTTTGGTTTTTAATTAAAATGGACAGACATGACAATTGGAACTTATTCCCTATTCCTTATTCCTTATTTTCAAAAATGTCGCTTTCGACCGATTTGACGGCATGGGTGGGTGGCCCGCCCCAAATACCACCTAGAAACACCCCGACCCCCCAACATCACCCCCGGGGGGGGGGGTGCCACCCCGAGGGGGTGAAAATGGGGTATGGACCATTTTCGAGAACGGTAAGGATTTCGACCGATTTGACGGCATGGGTGTGTGGCCCGCCCCAAATACCACCTATAAACACCCCGACCCCCCACCCATCACCCCCGGGGGTGAAAATGGGGTATGGACCATTTTCGAGAACGGTAAGGATTTCGACCGATTTGACGGCATGGGTGGGTGGCCCGCCCCAAATACCACCTAGAAACACCCCGACCCCCCACCATCACCCCCGGGGGTGCCACCCCGAGGGGGTGAAAATGGGGTATGGACCATTTTCGAGAACGGTAAGGATTTCGACCGATTTGATGACATGGGTGGGTGGCCCGCCCCAAATACCACCTAGAAACACCCCGACCCCTCACACATCACCCCCGGGGGTGTCACCCCGAGGGGGTGAAAATGGGGTATGGACCATTTTCGAGAACGGTAAGGATTTCGACCGATTTGACGGCATGGGTGGGTGGCCCGCCCCAAATACCACCTAGAAACACCCCGACCCCCCCCCACCCATCACCCCCGGGGGGTGCCACCCCGAGTGGGTGAAAATGGGGTTTGGACCATTTTCGAGAATGGTAAGGATTTCGACCGATTTGACGGCATGGGTGGGTGGCCCGCCCCAAATACAACCTAGAAACACCCCGACCCCCACCCATCACCCCCGGGGGTGCCATCCTGAGGGGGTGAAAATGGGGTATGGACCATTTTCGAGAACGGTAAGGATTTCGACCGATTTGACGGCATGGGTGGGTGGCCCGCCCCAAATACCACCTAGAAACACCCCGACCCCCCACCCATCACCCCCGGGGGGTGCCACCCCTCGGGGGTGAAAATGGGGTATGGAAATAAGGAATAAGGAATATGGAATAAGTTCCAATTGTCATGTCTGTTTAAAATGGACTAGAATATATGTGTACAAGACTACTTTAATATACTTTATTCTCCCGGCCAATGTACATGGTACGGACACACACTCGACAGACCCCGAAAAGAAAACGGAAACAAATGTTTACAATGTAAACCCAGGGTGTTCGAAATAGTAAACCAAATGTTAAGACTTACATTTTGTTCGGAGTTGAGAACACACTAACAGTGTTAGCTGTGCCGTGCTGTATAGTGCACGTAAGTCGAGTTAAATAACACTATGAAGCAATGACCGATTCAAAATTATATATGCTTGATAATTCTAGTGACACAACACTGAGCATGCAGGCCAAATTTCTTTCGTCTGTGTCTGTCAATTGTATTGATCGTTGAACGTTGGTATCTAGATTCTAGTCATCGGGACATTTTTTTCCATGGAATTGTACGATTACTTGTAATTTCTCATTGAAATAGAAACATATTACAGCCACCCCCATCATTTTCATGTATTACGCTATACTATATGGAGCTTGCACAAGGCTCAGTAAAATGTGCATCGAATGTTATTGGAAACATGACTAATCAAACAATTTTTGTTTAAATGTATAAGTATTGTGATCGACGATATGGTTAGTGATACAGGCATATTTGTTAAAAAGAAAGTTTGGATTATTGTCTCGACTGGACATGAAATTATGTGCAGCTAAACTGTGTTCATCTTCTTCACAAGACACAAGGTCGTCACTCAATGTCACATTCGCTAGTGTTCTCCTTATCGGCGTCTAACCCATCATCCAGCTCTTCCTCGAAAGATTCATCCTCTTCATCTATCACATCAATGTCACAATTTTCATACGACTCGTCATTATTTATGTCGCTATCGTGCGGAAATTCTTGCCGTACATCGCAGCACTCGGACGAAGCAACAACTTCGGCTATGCGAGATTGTCCCAGATATTTCTTAATATCAGAGAAATAACCATCGCCCGGTTGGACGGAGTCTGGAACATTCGGGGAATCCTGAACATTCTGTCCCTCAGTCTCGTGCTTTTTGAGGTGACGGTCCAAGTTCGTCTGTTGGCCGAAACACCGATCACACAAGGCGCACTTGAATGGCTTTTCTCGGTTATGAATGTTCCGGACATGTCGTTGAAGGTTAGATGAGATACTGAAGGATCGTTCACAATATTTACACCGGTACGGCTGCTCGCCAGTATGAGTTCTGAGATGGCGGGTAAGATTTGCCGAACGAGGGAAAATCTTGCCACAAAACTTACACGAGTATCGGTCCTTCATTTTGTGTCCCATGTGACTGAAGTGGAAACTGTTGGGCGATTTGTCCATTGGAAGCATGAACGGGTATGCGCTATCAACAGTCTTTGGCGGAAGGATTCCACACGAACTCATAGCGGCTGCATAGAGACTGCTTTGGAAGGGCAGCCTGGGCAGTGGTATAGATACAGGTGCGGAAGTACAATGAAACGGCCTTGGAGGCACGTCTTTCTTCAAGTTGAGAACAGCTTCTGAAGTGACAGGACTAGTGAACGGGAATGTCATGTGCAACCTCGAATCTAACTTTTGGGTTGGCGACTTGATCTCGGCACCAAAGATGTGCGTTTTCCTTGGTGTCTCATACACTGGTGTAACCTGCTCAATTTTACGACTCAAATCAAGCGGTTGCTCTTTGGTTACCGTGTGATTTTCTGTAGTTTCTGGAGTTGTCGATTGTTTAGGTTTAGACAAATCGAACGGAAGATCTGGTGAAATTTGAGGTGGTGAGGCCTTTGGTTCACTCCCATTTGGTGGAGGCGTGGTTTTAATAAGAACAGGCGATGGGACATTAAGTCTTGTGGGAGAAAACTCTGTTGAAGTAGATTCTTCTACATTTTTCGGAGAATTTCGATCGTCGTCTGATTTCATCGGCGACTCGTCGTAGTCCTCACTGTGGATACTCGGTTCTGAGCGTTCCCCGTCGGAAGATTCCGTCGTTCTCATTTCGATGGAATCATTCAGCTTGCTATAGTAATTGAAGGCTTTCCTTCCATCGCGATGTTCATCTGGTATGTGGGCTCCCAGTCGCATATTGTGAGGACTTATCGGCGACCCAAACGCGCCCATTCCTCCGGGAAATATCGGGAATGTAGATCCCAACGTCGGTATGTAAGGGTATGTGGAACGACTGTTGAAGATACCCAACATATTATTGGCGTTATGGTTGGGCTGGCTACCTGGCGAAACTAGCATGGGGTTCATTCTCAATCCATTTCTAATGGTACCCTCACAGAAACGCTTGTGCTTGGATAGTGACGTCACGGTAGAGAATGCCTGGCCGCAGTCTTTGCACTTGATCTGTTGACGACAATCTGCATGCATGCGTTTATGGCGACACAAATTGGAGAACTGTGTATATGCTTTTAGGCAGACTTCGCATTGGAATGGTTTCACGCTGCTGTGGATATGCTGATGTTGTTTCAGACCACTAGATGTCGCGAACGTCTTCCCACAGTCAGTGCAGGCGTGACATCGTGCTCCAAGATGTTGTGACCGGATATGACGTTGAAGATTGCTTGGATCTGTGAATATTTTTTCGCAGTGTTCACATGGATATTTCCTCCCAGCTTCATGTGTCACCTGGAAGATATAAAAAATTAATTGGAAATTGTTTCAGTCAGGTAGCAAAAGAGTGGAATTCTTCGTCGAAATTATGCCAAATTTTGAGTAAGAAATGTTTTTTTCCCCAAGTGCATTGTCTTAAACGAGAGGCCGATCACGATCGGCAGATGTTTAACCCATACATTGGCGATAGCGATCTTTTCATGAGTGCAAGAATTTCAACAATTCACAGCGTACTATTATTTAATAGTTCCATAGTGGAATCAGACTTATTGAGCAACTTGCTCATTTAAACACAATAGGAACATGGATATGACATTCGATTTCAACCTATTAGGTCACTCCAACAGAGATACATGTATGTGTAATAGAGTGATAAATATAATTATGCCCAACCACAGTCAGACATATGCACCATGTAGCTGTTAAAGATATAATAGTTACAAAATTAAGTAAATAACATCATATTAACTCTATTTATCTACTTCTTACATTGGAACCCGAGTCATAACATATTATGTTGTTATGTTAGCTGCATAGTAACAGTTATGGGATCATTGAGATTAGGGACCAACAAATACCTGAACATCTATATAAGTGAGGGGTGTATAGACCTTGATATTAAATATGATTGATAATGGTTGGATATAAAATATTTTAATGCAGAATTATCAGATAACTAAAGGAGAGATGTGAGAATTGTCAAATTGAAAATATTAGAGTCATAACATTGGATCGCATAACGTATACCTATGGTTAAATTTATTCTAAGCTGATCATTGGAAAGATACAATGTCTGTAAACAGCAGAAATATTATTAAATGTATGGTGAATATTCTCAAAACCATTCAATCAATACCAAAATCTATACATGTGAAGAATGTGTCATGATCAACCTGAATGAGATTATAAAAGTGATTGGGTGAAAAATATTTGACCAATAAGTCAGTTTCAAGAATACCAGCACCATTATTATTATCCTTCAGCCCAAATGCAATAAAGGGAATTTCAAAATAAGATATTTCCTCAAATGATGAATATTCAATTGGTGGCTTATATAAATTCTTACTGAACCTGGCCCAAGGCGAAAGAGATAATTTAAAATCTGCCTATCAAATATCATGTGTCCATGGAATAGGTTAATTTTAATCCCAAAATACATGCAAGTGAAAAGTGGATCACGATCAACCTGGACATAGAATAGGAGAATGAACAAATAAAAAACATCAGAAAACCATATAATGTGTGGAGAGGGTTAATAATTTTCAATGACATCATATGATGGAACTAATGTGTGGATTAATTTTTTTCTAAGATAGGACACCAGTGTCTATGTAAACAACAATTCTCTAAACAGCCATGCTGTAGAACATCCCTACAAATGAACAATGGACTATTCCTATTTATTCTTTTAGAATAGGTGTACATTAACTAATGCCATGAACATGTTTCAACAGGGGGATTAAATTAATATTGCACACAAACTGGAATAAAGAATCAGCAATGACTTTGACAGCTCTGGGAGCCACAAGTGGTTTAGCAGGTAGTATCGGGTGTCCATAGCTATAGATTGTCTGATGCCAATAAGGCAGATTACTGTGTAAAGTAATTTTGTCTTCAACTCTCACAGGGCATATGGCATACAGGTAGTAAATTACTTGAATTATAAAGGGTCATAACTATGTTAAAATATATCGGATCAAACCCATATTTGAAATCTATATGTATTTAGGGGTGAGAAATTCATATACCAAATTTGGTGTCGGATCAGATGAAAATATTTGAGTCATAGCAGGTTGCATGAATTCTAAGTGAAAACAAGAGAGTAAAGGGTTAATTAAACAATACCAAAAACCATACAGATGAAGAACGTACTAAGAAAAATCTAGGTAAGAAATATGAGGCAGATCAGAAGAAATATGTGTGTGAAGGGTTAATTATTTTCTAAACCGATCAACTAATCGATACCAAAAACTATACAGGTGAGGGTGTGTCATCATAAACCTACATATCAAATATCAACACAATCGGACAAAAAACCACTTTGGTTATAGCATCGGATAGCACATGCCCATGTGTGGATGCAAAGTGTTAATAATTTCTAAAACGATCAACCGATCGATACCAAAAACTATACAGGTGAGGGGTGTGTCATCATAAACATGCACATAAATTTTGAATTGGATCCGATAAAAAATACTTGAGTAATCGAATCTGATAGCAAGTGTCTACGGACAGACGGACGGACATACGGACATACGAACGACAGATTGTTGATCCGGACGTCGGCATTATGTGTACCATACATGGTATGGGTACACATAAAAATGGCTTTTAATGAATCGAAATTTATTGGTACTTATACGTGGTTTCTATTGCTCACACGCAATACATATTGATGCTAAAGATGAAGCTTTAAAACAATTACAGATAGCAAGGTTATACGGTGCTATTATTATGTTGTAAACTTAGATTTATAACTTCAAACTATTGAATTGGCCACCAAATATATTCCCCAGAACTGCCTGTTTTAAAACAATAATCACACTTACCATGTGTCTGGCCAAATTTGATTTCCACATGAACGCTTTCGGACATTCTTCGCATTTAAACGCACCATCGCTCTGGCTGTCAATATCTTCGCGAGGTTCGGTGCAATAACTGGAATAAGAAATATAAGAATATTGTCAATACATTGACCCTATATTGAGAACGGCGTCTACTTTATAAATTAACTACCCCACCAATTGTTACTAATTAACATTACCATTTTCATAAATGGAGTTATTTGTAATCAGGTTTCTTCCTGGTGAATTGAACGTGTGCATGGTACATTTAAAATGCGAAGGTCACACACTTTGGAGGGACTAGTATTGGAAATACAATACGTGTGGCTATACCGGCACGGGTTAATCATTGGTACTTAATCCGAAACACATATCTTAACGGATCTTATGTTGGTATAATGGAGTCCCAGGGGTGGCGATTTTCATCGTTGTAACTTTCTATTGATTATGGACAATAAAACAATAAGCACTGTGCTGCAAATTTGAATCAAACTATCTGCATGGATGAGCGTATGCAAACCACAATTTTAACCCTATCTAAAGAAATGTATATGTGTTGACCTTACCTGTGTCTATCATAGCCATAGTCGTGGCTCATTGCGGGAAATATTGCAGCCTTGCTCTTACAAACATAGGCCTCGTGACGATTCATGGCAACTTTGGATTTGAAAACTTCTCCACATTCTGAACATGCATAGCCATCGCCACCTGCAAGAGTTGAATTGTTATAATACATGAGATTCCCCGAGAGTTTTTATTTCTAAAAATGGAGAATTAGTTCATATGCATCCTATGAATCTTAGATTTGGAAAGCTACGCATAAGAAGACATTCGTCAAGGATCGTTATCATTTGAACAAAACATGTCTTCCAAGTTCCACCTCTCCGTAGTCGACTTCTATCTTTTCCACATGGTGTATTTAGCTACACGAATTAATGCTATGATTAAGGGATAACTGTTACATTTCTAATAAAATCCTAACATTTTTGGCAGAATTGCAGAAAGCACTCATCGACCAAATCGCTCGATACACGTTAACTTCGACGTGATTTGCTCTTGCTTTTGCATATTAACCAGATGTAAACCACCAACACATAATGTGAATGACATCGTTTTATTTGATAACTTCAGCCGGTCGGATAATCATATAAACAGAACAGAAGACACCAAGCTTTGTTTTCGATTGAAATATGATAGAATATTAGAGATAAGAGCGATGAGTGAGAAGTCATCGTTAACCAGCCAATTACGTCCGCTCTTTTGAAAGCCACTTGTAATGGGCGATCCGTGTTAGACATTTGCACGACCCATGTCGAGACAAACGATCTTTCCTGTGTTCGCGGACACGACAGGCTATTAGCACGGTGTCGTCTGCTTTGGGAGATAATTGATTACATCCGGTTTGAAAGCGTCTCCACCAAACTTCGCATGTAAATTGTTGATGACTTATTGTTTAAACAAATATTAGAAATTTGATATGATGGGCAGTGCCGAGAATAAGGCTGGGGATTAACAGTTTCACCCGCGAGATAACTCATTTTGGAACGTGCAATACGTGTAACATGTTATATGAATCATCAGCCACACGTGGACTGCAGTCGTGAATACAGCGCACGTAATTTTGAATTACAATTTAATTTCTAGAAGATAACTGTACTGCGTTAGTCGCGATCATCCCTATTAACACCATAAAATTATTTGAAGCAAGCTGCGAATGTGTTGCATGTGTTTCAAATATCAATAGATGCATTGTCGATTGAGAGTGGCAAACGTTTATTTCTGTTAAAACTCAACCCTGTATCTCACAACTTTCACGAGGTAGTGTGTAATATGAAATTCAGAAAGGATCTACCCACACGTGTCAACCAACATGATTTATTACATAATTGGAAGAGAACATGAGTTAATTATAAATCACATACATGTATATGGTGTACAAACGACATTGTGTGAACGAGAGGCCGATCACGGTCGGCAGATGTTTAACCCACCCCTCGGTGATACTAAATAGATATGATCAGAATCATAATCTAGATCTATAATGTTGAATTATAGAGCATACTGCATGTTGTGTACTAAATAGGATAATAACACAAATTCACATAGTGCCAATTTTGCGCTAGCAGTGTCAATTGGACATCGGTAGGCATATAATAACATTGGAATATCCTAGGAACCATAACCTGAGATAAATGAACACAATCCATACATTGATGGACAGTATAGCTCTTTTTATCCAGTCCACAGAAAAAGGACAAAAAAGTTTAGACCATACAAAAGTATTATCCATATGCATCCAAAATATGATGAGGATTATGGGCCATATTACCCCTAACTCGAAACAGGTTACCACAGTTCATATAAATGACAGTCAGCAGCCCTCGGTATAATGATTTCGCACATTACAAAGTTTTACAAGTAGCATGGGCGCTAAAATTAATAACATTCAATGTTAATCTTCATAGCGCTCTTTGAGAATTTAAAAAAAAATACTTATTTTATTTACAGTTATCTGACCATTGTGTTGCCGCTGATTAGGACCCACTGGTATGATAAACTGGAGATGGCCCTTTTCCAACGCTCTATAGTACTCAATAGATTTTGTTCATACATAGAAAAGTATTGATTTTTGTTCTCGAGATGGAATCCTTGAAAATCCCATAGCCCCCAATGTTAATCTTCTGAACATCGTTAACCCTGAAATTCACTCAACCATGACCATGTGACGTGAGACTGCAGAAGATTTTAGAATTATTTAAACTAGTGCGATATGGCCCTGACCCAGCCCTTGTGTTGCCTCCTGTCTGAGACCCCTAAACCCCATTACATGGAACCAGAGTAAACAAACATAATTCTGGAGGAATATCAACTTGAATTTGATGAATAATAATCTGAGCTAGTAAATGGGGTGCTAACATAACTCCATAATAAATAAACCACTGAGGTTACCATGATAATGTTCTCTTCCATTTAACAGTGGGACAACTGTATTACATAATATACCATCAGGAATTCTCAAATCTGGATAATTATAAGTCGAAAAAAGGGTCATAACTCCAGTAAACAAAATCGAATCAATCTCATATTCGAACTTGGTCTGTATTTTGGGCTGAGCTGAGAAACTCACATATCAAAATTTGGTTACGATCACATAAAAATGATTGAGTTATCGCAGCATGCTTGAATTCAAAGTCGAAAAAGGTAAATAACTCAGTAAACGTACGTGTACCTATGTACAGGTTTATATGCAATAGTTCGGAGAGAGGCAGGTTAAGCTGTTGGATACTCGCGCTGTAATCTACTTCAACGTGCTGTAATTATATAGTACTAGCCGATGAGCCCGACGTTGTCCGGGCTATTCAAAAACCAAATTTCAAGTCGATAGCTCTACCCGTTTCCTAGATCTGGTCTGCGCATGCGCGAAGCTGGCGTCGCACGGGCTCGGCGACCCGATAAAATTCGTATCCGGGGCAAGATACATTCACATACCAAATTTCAAGTCGATAGCTCCACCCGTTTCCGAGATCTCGTCTGCGCATGCGCGAAACTGGCGTAGCACGGTCTCGGCGACCCGATAAACTTCGTATCCGGGGCAAGATACATTCACATAGCAAATTTCAAGTCGATAGCTCCACCCGTTTCCGAGATCTCGTCTGCGCATGCGCGAAGCTGGCGTCGCACGGGCTCGGCGACCCGATACAATTTGTACCCGGCGCAAGATACATTCACATAGCAAATTTCAAGTCGATAGCTCCACCCGTTTCCGAGATCTCGTCTGCGCATGCGCTGCACGGGCGTCGCACGGGCTCGCTAAAACGACAACGACACCGCCTGGTCAAACTACACACACGTACCAAGTTTCGTCCCGATCGGTCGAGAATCGTAGATTTGTATTAATGACAGACAAACATACAGACAAACAGACAGACAGAGGTATTCAAAATATATATGAGACTAGCCGATGAGCCCGACGTTGTCCGGGCTATTCAAAAACCAAATTTCAAGTCGATAGCTCTACCCGTTTCCTAGATCTGGTCTGCGCATGCGCGAAGCTGGCGTCACACGGGCTCGGCGACCCGATAAAATTCGTATCCGGGGCAAGATACATTCACATACCAAATTTCAAGTCGATAGCTCCACCGTTTCCGAGATCTCGTCTGCGCATGCGCGAAACTGGCGTCGCACGGGCTCGGCGACCCGATAAAATTCGTATCCGGGGCAAGATACATTCACATACCAAATTTCAAGTCGATAGCTCCACCGTTTCCGAGATCTCGTCTGCGCATGCGCGAAACTGGCGTCGCACGGGCTCGGCGACCCGATAAAATTCGTATCCGGGGCAAGATACATTCACATAGCAAATTTCAATTCGATAGCTCCACCCGTTTCCGAGATCTCGTCTGCGCATGCGCGAAGCTGGCGTCGCACGGGCTCGGCGACCCGATACAATTTGTACCCGGCGCAAGATACATTCACATAGCAAATTTCAAGTCGATAGCTCCACCCGTTTCCGAGATCTCGTCTGCGCATGCGCTGCACGGGCGTCGCACGGGCTCGCTAATACGACAATGACCACCGCCTGGTCAAACTACACACACGTACCAAGTTTCGTCCCGATCGGTCGAGAATCGTAGATTTGTATTAATGACAGACAAACATACAGACAAACAGACAGACAGACAGACAGAGGTCTTCAAAATATATATGAGATGTATAATCTTTCCATAAAAATTTAAGTAAAAATTGAAAAATATACGAAATAGTTGCCAGAAAGGTGATCATATGAGGTTTTATGAACTTACTAATTCTAGACCTCCACCCGTTTCCGAGATCTGGTCTGCGCATGCGCGAAGCTGGCGTCGCACGGGCTCGGCGACCCGATAAAATTCGTATCCGGGGCAACATACATTCACATACCAAATTTCAAGTCGAGAGCTCCACCCGTTTCCGAGATCTCGTCTGCGCATGCGCGAAGCTGGCGTCGCACGGGCTCGGCGATCCAATGAAATTCGTATCCGGGGCAAGATACATTCACATAGCAAATTTCAAGTCGATAACTCCACCCGTTTCCGAGATCTCGTCTGCGCATGCGCGAAGCGGGCGCCGCACGGGCTCGCCAATACGACAACGTCGACCGCCTGGTCAAACTACACACACGTACCAAGTTTCGTCCCGATCGGTCGAGAATCGTAGATTTGTATAAATGACAGACAAACATACAGACAGACAGACAAACAAACAGAGGTCTTCAAAATATATATGAGATTAGCTTATTTCTTATGTGCATGTGCGGTTATGATGAGAACAAGTAAATCTGAAAATATCGCAAATTCTTCAATTTTATATCGTCATAATTTTCACTACGATTGATATATTTGTGTCAACTGTCCAACACGAGTCTGTTTACGTCAAGAAAATTACTCAGTGAATTTTAGGGATGCATGGGTTATTACACATCCGATGTATTGAGTGTAATGATAATGGAACTTGACTAGAGATAATTTTGCGATATCGCCCTGTTTAGATCCACTTTCACAAGTGGCGGAGATATATACTCGCCCTGTTCTGATGTTGTGTATCACAAGTACTCGATATGATAGCAATCGGTGCAGACTATTATCGAGATGGTTACTCATCTTTCCTGCATAAAGGGTGTGCCCCACATTTTATCAAAACAAACATGTCATTCTCCTAAACCTAATTTTCTCAGCCTGTTTGAAACATTGACATATTTATGTATTAAGTAATTTCACAACGGCCGCTCTGGGTGTTTCTCCACTTAAGCACGTTTCGGCTTGGAGATGACAATAAATCAAATTATATTTCGTGCTTCTAGTTACCCATCGGATGAGAACCATATTAATTTCTGTGAAATTCCCATCCACATCGCATATGTGATATACGAACTGGTAAACGGAGCTGTGCGATATAAATAGCTGTGAACAAGGTCGGTGTTATTCGGACAAGCTGTCGTTTTTGTCTGTGCGAACACGAATGCGAGCAAGGAGGAAGCAGTCGAAAAAAGAAAACGAAGATGGGAAGAAAAGTACAAAAAGAAAGGTAACAAAAAGAAAAACAGAATAGAAGGGAGGAAAAATAAGAAAAGGGCGATGTTAGAGGAAATAATGCACATTAATGGAATACGAGAAGAAGAGGTAGCATATATGTATATAGTATGTAAAGTTGAAACTATAATAATAAATGAGAAAACAGTAAGAATGTGTGGAGTGCATGCAGAGATTTACGGAATAATTGCATGTATTTATTACACACCTTCATCTGAATGTTCCGTCTGCATATCTTCCAGCTCTGCGTCCTGGGTTAGACCATCCTTAGTGTATAGCAACATGCCTCCTATTTCTTCGAATAACTTTCTCACTCTATTGACAAACACCTGTATAGAGGAGAATTACTTTCAATATATAAACAACATTGACTCTGGAGTTCGCACATACAAGATTATTTTATTCAGTGTTCCAAAATGCAATAGCTGCGTCACAAGTTTGCGTAAATATCAAATGACCACTTCGAGCATTTGCGGCGTGATTTTGTGAACGTGTTCGGACCATGTACTGGTGACAACCAGATGAGCGTTTGGAATGTAGGATCATCAAGTGGTCGAGCACAGTACAAAATGGCAGCAGATTAGCCATATCAAAACAAAGTGCGGTCACCCATCGTCACTGGACCCTTTCATCATTGACCCAAGGTAATATGATGGTATTGCATCCATATGTTCCGGTACCGAAGTTAAATTATTCGTGCTACCTAAACGACCCACGCCTACGCGATGTTTCTTTGATATCTAGGAATGTTTTAACTATTGTTTGTTCTCGTCAGAGCGAATGAAACGATTAGGGAAGAAGGTCGAGCACGTGGTGGCGATTGTCACCATGACGACATTCCCAGTCTTGTGCCTCCCTATTGTTCGGGATTCCTGCTTGTACCGGTTCCACCTAACCAGACACTTTGTGTATGAAAATCGACAAGTACGCTTTTGATAAAATTGACGTCAGGTGACAAGTATGGAAGCACTGTTGAGAACGGGGAACGGATAAGAAAACGGAACTCCGGATTCTTTTGTCGTTATTTTTGTCTATGTACGGATCTGTTTTTGATTAGCATTTCTTGTGAATAGAACGTTGTGCTGTAATATAGTTGTAATCTGTTGCATTATAAGCAGGACTGGACCAAAAGCGTCCATGTTTGAGACAATGACAACCATGGCATTTCGTAAGAACAATGGGTTTTGTATCTTACTGATAAAATGTAGGTTGCGGGCGCCATATGATTATAAATGTGCGAAGCATATGTCAAAACTCGACCACCATCTTGTCGATATGAAATATCGGATATGTAGTTTTTTATTGGAGCCTTAAGTTAAATCATAACATAAAGGGTCATATCACTTTCCAATATTTAATATATTTTGAATACCTCTTTTATCTGTTATAATTCTTATTTCTGTTGTCTAAACACGCGTCTATTTTGTGCGCCTAAGTGTATACAGTCGATTGCAATCGGAGGCCAACAACTATTTTCCGCAATTTCGCTCCTCAAAAATGAATTTAAGATATCACCGGAATCGAATCGGAAGGGTAAAACTGATTGTAGAAATTGTCTTCCTCGAAATAATGAAGACCACTAAGGCTAATTGAGACAAAAATGAGGGCTGACATCCGAACATTCGAATGATATTTGTCAAGTGTATAATATATTATATGACCAGATCCGGTGCGAGAGGATGCAATGCATCTCAACTACTTTTCGCATTGTTACATACCACAGAAAAAGCGAGCAGATGTGGTTGAAGTTCTACCATTGAGCAGTGACACAGCCATGTGCACGATTCCCTTATTTATAGAAATATCGCTCTTTATATATAAGTGTATATACAGTCGAGTACAATCTGCATGAGGCAAAAAAAACCACATCGAATGTCTAAAAACCCCAAGTCAAGCATTGGCCACATTTATTATTCCACATCACCAGTATATAGATGCGACAACTTTGTTTCTGCACAAAATGCATTATCTGAGGCTGTGTTCACACATTCTGGCTAACAGCTGAGAACTAAAAACTCTGTATTACCTGTAGCGATACTACCGCCATTTTTTTTTTTACAAAATAGCACGTATATAGTTATCACGCAAGTGTACCAATCATAAATTTATTTGAATGCAAATGTTATAGAAACACAATTACATATGGAACTAAACAGCAATTTTACTTCTGATGCCGTTATGATAAATGTGCATTTTATAAGAATGTTAATTACTGTTATTATTCTGGCATCATATGGTTTTCTATGATCAAATGACTGCAAACAAATATCAGGCAAACTTGCCAGTGTGTGATGAACGTATATACAATATAACGTGGTGACTAGCCCCAACCATATATAATGACCAAATGCAGCCTGCTCTTATCATATAATTTGCTCTATCTTCAAATAACCAATAACATATCACAAAATATGTGTATTCCATACAATGGCAGAAACGGGTATCACTAAATCTAAATTTGTTGTTCTCATGCGCAAAGATGAGTACTTGTTTTGTAATAATGAGTAAGTTATATTCCATTGCTCAGCTTTTTATTATATGAGTACGTCCCAAAAATGCCATATATATCTACCCAAGGATGAACACCATACCATAATGAACACCATACCATAATACAGGAGATCTGCTTATCTTCCAATATTCATATCATTTAAAGTAATAGGAGAAGTAAATTGGCTGACATTAGCATCGCATGGAGAATGAAGGTGAAAAACAACAATGAAAACCTGCGAGAACTTATATCATCGCTGTTTTTGTAAGTAGGTTTTTTTCTTTTTCCTAGTCAGAAGCGGGCCACCCCGTGATATCGTGTTGTAGAAGAACAACTATTGGGTAAATCACAGGGACGTGTCGTTAAAAGGAGTAAACTATAAATAAAAAAAATATATCAGTGTATAAAACGAGCGCGCGCTGATAACTGATATACATTTTTATTTATAGTTTACTCGTTTAACCCCTGTGCGGTAAATATTGAAACTGGAAGCCCCCTTCTAATTTTGACTATACAATGGTCTATTTTGGTCCAGTTTATATAAGCCTGCACATTTTGTTCATTTTAGTTTAGTCATCATTGATCTATAAACATGGATTAGTAAAACAGAGGGAAATATGCGATATAGCCCCAGGGGCTCAGAGCAACCCACCAAACACGAACTAAAATAATGAATGGAACTGTAACACCATATATAGACCTATATGAGTATATTTAATACCGAAAGCTTTCGGTTTGCACCTTCCTCGGGCGGCAGATATAGAACAATACTAAAGTCATACCGAATGCCATGAAATGCCCCGTTATATGATTATTATTTGCACATTGAAAATTGGCGGGAGAAGTGGAATTAACATGTCTATAGGATAATATATTGTGTCATCCTAAATTGTATGATAACGCGCAATTTGTTCTCGTCATACTTCGTAAGAAAATGATAATATCCATTGTATTCGGAGAGTGCATGAACACTTCTCATTTTTTCATAAAAGGCGTATAAAATACATCTGTATGGGCCAGGCTTTGTAAATGTGATAGATGGTTATTTTGTAAAGCTAACGGATTCTGTCGCTCTTTTGTAAAGCATTATTATCATTTAGCTGCCCCGCTTATCATTCGAGTTTTAGACCACACAATGCAAGTGAAATGAAACCACTAATTGCCGGGTATCGTGATGACGGCACGGCTTGTGGTCGCAAACGTCATAATAACCAAACGCTCTTGAATGGGTACTTTTGCGGCCGACATGATTGTTGGTGATTTGCGATGAGTGGCTGCCTGTTTCTCTTGACACAATAGGGGAATCAGTTTCAATTGTATGTTTGGAAACGCCTACTCAAAGCGTGTGACATAAAACGAACACGGTGTGACCCAAATCGAGCCCTGCTTATGTCGCGATAACCTACACGTACAAGCCCAAGAGATATATATATCCCAATGATTCCACGATTGAGCCTACACCAGGCAATTTGAAATATCTTACCTGTTTCTCAACATTAAAAACCGACACCGTATTTCCAGTTTTCTGACGTCGTTGTGTTTGATCTGTGAAGGTCGTGTTTGGTCATCGGACTGTGTGTCGGTGTTTAACCTGAAAACAAAGTACAGTCGGGCTGAGTCAAAGAAGCCAGTTATAGGGCCCCGCCCAATAAAGGCTTTCAGTTGCCCCATGGCGGTTTGAAATCTAAAATTATAATGGCTTTTGTTACATTCAGTTTCGGTTCCGATGATCAATATTCTTAGATAAATATGTTGCATACTTCTATACAGACTTTATATGCCACAGTAAGACTTATTCAAATAATAGAATTATAATAATCAAGTTTAAGCATGGAGCAATTAACGAAGAACGTTCCTGGTTATAGTCTATGTTGTGTATGATGTGGAAAGATAAAGAGCGTTTATCTCCATAATCCATTCTTTGTGAAAAATATTAAACATCTGGAAATTCTTTAAGAATGTTGTAAGTATTTTCTTCAGAGTATATTCATAAAGGCTGTATATATATATATATATATATATATATATATATATATATATATATTTCGAGTATTTATCGTATCACTCCTTCCAAATTGCTAAGACATAATTACAATGTATATATATATATAGGAAGTTGGAATGAGCCACGTCAGTAGGCTATATATACTGTATCTTACGTTTTCCTCCCAACCGATCTGCCAACAGTCCATGCAGTGTTGTTGAAGACATTATGAAGCATTTATAAATCAAATAATATGTTTGAACGAGTATGTCTCAATGTCATAGCTAATCATGTAATATAATCAATGTGGTGCGTTTAAACCACTAAGCCACATTGACATATACAGTCACGCCGTGTGTCGAGGGTCTATCATTGTGGAATGTCAACATTCAAGAATTAAGGGCGCATAAGGTCAAAATTGTCGCAATGCAAGCCTTTTGTGGTATGTATTTGTTTTATACATATTTTTGTATCAGTAAACCAATATTTTCATATGGATTATTTTTGAACGAAGAGCTTCGGAATTACGAAGTTTGTAACTTCGAGTGTTGAATTTGCGATTAGAGTTACTAAATACTGTTTTGTCTGGTACACTGATTTATTTTTTAGGTTATTTTCAGGTAAGTGCCAATTACAGAATTATTTGCGACAGAGATATTATTTCCGACGTATACACTCGGTGATGCATCTGCGTGCGACCTAGAACCAATTTATCGTTCATATTCTAGAATGATATAGCTAGAAAGATATAGAAACGAATTGCTTGAAATATTGTCCGATAAATTGTCAGTGTGTGGACATAGCCTGAGCACCGCCAAACCACTGAAACAAACTAACAGCGAATGCAGAGGTGGTGCCACATGTATATATAGCATTAATGAAATCTTATTTCACAAGCAATCAGGGTACGTTCACATATATATATGCAAAGTTTCAAGGCATTTCGTCATAGAAAAGCATATGGTTCCAGAATATTAATAGATACATGTGTATAAAATGTACCCCCATCAAAGTTAGCGACACGAGAAGTAAAATTTTTGCAGTTCCACATTGTAACGACGCTACTAAAATTTGCCTTCAAATATCTGTGATATTCTTGGGAGATAATTACATGTGATTTGCAGGCTATTTTCTGTAGCATCGCTATATGTGGAAGTACAGATTATTAACTTTTCATGTATAGTTATATAGCTATGGTACAGATGCATTTTATATGCAGTGTTGGATTCCTTTTCTGGCATATTATAGCCCTCTATATCTCTATCGAAATGCCTGCAAAATATGCCAGACAGAGTTGCAGTGCGTGAACATGGCCTATATGGTTATGTGCACATGCAATTATAAGCAAAATATCCATCTGACACACTGCTACGAATTGTGTGACAAGCCTATAGACTAATTTATCAGTAATTGAACGTAGACCAACCATAGGCAAACTGGTTAAATTCCAGTTGGAGACTTCTGGGATCTATGGCTTCTTGTTGTTACCTTCACATTCGAAGCAGTAAAGTCACTCAATACTATTGCAGCTAAACAGATACAAAGTTGTTCCCCCCACATGTATGGTATTAATTAAACACATTATAATGTTCACACAAACAGATTCTAACATCAATAACATATCTAGCATATATATGATACATTATATATATGGTTATTATATTCCCAACGCGATTGTTACCTGCTGGGCTAAACGATTTATGCACTTGTTCAATGATTTACGAAATAAAGGGTACGAATGATTAGCATAACCAAAAATAGAAAACAAAAAAAGAAAGGAATTAATAGCTTTCTTGGAAGGCAAGCTTAATTTGTAAAGTGGATCAATATTCGAATAAAGGAAACTGAACTTTTTAACAAACACATGAGAATAATTCTTTCCAATTTGTATATATATAAAATGAAACAAGCATGTTACGTTATATTTAGTGAAGTATAACAGATTGGACAATATGAGAGAACTCTGACCGTTACGATGCATGCAACACAATTTCTCTCAACAATATAATTGAATAACTTGTTGTTTCCATTCACTGTTATATATATATATCTATATATTACATCTGAATTAATTTAAATATACTAACTAATAATAGATACAAGTCATTTTATGAATTAATTTCTGACTTATTCTCGTAAATATAGTTTTTATTGTAATTGTGGAAACATGCGTCCGACTCTTTGATATATACATGTATGTATAAATTTGTTCAGACTAAATTCAAGAATTTGACTGTTCTGGGAGGAGGTGTCATCTTGAGATATATGCACATATTATAATGTGGCTGCAAGTGGATTTCAGCTATTTTATTATCAAATATATTCTACAATTGTCACCGTGTATTGTCAGTGAGATAAGGGGATCGTATTATCATAACCTCACTCTACGAAGCATCTTGGAGATATAGGAAACAACGTTTATACCAATTATGACATATGGGGCAGAGGTGTGGGGGCTTTGAAAACCTAAAATGCTTTGAACAAAATTGAATTATGGTTGTTGGAATTCGACGTTAATCTGAAAAAAGTCGACACCGAATGATTTTGTTTATATTAATATCTTTATTTCCTCCAGCTAGGAGAGTATGGTTTACAAAATACAGTTTACAATCAAGTTATATCGTAGTAATATAGAAAGGAAAGTCCACACCGAATGCTTTCGTTTATGGTGAATTAGAAATGTGTCCCACAACGGTAAATATAAAAACCCGTTTCCTCTCGTATTGGGCTACGCTTATCTGTTTGTATGCCAACCAATATATTGCTTGTTATATTGTATTGTGTGATGTATTGTTTAAATTGTGATACTGTTTTTAATAATTCACTGATTAATGGTATTCGTGACACCCTTGACTGTCTAGGTATGAGTAGTGTATGAACCAACCAACAGGGTAAGAAATCTGACAAGCCTCAATCGCACAATCACAGGTAAACTACGTGACACATACATACATGTATATGAATGGTGGTCAACAATATCGAAATCAAGCCAAACTTTGAAAGAGAGAGTTACCTATCCCTAGATGACAACAGAGCAGTTTATTATGGCTTTCCGCACAAGAAACCACAACCACGGTGCTAGGACAAATACGGATTATTCCGACCGAATCTGCACTCTCTGAAGTTTTGAAATCGGCGATAAATTCCACATTGGACTGAAATGTATGGAACTTAACGAATTTAGAATAAAATATCTGAATCCCTACTACTACCAGACCAACTAACCGCTATATTAAAAAAAATTGTCACTATTTATTAAGAAGGTCTTTGAAACATTTAGCCCCCCCCCCCCCCGAGACTTATTACCACACAGTCTGTCGAACTGAAACAGTGCAACTAGCGAATTAATGTCCATCCATTCCTATATGTATAATATATACATGTATACTTGTAATGAAATATATTGTATTGTTATACATACATCTGCAATGTCAAATATTAACGATCAGAATAAACTGAATGGAATTGATAAAAATAAACGCAGATTTTAGAAACTTATTGCTAATTATGACGCTTGCTTTATTGATTGGTGTTCAATGTTTGCAAACAATTATTAGCTGAAATGGCTATATGACAACAGATAATAAATTAACAAACTCACTAAAACGAGCAGTTTTGCGCATAAAATATATATGAATAAGATATAACTTAATTCATAAAAATGTAGAGTTACCTGCAAATAGCAATCCGTTGTGAACACAAACGAAATAAGGAATGACAGCAGTCCTCAGGTCTGTCAATGATTGAGTTCGATGAAACACCCTATCTCCGATTTAAAATATTATTCAAATTTCCTGTCAGAATTTTTAAATTGTCCTTTGTGGCGTTACATCAGTCCTTCGTAACGATGTGATTACAAAACAGATATCTTTTTTCAATAGAAAATGATAAGGTGATTTCCAACACCTGTCATACTATCTTAGTCCAGGTTGCCTTCCAGGCGAAGGTGTTTGCCTTTTACTTCACAATTACCATGAACTAATGACTAGCTATAAGAGTGTGAACAGTTCTCTAAGCCACACGCTGTATTACATCTGCTCCCAACACAACAAGTGGGAGGTGGTAGTGTATTTATGTAGACCCAGTGATCAATTGTTTAAATTACCACAGATGCCGCTATGAATGCAGTCCACAAACAATCAAATCAGGGATATCAAACGCTTTCTCAATTACTTTCAATCCTTTCGATAATGCTCCGACAAGATGAGTGACATCGTTGTCCAGAACGGTGGACCAATGGATGAGCAGAAGATGAAAACCGTGTTGCTATTGGAGACGTATCCCGCCCACTTGCTCGCTTCATCGTCAAGTGACACCAGCGCGGTTTCTTCGCGATTGACGCGACGAAGCAATCATTATTCCTAATGACATTTAGCACCTCCTACTTAGACACCACCAAGCCGCGTGTTAGCATAACTTACCGATTCTACTCTTAATTGAATTCCGCCCATTCACACGTGGAGTGACAGCACGTTAAAAAAGCGAGCCGAATACCAGCCGCCAACTATCGAGTAATTGTTAGCATAGTAATGTCCGTATTGAAATCTCTAAACTAACTATTTTGGAAGTTAAATTATAGACACATTACAATAGCTTCTTCGGTCATAAGTTTTTTTCTAATGACTTGGAATAAACGTGACTGTATCATAAGATATATATAATATATATAGCATAGAGCCTACACCGCATTCAATATTTAGTCAGAAAAAGCAATAGCGGCGATCACCAAAATGAAACCAAAGTGGTGGTATATTCCATTTCTGAGGTTTTCAGGTTGTCCTATTGTGAAAAGCTTTATTCAACTGTTTTAATCCTTTTTCAACTTTCGGCAAAGAAGTGAGACAAACGTCTTTATAACTTATGTGTAAGAAAAAACGAAAGACACTAAGTGACACTCTTTAATGCAAGTACATGCTGAACGCAAATCTAGGATTTTCTTTTTGAGGTATAATCATTTTCGCCATTTCCATGAATGAGTCTTGCCAATGAATATATAATCCAGATATAACTATTTGGTCTATTCACCAATCAATGATCCCCGTAACGTGCAACACGAAAAGCGAGACATTGCTGTGATTGAGAGGAAATGGCTCATTTGAACCTAAAATTATGTGTACATAATTTGGTAGACGGGCAATAGATAGAAATACGCGAAATGCCATGTAACATAACTAAATTATATTTGTGTGTGAAGTAATGTATGGCTTACTTTGAATTACAGGTATAGTAATGCAGAAAATGCCCAAGTACACATTATTATACAATACTTCAGAACAAAGTAATATTGAATATTTTATATCGCTTCAAAATTAACCTTCGGAAACCCACTATTATATATGTGTGTGGTACAAATGCCTGGCGGTCGTAATTTTAACTGTAACTCCATTTTTATTGCCACTAGAGGTATAAAGGCCCTAATGAAATGAGATTCCTCGTTGGGGTCAAAATATCTAAGTTACCTATTAAAAGGCAACGCGAGGACAGACTGCAAACGCTTTATTGCCAAATGATAAAGGTGACCCACTTATTAGCGTCATAAACGAACTTTTGTGGGGATGGATTTTATGACTTGACAATTTGCAATAAACGCAGCCGTGCAGTCTATATGCTAATCATAACATTTAATATTAGATTAGATGATTGTCATCTTCCAATATGCGGCGAAGGTTACATTAGCATGAACATTGATAGCTATATATATAAATTGCGTAGATATAAATATACGCTGACAATTAGGATAGTCGAACATTTCCATATTAATCAGATATAGCAGATAATACGTTTGTCGTGCTATCTCCATATGTGGTGCATTTCCGGAACGACACTGATCATTTGTTATAACTAGCGATGCAATTTCGAGATACCAGTAATCATATGAGAAGTTTCCAATAGAAGGCTGCTGAGAAGGGGAATTTTGACAGTTTATATGGTAAAATACTCTGACATTTTATAAGAAAAATACAATATATATATATATATATATATATATATATATATATATATATATATATATATATATATATCAGATTGTACGATGCACTGGCCCAGTGCTTCGGATAAATACACACACAAGTTATAATGATATAGCAGATTTATGTAAGCACGCGGACTCAGTATAATGAGTGTTCATTGATTCAAATGTGCTTGCTTCAGTGAGCGTGAACAAATTCTCATTTCTTATCGAAATTACCATGCATGTATCGATCAGAATCGGTCCCGATTTTCTTCCATGTCGGGGTTGGAACCCGCACAAACCTCGTCTTGCCCAGACTGCGATGCATGGTATTATACACGACATATAAGCACATCGGCTATATATTCGGGGACATCCTTAAAGATGTAGCACTTTTACCGAGATTTGGAACCGTCAGTATATCAGTCTGAACATGGGTTTGAATAATGACACAACGCGGATCTCAGTCTGGGTGAACGTCGACTCTATATTTGAAATATTCAATGTTGTAATGACTATTTAGGTATGAGTTTACTCAGACTGCGCGGATCTATATACCATTATATTGGAACAGCACATGCAATGCACTTTCTCCAAAATGGTATATGTGACCACACGAGTACTGCATGGTACTGGCGTATATATATCAGATTTATGGAGGCATGGCCTCAGTATAAGTGTTCGTTGCTTTAAATATGCTTGCTTCTGTGAGCGAGCATGCACAGATTCTCGATACTTATATATATTATAGTATTATTAACCACATCGGCTACGGGGAAATCCTTATTGTTCAATAATCCGAATTCATAAATTACAAACTATGTATAACATTGTAAATCAGAGGGCCCCTACTGACCTCACTAAAATAATACCACCCAGGATAGCCGATATATCCGAGTATGAATTCAGAAACCCCGAATTTTTTTACACATACTTCAGCAATACCGAGCACTACAAAAAGTCATTTTTTCCCTCAACAATAAAAGCGTGGAACGACATGCCTTCCGCAATAACAGAAGCTCCGACGATTTTCGATTTTAAAGATTATCTTAGAATAATTGATCCCACCGCTAGACCTCCAATATATTTCTATACAGGTCGTAGGAAATATAATGTATTGCACGCCAGACTAAGAAACTATTGTAGTGATCTTCAGTCTGACAAATTTCAGAATTATATTTCAGGAAGCCCACGTTGTACGTGCGGCAACCAGTGTGAAGATGCCTATCACTACTTCTTTATGTGTCCCCACTACCAGTCAGAACGAACTGAGATGTTTCATATGCTACACATAGAAGGAATTAAATTAACGCACATGAACAATCTACTTGCTGGCCTCCCGAATGCTCATAACAAACAAAATGTGAAATTGTTCAAAATAGTCCAGCATTTTATCGCGGAGACTAAACGTTTCTAGTTAAATTTCAAGATAAGAAATTAGTTTATCAATTATCACATATTTTCCTTTCGCCTCAGCATAGAATGCAACTCGGCGTTGGCACCCCCCCCCCCCCCCCCCCCCCCCCCCACCAATCACTCTCACTGACTCACTCTCATCCTTCCTCAATGATTTGTTACAATCTGCCATCATCATCTTTCTCATTCACCACGTGCAGCTGTAAATAAGTTACTTATTGTGCCATTTTGTTAAACAAATTGTTTGTATCAATGTATACCGGAGAGGGGCTCATTAAGTTTTGTAACTTGTGCCCCAATCCATTTTGTATTATACTACAAATAAAATATGTTTAAAAAAAATAATAATAATAATCCGAAGATAGTATATGATACATGGTACGACAAAAGCATTGGCTGAAAACATTTTGGTACAAAGTTGCTCATTTTGCAAGCTAAAGACTTCACACTTTGCTGCCAATATCTGCCAAGAGCGCATGCAATCTCTTACAACTTACCCATCAATCCGAGAATATTCTGCAATGTTTTTGCGAATTCTGGCAGGTAAAATATTTGAAAGAAATATGACATTTTTGCGAGGAATTAAACGAAAATTGTATAAGCAAATTTGCTAATGGATATAAACCCTCTATACGCCTAAAGTCGTCGATAAAAGCAGAGTATATTTACTGGTATGTTGAATTTTTATCTCGCAGAGTATGATGCTATATCAACAATCACCGTCTGTCACATGCAGGCACAAGAAGAACAATGCGCAGTTGGTATAGTATGCATGTCTCATGATTTCCCACACAACACGTGGTCCACAGGTGGGTCCAGACGTGATATTTGTCGCTGATAACTATTGTCTATAACTTAATAAGTTAAGGATTGAGGTGAGTCAGTCCAATCCGACAGACAATTATCTAATTCAACATTTCTGACCTATAAATTGTCCAAATTCTACAGACGTTACGAACCAACCACCTGGAATTGTTTTGCTGCACATTCTTCACTAACGCACTTACTGCCGAGCCTGAAGCTTATACAGATTGTGGCATAACTCAGAGCGTTCATTAAATTATAGTCAACTTACTCAGCGGACACATGTACTCCCTCCCGTTCAAAATGACATTCGATATTTCAACCTCATTTAAGAAATGAACGGCGGTTTCAATGTGGATGGCCGTGGACCGTGGGATTTTTGACCGCGAGAAGAATTCAGAAAACTGCATGGAACTCATGACCCCGTTGAATCAGCCGGTTATCTATATATGTGGATAAGATCATCACAGTCTGGGCTAGATGAGGTTGGCGGGGGTTCGAACCCCGGCATGGATGAAAATCGGCACCGATTTTCAAGCTTGATTTGGTTTGAGGGACATCTCAATGTACCATTCCGATCGACACATGGCCATTTCGATAAGAAATATATATATACAAAAGCACAGGGCCCTAATGAGGAGAATTACTAAAATACCAATATAGACTATACCAGTTGCAGGTATTGTCTATTTTAATTAGTAGTTTAGTAATTTTACCCAGGGGCCTGTCTATAAAAGAGTAGGATATGTCTGTTAGTCTGTCCGGATTTTTCTCCCAGTCTGGTGGTCCGATTGCAACCAAATTTGGTGTGGTGACTCGGGTACCCTGGCGGAGGTTATACGGCGTTAGTTTAAACAAAAATGATTTAAAACAATTTATATTAAATATATTTTTAAAATAAGCTCACTGTGGGTCTATTTCAGAATTAAATAGGTCCAATATGAACCTATGTTAATATTTAGGTCCAATATGAACCTATTTGCACGATGCAATGTTTCAGCACCAGATGTGTACGCTCTCTATGTATGTGTTTTCACCGTGACCCGCGACATCCAACGGAATAACAGTATAAGTCCACTATCTATGGGCTTATTTCAGAATAAAATAAGTCTAACATACAATACAATAGTATTCTATATTCCCATCAAATATTCCCATCGGAGTGTTCCACATCACTTTAACATGGGCAACACCAGGCCACCCTGCAGATATATTAATAATATCTCAGTTCATCAAGTCGTCCTATAAATTAGACCAACACATGCAGAATATTTCTGAAAGACTGCCAAATCCAATCGTGTTGAATAACCGTGTGGTCTACGCAGGGGCGTAGGAACCGGGGGGGGGGGGGGGTAAGGGGGGGGGGGGGGTAAATAACCCCCCCCCCCAAATTCCAGAAAATGGTCAACACTTAAACTGTATTTCTTATTTATTCAACTTAACCAATCACATTCTCCGCCCGCACAGTTTGACATAAAATATATAGTATATATACTCTATACCACTGGTTTGTGTTAGCATACAAGTACAAACATTTAGGTTAATTTTATCGGGTAATAAATTAGAACTCCCCGTATGCATGGTGCTATCCATTGGCCTTTGCTCCTTATAAACCTTCTTGTTAGTACTCTCTCAGAAATCATTGTGTTATCCCACAAACGGTATCTAATTTGTCCAAAGCTCCAAAATAAATCAACACCAACATTTCCAAGATGAATTCAATATGATATTATTTGAAGAGTAAATATGGAAACCAGACCATCGAAGGTAAGCTATATACGCTTCATCACAGCTAGTACTTTGGCACTGCTTAAATGGCGAATCTGCCTGCTTTATCGAGGCCATCTTTCAGTTACATGCACTACTACTATGGATTAGGCTGGGAAAGCTGAGAATGTGAATATATAATTATAATTATTAAGTATAAACATATATGTCATGTTTTCGTGGAAGACTGCTCCATTTGTACGTGTACACACGCTTATGAGAGTCAAAAATGCTCTCCATACTATTTTGTACAACAGGTACTTAAAATGCTGTCACAGATGCAACGAAATGAGATCTGAGGGTTTTAAATTCAGAAAAATTTCCCCAGACCCCCACCGACGAGAGGGGGTACCCCACTCGTGCTCTCCCCATCTCCAGCCTGTGGCTGTCGTCGATGGCCTACGGCCATCGAATATGGCCCCTCATATTCGACTTTCCAATGCTCCTGATACCCCCCCCCAATAATTATACCTTCCTACGCCCCTGGGTCAACGGGTCGTTCATGTCCGACCATCTTCGGTGATTTCCCGAACCCATTAAGGTTTATTGGTCAATGTAGTTCACTGGATTACGACGGATAAAAAATGGAGGTCAATATGGTTTGTATGTTTATGAACACATTCGCTCAGGGCGCCTGTTTATCGCTACGAGAAAAGCGGAAGCGATATATATTAATTGAATAATTATGTATATAAATGTATATATGAAAATAAACGGATATGGTTCATTTGATCCCCCAGTTTATGTCTGCACGTGGTTTTTGGACTGAGTTATATATAGAAGATCGATGGATGCTCGAAATATCGATATACAGATTTGAGATAATTGCCAAATCATATATAGCAATATTCCAGTTGTTTTCAGTACTTTGCACATAAGTGAGGCAGACGCTCTTTATTCATACCTTATGCATCAGAAATGGATAACAATAAGCGCGCTTTAATGTTATGCACGCGGAATAAAGTTCAGACCCTATATTTTGTTAATTATGTGATTTTAAAGTCTTTCTGTGTCATTTAAAGTCCGAATACAAAATATTCAATGATTTATCAACATATCTTGATCACCGGAACCGGACCGGGATGTAGCAAAATGAACAAAAACGGACCGGAATGTAACAAAATGAACAAAAACGGACCGATATGTAAAAAAAATGAACAAAAACGGACCGATATGTAAAAAAAATGAACATAATTCGAGCTAATCAACACTATGTAATTTTAAGAATTGCTGACAAGTTTTCGTCGATTGAAGTACGATTTCTAGGGAACTCTTATTTCATCTCAATGTGCCATTCCGATCGATACAATCATGGCCATTTCGATAAGAAATGAGAATTTGTTCACGCTCACTGAAGCAAGCACATTGCACTTGAAGCAATAAACACTCATAGACCAAGTCTTCTCGGCATATTACAGCTTGTGATATCTGTTGCGATGATGCTATTTTTGGTCCTGGTCCCGCCCATTGCTCTTCTATAAGGGCGCGTACACACGGCGGGCAAGAAAATATCAGGTATGCCCCATGTGACTTACTTGACCAATCAAATAAATAATGCCGGAAAATATCCGACGAAGGCAGCGCGCTGATATTTTATCGCCAGTTGGTGATATGTGTTCACCTTGATTGGTGGCCATCGGTATCCGTTAACTAATCTCTATAAGGGCGCGTACACATGGCGGGCAAGAAAATATCAGATATGCCCCATGTGACTTACTTAACCAATCAAATAAATAATATCGGAAAATATCCGACGAAGACAGCGCGCTGATATTTTATCGCCAGTTGGTGATATGTGTTCACCTTGATTGGTGGCAACCGGTATCCGTTAACTAATCTCTATAAGGGACAAGCTGGTAACCGTTAACGCACTCGAGTTATGATCCATCAATATTATCACCTGTTTCAACAATTGACTAATTCCATTTTGGATTGTTTGACATAATCGCTGAGCTATTATATGGATATGTGTGGGGACATATATATTTTGAAGGTTATCGGCTGACGGAGGATGTCCATGGATTTCCAACTGCACCCCTCTTGAATCGGACCAAAGACCCAATATCACAATATTGAATTTGCACACCCCCCATCGTCTTTGAATTTCCCATATGGTACCTCACATACCTTGAATTTTGACGACACCGGGGAGGGAGGGGCCTATAGAAGAAATTCCAAACCAATAATTTGACCACAGTAGGAAAAATGCGAATGTTGGTCTAAAACCACTAATTCTACATACCTTAGTGGTTGAAAAATCAGACTACAAGAACAATTTCAAACCATTGTTGGTGTGAAATTTCCATCTAATATTGTTTCCAAGTTATCCCCATGTCTCCACATGCACCCATGTAAGTTCTGTAACGTAATGTACACCACAGCCACATGCACTAAGCAACAATCTCCTGTAAACTTCATATGGGGTCTCAATGGGGGTAGGGTCATCCGATTTGCCACAAAACCATAATAACATTTTTCACCCCACATATATATGCACTATGAAATTATAATATTTCCAAATTTCCAAATAACGTGACCACTTTCTCATTATGCAGAAGGTCTTTGTGCATGAGGTCAGCAACGTTGCTACAGGTTGGTGGGTGTCTAATCCCACCAGACTTCGGTAATACATGTCAACAGTTGGAAATTTCACAAAGCTATGAATTGCCAAAATGGACTATAGGTTATTTACCGGACGCAATTTACTTGAACCAGCATGACTAATGCTGTTCTGATTGAGCTCAATCAACGCCGTCTAAACCGCCGCGTTCTCACGGGCGTAATCTTTGCAGCAAGAAAATATCAGTGTGCAATTTTACCTGATATTTTCTTGCAGATATTTTCTTGCAGCTTCATGCGTACACACCCTAAGGGACACGCTGGTAACCGTTCACGCACTCGAGTTATGATCCATCAATATTATCGCCTGTTTCAACAATTGACTTCGTAATTCCATTTTGGATTGTTTGACATAATCGCTGAACTATTATATGGATATGTGTGGGTGGATGTCCATGGATTTCCAACTGCACCCCCTCTTGAATCGGGCCAAAGACCCAAGATCACATAATTGAATTTGCACACCTCCCATCGTCTTTGAATTTCCCATATGGTACCTCACATACCTTGAATTTTGACTGGACACCGGGGAGGGAGCCCTGGGCATAGAAGAAATTCCAAACCAATAATTTGACCAAAGTAGGAAAAATGCAAATGTTGGTCTAAGACCACGAATTCCACATACATTAATGGTTGAAAAATCAGACTACAAGAACAATTTCAAACCATTGTTGGTGTGAAATTTCCAACTAATATTGTTTCCAAGTTGGCGGGGGTCTCATGTCCCCACATGCACCCATGTAAGTTCGGTAACGTAATGTACACCACAGCCCCATGCACCAAACAACAATCTCCTGAAAACTTCATATGGGGTCTCAATGGGGGTGGGGTCATCCGATTTACCACAAAACCATAATAACATTTGTCATCCCACATATACATGCACTATGAAATTATAACATTTCCAAATTTCCAAATAACGTGACCACTTTCTCGTTATGCAGACGGTCTTTAGGGGTCGTCCCGTTTTGCAGACACCTATTGTTTTCGGTAGGTTAGGGTAAAGGTGTGAATAATCCTCTTAATGACTACTTAGGCCTTTCCTAGTTTGTTTGATTGGATTCGGTTTTTTTTCTGCCCTTTTATTATGAGAAAGAACCGAGGTTTGGGTTGAATTTATGAATGTTTATTAGTTATGGATAATATAAAATACATGCAAATAATAATTACAAAAACATGAGGTACAAACATTAACGAATTAGAAACTTATAAATGACAACAACATGCTCAATGACAGCATAACTAGGCCATCTCATCCAGGAAATATATTTCATCTATATCTCGCCCGTATACACTATCTTGAAATGACGTCTGGAATTTTCTAAGGCACGATACTTTCTCTTCTGTGTGGTCACTCATAAAATAATGTTCTGTATCTTCATATATGTTCCCATAAATACATTTTGGATCATCAGTCATGAATCGCTCAAACTTATGTGCTTTTAAATCTATTTTTTAAAGCTATGAATTGCCAAAATGGACTATAGGTTATTTGCCGGACGCAATTCACTTGAACCAGCATGACTAATACTGTTCTGATTGAGCTCAATCAACGCCGTCTAAACCGCCGCGTTCTCACGGGCGTAATCTTTGCAGCAAGAAAATATCAGTGTGCAATTTTACCTGATATTTTCTTGCAGATATTTTCTTGCAGCTTCATGTGTACGCGCCCTAAGGGCAGTCGTGGGCAGGAGTTATACTGCTAGTTGAAATTCAGTGTATTTAACTTCCAGGTTATCACATCTCATTTTATGCATTATAGTCTTATTTCCACTTTGAACTGATAACTCCTGCCCACAATCGTGGGCAGGAGTTATACTGCTTGTATATGACGTAGGATTAAATCAATTGGAAGCTTTGCGTATATATATTAACATATATAGAGGGCAGCCTTTCCCAAGCATGATGATATCAAACATGCACATATATATATATAAGAGCTATACATTGTATAAGTAAACAAAGCCTATAGTTTTCAGAGAATTTCGATTTGTAGCGCTATCAGAAACTGCATGCATGTAAACAATACATTAAACGATCGTATCAACACTCTACCTTTTTCTATCACGGTAGATGGTATATTATTTTGAAGAAAGATTAATCGCGGACATGCCAGATGATTAATCATATTCAGAGGATTACGTGAATAATGTAGTAAAGCTATAGTATATTATTCCCCTTGCCGATATATAGGCAGTAACAGAGAAACATATTTGTCACAAGAATGTTTTGAAAGTCGAATAATAAGCGGAATCGCTTGTACAGTATTTTAAGTTACATTTTGAACGCACGGAACCACGAAACGGAAACTGCAAAGCGAGTCCAACCGAATGTTACCACTTCGAAATTGATAAAAGTTTTCACAGAAACGTTATAATTTAATTTGGGCACGCCTGAGTAAATTGATGGCTGCATTTCTGAATATACTGTTTTTTGAGACAGAGGTCTTCGTTGCTTCTATAGCATCCGGTATTGGAAAGGTATTGTGCTAAATTTAGCACGATATAGTATACACAAGTATAGTGTATATATAGTGTGCTAAATTTAGCAATACTATATACCAATATAGTTATAGGACACAGCTCTGCTTCAATCAGATACCATTTCTGGGTGAGGTGAAATATGAGTTAAAATGTATCTTTCCGGGACACATGCAGAGGTTCGTTTTGGTTGTACTTAATATTTTTCTTGAGACACATACATCAATATATATAAGATTAAACAACAAGTGGGTTTCAATGGAAAATCTTGTTTGAAATATCGAAATGAAACCTTATCCTTCAAATTATAAGATAACCATTAGTTAATAGACAATCCGCGACCTGATTTCCAGGTTGTCCTAAGTGACATTTTTGGTGAAAATGAGATATTGGTATCGCTGAAACCAGAATTTCATAACGCTTCTGGTGGAAACGGGAATTTCGTATTTTCACTTCTCGCGAAGATATCAGTCATTCTTTTTTGTCAGTTGTAGTTGAAATTCAGTGTATTTAACTTCCAGGTTGTCACATCTCATTTTATGCATTATAGCCTTATTTCCACTTTGAAGTGGAATTATATGAATGCTGTACTAGCGACATAGAATATTGTGGAATTGAAGATATGCTTGGAACAAAATAGATTTGTCACAATTGCATGTGATGGGCATGCACATTGTTTGATAATTATAGGTCAACATTGAATTGAATGTGGTTGTTATAACTAACGTATATATTCATATAATATCAGCATCTACATGCAGTATGATTGACATCTGCATATTTATAAATTATCCGTACGGGCCAGGGGTGGGAGGACTGTGGCTCCCCGCCAATATATTTTGCAAGTTTGAAATTTGGGCATTTTCGGGAAAATAACGTAAATATTCGGGCAATTTGTATGGTGATTCGGGGGGGGGGGGGATTGTGGTATTCAATTTCAGGATTTTGGTCATATTTCCGCCAGAAATATACACAATTTTGCATGTATTTTAATATATTTATACATGAATCTATATAAACTACAAAATAGCGGAACCATAATACAACTTATAGTTCGTCGGCAGGTGTGTGGAGAAGGTGTCCTGAATTGGGAGGGGGTTCCCAAATTCCCACGTATATAAGATATTCCGATTGTACCACCAGTCATAGCTTTCCAATGCGTACCCGTCTCAGGTCCCTATTTTTCATGAGTATTGAAATTATATGGATATTGATATTTGGTAGATGTAAGGCACAGTGGCATATGTGTACCCGTCTCATGTCCCTAGTATTTTTCATGAGTATTGAAATTATATGGATATTGATATTTGGTAGATGTAAGGCACATATACATGCAGTGGCATATATACTTGTCTCCGAGACATGCCGAGAGTTGCCATTTGTGCATATCTGGGACTAAAAAACGAATCTATATTATGGCTGACGCCCGTAGATATCATATTCCACCCGTACAAAACCTGTGAACTTTTTGATGTTCTGACCCGTTCTGACGGGGAACTTTATAACATTGAACAAATATGACGGGAAATATATTTCTTTGTCAATACTTGTTCCTCAATAATCTACGCCACATCAGGGGTGGTCCCAGCTGGAGATTGCATGCATTTTGGGACTTTTGTGAGCCGATACCGTAAAACATTGCAAATAATAATCCGGGAGAAATTTTTATTGCGATGCAAAGAAAGATCGGTCACAAAGTCACTTATAACGTACAATTTGGAGTCAGAACCTTCACCTAAAGTGAAATGCATTATTAAGGCACACGTAATAACTAAGAAATATATTGCCTATACTGCTTTTCAAATGCTGTACACTTCTCTGTCACAAAATGTGCCCGGGTTTTTTTATTGGTGGAATATGATCTCTACGGGTGTTAACCATGCAGAGTAGAGATTCATAGCATGGCCAAGTTTCGACTAATCAGGCTAACTGGTGTCTCAAACCCCCTTCTTAATAGTATACCAAACCAACCGACGAGTGTCCCAATCCATAGAACTGGCGTCCCAAATCAGCCAAATTGTGTCGCAAATCACCTAATAAGTATCCCAAACCATCCAAATCGTGTCCATACCCGCCAAATGAGTGTTCCATACAAACTGATTGTCATATATACATGTGTGCCACCCACATAGTATCCCAAATCATGTATGGACGTGGTGTCCCAATCCAACCATCAATTGAATACCCCAAACCGTCCAATGGGTGTCCCAAACCAACCAATGCGTGTCCATAACCATTCAGTAAGGGTCCCAGGCCACACGACGATTGCCTCAAACCAACAATATATAGTGTCTATAAAATATTCAAGTAGTGTCTCAAACCACCCTCTGAATGTCCGACACCATATAATGAGTGTCACACACTAGTTTAGAAAACCACCCATCGAATATCTCAAACCATAACCATCCAACGAGTGCATGTCCCATGGTTTGGTAAACTCATTGGATGGTTTGGAACACTCATTTGATGGTCTGGAATAATGGAGGGTGTGTACACTATTTGAAAGTTTTGAGATGACAGTCAGTAGATGTTTTGTGACGCATGTTGGATGGATTGGGAACTCATTTGATGGTTTGTGATACTAGTTTTATGGTTTGTGTCACCAGCTGGGTGGTTTGTGACACCAGTTGGATAGTTTGGGACACTAATTGGTTGGATTTGGACACTGATTTGGGTCATTTGGGACAATTTGAGTGGTGTTGGACACATGATGTATGGCATAGGACACTATACCCAGATGGCTTAGGCAACTAGATGTGTGGCATGAGGTACATAATGGGTTTGTGACACCCAGACCCACTGTATGGTTTGTGACACTCTGTTTGTGACTTTGGGCGTTCATTGAATGGCTTGACACACTCGTTGTGCGGACGCTGCAACTCATTGGATGGCTAGGGACACTCATTGGATGGCAGAGACACTCATTGGGTAGTTTGATATATATCCTGTTTGGTGGCTTGGGGCACAACCTGAGTGGTTTGGAATACCAGTTGTACAGTTTGTGGCACTACCAGTGTGGTTTAGAGCATTCCTTGAATTGGTTGGGGCATTACTCGGTGGATTAAGACATCATTGGGTGTTTGGGATGCATGGTTTGGGGTACTATATGTGTGGGTTGGATATATTTGCATATGGTTCTAGGCATTATGTCTGGCTGGTTAAGGAAACTCTTTGCGGGGGTTGCATGGGACACTCTTTCGGAAGTTTGGGACAATATTTGGATTTGGGGCCCCCGTCGTATGGATGTGAGTACTCACATGTTAGTCTTGCATCCTATGTGGGTGGTGTGTAAGTCTGTATATGGTTTGATTCACTCTTTATGTGGTTTGGGACACACATTTGATGTATTATGAGACCAGTTAGTGGTTTTTGAAACGAGTATGATGGCATATATCACTAATTATTGGGTATCAAATTATTCCATTCATTCGATATATGAAGATTTAGTGAAAAATAAACAAACACACTTAAATTGTTGACTTCCGATCACAATTTTCGCCGTCATTTTGAATCATTTTAAAACACTGAATTGACAAATCGTCGGACTATGACTTAAAATTATCGGATATAATGTATGGTGGCACAACTATAGCCATTTACGCCTATATATAGTTCGTATAAATGGAAAATATACCATGTTACTATACTTCCGTTTGCCATTTTGCCCGCCATTTTGGATTTTTGCAGTTAAATTTTGCATGAAATGACAGGCCTAAATTGACCACCATATTACCTGATACATACACCTTTCAAAGTCGAAATAGTTTGAACACACATCCTAACGAACAAAACAAAAATGGATTAAATATAATCCTGGGGGACCTTGTTCCCGGAATAAAATTCCAATTTTCTCACATGTTTTTTTGTGTGTGTGGTGGCATATGTTTATCTAAATATAGCGACTTTCCATCCATTAAACGCATCAAAGTTTAGATTATGTTATTTTGTGGTCATATTTTGCAGTCAGTGAACTCGACAGTAGTCGGCAGATTTGTTGACTAACAAGATTCCAATTTCACCATTTTTTTGTTTACATATTCTTGTCTTTTGACCCAACAATGACGATTTTCCCATCCCGGGATTCATGGGGATTTTGGATATGTTATTGTATGGGTATAGTCACATTCACAAGCAACAAAATGGACATGAAAGCCATAACTATAGGACCCTATTTCAAAGAGCTGCAGAACATTTTTCTCAAAGCGCTTTTAACATCAAAAACAGCTTATAGTACCTATTTTTCTTGGTTCACTTCAAAATCGAATTTAAACGACTATAGTATATAGTGTCCTCCGTTTCGGAGCGAGTGTCAAGTTAATCGGTTTCATGTTTATAGGGGATGACATTGTGTCATGTCAACGCTCTAGTTGACCAAATTGCTACATCCATACCAACGTTAGACAAAACCTTAATTGAAATGAAAAAAATGGATCGTAGTAGATCATCTGGGTTAGCGTACATAGAACAATTATATGTCATATGCTCTCTGAATTCCAAGATGTCCTGTTAAGATTCATACCTGTGAGATTATCTTGTTTGTTCTAAGTGACAATTATCCTAATATTTCTGTCACATAGAACAATTAGGTGGCCATTCTAACGAATTTCAGTTCATTGATCTCATTTGAACTATTCATAGTATAATTAAGTTCCAGTATGTCCTAAGTACTAACATATGCACCCTACCTGCAGTATTCTTCACAAAACAGGATTACATTTAATTTATGAATTGTGATGCTTATTTATTCTATTAAAGGAATGATTTTCCTACCGGACAGTGTTAGAAGTATATATATCCATAGTCTTAATAGTTGACCCGCATCGGAGATTCAAACTTTAAAAATCGATTATCCCACAAACATAAAAATGGACTTATGACAACCTGGAAATCAGGTCGCGATTCGCTCTTATGACATTTCCAAAACTTTAGTCCTATCTTTTCTTCTAAGTTGGAACGGTTGATTGTTGCTAAGTCACTTTCACCACTGCATTTGACGCCAATCTTGCAAATTGTGTTCACCATCTTATATTTTTTGATAATTAAATGTATTAATTTTGGGTTATGATCAATATTATTTAAATCAGAGTAACCGCGATCCCTTTCGTCACACTCACGTCCCTGTTGCTGACACTAATAAATATGTCGAAACACCTGCGAAAGATAGCAACGTCTGACGCTTGTATTATCCCAATATCAAGGGCGACAAATTTATCATTTATCCATCAGCGTATCACGTATCATTCGCCCGTATAGTCCATGTCCGATGGGGATAATTGGCGTAACTCTATCTCTAATTAGATAGCTTAACGCCAGTTTCGTGAGCTGATGCTAGCTTTGCTTATCTCTTGTAATTTTCTCGGTCGTCTGATATTAACGAGTTGTTTATTTGGTCGAAAATTGTCCCCCTTGATCTTCAAGAAAGCTATAACAAGGAGATATATCATTTAAGGTTGTCCTTCTATAAACATTAATGAGCAACGATAATAATATAACCTATCAGAGTTTCTGGCTAATTGACTTTGCTGAATTAATGGGATACCCATATACAAGATAGCGTCGGCAAGCTGCATGGTATACCTAGAAGCAAACAATGGCACTATAATTATATGAAAGCTTATTTTGACGTATACATGAATTTTGAAAACTAAATGAACTTTTATCTCGGCTTGAATTTACAGAAAATGTCGAAAAATGCGCGAAATACTGACGTCATATCCAGCGAAAGACTTATTCATATCATGTAGAATACAGAACAACGGATCGTGTTATATTCTTAGCGGGAAACAATTCAGACAATAACGAGCATTCATTGTCAGTGTCAATTCCTGATTTGGTATTAATAAAGAGCGTTTAACTCAGTCATTTGCGAAAAATGGAAAACAGCTGAACAATTTCGTTCACTTATAGGTAAGTATATAAAACATGTAAATACAAAATCATATTCAGTTGAAAACGCTGGGTTGAACTGTTGGGTTGGGCAATTATTTGGATTTAACTAAACCTTTAGTTGATTATCAGTTAATAACCACGGCGGTTGGAAACACAGTATAGTTGATAAACTTAGTTGGTTCTTTGTCGGCAGGTGCCAACTATATATATATTTAGTTTTCAGCCAATAGAAACCGTCTCTGTGTTTTACGTCATATGACAATGTTCAGCGTGTTTTCCCGGAGTGGGGACACCATTTTGTTTGTTTCAGTTTGGCGTGTAATTACACATGATATTACCTATGATTGGGGTATTGCGACATATAGTTCTCAGGACTGTGTCACCATTATGATGTTAACCGGTCAATTATTTTCAACTACATGTATCATTAGTGCAGTGGTGTTCCGTTTCTTTGAAGATAACACATCAGAAATGACATGAGCTGTTATTTTATGAAAGGTCGATAAAGCAGTGTTTAAATGCTTACTGTATCTTCAGTTTCACAATGAGTTGGTCAAGTTAGGTATTCAGGCCATCATCATAGTTAATTAAGTGTTATGTTTAGCGCATACATGATTATGAGAATTAAATGGGAAATATGTTGATTATTAATTATTAATTATTCTCGATAGGTTTCTAAAGTTACTTATATAGTTCAATGTAATTATAACATCTATTATATATTTTTGGAAGATCTGTTTGTGTGTTTGTGTGTGTGTGTGTGTAATCGATGAACTCGAAAACGGCCGACCCGATTTCGATGAAACTTGGTATGTGGGGGTATTTTGGGCCGGGGGATGACTTAGGCCTATTGATTTTCAGATCCGAGGTCAGCTTTTCATGTGCCGAGGTCAAATCTGTTTTTACGCTGTGTTACGGGACTTTCATTTGAGTTCGGTGCTTACAAATCGATTCGAAACAGCGCGAATAATAAAATGCCAGTCATACTAATGACACTGTGTAGTGAGAATCTTTCGTGTTTCCTCTTTCCAACGATATATAATGCGTATGTATCCGTTTTAGTTATCTGCCTCAATTATCAAGAAGAAGTGGTACTATCTTCCATCAGGATAAAAACAATGCGTAACTTCTATGACGTCGTTAGAGGTCATAACGTTAGATCACGTTAACGCTTAACCGGCCGATGCATTTGACTGTTTCAGACGTCTTGGCGATATCTCGGGCACCGATGGTAATTTATCTTTACGTTGAAACTTGATAATTAATGAGCGTGTGTATATGAGGCGCGTTTATATACTTGAGTAGAAATCAAATCGGGTTAAACTGGAGGATTTTTACGGACGAAATTTGACGCATAGGGTATCTCGGTATCCGCTGGGCCGATTTCCCGGTATCCGCTGGGCCGATTTCCACCATTTTTGGGGTGTTGGTGTTTGACCCCACCTGACCTTGACCATCAAAATGGTCAATTCAAGGTCAAAGCCCGGACGAAGTCGGGTCACCTTCTAGTACCATATATATTAACAACAATCTTGTTTACATTTATTTCATGTGAATGAAGCAACTTGGGAGTAAATGTGCCTGTCTGAATTCTCACAAGTGACACTTATTGAGACAATGGAATTGTGTATTGTGCCAATCATTGATAATTAATCAAATTTATTAGTATTTTATGCCAGAAATAGTAAAGCGGCGAGTGACGCTAAACGTAAAATGAATTAACCATGGCCTCAATGCCCTCAATGCGATATTAACATTAATTGTCATTGTGATTGTACATTCACTGTACACATTTTGTTTCCAGCTAAAGGTGCTTTCACACGCTGGAATATTTACATGCTAATATTGCAGGTAATTTGCTCTATTAGGATTCGAATGACAATGCCAAACTTTGTTATGTATAGGAACTATGATGCGCGATAAGAGCAAGCTTGTCGTATAACTCTGAAGGTTAGGAGATATTTTTGAAGATGTATACATCTCTTCCTTGAACTTTCTGTATATATTTGTGGATATAAGATTATGTTAAATAACTTTGAATCAGAGAGAATTGGGCAACAGAACTTTTTGTCAGTGGGGAATAATATTTTCTCCAATTATTTTCTATGAACTGGTATAGAAAATGTTGCTATTTTTAGAACATTGTGTAATGGAGTTATATACTTCTGGATGGCCGGTCATTATGTTTATGACTAAATTGTGGGCAACCGGCTATCAACCCGGTTCGCAAGGTATTCTTGGAATAAAGTATGTCCGACCACTTGGTTCTTTTAATTTTAATATTAGCCCACCCTTTTCGCCATTGTAATAATCTTAGATAAATCTGATAAAGTCTGGGATAATATTAGACAAAAAGAACCATGTGGTCGGACATACTTTATTCCCAGAATAGCTTGCGCACCGGTTGATAGCCGGTGGCCCACAATTTGGTCACAAACATAATGAACTGCCATACATGAAAATACTGGAAGAAGCTACCCAAGCATTATTACATGTATTATTATTACATGTAAATATTATGTTTCACATTTGGTGTTTTCAGTGCATATTTATCTTTTGTTTCTGAAAGAAGTAAGAGGTGTAATGGAGTTATATTATATATACTCCTGTATGGCCGGTCATAATGTTTACTAAATTGTGGGCCACCGGTTATCAACCCGGTGCGCAAGGTATTCTGCGAATAAAGTATGCCCGACCACATGGTTCTTTTTATTTAATATTATCCCGGACTTTATCAAATGTAAACTAAGATTATTACACATTGCAACACTTTTTATTAGAAAACGATAGAGCCTCTCAATAATGTAAAAGAGCTACTGTGTTAAATTTAGCTTCAAAGTTTACCCAATTTTAACAAAGGCCATTTCAGTTAGATATTTAGCTAAATTTTGAAATTTTCTAACTAAACTACCCTTAGTTGACTGTTTCAACCCAGCGCTGAGTTAAGAATCAACTAAATATTGGTGAATAATCACCTAAATATTTAGTTATTGGCAACTAAATATTTTTAACCCAACGATTTAGTTAGATTTAACTAACATTTAGTCGGTGGTGTTTAACTAAATATTTAGTCACACATTTATTTAATTTCTCAACCCAACTGATTTAGTTAAGATAACAACCCAACGTTTAGTCGGTGGACTTCTACTAAAATATTGGGCTAAATCCAACTCAAATTTTGTTTTGTGAATATTCAGCAGTATTTATAGTTTATATTTCGACCTACATTTTTTCGACTATTAAATTACGCATACATACATTATGCTGTTCAGAAGGGCCATGCTCGTATACTGTTAGTCTTGAAGATTATACGGTTCGTTAAGTTAAGGTTTTCTCTTATTCTTTTAAACCTTTTTGTATTATTATGTACCGGTATACGGTGGAGCAGTTCAACGTCGGGTATAAGACACTTTGGAGGGGCCAATTAAGCTTATAATCAACTCTCCAAGCTGGCTTCGGTTTTTTGTCCTTGACCATGCAGGAGACGCTGACACCTGTAACGAATAGATAATTAGATAATAATTGTATTTTTCTAATTGATAAACTGATTTGGCATTGATGGGATTATGATACATTGGACTTACCGCGGCATGTAAAAAAAGAAAAAGAAAAGGATTAACAACTTGGTTAGATTTGTAGCGAAAAGTTCACATGCTTTCTTTTCTATTTATTTTACGATTTTATCATTCTAAATATATATAACTGTATGCACGGCAATTCGTCAATCTTATTTCAAAATTAAATTGATTCGTCTGTTTCTTTGTTACTATAAGTACGGAATTCGTGGCTTTCCGTTGAGGTTCATAACATCTGAGGTGACAATTCTAAAGATGCCTTAATTCTGGCTGCGAGGACTGGACAAAACCTGTTGCATCAGGCAATCCTTCGTGTGGTTCATAAATATCATTCACAACCGATCTATATAAGATGACGGAGATACACGGATACTGTATGTAGTTCAACTTAATTGCCCTAACTTCAGAAGAAATGAAATGAATGGACAAAACTTGTAATTGCAAGTGGATATTGTTCCGCTTATGCAGCCTCATGAGTATACTAATGACAATTCAATCATGACATATATATGATGACTGAAATTGTATGCATGCAGAAATGTTAAGTTGGCACGAATGCATTTTTCACTCTATATATATGGTGCACAACTCTGCAAAACAATGGAAGGACGACATAATCCCATCTATATATATGTGGACATTATTTCTCTCATGGCGGTTATATACACAAACACACACCCTATATATCGATTGAATCCGACCACCAATAACTGATATATGGAGCTCATAATAAAATACACAAAAAAAACCAACCAACAACAAGCGAGTTTTATATTGCGGACACTATATGCAATAGACGACGACACCATGTTTAACTCTCTTTGGTTAGATAACATCCGAAAAAGTTTAAATGGCTGTGGCCTGTGATATAATTATATGGATTGATTCAAATATGCATGGGATTTGACGGAAAAACATGTGGATGTTTAAGAGATCAATTCATTCAAGAATGGCATATATCACTGTAAAGATATAGTAGAGGCAATACATATATATAGCGAACATTCAAACCTGAAAATTCTTAAACAATCAAAATCGATAACATCAGACATACAATCACGAAATTTTTAACTTGTAACTTCCCTTTACCAGTCAAAGTTGGTCTCTGGAATGGAATAACGCACACGGATCGTATCTGACCATTATGCAATAGAAACCAAATAGGTGACGAACACCATTACTTATTCATTTGCCCAATATTAGACAACGAGAGAACACATTTCATACACAGTGCGTATATATAGGAACCCACGAAGCTTAAAAAAATTCCGCATATTGCCTTCGAACACTATATAAGACACCAACGCTAAGGCAGTTGACAGAATTTATTAGTCATGTATATAGTCGAGAAACATCAAGGGTCCCAATCGTGAACAACAATCACACGACAAAGTATGTGCATTATTATTACTATTAATATGAATCTATATCGAATACGATATATGATTTAACAATTTAATAATATTGTTCTGCATGTTCAGTCTGTTAACCTTGTATTTGTATTACTTTTGTGTTATCTGTATATTATGAGTGAGAATTAGATATATATCATACTAGAAGGTATCATACTTCGTCCGGGCTTTGACCTTGAATTGACCAGTTTGAAGGTCAAGGTCAGGTGGGGTCAAACACCAACACCCCAAAAATGGTGGAAATCGGCCCAGCGGATACCGGGAAATCGGTCCATCGGATACCGAGATACCCTATGCGTCAAATTTCGTCCGTAAAAATCCGCCAGTTTAACCCGATTTGATTTCCACTCAAGTATATAAACGCGCCTCATATACACACGCTCATTAATTATCAAGTTTCAACGTAAAGATAAATTACCATCGGTGCCCGAGATATCGCCAAGACGTCTGAAACAGTCAAATGCATCGGCCGGTTAACTCATTGAACGCCGGCGACGAGATATCTCGTCGCCCAACGTCATGACGTTGCACGCCGGCGACGAGATATCTCGTCGCCCAGATTTACGTCCCGTCCTTTTCGTTTCCGAATGCTCTGTTTGCGTTCCCTGTACCTATAGGCTATATATCGTCTGCTAATTGAAAACTATTATCCAAACATTCTTCGTGATGTTATCTATTTCTTATATATTAACAATTCTGATAGTTTTATCACATAATTCACGGTTAGAGGCATGCTGAACGCGTGAAGTGAGAAGACGGCGCCGATTTACGGATCATTATGAAATGTTTCATGGCTTCGTCAGGATTCGTTGGTTATATAATTTTATTGCTCCAAACTATGGTATGTGAATTTTAATCATTGCTATTAACGATTCAAATAACAACCTGCACATTGTAAATTATAAAATTAATAAATAATATTCAAATAATTCAAATTCAATTCCCATCTATATATATAGGCCTACGTGGTTTGATATCATAATCTCGGGATGTGAAATCACTGGCTAGTCAGCTGATCATCCATGTATATCGCTTGTTTTGGATACTTGTTGTGGATACTTGTTGTAGTGAAGACACTTGTTGTAGTGAAGACGGTCCAATTGTGTTATATATGCGCGCAGATAAGAAATTATTGGTGTTAAATATTACATACAATGTGTTAGCGAAAATGAAGCAATGAACATCAAAGTTTGATGTGACGGGCGTCATGACGTCGCCCCAGGGAGGCTGGCCACCGGGCGACGTAATCCACCAGGAGGCTGGCGTTCAATCAGTTAAGCGTTAACGTGATCTAACGTTATGACCTCTAACGACGTCATAGAAGTTACGCATTGTTTTTATCCTGATGGAAGATAGTACCACTTCTTCTTGATAATTGAGGCAGATAACTAAAACGGATACATACGCATTATATATCGTTGGAAAGAGGAAACACGAAAGATTCTCACAGTGTCATTAGTATGACTGGCATTTTATTATTCGCGCTGTTTCGAATCGATTTTTAAGCACCGAACTCAAATGAAAGTCCCGTAACACAGCGTAAAAACAGATTTGACCTCAGCACGTGAAAAGTTGACCTCGGATCTGAAAATCAATAGGCCTATGTCACCCCCGGCCGAAAATACCCCCACATACAAAGTTTCATCGAAATCGGGTCGGCCGTTTTCGAGTTCATCGATTACACACACACACACACACAAACACACAAACAGATCTTCCAAAAATATATAATAGACTAGCCGATGAGCCCGACGTTGTCCGGGCTATTCAAAAACCAAATTTCAAGTTTCCGAGATCTGGTCTGCGCATGCGCGAAGCTGGCCTCGCACGGGCTCGGCGACCCGATAAAATTCGTATCCGGGGCAAGATACATTCACATAGCAAATTTCAAGTCGATAGCTCCACCCGTTTCCGAGATCTGGTCTGCGCATGCGCGAAGCTGGCGTCGCACGGGCTCGGCGACCCGATAAAATTCGTATCCGGGGCAAGATACATTCACATACCAAATTTCAAGTCGATAGCTCCACCCGTTTCCGAGATCTCGTCTGCGCATGCGCGAAGCTGGCGTCGCACGGGCTCGGCGACCCGATACAATTCGTATCCGGGGCAAGATACATTCACATACCAAATTTCAAGTCGATAGTTCCACCCGTTTCCGAGGTCTCGTCTGCGCATGCGCTGCACGGGCACCGCATGGGCTCGCCAATACGACAACGTCCACCGCCTGGTCAAACTACACACACGTACCAAGTTTCGTCCCGATCGGTCGAGAATCGTAGATTTGTATTAATGACAGACAAACATACATACAAACAGACATACAAACAGACAGAGGTCTTCAAAATATATATGAGATATATATATATATATATATATATATATATATATATATACTAGAAGGTGACCCGCCTTGACCTTGAATTGACCATTTTGAAGGTCAAGGTCAGGTGGGGTCAAACACCAACACCCCAAAAATGGTGGAAATCGGCCCAGCGGATACCGGGAAATCGGCCCAGGGATACCGAGATACCCTATGCATCAAATTTCGTCCGAAAAAATCTGCCAGTTTAACCCGATTTGATTTCTACTCAAGTATATAAACGCGCCTCATATACACACGCTCATTAATTATCAAGTTTCAACGTAAAGATAAATTACCATCGGTGCCCGAGATATCGCCAAGACGTCTGAAACAGTCAAATGCATCGGCCGGTTAAGCGTTAACGTGATCTAACGTTATGACCTCTAACGACGTCATAGAAGTTACGCATTGTTTTTATCCTGATGGAAGATAGTACCACTTCTTCTTGATAATTGAGGCAGATAACTAAAACGGATACATACGCATTATATATCGTTGGAAAGAGGAAACACGAAAGATTCTCACATTGTCATTATTATGACTGGCATTTTATTATTCGCGCTGTTTCGAATCGATTTGTAAGCACCGAACTCAAATGAAAGTCCCGTAACACAGCGTAAAAACAGATTTGACCTCGGCACGTGAAAAGTTGACCTCGGATCTGAAAATCAACAGTCCTATGTCACATCCCGGCCGAAAATACCCCCACATAACATGTTTCATCGAAATCGGCTCTGCCGTTTTCGAGTCCATCGATTACAGACAGACAGACACACACACAGATCTACCAAAATATATAATAGATATATATATATATATATCAATTATGTATTTATTTACGCGTATATCCATTCTAAATAATTAAAGATGACACAATCAATATAAGTATATGTCACACACGAGGACCCGGTGTTAAGGAAAACAAATTTGCGGTGTTCTTTTGGAGAGTTGATAAAGCATATCATAGCTGAACCGGCACTATATGATATCGAAACAGAACAGTCAAATTCTCACGAAATAAGTGATAACTTCAACATAAATGAAACAAAAAGACATAGCCATCTGAAGGCGGGTCAGAGTGTCAGAAAAAATAATGAGAATTTTTCTTCGACGATCATCCCACAGTTTCGTCGGATATATTTCCCATGGATGCTAATGATTAAGAAAACATCTGTTTTATAAGTGTCTTAGAATTGACAAGAAGACATCCAGACAGGCGGGAATGCTGATTCCTGCTGTTATCATGCAGAAAAACATCATATATCGAGATGTGGCGATAATACGCAGTACGTGTATCTGTTCAACACACATCTCTTGGAGAAAAAAACGTGTGAATTTAATTTCTTTTCTAAATAGGTATTTTCTCAAGAGTTGTTTAAATTTATTTGAGTAGTAGTCAATAAGCCATAAATTATTCTCTGTGAAAACTTGTTTATTCAGTAAAGAACATCCGTGTTCTGTTGTGGTTCCATGTGCGCACACAGAAAATGAGACGAATCATTGAATCAGGTGTGATGATGTCGTTTGAATTTTTTATATTTCACTTCTGCATGAGTGCTGATACAATAACAATAAAACGAAATGTATCTCGCAACACTAGAATGTATCTTACACTAGAATATATATACATAAACTATAGTGCCCACATGTACACTAATGTATATAGTTACGCGCATGTATATTGTCCGAATGACATATTGAGAAATAACTATATGTCGAATCGCTATATATATATTTCACCATTGATCAGTTGGAAGCGGATTCGTTACTCAAGAACTTGGTATATGTACACTGATAATATCACGTGATATGGTTGGTCATGACTTGTTCAATATTATATATATATGCGTAATTTGTCCCTTCAAGTAATTTTAAATTAATAGTCATCTGGGGTAAACAGCACCTATTTCATGAATATCCGGATAAAGTTACTTTTATATTTTAAGTTGATAATGAGCGCTCTTTATTGGTAATTATTAGTGGCTCTTTAAGCCATTTGATGTCAACAGCACCTATCCCGTGATTCCCTGCGTCATTTTACTGCTGTGCACCAATTTCCACACATATAGCCAGTGATGATAATAATCGCTCTTTATTGATTATATACCCCTCTCTTTAAGTACTTTGAGTCAAATGTGCCTGCCTATGATGATAATAAACGCTCTTTATTGATTATATACCCCTGTCTTTAAAGACATATTATGTACTCGTTCGTGTGCGTGAAACTGAGAAGTTAGTATGCAGGTGCTATATGCCAACTGGTGGAATGTAGCATTCTACTAACATCACCGAAAATCTCAAGCAAATCGACCGTACCACTCGATAGAAAACATCGTCTGAACTACGCTAAATTGTAAATATTTACTACTCGAATCGGGACGCATCTATCGGCGATAATTTACGAAAACTATTTCGCCATAGGCAGTCACTGCATTTAATTAATATATAAGAATGACGGTGTGCGTTGTCAATTTAGATATAATATTTGTAAAAAATAACTACTTTGAACAAGATTATTCTCCATTTCTATTTGATCACCTCACCGGAGTGTTTCACATCACTTTAAGTCATTTGAGTCAAATGTGCCTATCCCATGACAAGCTCTTGGTCAGGTGACCCATCTGTGCCAATTTCCCTACATATCTTCTAAGCTGATTAGTAACGCTCTTTGTTGCTCATATGTGCACCTTTAAGTTATCTGAGGTCAACGGCATCTATCTCATGACACTCTACGGGTCAATTTAATCACGTGTTTCAATTTTCACCAACAAGATTGCAACCATTTTGGGTATATAATTAATTATTTAGTTAAATTAATTATTAGTGCCCGTTTAAGACATCTGATGTCAACGGGACATGTCTAATAATATTCCCCGGTTCAATTTACCAATAAGTAAAAAAATTCAGCTCCGAGCCAAAATATATAAAATAATTTGATTGTCCTTTTAAACCATATGGTGTGAACGGTCCGTTTAATAACAAATTACCCCTATATATACATATGTTATTAGGATTTTCGCCTACCGATACGTGGTTACTGCCTCTAACCAGTATATTAGTAGTTATGGTTTGATGTAGTTTCAATTCGAATGTCACCGAACAAAGGACAATAAAACAAATACTGCTCAGCATTTTCTATAGCTCCACATGGGCATCGGAGATTGTCTCTCAGATGGTTATGGTATATATATATATATATCGTAATTTAGATTGCTACGCCCAGTTCTTATCCGCGAGTGAAGTATATACAGCGTCTGGACAAACTCTTGTTCGATCGGTCCATAAACATGCCTATATGAGCGAGGTCAAGGTCAACGACACGGTCGCACGTGGAATTGGAACATCCCATATTGTTCCCGGTATCAAAGTAGGCCTACATACCAAATTTGAGTCGGATCGGTTGAGCAGTCAATAACACACATACACATACATACATACAAAAGATCCAAAATATATAATAGATTACTCATGCGTGTGGTTATTATCGGCCGATTATCGGCTGCAGCTTCGGTCACGGCTGATATTGGAAATATGTCTGCGCATGTGCACATCCGAGGAATCTCGAACGACGATATGACCGCGGCTGCAGCCGCAACGAATGCCACTTTCGGTATCCAAAACAAACAACATGAATTCCCTGTAATTTAATCATCGAATTTGAGGGTCTGGTCTCATAGACCATATATGGTTATCTGTTTATCAGACCCTATGCGGTATATTCTAGAATGTAAGAGCATCAATAAACATTATTTTATAGAGGCCTAGGCATCGACGTATAGGTTGATGGCCAAGGCATATAAAAAAAAACAATCGAATTAACTGTAAACTCCACCTTTCCAAAAATAGTTTCATAAAATTAGACAGATAAGTGTTTTAGTAAAATAACCGCCGAACACAAAGATAAAAATCTACATGTATCAACTACATATTAACTTTTTTCATCCATTTAATCATTGTCCGCCATTTTCATTTATTCAGTCCGCCATTTTGGATTTAATCGGTAGTACGGGAACTCGCAACCAGGATTTGGTGGAAACGTGACGTCACATATCCTGGTAATCGGGAACTTCGAGGTTCCATCTCCGGCTGCAACTAGATACAGCCGATCTCGAAGTCACTCTATATAAATTATCTGTACACGATGGTCACGATTTTTAAAAGTCCAATTCTCACGAACTTTCCTTCGCCAACACAGATATATATACTCGATGATTCATCCTCGCCTCAGATTCGAAATTCTTGCTGTGACTGTGCTTCGTCAAAACATTCCATCCTCAATATAGATTACTCAAAGAGATACTCTGTTCGTATAATTTTCTCACAGTCTATAGGGGACAGAGAGATAAGAGTGGGTCTGTCTGCTAATTATACGATGCATCGGATGGAATTCAAGCTCAGTGCCACATGTTAGATCGCACCAGGCATAACATGTGACGAATATTACGACACTATATCATAATTACCACGACAGATTTATTCCTTTTTATCATCGAGAACTCTGGCAAGAAACACCCAAACACCAGATCATTAATATCTCACACAGGTGGCAGTGATTACTACAAGATGCTTATTCCGTGAGAGTGTCTTGTCATGCAGTTCGCGCGAGCTCTCGTCACGCGAGTTAAGTTTTAGCATAGAGTGATGACTGACTTTACTGCATGGACGCCCTGTTGTAAATATGTTATTATTCCATTCAATTCAGTTCGGATGTTTGAACGAAAAAACAAAAGCGTTCGCGCACTAAGACAAGCTTGTTATGCAAGGTTGATTAGAAGTCCACAGTTGTTAATGCACCAGACGACCACACGAACTTTTTAACTTTTGTTTCTTCTTCTATCCATTCTGTTCTAGTAATTTGGAATGGGTGGGTTCTTAGGTTCGTTGTAATGTTTTGGGGACATAAAACATACATTCACAACTTTTATGGTGTAAAATGGTATGTGATATCTGTAAGGCATGCCCGTGCATGTTATGTACACTTGTCGCGTCGCCAACATCGGCCATGTTAATAGCCTGAATAGGGCATATGCTTCAAGTGTTTTATAATTGTTATTCGCATTTTCCGTGTAATAATATTATGCAAAATACACATTCTCCTGTGGTTCTTACTGACACTGTTAATTTGATTTTCAAGATATGAGTCGCAAGGTGACACGGAGAGTCGGGAATAGAGACTTGTTGTGTCAGTGTGCAGGCTGGACTTTCGAAAAACTGAAATCATTTTTTTCGGAATTGTCGTAAAAGTCATCCAAGACGGTATATCTGGACACGTTGTCACTTAATTTGTGGGGCTAGATGGTTTCTATGTGTAATAGAGTGATTCGCTGCTCGGTCTTTTCTCCACCTACATGTATACATAAATCTAGCGACGTCGTGATATTGACAAAACATGCAGTATCTAGATTATGTCAGTATGAACAGTACATATCACAGTTACCCCCAGAGCGACTTGTAAAAGAAGCTTTTATGACTGACAAAATTCTATCCGAAGCTAATCTTGAATCATGGAATAGGTCGCTGTCACAATGTCAACAGTTAATCACATCTCTGTCACCGCATCACAACATCAACGACTTCTTTGATAACTCAATAAAGACACAACTATTTAACGATAATAATCGCAGCAAACTCCCCAGAAATAGCAACAGACGTGATCCCCCACGGAACAAGCTTAGAACGTACAGAACGTTCAAAACAATCACTTCTTTGGAAGAATATCTTAACATCATTTCCATCCCCAAACAACGAGAATCCCTCACGAAATTCAGAATTAGCTGTCACACACTGGGCATTGAGCGCGGACGCTATTTCGATTTCGATGAAGCGGACCGTATATGTGAAACATGCAACCAAATTGATAATGAGGAGCACTTCCTCCTCCATTGTACCTCACTGTCAGACGAGCGCGCCATATTTCACGAGAAACTAACACCTGATCTCCTAACCACCCCTAACGAGAAGCTATTCAATAAAATATTAACAAGCACAGACCCAACAACACTACAGGCACTGGCATATTTCGTCCACTGTGGACTGAAAAAGAAAGGTGTTTGGCAACCAAGTGACGAACTGGTTAATCGAGTACAACATAAAAGGAACATTGCCCTATCAACTTGAGACCATCCTGGTTTGATGCTGGCTGATGACGTAATATCAACTCACATAATTACATTGTCATCTATATACATCCATATATGTATTTGTTGCTATTATTTTGTTCCATATTCAATGTTCTTGTCTTGTTATTCTATGTTAATGTACATTTGACCATACATGGTGTAACGTACAAATAAACTTTGATTGATTGATTGATATGGGATAACGACTGAGGCACCGCGATAAACCAAAACAAACAAAACCACTATCCCATGCATTTTGACTGCAGGACTACTGTGAAAATGCTTCGACAGCGTTAATGTTAGAGTATAAGAACCTAATGGTCTTGTCCTTTTATCAGCGCGATGAATGAGACGAAACAACCAGATACCAGAACCTCAGATATCTCACAAGAATGTCGAAACGTTTACAAGAAGAAAGAGCATTTGTCATGAGATAAGCTCGACAATAAAAACAGACATTTAAACGATACTTATCGGAGGGGTTCTCTAAACTATCGAATAACACGAACAGATCGCCCATTCTCGCCTCTTCGTGTGGCCATCTGTGTATTCATCACAGAAAGTATGTTTGTCTTTCTGTGATGCTGGGAATCCCATCGCATCAGCCCGCTCATAAGTCACGATTGTCTGCGAACACTCTCCGGTTTCGTTCTCACTACTTCTATCTTGGTGGAGAATGTTGACTGTTGTTGTCTCGTAAAAAGCAACAAGTTATACCACATTTAACCCGTTTTGAAGTGTAGACTATGGTTATCTGAATTTGAACTAATAAATCCTCACTGCGAGCGATCTGAAGGAGATTTTACATTAAAGCTACGGTTTGCTACCCACAATGTTCATGTCTCAAATTAAACATAATAATCGTTCGATTTAGTGACATTCCGATATTATAGGTCTAGGAACTAAATATATAGTGTTACCCTTACTTTACTATAGACGGATTCTTCCATCAGTTATAAAAGCTTAAATTGGAATGGTCTATTATTCACCATGAGGGATGTATGCTCGGCAAATATAAACAGACGACCCTTGTCGGCCATGGTCGTTTGTTGAACTTATCATCTGAACATATCCTAAAGGAACTACTCGTCAATGAATATAGAGTTAAAATACGCATCGACGTACATCAACAGTTTTCAACTTTCTGCGGAAACGCTCTTTGCTATTTGCTTTTCAGGATAAACGGCACTTATTAATTGGCACAATGTTGTTAAATTTTCATAGGCAACACTCCATACAATTTCATTACATTTTCTGAGGCACATGCCGTTTTAATGTATAGCAATGTATATACGTCATGTTTGTATCAACATATTTTTATCACCGGAACGCGGTGCACGTGCATGTATAGACGAAAACTGATTCTTGGTTTTGTTGGAGGCCTAACCGTTATTAGTAGCATTAAAGACACATACTATGTTCGGACAACATAATTGCAATTTGAACACGGCATGTATATTATTGTGTTAACGTAATTGAAACCGATATGCATAGCAGAGTGAAGCTGACACGTAACATACTTTTAGTAACTGCATGCTGCAACCGTCCCGAAATATCATCATGTCGTTTGCATGTGAAATACGACAAATTTCCAGTTTATCCTATACGTGAATTGTATTCAAATCAGCACAACACCGTAACATGGTCGAGAGCTAATTGAACTTTCCCAGTATAAAATGATAACATCAACAATTTCTACTGAGAGCAATGGGTCGCGGGTAGTTAATGGTGTTGGCTGAGACCAGCACTGATAAACGATATCAACATAGGATAATTGGCCAACGTTTACTCTTTGATGAGAACTGACGACAAATAAAAACAAATTAAAGAATACCAACGAATGATAATCAATCAATTGTTCCAATGACAAACCATTAAACTGAACATAAAACTCGTCGATGATTTGCAGGGGGTGATTCTTCCGTTGACGAACGCATACATTTCTCATAAAACTCATTAGAGCAGTGAAGAACTTGGGATAGTCTAATCGTGGATCGTTAATACGTCATTGAGAACTGATGTGGGGATAATATAACGATTGTATCTATGTCATTGAACTTCGCGGAGATAAGGGCGACAACTGGTGCGTCACTTATACAACAACAGGAGGGTGTTGTGATTCCATATGTATACCGTTTCGTTTGTAATCGATCTCTTGTCATGAATGTGTGTGCTATAGATGTGAACAAGAATGTCTGTCGCATATAAGCCTACTTGTCCATAGCAGAACCATGGCGTATCCGGATCTCTGGTTAGAAATTAGATTTAGAGCTGGCTTATACAACAACAACAACCTCCCCAAGAGGACCTTGGTGATGACTTGACTTGAAACATATTTTATTTGCATAATGTACACAAGGGATTGGGGCACAAGTTTTTACAACTTATGAAGCCCCTCTCCCGATACAATAATAACATACATGTAATCAAGATGACGGTATAAACGTATTTACATGATGATCAGTTTTGAGATATATAATTTGTATTGCCTTCCAGAGGTTGAGGAGATTTGTGTTTAAATCAATGTGGCTATACATTATGAATATTTGGCACGATAAGCGAGTGCTAATATAATCTATTGGTGTATGTTCGGAGGTTAGACACAAATAATAGTAGACAGTCATGTACTCGGTTTTGGATTTTTGTAGCGCTCTGGAAGACAGTACTGACAATTAATAAGAACGTGCACGTTTGTGAGGCGAATAGCACATTACGGCGATATATATGCCATCCACGGATGTGTGTGACGGAGGTGTTCATTGATTCGTGTATATGGTTTGGTTGCTCGCCGGTGCGTGCAGTTGAATGATTGACCACTGCAACAGTCTGCATGCACGGTCTAATCAAATCAACATCGTCGTCAATGGTAGAAACAAAGTTAATCCACAATTAACCAAACCACATTCTAGATACATGTACATGTACCGAATTCGTAACGCGCATGTCGTTTTCTGTTTTCATTTGCTTGCGTGACTGCATTGGATGCTGAATCCTTTGTTTATAGACAAGATTAGGGTAAGTTTAAGTCGATTTTTTAAAAATCTTTACAGACGGGAAAATTCCCATCACAGAGGAAGAAAGCCAATGTTATTCCTATCTTTAAAAATGGAGATTCCGCAGATAGCGCTAATTACCGACCAATTTCCCTTCTACCATGCCTGGTTATAGTTTTTGAAAAGATAGTTCTAAAGAGAATCTCGTCCTTCTTTGACGAGAATAAACTTCTATTTAAAAATCAGTCGGGTTTCGTTCCGAAACACAGCACTACATTTCAATTGATTGATCTTTATCACCAGCTGTGTCAGACACTCGACAAAGGCTTATATACACTTGTTCAGTATTTTGTGATATCTCTAAAGCCTTCGAGAGAGTCTGACACATAGGGTTGATTGCCAAAACTACCGCATATGGGATAACAGGGTCGCTCTCTAAATGGCTGGAGGACTATCTCACTAACAGGAACAAACCCATGTATGATAACATGCATGGTGAATGTCCCCATTCATCTTTCAAACTCACTGAGTTCTAGGTTTTTCTTCATAACCGAGATTGGAATACAGATGGAAACCCGACATCCGCAGCACACACACTCTGCACTTTTATTTATAAACACTTTTGTAACTTATGCCCTGATCCCTATGTATATTTTATAGATACATTAAAATATGTTTTAAGTAAAAAAAAGTTCAAATGGATCAACTAAGATTTTGATACAAATGTTTCGCTCTCACGTGTGCTCTCTGTTTGGCTAAATCATCTCTTTGCATGGATATGCCCAAGTTTGAACAAACGATTAAAGGGGTTCCCAGTCGCCGTTTTAGAATATGACTCAATGAACGAAACGATGTCAATTTATTTTGTGATAATTACTTAAGGGAGATAATGATCAAAGGCTTGAAAGTGAATTGTAAACAGAAGAGTAACAATGGCTAACCAAATTTGTGCACATACAATAAGACTAAGTTTATTTGCCCTTCAGCGGCGACAGAAGCCCAAGCTATTAATTGAAAATGTGGACCAACGGAAGGTTTCTAGAGCAGGCGTCTTATTGGGGTATTATGGCGATGATAAGATGATAATGTATTCATGGTGTCCCTTGTTACGTGATATATTGGGTCGCCCTGAACGCATAACTGTTAAAATCAGAATTAAGTGCTATCAATTAAAATTTAAAAAATCACCTCTATTGAGAATATAATGTAACCAAAAGCGCCACGACCTAGTAGTAATAAAAGAAACTACAAGTGGGTTTTAAAAAGACAATGTATAATGCAAGTGATAAAAAAAACACCTGGCGACCATGTTACAGCGAGAAAAAGTGACACTGTGCCTCGCTGGTAGCTTCTTGTAGGCTGCATCGGCGGCATCATCTGCCATCTTATTGGCAAGGTCGGAGAATGACAAAAAATAAAGACAAAAAAGATCGCGTCGCTTTTTATTTAATTGTGTTGTGATTTCCTTAAATAGCTCACGCACAGGTTGGGAGGAAGATATTTTTGACAACAATGGTTATATCTGAGTGGATAGGTCATAAATTGAGATGAATTAATATTCAGAGAAGATTAATTGCTATTTTGAAATTAAGAAAGGGACGAAAAGTAATTAAATCGCCTGACAGTTATTTTACGTTGCATACAATGGACAAAGTCATCGTGACTTTTGAACTAGACATCATAGTTGATTTTCGGAAGAAAGAAAAAAAATCTAACAGATTGGAAGTGTGGTTTTGACAGTGTCAGAGAAAGAGTCTGTGGCGGTTGTGAAGAAAGGAAACGGTGGCGCTGTAATAACGTGCGTGCGCGACGTGTATACGGCTATACGTCACCGGTCGGTTGCTCCTTGTCTGATTAACTTCCTTGTCGACGACTATATTTTTAAAGGGGTGACATCTTGGGACAAAAGAAAACAACGTAACGCGTTTATGATAATGTTTTGGGTTGGTCGAGTGGTAAGAACGTGGCACCGGTCTTGCATTATGTGGCATTTTCGTATGACAGCTACACGTATTTGGAGTCGATTTACTCAAATGACCATCTAAATGCATGATGCTTGACGCACATATGTACGAACTACATATGCCATGCACGGAAATACTGTCATAGAGAAATAACTGTTTAAGTGCGTTAATTGCTTCTTATCTCAGATATGGTAAACATTCATTGCCAAATGTTCAATTGCATCGCAATTTTGTTAGATCCATACATGAACGAACGTACATGGTGTGATGATATAATGGCATGTATATCAGAACATCACCTCACACCCAAGGCTATGTTATTTGGATAAAAGGGGTGTGAATAATTATTGCCAGGGAGAGCCACAGAAAGCCAGAGATAGCCCGGGCGCCCCCATGGGCACGTTGACGCTATATCTGCATGGACGTTATAAGTTAGCGGCATATAACCCGATGGTAACATAGAACATTTGACTCACTCGCTCGTCTACGACCGGTGTCATTAACCCCGCAAATACCGATATTGGCTAAGAGAGCACAGGAGAGCCCGGGCGTCTGTTTGTGTTTTCGGACAGTATATTTTGATGTTGCGTGGTAGTGGAATACCACCGAGTTTATATGACATTCAAATATTGACTGGCTAGCCCGTCAACGGTCGATTTTATTAACCCCTCAAAATCCGTTAAAAATACCATGTTGGTTGAAAGAGCTCGGGAGAGCCCGGGTGTCTCAGTGAACTTCTTGACAAAATAATTTGATGCTTTGTGATACATGTATAGTGGTATACCACATTAGTGTAACGTCAAATGTTGACTTGCCGGTGTTATCATCCCCTCAAAACTGGTATGATACCGTATATTGGCCGAGATAGACAATTAGTGTCGGGAGATCAGTCCTGGTGCCCCACGGCCGTGGATGCCACATCTTGACGTTATGTGGTAGCGGCACACTACATAAGGCCAACTTAGAAATGTTGACTCACTCGCTCGTCTATATACGGGCGGTGTTTTTAACCCCTCAAATGCCTGTATTGATTAAGAGATCCCGGTGGACATTTTGAGGTTTAACTTTTGATATTATTTGGTAGTGAAGTACAAACTGAGTGTTAACTTACAATATTGACACCCGGCGCTTTCACGACCGGTGTTATTATCACCTCAAAGCTGGACAATATTTATTCTATCGTCTGTTCACGGCAGGTTTTATCAACCCCGAAATGTTCTATAGTGGCTACGAGATCCCGGGCGTCTAGCTCCGTGGGCGTTGATGTAGTATATATTGATGTCGTTTGGTATCGGGCTCTGTGGGATACCACACGAGTATAACATGCTAAACTTGAAACACTGCATCCCTATAGCATCCGGTTTTATTAACCCTTCAAATACCAATACTGACTATAAAGACTTTTCAGATAAGCTAATCAGGCTATACGATTGAGTGGGATCTTAATACCGAAAATAATTAAATACTGTCTACCTCAAAGAGTCACCAATTTTATCACACGATAGTGAAGCTCTATATAACAAACGGACATTCGGTATATATATATAACAGTTCCCCCGCACTGCAATTCAATTCAATTCAGTTTATTCTGGTAGTCAATAATAGACAATATAGAAGCGGGTACGTAAATACAATATATGGACATTACAGGTATACATTTTGACTTTAAGTATATTGCATTTGTATATTATGCATGATACAAAAAAGATTGGCGACAAGTTATAAAACTTACTTCGCCCCTCTCCCGATTTACAATAATGTTATACATACTTTAAACAAAATGGCGTAGAAAAAGAAACAAAATCATATACAGGTTAACATATTTACATTAACAGGGTTTGGGGCTAATATGCTTTATAATAAGGCAGCTGTTATAAAATACTTTGGTCTAGTCGAATTCGAATCGTTTTAATAGTCGCAATTATAAATCGATGGGCTATCTTGAAGAGAATTATATTTCTTCTATAGTCGATGTGTCGGGAATTCAGAAAAGTAAATCGTGTATAAGTCTAATAATCAGTCCTTCTTTTCATATATAATATAATACGGGGCTATCGGATATGTAGTTTTGAAACAAATCAGAACGTAGGTGACTGCATTGGTTCCGCATCTTGGCATGCGTAACGTTAAACATTCTACGACCGGTATATAAATGTGGTGGTTATTTTTCGGTGAGATAAATTAGTTCGAGATAATATTTGAAATTAGCTATAGTTTTGGCGTCTGCTATTTATGTTGGTATGTCATTCCTGATTTTAAGGTAGCGGGAATTTTTTTTTCTTGAAATACCATTGTATAATGTTGATGAGAAATAAAAGTATTTGTATTTGGAAGAATAATTTTTTGTAGTGTTCAGTGTTACAGAAATATGAATAAAATTGTCCTGATTTTCTAAAAAAAAATTCCAGATGCTTTAGGTGTTAGACGATTTTTGAGGTATAGTGGGGCTTCAGATTTTACTATATTGTACATTGCTTGCAATTTATTGATCTCTCGTCTCATTCTCAATGTTGGCCAGCCAACTTCATTTAGGAAACCGATCGCGTTAGACCACTAACTGTTCGGGCGGCGTCGCAATGTAATCGGCCAGTCCGGGAGATAATATGGGTACCCTTGCACCGCCCCTGGGACTTAACTTCACCCCACCCATTTTGTTCCTTATTATGTCCTTCAACTTTTAAGCAATGTTAATAAGAAAAAAAATAGACTACAGACAAGATGGCGTCCATCATGGCCGCCGTTTTTCAGACCAGACCCTAAGTCAGTTTTATGCAAATTATAGCGGGAAAATCTAATAAAATATATACAAATGTATATATTTTCGTGAAGCTAAGACATAATGACACTTTTTTGAACCAAAATTTAAACTCACCATCCAAGATGGCCGCCAAAATGGCCGCCGGAAGTTGTAATGTAAGTGAAGCGTATCATTACCTATGAATATTACAACTCACTGGAACTAAAATTCTTACTTTGGCTCAAAATTATGGAAAATTGTAAATATTACCCCAGCGTGTCCTGCAATCGCTTACAAGTTGTGGTTGATATATAAAATTGGCTATTCTGCATTCTATACATTGAATACTAACATTTCTGGTGCACCATGGTTAATTGTTACTATTGACACCACTGACATCACCAAAAATATTGGACTTTTCTCTCAAAAACTTGACATAAATATCGGCAAAAATACACTTTTCAGGGTTCGACCATTTTTTCAAGTAAAATGCACATATCTTTGGTATCAAAGGTGTTTATTGTTTTGGTCTATCTTATATGTGTCACACTACGGTGTTCGTAGACAAAATTGCTCAAGATGGCTTCCAAAATGGCAACAAAATTTGTAAAAAGTAAATTCTTTACACATATCCCGAACATTATTCTCTGCGTTATCCGAAAAGGTAGCAAATTGTGACTCACTTGGTTATTATACGTGTTAGTTAATTAACTGACAACTACGTTCTATTATGTTTGTCACAGTTCCGTATGGGGCATGACAAATTCATTTAAAAGTTGCAGTATGGAATTTTGCGGAGAACCTCTTTTGTGATTCTGGCCATATTATTGAAAGGAAATGGGCAGAACTTTAAGACGGAACTGAGATGAACCATGATATGTGGGTATTATGGCCCATTATGATACAAAATATCAACTGGATACAGGGTGGAAGCCAAGATGGCAGCCAGTGAGTTACTCTATGATCATAGATGAGGATAATAGGTATACAGGGAGTTAGTGTATGGTCATGGATGATGTGTGGGTATATAGGGAGTGCCCTGTTGGTAACGGGTGGGACGTATATTTATATATGTTGTGGATGTGTTATCAATGGTGGTGTATAGGGAGTAGATGTATGATCATGGATGGCGTGTATGAGTATGGCAAGTATGGAACTTATGAGTGGTCGTGCGGGTATTGGTATATCTGGAAGGGCTCACCATTGGTGATGTGTATATGTATACCTGGATTGACTCTACGGTCTTGGGTATGGTGAATATGTATACATGTAGTGGCTGTATAGTCCATGGCGAGGTGAATATGTATACAGTGAGTGAATGTATGATCGTGAATGCGGTGAACATGTATACATAGAGTGACTATATGGTCATCTGTCGGCTGTATCGTTATTTGTGGTATGTACGGTTATAACCAAGTATGGTTATATGATCAGGCGTACGTGTATACAGTGGGTGACTATGTTGTCATTTATGTGGTGTTTATATACATATGGAGTCACTGAGGGTAATGGGTTGGTTGTACACTGTACATTGGGTGGCTATCGCTTTCCACAATAACTCAAGGATATGTTAATCAATAGAGAGGTCATGTCAGAGAGTTCTCCATCTTGATGGTGTTTATGTATATGGGGGAAACGTTAAGTGTGGAAAGCGATAGCCACCCATCACACAGTCATTCCATATATATACATAAACACCCAAACATAACAATATAGTGACCCACTGTATACATGTACACTTGACCCATGACCACGGATGACGATACAGCCACGCGTCACAATGCAGCCACACCGGGTATACTCCTAAACATGACCCATAACCATATAGTAACTCCTTGTATACCCATTCATCTCACCATTGGCCATAAGGTCATCCCCTGTATACATATTCTCCACACACATGATCAAATAGACAATCAATATATACATCAACACCACAACAATGACCATAAAGTCACTCCGGGTATACATATGCACCTCGCCAATGGCCATATAGCACACATACCCTCACCCATGGCACTTGACATACTCCTTCACCTGACCTATATATGGCCATATAGTCACCCCGTATGTACCTATTCAACACATTCATACATGATCATGGTCAATCCTCGTATACATATTCACCTCAACATTGGCCATCTCACTCCCTGTGTCCATATTTGTCACACAATAGCCGAATAGCCACTCAAGATATACTAATACACCACAGCCATGTCAGTATAGTCACTCCATGTATGCATATGCACCTCGTCCATGACCATATAGCCACTCGCTATATACATATACCCCTCGCCCATGACAATATAGCAACACGTGTGTATACCCGTATATAACCTACTCATGACCATACCACCACGAGTCACAAAACAGGAACACCAGGTATACTCATACGCCTGACACATGACCATTTAGTCACCCCCTGTATAGATATTCATTACATTTATGATCATACAGTCACTACTTGTATACCTACATGTACTCATCTCACCATTGACCATACAGTCACTACCTGTATACCTATTCGACACACATAGTCAGATAACCACTCGATATACATATGCAGCCCACCCTAGACCATATATTCACTCCATGTATACATGTAAACCTCACCAATGGCCATTCAGACTTTCCAGATATACAAAAAACATGCACACACGACCACTCATACCATCCATACTTGCATATACACCTCACACATGACAATTCAGCACTTCACTGTATAATCATACACGCCATCCATGATAATACAGCTAATCCCTATACACCCACCAATGATAATATATCCACGAGATATATACATATACACCCCACCCGTTATCACAAGGACACCCCCTATATACCCACACGCTCGATAATGTCCACCCAGCTTACTCCAGGTATTCATATTCAATCATGACTAATCATGAATGTAGTCATTCCATGTATACCTATACACATTACCCGTAACCATAAAATCACTCCCTATTTACCCCCACACCACATCCACGATCATACAGACAACACATGTACATCCCACCCACGACCTTACAGTCACTCCATATATACATAAGCAACACATAGATGACAATGTAGCTATATCCATACACCACACCAATGCCCATACAGGCACACCGGGTGCACCCGTACTGGATATACACAACCATACACCATACATTCACTCCATGCATACAAATTCGCCTCACACCTTACCGCGACCTCTCCCTGTATACATATGCATCATACCATGGACAACCCACCCATAACCATATAGTCACTCATTGTATACATATTCACATCAGTCATGACATACAATAACTCCCTGTATCACCTCACCTATGAGCATAGAGTAACTCACTGGCTACGATATTGGCATCCACCCTGTATCCAGTTGACATTTGTTTTATCATAATGGACCAGAATAGCCACAGATTATGGACCATCTCAGTTCCGTCTCAAAGTTCTGCCCATTTCCTTTCAATAAATATGGCCAAAATCACAAAAGAGGTTCTCGGCAAAATTACATACTTTAAAATGAATTTCTCATGCCCCATACGGAACTGGGACAATCAGAATAGAACATGTAGTTGTCAGTTAATTAACTAACACGTATAATAACCAAGTGAGTCACAATTTGCTACATTTTCGGATAACGCAGAGAATAATGTTCGGGATATTTGTAAAAAAAATTACATTTTACAAATTTGGTTGCCATTTTGGAAGCCATCTTGAGTAATTTTGTCTATACAGACTGTAGTGTGACACATATAAGATAGACCAAAACAATAAACACCTTTCATTCCAAAGATAGTTACATTTTACCTGAAAAAATGGTCCAAACCTGAAAAGTGAATTTTTGAGAGAAAAGTCCAACATTTTTGGTGATGTCTGTGGTGACAATAGTAACAATTAACAATGGTGCATCAGACATGTTAGTGTTCAATGTATACGATGCAGAATGGCCAATTTTATACATCAACCCCAACTTGTTAGTGATTGCAGGACACGCTGGGGTAATATTTACCATTTTCCATATTTTTGCGGCCATATTGGCAGCCATTTTGAGCCAAAGTAAGAATGTTGGTTCCAGTGAGTTGGAATATTCATAGGTAATGATATGCGTCACTTATATTACAAAGTTCTGTTCATTTCTTGTTGAAATATGACTAGAATCCCAATTGTGATTTTTTTGGGTGAAATTTTATACCGCATTCTGTAAAATCTAATTTTTTGCGGGATCGGAAGGGGTTAGGACCCCAATAATTCCATATTTAATTGCTCAAATGATCAGTTAATATACAAAATACAAAATAGAGTCGCATTACTCAACCAGTTCCAAACAGCATGAATTTATCTAGAAGATATTTGTGAAAAAAATGTCATATTTTCAACTTCCGGCGGCCATTTTGGCGGCCATCTCGGATGGTGAGTTTCAATTTTGGCCCAAAAAAGTGTCATTATTTCTTAGCTTCACGAAAATATATACATTTGTATACATTTTATAAGATTTTCCCGCTATAATTTGCATAAAACTGACTTAGGGTCTGAAAAACGGCGGCCATGATGGACGCCATCTTGTCTCTAGTCTATTCAGCCACTTTTTGTTCTTGTTAACATTGCTTAAAAGTTGAAGGACATAATAAGGAACAAAATGAGTGGGGTGAAGTTAAGTCCCAGGGGGGGTGCAATGGTACCCATATTAGCTCCCGGACTAATTCATGTAGGTCATAGACTAATCAAGGGCGGATCCAAGGGGGGGGGGGATTTTCCAGAGCAAGAAATTTTTGCGAGGTGTCCTGGCGCCATTTGTCTCGGGTGCCCGAAGATTCCGCACTGAATATTGCTAACTTGCATGCAAATACAGCAGTTTACATGTTTTACATTACTCAAACGTATAGTTTTTTTTAACTGTGGGTTGAAATTACTTCAATTTGGTATTCCACGCGATATGTATAGCCATGCAAGGGGCGAATCCAACATCCCGAGATGAAGGCCCGCTGGCTATTTTTCGCCATGCAGGGCAAACAATTTCTGCGACATTTTGTATCGGAGTGACGGAAAATATCTCGCCCGGCGCCAAGATTTGGGCGCCCGAAGTTTCAACACTGAATATTTCTATCAAACATAAATATAGCAATTCTAAAAGTGGAGTCAAAATTTAGACAATTCCATCTACATATATGTAAAGAACAAATGAATGATCAGCATGAGTCGTCTACAGTGCACTCTAGGTTATACAATGTAGTCCGATCGACGCCCGGACTATAAAACGCTCTGGCGGCAGTATCATCGTAAAGAGATTATCTACCAGATATATCACATATTACCATTATACATTATATTAATTCCTTGTGTATTCCCTCGTTCAATTTATATTATGTATATTATATATTTGGTGGATAAATAAACTATGCTTAAACAAAAAGAGATTATCTAAAGGCACATACGCCATACTACTATATGGTATACATGTACCGTACATAGTATATTTTCGAATTATTATAGAAATACATTGCTGGTTCGTTTCCAATGGTATATATGCATGGCACTTAAAATTGGTTATATCTTCCATCACATGATGTCCCACCCTAATTGGAACAAATGTGTGATAATAAGACATCTTCAGGTCACGACCAATACGCATCTGCCATTGCTTAAAGGGGTACTGTACCCCAATTTCAATAAATTCCCGATAACAATAACGATCTAATATCAATATTATATTTTAAAATAACTTATTTGAGTCGACGATGTCTACTGAAAACGTTCCGGTTAACAGGCTATCATAAAAGTCAAATTGAATTATTTAATATAAATTAATTTATGGCTGGAGTCATAACATGGAGAATTATGCCACTACGAGTTACCGTTCTTGAAATCTCATCTGTTGCTTGTCTTTTATCGACGGCCGTTCGCGAACATTATTGAGTTGCGAACAAAACATGCATGTTACCTGCAAAAGGAAGTCCCGCTAAAATCGATTCGGAAAAAAAGAGAAGAAACAAGATTCATAAAGCGTCAAGTAATTTATAGGGAGTGAGATTGTTCGATGGAAGAGATTGAAGGTATCAATTGAACTTCCGGTTATTCCTGCGACCTGCGTCTTCTCCGGTGAAGGTCAAAACATGGCGCGTAGTTTGAAATCGTAATATTTTTATTTCCAAGATCAATATTTTCGTCGCTAAATTAGGTTTATACGAAACTCATATAACACGAACACAATCTAACTTGAAAGTTATGTCAATGGGAGTAAATAAAAAAATCGCCTATCTCTGTGTACAGTACCCCTTTAATAAAAAAAGTCTGACACGAACTCGTCCTTCAAAACATCGGTTTCCATGTGTCGTTATCGTCATTAGTCAGTTGATTGGCTGAACATATATTTATTCATAACCCAAACATTTACACAACAGATATTAATTTACATACAATATTTTAATTAATAACATTATGGATGCAACCAGAATGTAATAGGGGATTGGAATACTAGTTAATCAGTTCCGTGTCAGATATTTTTTGGTGAAAACTGTGTTTATACTAATAAACCGAGTACGTGATTGGAGTGTGATCGGACCACCTGTTTTGGCTTGTATTGATGACTTATTTTGCTGGTGTATCATGAAGCTGATGGCTATTAGAAGTAAAACTGAAAAAAAACAAAACAGCATGGTCAATGGAGGAGTTAAGTGGTTGGATAGATGCATTGTATTACCAGCCGAAACACCTCTATACTAGTACTGTCTAGAAGCCATGATTTTGCGATTATTCATTCTGAATTACAAAATATTCTCCCATGCACCAGCCCAAACCATAGGCGACCGACCCGGTGATTCCGGGGGGTTATCCATGGGCATGTCCGGTGCGCCAAAATCATCATGTCGTCCAGATAATTCACATTTGCACAGACTTTCAGAAGATAAGTTCACTGTTCAAAGAAGCTTTGATCTTCCATCACTGACCATCCATAGTATACCGTAATTGTACTGGATGTTATTGTCACTCGTTCCATATAGGCCTAATATAAAGCAATATAAACAGGGTCCAGAACACAGGAAAACGCGTCGTTTTGAATGTAGTATACGCAAAACCCCCCTCTCGTGCTCTCCCAACTCGCCTCTTCGCGGCTCGGATGATGCTACGCATCATATATATATAATAATACATTGCGCCCCCTCCACCTTTTTCAAATTTCCTGGATCCGCCACTGATAGTGACTATTTGTAAGACATGTGTCGTCCTCGTATTAAAGAGAAAGTATATTGTCTGGTAAGTCGTTAATGTAAAAAAGGAAGAGAAAGGGTCCAAGGATACATCCATGTGGTACACTAACAGGGATGATCTCATACTCGGAAAAGGTGTTATTTACTAAAACTCTTTGCTGACGTTTACGAACTTAGTCCTCGATCTATCTTAAAATTTGTCCGCGAACTCCATAGTTATAACGATTATGTATCAGTATAAGTTTAAGCTTTATGTATGACATACAAATAGGAATGGTGTTGTCGATATTCGTTAGTTACACTGTTTCAGTTCGACAGGCTGGTGGACTGCTAGAAAACCATCACAGAAGAAAAGAACCATGCAATTAAGTCAGCGAAAACAACCAGCGCACCTAAGAGACCACAACATTGAAACTATTTATGACTATATAGTTAAGTGAAGGCCTTAAAGTCACGGTCAGCGTTCGCGGTGGTGGTAAAACCACAAGAAACAGAAAGACCATTACAATCTGTCCCTATTTTATACCCTATAATTATATATGATTATTTATTATTTATGATATTTATGATTGGTATAGAATAAAACCTGTCTATATTTTAATATTCTTTTTGTTTATGGCGGTTTTGTGATTATTTTAATAGCATTACCCAACGCGAATGCCGACCGTGCCTTTAAACATGTATCCTGTCTGTGAATCGTATTTCGTATACCCTCTGTAATTCAATCACATACTGAAAAATGTTAAAGACGCTCTCCGTCTCGAACAATAATTTCGGCGACGATTATATTTCAATGGTTTCGGAGGACAAACATATTATAAACATGCATAATATGATATAATGTAGATTTGACACACTCTTTAACTCTTTCGAGTTTTTTCCCTGGTCGCTGCAATTTTGCTGCCCTTTTTTGACTTACAACTATAATTTATTGTGAAATATTAAAATACAAATATCACTACTTCTACCATGGCCTAAGAAATAGACAGAACACAACGCGCATCTTAATCGAGAATCTTTTATCGAATGAGTTGCGGATGGCGCAACGATATATTTCGCGAGAGCGTAGCTCGAGCGAAATATAACTTTGCGCCGTCCGCAACGAGTTCGATAACAGATTCGAGATTATGATGCAAGTTGTGTTCTGTGTTTATTCTACACCGTTCAGTCAGATAAGTTCAATCCATGAATGTCACCTTCATTATTACTATAGCTACATTTATTGTGATTTAAGTCTGACAAATAACCAGTAATTATGGGGGGATCACCGGAAGCGGATGATCGACGCAATGTACGTCATCTTTCTTGGAGACAACGTCAACAAGAATAGTTCCGGCTTGTATTCCACTTAAGAAATAAATACACGGTGTAGAGGTGTGTATGTTCAAGTTGTACCACAAAAAACTGATTGTAGGACGACGCGTAGCGGAGTCCTACAATCAGTTTTGTGGTACAACTTGACCATACACACCGATACACCGTGTATTTATTTCTTTTGTAATACGACTGAAAGTTTATGGTCACAATTCGACTGAATAGTCAACGAAATACTGCGCTTTTTCGGTCTCAGGTGAGAAAATATTTCGTGGTGTAATTCGTATTGGGCGTACTCGATTTATTTCCATGGAGTACTCTGGTAAATTGTTTGCGTAAATAATCGTTGTGATTGGCTAAAAAACGATGTGTTTTCAGCGGCGCCCGTGCCTTTCATTTAAATTGTACAGGAAATACGATTGCGGTCAAGGGGTGAAGGAGTAGACTTTTCAGTCTATTCGACCATCCCGGGGTAGCCCCCCCCCCAAACACTCCCTATAATTGCGGTCATTTCTGTGTTGAACGTTGTTGGGACAACATGTATATGATCATCGACTATGGACCATTTTCCTTACACAAAGCGATCTAAATGATCTAGTTTACTAAACTAATCTTATTCCCCTTCTGTACTGGTGAACAAACGCTTTCATTTTCAACTTGATTCCGAAATATCGAATATGATCGAGATTCGAATCGACGAATGCACAGCCCGACCCCATGGATTTATTTTGTCATTTAATATACTTATTAAGAAACTTTCTTTGGTCCTAACATATATCAATATACCATAACATCATTTGGACTATATTCATTGGCAACCAAACTGGTTTCAAGCGACAAATCGCTAGAAAATTCGCAAGATTGTCAAGATGCAAAATTCAAAGGGTTGCGGGTGTACTCCGTTGATGCCCCGTTTGCGCGGAGTTAGAAAAGACGGGAAAAGCCGCGTGCGGCGATCTGAATAAACCGATTTTTTTCGTGGTACAATTGGAAAAAGTAGAATTGTACCACAAAACTGGAACGAGATAGCCATGGTAACTCGGGCCACTGGCCAATCAGGATATGGCTTTTAAGCATAGTTAGGCAGGGTCGTGTTACAATAGAGGTATACACCAATATGTATTCAATGGCTGGGATTCCGTTGAATACATGTGACTCACGTCAATGGGTGTGGAATAAACTTATATATTACATATAGAGTTCTCGATTCAGTCGTCGATGAAACCATTAATATAGATATCTATGCCGCCGAAATTTTCCCCTCGAGCGGCGAGCATAAGTATATCGTGTGTTTTAAACCCCAGCAATATTGACGACGTCTCGAAACTGTAAGTTGAAAGATTATCTAGTCGTGTTATTTACAAACATGCTCTTCGCCTATATAGTATGGCTATGAAATAAATTGAAATTGTCTCATGTCCCAACCTATATACGCCGCTTCCGCACATAAGTCAATTCATTCAGCAACACATTAGCGGACATAATTAATTGCTCTTGCACTTTTTCGTCTATTTAGTAATGCCGCCGGGAAAAAAAGAAACTTGGCTCGCATTTCACAAAAACCGAGGCGGAATCGGGCGACCAGACAGCGGGAAACCCCAAAGCAGCAGCGTAATAGTGTTTTTTGACATCTTCGGCAACTTTTATTCGAATTATCGTTACTCAACTGAATAACATGTGTTTTAAATGGTAGCGGGGTAACGTCGCAAGAGCTATACTTTGACCTTCACCCCAAATTGGCATTCACGTTATATTCAACTAATTGACGGATCTCTTTCGGGTGATTTTTAAGACACCAAAGTGGGCGGAACATCTTGATATATAAGTGAAATTTCACATACGGATGGGTGGAGTCGATTTGTGAGTATAGATGCGCGCTATACGAGTATACCGTTAACTGAGGTCAAGGTCAGAGTATAGCTCTTGCGACGTTACCCCCGCTTCCGTTTTAAATACACCAAAGGAGTTCACCTTCTGTCAAATGTATTTTAAAATAAACACGCGGGTGGATTTGTGTGTTCTTACATGAAGTAGCCTATGTTTATTTGTTAAAATCTCTATTTTTCCCGAGCATCGCCGGGTCCATCCTCTAGTGTTTAATAAACGTGACTCATATTGAATATCGCCATCTCCAAGGCTTGATTCTGATTGCGAGAACGAAAAGTGTGATATCGTTTGTGCTCGTTGTAATATACCACATGTCGAATAGTTGAATGTCACACTCGCGTATAGTATTTCACTATACCAAAAAACTATACTGTAAACATATTCACGGAGACACCAGGGTCTTTCAGTGAATACGGTATTTCACCGGAGTTTGAGGGCTTAATATAACATCTGCTGCCGTGGATAGGCCAGCGAGTCAATATTTGAATGCGACACTCGGGTGGTATTCAACTACCACGCATCATCAAAATATATATACTGTCCAAATCCAAACGAAGACACCCGGGCTGTCTTAGCCAATATCGGCATTTGCGGGGATAATAACACCGACCGTAGGCGAGCGAGCGAGCCAAATTTTCTTGGTTGCATTGGGTATATATATATAGTATGCCGCTACCTTATGACGTCTAGATATAGCGTCCGCGGGCCCATAGGGGCGCACGAGCTCTCTCGACTCTCGGGTTCTATCGGGCTCTCTTGGGCTCCCTCGTGGTCTCTTCGATCGGCTCTCCCGGGCAATAATTAGTCACACCGAAAATATACCTCAAATTGTTACTATACATCTCAATCGATCAGTATTGGAATCTGTGTCTTAAATAATTAAATGGAAGGTTATTGGCATGCATGCTTCCAACTCGCTCTCTGACACTGGATATATCATCTATATAGTTGTGTTTTGGAATTTTTTGCAAAAAAATCGACCAAATACATTTTTCACCGCACCAGTCACTTAGAACAGATAGTCATTATGACTCACTCTTAACCATTTTGACTAACACAATTCTAGTCTAAGGTCCCAAATCAGTCGTTTTGACTAACGATGTCTTTGTCGTTATGAATTATGGCTAATTTTCTGGCTTGGTCACGATTATAACCATTCATGGAAGAGGCTAATTCGCCTGCTCGATATAAAACCATGAACACGTTTCCCAATATATGCTTCATACGGCTGATCATCCGGTAATAAAACTGATGGCGGAAATTATGTTATGCTAAATTGCATCAGTATAGATACAACACGGCGAACGCATTTCATTTGACGATTAGCGTCGGATCCAATCGAAAAACAAACCACTCGAACACGACAATTATGGTTACGGAGAGGCAATGTTGATAAAATATATTCCATAAGATAAGATTGGAAGTGATTTCTAATTAGGCTGTCCCAATGATACACCATGTCACTAAATCTACTTCAGGATTTTCTCTGACCCAGGAAATAAGTACTGTGTAATGCCCTTTTATGCTTGTTAAGATACAAAATCAAGTGACCTTTCTCATAACCTCGTCAATAAACGAGAAGTGATGTAAAGCGAACCTAGTTGTTTTCTGCCTTGATATTAATGAGATATATAGGCCTACCGGTACCAGGGTATGTATGCGACACTTGGAAGAGGAAAATATATCCATGCATGCTGTAAGTAAGGTTTTGCATACCCGATGGGCCGTTTAGCACATTGGGAGAACTGAGGACCGCATGTGCATGGTGTATTTTATTTGTTATATACATAAGTATAAGGTTTAGGTTAAAACATTGTTTGTTCCAATTATAAATACTATATTACATAAGCGTTAACATTGTTCATGGCGGATTTATGTATGTGTTCCATATCTGACGAGAGGGGAGAACGACAGTATGCCGGTGGCTTTTTGTGAAGTCTCCCGTCGTATATATATCGTTTGAGCCCTGATGAATATTTCAAAATTGTCCCTCAACTCAAATAAAGCTTGCAAATCTGTCCCGATATTCGCCCACATCGGGGTTTGAACCGCGCCAACCTCGTCTAGCTCAGACTGCATGATCTTATCCACGACATATATAACCACCTCGACTACGGGGACATCAGTAAAAGGAAGTACTTTCATCAAACGCTGAGAAGCGTATATCAGTCAAAATATTGGTTCTAATATTGACAGAGATCGGAACTATACCATTCTATTGGATCAGCAAAATGAACTTCCCCCGAAATTGTATCTGTGACCATATATATGATAGATATTAATGAATACAAAGTGTATAAGTTGCTGGAACTGCATGTATAATGGTCTTTCATCTAAAATTCAGACTCGTCCAGTAGTCGCCGAACAATATGAATATGACGTTGGTAGTTAATAATGATACAAAATAATTTACCTCGATCCATGAGTTAAATAGATATATAAAGCATCCCATCGGGTATATGTTCGCGACATCTAGGATATGATATATATAGTTTCGTACTCTATAATGTAATCATATGTCGTGCGAAATGGAATGGGACGTGTATGGAACAAAGTGACAAACCGCTGAACAGGATTTGGAATAGCTTTGTACCGGTGTTAAACGAAAGCTATATCTATTCACCCCAACCCAACACAACACAGACAAGTTCGAATTAAGAGGAAGTATTCCTGCAATTTTGAGGGGTAAGGCTAAGAGGGGACGGAAGCGGTTCAGGCACAAATTCTCATGATGATAGGTCTAAATACTTAAAATTTCACGACATGATTCACTAACCGAGAGGTAGATTACATATGCTCATATTTCTGGTACGTGTCTGCCTGTTTAATCGGTGGTGATAGGATGGATGTGAAAACATTTTGTACGATATCTAAATTAATAAAGGTCTAGATAGTTCATGGTCCAATTTCAGGGACCTAGTTGCATGCTTTTAAAATGGCGGGGACAGTAGGAGTGCAAACGGATACCTGCGTTAGCAGGAGACATTTCTGACCTTTGGTTGTCGGACAGAATCTCAAGGCCGCCGAACATTAATTAAACTCGGTCAATACAATTTCAGCCATTATAGGGTCCATGGCTCCGAATTTATATCCGAGCTTACGTACCAGATATTTGGGCTCCATATTAGTTCAGTTTCTCGTACGTTAAATATTTCCCAATGCAGTTGACATAATTACGGATTGCAGTTTACTTATAATTAGATTGTTCCTATATAATTCCGTCATATATTTTGTCCAAGACGCTCTCGGTCATATATTGCATTACTATATATTTACATACATTTTATTTATTTTAAGAGAATCTCCGAAAAGAGTTATTATTTCTCGAAATAATAGATCATTGCATGACTATACATATAATGGATATAAAAAAAATCTATTGATGCATTCATATCCCTCCCGACTAATTATAAGAATACGTATATAATATACGTCGGGATATATAATCAACTGTTGTGTCTTTCTTTAGATCACTGGGCCCAATAACTATGCTACAGTATTGCAGATTTTTCTAAACAAAATGCCATTGACGCATGGTCTGATATATTAAGCGCCCGAATTTCGCTGAATGGAGACCAAAACTTGAATGATTCGGTGTTACCCAGTGATGCTTTGCATTAAGCGTTGTATTATGAAACGTGAATGTATTACCTCCATTGTCATAATTGCTCTATGTTTATTGGCTGTTGTGATACCAAGCTTCTGGTGACAATGTGGCAGTAATCCATTAGCTAAACAGGCGCGACCCAAATGATCCCAAATCAAATGGGATTAATAAATACAAGATGGCAGCTTTCATAGCCATACAAACTGCCGTGATATATGGAGACGATGACCTGTCAACGGACATAACGGTGGTCGTAACCAGGGGATGTTGTCTCAGGGAATGACAATTAAAAAGGACAAACTAAAGATATGCATGTGTATTCATGAAGGCTTGTGTGATGAAGTCGTGTGCAGAAATGTCCACGTTCTATCTGGGGTTTGCGAAGTTGAAATCGGTCGATTGCATATCATTTTGTCAATAAAACACAACACGACCTCCCTGTCCGGAATAGATTTGATTCATCTGGGCGTTTCCTCATACATGTATATACCATGTTAGCAAAATAAGTTGTCATATTTCCCAAAAGAGTTTCAATCTTACATGTCACTGTACAATTGTTATGCATACAATTGCAAACGGTCAGGGCACACAAACGTTTCTGATTTCGTTATTATATAGCATTCTTACTTATATAGTTTTCTATATACTTATGTTCATTGTTTTAAATGTCAGTTTAGAAAAAATGTTGAAAATAAAGAGCGTTAGTATCACCAACGAAATAGGTATAAATGAAACTAATGTGCATGGGAATTATTCGGAAGTTGTGAAGTAGCTAATTTTATTTTCATCTCGCTGGTCCATTGTGGATTCCACACTTTGGCAATCTCCTTACATTTGCTAACCGGAAGTCACGTGCCAATTTCTCTAAAATCCATACCCGCGATCTTTGAAAAATCACTGATGAATATAGAACAGAATATATGACGTCATTCAACAGCGCCTGAGGTATAAACAACAACACGCATGCGCCGCGCTGGTGGTTGTTATAAGAGCTTTTTTTTAGATCGGCATGTCATGTGTATGAGGAGACCAAATATTCAGCATACATATACATTGTATATAAATCTAGAAATATACAGTTCATATAATTCGTTACATTCTTTATTTTGTATGCAGGCACGAAAACCTCGAGATGCACGTAATACGTATCAACATACATCTCCATATTGTCGTTTTGATTTCGAAGTTCGAACTTTGAACTTGATATTGAAAATTGACGGGGTGTGGGGTTGAGAGTCAGGGTCAGGTCACTTACAGACAACTTAGTTAATCCGATGCATAGATTTATTAAAAGTGGCTGTTTGATATGTGCTTCCATCGGTCAACTGCCAATGACATAACATAGCAAAACTGAACACGAAGGCATGTATATCCTCACTGCAAAAAAAAAGCACAATGAAAAATCGATAAAGATATCACCCGTGAATGGTAATTTACTATACACGTTATAAAGATGGGGATATGACCGACACAAGCGTCATGCTTTCTGTCAAGGCCCTTTATATAATGCAACTGTCTTCATCTTGTTTACTGTACTATACAATTTATTCATTCTTGTTCATGATTTAGAGAAAATAAATGTTTACACCAAAATGAGCCACTTAATAATACCAATTGTTTAGTGTGATTTTCGTGATAAGCTATACTGTAAGCTGTGTACAATCTACACCATTGGATGGAAAATAAAAATATCTGAGCAACATCAACATACATGCAATTTCAGTCTAAATTGACAACTTTTGTTTTTTTCATCCAATGATTTTCTAATTGATAACATATATGGTGTAGAATGTTATGGAATCACTGAACTAAATAGTTCCCCATAGGCGACAGTGTTAACGTTTCGGTCAAATTCACTGAATGTAAGCCTGCAGGCCATATCAGTGCTGTTTATCCAGCTAGATTGACACTAGTTGATCACGAAAATACAAGAAAAATCCTAGGTCATGTGTTTACTTTTTAAAATAAATCCCCAAGTGTACGACAGGGCTATCCCACAGCCAAAATTGATCTGGAAAAACCCACAACTACAGCAACTAGTTAAATAAATTTCCCGCTCACAAAAAATCCACTCCCCCCATTAATTCACCAGTTTAAATTATTTAGACATGATATACAAATCAAATATACGCGATGTCATGCTTTAATAACGTGTCGCATGTATCAGGTGAAGGTCATTCTTCAGTTACCTTCACATTTAGTATTCCACGGTGTACTCGCTCCCCGACTCTATAACACATTTAGCTCCTTTGATTCCTTATGTGCGGGAACATGTCTCTATTCCGAAGGTTCGCTATTTCGAAGGTTCACTAATCCGAATGTTCACTAATCCGAAGGTTCACTATTCCGAAGGTTCACTATTCCGAAGGTTCACTATTCCGAAGGTTCGCTATTCCGAAGGTTTTTGTTATTTTAAAAGTTAATTCTATATTCTAAAGTATTGAGAGGGTTCTTTAGTACGAAGACTCTTTTTATGATTTATGAAGGAAATAACTTAAAACATTAAAAAAATAAATGTGATTTTTGATTTCCTGGGTTTCCTTGAGATTTAACCCTTTGGCGAGTAGAACGACATATATGTCGTCTATCGGCTGAGGACTAAAATGATATATATGTCGTTTTAGGAAGTGTTATTTTACATAGACATATTTTACATAGACATAACTTCAATAAATCATCTGATTTATAAATGATTTACAAAGGAGTTATTTTGATTAATATAATGTCCCAAAAGCTAAAGGCGGACTATAACAGTGGGGCTCGCTCTTACGGTCAATCAATACTGGAGCGCAATAACTTACTGTATAGCAGAATACCGCTGAATGGACCTAACTGCAATTCTGACTTTGTATTGATTTTAATGTTGATGTTTCTTTCAAGTACAGATTGCCAGTTCGGGTAGAATGCATCTCTAACTCGTAGTTTATTTCAGTCATTGTGTTTTCAACTTTCTATAATATTAAAATGATAAACTGATACTGTCTTCTTGCTATTAATAACCGACATCTGGGACAAATTAAATATTAGATTGGGGTGTATAAATGTACGGGGGCGCAAATTTTGATTCATTTCTGGCTAAAAACTCCCATAATAGAAAACCTTCGGAATAGCGAACCTTCGGAATAGTGAACCTTCGGATTAGTGAACCTTCGGATTAGTGAACGTTCGGAATAGCGAACCTTCGCAATAGAGAACCCTACCCGTATGTGCAATGCTGTCAACAATTTACACTTTAGAGAAATCAAGAAGTGTTCATTGCAAGTTGGCCAGCTTTTAGAACATTGATGTAATAATCCCTGGGTTCTGCCTAACGTTTTAATCGGTTTATATATATGCCACTATTCTCGACTTTTATCTCAACTCGAGTATTAACTGATTAACTCTGGAGACAGGGTGTGATACTGGGCACAGTTTCGTGAAACAAGGACTTAAGATGATTTTAAGATGGTCTAAATCTAAGATGTCCCGTGGATTTTGTGACGTTTCTTTTCCGTTTCACGAACGCGTTTCATAAAACAATCTTAAGACCATCTTAAAGATATATTATGGACTTGTTCGGGTGCGTGGAACTGATTAGCACTCAGGCGCTATGCCAACTAGGGGAATGTAGCATTCTACTAACAATGCAAAAAAATTCTAAGAAATCGACCATACCACTCCAGGGAAAACAACGTCTGAGCTACACTCAAATGTAAACATTTATATTTATATGCCCCATGAACGATTTCCGGGCGTTTACATGACATTGGACATGTTTTGGTAGGGGCCCATATTGTCTGAAATAGCAAGTAGAGGTTTAATGGGGCAGTAGGAATTTTGGGACCCCTTGGCTTCGCCACTGGACTGTACACTATTTAGTAAACGATAATACCCCAATCAAACAAAATCTTCGGAGAATCGGACCTTTGGAGAATCGGACCTTCGGAGTTATGGGCCGTCGGAGAATCGGGCCTTCGGAGTTATAGGTATTCGGAGAATCGGACCTTCGGAGTTATAGGTCTTCGGAGAATCGGCCCTTCGGAGTTATGGGCTTTCGGAGAATCGGATATTCGGAGTTAAGGGCCGTCGGAGAATCTGGTCTTCGGAGTTGTGGGCCGTCGGAGAATCGGGTCTTCGGAGTTGTGGGCCTTCGTAGTAATAGGTCTTCGGAGAATCGGTCTGACACCGCCCCCACCTAAATGTGAATCCTGGCCCGCCACTGACTATACACCAGATACTATAATGTTACGTTGGCCCATGAGATGCCAGAGTAAAATGTACAGGGGTGAACGGGGAAGAACTTGTCCTTTTTCATATATAAAATGAACTTTGTTTTTTTCTCGTATTTGTATCCGTTGTAACTTAGCGCTTTTCCGCGTCTTTTTCCTGGTATTACCAGCGCCATGGCGATCCGAAGTGAAAATGAAATGAAATTCAGACTGAAATTGAGGTCAGCATTTTGTTGACGTCATTATTTTGAAATGCAACATCGTCTTCAATTGGTCAGTAGCATCAAACTATCTATTCTCTCTGATATATATTGCCGCCATCTTTGGTGGTGCATGCACGTGCAGTATTTGCGACAACATTAAACGATCTTGGTGCCACAGTTTGCAGAGACATTGTGGCAGGAAATGAAAGTGTGACGTCAGCATCCCGAGATCAAACAGAACGCATTTCTTTGAAGTATCTTCAGTCGCCAGAAAAAAGGGCGAGTTCTGCCCCTTTGGCCCCCGTTCGCCCCTGTGCATGTTAGGCTACTCTGACATTCTTGCAGCGTTTCGTTATAATATACCCGGTGCACACCAGTGGCATTAATTAGCATATGTGGGGAATATATCATGTAATATGACAATTACACTTATAAATGATACTCCATCATCGTCATCACACATGCATCAAGCGATGCTGTGTTTTATATGAAATAAATGTACACTAACTGTTTTAGTTCTTTGTTATTGTAACGTTTCTATCTTAGACCCGAGGAAGACGTTGTAAGTCGAAAGCGTATCTGATAAATAATCCGTAAAAGGTATTACGTTTTCATTACACACTTGATACGTCTAAAATGTGTTATCATTTCATACACTAATATCTATATCTATCTATCTTTATTGAAAAGATCAGAACACCAGGGTGACCCCCCCCCCCCATGATTGGAATATGGTCCAAGGGAAGCTGTAGTTGTAAATTCGGAATTGTACACTATATACACGAAACTAGCCATGTCTATGAAACTGGAAAGTTACGTGAAGAAATTACACATGCGTATACTAAATAAGGACACAAGCAGGCACACGAAGATCTTTCTTGTTGTACACCAACAGCCACTGTCAACATCAATATTTACTTGCTGTTACTCGATAAAGCGGATGCCATCTGTTTATCAAACACGAGAGTGGTATAATATAAATGAAGACTGTTGCAAACTGCTACCGAATTATTATACTGAATATCCACATGATACAAAGATTACAGATGATCGGTTTTATTTATCAAAGAATATATTCTGTCTCTCGGTAGATAATCTGGTATCAGGTGGTTCGAATATTAAAATGTCTTTTTGTATCGGATTATTGATGTGTGATGATATAATTTATAAACACTTTCCCAAAGTGATGATCAATAATTTGAATTCAAAATCTCATATATTAATTCGACTGGAATAAACACAGGTAACATCTGATTTGTTCACGTTACTGTGATATCGACACGAAAGGAACCAAGGTGCCATGCGTGCATGCATGTACCATCGGATATATTAGATTGTGTTAAGATATTTATGTCAATTAAAACAAAGATCACTGCATGGGTTGGGCAGAGTTACTATTTTTAAAAACCACTTGGCATTATGAAGCCTGAAATGATGATCGCATTTTAACATTCTGGTCCGGTTCCGGGTTCAAAATATGCGGATATACTTGTTAATATGTCTTTAAAAAACACATCGCACAATTTGAGTCACTATCAACGAATACCGAAGATTGGGAATATTGGTCAAACATATAGTTTCAGATGGTTAGAGGGTGTCTTGTGTCCAAAGTAATGTTTGTTGGTGGAATGATATTCACACACTATTATATGATACTATAATCTATTACCGATATATACACTTATATAGGCAGTAGGCCTAAGTGGAGTAGATTAAGTCCAAATTTAATATGGAGCCACGCTGAAATTCACTTTAACCCCGATTTTAAGGGCTTTTAAAAAATTTAAAGAGCGTTTCGTGATATATAAATTATTAAATGTCGTAATTAATCTTAAAATAAAATAGGCGATTTAAAATTCGGCATATATATTAAGTATGATTCTGCGAGATATAATGCCACTTTTTTAGGGCTAAATTGGAACTCCCGTCCAAGATGGCCGTCAAATTTGACGTTTTCCACTAATATCTTCTAGATCAGTTTCTGCTGCTTGGAACTGGTTCAGAATTGCGACTTTATTTTTCTATTATTCATATTAACTGACCATTGGATCAATGAGATATGCCATTTATGAGGTCCTAGCCTCTTCCAGTCCCCAAAAACTATATTTTACAGAACTCGGTATGAAATGTTACCAAAATTCACCATTAAGATTCTTTTCTTATTTTAACAAGAAATGGACAGAACTGTGCAAACTAAGTGATGCATACAATTAGTTATGAATATTTCAACTCAATGGAACCAAAATTGTCACTTGAGCTGAAAATGGCTGCCAAATTGGCGACCAAAACCTGGGAAATGGTAAATATTGACCTAACATACCATGTAATCGCTTACAAGTTGTGGTCGATTAATACAATTGGCTGTTCTGTCTTATATATATTAAATTATAACATTTCTGATGCACATTGGTTAAGTGTTACTAAGGTAACCACTGATATTACCAGAAATATTGGATTTTTCTGCACAAACTTGACATCAAAATCGGCAAAACATTACTTTTCAGGTTTGGACCATTTATTCAAGTAAATGGAACTATCTTTGCTATGCAGATATAATAAATGTTATACATTGGATCAGAGATTCACGTCGGTGGATCATTATAAAATACCCAGGCTTATTATGTGTTATTATCCTGCCGATATATATATACACTGGGTATATATATACGTTATTATTACCAAAATATGGTATAGCATCGACACATTTAACATATATATGTCTTTACCCCCCCCCAGCTAGGAGAGTATGGTTTAAAACATACATTTTACAATCAAATTATAACCTAATAATATAGAAAGGAAAGCATATTATAATAATAATAGCCGACATAAGAATTTATCAAACAACTGAGTATCAGTCATTCACTATTATCCTAGATGCTGTGAAAATGTTCGTACCAATTGTCACAACATGATTACTGTACAATTGTGTGATTTGAATCACAGACAATATCCAAGTCTATGAAAATATTATTCTTTTTGTTACAGCAATTAGAAATATATAGTCCGGTCTTGGCGGTTTACACTTAGTATACATAGTGCATGCATGTACACCGGTCACACCCCGCTAATCGCACAAACACTGGTCCCGTCCCTGCTATGGTGTGCCAGTTGGTTATTAATTACTACCATTTCCGAAACATCCCTCCGTGTTCGCAAGATGTTAAATTTATTTATAATAACATACACGAACAAGATCCCGTCCATATTTCCGACAAAAGGCGGAACATAACTTGGGTCTTAACTTTAAGATTATCTTAAGATACCTCACATCAGACTTAAAGTTAAGACCAAAGTTAAGACAATATTGAGTTAGGAGCTTGTTCGTGAAACTCACTTATGACTGAAGTTTGAACTTATGACCATCTTAAGTCACAACTATGTCATAAGTAGCTTTCATGAAACTGGGCCGTGGATTGTCAAATTTTCATATTCAGATTTCAAAATGTACTCACACCGGGCCGAAAGATCGTCCGACCCGTGTGTCTTGCATGGGCCCTTACCACTAGCCAGTCAAAAACTTATAATTAATTTAAGAAAAACAAATCTGGTGTGAATTTGCCTGGCGTTAGACCACTAGATGTTAGGATTGTGTAATTTTCAGATTAAAAAACTTTTCACACTGGACCGAACCATCTCCCCCATTGCATACCTATATATATATAGTGGCCACAAGACTGCTAATCCAGTTAGAATATTAAAGCTACCATCTAGCTGTATGTTGGGGAAAATGAAAGCCCCATACAAATGTGTGAGTTTGGGGTGGTTCAAGGTAGGGGGTGCAGTTGGAAATTCCATTGTTTTCAGGTACAAGAGCTTCTGTAAAATATTTTTTTTTTTTTCAAAAGTGCAGTTCATATATCCATGATAATAAATCTGAAGATCAGAAGAGGAGACTTAATTATTATTGATTCGTGAAATTTAATGATTATTTTACATTTAGAAAGGCAACTACCCATAAATAATGTTCTATATTTGAGAATTTTAATGTCATGCCTGTTGGTCAATGAAACATTGGGTTGAGGTGAGTTCATAACCAAGTTAAAGCTGACTACCATATCTCTTAACACTGTGGTCTAATTCCAGTTGATTGCCCCATGTTTGAGTGGACAACACTGCATATCAATATTTGTTTTCATTGGGGTGGAATATTTGTGACTGCTTTATTCTTCGTTATAATGGGGTACGATGCTATATTATGGAACTATAAGCCTAACTCAACAGCGTGATAAAGCTGAAGCCTCTCCAAATAGAGCCAAGACAATAAGATATTTGATGATTGGAGTATTGTGTGAAATTATTAATTATTCTGAGTTCTTGCTACCGAAAGGGACAAACAAGAAAAAGATACATTTTCAATCTCTAAAATCCATTGTCTTTGTCGTATCTTAATAACTGCTCAGATTCTACATACAATTAAGATGATGAAATTCAAGTTTTTAGCCAGAGAGATCCAGAGAAATTCTTTGATGAAAATCTCTTGCAATGTTTGGCTGTATTTATGCAAAACATGTACCTCCCCTTTAACTGTTGACCATTAATTCGGCCTTTCAACTGTCGTGTTTCAGATATTAAGTTGTGTACACTGACCTCATAAATTGTGTATACAGCTCACAGTGTCCTCTTACATCGCCGCTATACCCAATCCGGTGAAAAGCTAGGGTGTGTTTTCAGGCATATACACGTAATGGTAATTGTTTGTTCATTTGCTATATCCTAGCTATACTTTCGAACTCGGTGGTTGACCGCAGAGGAATGGTAGATTTACGGTGGGTTAAGATCGCGATACCATAACACACAACACTAAAACAATGTGGTCTAATACGACATGGTTCATTCAACTGTTGTTAATCCCTTTAACGTTCTGGACACGTTTTCGTAGAATCCTTCCCAATGTGGTCTTACCTGAGTCATCGCAGTGTGTAAACGGAAAAGGTATACTCGTAAGTAATCAAACATCTGTAAATTGATCTCAAGCGATATTAAAATTGTGGTTTACCTAATGTTACCTAATTAATATTGGTTACTCGGTTTCTATAAGTGTGATAACCAGATTTAAAGAACCCGATTAGACAAAAATATGCTAAGCAATTGTTTCGCTTACCGTGCCAATAAAACACTGTAATATTAATTGTAATCAACGCAATTCGCTCTTTAAGCGCTCTTTATCGTAGCTAATCTTTTGGTGACCAACAAAAATTCAATTTATTACACAACTGCCTTTTCTAAAAGTCGATATCTGGCCATCAAAAACCTCACAAGAATGGGCTATATGTTCGATCTCAAGAATGATATATGGGTTCCATCTCATATTTTTCGAGTAAAGTTCATAACTTCATATTGGACTTATTGCAATCTAAAATAAACATATAGTGACCATATACTCGCGTTATTCAGTTGAATTGCACTGGCCGCAGTAAAAAATATATTACCACGGTACATGGGCTTGTATAGAACCTATATAGCGATCAAATATTGTGCTTCGAAGTGAGTTCATATTGAACCTATTTCGATCTCCATTGAGCTTATGATCCAGGATAACAGGATGTTGTGGTATCGAGTCGAATGGATAATTTTTAGTCCTTCATTTTCTATACTGAGTCGATTATCCGACCAGTTATAAAAATATATATTGGAACGGTCTATTTTTCATTTGGAGGAGTTTTCAGGAAATATTAGCAGATGTCAGACAGACGAAAATATAATACAGAGGGATTCATATTGGTTGATGAGAAATATGGAGATAAAACGTTCAACAAACGATCTATATGGCCGTTTCTTGAACTTATTAGCTCGATGCTTCCTATGGGAACTACTCTGCAATGAATATTTAATAAATAATGGGTTAAATTAGCGACATACCCTAATATAAAGTCAAAAATTTATAAAACTTCCAACTCATCAAATATTCTGAAATCCATTTTTATTTTCCTCACAGTCAATGTTTCAGAATGTATATGCAATGGGGGTTATCCTATAAGAATAATGTAAGTTGCCATTATGTTCATCCAGAGAAATGTGTTAGTAAAGTTGTCTTGCATATCACCCTGAATTTCTACAAAAAGGTGGAACTATAGCCCTCAACAAAATACTGCTGACATGAACTGAACAATGATCAAACCGGGTCTTAGAAGTTTCACCAAATTTCACAGCATAGCGCCTAACATGTTCAAGCATGGCTAATATGAAAAGAAGATAAATGTGCCTTTTGAGTGAGACACAGGAACAATGTGCCAAGTGTCATCATCTCATAAAAGCGCTGATATTTGATTGTAGTCCCGTTGAGAGTCGGTGGCTGTAACAAATACATTGACAAAAATGACGCTTAATATTCATGTGTTTGGGAATGTGATCAGGGGCCTTGTGAAAAGAGGAAATTGAATAGAGAAGATTCACAAGTATTGTCTGTCAGACCAAAGACACCACTAACGTCTTCTTCGGCCATCGGATAAATTTCGTTGATGATACGCCTCCATTTAAGATATTTGACCTTTACCATCGACATATAAATTTGTGTCAGTTTTGTAAATCTCCTACAATGGCATTTAAAATTTGTCATAGTTTGTTCATGTTTACACAATTAAAATGACCCGAGGGAAACTGGTCGATGCGCCACTGTCGGAATTTTTATGAACAGTTAATGGTCATATTACAACTGTTAAATTGCATCTATTCCCTTATATTCACGGATTAACCCTTTCTCTACTGAATTCATTGTACCATTCAGATATAAATTGGTAAATTGTAATTGTCTAGTTTTCGTCTGAATAGATGTTTAGGGAATACAGCTAGACGACTTTTCTAAATTCCATGGGTCTTAATATGATTTGACTTAGTCTTTATTTGACATACGAAATCAGTGTTACACGAAATGAAATCCACGTTTGCGCTCCAAAATACACCATATTATATTGGCTTTTGAATTTTTCCCGGTATCGAAATAGGTCGATAAATACCTGAACTACATTTCTATGAGCATTACTTGTCGCAGAAAGACGCTTTGAAGTCCCAAATTTACAACTTGGAACACGCTGATCGGGTTCCGATAAAATATTGCGACATTTGTATTTATTTTTCTTCTTGAATCGGAAACGGAATAACTATAGTCCGGGAGCCAATAGGGGTACCATTGCACCCGCCCCTGGGACTTATCTTTACTCCACTTTTGTTCCTTTTTATTATGTTCTTCAACTTTTAAGCAATGTTAACAAGAAAAAAAAGTGGCCGTGTGTGCGGGTATTGGTATATCTGGAAGGGCGGACTGGCTATTTGTGATATGTATATGTATACATGGAGTGACTCTATGACTGCATATGTATATATCGAGTGGTTATATGACTATGGGTGTGGTGAATAGGTATACACGTAGGTACACCACATCAATGCCCATACAGACACATCGGGTACATCCGTACTTGGTACACACAACCATACACCGTACAGTCACTCCATGTACACCGAATCACCTCACACATGACCATACAGCCACTCTTTGTATACCTATGCATCTCACCATGGACACCCCACTCATAGCTATATAGTCGCACATCGTATACTTATTCACACCATTCATGACCATAAAATAACTCCCTATGTACCTATCCACCTCACCAATGATCATACAGTAACTCCCTGGCTGCCATCTTGGCATCCACCCTCTCGGACTAAACATGCGACTTCCGGAAAAGGTATATATATAGCGCTATGAAACAATTAAAATAATACTTTCTCGTTGTTTTAATGGTCTACATGTGCAACTTATATGCGACCGCCATATGCCGAGTCTAATATTGATCTCGCTGAGCCTCCTATGACACCATATCCGACCACTAAGCGTCCAGTAACGTATTTATTATGTCAGTGGAGTGGACAAAATCCAGCTTATTCCTTTAATTTAATCGTCGCTGTAATTTATTGTAATTTGGTAAGTTAAATGTGTCGTCTATTTCCATTAACTTATGTAACGTCACAGTGACGCGACATGGGCGTTGAACGTCAACGCATTGAGTCAATGGCTAATAACCAGAAGTAGGACAACTTGTTGAGTTTGATAGTTAATTTATGAGTCTTTAGAATTCCTCAAATATATATATCGCATGCAGGTTTTGGTACATTATACTATGTCTTTAAATTCGCAGAAAGTGATTTAAGATATCCCCTTTCTTGGCGCCAAAATACATCAAAAATATCCCCGAGGCGACAGAGTTTCTGAAAAACAAGATGGTGGATAAGCACCTAATATTATACGTTACGGGACGCTTAGTGGTCGGATATGGTGTCATGTGAGGCGAAGTGAGATCAATATTAGGCGAGGCCGTAGGCCGAGCCTAATATTGATCTCGCGGAAAAAATCCAGCATATCCCTTTAATTAATCGTCGCTGTAATTTATTGTAATTTGGTCAGATAAATGTGTCGTCTATGGCCATTAACTTATGTAACGTCACAATGACGCGTCATGGGCGTTGAACGTCAACGCATTGAGTCAATGGCTAATCACCAGAAGTAGGACAACTTGTTGAGTTTGATAGTTAATTTATGAGTCTTTAGAATTCCTCAAATATATCGCATGCAGGTTTTGGTACATGGTACTATGTTTTTAAATTCACAGAAAATTATTTCTGATAGATATCCCCTTTCTTGGCGGCAAAATATATCAAAAATATATATATATGAAAAAAAAAGATGGCGGATAAGCACCTAATATTAATTTCATATTAGGTCACCGACCTAATATGGGTTCATATACCGTCACTATATATCGACGCTGATTGGATAATTGCAAGAGCTGACATAATAATGATTTCATATGGGGTCACTGACCTGATATGGGTTCATATGACGTCACTATTTATCGACGCTGATTGGCTAATCACAACAGCTGGCATAATAAATATGTATATTTCGCGATACCTCTTACAAAATAATGCATACATAATTTTGGGGTTCAACGAACCATGTCCTTTTAGTTATCAACCAATTTTGACCCCGGAACCGGAATGCATGCATGATGTAGCACACGCGAGAATGTATTCATGCAGGCCTCAAATAACCACGGGGTTCTGAGAAAGTATTCGTTTTTCGGTCATCAAAAGTATACATGCACGACGACAAACGCATATGAACCTCGTATGAACGAAGGTCACAAAGGCATATATAACCATGTATGTGTAAAGGTTATTTCTTCTTGACAATGTGGAGATACTACACACAAAGACGACAATTTAAAACAATCGTACTACAGGCACGAACTTAGTGTGAAGGAATTACTATATGCGATTATTCCATTCAGCAATCAAATCTCTTGCGTCTATAGACACCACATATGCAAGACGAGATAGGGATTACGACACCGAACATATATACGATATATGAGTTTGAAAAGTCGAGGATTATATTGTTGACAATAGCTTGGCGATATCAGGATGGGCACTGCATACCAAATAGGCAACCACATCAACACCTTAAGGGAGAGACATACTGCGAATGGTCAACAACCAATGTCACATACATGTAGGCCTATTGTACCATTGTTTTTTGAGTGAATGTCATAATTATTTCACGAATGACTAGCATGCAGTGGAAATATCAATTTTCATCGAGCGACCGCATGCAAACTAGAACCAAATAAGTTAAGTTGGTTCTAAAAACTGTCCCTCTGGCGGAACCAATAGAGTTGGTTCTTCACAGTCGAAGAACCAATTGGTTCTTTACCCATTTATTGAATAACCAAACAAAGAACCAATTGGATCTTGGCTGACAAAGAACCAAATGGTTTACGAAGAACCAAATAAGTAATATGTTTTACATCATTGAAGAAGCAAATGAAGAATCAAAATTGTTACCAAGAACCAACATTTTGGTTCTACAACTGTGTTACAATTACTATAATTACCAAACTGTCCCAGTGGCGGAACCAACTAAGCTATTTGGTTCTTCAAATGAACCAGTTCGTTCCACGTAAAATTTTCCTGGATTTTGATCAATTGTCTTGGTTCTTCGCGAAGAACCTAATCATCCGGGACAATTCCAAGAACCGAAAAGCCCAATTTGGTTCTCCGCGAAGAACCAGATCGGTTTTTCGTCAAGAACCTATCTGGTTCTTCGCAGAGAGCCGAATTCAAATTAATGCATATCTAAGAATTTCCCTCATCTAAAGCTAGCAAACAATTCGGAAACCAAACGAGTCAATCATTTTATGGTACCGATGTGCAATGTCACAAACTTATATGTATAGGAAACCGATCATTCTGAATGTTTCCATAGTCGAGGTGACTGTTCTCGAACTGTTCAAATAATGGTGTGAAATATCGATAGCGAAAGTTACGAAACCGATAACAGAAGTATAATATATATGATTAAATTCCTTCTTTTTGGTATAAATTAAATTGTTATCAAAAATATATCAAGAAAGATCTTTGAAAAAACTACGGAGCCCCGTAAGTTCCACTTGCGACACTTTTTTTTATCTCGTTTAAACGAGGTAATATCTTGCCATACTTATTTTTATCTCGTTTAAACGAGATAATATCTTGCAATACTTTTTTTTATCTCGTTTAAACGAGATAATATGTTGCGATATTTTTTTTATCTCGTTTAACCTCTTCGCTGCTAAATGACGTTATGACGTCGTGTGCTGGGCTGTTGACGTTATTGGCATTTTCCAATGGGAAAATATAGCGGGAATGTCAAAAGAACCATAAAAGTGACTCAGCTGAAAGGCTATTATTGTTCACAATCGTGTAACATCATACACTGTTTGAAACGTCGAGATACAGTTATTCCGATGCACTAATCTCTGAGTTCCAGTTATGTATAATGGCCTACTTCTAGTGTGCTGAAGTAGGTCCGTAGTACCTACGGACCATATAGCACACGGCGTGCACTTTTACGTCCGTAATAGATACGGACGTCATAGCAGCGAAGAGGTTAAACGAGATATTATCTCGTTTAAACGATATAAAAAAAGTATCGCAAGATATTATCTCGTTTAAACGAGATAAAAAAAAGTATTGCAAGATATTATCTCGTTTAAACGAGATAAAAAAAAGTATGGCAAGATATTATCTCGTTTAAACGAGATAAAAAAAAGTATAGCAAGATATTATCTCGTTTAAACGAGATAAAAACAAGTATGGCAAGATATTATCTCGTTTAAACGAGATAAAAAAAAGTATTGCAAGATATTATCTCGTTTAAACGAGATAAAAAAAAGTATCGCAAGTGGGACTTACGGGGCTCCGTAAAAAACTATGGGAAACATAACACAAATTACCTACAATCACTGATGTTTTTGGTTCTTTAGAATTGAATAACAAAAGATACGTCTGAAGAACTAAAATTGGACAAACGGATTTTTTACAACTAAACTTCAATCATCATCGTTGTCGTAGTCATCATCATCATCATCATCATCATCATCATCATCATCGTCGTCGTCGTTATAGTCATCATCATCGCCATCACCATCGTCGCTATCGTCGTAGTCATCAACAGTGTCATCACCATCATCATCACTGCCGTCGTTGTCATAATCATCACTGTCGTCATCGATGTCATCACCCATTGCTGTCGTCGTAGTCATCGTCATCGATGTCCTCGTAGTTATCATCGTCGCGTCGTCGTCATCATCATCTTTATCGCCGTAATCATCATAATCACTGTCGTCGTAGTCATCATCACCATCGATTTCGTCATCGTTGTTATCACTATCGTCGCTGTCGTCGTCTTTGTCATCATCATCATCGCTGCCGTTGTCGTAGTCATCATCATCATCATCTTTATCGTCGTCATCATCATCTTTGTCGTCGTCATCATCATCATGATCGATGTCGTCGTCGTGGTCATCATTATCATGGCTACCGTTGTGGTCATCACCATCATCGCTGTCTGTCGTCGTAGTCATCATCATCACGATCGCAGTCGTCGTATTAATCCCCATCATCGCTGTCGTAGTCGTCATCATCATCGCTGCCGTCGTCGTAGTCATCATTATCATTATCATTATCAGCGTTGACGATGACGATTGCGGTGGCGACGAAGACGATGACGATGATAATGACTACGAAAACGACTACGATGATTGAAGTTTAGTTGTAAATAATCCGTCTGTCCACGGTTGGTTCTTCAATTCTCAAGAAGCAAAACACCCGTAATTGTAGGTAATTTTGGTTCTACAACTGTGTTTGAACCACGAAGAACCAACTACTGGTTCTTCAGCTTGGTTCCTGTGTCTCTTTTCTTACAGTGTACAGTGTGTTATTAGTAACTTATTACTTCATAACGAGCGCCATCTTGAGGAACACTTAATATGGTTACACGTGGACAGCACACCGTGGGAGCGAACCGTACAGCTGCTCGTCCAGTGTTGGCTCTTTTGGAGTTGGAACAAGTTTAAAGATTATTTGGAAATTATAAGTTTCGCTAATGCGAAACAATAAAATACACGCTTTGCATGTATGTCAATTTGTCAAAGCAAGTTCCAATGAAATATCTCATTTTGGGTCTATAACGTAAACATCATTTATTTCCAATCCTGATAGCATACATGCAAGTACATAACATCAGTTCAAACAAAAGTAAATATAACAGTGTATATATACATAAAACTGAATAGTTGGAAAGGGGATCAAACAACACCACCATGAGCTTATGTTAAGTTAAGATTTTGGGGTTATCAATGAACACAGATTATTTGGTTGACGCAGTTATCTATAAACGGTAGATATCACAGGTCGCTGCATGGCACAATAGACCCCAACCACCAAAAGACATATGTCTTTGTGTGGTTGGGGTCTATTGTGACTTTTAATCCGTCCTAAAATTCCCATTCTATAAATAAAACGCCCATGCGCCCACTGTATACCAAGAAACAGCGAAACATTATACACCCGGAGCGCGGAATAACGCCTCGAAGAGATACAATAACTGGGCCATTTATTTCCATATGAATATATATGTAAATGCATATATGTATATGCATGTAGATATTTGTTTTTTTCTTCAATCCTCTGTGTTGTTGAGTGCCTATATTCAGTGCAAATATTAACTATTTGGTGCAAAACGATTAGAACATTGTCTAGTTTGAACAGTTTTATCTCTGAACTTTATAGCTAAAGATTAAAATTCTTTAATCAAATAATCAAGTTGTAAAAAACGCAGACACACACAAAGCCTCGTGTCATTATTATTTCATTATTTCATTATATTATATGGTTTGAACCCCACCCAGTATGTCAATTTTGCATAAATGCCAATTTTGTATAAATTTGTATAACTTCCATATTTTTGTCCATATTTTCCGTTTCCAAATGGTGGCGGCAGGAAGACGACCATATGGTCATGCCACCACCCATTCTATAAATAAAACGCCCATGCGCCCACTGTATACCAAGAAACAGCGAAACATTATACACGCGGAGCGCGGAATAACGCCTCGAAGAGATACAATAACTGGGCCATTTATTTCCATAAAGACGTGCACTGACATATGATAAGAGATAAGAGCAGGGTCCGTTTCAAAAGATGTTTGTGTTTGAGATTGGAGATTCATAATGAACTTGGCCGGAGGTTTTCATGAAGCACTCAGGTACAACGAGTGTTGGTGTTGAGGATTTAGACCATTATATAATTCCTATCTGCAATAGCCCAGATGACATATGACAATAGAATCTCTCCCAAACTGTTCACTCATCTTTGTTCGTCTCCCCTGCGAAGATAAACAATTACAGAAGCTTATGACCAATTTGTGAGACATTCCGATGAACCGGTTATGACACAAGCCACTCGAGAGAGTTTGTTTATTTTTCTGGTCAATTACTGATCCCAATTTCCCGGGAATCCAGATCGAACCGAATTCCCTGTATGTCAACAACACAAACTGTATGCAACGCAATGATTTTGAAGTAACAGCCAACTACATGGTGTCGCATGCGATTTGATTGCTAAATATAGTCAACAATTTAAAGCGATTCCTAATCTCAAAGTGACCCATGCGTCTCTAATTGAGCCTGTAGTAATTTCTTCCTTTCGTCGCATTCCGGGGATTAACGCTAATGGATTCTCCCATCCAGTTATAAAAGTATAGATTGGAATGGTCTAATATGATAATATGCAAGGCATATAGAAAGACCCCGTCATAATAGTAAGAATTATATTTTATTGAATATGGGTGCTTTAAATAATCATTACAATATAGTTAAATCGTTATATATGAACACCATTGATATATGCAATCAACGTCGTTTTCGATGCATCTGTCGGCGTATAGAAGTTTCGGATGCCGAACTGCATACTTAGTATAATTTCGCTGTATGTACATGTAAAACTTGATGTGATATTAAAATTAACTCAGTTAACGAGTATGAGCATGGCTTCACTCGTGGTTTTTGAATTTGATGACATGTTTTTTCTGCTTTCATTCTGGTATATATGTGTGATTCTTACAAGCTATTGCAATATCTTATTTTCCCCGTGGAAATACGGTGCCGTAACTGCTTTCATTTAGCTCACAAATGAAACTGATCTAATATGAAACATATGCAGGACATATTCATAACAACTTACTGTTTATAAATAAATAAATACTTCACTTGTCCATTGCCACATATCGGAAGTTGTGAAGTAGCAAATTCGTTTCATTGTGTGACGTCACAAGTACGCCGAGCGGGGTCGTTATTATTCATTTGAATGGTGTTCAGTAAACGTAAGCAGACGACTATGTGAGGCCCTTTTCACATTTATTATTTATTTGCGCTTAAGCGCAAATCATTTGTGCTTAAGCGCAAATATGTGTCTATCAATTTATTTGCGCTTAAGCGCAAATCATTTGCGCTTAAGCGCAAATACCTAACACTCCCTTACTTCCCTCTGATTGTGAATGATTGAGTCCATCTCATACTGAGGCATAGTATATTATGATGGGCCCATAGTAATATCCCCATACAGACTCGAAGTTGAAGAAAAAACATATTTCCATATGCATATCAGCATCTCTGTCCCTGGTGTCCCAGGAATTGGTGTCTCACTCCCAGAGCTCTAGTATATTTTATTAAAGGGATATCTCCTGCACAGATATATACCATTTCTATGGCCATAAAAAGGGAATTAGGGGTTACCGGGGGTCTTGCTTCCTTCATATTGTGTACTTATTGACTTGAAATAGGGGAAAAAACCCTATTTTCATATTATCAGCATCCCTGTCCCCAAGAATGTGTGTCTCCATCACAGAGATCAAGTATATTTTATAAATGAGACATATCCTGCACAGATCTATACCATTTCCATGTCATAAAAGGGAGCTAGGGTTACTGGGGGATTGCTTCCCTCATATGGTGGGCCTACCGGTATATAGACTTGAGTGATGTGTTTAGGCCTGTGCCATTTAAAATTAATTCAGGGGGGAATCAATGAATATTAATTTTTATTTGCGCTTAAGCGCAAATAAATAATAAATGTGAAAAGGGCCTCCCATAGACGACTAACAGAAGGTCGTTTGTTGAACTTATTATCTGAACATTTCCTATGGGAACTATACTGGTCAATGAGCAGGGGTTGCTGTCTTGAAAAGTGTTGCAGACAGGATTGAAACAATATTTTCTGGTACGTGACAGCCATGGCCCCCCATCCAAAAATTTAAATACAAAAAAAAAAAATTCCAAGCCAACATTTTGGGACCCGCCCAAACAAATTTAGTAAATAAATCAGAATAATATGAAACAAAATTATATCAGCCTGGTTCGTTCCAGCAATTACTATTTAGCATATTCCAACATATTAATATAACCCGAAACAGTGGAATAAAGTAGTATCGTGATCGGAATCAAGATAGATAACAGTTCCCATATGTATCTGCTTCCCATCTGTCTGCCAATCAATAATAAATCTGAGTTAATATATAAATATGTATATGGGTTTCATCTTCTGTAGGCCTAAAACATTCACCTCACAATTCTAAGGGTGCGTGTACAAATACAGTGTTCAAGTGCGTTGGCCGATGCACGTCATGTGTCATCATAATAGACTGGGCAGTTTGTCAGTGATTGTTTGATTGCGTACTGTGGTCGACAATAATATACAACATAAATATGGTTTTGGTTACCAGTGACTGCTGTAAAAGACTCAGAGGGAAATATGATATTTGCAAATATTTTGGTATAATTTTATATTGTTGACATGCAGATGTCAGAGTTTGTCATTAAAACTGGTTTTATGCTTAATGTATGTAGCCATGTATAGGACTACAGGTACATGCTTATTGCCTTGAATATCGACGAGCAGAAATACTGAGAAAGAATAAGATCTTGATGGCAACTGCTTGAAGTACATGTCATATTACTGAAAGTGCAAAATATCGTTTAACACCCTATTTATATTTCCCGCTTCCGAGAAAACGTAGCTTCCAGGAAATTGATTTCGTAAACAAAAAACAAAAAACACAACAATGTTTCCTAATTAATCTTTGATAAATATTTTAATTGGACAAAATTTGCATCACGCCTTTTTCCAACCTCGAACCATACACGCACCCCTCCCTGTTATTGGATTTATCTGCAGACCCCCTGTAGAATGGGTTAAAGTTGGGCTGATGGAAACTGGAATATGGAATACTTACATATATAGAATATAGAATACTACTTTCAACTATGAAATATGGACTACTTGCAAACACGGAATACTTACATACATATTATTATTAATATTATATATTCATTTAAGAAACGCATTCTACAGCAATTAGTTTCAATGCGCAATTACATGTACAAATATACACAAACAAGATAACATAATAATAATATATAGCATTTGTATAGCGCTTCATCCCTGGTGTAGCTCGAAGCGCTTGGGACTCTATATGCAGGTTATATACATGTACAGACATTAGAATATTTACTATCAATGGATACGGAGAAAGATGCAATGTTGCTATCTACGGCTAGTTGTGTGCGGGTAAATATTGAACAGGTGCGTCTTAAGTCGTTGCTTGAAGATGTCGATAGAGTGCGAACGACGAATGTCGAGAGGGATGGAGTTCCAGACACTTGGTGCGGCGTGTGTAAACAGACGACGTTCAATTTTCTTATATTTACCCATGTGAACAGCCAGAAGCTGTTTTTCCTTTGAACGGAGGTTATCACGGCCTGGTACATACAACGTAAGAATGTCCGAGATATATGCTGGTGCAGATGAATTAAAGTAACGATAGCAGAACGTTGCTAACTTGAAATCAATTCGCGCGCATATTTACACATAAAAAAGCAATACAAGCTTCACCGATATATATGGCAGATAACTCGGAAAGATGACTGAAATTAGACCTACAATTAACAATAAAATATCCAGTATATTAAAAGACCTGATTAAAATATTAAGTTAAATATTAATTTCCAACTATAACGGATAATCATAAAAAAAGTTAAAATAACAGATGGTGCACTTATAACGAATAACACATTCTGAACAGGTGAGTTTTAAGAGCTGTTTTAAAAGATGATACTGAGTCAGTCTTCCTCATATCAACGGGTAGGCTGTTCCAAATAGAAACTGAGACATTTTGGAATGAGCACTTTCCATAGTTCACATTTAGTTTATCTGGTATATGAGACAATTGAACTCCACTTCGGCCATTTCGAGTAACTGAGCTGTGTTTGGTAAACATTTCAGAAATGTAAGATGGTGTATCTCCGTGCAGAGACTTGAAAACAATTAGGGCACATCTGTATTTGACACGGTACTCAAACTTCAACATGTGTAGTTCTTTCATGACATGTGTTATTCTGCTGTATCTTGGTACATTAGAAACTACACGAGCGCAACTTTTCAATAAAAGATCAATCCTCCGGACACTTCCCGTTGTAAGGTGTGTTAATAATGGATTAAAAGTGTCAACTTTAGAAACAACCAGAGATAGAACGGCAGGCATGTTTCTTCGCACTTTGGCTTAGATTACATTTCACTCGCCTCAAGGCTCTCAACTTCATGTAGCTCGAGCGTAAAACATTCGAGACCATAGCATCCATTTCCATAGTACTATCAAAGTACGCTTCTAGGTTACGTAAGGAGGAACACGATGTTACATGACTATTCGCAAGCAGAATTTTGAAAGATCCATCCGAATCACTGCACCCATTGTCGTGAAGTAGACTGAGAGAATATTTGGAACCAATAATAATGTATTCAGATTTATTATCGTTTAGTTTCAACTTATTCCATTCTTTGACATCCGTGAAACAGTTCTCCAATTTCGACCTCGCTGTTTTATAACCGGCTGAGTCATTTCGATGAAAATCTATATAAATTTGAGTGTCGTCAGCGTACATATATGGTATCGCACAGAGTGTCTGTTTAAAATATCTGCCAGTGGTATGGTGTGAATTAGAAAAAGTAGAGGACCCAATATTGATCCCTGTGGCACCCCAACGTCAAGCTTAGTCCCAACAGAACAAGAATCTCCTATCAATACCTTCTGAGATATGTTGCTCAGGTATGATCTGAACCACCAAGAGCACTTTCTCGCAAGCCAATTATGTTGTGTAGACGCGCTAGTAATATGTTGTGGTCGCAGGTGTCGAATGCTGCACTGAGATCAAGCAGCAAGGGCAGCACGATGTTACCCTTATTCAGAGATAAATCAATGTCATTCTTCACCTTTATCAATGCAGTCTCACGTGAGTGTTTCGATCGGTACGCTGACTGGAATTTATTGAAGAGTCCATGTTTATTTACGTGTTGCAAAATTTTTCACTGATGACTTTTTCTAACACTTTTGCAATAAATGGCAAATTAGATACTGGTCTATAATTTTTATATTCTTCACTGTCAAGCGTAGCCTTTTCGATGATAGGAGTAACAACAGCTGTTTTCATCTCCTCAGGAACAACACCATCACACAGAGAATTATTCACGATCCTAGTCAGTACTGGAACCACATATTCTGATATTGTTTCAAATATGTAGTGGGAATGGGATCCAAAGAACACGATTTACTTTTCATGCTACTAATGAGTCGCTTTATTTCAGTTTCCGAAACAGCATCAAACAACTTGAGATGGTGTACGTTCATTGCTCGGTCATCATCAACCAAATCATCATCTTGAAAATGTTGTCTTATAGTCACAATTTTATCAGAGAAAAATGTAGCAAATTTCTCTGCCAGTTCTTTGTCAGAGTCATGGGTGGGAAGCTTCGTGACATTTTTGTCCATGAGACTCTTGACACATTCAAAAATTTGCCCATGCGATGCATTGAGAAGTTTTTGTTCATAATAATCATCTTTCGCGGTTTTCACCATTTTCACCACAGTTTTAGATTGTTTAACAAGAGCATGTTTGTTATCGTCAATCTTATGTCTGGAATATTTAATAGTCAACATACGTCTAAGTTTTTTGGCATTATTTATATCATCGGAGAACCAAGGATTATGTTTTCTCCCAGTACGAATGGACCGCAACGGAATAAGTTCATCTAAACAGCTGGTTATCACAGAATTATAATCCGAAACGCTGGTGACCGTGTGAATGCGAGATCCAATTTTGATGCATAACATCCAATGATTTGAAAGATCGCCTGCGAATCACACGCGAATGGATATTGGTTGAGCGATTCACCGCTAAACTACATGTCACACCATGATGGTCCGAAGGGAAAAACGATCGATCAAGAACCTGAAAATCAGTCACAAAATTATTTTCTGCAGAAATGATGTGGTCTAATGTGTGTCCGATGTGAGGAAACACCTTTGAGCAGCGTGTACACCCAGAAACATACTGTTTCAAACCAACATTCGTGCACCAGAACCACTTCCTTGAGTCGTTGAAACGGCTTTCAACGTTCCGCGCAGAAATTAAATATTATTATTGCTGTCATGACAATAAGACTGACACTTAAGGAATGGTATTTGTAATTATGCTGGGACCATTTTTTCTCTTCGACAAGTCTTTGCAATGCATATACTTCAAATATATTCCTTATATACGTAGCTCATGTATTCGACGGATTTAAATCAGATCACTATACAACGTGACAAAAGTAGGCAATTGCTTTTTTCTTCTTGAAGAGTTGCAGATTATGAGTACCAATAAGACGTTATTTAGTATTTTCCTTTGCCTTTTTTATAAGTATATACTCTTACAATGGCAATGCCGAACACCAAATTAGATTGCTTGAACAACAAGTTTGATCTAACCGCCAAGTATGCCACGATGTACAAGTATATTATAATAATAATAACGTATAGCATTTTAAAGCGCCTTATCCCATGAGACCCAAAGCGCCCAATGATACAACAAATGAAAGAGCTACTATACACATTCAAAAACATGGGCATGCACACACAAACAATAACTACAATGCAATAAATCAAACAATTCATATAACAATAAGGATAAAGGCTGAATATATTGTATAAAACAATGCAGGAAAGATGTGGTTAGCTTTGGTCGTCGTCCTTGCCATATATAGTGAAGTTTAAATACGTTTTGAGTTCTGTTTTGAAAGATTCCAAAGTAAGAAAATTCCTAAGTGTAAGCGGGAGTGAATTCCAAAGGCTTGGGCCATAGCAATCAAAAGATCGACGACCATAATTGACGAGGTCACATTTCGGCAAGTAATATTTAATCAGCAGACATTAAGCCTGGTTTACCAGGTACACAGCATGACAGAAGATATTCAATATAGGGAGAGGTTAGAGACAGTCAAATTTCAGAAGACAGCAATTTTTTAGTCAATACGGTCTTGAATTGGTAGCCAATGCAGTTCTTTGAACATTGGTGTCAGGTCAGAAAATTTAGACTTCTTAAGAATAATACGAGCAGCAATGTTCATCATATGTTGAAGTTTATCAATATCTGACTTTGGTAAGCCGGTCAGAAGTGGGTTACAATAGTCAATCTTGGAAAGAACAAATGGTGAAACAAGAGTTTTTGCAGCATTGAATAGTATATACGTTGTTCGATGGAAAAAGCGGAAACGATGAAAATTAGATGCACTTTCAGACAGGCTTCTGGTATTTATTTTACCTCATTTTTACGTATATGCACTGAGAAAAAAAGTTGGTCAATATGACTAACTTATGTTAGTCAACAGCTTGTCCTGGAGATGACTAACTTAGGTTAGTCAAAATGACTACCTGTAAAAGTTAGTCATCATGACTAGGTTAGTAGTAGTCAACATGACCAGCATATGCTTAGTCAACATGACTAACATTGATAAGTTAGTCATCATGACTAGGTTAGTAGTAGTCAACATGACCAGCATATGCTTAGTCAACATGACTAACATTGAGTCATATTGACTAATATTGCATGAGTCACAATGACTATGATTTGAGTCTAATTCTATTTGAGTCAAAATGACTAAAGTAAGTTTATTCAGCATGACTAGAACTGAGTAAGGATATCCCCGGCCTGTTCCCTGCACGTGGAGTAAAATGTGTCTGAATGTCTAAACTAATGGGCCGTAATTCTTAATTTGTGTGTAATAATATGAAAAAACTAATTTGCAATAAATCGGAAAAAATAAATATACATGTATGCGATTTAGTGCAAAGGTTTTCGATTTATAACAAATGTTTGCAACTAATCAAATCAATTTGCTTTAACCGTATAAACATAAATCAGACAGGTCTGGGTGAACTCCAATTGCTCTATAATAGAACGGTCAGGCTAAAATAGACCGACCGATTGGTCATTCACAGCCAGAATGCAAATCAAACCAGGGGAGCAGATCTTTGTGATAAATCACAAAACGACTTTGTGAAAAATCAAAAACACCTTTGCGATACCTCGCAGGCCTTTGCAATTTCAACCATCTTTACGATAACTCTCAAACAACTTGGTGATTATACTTTACGATTTATCGTAAACATGTTCGAGATTTATCACAAAGGTTTGTGATTTATTGCAGATATATTGTTATGTGTTCGTGTTTGCATTAATGGTCTTGAACCGTATAAACATAATAAATCAGACATCTTAAACAGGTCTGGATGAACCACAAATCGATCTACAATAACATGGTCGGGCTAAAATAGACTGATCGGTCTTTCACAGCCATCATACAAGGGAAGCAAACCAATACTTAAAACAAAAATTAATTCTGATCTCTTTTGGAGATTTTTTACTGAGAATATTCAAAATTAAAACACCTTTACGATAACTCCCAAACCTTTGCGATAAATCTTAAACATCTTTACGATAACTCTCAATTAACTACTTGGTGATTATACTTTTTATCGCAAAGATGTTTGAGATTTATCACAATAGCCGATCAGGTTAAAATAGACCAATCATTCTTTCACAGCCAGCATGTACCTTGTATCATGTATCTGGGATAAGGGGAGTAACTCTAAACGGTTCTATTGTTATCGATCAACCTATACTTCAAAAACAAAACAAAATTAGTTCCGATTTTGTTATTAACACAACATATAATTATTCACTGAGAACATTCAAAGTTAAAACAACTTTGCGAGAAATCGAAAACATATTTCTGATAAATCGCCAACTACCGTACTTGGCGATTTATCACAAAGGTTTGCGATTAATCGATCGCAATGATTGAATTATATTGTTATATGTGAGTCTATAATAGACTAAAATAAACTAAAATAAACCGATCGGTCTTTCACAGCCAGCATGCATCCGGGATAAGGGGAGTCACTCTAAAATGTTTTATTGTTATCTCTCAACCAATACGTAAACAAAATTCTGATTTCTTTTGCAAGATCCCAAATAATTATTTACTGTATACTGAGAATATTCAAAATAAACATACATGTATATGTATACAGATATTTAAACAAACAGATTGAAATTGTCAATAAATTTAGAGTTCCCTCTCTTACAACAGTGAGCACTGTGCCAGGAAGAGCGATCGGTCTATTGTAGCCCGATCAGGCTATTATAGTTAATCTGTAGTTCGTTCAGACCTTTCTTTATACCATCATAAATATCGCGTAAATAGTAAGCAATTGTTGTAGTTCCTACACTGCATTAAGTGAACAAAGTCAAATTCTGTTCGAGAACCTGTTGTAAAGTATGTAAATAGCATGCGATAAGCAAAATACTCAACAATGGGGAGACCACACTAAAGAACTTTAGTTAATTAAAACTGGCACCATGTTGTTTGCAAAATATTGTTATAGCGCTCACTAGTCCTCGCCACAAGATTTTGGTGTTGAGTGGGTCACCGGAATCACTCACCCAAAAAATTTCCACATTGTTGAGTGTTTTGCTTCTCGTACATTTCCTATGTGCTGTATCGGTATACATGTATGAACAAACAAACAAACCTCACACAAAGAGAGTTTAATGTATTTAATATATGATCCATTTTGGTACAGCCATAGTGAATAAATTATTCTCCATTCGCAGCTATGCGTAATCGAGTCAATGTCATTGCCTGATCACCAGAGCCATATAATGTAGAATTTCGTGAATATGGTTTCCAATTATGGAAGAGGTTATTTCCTAGCAAAGCGGAAATGTCTGAATCGTTCTGAATGATAGCCACACATGTTTTGATAAGAACATGATGCATCTGGACATTGTAATAGTCTACATGTTCATGTACCTGTATCGGTATATATACAGCTAAGCTCTAATTGACCCCCCCCCCCTTAACGACATTGACACCTATATTACCGCGTTGTTGATGCTATTAACCATGATCAATCCTACCATGGTCGACCTTCGTACCTTTTAAAGTCAGCATTATAACCACCACAGAGTGTATATTTCTGGCGTGGCTGGATGCTACATTGATGATGCAGTTGCGAATGTCGGTCAGTGACCAACGAATGTTGATTAAACCGTAAACAAATTATTAATTGAAATATTGTTTTGTGTATACCCCGCTCGACAAAACAGGTGTACATTGGCACCGCGGTGTATTTGCCGTTCGGGCGCTGTGTCAGCGTTTGTAACTGCGGCAAGTACACCATGGCCGAATGGCAACTACAACGCGGCCGAATGGCATGTACACCGTGGTTAGATTTCTGGTTTGTATCATCTTTTTTCAGTTTAATGAACGTACAACGCGGCAAATACACCATGGCCGAATGGCAAGTACACTGCGGCCGAACTGTAATTAGCCAGTGGAGCCGCAGTGTTGTTGCATTTCGGCCGCGGTGGCAACGCTAACCGCACCGTGGTTAAGTGGACACTTGTTTTGTCCAGCAGGGTTGGTAACACGGTGCATGGCGCTCACGAAAAGCTGGACTGGGTGTAAGGTGGCCATGTGAAAAATTAATGCGGAGTACAGGAGTCGCAAAATATTATTAATAGTACTGTAGAAAGATTACCTGTGGTTGCCACAGGTCAACCACTTGACTGTGGTTGAACGCCGGTATGGTATAACCGATGTCATTAACGCCCTACTCTCGGGCTCCAAATAAAAGTGCAGGCCCCAATAATAGTGCAGGGAGTGAATTCCATTGAAAGTTAATAAAAGTGCAGACCCAAATAATATTGCAGGGGAAACTCTGAGCAAAACATCAACTGTTATACATATTATTTTTACAGTTCGTGTAGGTCAAGTATAGGAATCAACATAGTACGGTGTATGTCATGTGGTGTTTTATTCAGTATTTAAATGTTCACATGTGTGTCATATATTTGAATATGTACATGCATAAAGATATAAACTCATCATTTTGGTATCAGAGTCATATAGAAATCTTGAGTTTGTGCTGATTTCAATTTTCATAGCCTCAAAATTAATAAACGTGCAGACCCAAATAAGCACTGTGCAGGGGGGAAATTTCCCAAGAAAATAATAAACGTGCATGAATGTTTATTTGGAACCCAAGAGTACAACCTTGTTAAAGGGGACGATTAATTAGAGCATAGCTGTAGTACGATACTACATGTACAATGTAAAAGCTTGTGATGGATTCAGTGATAATGTGTGTCCAAGAATTGGATCCGTATCTCTGAGATTATCCGTCATTTCATAAATATTTCACAACAATATCACGGCGTCACCGGCGTTTCGATCAAAAGAATAGCCGACTCCGTAACTGGGCGATATGTCATGGCGACATGGTTCTCAAATCACGTTTCGATGAAAATTGAAGAATATGATCCATCTTCCTTTGTACAGGTACTCGTACGTTGTAGCCTTGAACATGCAACAAACTTGTGACTGACTCATGAGTCATGACTGATCTGTGACGTCATAATTCCAACTGATTTCTACATAATTGTATGTGTCGTAATCCTAGTCACCAGTGGTTTACTCTTGTCAGACTTGTGAGTTAATTGGACGGTTTATAATTTTGTGAAATTTAAGTATCTGTCTTTTGAAATTCACAACATTGTCGTGCATGTCATTCACTCATTGTCAATTGTAAATGGTAATCCCACTGGCATTGAATTCATTGACTTCGCCTGTTTTCGGAGCAGGGCATATATTTCGTTGAATTTTGCGGAATCCAAACATACTATTTCGCAAGAATCCATGGTATTTTGCTAGAATATTTACGAGAATCTTCGGTTGGATTCTCGCCGAATTTTAAGCTCTGCGGAGGTTATAACCTTTTGTCCCATTCATATACAAACATAATCCAGACAGTGCTAACAATATTCCAGGTTATTAATAAGCAAGTTAGGTCCAATTATCTGCTAAAACAATCTAAAACAAGAGAAGTTTGTAAACACGAACAACGCACATGGTTCATTCACCGGAAGCATATTTCGATTTTTCGCACTATAAACCTCGTACCATAAGTGCAGGGGTAAAATAAATATGCCGCTTGAATGATAACGTTATATAGTTTCTGGAACACTTTAAATGCGATAAGGTATGAGTTATACAACGTAGCTTATGTTCAGTAGCTATATATCTACTTATATATTTTTTTTCATTGTCAAGTTGACTAACTCATAATTAGTCATGATGACTCGTGGGACGGTACGGGTTAGTCAAAATGACTCCAAATATCCATGACTAACCCAAAAGGTAGTCATATTGACCCGTTATTTTTCTCAGTGTGGAGGACATTTGAGCTAATCAAGATGGAAGAGATATGACATAAATTGACATCAATTCAATATATTTTCCTATTTATTTTTACTTTTATAGTATGTTTAGTGGAATCGGAAAATTACTGGCCACTATATATCAGGAAGTGGGTCTTCAGAAGACAAAGAGCAATAGTTTTTGTCCAATTTTCAATATCGATGTTTCCACACTTGACGTGAATGTATCCTTGATGGCCTCGTAGTGTGGTCGTGGTACGCAAAAAAGGGGTTGACCCAGAAGAAATTGGTAAAGAAGCGATCTCGGTGTCATTCAACGCGGGAGAATCTCTGCTACAACATATCCAAAATCCGCTAAAATCCGCTTTGGGCAAAATCCAGGATCCAAGATGGCGTCCAACATGGCCGCCTTTAGTCAAAAGAGATTCTATCTGAGATTAATTCGACATAATGAGAACAAATGTTGCCATATTTATAGAAATGTAAACATTTTTGCGAAGGTAAAGTAGTATGCCACATATCTATAGAATAAATGGAACCCCTCGCCCCAGATGGCTGCCAAAATGGCGAACTAAACTCGAAAATTTGAAGTATTTGCCTAATATCTTAAAGATCAATTCCTGTTGTTTGATAATGGTTCAGACTGGCGACATTGATTAGGCTTATTCATGTTAATTCATCATTGGAGCAATGAAAGATACCATAAATGGGGTCCCAGACTTATCTACACCCTCAAAAATTTATATTTTACAGAACGCGGTATACAATTCCACAAAAATCGCCATTGGGATTCCAGTCATATATCAACAAGAAATGGACAGAACTGTACAATGTAAGTTGGGCATACCATTATCTATAAATACTCCAATTCAATGAAACCCAAATTGCCGCTTTGTCTTAAAATGGCTACCAAAATGGCGGTCAAAATATGGAAAATGGCAGATATTTAGAATGGTCGTCAGAGGGTTTGACCCAGAAGGAATTGGTAAAGAATCGGTTTTGTTGTCATTCGACGCGGGGGAATCTCGTGTATAACATATCCAAAATCCGCTAAAATCCGCTTTGGGGAAAATACAGAATTCAAGATGGCGTCCAACATGGTCGCCAATAATAATGAAAATGGCAAATATGTAGTTATTCACGAAAACCCATTCGACAAAACGCCAATTCGGCACCAATACACATCATTGATTGAAATCAATGTTTTGTGTGGGTATGAGTAGCCAATCACGATTCAAAATGCTAAGATGGCTATCAAAATGGCCACCGAAAATTGTCGAAATTTAAGTTCTGCTCAGAGGAAAGCCGAAACAACACTTCGGTTGTGAGCTAACGATGACAGATCTATTAAACATGTTGCCAATAATCTACTACCACAATCAGCTCAGCCCGAAATGTTCCAACTAAGCAGTATCTACTGCAGGATCCAACACGATGTCCACTTATTACGAGGGACTATCTGGAAATTAATTAAAAAGAAATTAAATTGCTACGAATATGGATTATTTGAAAACACAGTGTCAATATTTCTACTTATAACGACTATTCGGAACATCAAATATATGGGCATCGGTGGTCTAGTCCGGAAGCATCAGGCTCCAATGGGTTTTCCAGTGCTGGCGAAAGTGAAAAGGACAGGAGGGAAAAGCGAATAATCTGGGGTTTACTTAATTGGTGGGCAAGTTGGTTATCGGAGCTGGGGAGTTTCAAAGTAAAATTATTTTCTTCAATATCAAGAGGAAAAATGAAAAATCGCACGTACATTGTATACCCTTCACACTCCATGTGGCAATTCCGTGTCATGCGATTGTGGGTTTATACATGTGGATAGAAACATTCTAGTAAATATATATACGCACCGATATCTTCTACACATTTAGTGAATTTCAGCAATGATATGTAGACACAATGTGCGCCACGGCTGGATCTGACCCGTAGGCGTAAAGGTATCAACCATTTAGCTTGATGAACTGGTATTTCAAGGTTGTCATTGGATAGAAATGCCACATGAACATGGTGATTAACAACATGTTTGTCTAAGAAATGTGAACAATGAACATGTTATTTTCCGGATGCTAGACAATAAAACTTCCACATAAGGCGTTCATCCATGCTCATCAGAGCACGAAATATGTGCAAACTAATGACACGAAAACTATTTCATGCGGACGACGTACTCTAGACCTACATCCAACGTCATTTCCTATTAACTTTTATTGTTTGTACGGACGGTTTCGAGGTTTGAAAATCCCGCTTGTCCAAGAAAACCTCCACATACTTACGGAGTCGATGTGTAAACAATGTATGGGGATAGTTTCTTCATATTTGGCACACGTATTTTCTAGAACATAAGAGATCACCATTTACCGGAGAGTTGATATCTGGGAAGAGATCAGAGTAAAACTACTTTTCTTACATGTCGAAATGGGGAATCCATGGGCTACATTTAGTTCCAGCTTGAAACTTGAAAATGATGGCCGAGCCCGAATAGTTAATATTTCGTCGCATCAGTGCTATAATGTAACCCACATTTTCAACTTTCCGAGAAAATGAAGGTTGAAGTTTTTAGACAACATTTCTCCTAATGTTGACAAAGCATGACGTATTGTTGTATTTATCCCAATGAAAACTGACATTAGCTGTTCATTGAACCACATATTGTTTTCTGTTTACTCCCTCGTTTTCTTTTTAAAAGCAATAGCTTGTTTTGAGATATGACATTTTGCGTATGCCAGCGACGATTCGTTTCCGTGCTATAATGAAGTTGTGCTAATAAATGCAGATTAAGCTAAATATGGTGGCAATCGCATGTGTCTATGAACTAAAAAGTGCCTATTCTACACTATGAAAATTCACCCATGTGCATCATCATACAGAAATGTGTGGAACAATCACAACATTTAAATCACCAAATGATCACGTGACTAACATGGAGATACTACTATATAGCGCACATTTTAGAATTCACAAACACAAAACAGAAGTCACGTGGACAACCTGAAGCGTCCGATTGGCTGCTATTGGACACACGACCTCATAGCACGAATAATTGTAAAGATCGCTGGAGATACGACATTTGCTTCATTGGTTTGTGCGAATATTTGTCATCCAATGCAAAGACAGTTTGGCCCATCGGATTGGATTTTTTCTCACGATTCGAATGGTATCAAATACTCATTTCCCGCCATAATGGAGTTACGACATTATAGCACTGATGCGTCGAGATTTTGTCAACCCGCGGGAAGCCACCAAAAGATTGAAAATAAATAGTTTTGATGTATATGAGCCACATACATGTATATTAGCCAACTATCAACTGCAACCACCACTCACAACTTCCATTATGTGATAAGCTGGGCAGAGTCTACCATTTTCGTTTTGGAAGCCATATTAGATAAAATTTATTGTTTCTTTTGGTCTATTTGAGATGGAATGTTCACAAATAAAAGAAACGATCAATTATTTTGTAGACAAGATCTGCTCATCCCTAAATATCAAATGTGACCAGAACCCCAAAGTAGATTTTGGTTAAATTTCATACCGCATTCTTTTATAACTTATTAGTGAAGGACCGGAGTAAACTATGATCTAATCTATTAGACATGTCATGAATATACCCATTGTTTCCCAGTTCAGAGAGCAACAAGTGATAAACAGAAGTGATAGAAAATAGTATTTTTCACATCGGGTGGCCATTTTGGCAGCCATTTTTGGTACTGATTTTTAAGTTTTTACATAGAGCTAGCATAATGGCATCATAAAGAGGTATACATTCGTATTTATTTAGTCAATTTTATTCATCAACCACTACTTATAATGGATTGAATGACACTGTGATCAATATCCGCCATTTTCCATATTTTGACCGCCATTTTGGCAGCCATTATGAAAAAAAGCGCCATTTTGGGTTTCATTGAATTTGAGTATTTATAGATATTGGGATGCCCAACTTACATTGTACAGTTCTGTCCATTTCTTGTTGATATATGACTGTAATCACAATGGCGAGTTTTGTGGAATTTTATACCGCGTTCTGTAAAATCGTATTTTTGAGGGTGTAGATGAGTCTGGGACCCCATTTATGGTATCTTTCATTGCTCCAATGCTGAATTAACATGAATAAGCCTAATCAAAGTCGCCAGTCTGAACCATTATCAAACAACAGGAACTGATCTTTAAGATATTAGGCAAAAACTTCAAATGTTCGAGTTTAGGCCGCCATTTTGGCGGCCATCTGGGACGAGGGGTTCCATTTTTGCCATAAACAGGTGGCACAATATTTTACCTTTGCAAAACTGTATACATTTGTATACATATGACAACATTTGTTCTCACTATTATCGAATTAATCTCAGTCAGAGTATCTTTTGACTAACGGCAGCCATGTTGGACGCCATCTTGGATCCTGAATTTTGCCCAAAGCGGATTTTAGCGGATTTTAGATATGTTATACACGAGATTCTCCCGCGTCGAATGACACCAAAACCGCCTCTTTACCAATTTCTTCTGGGTCTAACCCTCCGACGACCACACTATCGTCTCTGCACGAGAGATGACCGCTTGCAGTAAATGAACCATGTCACTTGGAAGTTGACTGTTTAATATAGGAAACCGCTGCATCAAAACTAACCAGATACATTGCCAGATAACGGGATCGACAAAAACACCGACAATATTCTGGTCTGATTTACCACAAGCGAGCGAATGTTATATAGTCCGGCCGACAAGTGCCAATATTCAACTGGATAGGGTTTGGCGCATACAGTTTTTTTTTCATGGGTGGTTTTTAATAGTTGAGACAACTCGTGTGCAGAAAAAATGACTGGACGGCTGGTGACATTGAGGAATTTGATATATTTGACCTTAAAATGATGTACTCGCCCAAAATCGGATAAAATCCAGTGGGAATTGTAAGCTGGGATATTATTCCAAATGCAGCCAGTTTATATGGGTCAAATGTGTTGATATAGGTATCCCTGGTAGTCAGTAAGCCAGTGAAAGTATGCATGGTGATCGAGTGGGTATAAACGTGTCTTATGTAGCGAGAAACTCGAACACAAAGAGCGTTTTATATATTTATCCTCAGCGACTAGTACTAGTCCGGGAGTTGACTTGATACCCCTGCATACACCATGCACAGTATATAACTTCACTCCACCCATCTTCTTCCTTTCTTCCTTTTTATATCTATCAACTTTTTAAGGAATGTTCACACGACAAAAAAGGTGGACGTGCAGACACCAGACAAGATGGCGTCCAACATGGCCGCCGTTTTTCAGACATGGCACCAAGTGAGTTTGATGCAAATTATAGTGAGAACATTTTGTCATATATATATATATATATATATATTTGTGAAGCTAAGATAAAATTCCACATTCCTAGGGCAAAATTGGAACTCCCGTTCAAAGTTGGCCCCCCATAATTGCAACCGGAAGTGGAACATGTGACCTTTCTTTAACTAATATATTTTATATCGGTTTCTGCTGTTTGAAATTAGTTAAGAATTGTGACTTTATTTTGTATTTTTCATGTTAACTGATCATTGGAGAAATGACATATGCCATTCGTGGTGTCCCAGCCACTTACGATCCCTCAAACATCGATTTTACAGAACGCGGTATAAAATATTACCAAAAATCAGAATTGGGATTCTAGTCATTTTTCGACAAGAAATGAGCAGAACTGTGCAATGTAAGTAACAACATACCATTACTTATGAATATTCCAACTCAATGGAACAAACATTTTGACTTTGGCTCAAAATGGCTGCCAAGCTAGATGGCACATGACCATACGGCTATTCATTATACACCTATACATCTCACCATAGACACACCTATCCATGACCATATAGCCACTCGTTGTATAATTGTTCACATCATTCACGATCATACAATAACCCTCTGTATGCCTACACTAGCCATGTTTTTAGATTTTTCCAAGGCATTTGACACGATAGACCACGACACGCTCTTTATAAAATTAGAACATTATGGAATTCTAGGAGTCACCAACAGATTCTTTAAAAGCTACTTTGAGAATAGGAAACAATATGTACATTATTTTGGAAAAAATTCAACGCCATCGAGAATTAAAACAAGAGTGCCCCAGGGATCCATAATTGGACCTATTTTATTTTTACTCTATGTGAACGATATGCCAAATTCTACACATGAGAACATGTTACCATTTGCTGACGATACTGCTGTTTATATCTCAGACAAAAATATAACCCATCTCAATAACAAATCCAACAAGGCTTTACAGTCTTGTCAAGAATAGTGTAGAGCCAATACATTAATACTGAATACTTATAAAACCAAATACATGAGTTTTAACGCAGCAAAGAAGTCCCATAACGACGATGATAGAAACATTATTCTAAATGGAAACAGAATCGAACATGTAACTAACACATTTGAAAGTCCAACCTTTAAACTTTTAGGGATAGTACTCGTCGAAATGTTGACCTTTAAAGATCACATGAACTACGTTAGTTCAAAACTACGAAAAACGTTATACACAATAAATAAAGTAAAATATTTTCTGCTACGATCTGCACTAAGAAATATATATCTTGCTCTCATAGAAAGTCACTTAACTTAAGGTATAGAAGTGTGGGGGAATTCACCATACGCAAGTAAACTCTTTAAAGTACAAAAGAGAGCGATTATAATTATTGAAGGGGTCAAACATAATTATCATACTGATCCACTGTTTAGCGCAACAAGAACGCTCAAACTATATGACAGACACGTGCTTCGAACAACCCTCTTCATTTATTATAACTGGAAACACGAGCTCATACCAACTTCCATGTCTGACTTTCTTGACAAGGATATTCGTGTTGGTGCTAGGAGGGCTTATGATATAGGTCACAATAAACCACGAGTAGATTTTACTGCAAAACTCCCACTGCATCACTAACCCAGCCTATGGAACACACTCCCAAAAGAAATACGCGGATAATTTCCTCATAACGCATTTAAACGTAGACTAATAAATCATATCCAAACCATGTATTGTCTGAACCATAAATGTGATAACCCTTCTTGTTCGAATGCAAAATGAAATAAATAGATACCTAATTACTCCCATAATTACAAAACCCCTATATATATAAATTATATATCCATTATAGAAACTATGACACCATTCAAAATAATTTGATCACTAAAATCCCTTATTCACTATTTGCTTGATCCATCCTTCAAAAAATTACATCCACACATCTATTCACCAACACAAATCCTACTTAATATTAACATAGTAAACATAGAGGACAATATTGTTATATGCAGGGACTCGGGCTGGGTTTGATACATTTGTGGTTATTGGCCTGGGCGATGCCACGAAGACGACCCGGGATGCCATGGCATCGCCCGGATAACACTTATTTATAACATGTATTCATTTATATTACACATGTGAATGTTTTATTTGTTATCCAATAAATAATTAGTAGTAGTAGTAGTAGTAGTAGTAGTATAGTAGTAGGGTAAACACCTCCATGCCACATAATGAGCATCACCTGTGATAACAATATCTCCTGGTGTAGGAATGATCGCCTCATTACGAATATATGGAATTGTATATTTTTTTGGCGGCCAACTTGGATTTGTCAAAAATCTGAAAATCCTAAATCCTGCCATGTGTCCAGTAAAGATATTATGTTTATGGGAACCATAAGCTATAATAAACTGGTAAGAAAAAAATCTTTATACGACAAAACTAGGTTCAGTACCTCGGCGGCGCAATAATATAGTCAAATTTGATTTGAAGATTGTTTGCGACATGTAATGGCGTTCAAATGAGCGTTAACACCACATGACAGTTAGAGTCCTGGAATTGTGCTCGCTTTTATTTCACCACGGTCCGGGACTATGCTTAATTTGGGTCGACAAATATATATAGCTTTAATGACACACTTATACGCCGACTTTATATGACACCGAAAGACTTATTCAAGTTATATAATTCAGAAAAATTGAGTCCCGATTTTTCATCAGCGTGGGACCAAAAATTATAGATGTCTAATTGTGTATTCCCTATACTATATATAGTTATGGAATACTATTAGGGCCACTTGCTAATGGCGCTTTCGGCGCGCGCCGAAAGTGACAAAAAGTGCGCCATTATATGTAGTAACGCGCCGAAAGCGACAAAAAGTGCGATATTAGCGCATGTTTCGGCGCGCCGAAAGCGCCATTAGCAAGTGGCCCTAATATATAGTATTTCATACTATATGGTAAAACAAAAGAGTGTTTGTTTCGCACTAGTGTGCGAAAAAACCAAACAGCTCTACACTTGGTATGTACATAACCCGCATGTTCTCAAAGGTAAACAACACATCAAATATAAAGTGATTAGTTTGAAGATTTCTCGAAAATCATAGGATTGTGATAAAATTCGAACTTGACCTGCATTTTCTGAATTGTAGACGATTTACCAGATATTAAAACTTACGATAAGCATTGCTCAAGTTATCATCCCATATATCCGCACGGACATGCTGCTGATAATATTCAAAAGTTTCCGGGGACAATATAGTCTGTAAATGGATAATTCGTGTATTTATCAGCCTATCATATCAATCCTTACAAATGATGAAGATATAATTCGGATGTTCAAATGAGCCATATCCGTTAAATGGTGATTTACCTTTATAAAGTTATTCCGTGTTTTTGTTTTCGTCACAAGCGAAAAGTTAGCATAACCGAACAAAGATATAACGCTCTTTATCGTTATATGCTGCACAAAGGGATCTTCTTTCTGAGATGATACTTGTTATTTCCAATCAATAGTCCACAAGCACAGTCCATATATATGTGTGCCTCAGGTACAGGTATTTATGGACCTATGTCGAACGTGTCCCAAGCGAGTAATAATCAGGTTTAATGAGGCATTATTCGAGTTCACACTATAAAACAATCATTTAGAAGTTTAGTTTAGTGAAAATTCTTGTGGGAGCTTTCGTTGTGAATGTATGTTGCGAAATACGTTAATTGAAATTAATTTTGATAAGTCAGATATATCGACTTTCGGAACAGGCGGTTATAAAAAGTTTTGTCAGACACCAAAAGGTCATCAGGAATAAAGATCGACTAAAGAGCGATTGCAATTAAGTTCCATGTTTCATTCCATGTATGAATTTGAGTGAGAGAGACATAAACTTGTACAGAGAATTTGGCTATTTTTTTTTTAGAATAATACATAGTTCAATTGTAATTTACATGCACTTGGGTAATCTTTAAAAATCACTTTTAAGTGAAATATATGGATTGTGATTTGGAAGGGGGTAATGTATATGTCCAAGCGTGTCTTCAAAATAGATTTAACACGATGATATCTAGAAGACTATATACGTGTCACTTTAAATCGGGTGGTTTTCACAAACAATGTGATAAGGCAGAGTTTCCCCGAGGCATAATGCTAGCGCCATATCAATACTGGGCGGCAATACAGTGACCCCTTGAGAAAGATCTCACCAAAAGAGACACCTGCTGAGTTACCACGTCGGTTTAGAGATGCTAATGATACTTCTTTAGAAACATTTAGTAACAACGTCGTGCGAATATCGAGCATAGAGTAGTCTTTTAAAATATATATTTGTCTTTCGTTGGAAAATTATGTGGTGTTACAAATACAAATACTATCCTCTGTATGCACAAGCGCGTCCGTGGGTATCAACAGTATGGACCTTTCTTCAAGTAAATTGCTATTTATTCAGAATGACCAACGTGTATAGTTTACCTTATTGCGTTACGCAATTAAAGTCGTCGCTGGAGTTGATAATCATATATTTGGAAAACAAACATAAAAGCTGATTCAATTATGTTCAACATAACTTCCTCATTCTGGAGTATTCCGATGTTTACCCTGGATCGACTACCGAAAGACGACAAAGAATGACTCCCATCATCTTATCTTACTGTCTTCAATCTCTTCTTTCTTCGATAAATATACCAATCTGTATCTTGGTCACGTATGCATATACATATATGGTTGACTCGACCAATGCATTTTCATATTGTCATGATATTGTTGTGTCCAGACACGGAAGTTCTATGTAACCAATGTCGACTTGTTGTATAACGTATGAACGATCATGAGTTACGAATGTCGACTTGTAGTATAGACCATGCATGGTAAAAAGTGCTCATTCGGAGAAATAGAAGATTGAGGTTAAATTAAGGGGCTGGGTTTTTCATTTTGATATTCGAGTACGTGACCTTACTGATAAGGTGTATATTGGGCTCTCGTCTCTAATAAAGAGGAAATAAAATCAGTATGCACCACAGAAAATATTTTTATTTAAAATCCAAGAAACTGACAATAAAGTCTAAGAATGTGTACGAATGCCTACAAGAAATAAGCATGACAAAACGTTGACTTTTGAGATAGAATTTTCCATCATAATGTTGTTCTTGAAGACAAAACTTAGGCTGATGTTATACCATTAATGAGCGTCCTTGAAAATCTGACACGAATGCGCACTGGAGCAACACGCGTCCAGTTGTCTCTGAATATATGTTTTACAATCAGTAATCTTCGCCAAATGTGCAGGTGATCGCTATACATTGAAGGCCATTAGCCATATTGTGGAACCATTGATGTTTCAGCAGCACTTCATAAGTTTTCTCAAAATTGTGCACAGAACATGAATTGGAGAGACTCATAGACGGTTTATCGGATAGATCTAACAATCCGCACATGTCTAACGACGTCGGATCTGCAGGGGTCTGCGCTGGTCAGGGCAAGGTGGACTGTCTGACTGACCCCAGGGCAGACTGATGGAGTGCAGCCCGCCCAGGCAGTGTGTGTGTGTGCATTTTATTACTTATCCACGCCAATAACGCGCAAGGGGTCACTCTCACCTAAAACATGCTGAAGGGCACACCCGATTTGAAAATGTGCTGAAGAATACACATGGTTTGCTATCGGCGTTGACACGGTTATGTCAACTGCCTTACTGATTGTCTGGCGCCCATGCATCAACCATTTATTTTCAGTTTATTCTAATTTTTATTGGAACGCAAACAATTAGGCTAAAGCAGAAATTAACGAAAGAAGAGAATGGCTATAGAAGCTCTAAAGCTTAACCGGCTAATACAACAAAAACGTTAACTGGAACCACTGACATGCGTATAATACACAATATTGCAATGACACTTCAACATCAAATAACAAGAATTTATGACGAAAATCATATAAGCAGAAGTTTTTTTTCATGTTAATATTCTCTGTTAATGCGAAGGAAATCATAACCGTTCTCATCACAGGTGCCCTTTTAAGTTTTAGGGCGCATAATCAAAAATCAAAAGTGTCTCTTCAAAAAGTAAATATTTGAATACTAAACTTAATGAAAATTAAGTCTTTCGTTTTGGGCTGAACTAACAGCATCTCCGTTTATAATCTGGCAAGTCTAGCCCCGAGAATATAGTAATTTGGGAAAATGTAATTGTTGTTTTAAAATGGACTCGTGATCTTCATGCCTCATATTCGCCATGCTGTTTTCCCGCACCCACATTATGTTATTAATTCATGTCCCTTATTACCATGTATTATTGGTTATTGGAATCTGTCTGTAGTTGTTACGTCCTAGTGACCAAGGCTGGCTTTTACAGGACGGGATCGAGTAGATCCATAATTTTTCCAGGAAGTTTTTGCCGAACCCGTGACTTCTTCGCCACGGTAGGGAACTTTAACGTGCGCACATTGTTGCACACGGGACAGCCATTAGCGTCGGCTCCCGATCCGACGGTGTGCCAAGCGTAGTGTCATCCCTGGTCATGACATTACGAGAGGAGCAGAGGTACGAAGTTAGTCCAGTACGCATTTTTCAAATTTTGTCTTTGGCTTCTGGAATTTTTCTCAGATCACTGATCGTGGCATCGATGATTGATTTGTGATGCCCATGGTACTGGGAATGCAGATGGCGACACAAAGTCCGACCGATATTTTGTCTGATTTGAACCCTCGATCGTGTCGAAGGTGTACATAGCTCAGAGGTCGGCCCACAAACCAACTGAGCTATCCGCTCCTCCGAATAAAAGCATCAAACCAATAAAACATATTTGATATAATCATTTCTTACTTCTGTCGCTTTCCGGCGATCAGTATCACGGATCAAAATTGACTCCTACGCGAAAACCCAATAATACTTATTGTAATACGACCCTGCCTAACTATGCTTAAACGCCATGTCCTGATTGGCCAGTGGCCCGAGTTACCATGGCTATCTCGTTCCAGTTGTGTGGTACAATTCTACTTTTTCCAATTGTACCACGAAAAAAATCGGTTTATTCAGATCGCCGCACGCGACTTTTCCCGTCTTTTCTAACTCCGCGCAAACGGGGCATCAACGGAGTACACCCGCAACCCTTTGAATTTTGCATCTTGACAATCTTGCGAATTTTCTAGCGATTTGTCGCTTGAAACCAGTTTGGTTGCCAATGAATATGGTCCAAATGATGTTATGGTATATTGATATATGTTAGGACCAAAGAAAGTTACTTAATAAGTATATTAAATGACAAAATAAATTCATGGGGCCGGTCTGTGCATTCGTCGATTCGAATCTCGATCATATTCGATATTTCGGAATCAAGTTGAAAATGAAAGCGTTTGTTCACCGGTACAGAAGGGGAATAAGATTAGTTTAGTAAACTAGATCATTTACATCGCTTTGTGTAAGGAAAATGGTCCATAGTCGATGATTATATCATGTTGTCCCAACAACGTTCAACACAGAAATGACCGCAATCGTATTTCCTGTACAATTTAAATGAAAGGCACGGGCGCCGCTGAAAACACATCGTTTTTTTTTTTAGCCAATCACAACGATTATTTACGCAAACAATTTACCAGAGTACTCTATGCAAATAAATCGAGTACGCCCAATACGAATTACACCACGAAATGTTTTCTCACCTGAGACCGAAAAAGCGCAGTATTTCGTTGACTATTCAGTCGAATTGTGACCATAAACTTTCAGTCGTATTACAAAAGAAATAAATACGCGTCGTCCTACAATCAGTATTTTGTGGTACAGGTTGACCATACACACCTCTACACCGTGTATTTATTTCTTAAATACTCTAAAGGATTGAGTATTATTGGGGTTGGAGCAAATTTTTTTCTTCTGGGGACCTGTGAACAATATGTGTGGCACTGTGTAGGAATTGTTACATCGGAAGTCGCTCTATCGCCGGTTTGTGATGGTTCTTGACTGATTTGTAACGGTTGCTTATGATTTAAAATAATCATTTTCGGGACAAAATCAAGCATAATTATATATATCATAATTTATATACATTAAACATTCTGAACGAGCAGAAGGCTGCATACGTGCCGTTTACCGATATCTGAACTCTTGATCACAAAATTTAACTCGGATATAGCGTTATATATATAAAAGTGGCGGCCATTTTGGCTCGCACAATGGGATTTTCATTACTTTTACATTATTTTGGACCATAGATTGTGAGAGGAATGGAACAGTTAATATGGCAAAAAAATGGGTTTTAACTGTAAAAAAAAACTCGCGAAAATGTATAATTTTGATTATAAGGAACCGTAACAAATCACAAACCGGCAATAGAACGACTTCTGATACAATTGTTCCTACACAGTGATGTGTGGACAGATATACAAAATAAGAAACAAACTTTATATACTCTAAAAGACGTGCCGAAGATTGTAATAGACATTTATCAGTTGTTTTAACTTTCCTCAAATGGTTTTCATCAGGGAAAAGGATCGAGTAATACGGGACTGTCTTTAATTGTCATCCCGAAGAATCCATCCTTTCATCTAGGAAAAATATCCCAGGACTTCAAAGAGTTTTAGAGAAAACAAAGAGAGATGCGTGTATTGACTTTGTCCCCATGCATTCCAGGCCGGTGCCTTTTTAATTTGAAAACAAATTAGTCATTCAGACTCTCATTTCGGGTATGTCCACTATATTTTTACGACCACGTGTATATATAGTTAAGTCTCCGTGTTAGTCTTCCCTCTAATGACGACTCTGCCACACAGTGGAATGTCCAAATTTTCGAGTGAGTGCATGCCATCTTATCTGTCGGAATCACGAATTGAAAAGCACATTCTTTTATTTCGTTGCTAATTGCTGTCTGAAACTCATTCGATGTATCAACACCACAGGCATTGTGCGCTTAACCTCGCGACCGTCATATTTGGCACGCAACATTTTAATGGCTTCAATTAATTATGTGCTCAGTGTTTGAGTCAAATTTCAATAGGGAGAAGTAGAAGTTAAAAGCAATTATAAGACTGAGATTAATTAAATGAAAATAGTTGTAGTGACCTTCGGCCCTTAGCAGCTTGGCAGACCATCAGCGATGAACTGACCGTGCTACGGACATAAACATAGGAGCAAAAATTGCTGAAGTATTCCGCTACATTAGATAAATTCAACGCCACATCCTTGAATGCCTGTAACAAGAGCGTCGCCTCGGTGTGAAACGGGAACATATGACGTGAACAACCACAAGTGAAGCGACCCATCATGCAAGACTGAAATAACATATGTTTCGAAATGATTGATGATTTGTCCGACGGAAACAAATCATGCGCGTTTAGTATTTGATAATACATGTACTAATATAACTAAATATATATAAATAATACTAATCGATGTATTTATATAGCGCATTCCATAATAAATTAGTTTGAATGCTCTTTATATGATTATTATCCCGGTCATATATATATAGTGCATCGATTACCTATCATTCCTCAGGAGGAAGCAATCCGAGCAGATAATGAGCGCATCAGGATTAGCATACTTACAATATCCATCGAACCCTAACCACTTGGTTAACGGGCGTGCTCCGCGACAATTGTATAGTATGCGATATCTTGTCGAAGGAAACCAATAGAGCGTTAACAGATTAATGGCAGAGAAATGGAATTCGAACGCATGAAGTTTTCAGACCATGACGTTATATAGAGTCTAGCACGCTGACAACTGGACCATGCACCACGCCACTATTGATGTCAATACCGATTGCATTATTATTTGAATCTTCACTTCAGGTAATTGTAATATATCCTCATGTTATGACTTGGCTTCTATTTGTTACCAGTAAGCAACTAATGATTTGAACATTTGTAAATCGTTCCAACAGACTGTATACTTAAGTGTTGCCCTCGTGCTTTTGCCGCATTACTTTGATCATGTAGAGGAATATCGGGCAAAACAAATGTTGCGAAAATATTTGGAGAGCGCCACTATGCATGACTTGAAATACCACGGCGAACACGCACTCACTTCCATGGTGCCCACTGTGTGGAAGTTCCACGTATATGAAATCAATGACGTCTAACTTACAATTTCCATATCCACATGTACTTGAAGTAAAAATATCTTTATTGTGGGAAACCCCGCTTTCTTAAGTTGGAATTTTCCATGTTTTAGCTCGAACTTTTCAAATTGTCAGAAAGTTCGAAGACAACACCCCTATATATGATGAAAAATTTCCAACAGATGACCATTTCAGTCTAAAGTATTGACTGATAGTATATAATACATCGGAGCAAACAACGACCTGTTTTACACAAAATATATATTGGTTGCAAACATAAACTATCAGAGCAATCTCAACCTCTTTTTGGTCTGATATGTAACTGCTGTTGATTCATGGATGAGTTTTCAGCCGTTATTTGTTTACCCAAGTTGGCTTCAAACCCTTTCAATGAGACTGAGAAATACAGAACTGTGCTATATTTTAAACATAAAAATAAAAAACAGCAATTTTGTTGTGCCATAGAGTAACCTCGATTGGAATGCCGGTGCATTTCAAGTAATTATCGGTTTTATATTTACAACTGACGATGCCACATTCGATATATTTAGCACCACAATTATACTATACTTGTACGTGTTTGTTACTACCAGAAAATAAAGAGATGGAACCTACTCAACCATCCGCGAGCAATAAATCGACATTATATATAGCAGCTGCATGAATCCTGTTTTTGACATTCTGTCGGGCGCCAACAAATCAAGATCACCAATAATAAAGAACGTTTATATGATTTCGTTTTTCGTTTATTTGCGGTGAATTTATTACTGAGCATTCTTAAAATGTTCTGTTATTCTTATTATTATGATATATTTGCGGACTTCTGTGGTGCTCATTCGTTTGATGCAAGTGATGCTTAGAGTTTGAAAATTGCCCGAGACATATCTTACTAAATTTGTGGCAAATAGGATGCGACATCTTTAATAATTATGAGAGATAAGCCGAAGTCACTTTAAAAAAAAATTGAAATATATCTATTGAGACCGGTGCCTTGCACGATCGGGACTGATGATTCGGTTCTGGTTAAGCCGCATCGAACAACACACGCATGCAAGCCCCTCTTTAAAAGTGAAATTCCCTCAATGAAAACAGGCAGTTTGAAATTATATGGAATGATTCAAGTAAAAAAAAAACCAACGATAATGGATAATTTCTTATTGAAACTTTCAAAACAGTGAATCGACATCAGAGGGGTTAAGAGAACAAATGTGACAAACTAGTTGATGATATATACTCAAACCAATCAAAGTCCACCGGTTTAATTTCGGGATGTAACCGTTATCATTTAGACGACGGATTGACAGCAAAATTATTCGATGTCCCGAGACTGACGGAACGAAACGCCTGGAAACTAATAAAGTGGCGATGTTCCTCGCCCTGTGTGTCCAATTAGTGGATGAGAGATTGAGGAGTCGACAGGGGGCTTCACGTATTCCTCATCTGATCTGGTTAATAGACTATAATATACTGAGTATCAATTCCAGGGTGATCCGTATATTGGCATGGTGTCAATCTTTGGTATCATAAAACCAAAGTGGTTGTGACTTTTGGCACGTTTGTTACAATGGTTATGATGTTTACATTCAATACAAATTACATTCTTGAGGTTTTCTGGACATAATGAAATTCAAAAACAGTTTTTCTTAAGTTAAAAGAACTCCCCTTCGGGTTTATCACGAAGAGGGATTAATATAAAATATCCAACTGTTAGTACTTGTATTTTACAGATAATATACAAAAAGTTTGCAAGCTAGTTGTAGGCTACACAAACAAACAAATAAAATAAATAAATTCATTCATTTTTTTTGTCCGGGTAGCTTATAATATATCCACACGTCCCCTGAACTTATGTTAATGCAATTTGAGAGAAGGGACAATATTGATCACAAATACGTGGAATGCCAATATACAGAGTTTATACCATACTCTGAAAAAAAGAAAGATCCTGAAGTCATAGCAATTGATCCGCTATTATCAACTTCGCACTGAGTGAGACAACCGCTGTTTATTTTGACCATATCAGGAATACACGCTTATAAAAATACACTCTGGTAAACCATGGTGAAAAATACCTCTGGTATTTTACCGGGGTGATTGGTAATTAAGTATTTATTCCATATAATTCAATACAATAATGTTACAAAATGTGAATCATGGATATGGGTTTATGGAGGGGATCCGACATCAAGCATAAAGCTTATGGGGGTCGTTTCCGATTACGTGTGAATAGGCCCACACTGTGAGAAGGATAACATAATAATATAGGTAGTTAAGTTCATACTAATTTTAGAAGATCGTTGTTGGTATTTATGTTACTTAGCTACTCACAATGTGGGCTGGATCGATAGATATATCAAAATGAGATTTTTTTCTTCTTATGGAATAATAGAAAGAAATTGATTGAAAATAGATTTAGTATAGCGGAACGAAGTATAGATCGGTATAGATAAGAGTGTGAGGTGACATATCAAACGTTTGTGAGTCTGATATGCAGTATAGGGAGGGGATGTGGGGAGTGTAAATGATAAGCTATTGCTTTTAATTTCTGCACTAATTTTGTGTTCTGACCTATCATGTTTGCATCCGAGCCGTCACCACTGTCGATTGGATTTGTACGAATATATAATAGCATCAACATTAATATTTATATTTCTCACGCGATTTTTGACGATATGCGTCGATTTGATAACTGTTAGATGATAGATGATATACATGTGCGTGGTTCAAGCGGAAGTCCTTGGTTTGTGGTCAAGAATTATTTAAATCTGTTTGTACGAATAATGTATATTGGTGGTAATGTTACATATATCAGATACTTCGTTCATACATAACAGTCGCTGTGCATTGTATGATAATGTACTTTACAAGGGATGTAAGTATAAGACGATGTTATCATATTCCATCGGTGTTAACACTATAGACAGGCAGATAAATTAAGAAGCAGTAAGTCAAGAACATGTTTCTCAGAGACCCCAATGTTTGTTTGGGAAATAAACAAACACAACATACATAGGAAGCCCCCTGAGGGCACAGCGAATTTATTTGTGCTCAATGTAAACAGGAAGTGAAGTCGTTTCGATCCTTGGACTACGGATACTGGCAGCATTCCCATAAAGTCTCTTCCAACATCCTGACATTCCGTTCACATGTATCATACAACGTTGACAGAATATGCCAGCAATACTGCTGAAAAACACCGATAGCTTCAGGCATACGCCACAAACAGCTATCATGCTTAGCGATACCGCTTATGCCGGGCACAAGCACACCCTGCATACATAGAAAGCACATCAAGAATCTGGGATAATGATCCCTCCAAGCTTCAAGCGGCACTTAAGATACCAGAATAACTTAACACATATCATGAACATATCATGGAGCTATGTAGATCGATACCGATCAAGAACACACGGGCACTGAGATCTTTATACTCCGACTGATAATTAATCACCGTTAACACCACGATTTCAATTAAGGATGAACACACTCATATGAATTAATCGTCACATCCTCAGCCCGTACATACGCCACCACCAATATCCGCAGTCGAGGACAAAACAACTAGAAAAAGAAAGAAAAAACATTCAATATATATATATACATACTAGAAGGTGACCCGACTTCGTCCGGGCTTTGACCTTGAATTGACCATGGTCAGGTGGGGTCAAACACCAACACCCCAAAAATGGTGGAAATCGGCCCAGCGGATACCGGGAAATCGGCCCAGCGGATACCGAGATACCCTATGCATCAAATTTCGTCCGTAAAAATCCGCCAGTTTAACCCGATTTGATTTCCACTCAAGTATATAAACGCGCCTCATATACACACGCTCATTAATTATCAAGTTTCAACGTAAAGATAAATTACCATCGGTGCCCGAGATATCGCCAAGACGTCTGAAACAGTCAAAGGCATCGGCCGGTTAAGCGTTAACGTGATCTAACGTTATGACCTCTAACGACGTCATAGAAGTAACGCATTGTTTTTATCCTGATGGAAGATAGTACCACTTCTTCTTGATAATTGAGGCAGATAACTAAAACGGATACATACGCATTATATATCGTTGGAAAGAGGAAACACGAAAGATTCTCACAGTGTCATTATTATGACTGGCATTTTATTATTCGCGCTGTTTCGAATCGATTTGTAAGCACCGAACTCAAATGAAAGTCCCGTAACACAGCGTAAAAACAGATTTGACCTCGGCACGTGAAAAATTGACCTCGGATCTGAAAATCAATAGGCCTATGTCACCCCCCGGCCGAAAATACCCCCACATACCAAGTTTCGTCGAAATCGGGTCGGCCGTTTTCGAGTTCATCGATTACACACACACACACACACACAAACAAACACACACACAGATCTTCCAAAATATATAATAGACTAGCCCCATGAGCCCGACGTTGTCCGGGCTATTCAAAAACCAAATTTCAAGTCGATAGCTCTACCCAGCCCGACGTTGTCCGGGCTATTCAAAAACAAAATTTCAAGTCGATAGCTCTACCCGTTTCCTAGATCTGGTCTGCGCATGCGCGAAGCTGGCGTCGCACGGGCTCGGCGACCCGATAAAATTCGTATCCGGGGCAAGATACATTCACATACCAAATTTCAAGTCGATAGCTCCACCCGTTTCAGAGATCTCGTCTGCGCATGCGCGAAGCTGACGTCGCATGGGCTCGGCGACCCGATACAATTCTTATCCGGGGCAAGATACATTAACATACCAAATTTCAAGTCGATAGCTCAATCAGTTTCCGAGATCTGGTCTGCGCATGCGCGAAGCTGGCGTCGGACGGGCTCGGCGACCCGATACAATTCGTATCCGGGGCAAGATACATTCACATACCAAATTTCAAGTCGATAGCTCCACCCGTTTCCGATAACACACCGACGTTGCCGTTTTTTGTGACTGGGAAGGGAGAAGCGGTGCTCGGAGCTTCTCCAAAATGCGACAACGACCGTCTCCGTGGCATTTTACCCCTAGATAGGAAGTTTGGTCTCGATCGGTGGAGAATCGTAGATTTGTATAAATGACAGACAGATAGATTGTATCAAAATATATAAGAGAGATATGTAAATTAGATAGATTGTATCAAAATATATAAGAGAGATATGTAAATTATCTACACACCATTACTGGTGTTTGTCAAAGTTTAGTGGGGTATATCAACACTCATTCACGATCATATCATTGAGGTCCGGAGGATGTGGGTTATCTCTCGAATACAGATTGTATCAAAATATATAGGAGAGAAGAAGAGGAAGAAGATGCGTCTCCTTGCATGTATACGTGTACTGAATGTACAAACAAGTCTAAACTTATATATATCCTTAAAAGTAAACAACCGATCGCCGTGTATCTACAGGTGCGAATGACCCTGAACCAATCAGCGCGGATTGACGATACCTCACAAAATTCGTGCTGAGTACCGAACTACGCGCGAACATGCGCTACAATATATCAACAGCTTGATTGCCCAATCAAACATTAACCCCTCGGAGAAATCAGTTCCATTCTAATTCGTCCCTCAAAAAAATACTAAAAACATTCATTTCCCAGTGTGTGGAATTCAACAAACATAAAAATTTGCAAATTGAACTATATATTCAAAACGTTGTTGTCAAATGAACTAATAGGATACTATTCCAATTCGTTCACCTGTGAAACCAAATCATACTACATATGCAGTATAGACAAAATAGTCTGTCAGCCTCTTGACTCAAATATCTCAACAAATTTTAAATTTGATCTATCTTATTATGTCCTCGAGTTATAACCCTGAACACGCCACCCGAGACAGCCCTGCATCATAAAAATTGAGTAAGATACTGTCGCAACCGTCCTACTAATTTCCAGACAACCTTCGATCCTGTTCAAAATCCTCACACATTATTCATTATAGTACCTTGACGTCCACAATGCTATCTGCTATTAGATTATGCACCTATCGGCCTACCCAATGTCCCAATGTACGTATATCATTGCACAGGCCCCTGGGGGAAATTACTAAAATACCAATATAGACTATACCAGTGTAAAGGTTCCGATGATAGATTTTGGCTAAAACCACACCAACTATAAAACCATTCTGCATGAATTCTAGAAATAGATAATTGCAGCCAAAATATCCTCAGGTGTGTCTTATTGGCAATAAAATTCCCTTTCATTTGACATATAACTAGGCGATAACTAGGATCACCCCATGCATCCGGATATGCTCGTAGCGGAAGATATGCTCGTAGCGGAATAACCACATGGCCCGCATTTGCACACCGTTCACGGCTAGACACATGTTGCACCGAAACCAACACATACCAGTGGTTGACGGTGGTGGTACTATTTGTGGCTATAATTTACCCAACTGCACATCAAACTTCTTTAAACATGGACGCAGTTTAATCCTATTTTACCGGGAAGTTAGGCCAAAAATTGTGGCAAAATTTGCATTTCTTACATATAATTACGATTTCCGTGGTAACAGCCCAGACAATATTGTCTTTGCATACATTGCTATTTCCGCGCATATTCCCTTAATATAATAGACAAAATTTTCAGTCATGTTTCTACATTTTCCATTGTAAAAAATAACCATATATGCAGGTCATAACAAGAACATATGGCATGTCTATAGCAGTGGTTTTACGTTTGCTATAGACATGCCCCGAAATCAAGTGAGTGCCTCCATGGAAACTAATTTTTCGGGCACTAATATGATTGACATCGCAAACATGTCCAGTTCATTTTGAAGCTAAGATATCATACTTTGAGAGACTGTATGTTATATAATGTGTCAATGCAAAGATTCATTAAAATTTGATAAAACTTATATCGAGTAAGTATTTCAGGTCTTAATTTTCGTATAAAACCCGATTATCGAACAGTAATATGCAAATTGCGGAAACCACAACCGCTCATTTCTGTAGACCGATTATTGCTGTTAACGTTTAAAATAAAATCAAGGTAAACTAAACCGTGTTTTTATTAAATAACTTACGACAACTAAAGACGATGTGCAAATCGCTGGCCATGTGGTTATTCCGCTACGAGCATGTCTTCCGCTACGAGCATTTCCGGATGCATGGGGTGAGGATATTACTTGGTTTGTTTGATATTATTGGCCTGATATCAGCCTTGGGTACCGTCAGTCTCAGGTTACCTCGGGTTGATATCGGGCCTATAATATAATATCTAACACACCAAGTGATATCCTCAAAATACCATTGTTAACCTGACTTTACCATGCCTTTATACTTGGAATTTACAAGGGTATGTCCTTTTTACATGGCTTTCACCTGCGAGTATATTATTGTAAACCTGACTTTACCATGATTTACTTGTAATTTACAAGGGTGTGTCATTTTTACATGGGTTTTAACAGAGTATAACATTGCTATCCTGTTACTACATTTTACGAGAGTAGAGCCTGGTAAACCATGGTTTACCAGGCTCATTATTTTACCAGAGTGTTTTTTTTATAAGGCATGCCCATGCGTGCTCGTTTTTTCCTGAATTGTTGCTGTATTATAATGTGACGGCTTTTAACCAATCAGAAAAAGTGATAGTTAATGGATGGATAATACTGTCATATATAAGCCACGGGGAATAAATACAACAGTGATAGTTTTTCAACATCTTAATTTTTTCGGCCATGCTTGTATCTTTAAACACACACAAACATACTTTTTGAGAATATCTAGATTGTCTCATTTCTATTTCGGCCGTTATTGGGTACCTGTACTTTTCAAGACCATCGTGTTCGAAGGCACACTATCTATACTTCCACAAATTCCTGTTTAGCCTTTGGCATTGTATCGTCCCAAGGGGATATGGAAGTTCATTTTAATTCCAGTCCAATCTCCTTTGGAAGAAGCGATCGGACTGTTCGCTGAGCTTTTGGCCGATCTTCTCCATCATTATCTATCAAACAATGAAACACCTCAGATCAGATGCTCCTTAATTCCGCCCAATGTCGTCCATCTCCCACTAAATCAATCGGCGCTACCAGAGATGTTATTAAACGTTTGCGTGGAGCTATTCTTTAACGTCGAAAAGTCAGATCTTCAATTAGAAGTGATTAACAGAAAGAGGCAACCGATTTGTCATGAGAAATTATATGGCGTGGAGTTAATTCTCTAAAGAATTGCCTTAGATTCTTTTTACGCATCCTTTAATCTTTCATCTCCTGGTCGTTGGCCTATCCAATTCCACGATGCTGCTTGTTAACGCGTCACGGAAGAATGGGAGTATATAAGGCATTCTTACATGGAATGGAGTCGTATAGCATCGCCTGGAAATTAACACGTATCATTAAAGAGTCGCGACTCAAATATTCGAATGCATGCATGCATTACACCATACTGGTTCACCAGATATATAGCGCATATATGCTCGATAAATTTTCAGATTAATACTACGTAATATATATAAAATTCGGAAATGACGTTGACGTTTCTCATAATGATATATCTATATATTGTAAAAATACGTCGTTCCGTGTATATTAGAGGTGATAATCGTGCATTTTGTTATAAAAACATGAGATATTTATTGGACCTTTCCTGGAATGGCCTACCATGCATGGCAACGGCAGCTATCTTGTCTTTTGTGAAAATGGCACATTTGTCGTCTATAAAATTATTTATACCACCGAAATATGCAATTAGAGAGTTACAAAACTACTAATTATTAGTTCAGCCATAGTCTGAAAAATGTTGCATGGCAGCCTTCAGATCTGTCGCAAAGTAATGCAAAAGATAATACGTTCTTTAGTGCACGATATTGGATTCTATACCAGGAGCAAACATTTAACGGTGTAGACAATTTCAATTCAGCAGATCAAGACTGACAGTTTCGGTTTGCCGTTTGGGTGAACTTGCGGGATATTGCCAAGAATACGATTTTTGTTATACATGTATAATGTATCATAGACACATGTTCAGTGTGATGCGTTCATTGCTTTGTGAGAGAACAAATTATCATTCCAATCAAAATGACCAAGTTTACATGCTGAATGCATGGAGATCCTTCAAATGAGATCAAGATGGAAAATCCGTCCCGATTTTCGGCATGTCTCTCGTGTAAGAATACACGAAACCACACCCCTCCGTTTTCCATATGTATTAGGGTTAGGGGTATGGTTATGGTCAGGGCTAATGTTAAGGTTAGTGCTATAGGGTTAGGGCTAGTGTTAGGGTTAGAGTAAACATACCCGATATTCGAACTTGATGGGGTCTTAAGCCACTGTCTTCTCTTGTGCAGAATGCGATGTTGGCATCAACGACATAACCACACTGTGTTCAGTCTTGCGAGATTTTAAACCTCTTTTGCAGAATTGGTTCGATATCACTGCCAAATTGAAATGACTATCAATATTTGGAAGTGAAATCGAACCGATTCATCAAAACAAGTATATGGGAATACAATTAACGAGGCAAATTTCAGTGCAGTGAATTGTGAACTGCATGTGGGAATCCGATAATTAGTTGAAACAGGTAAATTATACAGAACTCGCGACGGTGATAGCTGAAATAATAAATGAAGTTGCAACAAAACACATTTCATATCAAATTATTTCAATTAGACCAGATCTCGAGGAACCAACATGAATGTCAGGACACATTCCTCCCCCTATATATGAAGCAACGAAAAAAAAAGAAGAAGAAGAAATAATAGGACATTAAATTCGTGCGCAAAATATAAACCCAAGCGAAATGAAGTTATATTATCTATTAGAACAGCCAAGCGGGGAAAGAAACAAAAACTCATTAGCAGATCTTTTACAGAGACAACTCTTAATAGACTTATGTTCCAGACCATAAACCTATTCATGCACTTTGCGAGGGCAATAACGTTTACACAGTTAATAATTCTAAAGCAGACATACTGCTTAATTATTTCTGTTCTATATTGTTCTTGTCCGAATCTGACCAAAAAAAAAATACCACCATTATCCAAATAGTCACCTTTTACATTGGGAATTATTGAGATCACACCGAACGATATATTGGAATTCCTAGATTACGGAATCAGCCCGATGTATGTGCTATATGTTTAATTTTGAAATATTTCTATTTCTCATATGAGCCCATGGAAGAGAGTAAACTTTTGTCCTACCATTAAATATGACCGTATGATGCCATCGAATTATCGTCCCATTGCTAAGCTACCCACACCGTATTACCGATCCGGATTACCACCGGTCACGATGCGGATCACTACCGGCTGTTTTGACAAAAGCGTGCCACGTGGCATCATTGTAGTTGGATCATTTTCGCCCTACATTCTGTGGAAGGTGTGAATTTTTTCTCCCTTCGTGTATAGGAGTAACTGGGCTAGCGGAGGACGCCGATAAATCTGATAAGTATACAATATATGTTCACTTATTCTTATATTTGTAACGCATGTTTACCATTGTGTTTCATAATTTCGAGCAGTAGCTGATATGGATGGTTCATGTTTTATTTCTTTATGCGGTATTCTCGTGGTACGAAAAGATAGACCATTTACTAAGTCATTCGCCTAATGTACACGTTTGTATGTTCGATTTGTGGCCATCTGGGACGTTTTGAACATAGATACCCATGAAATGAACGGGTACGGATCTGTACAGGCAAAATAGTGAACGGTGCCGATCCGCATCCTGTTTTTTGGAACCCATGAGTATGGAAATCGATACTATGCGTTTAATTTACATTCAACTTGACAAACCATATTGCCATTTTTGTACAGTTATGGACATTCTTGTATACGCAACAGAAATAAGAGAAAATTCCATGCATTTGCATCATGTATTGTGCCAATGAAGATAAATAATGGGCCACGTGCAACTAGATCCTAGTAACATATGCTACCTCTAAGGTTATCGTAGGCGATTATTTTATATTTTCTTGGCGTGGCCATTTTCTAATGTATGCGGCAACAAACTTTGTGTGGGTTACATTCAGATATATAATATAATTAACGTTTTAGTCGACCTACCGTTACACAAATTGCCACTTTCAGCCGGTAGTGATCCGCATCGTGACCGGTGGTAATCCGGATCGGTAATACGGTGTGCTACCTCTCGAAAAATATTCCAGAAATGTATCTTTCGACATTTACCCTAATACTTATATGAGAACAAGCTCCTAATATATTTAAAATCTAGCTGGCTTCATCCCTATATATACAACACCATTACCGTATCACAGTTAACAGACATATACCATTATCTTGTTTCATCTCCAGACGAAGACAAATACACCAGGTAATTTATCTATGACATAAGCAACGCTTTTGATAAAGTTTGACGCAAGCGACCACTCTCCAAACTAAGTAATCTAGGTGTACATGGTCATGCATATACATGTACCATCTTCTGAAAATAATATTTGGGAAATCATTTTGATTCGAATTATAGCCAGACAATCTTGTCAAAAGTATACAAATATATATATCTTTTTGAAGCCAAGACATAGTGACATCACTTTTAGGAATATTGGAACTTCCCACCCAAGATGGCCACCAAAAAGGCCCCGAAACTGGAAAATTCAACTATTTTTCGCTAATAGTTTCTAGATAAGTTTTCGCTTTTTGGAACTGATGGAGAATAGTGGGTGCATTGTTTATGTCTCATGATACCTGATCACTGGAGCAACGATTTATGGCATTACTAAAGTCCCAGTTCCTTCGGAACTCTCAAAAAGTCGATTTTACAGAACGCAGTATACAATTTCACCAACTTGAACAATCGCCATTGGGACTCTAGTAATATTTCAACAAGAAATGAACATAACTGGTCGATATAAGTGATGCACACCATTAACTATAAATATCCTATCTCAATGCAACCAAAATTATCACTGTTGGCTCAAAATAGCCACCAAATTGCAGGTTGTGGTTGATCAATAATAATGGCTAATCTACCCTCTAAATATTTACTACTAATATTTCTGATTAATATGTTCATTGTGCGATGGCTATTGTAATCACTTACGTTAAAAGAAAATATATTTAAAAAACAGTGGTATGGAATATTGGCGAATATTAATGTTTGGAGTCTGGCCATGTATTTTGATGGAATTGGGCAAAACTTTGTTTAGAAAGTAGTGAGGACCATGAACTGTGGCTACCCTGGCACAATAACATCAGAATTGAGTAACATAATCTAAGACGACATAAAAAAATAATGAATTTCATTTATATTCTGCTCACTTTGCAACGAAAACACTTACAATGTATCGAAGAATTCGCACAGCCTACACGTTAGACCAATTAAATATCTAGTTAGTTTCCAATAACAATTGGCATATTTATGACTGCTGACGGTCAGCGGTTTTTATAAAAATGAAACAACTTCAATTTGTACTTTAATATGAACGCGCTGGAAGGGACTCCTTGTTTTTACAACAATTGTCCAAACTAAATACTAATTATCTAAAAGTACACGATGGTGGTTTATTGTCACCATCACAGTTTTAATCAACTTATCACAATTAATGAGCCGTCGGGGAAAACGACAGCTCAGAGTTGAAATCTACTGTCAACAACATTTTCAAAAACCGTGAATCACCGTAAAATGTATAGTTTCCGTGTTTCCAGGTTTATCTGTACATATATTTATGTCGTATTATAACATGTTTATCTATTTCAATTTATTTTTTGTTGTATTTGGTAGTATATTGAATAAAGTTTAATTAATCAGTACCGAGGTGTTCGGGTTTCGATAACAATATATTCCGATGATTTTGCAATATTCTGTAAACCGAACACATCTCTAAACCGAACAGAAGGGCCGATCCGAAGGTTGTTCGGTTTAGAGAGGTTTTTCTGTATACGATGCCTGTGTTGGTTCACGATGTGTTGTGAATATATGTTCAAGAATACTTTATGAAAGTTTTGTGATATAGTGGCTTGTGGTTACAATACACCAAATGATTTACATAGGCCTCAGTGTTAACAAATCCCGCTGGCCTGTATTCGCAGGAAAGCTTTAACCCTGCACGTGTATTTGAAATTAGAGAACGTCCTTTTAGACACACAGAAATGTGCCCAAAAGTACTTGTGAACATGGTAAATCACACTGCAGCTTGACAAACGTCACACTACCCTTAAAATTGAGAAAAATAATGACATCGAAAAAAACACAAACACCTCCCATAAATTATTCGCCATTTGCACAGCCATAACCGTTTACCATGTGGTTACATTTGATGTTTCTCGACGGGAAACACATTTGTGCATTTTTTCGTGCACTTTTCATCCATGTATCATTGACCATTCAGCTGCCAGAATTTTTTTTATGCTGATCCTAGCTTGGTAGTGCCAGGGGAAATCACTCTACTAATTTGAATTTGGTGTATTTTAACGTTGTCGGAGAATGATATTGAAATGCAACATTGTAAATGACTCTGAATCAATTTCTAAAATTCTAGAAACGTTTTAAGTAAATCAAGGTCTCACATTGGGAAAAGTCTATGCCTGCAGCAATTCCATTACGAGAGACATACACAGATGGTTACGTAAATACACATGACTCGATATAGTGCTATATAAGAACGTCTCAATTGTCAAAAGCAGAGTAGATATTTATCGATTTACCTATTTGGGGACAGTGGTTGGAGTTAACAATTTCCCGGTCTCAAACATCCATATATGCTTAGTATTTTTAAACTTATATATTAAATAACTGTTTGGAAGGTATGTATTATATATATCGGAGGCTGCATGGACTTCTACCAAATTAATATACAAGAGAAACTTACCAACATGAATGTTTTGTGTCAGATTTGAAGATCTGTTTTTACGGCTGTCAGCATATGAAACTATACTTATCCTTACTTACCATATTTATCATTGATTAATTAGATACCTAGACATTTTACTGAGCTTTCTGTATGTATCCACCCACACTATCCCAGTTAATTTGACATATTTACTGGCATTGAGCTATACTCGTTTGTCATCGATATATATGCATACACTTCATTTGCGTTACGTTTCTACGGTATACCAATTAAACCGCCCGGGTAATGGTATCAAATGTGCAAGTAATAGTACCTCACCTATTAATGGACATATGTCTTAAGTGACAGCAATTACATATTGGCCACAATATTCCCGGCAACCAATACGATCATGTCAGGAACATTTATTCCAATGATTCCAATGATCATTGGAAGGGAATTTTACACAAAAACATAACTTAGCGACATGTAGCCACATGTCCCTACTATACAATTCCATTTGCAAATATTTAACGTTTCCCACATGGACATCTATCGAAGTTGCATGTATATATGTGCACGAGCCCCGTGGCCATAACCTATAATTGTGATGCGTACCAGTGTTTAAGTGTTATTATCTCAGATATTGATATTATGATTGTCCAATAATAAATATATATTATTTATCATGCACATTCATTGTAATTCATGGTTCGATGGGAATGGCATATTGAGATGCTCCTCAACTCAGATAAAGCTATTCTGGAGAATAACAAAATAATAACAAAAGTCAAAAGTTAAAACTGTCAGTGGATGGATGCGAACGGTGGCGGTGCATATACTATAGTACTACATGCCATATTATACAATACGCCATGTCGCCATCCAACATTTGTTCAACGCATGCACCGCTCTTGATCTTACGTTTAATCGCATAATATATACATGTATTTGAGGCCACCAGAATGTGCTCAGAACCCACCCTCCAAATAATTGTTCTTAAGTGCAATCAATTGCGCTTATAGGCAATTACCACATATTGTGCTTAAGCACATATAGGACATTTAGGCCTAAGCGTAATGAATTGCGCTTGAGCGTAATTGTACACTACTATCTAACCTACCCATAAACTATTGGCATGACCTGGTGTATCACCTATCAACACAAGAGGAGCATTGGGCTAATTTTAACCTGTTTTAATTAGCATGAGTACTCAACATTCAACTGTGAGTACCGTATGTGTTCAACAATGATAATCCCTAATTACATATTATAAGCATCCCTATATCCAAATAATGGATGTTTTGCACAGATTTGGGTCATTACTATGGTCATATATCATGCATGTGGTGTCACTCACCTCATATGGTTTACTTATTGACTTAAATTAAGTATTTTTGCACAGATTTGGGTCATTACTATGGTCATATAGCATGCATGTGGTGTCACTTACCTCATATGGTTTACTTATTGACTTAAATAAGGGGAAAAGCCCTATTTTCATATTATCAGCATCCCTGTCCCAAACATTGGTGTCTCATTCCTGGAGCTTTGGTGTCTAATAATAACGACATACGGTGCACACATTTACACGACTGTATATCTGGTATAATACCATTACACCAGTCATTAGACACCGTTGCAACACACTATTAATGTTTGTTCAATTAAATTTATTGTTGTAAACCCATCGTCTAATGTGACATTTATGAGTGTTCATTTGCAATTACAAAATAACATAAATACATACATATCAATTACATATCAATTATGGGGAATACACAGGAGAGAGTATTTACCAATAAAAATATGGATATCATCCAGGGGGTGTACCCGTACATGTGTATGAGAGCTTTCATATAAATATGTGTGTTTTATAATGCTATCTTATGATTAATGGGGTATATGATGTATGTGGGGCGATTCCCTGTTCATATGTTGTATGATGTGGGGATTTTTCATTGAGCCTCAGGAGTGGATCATTAGTGTTTGGGCCTTTTTTATATATATTGATAGATTTATTATGATCTTTCTGTTATTTGTATCAAAGAGGTCATGCAATTTAATTGTGTTCGGTCGGTTGCGATAGTAGGCTTTCAAATATTTCATTCTGAGCGCAGTTAACCTAGGGCAGTTCATTACAAGGTGGTATTCATCGCCGAGTTCCCCACACAAAGAGTACATCTTCGTTCTGAGTATGGGGTGTTTGTTCAAGAACCAGTTTCCACCGGAAGCCCGTGGTTTCTGGTTCTGAATCTCAGTAGTGGCAGAACGATATTGTTATCATCTAGAGATAGGTATCGTGGTCTGCAGAAGTTTGGCTTTATGCATCTATAAAATGCGTATTTATTTGAATGTTCCATAGATGCTCGCCAGTCTTATATATATATGTCCATAGTTCTGGTTTTTATGGCATTGGCGAAAATTTTGGCGCTATACAACTGCTTGGTGTCTCCACGTATATGACATGCCCAGTTTGTTCAGTTCAGTATTTACAAATTCTAGCCAGGGGATTTTTACATTTTCTAGCGTGCGTACATTCATCATTATATTGTAAAGCATAAAAGGGGAGTCGGGTGCTTTCCATCGTGATTATTCTGCTCCAGAACATTAATAATTCAGTTTTTATTGTCAGCGAAATTGGTTTAATTTCCAGCTCGCCGTAAATGAACACTTCCGGTGTTGTCTTGTTTAGATTAAATATAAATCTCAGGAACCATGTTTCTAGTTTCCGGAAGCACTCTAAGTTTTCAAAGCCCCATATCTCGGCTCCATGTGTCATAATCGGCACGATTGCTTTTTCATAGATATCTAGAATCGTTTCGACGGACAGTTTGTTACTTCGCGAGGTGTTTATCAAAGCATACATTGCCTTCTTGACATTACTGCACCGTCGGGTGTTTCTTTCAGTTGCGAAGTTACCGTTCTTATTGAATTCTGTGCCCAGATAGTTATAACTGTTTACGGTTTCAATTATGTCGGTATTTATGTGGAATTCAATATCTTTATTTCTGCTTCGGTTTTTACCAAAAATTACGATTTTCGTTTTTGATGGGTTAATTTTTAATTTCCAGATGTTGCAGTATTGTGTTTAGTGAATGTTGAAGGTCTTTCTTTGAGTTGGATACGAGTACGGTGTCATCTGCATATAACAATATAAGAAGTTTTAGGTAATATCCCGTGTCCGATTTTCTCACATTATGCAAGTCGATACCGTTACACCCGTGCCATGCTAGGTAGTCATGTACGTCATTGAGGTATAGAGAAAAAAGTATCGGTGAAAGACAGTCACCTTGTTGTACTCCAATGGAACTATGAAATAAACCTGTCGACCTGGCGATAACCACACTGCATGATATATCCATGATCTGAGTATAGTGTGTTTAATCAGTCGTCATCAATTAGTCAGAATACTGGTCAGTGCATATTCACGGTACATTGTGCACGTTCATGCACGGGTGATTGAGTTAGCACGAAGACGGTAATTTAATGTGTGTAGCTCTCTGTGAATGGTGAAGAAGAAAAACATTCCCGACTGAGCCACAAACTGAACATCTGCATGTAATTCGGGAGACACAATTCCATCTCACAGAACCATCGATCTATATAATATACGTCGATGACAGAACTGATGCCAAAGCTGCAAAATGAGTTATTATAAAGGCAAATATAATGTTCAACGGTCAATTTAAAGCCACACCTAGCATATCTACGATATTGGTTCATTCGATATAGCTCGAAAAAATACTTGACAAACTAATACACGGATTTGCTTTATACTAAGAACACAGGGACACGACAATGGGGCGTTGGGTGTATCGCCAAGTGCCCAAAGAAACACAAAATTTTATTGATAGTTTTTCCAACCAATATGTAGTTTGAAAGTGATTGTTTTTAGAACAAAAGTCGGGTCATTTTTGGTGAAAATTTGGGATTTAATTAACCATCAATTTCCAGCCACATGGGTGTAAGATTTAACAATTGCAGCCGTTGGAAAATTTGTGTTACAATGGTTGTAAAATTTCGGCCGGAGGAGGAGGTGGATCAAACGGAATTTCCCGGACTAGGGAATTGGGTCTGATTCAGGGACCTGGTGCAGGTAAAACTTCCAAGTTGGGCACCCCACCGGGAACGCTCTTACAACGTCATTGAGTCTAAGAATTCCATCAGAATGTTTTCAACTTCTGCACAGGAGTGACATAATCGCTATTTATATTTACCATGTATAACAAATATTCAATTTTGTTTATGACTTTATGATCAAATTATATTTGACTCATTTGGTGGCCATGCATATGGGCCATGCAAAACGTGGCAATAGATGTGGGACGTGTCATACCATGACTAAATATAACCTCAGCTCGATTCTGTTGGATATAGTTTTCGCTCCAGAGCCACATGGCAAGACAAATTCATAATATTATTCGAGTGCACTCATGGTCAGGACAAAGCGACATATTTCGGCATGCGGTATTTCATCCTCTTCATTTCAAACCGGGCCTGCAAATGTGGGAGTAGCCTACTAATTTTGGTGAAACTGCTCAACAATTAGTTTTTTCCTAATTGAATCGTATGACAGTTAGAAATTTCAAACACAAAATAAGACGAGATTGTTTGTTGTGATACTTAATTTGTTTACCTTGTGTTTAAGGAGATTTTCATTTGGATTCGTCATGGGCATGAACCCCAACTTTTATCAATCTTTTCAATATATATAGTCGGAAAGTTCAGACCAAATATAGATTGAAATTGCTCTGATAGTTTCATTTCCCAACCTGTATTTGGTACCATTCAATACTTCATATGTGTAGGAGATAGCTTATGATAATCTCTAAGATTACGGACAACTCTTGTTCTAACCATTCATTTGTTCCACCTTCATACCGTGAAGAATGTACAATATGTTTGTTACAATAACATATGTTGAAACCAACGACATAACCACCACGACTACTGATCACTAGAGGGACACGGGTGTTCTGGTTCTAGTTTTTGGACAAAATTGTTTTTAGACGCTATAAGAGTTAAGAGAAGGATACTTTAATCTAAGAAACCACAATTTAATTAAGAATTCCATCTCGAAATAAACGAAAAGACGATGCAAATAAGAATTGATTGAATGACACACAAGTGGTAGAAACTTGTATCAATTCATCGGCCAAACTAAGGCATTCCGCAAGATTGGTGAAGCCTTATATGGCTGAGATAGCACATCAATGACAACGCTACACCGAAGCACTTCGGGGACAATGTTAATTTTCCTCTTCGTTTGCCCTCCAAAACATCATTAAAGCATCTTTCAGTTTTCATCAAATAAATTATCTGTCCACAGTCAGACTTATAGTAATTTCATCGCGTCTTGCTAGCCTCATTTGCTGTCTCCAGATCATCCAAATTGAAGACCTGTCAGTGTGATGTTTGGTCCGTCAACAGCTATTCCGTCAGATTAATCTACCGAAGATATCGAGACAGACTGGAAACATCTCGGCGTTGTCATTATGGAATTGGTCACGTTCCCTATTATATCCGCATCGTGAAGTCTGACGGCACTTGCAGAATCGTGTACAAGAATTTCACCACAAATGGATAATTAGTGGGGATTTTTTTTTTATACCAACAGTGATATATATTCCTGCGTTTGGTCAAACTCGTGGACTGAAATGGCCATCAGTTGGAAATTTTCCAACCTTGGGGGGGGGGGGTGTCAGGTCGCAAATATCAAACACTTGGAGAGCTTGGTGCCAGTCTAGATGGTAGGATTTTGCAGTTTTCAGGTTCAGATTTCAAATTTTCTCCCACTCACCACTGGTTATGAGGGGGTCCTGATCCCTCTTTTGGTGGCCAGTCAAAAACTACTAATTAATTTTTTTAAATCGAGGTATGAATTTGCCTGAGTTACATCTCTAGATGCCAGGATTGTGCAGTTTTCAAGTTCCAAAATATTCTGGGATCAGGGGTCTTGGTTCTTCCCCGGTGGCCAGTCAAAAACTGCTAATCAATTTGTTAAAAATCGAATAATCGACTAATCGAATAATAGACCTCTAGATACTAGGTTTTTGCAGTTTTCATGTTCAAATTAAAAAAAAACATTTTCTCACATTGCGGCCAAGTGCGGTCATAGTCCCTCTCCCGCGTAGTCAGTTAAAAATGATTTTTGCAGATTTAAAATGTTTCTCCCATTGTGGACGAGGGGGTGCTGGTAACTCACCGATGGGCAGTTAAAAACTGCCAATCTATTTAAAAAATCAAGGCATGAATTTGCCTTCTAGATTTCTAGATGCAAAGATTTTGCAGTTTTCAGGATCAGATTTAAAATGTTTTCCCCATGCACTGGTCAGCCCAGTGGGTCCTCTTGCCGTCTCGGAAGTCAGACAAAGACTAATATTCTTTAAAATAAACTAAAATCAAGGCTGTATGATGCCAGTTTGAACATTTCAAGCCAAGGGGTGAGGTGCAATTGGTATTACATGGAGTTTAACCTGTTGCAGTTGGAAATACCAAGGTGGACACCCCCAATGAAAACCATCTGGCCACGTTCCTGCATACAGTCTCACTGCGACGACCTATTTTTTTTTTTACATGGGGCCATCTAAGAAATCTCAGTATTATTATATAACCTGTCGCAATATTTAGAAAGGAGATTAACCAACAATCCACAGGCCTTATACATGTATATTGAGTTTGATCCCTGTTTGCAGGCGGTTAACAAAAACTAAATATAAGCAACCCGCGGTTTGTTGTTTAATTCCTTTCCAATCATTTCATTTATATATATTATTATATTGCTAGAGATTGAGTAATGTTAATTTACGATTGGAAATTAAACATAGAGTTTATACCAATATTTGGATTTATTATCCATCCCTTAACTAACACTGTTTAAAAGCAAAAGCCATCATATGATAAAAAGTTTTGTTATCCTTCATCACATTGGACCCGAATCGACTCCAATATGACTTTTACAAAAGTTATCGGGACTCCGGGTGACATCACTTTGGATAAACATGCATACTTATGGACAATACAGATGTCATTATACAATGTTGTGTATATACAGTATGTGTTTTCTTGTACTCGTCCATGTTGTGGTGAAAAGTTATATATATATAGACTCGACGCTATACGCGTCTATTCCAATATATATGACTTTTCACCACAACCTTGACTCTTACAAGAAAAACACATACTGTACACAACTTTATATTAATATAACACGTTCATTTGCATGCCGTATATATAGCAGCCAATACACCAAATCGAAATAACATGCACGTGCCATGCGAGGTTAGGATTGAGGTTAGGATTATTGACGCAATAACGGAGATGTTTGAAGAAGTGGTTTTTAATTTGTTGTGTTGTAAATTCTTTCATATATACACATCTCCGTTATTTCGTCAAAGTACGTTTTATATATCATTTTATCACCCTTCCGATTAACTCAGGATACTTATTTCAAATAATGCCAATCACTATCTAACCGTGAACCCCGTTGAATTTCATTATTTAATCTTGTGTGTATTATGGGTCTTACTAAAAGCCGACCGCACCCGCTCGCACCTCACACAGGGGTCCGAGCGAGATGGGGCATCCGCTATCGTGCAGAATAGACCTGTATGCATGGACCAAAGTTCCAATCCAAAGTTAATATGTTGTGTGGGTACGCAAAATCCCAAAAAAAAGCCACCGACCGCACCTCCCCCAGCTGCCTGACCACGGAAAGGGACATCATATCATGCAGCAAATACCCATCTGCATTCAAGGGTGATCGGGCAAGTCACTAGCTGTAGCGGAAATTAACCCATACACGGTTAAACAAGAAATTATGGCTTTGGAATCCATGTAAAAAAAATAACGCCCAAGTGCAGTCACGACCTGCACTACTCAGAACTCTATATGTGTTGACTTATATATATATATGAGCGTCAATTAAGATTTAATTACCAGTATAGGCCCCTACCGCTATCTATAAATATTTATTATAACCAATTACGTACATGAAAGTTGCTTGCTGATGGTAGGGGTGGGGTCTACCTCTGAATTTCCTATTGCACCCTCATCTTTCACCCTTTCATGGCTCCCAATTGTTCGACTGGCCCATGCTTATTCTCAATTTGGATGAAATTTTAGTTGGGGAAATTTCGCGGGGCAACTGTGCGTGCCAATATGACGTCGCTTTGGATACAACATATCCGTACGTGACGTCACCTAACAGTTTACTTGAACGTGTACGCTTTTACTAATTTATTAAACTAAAGAAAAGTTTATTTAGTGATAGGCTATATATATATATATGACGTAGACATTTACGAGATGAGTCATGTTATTTTCGCGATCTGGCTAACTAAAATGTGCAGTTTTACGTAATTTCCGCCATTTTCCGAATGGCATAGCAACCCGAGTCCGGTCGACAATATTTATGATTTAAGTAATGAATATTGTTCAAAGAATAAACCATGTGATGCCTTAACACAATGCTTACTGTTATGTTGGCTATATGAAAAGTAACATTTTGTAGTTTTAATTGCAATGATGTTCCAAGATGGCGGCCCCTCGGGCGTCCTTAAAAAAAATACCGTCGGTTCAACAGTATGAGGGTATCACCCCCCCCCCCCTTTTCGGTACGCGGGATTCAGGGTGTTTTGAAGCCGTACGCGGGATTCATACCCCCGAATTAACTGGTATTCGGGTTCAAGCAAAACATCTTGGACGCAGGTTTTGATGGCGCAAAGTAATATTTTGTGCTAGTTATCTGTGTGAATGGGTGGGTATAATAGCTTCTTGGGCATATTCGACCACTGTGCCATCATAAACATGCTAAAAATGCTTGACGCCAGTCTAGATGCTAGGATTACAAAATTTTCGCACACCGGGCCGAACCATGGTCGGCCCGGTGTGTCATTGTCTCTCCCCTGTGGCCAATACAAAAATGCTAATAAGTTTAACAATATTTTACTACATTTGGTCAAACTTGTGGTCATCAGTTGGAAAATTTTCCAACCTGAAGGGGAGTATGAGGTTTGAAATGTCCAACACAATATGAAAGCTTTAGTTGAGGACAGTCTGCATCGATGCTAGGATTTGCGATTTTCTTGTTCAAATTTCAAAATTTTCTCACACCGGCCGAACAACGATGGTCAGCTCGGTGTGTCGTGGTCTCTTGCCCGTATAATAGAAAGGTTAATAATTTAACTTCTTGTCAATGATGCTTTAATATAGAAAGGGTTAATAAGGTAACTACATGTCAATAATGCTTTAATAAAGAAAGGGTTAATAAGATAAAGTTCTACACGTCAATGATGCTTTAATATAGAAAGAGCTAATAGGGTAACTACACGACAATGATGTTTTAATATAGAAAGGGTTAATATGGTAATTACACGCCAATGGTGCTTTAATATAGAAAGGGTTAATATGGTAACTACCGTCAATGATGCTTTAATATAGAACTGGCTAATATGATAACTACATGTCAATGATGCTTTAACATAGAAAGGGTTAATAAGGTAACTACACGTCAATGATACTTAGTAATAGTATAGAACGGGTTAATAAGGTAACTAACCGCCAATGATACTTAGTATAGAAAGGGTTAATACGGTAACTACCCGTCAATGATACTTTAATATAGAAAGGGTTAACATGGTAACTACACGTAAATGATGTCTTAATATAGAAAGGGTTAATAAGGTAACTACACGTCAATAATTCTTTAATACAGAAATGGTTAATAAGGTAACTTCATGTCAATGATGCTTTATTGTAGAAAGGGTTAATAATGTAACTAATCACCAATGACACTTATTATAGAAAGGCTTAATAAGGTAACTAGGGCCTACCTGTCAATTATTGCTTCAATGTAGAAAGGGTTAATAAGGTAATTACACGCCAATGGTGCTTCAATACAAACATGGTTAATAAGGTAACTACCCATCAATGATGCTTTTATATAGAAAGGGTTAATAAGGTAACTACACGTCAATGATACTTAGTATAGAACGGGTTAATAAGGTAACTAACCGCCAATGATACATAATATAGAAAGGGTTAATAAGGTAACTACACGACACTGATACTTAGGTATATACAGGGTTAATAAGGCAACTACCCGTCAATGATACTTTAATATAGAAAGGGTTAACATGGTAACTACACGTAAATGATGTCTTAATATAGAAAGGGTTAATAAGGTAACTACACGTCAATAATTCTTTAATACAGAAATGGTTAATAAGGTAACTTCATGTCAATTATGCTTTATTGTAGAAAGGGTTAATAATGTAACTAATCACCAATGACACTTATTATAGAAAGGGTTAATAAGGTAACTAGGGCCTACCTGTCAATTATTGCTTCAATATAGAAAGGGTTAATAAGGTAATTACACGCCAATGGTGCTTTAATATAGAAAGGGTTAATATGGTAACTATCCGTCAATGATGCTTTAATATAGAAAGGGGTATAATATGGTAACTGCACGTCAATGATGCTTTGATACAAAAATGGTTAATAAGTTAATTACCCGTCAATGGCGCTTTAGTATAGAAATGGTTAATAATGTAACTACTCACCAATGATACTTAGTATAGAACGGGTTGTTTAAGGTAACTACCTGTCAATTAATGCTTTAATATAGAAAGGGTTAATAAGGTAACTACACGACAATGGTACTTTAGTATATACAGGGTTCATAAGGCAACTACCCGTCAATGGTGCTTTAATATTGAAAGGGTTAACATGGTAACTACATGTCAATGATGTTTTAATATAGAAAGGGTTAATAAGGTAACTACACATCAATGATGCTTTAATATAGAAAGGGTTAATAAGGTAACTTCACGTCAATGATGATTTAATATAGAAAGGGTTAATATGGTAACTACTCACCAATGATACTTTGTATAGAACGGGTTAATAATGTAACTACCCTGCAATAATTCTTTAATATAGAAATGGTTAATATGGTAACTACACGTCAATGATGCTTTAATATAGAAAGGGTTATAATAAGGTAACTAACTACACGTCAATGATGCTTTAATACAAAAATGGTTAATAAGGTAACTACCCGCCAATGGCGCTTTAATATAGAAAAGGGTTAATAATGTAACTACCCACCAATAATATTAAGTATAGAAAGGGTTAATAAGGTAACTACCTGTCATTTAATGCTTTAATATAGAACGGGTTAATAAGGTAACTACACGCCAATGGTACTTAGTATAGAAATGAATAATAAGGTAACTATACACGACAATGATACTTTGGTATATACAGAGTTAATAAGGCAACTACCCGTCAATGATGCTATAATATAGAAAGGGTTAACATGGTAACTACACATCAATTATGTTTTAATATAGAAAGGGTTAATAAGGTAACTACACGTCAATGATGCTTTAATACAGAAAGGGTTAATAAGGTAACTTCACGTCAATGATGCTTCAATATAGAATGGGTTAATACTGTAACTACTCACCAATGTTACTTACTATAGAAAGGGTTAATAAGGTAACTACCTGTCAATTAATGCTTTAATATAGAATGGTTAATAAGGTAACTACTCGCCAATGATGCTGTAATATAGAACTGGTTAATATGGTAATTTGAAGTGCAGATTATATAGTTTAAAAAAATACCACAGGTGTATATATCCGGGTGAACACTGTAGTAAATACCTGGGCGAAAACCTGGTGTAAATACCTGGGTGTAAATACTCCGGATAACCTGGGTCTAAATACCCGGGTGTGACAGCGTTTTTCTAAATTATATCCGTAAAAACCCGGGTAAACTGGGGTTTATACCTAACATATATAGAAAACACCAGGGTAAATCTATATAAAGCCCTGATTTACCTTGGTGTAACCTGGGTGTGACCTGGGTGGAACCAGGGTAAAACCTATATGTACCGTGGTATATCAGGGGTATACCTAGGTAAACACCAAGATTTACCCAGGTACATTTTTATATGGGTAGCCGTGTGCATGTGTATGGAGTTAGACCACTAGATGTTAGGATTTATGCAATGTTTCAGGTTAAAATATCTGAATTTTCTCATACCGGGAATATAGAATCATGGTTTATGAAGATATAGGATATTAGGCCTAAACACTGAGGTGCAATGAAGGGGGGGGGGTGCAAATGGAATTATGCAAAACTTGTCTTCGGTCTGATTCTGACTCAAGGAGCGGGGTGCAGTTGGAATTTCCCAAGGTGGACACCCCCCAACGGAAACCATCTAGCCACGTCCCTGGTCTTAAAGTATCATTAATGGTATCATAACGGCCTCATAACGCGACCGGCATCATAATGTGTCTATGTAACTTCTATGTATTATTTATTAACATGTATTCAGGATTCACCCCCCAAAATTAACTCGTATTCAGGATTCACCCCCCAATATTAACTCGTATTCAGGATTCAGGGGGGAGGGGGGGGTGATACCCTCCAGTATCTGAACGTCATAACCCGACGGTCCCATACCATTTCATCTGTTGTGACGTTAAAATACCGTCGTTTTATGCCCCGCAGAAAAATGCGCGCGTGTCCAATTTCATGCCGTCAAAATTCAACAATATACACGGCAGTGACTTCATACAGTATGAATGAATCTGATTATGCTGATATTTAATATTTATTATTAATTGTTTGTATTCAGTGCAATGATCCGGTATATTCATTCCGTCATGTCTTGCGTCCGTAATTAAATTACGTTATTTCGTGGGCTGACTGTTATCACTCGCGAATTTCTTGCCGCGCTGAAAAGGTGAGCGTGAGAAGGAACCCCAACCGGGAAGGTCTGGATTGATGACCTCGACCGAATAATTTATGACGTCACATTCAACGTGATTGAGTGCGCTGTCATTTCAAGTTTAAACCATGCCGAAAACGAGCGATTAAAACATACGAATTAGTCTATATAATTAAATAATTATATAATATGATCTAACTGCAACATGGACCAGTGAATATGTCGTTACATGGATTATATGCTACCGTAAATCGCCGAAGATTTAGATATAATGAACATTTTCAGCGAAATTTACGATTTGTTTTCGTTGAGTCTATTTTAACACTGTTTTAACAGTAACACTCATTACAATGACTATGACTATATTACTAAAAACTATGACAGCTAAATTATCGGAATTAGGCCTATATGTCAGTCGATCCAAATTGATGGCGTTTTATGCATACGATCTCAAACAATGCCATGCATAGAAGTAATAGTGGTGTTGGAGCAATGTCGAGGTGGTGGGCGAGGTAACCATGAGGATTGGGGGGGGGGGGTGATAAAAAAATAAACACTAAAAACAGAGATAAATTCAAAAAAACTATAACTTATATGTTTAGTTTATAGTATAACCCAGTCCACAGTTAACACATACTGGAACATTGAATCGTCAATTGTGGTGAATTGGCATCATTTAAATAAGAAATGCTAAGATCCAAATAATAAAATAAAATAAACTAATATATATAAGGCCTTTGTTTACGGTAACCCACCATCCCCTAGTTATATTCAGATATCCATACACCCATACTAATTGTATTGCCCCCCCCCCCCCCAAATATAAAATATATAACATTGTACTCAGCTCAGCTCTAATTTCTTGTCACATTATTTTTATCTCTGTTAAATTAGGTGCCAAATCTTTTCAAAATTAGCAGATGTATTTCTCCTGACTTACATCTGTATACACCCTGATAGTTTAAGAACCCTTCTATTTTTTTATTTAATGTTTAATGTGCAATTGGTACTGATATTAAAAAAAAGCACATTGGCTATGGACTAACTTGATGCAAAGCAAGTAAATAAGATACGTGTAGTAGTTTTCAAGTGTTGGAGATTACAATGCAGTATGCAAAAACTCAAAAGTTCACACACAATGTGAGTATGTGTGGCTATAAATAAGGATAAATTCCATAACATTAGATTAAAATTTTTCATAAAGTTGAAGGCAAGATTCAACTAATGCCCATTGTTATTCTTCTTCAAATGAATGGGGGTTGTCTGGGATGTCACATGCACCTGAAAATAAGCCTAGCACATCAACCAAAAACATACATAGCATACATGTATTATTCTAGGTATTGGAAAAATAAAGATAATGAAGGCTAATTATTTTGTAATCCATTTGTTTCTTTCCTTATGTCCCTGTATATGGCATAGACACTGCTGATAATGTCTGGGATATAAGCACATGCTGGGTATGTTCCTCAATAGATGGATTATTCACCCCTGGTTAAATGGTCCAGCTAATTTGTTATGCTGTTGGTGGGTCCTGCTGAATTGATATGATGCTGGTAGGGCAAACGGATGCTGTTAATAAAAAGTACTGTTATCTATACTTATACCACCCAATTCTGTTTGTTTGTCAATTAAATCAGGATATTTGCCATTGACATCAGAATCACAGAATGATCAGATGTCTTAAAAGGGCACTAATTATTCATGATTAAATTTAATTAGATAAACACATACCGGTACCTGAAATAGTTGAACCCATGGAGCTGAAAAATTGTTACACAGGTTTTAATTAACCCGAGGAATGTCATGTGACAGGTGCCTTTGACCTAAGACAAATTAAAGGGGATCATGCGATAGGGGCCTATGGCATCATATGACTTAAAGGTGTACTGATGTTCAATAAAGAGTATTTATTATCAGCTTAGGGGTTCCTTCTTACGCTTTTCCGCTGAAAACGCAATTGTATTTTTGTGGGGAAAATGTAAGCTATACACAGTATACAGGTGTGTACTAGTGCTGAAATTGTCTGACTTCGGTTGCTATGTGAACGGACAAGTTCTAAATCTGCGAAAACCGGCTTAATCATTGATATTTTCCACTAAATTGTGACATATGAGCTGTCTCTTCGCTGCCTCTTCGAGCTGTCGGCTATTACTTGTTTTCATTCGTTGAAATTGACAGTGCTGTGACTATCAAAATTCTGACACAAGAGGATACAGGTATACAGTGCGGGAGTCGCACCAGTCGCACCGAAAGTTGGCAGGACCCGGAATCCCAATCAGGGGTCAATACTATGAACAATTTTATACCTGTAAATACAAATTGTATTTATTAATTTGTAATTACAAATTTGTGTTAACTATCACAGTGGTTTCATAGTACAGGGACAATTTTGCCGTATTATTGTAATACCTTAGACTGGTCGAGAGGTGAAACCCCTAAAACGCAGCTGTAAAACTTAGAAAAAACTAACTCACCACTCTGCTCCCATTCACCCGTTATCAGTGTTATCTGAATACCAGTTCAAATTAGACGGACATGTATATAGAGCTAAAATAACTGACAACAATTTATATGGGGAAGTTACAATGCGTGCTATCATATTGTGATTAGTGATAACGCCGGTACTATGAAACGATGAGCTAACAAAATCTCGCAAATTTCACAAAGATCTACTGTTGATTATTGTAGATTGCTTACGGTCAAACCTTTGCCCGTGAGTGATTCACAATATATTGAATCACGGCAAGCCAAAGTTACAAAAGAAATAACCAATCATAAGTTGAGAGGTGATCGCTGATCAGAGCTATCCAATCGGTTCACGGGTTGCTAAGTTGATGATCACTTGTCTGCGCAAAGTTAACAAATAAACTGTTCGTTTGTTGTGTATTTATGTAAGTACAAGTCAGTGTAATAACGAGTACTACAACCAATTTGGTATCATTGTTTTTACAAATTTACAACCATTCAGTTTGTGAAAACTAAATATTATTTTGAAGGTATAGCATTATATATATATTGTGACCATCCTATGATTTCAAAATGATCCGCTACTCTTATCATGCCATATCGAGGCAGTAACGTGGCTCTATTTTATCGGGGGGGGGGGTGTATCGAAGCAGGGATGTGCTAATGGTATCGGTTATAGGAGTGGTGGGGGCCCAGGTGCATGGTCCAATCGGTAGAGTGCCAGGTGGATTTACACCGTCACAGGCCGTCCAGCGCTGACGAAGCTGGTTCGAACCCCACCATAGGGAGGGTGACCGGAATCGTGTATCTGGGCAAGTTTGTCAGTTGATTTCCGGGGGTCGGTGGTTTCTACACGCAGTGGGACAATTTCTCGGTGAAATCAAGCCTCTGCGTGGTCTTTCCTCCACCTGTAAAATTGACAACGTGGTGTGTGGCCTAGCGACTAGAACGACGATAAACCCTAATAAACCAAACCAAACCAATAGGAGTGGTGGTCATTTTATAATTTCAAACTGTTTGACACCCTATATAGACATTCTAGACCTTCTAGACAAGTTCCTTAACGTTGTAACTTTCAATAAATAGGGTAATTTCAGTAGTTACAAGGAACACATACTGCTACCTCACATCCAAGCTGACACCCCCTAAGGTTTGACAATTTCTAAATATAGGCCATTTCAATCCAAACTTTTGACCAAAGGAGGTAAATATGCAAATGTTGGTCTAAATCAAACACATACCCCCTAATAAATTGTTGGAAAAACAAAATAACAGAACAAGTTCAACCTATTGTTGTTGTGAAATTTCCAATTCATGTTGTTTCAGGTATAAAATTTCCAGCTGGTGAACGTGTTGATAAAATGTTTGGGGCGAGAACTTATGTACCCAACCCCCTTGTCACGACGTCCCTGTGGGTTGTACTTGAGATTTCCAGCTGACAAAATATTTTCACGAGGGGGTGAATCGAACCCTTGTCGCCACGTCCCTGCGTATCATAGATGGATATATTATCCGGGTTTAGGGTGCGAAAACTGAAAAATTATGTTTCATAGTACTCGAACATTCTTTGTGATTGGAGATATTTGTAAATACAAAGAACACGTACTATTTGTGATTTATGTTTGTAATCGTAGGTTCATAGTACTGGCGGAATGATAAATTGTTATTTCTTACAAACAATTGTAGATTCTTACAAAGAAAAAGTTTCATAGTATTGACCCCCGGTCAACAATCCAAGGACTAACCGAGCTTGACGTTGCTTAACTTCGGTAATCACACAAAGCGTCTTAACGATCATGACCAAGAGAAGTCTCGAGCAGAGAAGTCATCGGCCTTCTAAATTTACAAGGCGACCGCTACATAATTACTAAACGCGATGAATGGAAGAACTGTCGGGGACATACTTGAACTGTTTAATCCAGTTGACAGTGTTCTGATTGTTTAAAAGCACATACATGTACATTTACACGAGAGTATATATATATATATATATATATATATCGCATATGCTTACGCATATGATTAATGAATACTCGTTTGTGAAAATGATGTCTTGTGACTTCTATTTTGAACAATTGTGAAACTAAATGCGGATGCGCTGGTCTATTTTGCTTCACGATGAGTTTTGTTTTGTTTTATTTTGAGCATTTTCCAGATCGGTAGAAAACATATCAGGGACGTGGTGGCGACACGGGAGAAGGGGCGGGCTAGTTGTAAATTGCAAATCCCAGATATAAAATTACACCCCTCCCCAAATGGAAATTGTCCCATTCAGTCAAATCCGTATCACATATCCGTGAATATATATAGTGTTCATATATTGATCGATACCGATATTTGTATGTTGCCGGTTCATCACTTGTGTAGAAAATCACGATATAATACGACCCACGCTATTTTGTTTTACACTAATTTCAGTATTGAACACTGCCGTTCAGTCCGTGTTCGCTTCTCTTGAACATATGTGTTCAATGTGAGACCACGGGCATGGTCATTAATCATTCACGCTTAACTAATGGCATGCGATCCCACTGGACTGTTTGCATTGAGTTCTCTTAACAAAATAGCATGTAGCGTCGTCTTTTGAAACATGATATCGTTCCACGCAACTGGCATTAATTAATTTCGGTTTGAATATCTGTGCAGTTTAATGTATATGGATGGACAAAGCCTTCACATTAATGGAACCAAGTCAGTTGCGCCATTCTTTGGCGTTAGATTAAAGGTTCGAAACATAGTTGGTATTTGTAGGGTCTTTACTGACAAGAGACAAGGTCAAGTTTATCAATACAGCCTGCACTACGCATGGTAAGTACCGGTATATGTAATCCAATGTATCATCATCATAATTATCAGCATATGTGTTTATGTATATATTTATCTAAAAACATGCAAAGTTAACATTTTGACAATTCAGTTGAGGACATTAGTTGGACATTTCGCACCCAATTGTGGTTGAAATTGTTCTAATTTTTTTAGTTTGATATTCCGTCCAGATATTAGTGGGGAATATGCTGATATCGGTTGATTTTTGTATAACAAGTGAGTTTCTCATTCATGCAGGTACTGTTTAAAACTTCTGTGAACTTTGTCATAAACATTCTCACGGTTAATTTTCTCGCAAAAACAAAACAATAAAAATATATTGATGTGCCGGTTATTCGTACATGGATCATTGCTAAATAGCCCAATACATTTTCTAAACTAGTTAACGTGTGTTGTTCCACCGTTTTAATTGGTGATGTTAGCGTGTGGCCAAACACTGAAAGAAATAATGTTTTATAATTTCGGAAGCGGTGTTGACAGGTGTCTTTGAATTGGTACGGTGTTAATATCAGGATATCATAATATGATTGTAAAGCCGGGAAACTTGGAAAAAAGTGATGGGTGGTAAGATCGCATCCTAATAGCATCCAGAATTGGAAAACTAATATTCTAATATATTAAATTATTCTTTCTTTCAGGAGCTGCATGCATATAGAGCATCGATCGAATACCTGCGGAAACTTTGGGCACAACATATACGGATGCTACAAACTACTCACGTTTGGTGTAGCTGAACTACCAGTAATTATATGACCGTAGAAATGTCTATTGCTATATTAGCTAGCACCGTCAACAAATTCTAGTGACTGTTAAGCCATTACTGCATGGTGTCAGCTGGTGCCAAAAATCGAGAAACTTCAACAGGAACCGGCGCAGAAATACATGGCACATTCAATGTTAAAAGATTTGTGGACTAATGTGTGTGACTAATTCCGATAGTTCAAAGAATTGGACCTAAGATGATAAACCTCACGTCTAGCCTCACCTAAAACATGGTAACTGTGATGCACTGTCCGAGATGTAAGGTTGACAGTTTGTTATTAATTCAGTGGTTGAAGGATATTCCAGATGTTCAGGATGTTCATTCGGCCAACTGGATTTCGTGCGAAATTAATACTGTTGCCAATGCTGACCAACACAGCATGGATGTTTTTGGATACGGATTATTCAAGTAAACGTATAGACTGTTGTGTCATTGGTTCATCAGCTTATCAGTCTTATTAAATGTTATTTACCTATATAATACTCACATTTTAATTAGGTTGAATGACCTTATTCCCCAACAATTACATCAGCATTTCATAAAATATACATGCTTCTGTATGGAACAGTTGCATTATATTTAAATTATTAGCGATAGCTTCAGCTTGTTCTCAGTAATCATACATTAATAACCACAAAAGTATTGGGCCAGTTAATTTGTATTAGATGTACACAGGAGAAGAATGGCACTAAGACTGTTAAAGTGTGACTACAGACTGTTCACAGTTTCTCACCCATTTTTATATTGAACTTGATCTCGCGTTTGCGAAGCCTTGTGTTCGTGTATATGAAGAATGCTAGTATTTAAATTTAGTTATTTTGTGAACACGTGTGTTCAGATTTTGTTGTTTGAACACATATAAGTGTTCAAAAGCTGTTGCAGTGTTCGGAACACATCAAGCGTTCACATATTTCGAACACTCATGTTCAAAATCTGAACATGATGTGTTCAAAACTGAACGCTTATATGCATTCATAAATTGAACACATCCATTCAATTCATTGAACACATGCGTTCAAATCTGAACACCGGGGACCGTTCAGAGTAATTGAACACATCTGTTCTAAATTGAACACTGAACAGTGTTCATTATCTGTTGCATTTTTGGCGTTCAAATTTGAACACCTTTATTTACAGTTTGAATCTCAACTACACTGACTGTTATTGATATACAGTATATATCAGTAAAAAGAAGTGGTATATTAAGCGCGCTATTTTCGCGCTCAATATCGCAATAAGGTGGAAATACTTATAAGCGCGCCGCTTGTGATATTATTGCAATATTTTCCGCATAATATCGCAATATTTCGCGCTTAATATTGCGACATCTTGCGCTAAAAATTGTGACATTTAAATCAAATTATTGTTTCTTCAATATTGTTTATTGCATACTAGTAAATAGAGACAATGTTTTAGATTTGTATATAATTATAGTTGTAAATGCTATATGTATACGTGTATATGTACACTATATGCACAGTATTTATCTAATATAAATATAACACTATCGAGTCTCTATGAAATTTAGCTCACTTAGTATCGCGATATTTTGCGTTCAATATCGCAATAATATAAGCGCGACAGAGTTTTGGTATTGCGCTATAATCGTGCCTTTTTCGAAATTAAGCGCCCTTAATATCGCAATAAACGCGCGCCTCAATATACCACTTCTTCTGACTGGTACTGTATAGTCATGATGTTCGGATTCACCTGTTAAAACAAAAAACTGTTTACAAGTGACTGGACAAATTCACGCCTCAGATAAGATAAGATACGTTTAATTGGCAAAACATCCTTATAAGGACGGTATGCATACATGATAACATATAATTGTACATTGTGTATTGAACAATAAAATAAATTATATTAATAGATGGCAATATATAACCTCAGTAAAGCTGAATGTGCACAGGATCGCGTCGTCTCTATTTATTCATTGATTTATGATACGATGCCAGTGGCGGATCCAGGAAATTTGAAAGGGGGGGGCTATGTATTATTATATATATGATGCATAGCATCATCCGAGCCGCGAAGAGGCGAGTGGGGGAGAGCACGAGAGGGGGGTTTAACCGCCTTCTCGTAGGTGGGGGTCCGGGAAATTTTGCGTATACTCCATTCAAAACGACGCGTTTTCCTGTGTTCTGGACCCTGTTTATATTGCTTTATATTAGGCCTATATGGAACGGGTGACAATAACATGGGTGTGTCTTTTTACCGGATTCCGGATCCCGGATTTCGACCCGGATTTAGGTGTCTTTTTACCGGATTCGGGTATGAATTTCATGCTTGTTTTATCGCACATTTAACCCATTAAAAGCCGTTTCTGACACGCGGAAACTGGTTAGGAGGTGAGATTAAACCAATATAGTGCTGTCGTGCTCATTCAACCCGATTAATCGTATTTAAAGGTACATATCGTGCCCGGATCAGCATACTTCTTATTTTTTCATATAGACACGGCGGTTGGATTGATTTTACGTGATCATGATGGCATTTAAGGGAACACACCATGTCCGGATCCGAATTAATTATCTCGTAATTATTGGTCATATTTAAAGGTAGATATCATGGCTGGATCCGGTTTTTTTCTCTCTCTTTTTTTCCATGTAAATTATCGTCTTTTTTACATATTAAATGTCACGTGGAACAAAGTTATAAGTTGATTTTGAGACGTTATACTAGGCTGTTGGATTGATTTCACGGAATGATTATCGCATTTAAAGGTACACACCATGTGCGGAACCGAATTAATTTCCACGTATTTACTGATAATATTTAAAGGTACAGATTATGCCCGGATCCGGATTTTCTTCTTATAAAGTAATGCTTATTTAATACAATAAATGTAAACTGAGTCGCGTGGAACTAGGTTATAGATGTTGATGTTTAGATCAGATATATAATGCACTTGCAACATATGGACTCATAATTATTAAAATCATTTTAATTAAAATAAATTTACGATTTTTATGAAGATTCCTTTGCTTTCCAACATAAAGGTTGTGCACGATGGTCGATGTATACGAGGAACAGCTTAATTATTCCGTTGTTTGTGATGACCTATATATTTGGAATATAATATAATAAACATATGTCTGTTGTACATTAGATATTAACACCAGTTTAATCGCGATAGATTGTGTTTGTTTCTAAGATCAACAAGTGACAGAACACACGAAATAAGCTGTCCATATATTACGGCGTTTATTGAATTATAAAACACTTATTTACCGCAGTACATGTAACTAAGTTCTTGCAATATGGAAGCATATGTCGCGGAATATATTTATATACAGGATATATATACAACATCACATCACATACATGATAAATCAGGTAAATATATAACACATAATAATACTTCATTCAATATATATAAAAGTTAGAAATATACGGTCAGAACTGACATTCCATCGTTCATCATGCCAAATTGAACACATGTTACATTTTTAATTAATTCCATATAAATTTTGATTACTCCTTGAAAAATAAATGTACGAATTTCAATAAAAGTTTGATCTCCAGACTCCAGCACACTAAAACGTAAACGTATATTATTGCATGAGATATATATATCTCGATATGATAATATTTGATGTAAACATATTTTATTCCAACCAATAATAACCTATTTAAACATTTGACAAATATTTTACATTATAAGACAGAATAATATATATATAATAGGATGATTGGAAAGGGGATTAAACAACAAGCCCAAGGGCTTTTATTAAGTTTGCTCCCCTTTTGTTTCGCGCCCGCTCTTCATTAAGTGTAGAGGGGGTCAGACGGGAAGGAATGAAGCTATCATAATTATAGTATAATGTTGTTGTCGTGAGAAGCAAGGAGATATATTGTGAAGGAGAAAGAAATAGAGAGGACGAGATATATATATATATATATATATATATATATATATATATATATATATATATATATATATATATATATATGCTGGGAGAGGGGGTAGTGATGAGGAGTGTTCAATAATTGAGTTGAGTTTTTGCGTAATAATAATAATAATAACAATGATGCTCGTCTATACTATTATCTGTGTGTCAGGCGCCATGGGAGGGGGGGGGGGGGGGTCAAGTGCAGTTATTAATATGTTGCATTGGTCAGTAAGTAATTAGACATGTATAGCTGGGAATATCATACTGTCGCTTAACTCGACCAGAATCAAAAGCAATTCATTGTCCGTACAGGTGATAGAATCATGGAAATCTTTTTGTTCTCATGATATAGGTCTGAACTGCATTAAATATTTGTTTATTTTCGCGAAGGCTAGGCTCCCTTGATCCCCGCAATAGAGTGTTTTCAGATAGGGCAACATTGGGTAGGGAGTCGTATAGTTCTCTTCTGGGCTCTTGGTAGAAAGTACAGTCAAAGAGATAGTGGTAAATATGATAATATTTATAATTTGAAGCACGTTAGCAGGTTGAACCACAACACATTTACATTATTCATATTTTATGGTGTATATTATCAACAATATACATATCGCATGCTTAATTGTAAGTCGAATCCCAGTCGTGAAACTCATCCAGGTGAGTCAAACTATTTCATATTCAAACAAAGGAATCTTAAAATCATAAATTTATATTAATCAAAATGATTTTAATATTTAAAATTCTATATGCCATAAGTATATTATATTCCGAAAATGATTAGATTCTTGGATTGGCAGGCGGTTTAGAAGTTCCTACGTATAATTCGTACCTGGTTCCGCGTGACTCAGTTGCCATTTGATGAATTAAATACACGACTAAACATCAACATCTATAACCTGGTTCCACGCGACTCAGCTGACATTTAATGTATTAAATAGGCATTAATTTATGAGAAAAAAATCCGGATCGGGGCATAATCTGTAACTTTAAATTTTATCAGTAAATACGCGGTAATTAATTCGGATCCGCACATGGTGTGTACCTTTAAATGCGATAATCCTTCCCTGAAATCAATCCAAAAGCCGAGTCTAACGTCTCAAAATCAACTTATATAGTATTTTGTACTAATAGTAACGTTTCAGTAATTGATAGATATCTGTTGTATATTTATTAAACAACCATGCGGTATATGGACAGTTTATATTTTCTGTTCTGTTCAAACCCAACCTGTGCCATGTTTCCGCGTGTCTGAAATGTCTTTCAATGTGTTAAATGTGGGATATAATAAACATAAAATGCAAACCCGGTTAGAATCGAAATCAGCAAAAAGAGACACATCAAATCCGGATTCAAATAGGGAAATAAAGTGTGCCTTTAAACGGACTAATTCTAAAACCTGGTTCCACGTGACTCCGCTGGCATTTAATGTATTAAATAGGAGTTAATTTATAAGTGAAAGGAGAACAATCGGGATCCGGGCATAATCTGTACCTTTAAAAATGATTAATACATACGCGATAATTAATTCGGTTCCGTGCATGGCATGCACCTTTAAATGCGATCATCCTTCCGTGAAATAAATCCAACAGCCGGGTCTAACCTCTCAAAATCAACTTCTAACTTCCTCTTAACTCAGCTGACATTTAATATATTAAATAGGCGTTAATTTATATGGAGATATTTTTTTTAAACCGGATCCGGGCATGGTCTGTACCTTTAAACTAGATAATCACTGTATAAACTGTAGCTGGCTGCAACGGGATGAATATGCTAGCAGTGTTTTTATAACGATTCGGGCGGCCAGACTATATAATCACTGTATAAACAGTAGCGGGCTGCAACGGGATGAATATGCTATCCGTGTTTTTATAACGATTCGGGCGTCGTGACACAAAACGCTTAATACAAGTCGTACATCTATCTCACTTAAACTGGCTTAAATATCGAATTTACAATAGTAATACTACTACTATCACAAATATAATCGTTTATAATCGAACTAAAACAATAAACCATTTAAACTGCACCAGGTTTTTTTGTGGGCTGGAGAACAAAAAATCTTCACAAAAGCAAGTCAATTTATTTCAATTCCAATGATATTACCGGTTAAACGCAACCTGTGCCATGTTTTCGCGGGTCTGAAATGTCTTTTAATGTGTTAAACATGGGTTATAATAAACATAAATTTGAGATCAGGGTTCGGGTCGAAATTAGAAAAAGACACATAAAATCCGGATCAAGATCCGGGCATAAAGTTTGTCTGTAAATGAGCTCATTCTCGCGTGAAATCAATCCAAGCGCCATGTTCACCGTTTCCAAATAAACTGAGTTCCGCGTGGCTCAGCTGCCATTTAATGTATTAAATACTTGACTATTTATATGAAATAGAAAAGAACTATTCGTATCCGAATCCGGGAATGATCTGATCTAAACATCAACATCTATAACCTAGTTCCACGCGACTCAGTTTACATTTATTGTATTAAATAAGCATTACTTTATAAGAAGAAAATCCGGATCCGGGCATAATCTGTACCTTTAAATATTATCAGTAAATACGTGGAAATTAATTCGGTTCCGCACATGGTGTGTACCTTTAAATGTGATAATCATTCCATGAAATCAATCCAACAGCCTAGTATAACGTCTCAAAATCAACTTATAACTTTGTTCCACGTGACATTTAATTTATCAAAAAGATGATAATTTATATGGAAAAAACGAGAGAGAAAAAAACTGGATCCGGACATGATATCTACCTTTAAATATGATCAATAATTACGAGATAATTAATTCGGATCCGGACATGGTGTGTTCCCTTAAATGCCATCATGATCACGTGTAATCAATCCAACCGCCGTGTCTATATGAAAAAGTATGCTGATCCGGGCACAATATGTACCTTTAAATACGATTAATCGGGTTGAATGAGCACGACTGCCATGTATTGGTTTAATCTCACCTCCTAACCAGTTTCCGCGTGTCAGAAACGGCTTTTAATCGGTTAAATGTGTGATAAAACAAGCATGAAATTCATACCCGAATTCGAGTCGAAATCCGGTAAAAAGACACCTAAATCCGGGTCGAAATCCGGGTCGAAATCCGGGTCGAAATCCGGGATCCGGAATCCGGTAAAAAGACACACCCCAATAACATTCAGTACAATTACGGTATACTATGGAAGGTTAGTGATGGAAGATCAAAGCTTCTTTGAACAGTGAACTTATCTTCTGAAAGTCTGTGCAAATGTGAATTATCTGGGCGCCATGATGATTTTGGCGCACCGGACATGCCCATGGATAAGCCCCGGAATCACCGGGTCGCCTATGGTTTGGGCTGGTGCATGGGAGAATATTTTGTAATTCAGAATGAATAATCGCAAAATCATGGCTTCTAGACAGTACTATACAGCATAGAGGTGTTTCGGCTGGTAATACAATGCATCTATCCAACCACTTAATTCCTCCATTGAACATGCTGATTTTTCCAGTTTTACTTCTATATATCTGACACGGAACTGATTAACTAGTATTCCAATCCCCTATTCATCTACATTCCTGGATGCATCCATAATGTTAATTAAACTATTGTATGTCAATTAATATATGTTGTGTAAATGTTTGGGTTATGAATAAATATATGTTCAGCCAATCAACTGACTAACGACGATAACGACACATGGAAACCGATGTTTTGAAGGACGAGTTCGTGTCAAACTTTTTTTTTATTAAGCAATGGCAGATGCGTATTTGTCGTGACCTGAAGATGTCTTGTTATCACACATTTGTTCCAATTAGGGTGGCACAACATGGGATGGAAGATATAACCCATTTTAAATGCCATGCATATATACCATTGGAAACGAACCAGCAATGTATTTCTATAATAATTCGAAAATATACTATGTATACGGTACATGTATACCATATATAGTAGTATGGCTATGTGCCTTTAGATAATCTCTTTATACGATGATACTACCGCCAGTGCAGTCCGGGCGTTGATCGGACTACATTGTATAACCTAGAGTGCATGTACTGTAGACGACTCATGTTTATCATTCATTTGTTCTTTACATACAGATGGAATTGTCTAAATTTTGACTCCACTTTTAAAATTGCTATATTTATTTTTGGTAGAAATATTCAGTGTTGAAACTTCGGGCGCCCAAAACTTGGCGCCGGGCGAGATATTTTCCGACACTCCGATACAAAATGTCGCATAAATTGTTTGCTCTGCATGGCGAAAAATAGCCCGCGGGCCTTCATCTCGGGATGTTGGATTCGCCCCTTGCATGGCTATACATATCACATGGAATACCAAATTGAAGTAATTTCAACCCACAGTAAAAAAAAACTATACGTTTGAGTAATGTAAAACATGTAAACTGCTGTATTTACATGCACGTTAGCAATATTCAGTGCGGAATCTTCGGGCGCCCGAGACAAATGGCGCCAGGACCATTCGCAAAAATTCCTTGCTCTGGCGAAAATAGGGGGGCGCGCGCTGGGGGCGCCCCCCCCCCTTGGATCCGCCATTGGATGCACATCGCATGCGGAAAATAATCTTCGGATTATATGACAAATTGAAGTGCATGTATTTGAAATATTGTTGGATAAGATTTCGACAAGCTGTTCGGTTTGTCATTAAGATGTTTTACTTTTACATTAACATAAATTTTAGTTTTAACTGTGATACGTGTAGTTTTGTTCTTTTAGGTCTTAAAATGGCAATGCCAATTCATATGTTTTAGAATGGTCGAAATTAGTATTACGCGTAACTGAATACTAATGCGTTGGCTTGTCTCCGGTGGAGCTATAGTTATCACTCCTCGCCCGTCGTCCGTCCATCCATCCGTCCGTCAACAATTTTTTGAACATCTTATTCTCCAGATCAATATTTGGTGTGGATGTTCCCTAGGTGATTCACATTCAGATATGTTCAAATAAGGTCACTGGGTAAAATAGTTGCGAAGCCAGGACCATCACTCTTTCCCTTCATATTAGTTCTTAAAACGACATAGTATCAAGTACCATTGGGCCGAGTGGGTTCATATTGGTATGAAGGGTCCCTGGGTGACTGTGATTCAGATTTGTTCAAATGAGGTCACTGGATCAAATAATGACTTATTATTTACAGCCATATATATACAGTAGTCAGTGAAAGGTGAACACATCCTTTTCCGGATTAAATTCCACGAGGCAGATATAAAGTTTGATACTCTGCAAACTGCAAAGTTTCATAAGTATTGTCTATCACTTTATGCATTGAGGATAGAAGAACTATTAAGATGTATTTTTCAGTTACGATAAAACCAGTTTCGACCATCAAAAACATGAATCGTACTGCATACCGGGAAATCATATTGTCAGCATGTGAACATGGCTAATTCTGCGGTAAACTAGCAAATTAAGAGCACAAAATTGGTGTTGACCCGTGAAAAATACCATTGGTCTGACGTTTATTAGTTACAGTCGTGATATTAATTAAACGGTGTTGAACCGTAACAAATACAACGGTCTGACAGTTACTGGTTACATTCTGCCAGTTAAGTGTATACCGTGGAACATGCTACAGCCTGACCGTGTGTTTAACGGTCAAAGGTTGACAGCGATGTTGCGCGGTCTCAGACCGTTAAAGCGACGGACTTTTTTCTATCAGTTTACGCTGCTGTCGAATTCGTTATTAATGTACCAAAAACGCCGAAAATAACACCCGCGAATCGCACGCCACCAGGGGATCGAGCGAGATGGGGCATGCATTATATATCATACAATAGTGTATAGTGTATGTTCCAACGTTCTAATCCCCAAGAGCCGGTATACAGCAACGTGGTTAAACTGATATTCATCAGCTGTACAACATCTAAAAAGGCCACAGTCCTCTATAGAATTGGATGAATATTCTCACGCCTCGGGAAAATGAGTATTATGCATTATTAATTAGTTATGGATGTTATAAGCGACACTGAAGTGGGGAAGAATAATACGGATGCGGGATGGACCAGGACCACCACTGAGAGGAGCCCATCATTCACATTCAGGTGCGACGATTCACCGCCGAACAAAAATGGATTATAATTGGACAATACCTGTGAGTGGTATATTGATCTACTTATATTACGATGGAGAGATATAGGGGATGAGTGTTTACTGGAGACAGTTTATGTCTGGTCTTACTCCTTGTATATCACTGCAAAAATAAGTGTTCTAAAATGAACGCGTTCATACAACCGACTTGTTTAAATATTAACAATATGTGTTAACTCTAAACATCAGCGTTAGAGTACCAGTTGTCTAAAGACATATCTAAAACGGTGGTGTTCAAACGTTGAACAGTGGTATTCAGCCTTTGAATAGTGGTGTTCAGTCGATGAACAGTGATGTTCATCTGAAAAGTGTAATCAATGGCATTCAACACCGGTATCAAACGGTACCTTTCGTTTAGTATTTCAGTTGATCGGTTCGAAATGGAATTATATAACATATTTTCAATTATGGCACACATATACTACCACTAAACATAACATGATATCCGAATACAAGTATATATTTAACGTAATTGTGGACCTATATTTGTTTCATATAACCAGACGGGATGTAACAAAATCGAGCACAATCTCAGACATTAAACCAAGAAAAATTAAAAAAGAACAGAAACCAATGGAGAAAACATCGATATAAATAAGGTATATGTTGCATGCATGGTAAAGGGTTAATTATTAGACGAAAACGACGGGGGATACAGGCACTCCATCAATACTTCATCACTGACTCCCCATCCGTTAGAATGTGTTATCTTCCGATCTCACGCTGTCCATTGTACAACTATCGTCGCCACTCGAATGAGCACTTCAATATTTCACTGCATTATAGCGCTAATTAAAAATATATGTTATCCATTAAATGGTGACATATAATAGGAATTTTATACACGCATCGTTTCATTGTTGATTTTAATTATGATTTGTGATGGAGATATCTCTCACCAAAAGCACAAAGAAAACTACTATTCTTACCTAACAATTCAGTCGCATGCCTCATCGAAATTGAGGACAAATTGAGTGTCCAGGTGATATGAGATGGCCGCTTCACTTGACCCACGAGGGCTTCGAAACTGGGACACACACGTTGCGTGCATTATCGCAAACTCAGTATATTTACATCTTAAGACACATTCGCGGACATAGTCTGAGCGATGTGTGACTAGTGAGGACACAAATGCTGAAACCATCGCCCATATATACCCCTACAAATATATTGCATATATCGACAACCATTCAATATCATGTAATATACCCTATATCATATGAAGGCCCAGAGGGCTTCAATGGCAATATGTTCCCGTCGCATATTTAAAAACTAACATGAACACTCTCTATATTTACCGTATCAAGAAGTTATCAACACGGAACGCTCTTTGGTGTTCATTGCACGCCTACAGAAACATGAAGTTCCTTGTTTTCTTGCCGAGTTCTATATGACATCAATGAGTCCTTCAGAGACAAATAGTGTGCGTTTGGTTTAGGGGACTATTTTTATGACCGAAACGTGACATGAAGCTATAGGCTATACCCTACAAAGTTCAATCCGAAACCTGAAAACTACAGGTCGCTTTAATAGATGTAAGTGTCTTATAGGCTCATTATAGTTATACCCCCCCTTGACCGAAAGAAATGGTGGGTATACTGGATTAGATGCACGCGTTCGGTCCTCCCTCCGTCTGTCTGCACGCTCTCAAGGGAGCTACACGCATTTGGGGTGCCTGGTCAAGCATGAGCTACATTGTGGGGTGATTTCGTATTGTGTGGTGCAGCACACATGCAGTGCAATGTTTCATATTTATGTTATATGTATGAATCATATTGAGGTTTTATATCATTCTGCGCTGACTGTATTGGCAAAAACCTTTTTTCAGCCCACAAGACCATATTGCCCAAACCTGGACATGAACATCAGTATGAATGCGTGAGGTTTCGTCACTGTTCCTATATATATGAACTGACTGTTTCTGTTATTTTTCAGAAACTATGGACTTCCACACACGCGCACATATGTACATGTATCAACTATAGTTTCAGTACTTTCAGCGAATGTCGCGAAATTGAGAGAACTCGTTCGGAAATCTAACAATACAAATAATATCAAGTTGATATCTAACGAAAATTCAACACTGTCCTCTTTTTGCGAAATTGGAAAAGTCCCGATGTTATATAATCTCAACATATATTGCACTAAAGCACCGAGTTACCTGTACCACATGTAATATGTTTTCTACAATGTACATCCGGGTTACAATACACCAAATACAAATTAGTAGAGTGATTTCCCCTGGGACCCCCAAGCTAGGATCAGCATAAAAAAAATTCTGGCAGCTGAATGGTCAATGATACATGGATGAAAATTGCACGAAAAAATGCACAAACGTGTTTCCCGACGAGAAACATAAAATATAGCCACATGGTGAACAGTTACGGCTGTCAAATTGGCGAATAATTTATGGGAAATGTTGGTGTTTTTTTCGATGTCATTTTTTTCTCAATTTTAAGGGTAGTGTGACGTTTGTCAAACTGCAGCGAGATCGAGATCGTTGACAAGTACTTTTGAGCACATTTTCTTGTATCTAAAAGGGCGTTCTTCAATTTGTTATACTCGTGCAGGGTCAAAGCTTTCCTGCGAATACAGGCCAGCGGGATTTGTTAACACTGAGGCCTATGCAAATCATTTGGTGTATTGTAACCTCCGCATCGGTCATTCCCCGTGATCACAGTGGATGAACGGACACAAACTAAAACCGCAAGTCGCAGAGTCTGAGGCGAGGAATTCGTGTTGTCAATTAAAGTTTGCAGACACTTTCTTACACCGTTTTTGCTGATAATAAACACATTTAGGCACCAATTCTAAACAGTTTAAGGTAAGTTAATATTTCGTCACTGATATATATATATATATATCTTTATTTCTTCCTCGTGGGAGATTATTGATACATATACAATTAAATCACACAAAAACAAATAAATCAAGGAAAAAATGGCAATATACACACATGACATAAAGCCATATATAATTTATTTACAATGAAATAATAAAAATATAGCAATACTGTAAATCGAGACATTCTCACTTCAAAGCGTGTCTGACATAGTCATAAACGCATCCGTATATACACACCGCCTCTCCCTCACTCTCTCTCTCTCTCTCTCTCTCTCTCTCTCTCTCTCCCTCTCTCTCTCTCTCTCTCTCTCTCTCTCTCTCTCTCTCTCTATCTCCTCTATATATCGAATACACACCCTCGCCAACAGACACACATCCTTCCTCCCTTCACCCACAGAGCTAACGAATAGTACTACACATGCATGGATGCTGCTCAGATCTAGCACAGTTTACGTCAAGATGCCAAGATGATATCATACTCGGACATCTCCAATCGGAGTGCAAGCAAAATGTAAGACATACATAATCAGATTCTGAAATTTACACACTAATGTTTAGGATACAATGCAAGTAGAACATTGGCACGGTCATAATCGATTACACACACATCAGTCATGAATGCACTACGTGAGCTTACGTGAACCTATAATGCATGATCTACATGTACATAGACATAAAATGTTTGTCAATGTAAATGTATTCCAAGCATTATCGGGTAAATGTATCGCCGAAAACAGCCTCAATTTTCAGCGACCATTTGGTGCCATGAGTGTGTGGTATTAGCGAATAACGCCAACCCTGAGCATAGCTGTCACGGTTACATGTATATTTCCTTTACGTATATATTGAAATATGACAACATTTACTGACGTGTTGGAGCTGATAATGCTTCTTAATTCGTCGCATTCGCAGATAATGTTATTAAGTCAACATAGCGTTTCCATAGACCTGCAGCGGAATTTTTAACAAAAAAAATAATTGTGTCCTCCGTATATCCCAGTGGAATTGTCATGAAATCTGATAATCCAGAAATAAAAATTCGAGTTTTAGATTCTGGACTCAGTTTATCAAATTTTAGGTAGAATTCGATATCAAAGTTGTTCAAAGTGTCGAATTCCACAAATGCAATTTAATCATCGCCTCGCGACGATTTCTTCCACAAAATATCCCAGAAAATGTAAATTTTCGCAATCATCTCAGCAACTGCTCGTCACAACCATTATACCGATCGAAGCGCCTGTCCTCCACTCACAAATGTATACATTGAGTATTGTCACGGAATGTCTCAGTATTCCAAATTTCCTATTAATATACAGGTACCCGCTTCAAAAATACTGTCCGGTTAGTCCTATACACCCCGAAATTTAGTCGCGATCGACCTGACCCGGCGGACAGTTATTGGTGTTCACCCACTCATCTATGTTCAAGTTTATTATTAATATCTCTCCTTATCATAATTGACATAAGAGATCATTACAAGTAATAACATATGTGATGATATCAATGAATGAGCATGGAAGCAAAAATGTATGATCTTTTTGTTTTGTTATTTAAATGCGATTCCAATTATAATCATGAATGTTGTATCAGTCATCACATATTTCCCCTCCGGATGCACACATACGAGTGTAAGCTCTCGATGTGGTTACAGCGTTTCAGTAGCGTGTTTGATAAAAAGTGCAAGGCATCATTTATCTTTTCTTGGCCAGAGTTAAATAATTCGTACAACTTAAATTCATTTGGTTTCGTATAAAAATATGCATCAATGTACTTTTTGCGTACTTCAGTAAGAGAATCGCAGATCAAAATAAAGTGGTATTCATCACCCACTGCATTCCCACACTTATTACAAATTCGTAGCGCAGCATCTGTATTTGTCCATGAGCCTGTTTCAATAGGTAGTCTATGATTTCTAGTCCTGAATTTCATAAGTTGTGTTACATTATGAATACTCAATGATGATAAATAATTTGAGTCGACCTAGGTTATTTGGTTGGCTGCCTTTCGTCAACATTGTCACATTTGGCCTACATTTTCTCTGTTACAAAGCGTATGCTGTTTTAGTTTTGTTACAGAACACATTTTGATCATTTTTTTTATCCAAACATTATAGTCATAATCATAATAATCATAATAAATAAAACAGAACGAGTCAGATAGACTGTTAGTATACATACCTAGACACTTGATTTTAGAATAATATAATATAACTAACAGTATGTTCACGGGAGGTCGGTATTGAATTTGATGTCATTGAAGTGGCAATCTAATAGTATCTTAAACATTCCCTCAGATCGCATGTATAAGTTCATTGATCAAAGTATCTGCAAGGATATAAACAATGTAAGATATTTGGGATAATTGGCATATTGGACATATGCTATCGCTCTCACTGTAGGCACGAAACGATGATTGAATATCTGGAAAGCATATCCAAAAGAAATATAGCTTATTCTATTGGGCTAGGGATGCTTGTGGGTGGCTACACGCGGATCGGGATATCAAGGTCGACAGGACTGGTCTTATTTACGACGAATTCTGTGGTCCGAATCGGCATCTCTGGTTTAGACTAGGTTTTATTCTAGACCAGGTTTTACTCCAGTTTAAACTAGGTTTAAGTATATAGGAGTAAAACTTGTTTTTACTGTATAGTAAAACAAGGTATTATGGGAGAAAAAACTGGGTTTTAGTGTAGTTAAACCCAGTTTTGTGATAAACTCAGTTTTAGTTTGTGGAATTCGATCGCAATTGAAACTAGGTTTTATTGACGTGATAAAGTTATGGTAATATACTAATTGTTTGTGATGAATTGGCTATATAATCATCAGTATAAGCTTCGGTATATATGATTTATACGTACCATGCGTCTCGTCTCGAAAATATACATTTAAATATACTTTTGACGGATGATCACATATCTACAATTCAACTTGCAAATATAACTATTCCAATTACTCACGGACCGATTCATCCCATGTTCATCAATTTTCATTGAAACGTATGGATATGAGACATTGTCGTCATTCGCAATGTTATCGCCCAGTTACATGTATTACGACAATTTTCGGACCGGGAGTCCACTATTGGTTGGATGTTCTTATCAAATTATATTTGGCTGACTCACTGATATGGATACTATGTGTCGTGGTACCAGTATATATACACAGTTGGATGCATCATGCTATCAAATTTCATCGAAAATTGTGCGACCATAGGAGAATATTGTCGCCAAGTCATCACGCACAGTTACTACGGGATCTGCTGTTGTCTTGAAGGTTTCAATCACAACTAGCTGATATACTGATACATTGTTGTAATGTACGGATTCACCTATTAAAACAAAAAACTGTGATTACAAGTGACTGGACAATTTCACGCCTTAGGGTGCATTTACACTGATATAGAACTGTATACAGATCTGTATGAATTCACGTGTCGCGCATTAATTACTGTGATCACAATATGATTACTAATAGTGAACGCGCGCTGATCAGTACTCTGGTAATTGACAATTCACTACGAGTCGTTTCAGTTTAGGCCATACATAAAAATGGACCTACCATCAGCAGACAACAGCGATTTGGTATGTGCCGCATGTATTTAAGGTGTATCCTTATACCACTTGATAATGGTTCGAAGAAAGAATGAAAATCGCATAGGAATACACAATAAACAACAGTATACACAAATAGAGGCTAGAGAGCACACATATAGCTTTAGATGGAGATTCCACCAATGTTTAGGATTTCAGGTGATCAACTATATATATATATAGGTCTCCTGTTTGACACCATCTGGGCGGTGGCCGTTTTGGAACTGTATGGAATGGGTATCCACCCTACAATACCCTTTATTTGACCAAATGTAGTAAAATTTCCAACTGATGACAATTTCAATGACAATGTTGACCAAATGTAGGACAATATTGTTTTATTAAATTAACTAGCAGTTTTTGACTGGCCACGGGGAGGGATCAGGACACAATCTTTCCAAGTGTCTGAATTTCCAACCTGACACCCGCCCCCATGATAAGGTTGGAAAATTTCCAGCTGATGGCCATTCCAGCCCAAAATTTTGATAAAAAGTAGGATATTATGCAAATATTGTTCCGAAAACAATAACCCCCCCCCCCCCCCAATAAAATGTTTGAAAATCAAACTACAAGTTCATTTTCAACCTATTGTTGGTTTGGAAACTGAATTACAGCTATAATGTCGTGTCAGGTATGAAATTTCCAACTGTTGAAAAGTTTGACCAAAGTTGCCACGTCCCTGTCCGTGTTCAATATTCGAAATACACGTGTTGAAATGACAACTATTATTAGTTATGGTCTTCATATTAATTAAACGATGTTGAACCATACAAAATACAACAGTCTGACAGTTACTGGTTACATCTGCTAGTTACTTAAACGGTTTTGTACCGTGGAATATGTTATAGCCTGACCGTATGTTTAACGGTCCAATGTTGTCAGCGATGTTGCGCGGTATATGACACCGTTATAGCCACGGGCATTTTTCTAACAGTGTGAATTCTCCGTTTTCTGACATCGCCCTCCGTGACACCGCCCATATGAATACAGATTGTGTCATCAGCATCAACAAACCAGTCTTTTAAATCGCACGCCTCTGTATTGCCGGTGTGCAGAATATCAATTGGCGGGATGCACTATGCGCAGATCGGCATGATAATCAACGATAGTGCGTTTGTACAAAAAAGCCGATTTCTATGCCAATATGCGATAAAGGTGCATTTGAGAATGAACTAGACGCAGCTACAACGCATTAGTAGGCAGATGCACAGAAATAACCGTTTCTATCTGTATAATCTTTGTCACCTTTCTACAGATGTTTTCGCTTCCGTATTCAATTTGACGAGACTTTGATGTCACGAGCTAATGATACGCGGTTAATATATTCGTCACCTGTGCATACAGTACACGGGATGCTTTAGAAGAATACAAAAGGAGACTCAATAACTTAGCGATCTGCATGGTAGTGGCTTATTTTATATTTTATTTTAAATGTACAGGAACAGTTTGAATGTCTTAAAAAGACCAAGGTAGCTTTATACATATATATAGTTGGAAATCTTATTTGATATTGATTCCACAGCACTAATTAATTGTACCCAGAACGGGGTCGTTTTACGGGATAATTTGTGTATAGAAACTCCACGGGTGCCAGACCGTATGTATATATACTAGGGGATTGCCCGTCAAAATGACGGGTATATAAATGCTCTTCGTTACTTATTGGTCTCCGCGGTCGAGAACACATTCTCATTTAACTATATCTATTAGCAATGGATCGGTCAAGCTTCTCTTTCACTGGAGGCGCGTGGGAGCATTTTAGTGAACTAAAGCTGTATGTTGTACTCCCACCATACCTCATATAAATGCATTCACATATAGAACGCAACAAAATCAACATATTACTTTACTACTATATATATTTACTAACTGAAACAGACTCTTTGGGAGCGTTTATTCGGGGCCGGGGGGATTTTGAGCTATGTGCCAATTGCCCGAGATTACTTTATTTCACTAAAACTGTACCACCACCCACATATATGCATGCACATATGGAATGCACCAAAATAAACATATATTATTATGGCCACAGTGAAATTTCATACCGTATTCTGTAAAATATAATTTTTGAGGGATTGGAATGGCATATTTCATTGCTTCAATTGTCAGTAGGAATAATACAAAAATAAAGTCACGAATATCGTCGCATCAGTGCCATAAGGTCGTAACTCCATTTTGGCGCGAAATGAGTATTTGATATCATTCGAATCATGAGAAAAAATCCAAACCGATGGGCCAAACTGTTTTTGCATTGGATGGCAAATATTCTCACAAACCAGTGACACAAATGTCGTATATCCAGCGATCTTCGCAATTATTCGTGCTATAAAGTCGTATGTCCAACATCAGCCAATCTGATAGTTTAAACATATTTTATTGTATCGTTAATGTACACATGGGATTGGGGCACAAGTTATACAACTGAGATAGCTCCTCTCCCCGTACAGTTACAACCAGTCTAATAATAACTAGACCAATGTTTCCTTACAGTCAACTCTCAGTCTAGGGACACCGGTACTTAAATTCATTTCCGTTTTGATTGACGTGCGACAATTCCAACATGCGTTAAAAACATTGGCTGTCGCTTCAACCCCCGTAAAGCCAGTTGGGTGTTTGAATATTTCTTATTCGCCCGACCTGGTCTGTCATCAACGAAATCAGTGGTGTTACTACGATAACAGAACAGTTCTCTGAGAGCTTTTTCACAAAACCAACATCTGAATGTTTAGTTTTCAAATCGGCAACAATCATTGGAGTTATTTGATGCGGCAGACTTTTCCCGTAACAGGTAGGAAGAATAGCTAACACATTGTTTTAGCGTAGCCTCGCTTTCATCTAGCATTTCCGCCTTCGGTAATACTTATTTTTAGAACTATTGGGCTGTACTTGTATGAATAATTACTATTGAGTGCAGCATGTGAATAGTTATTGGAATTTGCAGGCAGTTATTGATTGGTCGAGCAACGCATTGCCTGGTGCGTATTGGTTGGATTTCTCCCGTTTGAAATAAATTATTCCATGAATGTCTCAAGACCATAAGTTCAAAGTCATGAAAATTAGGTCTAGTTTTAATAAGACTGAGTTACAACATATCATTTTGATAACAAGATGGTATATAATATGTTTAAATTGTTTTATGTGTTACCAGATCCAGGTTCGATATGTGAATTCTTTTGGTTTGGTTACTGATTGTTGACATTGGAGAAATGCGTTTCTTAGTTTAGTAGCTTTGTGGTACAAAATGATGGCGATTGCGCGTGGCGATGACCCAGATGTGGTAAATTTGTTAGTTGGTGAAGCGGTTTGTTGCGACTATATATTTTTGAACTTCTGCAAATATTAATTTGTTATTACTAATGTTTGGTGTATCTTTTAGGAGGTCAGTGGTATTGTGTACAGTGATGCCTTTTGTTCTAAGCCTGTTGAAAAGCCGTACGCGTTGTGTCTGGTATAGGGGGCATAAGAAAAAGTAATGATGGGCGTCTACGATTTCGTTTCCACAATCACAGAATGGGCTAACAGCTATGTGGTTTTCGAATTTGTTGTTATTTAGGTCGCTGCATTTGTTTCTCAGTTCGTATGTATTATATTGTTTATTCTGGAACCGGTATAATAGTAGTTAGGGGGTTTGTGTAAGTAGTATATAATTTTAAGGAATATCTTGAATTCGTGTAAGCTTTCAGCTTTAGTTACAATGTCGGGGAGTTTGTTCCAAGTTAGGCACATTTTTGGCATGAACGATTTTCTGAAATGTTCTGTTTCGCAATAATATGCGTATATAAGTCGCCAGGTCTTCTGAAGGAATAACCCGATACCTCACCGGCTCCTGGTGGTAGGAGTATGGTTAGATAACCGGCTCGTGGTGGTAGGAGTATGGTTAGATAACTAGGTGCGTCTGCATTTATTATTTTGTGGAGCGTTTGTAATTTGTGAAATTCGCGTCTTATTTGTAGAGTAGGCCAGCCAACTTTAAGCATTAAATCTTGAATCGGCCAATCGGATGCTTCTGGTTGTCCACGTAACTTCTGTTTTGTGTTTGTAAATTCTCAAATGTGTGCTATATGGTCGTACCTCCATGTTAGTCACGTGATCATTTGGTGATTTAAATTTTGTGATTGTTCCACAAATTTCTGTATGATGAAGCACATGAGTGAATATCCATAATGTAGAATAGGCACTTTTTAGTTCATAGACACATGCGATTGCCACCATATTTAGCTTAATCTGTATTTATTAGCACAACTTCCTTATAGCACGGAAACCAATCATCGTTGGCGTACGCTAAAGGTCGTGTCTCCAAACAAGTTATTGCTTTTTAAAAGAAAACGAGGGAGTAAACAGAACAAGTATGTGGTTCAATGGACAGCTAATGTCAGTTTTCATTGGGATAAATACAACAATACGTCATGCTTTGTCAGAATTAGGAGAAATGTTGTCCGAAAACTTCAACCTTCAATTTCTCGGAAAGTTGAAAATGTGGGTTACGACATTATAGCACTGATGCGACGATATGTTAGTGAAAAAACGTCAAATTTTCCACTTACGGCTACCATTTTGACGGCCGTCATGGACGGGAGTTCCAATTTTACCCTAAAATGTGGCATTATATCTCGTAGAATTATACTTAATGTATATGCAAAATTTTAAATCACATATTTCATGGTAAGATTTATTGCGAAATTTAATAAATTATATAATCACGAAACTTTCTTTAAATTTGGAGAATCCCTTAAAATAGGAGTTAAAGTGAAATTTCAGCATGGCTCCATATCTAATATCAATTGGTATGTGAATATGTACATATATGCAAAGTTTCATGCTTTAGTCACACATAGAACAATTGTCTTAATTTTTTTTACTTAATCTACTCCACTAGGTAACAGTAACGGGTTTCTTCTTGTTTCTTCCGGGTATGGTAACAATAAAGAGCGTTAGTATCACTTCTGCGCAGAAAGTTGAAATTCGTTGATAATATTCAATGATTCAATTCAGCAAGGCGTTTTGGTGCATACATGTATGTATTGGAACTCTATAATTTAAGTATTTCAAGTCTGTATTATATATACATTTGATATATATATATTTGTTCACGCTCACTGAGTTAGGCAAATATGAAGCAATTAACACTCACACTGAGTCCGTGCCTTCATAACTCTGATATATATATATATATATATATATGATTCCTCCTCGAGGACCACTAGTTTGGCATATAGTCAACAAGACAAGCATTATTTATTATATCGAACAATTTGTCACATTGTGCAGACGCCCAAAAAATACAAGTACGTCCTTGCTTTATAGTTAATTAATCGTGGTAGGTGTTAAAGAACGTTCTGCATTATGAGCTTTTGTACAGGTTTTCGACATTATTTTACTTTTGCCTGGTAAGCCTAGACTTACTTGGCTTATATGAAATTCTAAGCAATTTATTGTCAAACCGGGGTGTCTTTAAGTATCCTAGAACCGATCGCTATTGGTGGGCTGTTTTTGCATTTCATTTCAACTGTTGATACCTATGCGCGGATGAATATTTATTGACAACGAACCTTGAATTTTGTAACGCATCCGTCAAATCACAGACGATAAGGTCAGCGTCGTTTATTTTGTTGCAGGAATTCGCCTGGCAGAAGATAATATCTATCTTTTTTCTTCTTAATTGAACAGGTGGTTCCCTATAGCACAACTTGCAACAAGTGTTATCGATGCTTGAGTCCAGATATATAGCACGAGATCTCTGCGATGCTTTATAAAAACATAAAATGACACCACGATGATATGTGCCTTGAAAACATTTTTTTTGTGTGTAAGTGGATCGGCATGAGAAAAGACTCATAATTACTTCCCACGATCTGTTGGCTGGAATCTCCTCATTTATTAAAGGCGGTCTTCTCAATATCTCGTCTGCAAAACAATGGTGAGTCTGTGGTTTATATCTTATATCAAGCAGAGTGTGTCGCCGGCTATATGTGTCTCATTTAACTGTAGCTTCGCGACTCAGAAGAAAACGGGAATATTAAACAATGAACATGCAGTGATGTAACGTATAGTCAAGGGTGTGGGGTCGCGAAAAACTACTATGTTACAAGATCCGGGTGGGTGTGGGGCAGTTAAACAAAAATCTTTAATGACTAATTATGACTACTAAAACGATCATAAATTCTCGGGCTATTTAACTGGACCAAAATATAGCATACATCGTGTGGAGGGGGCTCCTAGTTTCAATATTTACTCAATATGTCCTCTACCATACAAGTAACACGATGTCATGGAGTGGTTCCGGCTTCTGACGAGGAAAACATTCAACACATGAGTCCTCACATATTTTTATTGTTATTTCTGATTTTAAATAGTTTAAACATATTTATTTGTCTAATTATATGAAAACATGGTATATGACCTGCATGTGAGGACAAGTATACTGGTCTGACTTATGGGTACCTACCCTCCCCGACGATCTACTCTCCCATGACTTTAAATTATCCCCTTATTTAATTCTTCTATAGTTCATTAAATGATATCAATATGACACACCAGTTTCTCCTATGCTTATTTCAGATACAGTAGTATGATATTCATCCTTGGGTAGATATATAAGTCTGGAATTTCTGGGATTTATTCATATAACAAAAAGCTGAGTAATTGAACATAACTTGCTCATTATTACGAAACAGATACTCATCTGTGTGAGGATAACAACTGTTGAGTTCACGATTCCCGTTTTTATACTGTTGTAAAGAATACATTATGTTGTTGGTGTTTTCTTCTATATTTTACTCATTATTGGACATTGGAACAAACTGCAAATGGAAAATTAGAATTAAAACAGAAACTGGGGGACCATATGTATATGCGCTTGGTTTAATTGTCAATTCTTATCGAAATGGCCACGCACTGATCGGAAAGGCACTGTAGACATTGCGACGTTTGTAACCACACCATCGGTATCTGCGATTGGTGCTATAGATATTCTGTCGATCTTATAATAAACAATGGAGTATGCTGGAGTTTGTTCAATAACAATAATTGAATAAATTCAAATACATATCGGTTCTGCCAGTAATGTACGTATATGTTTGGGATTATATTCATACATATCGCTGACATATAGTTTCGTTCTCGACAGAAAGACTCATCTATTGAACGTGAGCCTATTTAGTCGCGGGGAAAGTTTTGACTTTCTTTTTTACCGAAAAGTTATATGAAAAACGCAATCTTATTATAGTTTCCTTTCAATAATCTGTACGAACATCTGTGTACATTTGTTGGGTGACAACGACACTCGAAACTATATGGTACCGACGACACACAATTGACAAATAGGTTTCACGCGAAGATAACTTATATTTTTGTCACTTCGCTCTGACATAATTACAGGCTACATTCACGCAATAAGTGGAGATTGGATTAATTGTCGCGTGTATGTCCAGCCAGGTGACGCGGGGCCACAAAAACAGGCGATGCAGATAAGGATTTGTTAATGAAAAGCTCTTCACACCTAATTTGATTCCAATAGCGTTTGCATGCAAGCAGACTGAAGAGATATTACAATAAAGTCATCAACGAAGGAGAATAGTTAGAGTTGCCTCGCTTGAACTGGTGGGATAGACTGTCAACGCCACGCGACATCAATTTCTTAAAATGTTGAGAGTAACCAAGATCCATTGATAAACGACACGTTTACTTGTGTTGGTTGGTGCCCCTTGGGTTTAGATTATAGATAATTGTCCTTTTGTTGGGCCCATAGAAACACAAAAGGTAGATTTCTAGTTCGTACTGTTCGTCATATCGTTAGTTCGTTGCCGTTCATTTTGATGCGACAGATTTCCATGTCACATCGGTATATATGTGTATAGTGAGTGGAGGTCCGTGTAAGTTTTTAGAACTTGTCTCCCCACCTTTGTGTTTAGCGTATTCGTCGTACATCATTTCAATTAAAGTCTTTTGGACCCGTTTTCCCCAACATTTGATGGAGTCAATTCAAAGGAGTCTACGCACTTATATCCATGCACAGGGGCCTGTAACGAGATCCGCTACCCGCCCCCTTTTGCACTGCCCCTATACGCCGCTTTTATATACGCGCCTGTTTCACGTTAATGATGCTATAATAATATTATAGTACCATTAACGTGAAGCAGGCGCGTATATTTATCCACCGCTCACTACGTCTATTGACTACATAAAGCCTGCCTAATAAACGTTTATTACGTCAATGTAGCTTTATTAGGTCAACGTAGCTTTATTAGGTTAGTACTACTTTTATGACGTAATTTTATATGCAAATTGCGCAGGTAACTAGGGACGTCAACCGGCCTTAATGACGTCATTGTGATTTCAGAACGTTTTTATCGTGTATAATTCACTAAAATAATTCGTAAAATGATATATGTTTTAGCTCTAAAACATCTATAAATAATCAGAACAAGGTCTGCTTATACTAAATGTAAAAATGCCAACGAACTATTTCGCTCTAAGTTGCACTCCGGGTTTCCCACGACATGAATGCTAATTGGTTTGCTTGACCTAATAAATGTAATGGCGTCATCGAAGTAACGAATGTAAAACTGAGGAAAATGACAGATTTACGTCACAAAAGCCAAGTTTTGTGCGATGGATAAATAAAATATGTAGCTAATGTCATCGCTTAAACTGTTTATGTCCGCTCGGGGGATTTGGCATCTTTTGGACTCGGCAGAGCCTCGCCCAATAGATGCTCAAATCCCCCTCACGGACATAAACAATTTAAGCGACGACACTAGCTACATATTCTATATATATTTGGCGTATAGGGGCAATGCAAAAGGGGGCTGGCAGCGGAGCGCGTTACAGGCCCCTGTGTTTATATTCGTAATAACAGCAATCAAGTCCATTAATGCAACATGTTAAGATTATAATTCATTGTGGGTTATGTTAGAGATTCAAAATATGATATTTATAGAGATTTAAAACTATATTTTTACTTACATTGGACCAAGAAACACAAAGTCCATATCTACGAATCAAATATGGGAATGTGTACCGAACACTGTGAAGAATGATGTACTATAAAAAAGAGTCTCATATTTCTTGAGTGTTCTTTGATAAATTTACTTTTAACCAGGCGTTGACAAATGGTATATTCACTTGCTTAACATGGTTGACAGAGAGATAGCATGTATGGGTCACCTTTTTCATGGCTTATGTCCAGTCCGGTGGGAATGGCAAAAAGCTGGTGTCCACTGGCCTATGAGTGATTATACTATGAGTGAGTTGTGACCTATTTACTAGAAATAGTGTGATGGTCTGGTACGGTTTGATTGAAGCTTAACACTCTATTGTCAATGGATTTCACAGCACACCACACTCGCCATAGCTAATCATACATGCTAGCTTCCAGCCAGCCTTGTTTAAGCATATTGGATCGATGCATTACAATTTATGTCCGCGCTTTCGCTACAGAGTGGTCGCCCATGGTTCGCAAAACTCGATTTATTTCATATCCTGTGTCTGACTATGGCATGCAAGGTATCCAGATAACAGAGCTTCTATGCAGTTAATCGTTAGCAACTTGATACGATTTTTTTTTTTAACAGGGATGGACTTATATTTTTTGGGTTTGGTGGGGGCAAAATTTTCGCAATTTGATTTTGCGATGATTTCAACTATTTTTACTGTCGTATCTATATATATATTCTTAGTGCCCTTTTAAGACATCCGAGGGCAACGGGACCTGTAAAATAGCACTCCCGGGTAAAATAACATATATGACGTCAGAGTCAATAACACCACGAAAGTACAAGCAAGGAATAATATACCCTCGCAGTTGATCATGCCTCGAGAATTAGACTTGTCATTACTTACCACGGAGCCAAGAACGGTAACTCTAGCCGCGCTTGCACGCAGTAGCCACACGGCACCGCGCCACACAGAGTTGTCTATCTCATATATATATATATATATATAAATATATATATATATATATATATACTAGAAGGTAACCCGACTTCGTCCGGGCCTTGACCTTGAATTGACCATTTTAAGGTCAAGGTCAGGTGGGGTCAAACACCAACACCCCAAAAATGGTGGAAATCGGCCCAGCGGATACCGGGAAATCGGCCCAGCGGATACCGAGATACCCTATGCAGTTTAACCCGATTTGATTTCCACTCAAGTATATAAACGCGCCTCATATACACACGCTCATTAATTATCAAGTTTCAACGTGCCCGAGAGATCGCCAAGACGTCTGAAACAGTCAAATGCATCGGCCGGTTAAGCGTTAACGTGATCTAACGTTATGACCTCTAACGACGTCATAGAAGTTACGCATTGTTTTTATCCTGATGGAAGATAGTACCACTTCTTCTTGATAATTGAGGCAGATAACTAAAACGGATACATACGCATTATATATCGTTAGAAAGAGGAAACACGAAAGATTCTCACAGTGTCATTATTATGACTGGCATTTTATTATTCGCGCTGTTTCGAATCGATTTGTAAGCACCGAACTCAAATGAAAGTCCCGTAACACAGCGTAAAAAACATATTTGACCTCGGCACGTGAAAAGTTGACATCGGATCTGCAAATTAATATGCCTATGCCACTTCCCGACCGATAGTATCCTCACATACGAAGTTTCATCGAAATCGGGTCGGCCGTTTTCGAGTTCATCGCGAACACACAGACACACAGATACACAGACACACACACACACACACACACAGACAGATCTTCCAAAATATATGATAGATATATATCTATTATATATTTTGGAAGATCTGTCTGTCTGTCTGTGTGTGTGTGTGTTCGCGATGAACTCGAAAACGTCCCACCCGATTTCGATGAAACTTCGTATGTGGGGGTATTTTCGGCCGGGGACGAACATAGGCATATTAATTTGTCCGTGCGACATGACCTTGACCTTGAAATCGGGTCATTTCAAGGTCAAACGCCCGAATATCACGGGATTTCGATGAAACTTGGTATGTGGGGGTACTTTCTTATGGCGAGTCTCATAAGCATATTCATTTGTCCGTGCGACTTGACCTTGACCTTGAAATCGGGTCATTTCAAGGTCAAACGCCCGAATATCACGGGATTTCGATGAAACTCGGTATGTGGTGGTACTTTCTTATGGCGAGTCTCATAAGCATATCCATTTACCCGTGCGACGTGACCTTGACCTTGAAATCGGGTAACTTCAAGGTCAAATCGCCAATTTTGATGGGATTTCGACGAATTTTGATACGTGGGGTTACTGGGTGTTTTGGACGGGTCAAATCGTGACCCCGACCTGACCTTGACCTTCAAAATGATCAATTCAAGGTCAAATCGGGTAAAACCGGATGGATTTCGACGGGCACGTTTGTCTGGTACTTTTGTCCGGGCAGTGTTTTTGGACTGGTCAAATCGTGACCCCACTTGACCTTGACCTTCAAAATGGACAATTCAAGGTCAAAGCCCGGACGAAGTCGGGTCACCTTCTAGTCTATTATATATTTTGGAAGATCTGTGTGTCTGTGTGTGTGTGTGTGTGTCTGTGTGTTCGCGATGAACTCGAAAACGGCAGACCCGATTTCGATGAAACTTGGTATGTGAGAGTATTTTCGGCCGGGGACGAACATAGGCATATTAATTTGTCCATGCGACGTCACCTTGACCTTGAAATCGGGTCATTTCAAGGTCAAACGCCCGAATATCACGGGATTACGATGAAACTTGGTATGTGGGGGTACTTTCTTATGGCGAGTCTCACAAGCATATTCATTTGCCCGTGCGACGTGACCTTGACCTTGAAATCGGGTAACTTCAAGGTCAAATCGCCAATTTTGATGGGATTTCGACGAAATTTGATACGTGGGGTTAGTTTTGTCCTCTGATTGTTTTGGACGGGTCCAATCGTGACCCCGACCAGACCTTGACCTTTAAAATGATCAATTCAAGGTCAAATTGGGTAAAACCGGATGGATTTCGACGGGCACGTTTGTCGGGTACTTTTGTCCGGGCAGTGTTTTTGGACTGGTCAAATCGTGACCCCACTTGACCTTGACCTTCAAAATGGACAATTCAAGGTCAAAGCCCGTGCGACGTGACCTTGACCTTGAAATCGGGTAACTTCAAGGTCAAATCGCCAATTTTGATGGGATTTCGACGAAATTTGATACGTTGGGTTACTTTTGTTCACCGATTGTTTTGGACGGGTCCAATCGTGACCCCGACCAGACCTTGACCTTCAAAATGATCAATTCAAGGTCAAATCGGGTAAAACCGGATGGATTTCGACGGGCACGTTTGTCGGGTACTTTTGTCCGGGCAGTGTTTTGGACTGGTCAAATCGTTACCCCCACTTGACCTTGACCTTCAAAATGGACAATCCAAGGTCAAAGCCCGGACGAAGTCGGGTCACCTTCTAGTCTATTATATATTTTGGAAGATCTGTGTGTCTGTGTGTGGTCTGTGTGTGTGTCTGTGTGTGTGTTCGCGATGAACTCAAAAACGGCCCACCCGATTTCGATGAAACTTGGTATGTGGGGGTATTTTCGGCCGGGGACGAACATAGGCCTATTAATTTGTCCGTGCGATGTCAACTTTTCACGTGCCGAGGTCAAATCTGTTTTTACGCCGTTTTGCGCTAATATATTTCAGTTCGGTGCTTACAAATCGATTCGAAACAGCGCGAATAATAACATGCCAGTCATAATAATGACACTATGAGAATCTTTCGTGTTTCCTCTTTCCAACGATATATAATATGTATGTATCCGTTTTAGTTATCTGCCTCAATTATTAAGAAGAAGTGGTACTATCTTCTATCAGGGTAAAAACAATGCGTAACTTCTATGACGTCGTTAGAGGTCATAAAGTTAGATCACGTTAACTCTTCTCCGGCCGATGCATTTGACTGTTTCAGACGTCTTGGCGATATCTCGGGCACCGATGGTAATTTATCTTTACGTTGAAACTTGATAATTAATGAGCGTGTGTATATGAGGCGCGTTTATATACTTCAGTGGAAATCAAATCGGGTTAAACTGGCGGATTTTTTCGGACAAAATTTGATGCATAGGGTATCTCGGTATCCGCTGGGCCGATTTCCCGGTATCCGCTGGGCCGATTTCCACCATTTTTGGGGTGTTGGTCCACCTGACCTTGACCTTCAAAATGGTCAATTCAAGGTCAAATCGGGTAAAACCGGATGGATTTCGACGGGTACTTTTGTCGGGTACTTTTGTTCGGGCACTGTGTTTTGGACGGGTCAAATCGTGACCCCACTTGACCTTGGCCTTCAAAATAGACAATTCAAGGTCAAAGCCCGGACGAAGTCGGGTCACCTTCTAGTATTATATATTTTTGGAAGATCTGTCTGTCTGTGTGTCTGTCTGTCTGTGTGTGTGTTCGCGATGAACTCGAAAACGGCCGATCAGATTTCGATGAAACTTGGTATGTGGGGGTATTTTCGGCCAGGAAGTGGCATAGGCATATTAATTTGCCCGTGCGACGTGATCTTGACCTGGAAATCGGGTAATTTCAAGGTCAAACGCCCGAATATCACGGGATTTCGATGAAACTTGGTATGTGGTGGTATCTTCGGCCGGGGAGTGGCATAAACCTATTAATTTCCCCGTGCGACGTGACCTTGACGGGTCAATAGTCTATTATATATTTTGGAAGATCTGTGTGTCTGTGTGTGGTCTGTGTGTGTGTCTGTGTGTGTGTTCGCGATGAACTCAAAAACGGCCCACCCGATTTCGATGAAACTTGGTATGTGGGGGTATTTTCGGCCGGGGACGAACATAGGCCTATTAATTTGTCCGTGCGAGGTCAACTTTTCACGTGCCGAGGTCAAATCTGTTTTTACGCCGTTTTGCGCTAATATATTTCAGTTCGGTGCTTACAAATCGATTCGAAACAGCGCGAATAATAACATGCCAGTCATAATAATGACACTATGAGAATCTTTCGTGTTTCCTCTTTCCAACGATATATAATATGTATGTATCCGTTTTAGTTATCTGCCTCAATTATTAAGAAGAAGTGGTACGATCTTCTATCAGGGTAAAAACAATGCGTAACTTCTATGACGTCGTTAGAGGTCATAAAGTTAGATCACGTTAACTCTTCTCCGGCCGATGCATTTGACTGTTTCAGACGTCTTGGCGATATCTCGGGCACCGATGGTAATTTATCTTTACGTTGAAACTTGATAATTAATGAGCGTGTGTATATGAGGCGCGTTTATATACTTCAGTGGAAATCAAATCGGGTTAAACTGGCGGATTTTTTCGGACGAAATTTGATGCATAGGGTATCTCGGTATCCGCTGGGCCGATTTCCCGGTATCCGCTGGGCCGATTTCCACCATTTTTGGGGTGTTGGTCCACCTGACCTTGACCTTCAAAATGGTCAATTCAAGGTCAAATCGGGTAAAACCGGATGGATTTCGACGGGTACTTTTGTCGGGTACTTTTGTTCGGGCACTGTGTTTTGGACGGGTCAAATCGTGACCCCACTTGACCTTGGCCTTCAAAATAGACAATTCAAGGTCAAAGCCCGGACGAAGTCGGGTCACCTTCTAGTATTATATATTTTGGAAGATCTGTCTGTCTGTGTGTCTGTCTGTCTGTGTGTGTGTTCGCGATGAACTCGAAAACGGCCGATCAGATTTCGATGAAACTTGGTATGTGGGGGTATTTTCGGCCAGGAAGTGGCATAGGCATATTAATTTGCCCGTGCGACGTGATCTTGACCTGGAAATCGGGTAATTTCAAGGTCAAACGCCCGAATATCACGGGATTTCGATGAAACTTGGTATGTGGTGGTATCTTCGGCCGGGGAGTGGCATAAACCTATTAATTTCCCCGTGCGACGTGACCTTGACCTTGAAATCGGGTCAATTCAAGGTCAAATCGCCAATTTTGATGGGATTTCGACGAAATTTTATACATAGGGTTACTTTTGTCCACTGAGTGTTTTGGACGGGTCAAATCGTGACCCCGACCTGACCTTGACCTTCAAAATGATAAATTCAAGGTCACATCGGGTAAAACCGGATGGATTTCGACGGGTACTTTTGTCGGGTACTTTTGTCCGGGCAGTGTTTTGGACGGGTCAAATCGTTAACCCACCTGACCGTGACCTTCAAAATGGTCAATTCAAGGTCCAAGCCCGGACGAAGTCGGGTCACCTTCTAGTCTATTATATATTTTGAAAGATCTGTGTGTGTGTGTGTGTGTATCTGTCTGTCTGTGTATGTGTAATCGATGAACTCGAAAACGGCCGACCCGATTTCGATGAAACTTGGTATGTGGGGGTATTTTCGGGTCAGGAGTAACATAGGCATATTGATTTTCAGATCCGAGGTCAACTTTTCACGTGCCGAGGTCAAATCTGTTTTTACGCCGTTTTGCGCTAATATATTTCAGTTCGGTGCTCACAAATCGATTCGATATAGCGCGAATAATAAATTGCCAGTCATATAATTTGCACTGTTAGAATCTGTGGCGTTTCATCTTTCCAATGATGTATCACACGCCTGTGTACGTTTAAAGTTTCTACCTTAATTATCGGGAAGAACGCAGGACCATGCTTCGCTCATCGAAAAACATTGCGTAAATATATTACGCCGTCAACATGGATCGTGACGTGATCGCGTTTAACTCATAACCGGCCGATGTCGCGTTAACTCATCACCGGCCGAGATATCCGCAAATGTTATTGGGCTATATATCTCGAAAACGGGTGGAGCTATCGACTTGAAATTTGGTATGTGAATGTATCTTGCCCCGGATACGAATTTTATCGGGTCGCCGAGTCCGTGCGACGCCAGCTTCGCGCATGCGCAGACCAGATCTCGGAAACGGGTGGAGCTATCGACTTGAAATTTGGTTTTTGAATAGCCCGGACGAAGTCGGGTCACCTTCTAGTCTATTATATATTTTGGAAGATCTGTCTGTGTATCTGTCTGTGTGTGTGTTCGCGATGAACTCGAAAACGGCCAAGCCGATTTCGATGAAACTTGGTATGTGGGGGTATTTTCGGCCGGGGGGTGGCATGGGCCTATTAATTTGTCCGTGCGGCGTGACCTTGACCTTGAAATCGGGTAATTTCAAGGTCAAACGCCCGAATATCACGGGATTTCGATGAAACTTGGTATGTGGGGGACATAAGGCCGGGGAGTGGCATAAACCTATTAATTTGCCCGTGCGATGTGACATTGACCTTGAAATCGGGTCATTTCAAGGTCAAACGCCCGAATATCACGGGATTTCGATGAAACTTGGTATGTGGGGGTACTTTCGTATGGGGAGTCTCATAAGCATATTCATTTGCCCGTGCGACGTGACCTTGACCTTGAAATCGGGTCAATTCAAGGTAATATCGCCAATTTTGATGGGATTTCGACGAAATTTGAGACGTGGGGTTACTTTTGTCCACTGAGTTTTTTGGACGGGTCGAGTCGTGACCCCGACGTGACCTTGACCTTCAAAATGATCAATTCAAGGTCAAATCGGGTAAAACCGGATGGATTTCGACGGGCACGTTTGTCGGTTACTTTTGTCCGGGCAGTTTTTTGGACTGGTGAAATCGTGACCCCACTTGACCTTGACCTTAAAAATGGACAATTCAAGGTCAAAGCCCGGACGAAGTCGGGTCACCTTCTAGTATATATATATAATAGGACGTACTAATGATCCTCCTGAAAGAATTTTGTAAATCGGTAGAGAAATGTCCAAGTTACAGACAATCGAAAATTAAATAATTTGGCTAATGAAGGAGCATGGGTGAGGGTGAGACCATTCCGGAGAGGCGACGAGACCATGCCGGGTGGTGATACCCTGTCGGGGTGGTGAGACCAGGCCGAGGGTGGTGAGACCAGGCTGACCGGTGGCGGATGTAAACGTCAGATTTAGCAAAAAAAAAAACAAAAAAAACAAGTCCAGCGGTATACTATTTTGAAGAGTGGATATGATAGATAGTGTCCAAGCGCCACTTATCAGTGTCTGCTTAATTCCCGCTAAAGTCGAAGGTCTACTCGTGGCGAGGCTTTATAATGAAAATAACTATAGTTAAGTGCTTCATCACTAAGCTATTTTTCTCGCCAAATCCGACAGTGCTAATGAAGGAGCGAGGTAATGCAGGATCAGCGACGTCGATATACTATTCGTAATATCTCAAAGTTTAACCGCTCTACTTACAAAGCAAAATAACCAACGAAGAGCTCGTGTTCCGGTGAGTACATATTGGCAAATTCCAACAAAAACCAAAAGTTGAAAAATACTTTAAAAAATCAAATATGGAGATACAATTTTGCTGACGAGACTCACTCAGTGGTTGTGATAGGGGTAACAACGCCCAACTCTGGTGCGTTTTCTTAAGTTTCAGCGCAAAGGATTCACTCGTGGTGACAGTATATAGCGTAATAGATACATCTTGGAAGTTTGACTGTCGTGGTATAACGGAGAACGTGCATCGGTGTAGGTCGAGGTTTTTGGCAAATTCAAGTAAAATTGGCAAAGAAAACAAAAAAATAAGAAATCGTGAATCGAGATAAAACAAATTGGATGTGGTGGTACTATCCACCTGCAAATTTGGTGGAATATTTTTACTTTTTCAAATGAATGTGCAATGAATTAATCAGGAATATGTGCCTGATATTACATGATACATGCATTCACTTATTATGTAGGAAAATACCCCCTGATGACTGTATACACTAGGAAATTTAATAAGTTCACATAAAGGGTTAACGATATGATTATCTCTATAAATAACAAATTTGAAATAGTTTTGTGGGTATAAAACAATAAATATGAATCGAAGAACCCTGTTCGGAAAGACTTCTATCAGCTATTATTGAATTTATTTTATTGGGACAAGTTATTGATCTATTTTTAGAACAGACCTCAGTGGTCACTGGTAACAATAACCACCATTTTCCGTTAGCTAAACAGCCCCACCTTTTTAGACCAGAAGATATTCGAAATAAAATCAATATTAATCGATAGAAGCATTTTACTGGACAAGAGTCTTCGACTCATATCTAACATTTTATACCCGGATAACTATATAATACACTAGCCGATGAACCCGACGTTGTCCGGGCTATTCAAAAACCAAATTTCAAGTCGATAGCTCTACCCGTTTCCGAGATCTGGTCTGCGCATGCGCGAAGCTGTTGTCGCACGGGCTCAGCGACCCGATAAAATTCGTATCCGGGGCAAGATACATTCACATACCAAATTTTAAGTCGATAGCTCCACCCGTTTCCGATATCTGATCTGCGCATGTGCGAAGCTGGCGTCGCATGGGCTCAGCGACCCGATAAAATTTGTATCCGGGGCAAGATACATTCACATACCAAATTTCAAGTCGATTGCTCCACCCGTTTCCGAGATATCGTCTGCGCATGTGCGAAGCTGGCGTCGCACGGGCTCGGCGACACGATAAAATTCGTATCCGGGTAAGATACATTCACATAGCAAATTTCAAGTCGATAGCTCTACCCGTTTCCGAGATCTCGTCTGCGCATGAGCGAAGCTGGCGTCGCACGGGCTCGGCCACCCGATAAAATTCGTATCCGGGGCAAGATACATTCACATACCAAATTTCAAGTCGATAGCTTCACCCGTTTCCGAGATCTCGTCTGCTCATGCGCGAAGCGGGCGCCGCACGGGCTCGCCAACACGACAACGTCGACCGCCTGGTCAAACTACATACACGTACCACTTTCGTCCCGATCGGTCGAGAATCGTAGATTTGTATAAATCACAGACAGACAAACAAACAGACAAACAGACAGAGGTCTTCAAAATATATATGAGACTAGCCGATGAGCCCGACATTGTGCCGGCTATTCAAAAACCAAATTTCAAGTCGACTGCTCTACCCGTTTCCGAGATCTGGTCTGCGCATGCGCGAAGCTGGCGTCGCACGGGCTCGGCGACCCGATAAAATTCGTATCCGGGGCAAGATACATTCACATACCAAATTTCAAGTCGATAGCTCTACCCGTTTCCGAGATCTGGTCTGCGCATGCGCGAAGCTGGCGTCGCACGGGCTCGGCGACCCGATTAAATTCGTATCCGGGGCAAGATACACTCACATACCAAATTTCAAGTCGATTGCTCCACCCGTTTCCGAGATCTCGTCTGCACATGCGCGAAGCGGGCGCCGCACGGGCTCGCCAATACGACAACGACGACCGCCTGGTCAAACTACACACACGTACCAAGTTTCGTCCCGATCGGTCGAGAATCGTAGATTTGTATTAATGACATACAGACAGACAGACATACAGACAGACAGACAGAGGTCTTCAAAATATATATGAGACTTCAAAATATATATGAGATTAAGTATGGGGTATGGATATGTGTAGATTAGGGATATGTTTATGGTTAATGTTATGGGTAGGATCAGGTTTATAAATTGGGTTAGAGTTGTGGATATTGTTAATGTTAAAAAGGTGACGGTGTTATGCAAAGGATTTGATTTTGGGTAGGCTTGTATGTATGACTAGACTTATCGAAAGGGTTTTGGTAAGGTCAAGGTATGGCTATGTATATGGTTTGCAGGAGGGTTATGAATATGTTCAGGGTATTTTATTGGGTTATAGTTAAGTGCTGTAGACAGTGCTATGGAAAGGGTTGTGATTATGTATTGGCTACATCTAAGGTTGTTCTTATCGAAATATTAGGGTTATGAAGCGGTTTATGGGTAAGGATTGAATAAGGGTGGGTAGAGGATTGAATTATGGATGGTTATCGGGGATGGGGGATTTAAATGGAAGTATAAAAATTCTGCAGGCCAGAATTTTAACCCTCTAGTTTTTCTTATTTTTATTTCTCTCTATTATCATTATTATTCTTAGCAATTTTGCATCGAGCATAGCTCATGAAGTGTAAGAGATGAAGACCTGAAATTTCGTATGTATATAGGCCTATAATAGGTCTAGTTCATTAGGCTATATGTGATATTGTCCGCGCTTGAATTACAGAGTTATCTCCATTTATGTGATAAAATGTGGGTTGCCGTATATCGAAAAGTATGACCAGTAGAGACTCGAAATTTGGATCGCATGTACATCTCATTATGCCCTAATGGGTAGCACATACAAATGTCCGCGCTTTCTCTACAGAGTTGTCGCCCATAATTTGCACAACTCGATTTATTTCAGATCCCGTGTCCGTCTATGGCATGCGAGGCATCCAGATTTGACAGCTTCTATGCAGTTACTCGTTAGCAACTTGCTATGTAAAACACTTCTGAACATGGACGGACTTTGGGGTTGGGGTGTGGGACATTTTTTTACATCGATTTACGTCAAACTCAAAGAATTTTGGGCTAGAGTGTCTTGAAGCCGCATCTCCTTCAAAACGAATAACTGTATGTCGGTGTTTCATATGATGTTTTGTTAAGAATACTGATAAGTCCATATGGGGCAAGTGTGGTCTGTATAACTTCAGGAACATCACCAGGGGAGGGGTGTCAAATATGTGCCAAATTATTTTTTGCATCGGTGAACACCAAACTATAAATATAAAGAATAAATATAGAATCGGAAAACATTCTTGAATTGGATGATAAACTCCAGAGTTATTTTACCTTTAACATTACATTTTGGGCTAGAGTGTCTTGAAGCTGTATCTCATTCAAAACGGTGTCGGTGTTTCATATGCGTTTTTTAATACTGAGGCGAACATAGGGGGGGTGCCAAGTTTGGTCGATAGTGATCCAAGTGCGTGCACAGGGAGGGTGTACAAAACAAAAAGGCCAAATTTTTGTTTTGTTTCGATTATAATTATTTTTAACTGTCACGTATCTGCACAGGAAGTGATGAATATTCCTCCTGAGAGAATTTTGAAAATCGGAGAAATGTTGAAGATATAACAAATCCAAAATTTTATTTATAAATTTCTTGCGGAGAAAGTGTTTGTTTACAGTTCTTCTTCTAAAGCAGGAAGCCCAACATCTGGATTTTTTAGGTGTTTTTTGTTGTGAATTATTTTCTTCTATTTTTTAGCCAATTTAATTTTCAAAGAACAGTGAATAGATATAAGCCATTAACAAACTGACTGATATCAAGCAATTTCAGGCCAGTCATAAACATGTCTTCTTTCATGGATGCCGAAATGAATAAATCATGTCTGACATCAGTCTTAGTAAACTTAGCGTACATTTGCTCTCACAGTCGCGTACACTTGTACAGTCTAGCAATTGTACTTCGAAATTTATTTACGACTGGTCTGATATATGTTGCTCTTTTTCAAGAGTTTTAATTCATTTCGAGAAGTGGATTTGAGGCCGTCGACTTTATACTCGATTTGTTTCTCGTCATTTCTTGGAAACGGTCACCCTAAACAGAAATACAATATGCATAACCTGAAGGTCTTTTAAGGCGATTGTGACACACGTTTACACATGTTTAGGTTAGAAGGAAATAATTGTTTTCCATAGGCGACAATACTAACATTGATCGATACTGTTGATAAATAATTGAGATCCTATGCCTTACTTTGCAAAATAAAACAACTTGTCCTTAAGACAACTTAATGCACAATACCGTCAGATTCGCAGTACTCTAATACATGTTTGAAGCAGATATAAACCATTAAACACCCATAGTGTAAATAATGAAAACAAAATCAAAATCAGTTCCAGGCCCATATGTTGGTAATGTTTCATAGATATCAATATAGTTGACACTTGAAATTGTATATGATATGGTGGAAATAATTTTCCAATATCAAAATGTGAAAAAGTTCCGAAAAAAATGTATAATATTTACTGAAAAACACAATTTTGCAAGAAAGGGGTTAATGCATGAAATAACTCCTTGATGGACTCCAGATTAAATGCAATTTCAAAGAAGTTTACTGCTTTGACTAACTATTAACATAAAAGCATAATTTTCACAAAATGAAAGACTGCACGATTAACTTAATTGAGGGGGGTGTAATACAATTCAAAATTTATTATATGGACCAAATCAATAATGAGTATTTCAAGAAAACAAAAGGTGCAGAATATGTTCCCTTTTGATTTCATGTTGACCGCAGCGAAAAAGAAGAGTCCCGTTACAAATAGGAACCCAACAGTGTGGAATAGGGAGAATGACTCATATCGTTCTATTCACATTCGACACAGTGCTGAGATGTGGAATTTGACATTAGTCACACCGTCCAGATTGTGATGGATTTTTACAGTGGGATTTGAACGCCGAAGAGACTCGTGAGTTGTGTTCACGACAACAAATGGTTTGTGATAAAGTGTACATATAAATCTGCGACGTACGATCTTTGTGGAGAAGTAATTATAACAGGAAGTCATGGTCGTAGAACAAAACAACAGAACAATGGTTTGTGCATTATACAATTTAATAAAACAATGGTGTTTGCTCATTTGCATAATTATCGTTTTTAATTTACAATTCAAATTGCGTTGTGCGTCAATTATATAGTGTTGCGACCGACTTAAAATCGTTTTATGGTGTAAGGTTCCTATTGTGTCTTCTTGCGTGAGCACCGTGGATCACATGATATAATGCTTTAATGCTATTTGCATGATAGCATTATACTGCAGCTAATGCTGAAATACCGCAAACAAATGCACAACCGAGCGACCATACAATACGTTTCGTGTTACTAAGCATTGATGTTCAAATAACCGCGCTACTCAGTAGAGTTTGATCATTTTCCTTGACGCTACAAATACCCCCCCCTGACCTCACAAATATATCATTATGGTAGAACGGCGTGTTGTCAATTTCTTATCCAGAGCCGAAACTTAATTGTTAGTTTAAGATATTATCATTCTTGAAATCAACACGTCCACATTCATTACAAGCTAAACAAGACATTTCGTCATATGTGTATACTTTACAGTGAAATTGCGTTTTTTTTCGCTCTCCGTCAACAGAATCTCACAATGTTTGGTTTTTTAAAACTGTCCGAACTGAACTCGATGCATTCATTTAAAGTTGAATAAATAGTGGTAAAGACAGACAATCCTAGTTCATAATGAATTTAAGTATATAAATATAAATAATAAACGGCGGATTCAACGTGGTCATGGGTTTTGACCGCGATAAATATTCAGCAAGCTCCGCATGAACCCCTTCGAGGTTCATGCAGTTTGCTGAATTTTTCTCGCGGTCAAAAACCCATGACCACATTGAAACCGCCGTTCATTTCTTATATGAACGTAACGTGACGTCACTTTCAATGTCGTGTATAGGTTTATGAACACATTGATCCCGGAAATCACCGGGGATTGTCGGACATGCACGATTGCTTGACTATTCAGCACGTCCGGATTTGGTTTGGTCTATAATCAGTGTTGTTTCCCTGCACCTAAACTCATCTTCTCTGATTACACAAACCACGACCTCAGAAATATATCATTACTAGAAGGTGACCCGACTTCGTCCGGGCTTGGACCTTGAATTGACCATTTTGAAGGTCACGGTCAGGTGGGTTAACGATTTGACCCGTCCAAAACACTTCCCGGACAAAAGTACCCGTCGAAATCCATCCGGTTTTACCCGATTTGACCTTGAATTTATCATTTTGAAGGTCAAGGTCAGGTCGGGGTCACGATTTGACCCGTCCAAAACACTCAGTGGACAAAAGTAACCCTATGTATAAAATTTCGTCGAAATCCCATCAAAATTGGCGATTTGACCTTGAATTGACCCGATTTCAAGGTCAAGGTCACGTGGCACGGGTAAATGAATATGCTTATGAGACTCCCGATACGAAAGTACCCCCACATACCAAGTTTCATCGAAATCCCGTGATATACGGGCGTTTGACCTTGAAATGACCCGATTTCAAGGTCAAAGTCACGTCGCACGGGGAAATTAATAGGTTTATGCCACTCCCCGGCCGAAGGTACCACCACATACCAAGTCTCATCGAAATCCCGTGATATTCGGGCGTTTGACATTGAAATTACCCGATTTCCAGGTCAAGGTCACGTCGCACGGGCAAATTAATATGCCTATGCCACTTCCTGGCCGAAAATACCCCCACATACCAAGTTTCATCGAAATCTGATCGGCCGTTTTCGAGTTCATCGAGAACACACACAGACAGACAGACACACAGACAGACAGATCTTCCAAAATATATAATAGATGGTAGAACGGCGAGTTGTCAATTTCTTATCATCCACAACCGAACTTATTTGTTAGATTCAGATATTATCATTCTTGAAATCAAAACGTCTACATTCATTACAAGCTAAACAAGACATTTCGTCATATGTGTATATACGTTTAGTCCGGTGCCATGTGTACCCAATAGACCCAGTAATCTTTCTCCGTAAAATCTAGTTTATTTTGCTTTTTGCAATCATAAGGCATTTGTACAACAGAAAAGTTTTGGTGCCATTTTTTCTGAGACCATTTAGGGTGAAAATTTTCCGATTTTCGGAGGGTGGGGTCAGAATTTCTAAAATATATTTTTTTGGTTACATATGCCCAACAAAGTATGGCATAATGCATATCAAAATAACCGTAATGATGCCAGGAATCTATTTAAGTCCATCCAAGAAGCTTGTATGAAGAATTGGGAAAACGCGGTAGGGTATATATTGAAATATGTGTGTTTTTCAACTATTTTTGTTGATTTTCAAGAAAATTATTATACATTATAACTTTCTGCCCTGGGACAAATCAAATTAAAGGTTTATACTATTGGTCACAATTGGTGTGTTCTATCACTAAATAATTATGTAGTCAAATGTATATATAACTGAAATATATGTCCATATATGACTATATATATATATGCACATGTATGTATCCCATGTGTAAACTTATCATGTGACCTGGTTGGATCGACCAATGAGGACGCTCCGTTGGTAGAAGCATATCAGGAGACATGGGGTCGTCATCTTTGTAGCCCGTCCCATATGGAATCCATATGGGACGGGCTAGGTTCCCATATGGGGTCGATGTCCGCCATTTTGTTTTTCATGGAACTCTGCCGCCTCGGGTATATTTTCGGTGTATTTTGGCGCCAAGAAAAGGGATAACTGTCGGAAATCAAGTTCTGTTAATTTAAAGACATAGTACCATATACCAAAACCTGCATGTGATATATTTGAGAAATTCTAAACACTCATAAATTAACTATCAAACTCAAGTTTGTTGTCCTGCTTCTGGTGATTAGCCATTGACTCAATGCGTTGACGTTCAACGCCCATGACGCGTCACTGTGACGTTACATAAGTTAATAGCCATAGACAACAAATTTACTTACTGGCAGGTAATTAACTTCGTATTTAAGTAAAACATGATATGTGGGTGACATGATAAAATCGTTACAGGGCTCGTTGTTGCCGGCTACGGTGACATATGAGGCTCAGCGAGATTAATATCGGTTATTAATCTCACTTCGCCTCATATGACACCGTATCCGGCAACAACTCGCCCTGTAACTTTTAAAGTATGACATATTAAATCATAAATTATCATATTTACATTTTGTACAACAAGATATAACATATGATGGCAAAAATGAACAGGGATTATGCTATAACAAATTTCTACTGGATACATTTAAATGTGAAGTAAATATACACATATATGATCATAATTAAACATTATTACACTTATGGGTTTCCATACAAAGTTGTTTACAATTTCAATCGTCTGCATGATTTTCAAGTCTGGTCTGAAATCGGAAACCCAAAGAGAGAGAGAGAGAGAGGGAGAGAGAGAGAGAGAGCTGCGACACAAGACTATCACACACACACACGCACACACTGACATATTAATCTAAATCTATCAATTATTCTCTTGACAGGAACCAATAAATCTTACTCATTTGATGTGTAGTACTTAGGTGAGTAATCAATCACACATTTTAATAAATGTAAACTCGTATTTAAATTTAGCATATGTGCTGATCATCATACCTTCGTATGCATGTAATAAGTGACTATAGATGTGAACTATATTCCTATGTCTATAGAACATTTCTAGTCGTCAAGCTACACGCATCGCTCATTCGCTATATCGTATAGTGGTCATATTCGGTAGTGATCAGGGGGGGGGGGTGTCGGAAAAAAGTGACATGACATTAGGCTGAAAACACTTTTTTCCGGCTCTTGGGTACCCACCACCCCCCTATTTGAAGGAAAAAATATTTTTTCCAATTTCATGCGGGGTACCCACCCCCTTTTTACCTCCAAATCTGTAATATCACACCATTTAAGCTTGATGGTCAGTATTACAGTTACCCTATTTCCATTTCTGGTTCTTCTCAGTCATTCCAACTTTTGTAACAACACGAAACAGGTTCTAAAAAAATACCTGGAAAAACCCAAAATAACACACAGAATACATGTGCTGATCAGTAAATTATTGATTGATTCTTCCCCAAATATTGTCTAAGGTAGCTCATAATGCTCATTATACATGTAAACAAATATAAAAGCATTAGTGTACCTTCTTTTCGTCACAGAAAGTGTAACTTTAGATGTGTCCCATAGTATCACATGAATTTATGTCAATTATGATTTTTGAAAAAAATATTAGGGCAACACCACCTGGCAATTAACTCTCCAACAATACAGGTATTCAGCTGAAATCCACTTATGTATCACAAAACTAATTTTCATTTCCATGAGCTGAGTTCTTGGGCTAGGTACTGTGCTAAGGCCAGACCCAGGTCAAGCATTCATACAAATACATGTACTGCGTGTAAATAGAAACTTGAAAATAAGACGGTCATATGCAGTCTGCAGAATAAGCTCCAAGGAGGGTGAGTTTTGTGATGCTACCCAGCAGAGTGGGCTATAGCATTACCAAATTCACCATATGTGACCCTCATATGTAGCTAGTTCTCCATGGTTGGTCGAGACCAAAATAGAATGAGGTCGTTAGAGGTTGAATTTGTTGATGCTATGCCGGGTAGTATCGCCAAATTCGCCCTCTGCAGACTTCGATCATTTTGCTGATGACCAGCACATCATGCCCATATCCACACTAACTACCCCCCTAAGCACTGCCCTAATTGTCATACACACCTTAACAGTGATGCTGAACACTTTGAGGCATTTATATTGAAGAAATGTTGTAAGAGGAAAAAATTGCGACCACTCAGGAAAAAAGTGACTTTTTCGCAGCTGAACCACCCACCCACCCCGGCCTAGTGTATGGAAAAAAGTGGATGACCCCCCCCCCCCTGTAGTGATAGCGATAATGGCATAAATTAATTGACATTTAAATACACATTACATCGTGTCATGTGTAACAGTGTAAGATATGTTCCACGGGAACTAGACAGTAACTTGATAAGTGATTATTTTCACAATAAAATGTTAGTTTTCAACCAATACCCAAAAACATATAGGTGCGCGAATTCAAATCCGGCTGTAATATTTCTTCAGGGTGCGCGAATTCAAGATGCGCGAATCCAAAACTGCGCGAAAATTAGTACCGCGCGAATTTTAATACGAGTAAGGTATAGTGTATTATTGACAGGTAGGTGTATCAATTGAATACATTCAAAACACTTAATCAGATAACACGTGGTGCCATACCGATATACATATAATAATATAATAATAATGGGATTTATTTTTCATTGAGAAAGCAGACCAAACTCGAAATGTAGATAATATGTTTTATGAATATGAGTTTTAGTACATGTAGTGGCATGTTATTCAAACAATACCAATTCTTCTTCTTTCAGGGACGGGTGATGAATGAAGGTCCACCAGCAAAACGAAGACTTACGTGGGACAAGAAAATAAACACCAAGCTATATGCTTTATCTGCCAATGCGAAGCGGGAGATCTTGTGTCGCAGCCACTTGCAACGTCCCGTGACAGGCTTATTTCCTCAATTAATGTGCGGTGCAGCTATGCAGATCCTGGATTCGCTGACATAAAGGCGAGGTTAGAACGTAATGGCAATTTAACATGGCATCGGTCTTGTTATCAAGATGTTGTACACCCTGCGAAGAATGACAGAGCGAGAAAACGTCATGCAACACAGAACTATGTGTTACCGGTGTTAAGTTTAAAGAAGGGCCGTCCAGAGAATACCTCAAAGAAATCTGGAGACAAGCAATCGACCACACCCATATCGATATTTACAAGATCATCCGCTACGCCATATTATAAACAGACATGCTTCTTCTGTAATGAAGACGACTCCTACAAGGCTCTCCGTGACGTTCGCAGTACAGAAGCGGGAGCAAAAATTCGCCAGGCAGTCGACCGCAGTGATAACGATGCATGGAAAGTGAAATTACAGCCGATTAATCCCACAGATGCTCATGCCATAGATATCAAATCCCGTAGAGACTGCTACATATCGAATGTAGTCAGGTCGGTTCCTTCAACTCCACCAGCACAATGCGAACAGGTCAACGAAAATATATTTGCGGATGTTGAGTTCTTTGGGCTCATCAGGGACGTGTTAGTTAATGGAGTAATTGTGTCAATGGGTGGTGTGTCAAAATGTTACCCGACATACACGATCACATGGACTATCCCCTCATGTCAAATATATAGATATAAAAAAAAAGCTTGTTGAACAAAAGGATCCCATGTCATCATGCAACGACCTTGCAAAATCATTCATTGCATTCCTGGAAAAAACAAACATCCCGTTATCAATCTGTGCATGTTGTGTTCGACCATTACGCAGATGATTCACTTAAAAATGCCACACGCGATCGCCGAAATGGATCTGTGAAGGATAATCGAGAGTATATATTGTTGACGCTATCCCAATACAATCTGGGTTGAATGTGTTCCTCAGCAATTCGAAAACAAAATCAAGTCTTACTGAATATCTTGCACAAAAAGTTGTTGATTACTATACAAGCACCAGAGATGTTATCGTGTCAACAGAGAGTGGCGCAAGAGGAAATTCACGATGTGCCAGTCATCTGTCAACAACACAAGAAGAAGCAGACACGATAATGATGCGAAACGGGACAGATGCATCTAAATCAGGATACAAAGTGCACATATTATCACCAGATACTGACGTGTTGGTGTTGTCGCTTCGACGAGCTGAGGAGCTTGGACCGGACGCATGTGTGATTCTTAAGTGCTGGCAACAAATTCCGACATATTAATCTCAACCAAGTAACCAAAGCACTGGGACCAGACAGGGTTGCTGCACTTCCTGGATTTCACGCCTTTACTGGTTGGGATACAACTGGCCGTTTCGCTGGAAAGGGGAAGCTAAAATGTTGGAAAGCATTTGATAACGCGGACAATCGTATAATTACAGCATTCGGTGCCCTTGGAAAAAGCGAAATGCCCAGTGAAATTACCATTCGCCAATTAGAACGATATGTCTGTAAACTATACTCCCCCAAGACCAAAATTGAAGACGTCGGAGAACTACGATGGCACCTCTTTAAACAAAAGCAGGCAGAGGCAGAACAATTACCACCAACAAAGGAAGTCTTGTTAAACCACATTCTACGGGCGCACTACCAAGGAATCGGTTGGTGCAATGATCTTGTGGCACAACCAAGCTTACCATCACCGCTAGCCTATGGATGGTATGAAGACATGCAGTGAACGATGTCGTCCAAAAACATCAAGCCAGAAACCTGTACCCGATTCTGTATTACAACTAGTTATATGTTCATGTGGCAAAGGGCGATGCAAAACTAATTGTTGTTCATGTCGCAAGCATCAGATGAGGTGTACAGAAATGTGTTTATGTGAAGGGTCTGAAGATGATTGTGAGAATACTGACATTGATGCACATATTGAAGAAGACTCCGGCGACTCTGACGACTATGATGAATAATTATGTAAACCATGTGAATGTATAATTGTTTAAGTATGTGAATAATAATGCATTAAGATATTAAGGTGTCTTGTGTTAATATGATATGTCGCAGGGCAAAAAGTTATATTGTATAACAATTTCCTGAAAAATTTGTCGAAAAACACCAATATTTCCATATATACCCAACGGCGTTTTCTCAATTCTTCATTAAAGCTTCTTGGATGGGCTTAAATAGATTCCTGGCATCACTACTGTTATTTTGATATGCATATCATGCCATACTTTGTTGTGCATATGTAACCAACAAAATTTGTTGTAGAAATTTTGACCCCATGCACCCTTCGAAAATCGGAAAATTTTCACCCTAAATGGTCTCAGAAAAAATGGCATCAAAACTTTTCTGGTGTATAATTGCCTTATGATTGCAAAACAAAAGAAACTAGATTTTACAGAGAAAAATTACTGGGGTACACATGACACCGGACTATTTACTGTGAAATTGCGTTTTTCCGCTCTCCGTCGACGGATTCTCACAATGTTTGGTTTTCTAAAAGGCGAGGATGTCCGAACTGAAATCCATGCGTTCATTTAAAGTTGAATAAATAGTGTGAAAGACAGACAATCCTAGTTTATAATGAATTTAAGTATATAAATGAAAATAATAAACGGCGGATTCAACGTGGTCATGGGTTTTGACCGCGATAAAAATTCAGCAAACTCCCCATGAACCCCGAACATGAACCCCTTCAGGGTTCATGCAGTTTGCTGAATTTTTCTCGTAGTCAAAATCCCATGACAACATTGAAACCGCCGTTCATTTCTTATATGAACACATTGACTCACGGGGCGTGTCTACCGTAACGCAATGGGGGGAAGCTATATTAGGTGTATGTAAATATAATTATACTAGGGTTACCCGGCGTTGCCCAGGTTAAACTGATGTGAAATCCTCTGCATGCTGTGGATATTTGTTGGGAATAGGGAATACTCTTGCTCAAAGTGTTACACGTATTCTCATAAGTTCTAAATTCAAATAGCATCACAAAACATGATTCTTACACAGTCATGGAAAATAAGTAGTGGTTCACCTTGTCGATTGTCATTTTGTTTATCGCGATTAATCCGTTCCACCAATAATGAAATATTTATTTATTTACAACTGCGTATACTTCAGACGTTTAATATGATACATGAACATCATAAAAGACGACAATTGGGTTTTACATATAGAGATGTATCAATCAATATAGTGGGTTGGACTAAGATCATGAGGACACCTGGCTATCATATATCCATGAAGATACAGATGTTTTAAAGAAATTTACAGGTGCTCCTCTGCTCATGGTGCTATATATTGGCTAAATATTTTCAGCTTAAAATAAATGTTGCTGCGCACGTATATCAGCTACATGTGCCAGACACAGCGAGATTTTGAGCTGTTTATGTCAGTCGATGAGTCTGTTCTAAAAATTCCGCTGTATCGGGCAGATATACACTTGTCAGATGTCAGTATTGGGGGATCCTGAAAATTCATGTGCTACTGACTGCGTTTTCTTTTATATCAGAAGAAAATATATTTGACTACACACTGTGATCACTATTTTTGAACAGGCCTTTGATTCATTTCCATATCTCTTGACAAATTGCAACTTTTGTGTGGAAACTGTATTGAATGGAACAGACTCAATTGTGTTATAATATATATGCAATCCCTTGACGGTTCGAGATCTCTCAGTTTGCAAGAATATATGTATCTCTTAAATAGAATGATAAATATACTTTTAATGCTTCTTCTGTGTGTCTCTTTTTGCTAGCGCATTATGTGAATGCCCTGATTGCCATCCCCATCTAAATATGATAGTTGAGAAGATAAAATGTATCAAGTGACTTAACTGGGTCACCATCGAGATTGTGAAATTTGAACGCCCAAAACTCCTTGAATGCTACGGAGATAGCCTGGGTGACTATAATATATAAACTTATATAGGTGGACATCGGCGAATAGCAATCTTGTCAATGATAGTGCATATCCTCTCGCTATCCGTGACCCAAACGACACCAAATGTGATTTAATTCATCGTTTTCATTAAAGAAGAACGTGTATGAATTTGGTGGAAATTAGTGCTAAATATATTTGTATCAGCTTTGGTGCAACTGCCATCCTCATGCATTACTTTAACCGTGCCACTTTTGACACATTTAAACCACGTCCATTAGACTCATGGATGCATGATATACTGGAGATGATTATATATAGGTTTGGTGGTAATCAGCAACTAAACAAATTATTAGAATAGTTATGACCCCCCATCTCTCACCCAAACGGCATCAATTTGGCGTCTCTAAATCACACGATGTCATAGAGAAGAATGATATATCAATCTGCGCTAAACATAGTTTATTAAATCAATTGTTGGTGCACCCGTGCAACGCTGACTCGAACAGCGCCATATCGCGGAGGTGATTATATATGCGTTTGGTGGAAATCGGCGATAGAACTATTTCACTATATTTTTTAAATTTTGCCGACCTCCCACTTTTCTTCCCCTGACACCAACAACGTTACTTTAGAAAATTGTAACGTGCAACATTATCTTCCTCGTAAAAAGTTACCCCTCGTAGAACGCCTTGGTGCCATCTCGATTGAACCCCGTGAAGTTATATTTAGAACGCATACAGACAGACAGAAAGACAGACAGCACGATTTGATTTCTCGTATCATTTGATAAGAACGTGATTTTGATGGTAATTGGTACTAAAAATATTTGTTATCAGTTTTGGTGACCCTCCCGTCCCTATTTCGGACTCAAGTGGACTCAATTACACTCGTGATATCATGGAGATTATTATTTATAAGTTTGGTGCTAATCGGCGACTAAACAATTTTGTATCATCTCTCACCCAAACAGCACCAAAATGGCGCCTTTTAATCACACCATTATAGATTCCTCGTATCATGGATAAGAACGTGTATCAATTTGGTGAAAATTGGCGCTAAAAATATTGTGTATCAATTTTGGTGTCCCTCTCTCTTTCAGTGCACCCCTGACTCGAATGAGGCCACATTTGTCATATTTAAGCCACACAAGTAGACTCCTCACACCATGGGGATGACTTTGTATAAGTATGGTGGAAATCGGCGACTAAACCCATTCTTATCAAATTTAGTCCCCCCCCCCCCCCCAATCTCTCATCCAAACGACAATTTGGAGTCTTTAAATCGCACAATTAGATTCCTTGTATCATGAAGAAGAATATATATCAATTTGGTGGAAATCGGCGCTAAAATTAGTTTTATCAATTTTGGTGCCCCTCTCCCCTTCCGTGCATCCCTGACTCGAACGACGCCACTTTTGACATATTTAAATGAATTGCTGCATATTAGATTACTCAATTGTTTGCAAACAGACATGACTGTCAACTACAATATTTAAAATCAGGAGTGGCTGTAGGGGGGATCAGGACCCAGGGGGCTGTATGCCCCCATCCGTCGGGGAAATATGCAATGGTCAGTCCTGTTTCTTCTGGGATAATATAGCCCCCACGTCGGGGATCATAGCCCATGCGTTGGGGAAATCCTGAGGCCATCACTGGTAAAAAATCAAGAGAAAATCTGCTCTATAAATGACAGAGGGGTTACCCCTTTGCCTTCCTCCAGGACACGGGGTACTGAAGTGATAGAAAGTTCCCGCCTAATATATGATTCAAATAATATGACGAAAACCCTGAAATGGCAACCAAATGAGAAGTGTTCTACTGCAATGAAAACTAATAGTCTCACATGAGTTTGATCCTAAAATGCTTGGAAAATTCTGTTTTTAGAAGCACAATTTTTCTTTTCGCCATATCAAATTCCAACTGACAAAAAGGATTCCCCTTTCTGTCTGTGGCATATAACACATTCAACAGTATGCTCTCTAACTCCACAATGTATGGTAGGACCACATGCCGTTACGTTTGATAGAAGCATGAAATGTTCAATGAATAAAACAACAACCACTTTATTTAAGATTAACATTGATTACCAACTAGTTTGACACGACAATTATCTTTCTCAGTCTACAAACCAGTTCAACAGCCATCTAAGTTTCTTGAAAAAACATGTTGCAGCATGCGATGTAGGACTACACCAAAGCAAACGCAGTGCTGCCAAACATCTGGATTATGTCTCACAAGTGTCTGCCGCTTGGCACCGGATGCCAGTTGTAACATATATTACAGACACCAACAAATTTAATAAACGACAGAGCACCGAGGCATAGATAAAGATGAGACTCAAAGAAGGTTTTTTGAAATTTTCCCACAGTATGACAGGAGAACATCTGTTTTTCGACAGACACTATGCATCAATACTGTTAGCGTCAGTTAGATCCTGTTATGTATTGGTGATTTGAACGAGATGACACTCCTAAGATAACGTCTGGGAAAAGTTTATTTTAACGCTACGTGTTCGGCTCTATCTGCCAGCTGTTTCGATTTGTATGACTAAATGTATGTCCGTATACATATATGTCAGATTTATGGAGGCACGTGGCTCAGTGTAAGTGTTCACTACTTCAAGTGTGCTTGATGCATAGAGCGTGAACATATTCCCATCTGTTATCGAAATGGTCATGATATGAATGGAAAATTGAGATGTCACTAAACTCAGATCAATATTGAACATGTACTATATATGTTGCTGTGATTATGAAATTAGTGTGTACAAGTGATGGCGCGGGCCACAGTGAAAACACATATACAAAGAGCTTACATCTGGTTTTGCAACATATCCTCTTGCAAATAGGTTTAAATTGGACCTAAACATTTGGAAATTTCACACCAACACTATGTTGAAATTGTTACTGTAGTTTAAAGCTCGTGGGATTGATCTGGTTCAAGAGGACGGATGCAGTTGGAAATTCCAATGTGACCCCACCCCACCCCCACCGTGGGCCCTGTATGAACGTCGCTGTTCGGCATAGACGAAATAGTTTTGGTCTGCTGATAGTGCATGATTCATTTTTTGTCTGGCCTAAACTGACGCGATCGCGAAGTGAATTGTCCATTACCTATGTACAGATGAGGGCGCGTTCACAACCAGTAATCATGTTGTGATCACAGTAATCCGACATACAAGACTTCACATAGTGAAACGCATATACGCGGACTAATTATCTCAAAATCAATGAGGACAAAACTAAATGTGTAATATTTCGATCAAGACATCGTTCTATTAATCCACAATTTTACATCGAGAAAACTAAACTGGAAATCGTGAAAGAATACACGTATCTTGGAATACATTTTACTATAGTAATGGAACATTCATACAAGCTATAGGCAATATGAGCGCTAAAGCTCGCAAAGCCTGACTTGCATTATAAGAAGTGCATGCAATGATAAAGCAACACTCCCTTTGCGCACATATAAAACACTTTACGATAAACTCATCAAACCAATTATTCTGTATGGCAGTGAACTATGGGGAGTTGAAATAACACCATTGAATCACGAACGTATGCCATGTGAAAAGCTTCAGGTGAAATTATGTAAACAAATACTACATGCAGGGCGAAATGCGTCGAATAACGCTGTGGGTGCTGAATTAGGTATATATCCAATATACACTGATGTGATCAGTCGAATGGCGTCGTATGCCATCAAGTTATCGTCCCGCAACGACAGCAAATTATTAAACGAAGCGGTCGAAGAACAGCGAGTATGGTCCGTATGTAAGTCCCCATTTGCATCACTAAAGGCGTTAGGACTATACACGCAGCGCAACCCAGGGAACATGAGTCCAACACTAAGCAACTTCAAAATAACTACGAAGGCGAACCATGTTTCTGACTTCCATGGAAGCCTCAGCGACGAAGCCTCACCCACAGGAAGAAATAAACTGAGAACGTATCGATTTTTTAAACATGACTACAATATCGAACCTTACCTTATTCACACTAGCACAATAGAGGATAGAACCGCATTCGCTCGTTTTCGGTTTAGTATAATCACCCACTACTCATAGAAAAAGGCAGACATGTAGACCCCCCTGTAGATGTAGAGAAAAGAATATATTTATTTTGTAAACTTGGCTCTATAAAAGATGAATTTCACTTTCTGATGGACTGCCCGCTTTATGCGGGTCTTAGGAGTGATTTAGTATCGATGATGAGATATGTACACCACCATTTTGATCAACTTTGCCCGCTAGAGAAATTTAAAGTGATTATGACCAACGTTTGTCCCGAAATTTGTGCAGGTGTAATCTGATCCGGAGGGCCTTGCATTGAGATCTGATTTTTGCAATGACATCTAATAGGCTTACGGTTATTGGATACCAATGGCCTCAAGCAGTAACTGTGATATTGTATTTACAGTCGCAGCACAACTGTAAGCAGTTAAGCAATCATTCCGTCGTAGATTGCCGCGATGTAATTGATCAGTTTCATTTGTATTATTATTTGAACGCTTTAGTACTACTTTTCCCCATGTTTGTTATTTGATTGTTTATTCATTATGTATTCTTAGCAACCTGTCCTTATATATGGATGTTCTTGCTAATAAATTCTATTCTAGTTCTGTATGCAGATCTACACCAATGCAAGCGCACCATAATAAGCACATATTGGACTTATGCATACCCGTTATTATGTTGGATGGCTCGGGCCACAGTAAAAACACACGTATAAAGAGCATTATCCTCGCGCAAATAGGTTCATCTTGGATTTATTTGAATCTGAAATATGCCCATAATGAGCTTATTTTAAATTTGTGTGTGTTTTTTTTTAATTTATTTTTTTTTTAAATTTAAATCAACGTTTTGAAAAACTAACGACGTTATAACTTACGCCATGTACGCCGAGTTACCACACCAAATTTGGTTGCAATCGGACCAGCAGTCTGTGAAAAAAATTTGAACAGACAGATCCTATTCTTTATATATAAAGATCATGTAATACGGAAGAAGGGATCATATGTGTATAAATAAACGCATGGACAATGGATACTAGTATACGGATACATGTATACTCAAACACGCGCAAAGCTAGGTCAAAGGAATTTTCCTGAAATTACGACAAAAGCTCTTTATATTTTACTATAACCTATATCAGGAACATTCAATATTATTCGATGCTGAAGAAAAATCTTGACGCATACAAATATTCACCAACTATTCTGATACACAGAATCGGATCATGATACAAACGAATTTCAGGTTACAACCCGTCACAATCTCACAGGGGCTTAATTTTACAGCAATATCTATATCTATATTTGCGACTGTCTGTCTGTCTGTCTGTCTGTCTGTCTGTCTGTGTTCTATAGAAATTCACACGGGACCATCTAGATGATGCCAAAGGGGTCTACTAGGAGTAGCTTTTTACGAGAAAGATAATGGTCGGGGTTAGAATTTTCTAAAGTGACGCCGTTGTTGTCAGGGGCAGAAAAGGGGGAGGGGCAGAAAAAATAATTGTCGCCGATTGCCACCAAACTTATATATAGTCATCCCAATAATATGAGGAATCTAATGGCGTGGTTTAAATATGGCAAAAGTCGCGCCGTTCGCGTCAGGGGTGCCCGGAATGGGGGGGGGGGCAGATTTGTTCTCTGTCGCCGATTGCCACGAAACTTACATATAATCATCCCCATGATATGAAGAATCCAACGGTGTGGTTTAAATATTTCAAAAGTGGCGTCGTTTGTGTCAGGGATGAACGGAAGGGGAGAGGGGCACCAAAATTGATAAAAATAATTTTAACGCCGATTTCCACCAAATTGATATATATTCTTCTTCATGATACCATGAATCTAATTGTGTGATTTAACAACGCCAAATTGTTGTTTTTGGATGAGAGATTGGGAGGGGGTGGGCACTAAATTTGAAAATAAGTCGCCGATTGCCACCACACTTATACAAAATCATCCACATGGTATGATGAGTCTAATGGTGTGGCTTTTATCTGTCAAATGTGGCCTCATTCGAGTCAGGGTTGCATTGAAAGGGACAGGGGCACCAAAATTGATGCACAATGTTTTTTACGCCAATTTCCACCAAATTGAAACACGTTCTTATCCATGATACGAGGAATCTAATCGTGATTTAAAGACACCATAGTGGTGCTGTTTGGGTGAGAGGTGGAGAGGGGAGGGATTGGCACCAAATTTGATAAAAAAAATTATCACCAAACTTATAAACAATCATCTCCATGATATCAGGAGTGTAATCGTGTGGTTTAAGGATGTCACAAGTGGGGCCATTCGAGTCAGGGGTGTATAGAGATGAGAGGGACACACAAAATTATATCTATATGTTTAGTGCCGATTTCCACCAGATTGATACATAGTATTCTCCGTGATACGAGGAATCTTATCGTGTGGTTTAGATACACCAAATTGGTGCCCTATGGGTGAAAGATATGGGGACCTTAAGTTTGATACGAATTTGTATACTCGCCAATTTTCACCAATTTCATATGTATGCATCTCTAATCTCTGATGAGTCTTAGTGTGTGCAGCTTGAGTCCGAAATAGGGACGGGAGGGTCACTAAAACTGATACAAAATATTTTTTGTACCAATTACCATCAAATTCAGACACGTTCTTCTCAAATGATACAAGAAATAAAATCATTCTGTCTGTCTGTCTTTGTGTCTGTCTGTGTGCGTTCTATATATAACTTCACGCGGTACAATCGAGATGGCACCAAGGCGTTCTAAGAGGGGTAACTGTTTACAAGGAAGATAATGGTGCGGGTTAAAATTTTCTAAAATGACGCTGTTGGTGGGGGGGGGGGGTTAAAAAAATATGGTGAAATAGTTTTGTCGCTGATTTCCGCCAAACGAATACATAACCACCTTCGCAATATGCCGTTGTTCGAGTCAGCGTTGCGTTAACAACTGATTTAATAAACCAAATTCCACCAAATTCATACACGTTTTTCTCTAATGATATACCATGAATTAAATCACATTTGGTGTCGTTTGCGTCACGGATGGCGAGCGGATATGCACTATCATTGATAAGATTGCTATTCGCCGATATCCACATATAAGTTATACACAGTCACCAGGCCATCTCCATATCATTTTAAGTAGTTGGGCGTTCACATTTCACAATCCCGACATAATTATGGTGACCCACATAAGTCACTTGAACAATTATATCTTCATAACAGTCATATTTATATGGGAATGGCAATCAAGGCATTCACACAATGAGCTAGCAAAAAGAGATAACTAGAAGAAGCATTAAACGTATATTTATCATTCTATTAAAGAGATACATATATTCGTGCAAACTGAGAGACCTCGAACCGTCAGAGGATTGCATATATATAATAACAAAATTGAGTCTGTTCCATTCAATACAGTTTCCACAAAAAGTTACAATTTGTCAAGAGATATGGAAGGCCTGTTCAAAAATAGTGGTCACAGTGTGCAGTCAAATATAGTTTCTTCTGATATACAAGAAAATGCAGTTAGTAGCACACGACTTTTTAGGATCCTACCAATACTGACATCTGACAAGGATTTAGAACATACTCATCGACTGACATAAACAACTCAAAATCTCGCTCTGTGCCTGGCACATGTAGCTGATATATGTGCGCAGCAACATTTCGTTTAAACTAAGAATATTTAGCCAATATATAGCACCATGAACAGAGGAGCACCTGGAAATTTCTTTGAAACATCTGTATCTTCATGGAGATATGATAGCCAGGTGTCCTCGAGATCTTAGTCCAACCCACTAGATTGATTGATACATCTCAATATGTAAAACCCAATTATCATCTTTTATCGAACTAATGTGTTTATGATGTTCATGTATCATATTATAACGTCTAATGTATACGCAGTTGTAAATAAATAAATACTTCATAATTGGTGGAACGGATTAATCGCGATAAACAGAATGACAATTGACAAGGTGAGCCACTACTTATATTCCATGACTGTAATAATCATGTTTTGTGATGCTATTTGAATATATCATTTATGAGAAAACGTATAACACTTTAAGCAAGAGCATTCTCTATTCCCAACAAATATCCACAGCATACATTAACCTGGGCAACGCCGGGTAACCCTGCTAGTTATATATATATGTATCATATCTTTGCTTATAAATAGGCTCACATAATTATACTGTTCAAACATCATATTAATTATTTTGCGAGTCAATAATGTACAGATATATTCATGAAATGTTTTATAAAATAGGGACAAAAATAACGACTCAATATCAAGGCTAGTCTTATGGTTGATATATATTCTGTCATATACGGCATGTGTGAGAACGAATGAAACAAATTTTTATTGCACGTTATTTCCTATTTCTTCTTGATTGCATGAAGTGCAGCGGCAAAATCGAAAAAGAGCTATAGTTTTCGAGATACACTTACTTTGAAAAACAACTATTTTGAGGAAGAAATATATATTGTTCACGAAAATGATAATGAAAATCAACGGAATCGGTGGTGGCTACGGTCATATCGACGATGATGTTGATAAACACCAGTGAATTTTCGAGAAATTTGCAATTTTGGTAAATCGAGCCCTGTAGTTAAGTCCTAACTTATTTGTCAGCACTGTTGGTGTTAAATTACTACATATACCATATCTCTACCTGAGAGGAAACATGTGTCAGTTAATATCGATTTTTCTGCCATTTGGAGCCGAGAAATGCATTTTTTGCTGAAAAAATGCTCTTTTTCACGGAAATTATCTTTTTCCAAAATTTAATATTCAAACGAATATCTCAACAATGTCGAGCTATTTAAACCGTATAGTATACTTGTTACATGGCAAGCATATGTAGAAAGAAGTAGACAGGAATTTTGAACGGTTTGCGAGATGTTGGATTTTAATCAGGCTACCCTCCCCAAATACGCTTTAACTTATATATTTTTGATAACGACTTTACAAAATTCCCGGATTAATCTTAATGGCACACACCATGACCCGCAGAGGCGGACTGGGCCAAAAAACCGGCCCGGGAAATTAATATAATACCGGCCCATCTGTTCGGGGAGTGTCCACAGTCCACCTTAGGAAATTCCAATTGCCCAACCCCCCCTTGAATCAGCATCAGACCAAATACATATTTTTGCATAATCCCATTTGCACCCCCCCCCCCCTTGAATCAGATGCAGACGAAATACATGTTTTTGCATAATTCCATTTGCACGTCTGGCCTAATATCCTATATATTCATAAGTCATGGTTCTATATATTCCGGTACGAGACCATTCAGATATATTTACCTGAAAAATTGCATAAATTCTAACATCTAGCGGTCTAACTCCAGACAAATGCACACGGATACGGACAAGAGACCAGGACACACTGGGCTGTTCATGGTTGTTCGGCCCGGGGTGAGAAAATTTTGAAAACTATACAAGAAAATCGCGAATCCTAGCATCTAGACTGGCATCAACTGAAGCGTTCCTATTTTGTTGTAAATTTTAATTGGGGGAGGGTCCGGGAGGGGTTCGTGAGATTTTTTTTGGGATTTACAGCTGGGAGTTACCGTTAAAATCGGGGTCTTTACGTGGTGTTATATGATGCTGACAAGTTCAGTTAATGACAAAATTACGATTAGCCAATTCGGCTGGTTAAACAACACATGTGGCGGCCCACGTCCGGAATTTTCCCGGTCTCCCGATCGGCCAGTCCGCCTCTGGACCCCAAATATGGTTACACTTCATGAATTTATGTGAGAAGAGTGCCATCTTATTGAATACACGGCTGGTTAAACAACACATGTGGCGGCCCATGTCGGATTCTCGCTTGATAGGAAATCACGTGGAATCAGAATTTTTCCGGCCTCCGGTCCATCGGGAAATTTCCCGGTCTCCCGATCGGCCAGTCCGCCTCTGATGACCCGTGTGCTGAAATGGTTGTCCAGAGATTACCGTTTAATTGATTAAAGATGTGATCAGGCTTCCAGACCCCCAGTTACAACAACATAGTTTATTGATGACAGCTAACTCTGTATTTGTCGACATCGAGTTTGTAGGACTGAAATGTAATTGTTTATATTTGGACCGACCCCCACCTTTATTATGTTGTTCTATAAGTGCATATTCATGTCATAATTATCCTTCAAAGTTCGTTGTAATGATTGTAATGATTCAATGATTTTTTAGATAAATGTGAACCAGGGGTCGGTCTGTCTATATATGTACTTTCTTTATGTCATACAATGTATGATTTATAAGAAATAAACTATCGATTGATATTGATTGTATTTTAAAAACAACACATGACAAACTTTTTAATTCACATGGTGAAGTCATTATCTGGCAAGCATATTTAGAAAAAAGGGAGACAGGAATTTAACGGTTTGCGAGATATAGGATTTTAGCTACTCTTCCCCAAATACGTTTGTGGTAGAAAAATTACATCTATTTTATAAAAACTTTACCAAATGTCCTAATTGGTCGTAACGGGACCCAACATGACTCGTCTGCTGAAAAATTGGCCCGAAGACATTGTTTAAGTGATGAAAACGTGTTAATGCTTCCAGACACACGGCTACAACAATAGCAACACATTTTATTGATAACAGCTAGCTATATAATTTTACATGCATTGACGTCGACCTTGTAGGATTGAAATATTTATTATAAACAACACATGACACAATGTATATACATATAGTCTCACAAATATAACACAAAATCACTTTTGTCTCCCAAATAATAAGAAATACTAGGAGGGTTACCATAACCATAATACCCATGATGGAAGCCTGGTACGCAATCAAATAATGTTAAATCCTTGGAACTATTTGTTTATAGTGCGCAAGAATATACGTTGGAATGTCGTTTTGATTTTTCACGCGATTGATATGACGTCAGTTCATTCATGACTTTGAACCATGCAACGACGTCACGAGCGCCTTGAATCGCAACTGCAGTAACGATACAGATGCTTTTATTGCCAATTCGTTATCGCCAATTGTATCAGGGAATTTCGTAGGAAATGATAGATAATTAATTGTATCAACCATTTCCTATGAAATTCCCTGATAAAATTGGCGATAACGAATTGGCGATAAAAAAAACATCTGTATCGTTACTGCAGTTGCGATACAAGGCGCTCGTGGCGTCGTTGACTGGTTCAATATCATGAATGAAGTGACGTCACATCAATCGCGTGAAAAATCAAAACGACATCCGCCATTTTGATTTTCATGGAACTCTGCCGCCTCGGGTATAATTTCGGTGTATTTTGGCGCAAAGAAAAGGGATATTTATCGGAAATCAAGTTCTGTTAATTTGAAGACATAGTACCATATACCAAAACCTGCATGTGATATATTTGAGAAATTCTAAACACTCATAAATTAATTATCAAACTCAAGTTTGTTGTCCTGCTTCTAGTCTGGTCGGAAAAGCTACATTTGTGGAATGCTAGAACCCTAGAGGAATTTTTGGGGAAAAGCATGAAACTAAGTTTTCTAGCATAACTCAAGTATGCTGAATCCAATGAGGGTGCCTGTCGCTACCTGTGACCCATATTTCACCCATAAAATCAACTTAAAGTCACATACTATTTTAGGACGCGGTATAAAATTTCACAAAATATCACAATTGGGATTCTAGTCATATTTCAACAAGAAATGAACAGAACTTTGTAATCTAAGTGTGGCATATCATTACCTATGAATATTCCAACTCATTGGAACCAAAATTCTTACTTTGGCTCAAAATGGCTGCTAAAATGACCGCCAAAATGGCCGCGAAAATATGGAAAATGGTAAATATTGCCCCAGCGTGTCCTGCAATCGCTTACAAGTTGTGGTTGATGTATAAAATTGGCTATTCCGCAACCTATACATTGAATACATGTCTGATGCACCATGGTTAATTGTTACTATTGTCACCACTGACATCTCCAATAATCTCTCAAAAACTTGACATAAATATCGGCAAAAATAACTTTTCAGGTATGGACCATTTTTTCAAGTAAAATGTAACTGTCTTTGGATTCAAATGTGTTTATTGTTTTGGTCTATCTTGTATGTGTCACTCTATGGTATTTATAGACAAAAGTGCTCAAGATGGCTTCCAAAATGGCAACCAAATTTGCAAAACGTTTTGTTTACATATATCCCGAACATTATTCTCTGTGTTATCCGAAAAGGTTATTATACGTGTTAGTTAATTAACTGACAACTATATGTTCTATTCTGGTTGTCCCAGTTCCGTATGGGCATGACAAATTCATTTTAAAGTATGGAATTTTGCCGAGAACCTCTTTTGTGATTCCGGCCATATTATTGAAAGGAAATGGGCTGAACTTTGAGACGGAACCGAGATGAACCATAATCTGTGGCTATTCTGGTCCGTTATGATAAAAAAAATATCAACTGGATACAGGTGGATGCCAAGATGGTAGTCAGGGAGTTACTCTATGTTCATATGTGAGGTGAATAGATATACAGGGAGTTATTGTATGTCATGAATTATGTGAATACTGTCACTGAATAGATATACAATGAGTGACTATATGGTTATGTGTGGGTTGTCCATGGTAAGATGTATAGGTATACAGGGAGAGGTCATTGTCGTGTGTGATGTGAATCGGTATGAATGGAGTGACTGTATGGTGTATGGATATGTTTATCCAGTACGGGTGCAGCCGATGTGCCTGTATGGACAATTATGTGGTGTATGTGTATAGCTACATGGTCATCTATGTGTTGATTATGTATATATGGAGTTACTTAAGGTCATGATGGGATGTACATGTGTTGTCTGTATGATCATGGATGGGGTGTGTGGATAAATAGGGATTATTTTATGGTTGCGGGTAATGTGTATAGGTATACGTGGAATGACTGTACGGTCATGATTGAAGTGTATATGCATACCTGTAGTAAGCTGAATGGACATTATCGAGCGTGTGGGTATATATGGAGTGTCTTTGTGGTATATATTTATATATCTCGTGGATTTATTATCATTGGTGGGTGTATAGGGATTAGCTGTATGATCATGGATGGCGTGTATGATTATACAGTGAGTTGCTGAATTGTCATGTGTGATGTGTATATGCAAGTATGGAAGGTGTGAGTGGTTGTGTGTGCAGGGTTTTTGTATATCTGCAAGGGCTGAATGGCCGTTAGTGAGATGTATATGTATACCTGGAGTGACTCTATGGTCTAGGTGGGCTGCATATCTATGTATCGAGTGGTTATATAACTATGTGTGTCGAATATGTATACAGGTAGTGACTGTATGGTCAATGGTGAGATGAGTAATTGTAGGTATACAAGGGGTGACTGTGTGATCGTATATGTAATGAATATATATATATATGTAATGAATATATATATATATATATATATATATATATATATATATATATATATACAGGGAGTGACTAAATGGTCATGTATCAGGTGTATGAGTATACCTGGTGTTCCTGCTTGGTGACTCGTTGCGGTATGGTCATGTGTAGTGTAGGTTATACTGGTATACGCAGGTGTTGCTATATGGTCATGGGCGAGGGGCATGTGTATATAGCGAGTGGCTATATGGCCATGGATGATGTGCATATGCATACATGGAGTGACTTTTCTGACATGGCTGGAGTGTATTAGTATATCTTGTGTCGCTATTCGGTTATGGTGTGACACATGGGGATACAGGGGTTGACATGGCCAATGGTGAGGTGAATATGTATACAAGGATTGACCATGATCATGTATGAATGGTTGTATAGGTACACACGAGGTAACTATATGGCCATATGTCAGGTGAAAGAGTATACCAGGTGGCATGGGTGAGGGTATATGTATGAAGCGAGTGGCTATTTGGCCATTGGTGAGGTGCATATGTATACCTGGTGTGACTCTGTGGTCATTGTTGTGGTGTTGATGTGTATATTGAATGTCCACTTGACCATGTGTGTGGAGTTTGGGTATACAGGTGATTACCGTATTGCCAATGGTGAGGTGAATCCATACGTATACACGGGGTGACTATATGGTTATGGGTCATGTTTAGGAGTATACCCGGTGTGCCTCCATTGTGACTAATGGCTGTATGGTCATCCGTGGTCAGGTGTACGTGTATACATTGGGTCACTATATTGTTATGTTTGTGGTGTTTATGTATATATGGAATGACTGTGTGATAATAGGTGGCGATCGCTTTCCACGTTTAACGGTTCCATCAAGTACATAAACACCATCAAGATGGGAACTCTCTGACATGACCTCTCTATTGATTAACATATCCTTGAGTTATTGTGGAAAGCGATAGCCACCCAAGGTACACATGTACAACCCACGCATTACCTCAGTCACTCCATGTGTACATAAACACCACACACATGGCAATATAGTCACCCACTTTATACACGTCCAGTTGACCATACAGCCATACTTGGTTATACCCGTACATACCACAAATGACGATACAGCCACGATTCATCATGCATAAACACCAGATATGCTCCTACACATGGCACATGCCCATATAGTCACTCTATGTATACATATTCACCACATTCACGATCATACATTCACTCAGTGTATACATATTCATCTCACTATGGACCACACAGCCACTACATATATACATATTCGCCATACCCATGATCATAGGGTCAATCCAGGTATACATATACACCTCACCAATGGTGAGCCCTTCCAGATAACGAATACCAAAACACACTACCACTTATACCTTCCATACTTGCACATACACCTCACACATGCCAGTTCAGCAACTCACTGTATACCGTACTCATACACGACGGTCCAATGATCAGTTAATATACAAAACATTAAATAAAGTCATATTACTCAACCAGTTCCAAACAACATGAACTGATCTAGAAGATATTTGTGATAAAACGTGATATTTTCAACTCCGGCGGCCATTTTGGCGGCCATCTTGGAGGTTGAGTTTCAATATTGCAGCAAAAAAGTGTCATTATGTCTTAGCTTCACGAAAATATATACATTTGTATACATTTTACTATATTTTCCCGCTATAATTTGCATAAAACTGACTTAGGGTCTGATCTGAAAAAAAAAAGGCCAGGATGGACGCCATCTTGTATGGAGTCTACACGGCCACTTTTTTTTCTTGATAACATTGCTTAAAAGTTGTTGGACATAATAAGGAACAAAATGAGTGGGGTGAAGTTAAGTCCCGGGGTGTGGTGCAAGGGTAAGTCCCGGGGTGTGGTGTAAGGGTACCCATATTGGCTCCCGGACTATCAGAGAATTCTTACGAGAATCGTCGATAAATATACAAAACAGCAATGTCTTACCGTAGGTACCGTACCTGATTAATATGATGTTAATGTTTCAGAATCATTACTGTGATGATAGTATCATGATACAACGCAGCTTTGAACGTTCCCCCGAGGAGTATATAAGTTTCAGTAAGTTCAAGGCCAGTTACGTGATTTCATATGACGTTGTACGGTGCGCCGTATCAACAACCCTCCAGTAAAGAAAACACGAAGATTTTGAAACCCTTTTATTGAACCCTATATTCATCCAATCGGGCGACAGGCAGTCTATTCGTGTTCGGCACCTTCGAATTATGGTAAAAAAGTTGGTTTGACACTTTTCCGCGGAAATGCTTCTAGAAATGTCTTTTCTGAGAATTACGACTATTCTGGTGATTAGCGATTGACTCAATGCGTTGACGTTCAACGCCCATGACGCGTCACCGTGACGTTACATAAGTTAATAGCCGTAGACAACAAATCTACTTACTGGCAGGTAATGAACTTCGTATAAGTAATTCAAATTCTCACACGGAAAACATGATATGTGGGTGACATGATAAAATCGTTACAGGGCTCGTTGTTGCCGGCTACGGTGACATATGAGGCTCAGCACAGATGGGGTCGGAAAAAAATTACAGGATACAAGGACCGGGTGGGTGGGTATCACCGAGCCCGGAATGCAGATTTTTTCTGATGTCATGCAATTTTTTTCCAAAATCATTTCTAACACAAATTACAGCTTCAAAATGAATTGAAACAATCAGATTCACATAGTAGTGCATGTTATAGCCTTATACAAGTGATGTGGGCTCTATATTTTAATTTTATGTCCACAAATTCTCCCTTTAACAGTTGAAATCATGGGGTGGGTCCGGTTTTGGTCGAGGAAAAAATTTGCAATGAAAAAAAAATCCATTCTCATCTTTTCTCATAGTTTATCATGGTTTTTTTAAAACTTATTATACATAGAGGATACCTGCGTGTTTTGAGTGAATATCGGAAGTATGTCATGAGTGGTCACAGTGAGATATAACATATAAAACTGTATACAACTGCATACAACATAAATAATGTAATATCAGTACAACAAAATACATAAATAGTAACTAACATAGAAATTCATATCGCAGTTCGTGGTTCCCTCATTCCTTGAAATCCCACTGGAAACCCTAGTACTTTTAAATAAATACCGGTAAAGTATGACCCATTCATTAGATTGATTTGCTGTCAAAAAGACAAAAAACCGCTCGAAGTAAATGGTCGATGTCGATACATGACTACAGTGACTTAAGTCACATAATAACGCGTTGTTCACTGATTGGAGCATTAAAAGGCTCCAGATTCAATCTCAGAGCATCTAATTTTTAAAATTTCCCGGGGGAGGCCCCCCTGACCCCTCCCGTACTCTCCCCCCTCAAGCCTTCGGGAGATGCCTTCGGCATATCCTGCTGCGATACCACTCGCCTCGACATTTTGTAGGAGAGCTACTCGCCACTCGCCAAGAATGATTTTAAGGGGAGCTCCTCATTGCTCACTAGTGATTTCACCATATGGAGAGGACTGGAACTGGGTTTATTTATATAGGAGATATAGCACAGTAGCAATGTTATATTTATTGCCTCCGAAACATGCCGAGCCGAGCTGGCCCTTAGAACATGCTTGGGACTATACAACACACCAGGTGCCTATTTTTAGAAGCAAATTTAATTTTCGAGACGGTGCAATTTTTTTTGGATTGGGTGGGATTCGAACCCCGGCCCATGACGGCGAGCACGCCTTGCGACTCAAAGTCCGACGTCAATACCACACGACCAGAAGCTCAAATGGCCACTGTACTGTGCTCTATCTCCTATATATACTATAGAGACCTTAAAATGTGCATATACATGTAGTTTCCTAAGTGCGACGTCAGAATACAGGGGCCATTTGAGCTTCCTTTTTTGGGGTAGCTTCGGTGGCCATGTGTAGAGCCCGAAGCCGCCATCGCATGGCGCCGCCAGCCATATTGGCCACAAGCCGCCGCCAGCCATATTATCTTCAACGCCAGCCACATGAAAAAATCTCCGCGGCCGGAATTGTAAAATGGCTGAGCCATGGCATGGACTTATATGTTAAGGACAACTGTACTGCGAATCACAAATAACTAAACCGCATTGCCTAATATTGGCATTCTCGTATGGACACGGCATGGTCGTTACACTTTCAGAACACCCGGGGCCTCTCACTGTGCATGGAATAGACTATTCCAATGCCTGCTTCCATATAACGGAGTGGCCTGGAGCATCCATTCAGCATTGAAAGGGTTTAAAGTATAAATTGTTTATTTCGACACGACTCAGTCTCAGACATCGCTGACATTTGTCAATATATGCACATAATCCATAGAAGAAAATAGAAAATAGTTTGAAATATTATATATCAATACTATCGGATTCAGCATCAAATGATGAATGCATATATCGCAAGATGCCAGTGATGATATAGCCGTCTGAAGTCGACAGAAGTCCCAATGTAACTTATACCGATTATATAGATGGGAAACTACATATAATTAGCAATCCCTGCCAGTCCTTTACTGACTCCTTCATGTACTTCGCCATAATGGAAAAGCCCAACACCAAAAGAATGCACGTGGTCTGGACTTCTACGGGTTCACAACAAAAGCCAAAACTAGCGGGTGTCTATGGCCGGGGATTAGGACAATTTCTGAAACGAAATACGCTGAATGATAACGTCTCAGCCGGCTGAGCTGCCATATTTCGCCAGCCACGAATGTCGCGACTGAGCCGGCTTTGCTAGATAACCAGCCACGAAAATTGGTTGAGCCAGCCGTGAAAACTAGTTGTCGTGGCTTCGGGTCTAGCCGTGTGGTATTGACGTCGGACTTTGAGTCGCAAGGCGCGCTCGCCATCATGGGCTGCGGTTCGAATCCCACCAATCAAGTAGATGTATAACCTCCACATAATCCTCAGCACATTGAGGGCGATGGAGTATCAAGTAGATGTGCAATCCCAAAAGAATTTGCACTGTCTCAAAATCAAATTTGTGTTTATTTAATCAAATTGTTGGTGTTTTTACCTTACACATGCACATATTTTAACCTATTGCTAATAAGGGACACAACTATCCTGTTAAAATGGATATTTTACCTTTATAACCATAAATATTTGGGGTTTTAAAGGTTTTGTCACTAGTTTTGTTGGCATATTTTTCAGCCATGTGCTTTGTTTGTTTATTTTTTGTGGGTGTACTTGATCAGCGTTCTCTCAGTTCCGGTGCAGAAACAATGAGAGACCCTTACCCCGCCAAAAAACACATTATATAGTAGAATTTACAATATTTTCATCAATTTTGGGGGTGGGTGTCCCATACCTGGGTGGAAAAAACTTACGGTCCCGGGTGGGTGTCCGAAACCTGGGTGGAAAAAACTTACGATCCCGGGGTGGTGGGTCCCAAAACCTGGGTGGAAAAAACTTACGCTCCCAGGGTGGTGGGTCCAAAAATGAAAAACACAAAATTTCCACCTTGTATCCGTAATTTTTTTCCTGACCCACCCCCCCCCCCCCTGCTCAGCATGATTAATATCGGGGTCGGCTAGCGCATCGCCCGATATTAATCTCACTTCGCCTCATATGACACCGTATCCGGCAATAACTCGCCTTGTAACTTATATTATCCCGTGCCGAGGAACAGTTATATTACCCATATCTTTCTATGCGGATGAGTAGGTAGGGTTACTTCTGGAAAGTGTATATTCAGAAAACAACATATAGATTGGAGTTTTATCATGGAGACTGATACATTTTGGACTTTTGGCATCCCAGTGTAAGTTTTAGCTCATAATGATAGCAGAATAAAAATGACGACAATCGCAATTATTTGTGTACACACATGGTGTACTATATGTTAATATGTAAATAACGTACTACGTTATTCGAAAACTTACTCCTTCCAAGTCCATGATATGAAGATATACAATTTTATCTTATACCGGTTTGATGTTAGTTGTATTCAATTTTAGCGATATCTTACATTTGTGTATTAAACGCCAAGAAAGGACTAAGCACATTGTTATCCTCCTCCCTATTTTCCACCCTTCTGATTGGCCCATGTCCTGTCACATGCCGGGCAACAAATCACACTGTCGCCCGCTGACCCGGGAGACATTGTTTTTGTCGCGCGACCGATGTTATGTTCCAAGAATATCCGCAAACACACACTGCAGTAACTCATCTATTTCACATCACTACGACGTACTTAAAAAGCATAGATCTTATATACCCCACGGATTCGCAAAACACACCAGTTGTGGTGTTTGCTAATTTGCATATATTTAGTGAACACTAATATTCAAAATTTTAAGTCGATACTTTTATCGGACAAGCGTTATTATTTACTTTTTACATCGTAATATATCGGTGATTCAATTTGTTCATGTCGACATTATATGATGCAAGATTGAAATAGAGGATCCCTTAAGGTTGGTTGGTTATAAATGTTTGCTGGTATAGACAACGTAATGCATACGTTTTTCGCGAATGAATGGTACTGTACGCTTATCCTCCGCGGTGTCTGCAATGTGATCATAGAAGTATTTTATATGAGGATCGCCATGAGCATTGACACATAGGCCTGTGAATGTACATTAATGAAATTGACGACTTCCAAATAGCTTTCTGGGAAGAGCGTTATTAAATGAACATCGCGAGTAAATTGCGCCCACAAGACGACATTGAATATGCCACTTTGCAGAAGACGAGAATATACCTACATGTATATGGCTTATTTGTTTACATTGCATGGACCGATATTGATGATTTAACCACCAAAATGATCGTAAATAAACGCGGATTATCAAACACTTAACGGCCCCACTATCGCTTATGGAACAGAAATCCTATATGGGACGATAATTAGTTACTGAAAATATACATAATCGGGAAAGAAAGCACTCGTTACTCAGTGCAACATCGTGCGTGTGGATGGCAAGGATATTTGATGTGGTATAATCGGATAACAAAACAGTTGTTGCCCTTCTTCTCGGGAGACATTGAGATTTGTCACCCGCTCGAGAACGGAATGTCTCCCGAGGAGCTTCACTCCGAGGGAGACATTCCGTTCTCGAGCGGGTGAAAAATCTCAATGTCTCTCTCGACAACGAGCGACAACTGTATAATGTGACCTTTCACCTCACGACGTTGCTGTCTTGGCGACGTATCAACAAAAACTCTCGCCTTTGGGTCACATTTACTTCAGCGTTTCGAGTGGTTTAAATGAATAAATTAATGCATACAAGTGGATTAAAATAGTAATGTAGCTACACATTCAATGAAACATGATCACACGTCCCTAATAGGACTAAATGTTAAGCTTTCACTATTTTGTTCCCGTCATTTTAGTCAGCTTGCACCGCACATAATTTGCAAAATGTACGATATACACTTTTCTCAGAACTTGCATGGTTATTTTCAATCTAAAGAATTCTGAACTGTAACAGTTTGAATATCTTTGCTTTTTGTCTGAGAACATTGATATGTTAATGAAAGAATTTCACTGTTCCGATTTCTGTAAATGGATTCATATTAAATCAGGACTTATATCTTGTTTGTTGCTGACAAATCACCCCAATCAGGGATGTGGCTAGAGGGGGGTGTGGGGGGTGTCTCACCCCCCCCCCCAGCAGAGAGCTATATTTTCAATAGTTGGAAATTTCATACCTGCCACAACGAAATTTCACACCAACAATAGGTTGAAAATGTTCTTGTAGTTTGATTATAAAACAATTTATTGGGGGGAATTTATTGTTTTTCGACCAATATTTGCATATGTTCCTATTTTTGGTCAAAATTTTTGATGGACATCAGTTGGAAATTTTCCAACCTTAGGGGGGTGACAGGTTGGAAATGTCCAACACTTGGAAAGCTTGTGTCCTGGTCCCTCCCCCGTGGCCAGTCAAAAACTTCTAGTTAATTTAAGAAAACAATATTGTCATACAATTGGTCAACATTGTCATTGGAATTGTCATCAGTTGGAAATTTTCCAACCTAAGTGGGGGTGTAGGGTTTGAAATTTCCAACAGTAGGAAGGCTTGAGGCTAGTCTAGATGTTAGGATTTTGCGATTTTCTTGTTCAGATTTCAAAATTTTCGCACATGGTTCGGCCCGGTGTGTCATTGCCCCATCCAGATGGCCAATACAAAACTGCTAATTAGCAAAACAATATTTTACTATATTTGGTCAAACTTGTAGACATAAATGGTCATCAGTTGAAGAATTTTCCAACCTGAGGGGGAGCATGAGGTTTGAAATTTCCAACACTAGCAAAGCTTCAGTTGAGGTCAGTCTAGACGCTAGGATTTGCGATTTTCTTGTATATAGTTTTCAAAATTTTCTCACACCGGGCCAAACAACCATGGTCGGCCCGGTGTTTCCTGGTCTGTTGTCGGTAGCTGTGTGTCTGGAATTAGATCACTAGTTGTTTTTTTTTTTTGGGGCAATTTTCAGATTAAAATATCTTAATGTTCTCATACTGCTGGGGAAATAGAAGCATGTGAATATATAGGAAATTAGGCCTGAGCATGAGGTACAAGGGGGGGGGGTGCAAATGGAATTATGCAAAAAGTTGTGTTGGTGCGATTCCGAATCAAGGGGGGGGGGGTGCAAATGGAATTATGCAAAAAGTTGTGTTGGTGTGATTCCGACTCAAGGGGGGGGGGTACAGTTGGAAATTCCCAAGGTGGACACCCCCCCAGCGGAGACCCTCTGGCCACATCTCTGACCCCAATGTTCCATAAATTCGCGACCTCATTACACGTACTGAAACCGCGTATTCGTGCGTAAAGGGGATTGCTCTTCGAAATGACCAAAATGTAGGTTGTTTTTGTCTGAAAACTGTAATAAATTAGGCTTAATTTGACCAAAAAATATAGTGTCAGTTGGCATAGCGAAAAATCATACTTCTAACCAGTTGAGATAACACACATCTCAAAATACACTATGCTATTGTTGTATTTATCTTATGCCAACTGACACTATATATTTTGGTCAAATTAAGCCTTGCAACATAACATCAGGCGGGCGACAAAAACAATGTCTCCCGCGTCAGCGGGCGACAGTGTGATTTGTCGCCGGGCATGTGACAGGAAATGGGCCAATCAGAAGGGTGTAAAATAGGGAGGAGGATAACAATGTGCCTAGTCCTTTCTTGGCGTTTAATACACATATGTAAGATATCGCTAAAATTGAATACACAGTACAACTAACATCAAACCGGTATAAGATAAAATTTATATATCTTCATATCAGTAAGTTTTCGAATAACGTAGTACGTTATTTACATATTAACATATAGTACACCATGTGTGTACACAAATACTTGCGATTGTCGTCATTTTTGTTCTGCTATCATTATGAGCTAAAACTTACACTGGGATACCAAAAGTCCAAAATCTATCAGTCTCCATGATAAAACTCCATTCTTTTTACTCCAATCTATATGTTGTTTTCTGAATATACCCTTTCCAGAAGTAACCCTACCTACTCATCCGCATAGAAAGATATGGGTAATATAACTGTTCCTCAGCAGGGATAATATAAATTACAAGGCGAGTTATTGCCGGATACGGTGTCATATGATGCGAAATGAGATTAATATCGGGCGATGCGCTAACCGAGCCCGATATTAATCATGCTGAGCAGGGGGGGGGGGTCAGGAAAAAAATTAAGGATACAAGGTGGAAATTTTGTGTTTTTCAGTTTTGGGGACCCACCACCCCGGGAGCGTAAGTTTTATCCACCCAGGTTTGGGACCCACCACCCCGGGAGCGTAAGTTTTTTTCACCCAGGTTTCGGACACCCACCCGGGACCGTAAGATTTTTCCACCCAGGTATGGGACACCCACCCCCAAAATTTATGAAAATCTTGTAAATTCTACTAAATAATGTGTTGTTGGCAGGGTAAGGGTCTCTCATTGTGTCTGCACCGGAACTGAGAGAACGCTGATCAAGTACACCCACAAAAAATAAACAAACAAAGCACATGGCTGAAAAATATGCCAACAAAACTAGTGACAAAACCTTTAAAACTCCAAATATTTATGGTTATAAAGGTAAAATATCCATTTTAACAGGATAGTTGTGTCCCTTATTAGCAATAGGTTAAAATATGTGCATGTGTAAGGTTAAAAACACCAACAATTTGATTAAATAAACACAAATTTGATTTTGAGACAGTGCAAATTCTTTTGGGATTGCACATCTACTTGATACTCCATCGCCCTCGATGTGCTGAGGATTATGTGGAGGCTATACATCTACTTGATTGGGTGGGATTAGAACCGCAGCCCATGATGGCGAGCGCGCCTTGCGACTCAAAGTCCGACGTCAATACCACACGGCTAGACCCGAAGACACGACAACTAGTTTTCACTGCTGGCTCAACCAATTTTCGTGGCTGGTTATCTAGCAAAGCCGGCTCAGTCGCGACATTCGTGGCTGGCGAAATATGGCAGCTCAGCCGGCTGAGACGTTATCATTCAGCGTATTTCGTTTCAGAAATTGTCCTAATCCCCGGCCATAGACACCCGCTAATTTTGGCTTTTGTTGTGAACCCGTAGAAGTCCAGACCACGTGCATTCTTTTGGTGTTGGGCTTTTCCATTATGGCGAAGTACATGAAGGAGTCAGTAAAGGACTGGCAGGGATTGCTAATTATATGTAGTTTCCCATCTATATAATCGGTATAAGTTACATTGGGACTTCTGTCGACTTCAGACGGCTATATCATCACTGGCATCTTGCGATATATGCATTCATTATTTGATGCTGAATCCGATAGTATTGATATATAATATTTCAAACTATTTTCTATTCTCTTCTATGGATTATGTGCATATATTGACAAATGTCAGCGATGTCTGAGACTGAGTCGTGTCGAAATAAACAATTTATACTTTAAACCCTTTCAATACTGAATGGATGCTCCTGGCCACTCCGTTATATTGAAGCAGGCATTGGCATAGTCTATTCCATGCACAATGAGAGGCCCCGGGTGTTCTGAAAGTGTAACGACCATGCCGTGTCCATACGAGAATGCCAATATTAGGCAATGCGGTTTAGTTATTTGTGATTCGCAGTACAGTTGTCCTTAACATATAAGTTCATGCCATGGCTCAGGCATTTTACAATTCCGGTGGCGGAGATGTTTTCATGTGGCTGGCGTTGGAGATAATATGGCTGGCGGCGGCTTGTGGCCAATATGGCTGGCGGCGGCATGCGATGGCGGCTTCGGGCTCTACACATGGCCACCGAAGCTACCCCAAAAAAGGAAGCTCAAATGGCCGCTGTATTCTGACGTCGCTCTTAGGAAACTACATGTATATGCACATTTTAAGGTCTCTATAGTATATATAGGAGATAGAGCACAGTACAGCTAGTGGCCATTTGAGCTTCTGGTCGTGTGGTATTGACGTCGGACTTTGAGTCGCAAAGCGTGCTCGCCGTCATGGGCCGGGGTTCGAATCCCACCCAATCCAAAACAAATTGCACCGTCTCGAAAATTAAATTTGCTTCTAAAAATAGGCACCTGGTGGGTTGTATAGTTCCAAGCATGTTCTAAGGGCCAGCTCGGCTCGGCATGTTTCGGAGGCAATAAATATAACATTGCTACTGTGCTATATCTCCTATATAAATAAACACAGTTCCAGTCCTCTCCATATGGTGAAATCACTAGTGAGCAATGAGGAGCTCCCCTTAAAATCATTCTAGGCGAGTGGCGAAAAGCTCTCCTACATAATGTCGAGGCGAGTAGTATCCCAGCAGGATATGCCGAAGGCATCTCCCGACGGCCTGAGGGGGGAGAGTACGGGAGGGGTCAGGGGGCCTCCCCCGGGATTTTTTTTTAATTAAATGCTCTGAGATTGAATCTGGAGCCTTTTAATGCTCCAATCAGTGAACAACACGTTATTATGTGCCTTAAGTCACTGTAGTCATGTATCGACATCGACCATTTACTTCGAGCGGTTTTTTGTCTTTTTGACAGCAAATCAATCTAATGAATGGGTCATATTTTACCGGTATTTATTTAAAAGTACTAGGGTTTCCAGTGGGATTTCAAGGAATGAGGGAACCAAGAACTGCGATATGAATTTCTATGTTAGTTACTATTTATGTATTTTGTTGTACTGATATTACATTATTTATGTTGTATGCAGTTGTATACAGTTTTATATGTTATATTTCACTGTGACCACTCATGACATACTTCCGGTATTCACTCAAAACACGCAGGTATCCTCTATGTATAATAAGTTAAAAAAAAACCATGATAAACTATGAGAAAAGATGAGAATGGATTTATTTTTCATTGCAATTTTTTTCCTCGACCAAAACCGGACCCACCCCATGATTTCAACTGTTAAAGGGAGAATTTGTGGACAGAATTTTAAAATATAGAGCCCCCCTCACTTGTATAAGGCTATAACATGCACTACTATGTGAATCTGATTGTTTCAATTCATTTTGAAGCTGTAATTTGTCTTAGAAATGATTTTGGAAAAAAATTGCATGACATCAGAAAAAATTTGCATTCCGGGCTCGGGGACACCCACCCACCCGGTCCTTGCATCCTGTAATTTTTTTCCGACCCCCCCCCTGTGCTGAGCCTCATATGTCACCGTAGCCGGCAACAACGAGCCCTGTAACGATTTTATCATGTCACCCACATATCATGTTTTCCGTATGAGAATTTGAATTAATTATACGAAGTTCATTACCTGCCAGTAAGTAGATTTGTTGTCTATGGCTATTAACTTATGTAACGTCACGGTGACGCGTCATGGGCGTTGAACGTCAACGCATTGAGTCAATCGCTAATCAACAGAATAGTCGTAATTCTCAGAAAAGACATTTCTAGAAGCATTTCCGCGGAAAAGTGTCAAACCAACTTTTTTACCATAATTCGAAGGTGCCGAACACGAATAGACTGCCTGTCGCCCGATTGGATGAACATAGGGTTCAATAAAAGGGTTTCAAAATCTTCGTGTTTTCTTTACTGGAGGGTTGCTGATACGGCGCACCGTACAACGTCATATGAAATCACGTAACTGGCCTTGAACTTACTGAAACGTATATACTCCTCGGGGGAACGTTCAAAGCTGCGTTGTATCATGATACTATCATCACAGTAATGATTCTGAAACATTAACATCATATTAATCAGGTACGGTACCTACGGTAAGACATTGCTGTTTTGTATATTTATCGACGATTCTCGTAAGAATTCTCTGATAGTCCGGGAGCCAATATGGGTACCCTTGCACCACACCCCGGGACTTACCCTTGCACCACACCCCGGGACTTAACTTCACCCCACTCATTTTGTTCCTTATTATGTCCATCAACTTTTAAGCAATGTTATCAAGAAAAAAAAGTGGCCGTGTAGACTCCATACAAGATGGCGTCCATCCTGGCCGCCTTTTTTTCAGATCAGACCCTAAGTCAGTTTTATGCAAATTATAGCGGGAAAATATAGTAAAATGTATACAAATGTATATATTTTCGTGAAGCTAAGACATAATGACACTTTTTTGCCGCAATATTGAAACTCAACCTCCAAGATGGCCGCCAAAATGGCCGCCGGAGTTGAAAATATCACGTTTTATCACAAATATCTTCTAGATCAGTTCATGTTGTTTGGAACTGGTTGAGTAATATGACTTTATTTTATGTTTTGTATATTAACTGATCATTGGATCGTCGTGTATGAGTACGGTATACAGTGAGTTGCTGAACTGGCATGTGTGAGGTGTATGTGCAAGTATGGAAGGTATAAGTGGTAGTGTGTTTGAGTATTCGTTATCTGGAAGGGCTCACCATATAAGTGGTAGTGTGTTTGAGTATTCGTTATCTGGAAGGGCTCACCATATGAGGTGTATATGTATACCTGGATTGACCCTATGATCATGGGTATGGCGAATATGTATATATGTAGTGGCTGTGTGGTCCATAGTGAGATGAATATGTATACACTGAGTGAATGTATGATCGTGAATGTGGTGAATATGTATACATAGAGTGACTATATGTGCCATGTGTAGGAGCATATATGGTGTTTATGCATGATGAATCGTGGCTGTATCGTCATTTGTGGTATGTACGGGTATAACCAAGTATGGCTGTGTGGTCAACTGGACGTGTATAAAGTGGGTGACTATATTGCCATGTGTGTGGTGTTTATGTACACATGGAGTGACTGAGGTAATGCGTGGGTTGTACATGTGTACCTTGGGTGGCTATCGCTTTCCACAATAACTCAAGGATATGTTAATCAATAGAGAGGTCATGTCAGAGAGTTCCCATCTTGATGGTGTTTATGTACTTGGTGGAACCGTTAAACGTGAAAGCGATAGCCACCTATTATGACACAGTCATTCCATATATACATAAACACCACAAACATAACAATATAGTGACCCAATGTATACACGTACACCTGACCACGGATGACCATACAGCCATAAGTCACAATGGAGGCACACCGGGTATACTCCTAAACATGACCCATAACCATATAGTCACCTCGTGTATACGTATGGATTCACCTCACCATTGGCAATACGGTAAGCACCTGTATACCCAAACTCCACACACATGGTCAAGTGGACATTCAATATACACATCAACACCACAACAATGACCACAGAGTCACACCAGGTATACATATGCACCTCACCAATGGCCATATAGCCACTCGCTTCATACATATACCCTCACCCATGCCACCTGGTATACCCTTTCACCTGACATATGGCCATATAGTCACCTCGTGTGTACAAGTCTATACAAACCATTCATACATGATCATGGTCAATCCTTGTATACATATTCACCTCACCATTGGCCATGTCAACCCCTGTATCCCCATGTGTCACACCATAACCGAATAGCGACACAATATATACTAATACACTCCAGCCATGTCAGAAAAGTCACTCCATGTATGCATATGCACATCATCCATGGCCATATAGCCACTCGCTATATACACATGCCCCTCGCCCATGACCATATAGCAACACATGCGTATACCAGTATAACCTACACAACACATTACCATACCGCCACGAGTCACCAAGCAGGAACACCAGGTAAACTCATACACCTGATACATGACCATTTAGTCACTCCCTGTATATATATATATATATATATATATATATATATTCATTACATATACGATCATACAGTCACCCGTTGTATACCTACAATTACTCATCTCACCATTGACCATACAGTCACTACCTGTATACATATTCGACACACATAGTTATATAACCACTCGATACATAGATATGCAGCCCACCTAGACCATAGAGTCACTCCAGGTATACATATACATCTCACCAACGGCCATTCAGCCCTTCCAGATATACAAAAACCCTGCACACACAACCACTCACACCTTCCATACTTGCATATACACATCACACATGACAATTCAGCAACTCACTGTATAATCATACACGCCATGATCATACAGCTAATCCCTATACACCCACCAATGATAATAAATCCACGAGATATATAAATATATACCACAAAGACACTCCCTATATACCCACACGCTCGATAATGTCCACTCAGCTTACTACAGGTATGCACATACACTTCAATCATGACCGTACAGTCATTCCACGTATACCTATACACATTACCCGCAACCATAAAATAATCCCTATTTATCCACACACCCCAACCATGATCATACAGACAACACATGTACATCCCACCATGACCTTAAGTAACTCCATATATACATAATCAACACATAGATGACCATGTAGCTATACACATACACCACATCATTGTCCATACAGGCAATATACACAAATATATTTATACATACAATAAACAAAATTAATATTTCATAAATTTTGAGGTGCTTTTATAGCATCAGGCGACTGTTTGTGAAATGTGGTTCTTTTCAGTCATCAAAGTCAGGTGGAGGGATCGGAAGCTGAGGTTTGATTTCTTCGTCCAGGTTGATCTGTGTCCCTCTCGTGAGTTCTGTTAGTTTGTAATAAATTTTACCATTTTGTGTCCAAAAAGAATGTAACGCTCCTGTTTTCCTGAGATCTGCGAGTTCATGCATAATCGATTGCCTCTTAGGTGTTAGATCTTCAACAATTAGAACCCTAGATTTTGATTTTAGTAGTTTTTTGGCCGCAAAGAGTATTTTTTTGGTGTCGTACCTGGAAAATCGAACAATTATGTTGACAAATCTGTATGTAGACTGGGTTTGTGAGGCCCCATATGTTTCATTTCCACCTTGACGTTGTGTCCCTTGACCTTTAGTGAGAATTTTATCTGACTGGGGGTGTGATTTGTCAATATCCTCAGGTTGAATTCTGATCCCAAGGTATTTATCACAAGACTTGATGACTTCCGCACTAGAGTTGAAGTTTCTCAGGTCCTTCAATTCCTTCGGTACTGGAAAATTTATAAATCGCAGACTGTTACCCCTGCCGTGTTGCTCTTATTTCTCGAACTTGGTATCAGTGCTTTTCTCCAGAGCATCCATTCTTTTTTCAAGTTTATTGTTTCTTTCTTTCTCCTTATTTAGTTGCTTTTCTAGATTTGTTAACCTTTTCCTCATATACAAGCATTGAATTATTCATTGTTTTTGTAACTGTTTCGGCAAGAGTTTTTACCACTTTATCGATTGCATTACACACTCCTTCCTCAACCATGGCTTTAATATCTTTTCCAAAAGATGTGTATTCAAAACTAGAAACATCAGGAATTGGGTTTTGGTCAGCCCTCTATTCACCAGAGTCTTGTATTTGTCTGAATTGCCTCAACTCAAAAGGTGATATTTCAGTTCTATTTTTTCTTTTCTTTTCTATGAGCAATTTCTCTAACTCACCAACAGTTATGTTTGACGCTGAGCTGATAGTAGGGGTGTGCTCTGTGTCAGGTTCAGTCGTGTTTATTTTTCCTGGGGTACTACTTTGAGCAGAATCTGCCATTTTACCACGAAAATGGGATACTTGGTATGATCAGTGTGGTTTAAATGAAATATTGGTGTTGTAGTTTATTTTACTGCAACTAAGTGTACTCAGGGCACTTATCTGAACATTTTCTTATGGTCAGCGTCTCAATCAATTTCATACAGTAACTTCGTGTCAACCACTTGACCGTGCATGGTTGAACGGCGGTATGGCATAACCTGTGTCATTAACGCCCTACACCCTTGTTAAGGGGGACTATTAATTAGAGCATAGCTGTAGTACGTTACTAAAAGCTTGTGACGGGTTCAGTGATAATGTGTGTCCCATAATTGGATCCGTGTCTCCGAGATTATCCGTCATTCCATAAACATATCACACCAACATCACAGCGTCACCGGCGTTTCAATCAAAAGGATAACAGACTCCGTAACTGGGCGATATGTTATGGCGACATGGTTCTCAAATCACCTGTCGATGAAAATTGAAGAATATGACCCATCATCCATTGTACAGGTACTTGTACGTTATAGCCAACAAACTTGTGACTGACTCATGAGTCATGACTGATCTGTGACGTCATAATTCCGACTAATTTCTACATAATTGTATGTCTCGTAATCCTAGTCACCATACAGTGGTTGACTCTTGTGAGTTAATTGGGCGGTTTATATTTTTGTGAAACTTAAGTATCTGTCTTTTGAAATTCACAACACTGTCGTGCGTGTCAAGACTTATTTAGTGTTACCCCACTGCACTCACTGGCTCAGTCTGTTGCTGTTTGAATTTGGTCTGTCTCAGATCATTGAAAATTGCTGCTGTCTTACAGAGGAACATATCAATGATTAGCCCCCGTTAATTTTCGGATGTTATTACATCTTGTTTCTTTCATATACAAACATAAACCGGACAGTGCTAACAATATGCCAGGTTATTAAGAAGCAAATTGGGTCCAATTTCACACACAAAAATATGTTGATAAATTTCCGAGAACGTTCACTTCCGTATACATGTATTCTTAAATACCTCCAGTCAGAGTACAATGTACCTACTTGGGCACACGCTATAGCATGTAAGCCGAGGCCGAAGGCGATTCAAACATAAAATGTGTATAAAGCCTGCTATTAGTATAGGTTACACTGGTGTAAATAAGGTTCCGAGTGACATCTAGCGGATGCGGGAGGAATATATAGGAGAGAATAAAATAGACACTGGGCCCTGATTGGTCAATAGCCTTGTGTGCTTTTCACATAAAAAAATCATCACACCTCTTCCCTATGATTTCCCATAGGTAAAATAACCATTGGCACAGGAATTAACCCTTTGTAGTGAAGTTTGAATTTTTTGGTGTGGTCTAAAATATGACTGTATTTTTTTATGCGGTTCTGACACTAGTTACGAAAACATAAGATTTAAAGGCGAATTCCCTGCTAGACAGACATGATTTGTTTGTGTAAAAAGTTTCCCAAAATGTCAATTTTTCAGATTTAATGAAAATTTTGGACCCAACATTTATATTGCCAACACTATACGCTAAAACGTTAGCACTGAGGCCTATGGAAAACATTTACACCAGTGTAACCTATATGTCTTCTCCATTTTTATTCAATCGCCTCAAGTAGCCGGACGCCGCCATGTTTTCGTGGAATTTGTATCGTGCATCAGGTGATGAAATCACGTGGGTCACAATTAGGTTGCGATATCGACTAGTACATAATGCTCATAGGTATTACATCAATGTATAGAACCAAATGCTTCTCGATACCTATTGCTTTGAAACTAAAAGACAATTAGTTACTCTGAAGTACCTATGCAAATTGTTATATCTAAGAGTGTATGGTTCCTTAAATTCATGTTCGGCTTTAAAACATCGACAGCCACTTCCATTCTTTACGGTGAAACCGGAATATTCCCAATAGAGCTCAAGCTAAAAACAAGACTAATCTCAAATTGGAGAAAACTTATGAACATGCCCACCAATAGGTTACCACTAAATCTATATTACTCCGTCCTTACATCATCAAAAAATAACGCATCGTTGTAATATGTACGTAACACTTTGAATGAATTGGGAGTCGTCATGCATTTTGGCTCAATCAATGGGCCTGCGAAACAAAGCAATTCAATATAGCAATCAAAGAAAGACTACACGACATATTTATTCAAGGATGGGGGTGTTCTGTATCATCGTCCAGCAAATACTCAATCTACAGAATAGTAAAAACTGACTTTGGCAAAAACTCGTACATCTCATCCAGGAATCAATGCACCGTCTCACGATTAATGACATTTAGAACGAGAAATAATCATTTACCAATTGAAACGGGGTCCTGGACAAACACAGAGTATACCGACCGTAAATGTAACAAAGAAATATGAGACGAAATCCACATTATCCTTAAATATCAAAAATTGAATGATCTTATGAAGAGACATATCGAACCATTCTACGATACTAGGCCAAACACGATGCAATTGAACGCACTGTTCAACACTAAGAATGGTAGAATATTGGCCCATTTGACTCTCTTTATCCGAAAAACCCTCAAATTTTGCCAGGAACACCCTGGGGCTTAACTATGGGCCAAGCTGAACCACTACACATCCTCCAATATGGACATATTATATATTCCTGACCCCTCCATGTGGATACACTATTTCTCATATGGCAATACTCTATAGATTCTGTCCCTGATGTCAAAAAATGAAACTTCATTAGAATCACGATACCCCACACCACCACATACCCAACCCCAATGTTTCCAATGCGGCTTTACTCTAGATTTCGGCCATTTTGTTAACGAAAGAAACCTTATTAGAACCACCATAACACCACGCCACAATTTCCATCGAAAGTGCACAGCGACTCCCACCCCAACCCCCAACCCGCACATGGGTCACGTATTTTATGTATTATCATGTTCTGTATTCAACATCATTACATGCATGACAACATAAGCTAATAAATCGTATCGTATCGTTCGTAATTGGGGAGTGGAAACTTAAAAACATAACTATGCTGTGAAGATGAGCTACCTTAAGTTGTCCCTTTCGGTGAGTGAATGCAATCCTTAGCATAATGTACCCAGAATCAATCGGGTGTGGCTAAACTATATAACTTCCTTTGTAGGCCTATACATCCATACATTCTCATAATGTGTATTATTGTGTTGTGTTCCTCACCAATGAAACTGCTTAATCTCCCACTTATTTAGGATTAACCCGACGAAAATCCCATGCTAACAATCAAGCCCAAGCACAAATCCATAATTTGTTGAACACAGCTACCCGTTAATAGCCGAAACCCCCCTCATGCCAATCACCACCCAAAATCAGCATGTATATATTTGTGTATGTCCCTATGTCTCCATCATGTTTTCTATTTGCTATGCATTGATAATGTTTGAATACTCATTTACTTCATTCATGTTTCAAGTTATCCAGGATACCCAGAATGTAAGAACAGTCAAGTCCATTTATGAGGTGCCACTAGTTGTATTGTTCATCGAGTCGGAGTCCATTTGCTTCCCTATCCTGGTTTCAAACCACCGTCTGAAATGACGTGTGTCTTGAGTCAATATAGGACAGCAATAGGTATATTCGACTCAGAAAAACGACCGTTAGCATCTAAAACTGTAAAAAAAACAGCAGCCTTCACTTCGGAAAATGCGTTACTCCACAAAACGCAAGGTCGATTTTTCTCATTACATTCTTTCTATTACAATTATCAGGCGATATCCATAAAAAACCGGGTCCTTTGACACAGACTAACGCTGATAATTCGATCTCGCTTTTTCACTATAACGTAAGGAGTAACCGAAATAAACTTGAAAAAATTGCAGACCTTATAAACGAGTTTGACATTCTATGTTTCACTGAAACACATCTTGACAAATCTTACCCTTCTAACCAACTAGATATCGATGGATATTGTACCCCCATTCGCAAAGACCGTGATTCAAAGGGTGGAGGAATATGTGTAATGTTCGCCGACCACTTATATTTAATCGTAAACCTGAATTGGAATTTGACTCTTCTTGTCTTTGGTTCGAAATTCACTCAAAGAAAACTCGCATTGTTCTTGGAATATCGTACAGATCAGATAAATTTTGTTCCCAAAATTATTGGGGACTCCTGGAATCTTCAATTTCAGACGCTCTTGATATAGCCGAATATGTAGTCGTCGCAGGGGATTTTAACTCAAATGTCATGGATGATTCATCGAATTTGAAACAGATAACGGTTGGTTTCAGCATGGAAAATGCTATAACAGTCCCCACTAGAGTGACCAGCACCTCAACTACATTGCTTGACCCAATTTTGACCTCAAACTCACTCCGTTTAATAGACGCCGATGTCCTAGATCTCGGAGTTTCAGACCACCTAGGTGTGTATGCCACAATATCATTTCAAAATACGACCGCAGCGTCATTTCTAAGACAAGTATGGAACTACAGAAAGGGAAATTTTTCTCGTGCAAATAATCGACTTGCCCATGCATGTCGACTGAGATGACCTCACAACAAGTGCACCTGATGTGAACACAGCTGCCAATCACTTTCAACTAGAATTCCTGTCCATAATGGCGAAAACAATTCCACAATCATACGTTACTGTAAGAACCTCCGACAAAATTTGGTTCAATTCGGATATCCGTTTTGAGACACGAAAACGTGACAGAGTAATGAAAAAAGCCATGAAGGCAAATAATCCTGAAGTCTGGAGAACATACAAAAACATAAGCAACAAAGTCAATAACATGAAGAAGCAGCGAAAATCAAATTTGAAGAAAATACAGAAGAACGAATAAGAGAAGCATCTAACCCACGAGACTTTTGGAGAATAATACATTACATACTAAACAAGAAACTAGCAAGAAACACCCCCCACTATACAGTTCTTCCGTCACTATCTCTGCGAACAGTAAGACATATGCAATTGATGATGTCGAAAAAGCAAATATTTTAAGCGAAAGCTTTATTGCGAATTCTACCATTAATGATACCAATCATAACTTGCCTCATTTTCCGAAGCGTACTGCAAACACCATGCCAGATTTGAGTCAGAGGTTGAATCAGCCATTAATTCTTTTAAACTTAACAAAGCCCATGGGCATGATGAGATTAGTGTTAGAATGATCCGGGAAGCAGCAAAATCAATAGCTCACCTACTCGTCCTTCTATTCGGGAAATCTATCAACTCCGAGAAATTCCCAGAGCCCTGGAAAGCAGCAAACGTGATCCCGATTTTCAATAAAGATGATCCCGCGGACGCCAAAAATTACCGACCAATTTCCCTTCTACCATGTGTGGCTAAACATTTTGAGAAAGTGGTTTTGAAACAGATTAGTAAATTTTTCATTGACAATGAACTTTTGTATTTCCATCAATCAGGCTTTCTCACAGGTCAAAGTACAACATACCAACTATTAGACCTATATCACAACCTGTGCCAATCCCTTGACAAAGGACTATTTACATGTTCTATATCTATATCTATATCTATATTTGCGAATGTCTGTCTGTGTTCTATAGAAATTCACAGGGGACCATCTAGATGACACCAAAGGGGTCTACTAGGGGTATCTTTTTACGAGAAAGATAATGGTGGGGGGTTAGAATTTTCTAAAGTGACGCCGTTGTTGTCAGGGGCAGAACATGGGGAGGGCAGAAAAAATTTTTGTCGCCGATTGCCACGAAACTTACATATAGTCGTCCCCATGATATGAAGAATCTAATGGTGTGGTTTAGATATGTCAAAAGTGACGTCGTTCGAGTCAGGGATGCACGGAAGGGGCGAGGGGCACCAAAATTGATAAAACTAACTTTAGCGCCGATTTCCACCAAATTGATATATATTCTTCTCCATGATACAAGGAATCTAATTGTGCGATTTAACAACGACAAATTGTTGTCGTTTGGATGAAATATTGGGGGTGGGCACTAAATTTGATAAGAATGGGTTTAGACGCCGATTGCCACCACACTTATACAAAATCATCCCCATGGTATGAGGAGTCTAATGGTGTGGCTTAACTCTATCAAATTCGAGTCAGGGGTGCACTGAAAGGGAGAGGGGCACCACAATTGATACACAATATTTTTAGCGCCAATTTCCACCAAATTGATACACGTTCTTATCTATGATACGAGGAATCTAAAGACGCCATATTGGTGCTGCTTGGGTGAGAGATGGGGAGGGTGGGTGGTCACCAAATTGATAAGAATTTGTTTAGTCGCCGATTAGCACCAAACTTATAAGTAATCATCTCCATGATATCAGGAGTGTAATTGTGTGGTTTAATGATGTCACAAGTGGTGCCATTCGAGTCAGTGGTGTATAGAGGTGAGTGGGACACAAACAAATTATAACAATATGTTTAGCGCCGATTTCCACTAGATTGATACATATTCTTCTCCGTGATACGAGGAATATTATCTTGGGGTTTAGACACACCAAATTGGTGCACTCTGGGTGAGAGATATGGGGATTAAATTTGATACGAATTTGTATACTCGCCAATTTTCACCAATTTTATATATATTCATTTCTAGTGAGTCTAAGTGTGTGGTTTAACGGTGACAAACGTGCCGCCGCTTGAGTCCAAAATAGGGACGTATGGGTCACCAAAACTGATCAAACATATTTTTAGAACCAATTACCATCAAATTCAGACACGTTCTTCTCAAATGATACGAGAAACCAAATCATGCTGTCTGTCTTTCTGTCTCTGTATGCGTTCTATATATAACTTCACGGGGTACAATCGAGATTGCACCAAGGCGTTCTAAGAAGGGTAACTTTTTACGAGGAAGATAACGGCGTGGGTTGAAGTTTTCTAAAGTGACGCTGTTGGTGTCTGGGGAAGAAAAGTATGGTGAAATAGTTCTGTCACCGATTTCCACCAAACGCACACATAATCATCTCAGCGATATGGCGCTGCTCGGGGCAGCGTTGCATGGGGCATCAACAATTGATTTAATAAACTATTTTAGCGCAGATTTCAACCAAATTGATATATTATTCATCTCTATGATACGAGGAATATAGTCGTGTGATTTAAAGACGCCAAATTGCTGCCGTTTGGTGAGAGATGGGGGGGGGTCATAACTATTCAAAGAATTCGTTTAGTTGCTGATTACCACCAAACCTATATATAATCATCTCCAGACTGGAGACTCCAGTACCGTATATCATGCATCCAGGAGTATAATGGGCGTGGTTTAAATATGTCAAAAGTGGCGCCGTTGAAGTCATGCATGAGGATGGCAGTTGCACCAAAGCTGATACAAATATATTTAGCACTTATTTCCACCAAATGCATACACGTTCTTCTCTAATGATACGATGAATTAAATCACATTTGGTGTCGTGTGGGTCACGGTTGGCGAGAGGATATGCAATATCATTGATAAGATTGCTATTCGCCGATATGAAACTATAAGTTATATATAGTCATCCATGCCATCTCCATATCATTTTAAGGAGTTTTTGGCGTTCAAATTTCACAATCTCGACAAATGGTGAACCATTTAAGTCTCTTGAACAATTATATATTCTCAACTGTCATATTTATACGGGGATGGCAATCAGGGCATTCGCATAATGAGCTAGCAAAAAGAGATACATAGAAGCATTAAAAGTATATTTATTATTCTATTTAAGAGATACATATATTCTTGCAAACTGAGAGACCTCGAACCGTCAAAGGATTGCATATATATTATAACACAATTGAGTCTGTTCCATTCAATACAGTTTCCACAAAAAAGTTATAGTGGTCAGTGTGCAGTCAAATATATTTTCTTCTGATATAAAAGAAAACGCAGTCAGTAGCACATGAATTTTCAGGATACTCCAATACTGACATCTGACAAGGGCATATCTGCCCGATACAGCAGATTTTTCAGAACAGACTCATTGACTGACATAAACAACTCAAAATCTCGCTCTGTGTCTGGCACATGTAGCTGATATACGTGCGCAGCAACATTTCTTTTAAACTGAGAATATTTAGCAAATATATAGCACCATGAACAGAGGAGCACCTGGCATTTCTTTAAAACATCTGTATCTTCATGGAGATATGATAGCCAGGTGTCCTCAATATCTTAGTCCAACCCACTAGATTGATTGATACATCTCTATATGTAATACCCAATTGTCGTCTTTTATTTTTGCGAACTAATATGTTTATGATGTTCATGTATCATATTATAACGTCTGAAGTATATATATACACAGTTGTAAATAAATAAATACTTCATTATTGGTGGAACGGATTAATCGCGATAAACAAAATGACAATCGACAAGGTGAGCCACTATACTTGTATTCCATGATGGTGTAAGAATAATGTTTTGTGATGCTATGTGAATGTACAATTTATGAGAATACGTGTAACACTTTGAGCAAGAGTATTCTCTATTCCCAACAAATATCCACAGCACGCAGAGGGTTTCACATCACTTTAACCTGGGCAACGCCGGGTAACTCTGCTAGTTCTGTGATATTTCCAAAGCCTTTGAACGGGTTTGGCACAGGGGATTGATACACAAATTAAATGCTTATGGATTGGAAGGAAATATTTTAAATTGGATAGAAAACTATCTAGAAAATCGGACGCAAATGGTCCTGATCAATGATATATTTTCAAAATATGAGGTCATCCCAGCGGGAGTTCCGCAATGGTCTGTCCTGGGTCCGTTTTTGTTCTTAGTCTATATAAATGATTTAGCCGACGGTATTGAATCAATAACGAGAATGTATGCCGACGAAACCTGCCTCACGAACAGTCACTTTGATCTTAACATACTTTAACATACTATTAACAGCGATTTAGACAAAATTACAGCGTGGTCCCTAAACTGGCTGGTCAGCTTCAACCCAACTAGTTAGCATGTCCTTTTCATTTGTTGCGCCCTCAACAGTGAAACCAAACCTCAATTTCGTAGGAAATTCAATCGACTTCGTGGACAAGCATATACACTTATAATTATAGGTCTGGAACTCCAATCAAATCTTAAATGGAACGCTCACATTGAAGGGTCTGTCATAAGAATTGCCTCGCGCCTGTCTCAACTCCGACGGATTAAATATCAACTCAACCGGAAAACCATTGAATTTTTTTACAAATCATATATTTTACCCTTATTTGATTATTCAGACGCCGTTTGGGACAATGCTTCAAAATATATGTTAGAGAAGCTTGACTGGCTTCATATCGACGCTGGACGGATAGTCAGCGGTATCACCCGTTCTGGCCCTCACTCAATAAACGACGTCAACTACATAAACTGCAGACATTCTATAAAATAATCAATAATTTAGCCCCACTTATCTAGCCAATACATTTCCCCCCAGATCACACGAGGTTGCAGATTATAAATGGAGACGCCCCGGTAAGTTTTATTCATACTATTGCAAATTTGCAATACTGAACACTTCAAACAGTCATTTTTTCCAGCGATGGTCATAGAATGGAATAAGCTTCCCAAAGTAAACACCGATGCTGATAAATATTTTCTACCTTTAAAACCAACTTGTATCATATACATCCCACACTCAGCCCCCCTCTGCATTTCTATGCTGGACGCAGAAAATACGACATTTGTCATTGTCGCATACGTAATTTTTGTAGTGAAATCAGATGTGATGTTCAACAATTATATCGCTGACAGCCCCGCATGCTCATGTGGAAATCGATTTGAAGACGCCTATCACTATTTCTTCATGTGCCCATTGTACCAACGTGAGCGCTCGGTTTTCTTTGAGAAACTAACCCGCGAAAATCTCAAAATAAGCAATATTTCAGAAGTCATGCGTGGAATACCTTATATCTCGTCCCAAAAAAAATATGAAACTATTTTCCATCACACAGCATTACATTGCAGCGACCAAGCGTTTCGACCCCAAATGATTATATTTATTTTATTTGCGAGTCTATACTTTAAAAATTGCTTCCGGAATCTCAAGTTTTAACTCACAAGTGGACAAACCTCCCATTCAAACATCTCATTCTGATTTATTATCTGTATTGCCTTCCAGAGCAACACAATAAAAAAAAATAGAAAACAAATCAAGTGTACCATTATATATTTACAGCCAACATAAAAGTAATAAAAATAGATAATATATTGGCACTTGTCAATCATACCAAAATTCATAATGTAGTGACATTCATTAAATACAAATTTTCTCACAGCTAAGAAACAACCTCATGTCTGACCATCTCTGGAAGGCTCTACACACTATATCTCTCATAACTTATCACAATGTAAATACGTTTGTACCGTCATCTTGGTCACATGTGTGTTATTATATTGTGCTAGCAGGTGGACCCGACATTGTCCTGGCTGTTTCCCCTCTGCTTTTCGGCGAATTGCGCGATTTGACCTTGAATTGTCCAATTTGAAGGTCAATGTCAGGTGGGGTCACGATTTGACCCGTCAAAAACACTGCCCGGACAAAAGTACCCGACAAAAGTACCCGTCGAAATCCATCCGGTTTTACCCGATTTGACCTCGAATTGATAATTTTGAAGGTCAATGTCAGGTCGAGGTCACGATTCTACCCGTCGAAAACACTCAGTGGACAAAAGTAACCCTACGTATAAAATTTCGTCGAAAGCCACACACCAAGCAATATCCACAAAAATGATACTATACACGAATTATTGTAAAAACGTTCTCATAGACTTTCCTGATTGTACCATCGGGAAAAATTCTTAATTGTAAACAAAAGTGTATGCTTATGCATTGGCTGTACTGCCAGATGATAAAATTTAGTGCTGTAACACAGCTATGTTCATATCGTACATAATTGCACGAATTGTAATGCACTTACAATTAATAAGGGGTAACAGCATTATGGATTGAGGACTGTTACATATAAAGGGCTGGACCCCAAAGTTCATTAGCAGTGTATGGAGGGATTAAACTGAAAAAATGACCCATATATAATATGAATTGTATAGAGATAAGTGTATATAAAATGCATATGCATGCAAATGGAACGCTCTTTATAAGTGTTTTTTAGTATAGTTTGCAAACATTATACTGCCACAGTAAAGTCTACACAATAATAGTTTTATGTTTGATTGTCAGCATAGCTTGATAACATTAGGAGGCGTAAATTATATACTTTGGAAAATGATTACTAAGACCAAGCCGAAAATAGGTATTTAAAATGTTGGGAATCAGAAAATAATAGCCAGCAATTGAAGTCATCAGGCGAGCGTCTCTGGTATATTAACGAACTTCACATACAGTACGTTTCATTATTAGGTTTCGGTTCTTACTTCGTCCAGGCTGTTTCCCCTCTGCTTTTCGGCGAATTGCGCGATTTGACCTTGAATTGTCTATTTTGAAGGTCAAGGTGAGGTGGGGTAACGATTTGACCCGTCCAAAACACTGCCCGGACAAAAGTACCCGACAAAGGTACCCGTCGAAATCCATCCGGTTTTACCCGATTTGACCTCGAATTGATCATTACCCGACTTCGTCCGGAATTGGTCCGGGCTGTTGCCATCTGCTTTTCTGCGAATTGCGCGATTTGACCTTGAATTGTCCATTTTGAAGGTCAATGTGAGGTGGGGTCACGATTTGACCCGTCCAAAACACTGCCCGAATTGATCATTTTGAAGGTCAAGGTCAGGTCGGGGTCGTCCGGGCTGTTTCCCCTCTGCTTTTCGGCGAATTGCGCTATTTTACCTTGAATTGTCCAATTTGAAGGTCAAGGTCAGGTGGGGTCACGATTTGACGCGTCCAAAACACTGCCCCGACAAAAGTACCTGACAAAAGTACCCGTCGAAATCCAACCGGTTTTACCCGATATGACCTTGAATTAATCATTTTGAAGGTCAAGGTCAGGTCGGGGTCACGATTTGACCCGTCCAAAACACTTAGTGGACAAAAGTAACCCTATGTATCAAATTTCGTCGAAATCCCATACAAATTGGCGATTTGACCTTGAATTGACCCGATTTCAAGGTCACGTCACACGGGCAAATAAATAGGACCTTGAATTGTCCATTTTGAAGGTCAAGGTCAGGTGGGGTCTCCATTTGACCCGTCCAAAACATTGCCCGGACAAAATACCCGACAAAAGTACCCGTCGAAATCCATCCCTGAATTGTCCATTGAATTGTCAAATTTCGTCGAAATCCAATAAAAATTGGCGATCTGACCTTGAATTGACCAGATTTCAAGTTCACGTCGCACGGGCAAACGAATAGGCTTACGACACTCCCCATACGAAAGTATCCCTAGACACTAATTTTCATCGAAATCCCGTGATACTCGAGCATTCGACCTTGAAATGACCCGATTTCAAGGTCAAGGTCACGTCGCACGGGCAAATGAATAGGACCTTGAATTGTCCATTTTGAAGGTCAAGGTCAGGTGGGGTCTCCATTTGACCCGTCCAAAACATTGCCCGGACAAAATACCCGACAAAAGTACCCGTCGAAATCCATCCCTGAATTGTCCATTGAATTGTCAAATTTCGTCGAAATCCAATAAAAATTGGCGATCTGACCTTGAATTGACCAGATTTCAAGTTCACGTCGCACGGGCAAACGAATAGGCTTACGACACTCCCCATACGAAAGTATCCCTAGACACTAATTTTCATCGAAATCCCGTGATACTCGAGCATTCGACCTTGAAATGACCCGATTTCAAGGTCAAGGTCACGTCGCACGGGCAAATTAATAGGCCCATGCCACTCCCCGGCCGAAAGTACCTCCACATACCAAGTTTCATCGAAATCGGTTCGGCCGTTTTCGAGTCCATCGCGAACACACACACACACACATTTCCCAAAAATATATAATGGACTAGCAGGGTGACCCGACTTCGTCCGGGCTGTTTCCCCTCTGCTTTTCGGCGAATTTGACCTTGAATTGACCATTTTGAATGTCAAGGTCAGGTGTGGGTCACGATTTGACCCGTCCAAAACACTCCCTGGAGAAAAGTACCCGACAAAAGAACCCGTCGAAATACATCCGTTTTTACCCGATTTGACCTTGAATTGACCATTTTGAGGGTCAAGGTCACGTCGGGGTCACAATTTGACCCGTCCAAAACACTTCGTGGACAAAAGTGACCATTGGTATCAAATTTCGTCGAAATATGTCCGTTTTACCTGATTTGACATTGAATTGACCTTTTTGAAGGTCAAGGTCAGGTCGGGGTAACGATTTGACCCATCCAAAAGACTGCCCGTACAAAAGTAACTCTAGGTATCAAATTTCGTCGAAATCCGTCCCGTTTTACCCGATTTGACCTTGAATTGACCTTTTTGAAGGTCAAGGTCAGGTCGGAGTCACGATTTGACCCGCCCATGCAAGTCCTCGACCGAAAGTACCCCCTCCCCCCCCCCCCCACATACCAAGTTTCATCGAAATCGGCTCGGCCGTTTTCGAGTCCATCGCGAACAGACAGACAGACACACACACAGATCTCCCAAAATATATAATAGACTAGCCGATGAGCCCGACGTTGTCCGGGCTATTCAAAAACCAAATTTCAAGTCGATAGCTATTCAAAAACCAAATTTCAAGTCGATAGCTCCACCCGTTTCCGAGATCTGGTCTGCGCATGCGCGAAGCTGGCGTCGCACGGGCTCGGCGACCCGATAAAATTCGTATCCGGGGCAAGATACATTCACATACCAAATTTCAAGTCGATAGCTCCACCCGTTTCCGAGATCTCGTCTGCGCATGCGCGAACCTGGCGTCGCACGGGCTCGGCGACCCGATAAAATTCGTATCCGGGGCAAGATACATTCACATAGCAAATTTCAAGTCGATAGCTCCATCCGTTTCCGATATCTCGTCTGCGCATGCGCTGCACGGGCGTCGCACGGGGTCGCCAATACGACAACGACCGTGTCCGTGGGATTTTACCCCTAGATAGGAAGTTTGGTCTCGATCGGTCGAGAATCGTAGATTTGTATAAATGACAAACAGACAAACAGATAGATTGTATCCAAATATATAAGAGAGATATGTAAATTAGATAGATTGTATCAAAATATATAGGAGAGATATGTAAATTATCTACACACCATTACTGGTGTTTGTCAAAGTTTAGTGGGGTATATCAATACTCATTCACGATCATATCATTGAGGTCCGGATGATGTGGGTTATCTCTCGAATACAGATTGTATCAAAATATATAGGAGAGACTAGCAGGTGGACCCGACTTCGTCAGGGCTGTTTCCCCTCTGCTTTTCGGCGAATTGCGCGATTTGACCTTGAATTGTCCATTTTGAAGGTCAAGGTGAGGTTGGGTTACGATTTGACCCGTCCAAAACACTGCCTCGACAAAAGTACCCGACAAAAGTACCCGTCGAAATCCATCCGGTTTTACCCGATTTGACCTTGAATTGATCATTTTGAAGATCAAGGTCAGGTCGGGGTCATGATTTGACCCGTCCAAAACACTCCCTGGAGAAAAGTACCCGACAAAAGAACCCGTCGAAATACATCCAGTTTTACCCGATTTGACCTTGAATTGACCATTTTGAGGGTCAAGGTCACGTCGGGGTCACAATTTGACCCGTCCAAAACACTTCGTGGACAAAAGTGACCATTGGTATCAAATTTCGTCGAAATATGTCCGTTTTACCTGATTTGACATTGAATTGACCTTTTTGAAGGTCAAGGACAGGTCGGGGTAACGATATGACCCATCCAAAAGACTGCCCGTACAAAAGTAACTCTAGGTATCAAATTTCGTCGAAATCCGTCCCGTTTTACCCGATTTGACCTTGAATTGACCTTTTTGAAGGTCAAGGTCAGGTCGGAGTCACGATTTGACCAGCCCAAGCAAGTCCTCGACCGAAAGTACCCCCCCCCCCCCCCCCCACATACCAAGTTTCATCGAAATCGGCTCGGCCGTTTTCGAGTCCATCGCGAACAGACAGACAGACACACACACAGATCTCCCAAAATATATAATAGACTAGCAGGTGGACCCGACTTCGTCAGAGCTGTTTCCCCTCTGCTTTTCGGCGAATTGCGCGATTTGACCTTGAATTGTCCATTTTGAAGGTCAAGGTGAGGTTGGGTTACGATTTGACCCGAACAAAACACTGCCTCGACAAAAGTACCCGTCGAAATCCATCCGGTTTTACCAGATTTGACCTGGAATTGATCATTTTGAAGGTCCGGGCTGTTTCCCCTGTGCTTTTCGGCGAATTGCGCGATTTGACCTTGAAATGTCCATTTTGAAGGTCAAGGTCAGGTGGGGGTCACGATTTGACCCGTCCAAAACACTGTCCGGACAACGAAAAGTACCCGACAAAAGTACCCGTCGAAATCCATCCGGTTTTACCCGATTTGACCTTGAATTGATCATTTTGAAGATCAAGAACAGGTCGGGATCATGATTTGACCCGTCCAAAACACTCAGTGGACAAAAGTAACCCGGGTCAATTCGGGTCAATTCAAGGTCACGTCGCACAGGCAAATGAATAGGCTTATGACACTTCCCATACGAAAGTATCCCTAGACACTAATTTTCATCGAAATCCCGTGATATTTGGGCGTTTGACCTTGAAATGATTTTGAAGGTCAAGGTCAGGTCGAGGTCACGATTCGACCCGTCGAAAACACTCAGTGGACAAAAGTAACCCTACTTATAAAATTTCGTCGAAATCCCATCAAAATTCGTGATTTGACCTTGAATTGACCCGATTTCAAGGTCAATGTCACGTCGCACGGGCAAATGAATAGGCTTATGAGACTCCCCGTGCGAAAGTATCCCTAGACACTAATTTTCATCGAAATCCCGTGATACTCGGGCGTTTGACCATGAAATGACCCGATTTCAAGGTCAATGTCACGTCGCACGGGCAAATTAATAGACACATGTTACTCCCCGGCCGAAAGTACCCCCACATACCAAGTTTCATCGGCTCGGCCGTTCTCGAGTCCATCGCGAACAGACAGACAGACACTTGTGCCCCAATCCATTTTGTATATTATGCAAATAAAATATGTTTCAAGTCATAAGTTGTCGATTTCTTGCTAGAACAGTGGTGCCCGGTACACTGGTACACTGCAAATGACAGTGTTCAGATTTGAACGCTTTTAGCCCCGCATGTGTTCTGTTATTGAACATTCAGTGTTAATATTTGAACATATATGTTCAGAAAACTCATTTATGAACGGTAGTGTTCAAACCTGCATGGACGTCGACCCGCTTGTGTTAGTATACTTAGTTACTTCATATATTATATCGCATATGCTTACGGGTTTAATGAATACTCGTTTGTGAAAATGATGTCTTGTGACTTCTATATTGAACAATTGTAAAACTAAATGCGCATGCGCTGGTCTATTTTTCTTCACGATGAGTTTTGTTATGATTTGTTTTGTTTTGAGCATTTTCCAGATCGGTAGACAAAATATCAGGGACGTGGTGGCAACACGGGGGGTGGGTAGTTGTAAATTGTAAATCCCGGTTATAAAATTACACCCCTCCCCAAATGGAAATTGTCCCATTCAGTCAAATCCGCGCCATACATCATTGAATGTATATATAGTGTTCATATACTGATCGGTACCGATATTTTTATGTTGCCGGTTCATCATTTGTGTAGAAAATCACTATATAATACGATCCCACGTTATTTTGTTTTACACTAATTTCAGTATTGAACACTGCCGTTCATTCAGTGTTCGCTTCTCTTGTACATATGCGTTCAAGGTGAGACCACGGGCATCCATGGTCATTAATCATTCGCGTATAACTAATGGCATGTGATCCCACTGGACTGTCTGTGGTTCTCTAACAAAATAGCATGTAGCGTCGTCTTTTGAAACATGATCTGGTTCCATGCATGCATCTGGCATTAATTAATTTCGGTTTGAATATCTGCCGAACGGTGTAGTTTAATGTAGATTGATGGATAAATCCTTCACATTAATGGAATCAAGTCAATTGCGCTATTCTTTGGCGTTAGATTAAAAGTTCGAAACATAGTTGGCATTTATATGGTCTTTACTTACTGACAGGAGACAATGACAAGTTTATCACTACAGCCTGCACTCTGCATGGTAAGTACCGGTATATGTAATCCAATGTATAAAGTGTTCTAATTGTTTAATATTCCGTCCAGTTATTAGTGGGGAATATGTTTATATCGGTTGATTTTGATAATAATGTCCAGAAATTACTGTGAGTGAGTGTCTCATTCATGCAGGTACTGTTTAAAACTTCTGTGAACTTTGTCATAAATAAATTTCCTCGGAGCATTCTCATATTTACTTTTCTCGCAAAAACAAAACAAAAACACTTGAGGTCATTAGAGAATATTTGGTGTCACATATATATTAAATTTGATTATATTAGTAGATCTCCAATAAAAATATATAGATGTGCCGGTATATGTACATGGATCATTGCTAAATAGCCCAATCAATTATCTAAACTAGTAACGTGTGTTGTTCTACATGCAGTTTTAATTGGCGATTCTAATATATTAGATTATTCTTTCTTTCAGGAGCTGCATATATAGCATCGACCGAATATCTGCGGAAACTTTGGGCACAACATATACGGATGGTACAAACTACTCACGTTGGGTATAGCTGAACTACCAGAAATTATGTGACCGTAGAAATGTCTATTGCTATAAGCTAGCACCGTCAACAAATTCCAGTGACTATTAAGCCATTACTGGTGTCAGCTGGTGCCAAAATCGAGAATGTTCAACAGGAACCGGCGCAGAAATGCATCGCACATTCAATGTTAAAAGATTTGTGGAAAACAGTGTGACTAATTCCGATAGTTCAAAGATTTGGACTTAAGATGATAAACCTCACGTCTAGCCTTACATAAAAACATGGTAACTGTGATGCACTGTCTGCGATATAAGGTTGACAGTTTGTGTTTAATTCAGTGGTTGAAGGATATTCCAGATGTTCAGGATGTTATTTCGGCCAACTGGATTTCCTGCGAAATTAATACCGTTGCCAACACGGCATGGATGTTTTGGATACGGATTATTCAAGTAAGTGCATGTATAGACTGTTGTGCCATTGATTCATCAGTTTATCAGTCTTATTAAATGTTATTTACCTACATAATATTCACATCTTAATTAGGTTGAATGACCTTATTCCCCAACAATTACATCAGCATTTCATAAAATATACATGTTTCTGTATGGGAAAATTGCATTATTAGCGATAGCTTTCAGCTTGTTCTCGGTAGTCATATATTAATGTCCACAAAAGTATTGGGTCAGTTAATTTGTATTAAATGTACACAGGAGAAGAATGGCACTAAGAATGTTAAAGTGTTCAAAAGCTGTTGCAGTGTTCGGAACACATCAAGCGTTGACATATTTCGAACACTCATGTTCAAAATCTGAACATGATGTGTTCAAAACTGAACGCTTATATGCATTCATAAATTGAACACATCCATTCAATTCATTGAACACATGCGTTTACATCTGAACACCGGGGACCGTTCAGAGTAATTGAACACATCTGTTCTAAACTGAACACTGAACAGTGTTCATTATCTGTTGCATTTTTGGCGTTCAAATTTGAACACTTTTATTTACAGTGTACATAGGGTTGGCTTTAAACTTTACGCGGTATGTCCAAGAATATTAATTAGATTTGATTTTATTGTATTTTGATAACACTTGAACACATACATATACAATCGAGCACATACACAATCAAACACGTTACCGCGCATAATGTTTATAATTTATAAATATATATAAATTAATTAGCTCTATTGGGAGCCAGCTGATATTTTTAATATACATTTAGTACCGGTGACCAAATGTCACTAGGGACACAAAAAGCAGACCTGACTTTATCTGTGTTAAACAAAATAATGCCCAGTCACCGCTTTGCATGTTAATCTCTGAGAGGTATAATGTGTCGATGACACATGGAATGCGGACTCTAATTTGTTTTGCATGTATATATACCACTAACTAATAAATGTTTTAAACCGATCGACATGGCTCATTTGAACCTAAGATTTGGCATACGTAATTTGGTAGTATAAGGTCAATATGGGTCGGTAAATACACACTGTTAGAACAAATACCGTCGCTTTAACTGTCTGAGACCGCGCAACATCGCTGCCAAACTTTTACCGTTAAACATACGGTCAGGCCGTAGCATGTTCCACGGTATAAAAACGTTTAAGTAACTGGCAGACCGTAACCAGTAACTGTCAGACCGTTTTTTGTTTACGGTTCAGCACCGTTTAATTAATATCAAGACCGTAACTAATAAAGGTCAGACCAATGGTATTTTTCATGGGTCAACACCAATTTTTTGCTTTTAATTTGCTAATTTACCATAGAATTAGCCAGGTTCCCATGGTGACAATATGATTTCCCGGTAGGCATGATGATTCATATGTTTTTGAATGGTCGAAACTAGTATTATTCGAAACTGAAAAATACAACTTAGTTCTTATTAGATCATAGTTTTGATGAAATGTAAATCCTCAATGCATAAAGTGATAAATACTTATGAAACTTTGCAGTTTGCAGAGGATCAAACTTGTTATCTGCCTCGTAGAATTTAATCCGGAAAAAGGCTGCGCACGCGTAATGTGTTCGCCTTTCGCTAACTACTGTATAAATATGGCTGTAAGTAAAAAACGATACTAGTAATAGCTGATAAGCCAACCCATCACTATTCAGTTATGAGTAATACTAATTTCGACCATTCTAAAACATGAATCGGCATACCCTTTTAAGCCATACAAAGAACAGAGCTACATGTTTCACAGTTAATACTCAAATTTATGTACATGTAAAAGTAAAAAGGAATTATTTGGTCAAAAAAATTTTTTTTTTGCCGTCACAATACTAATTATATATGTCTAACAGACCAATGTCGCCAAGAAAATTCAAAATCGAGCAGATAATATATTTATTATTATGATATAAAAAAATCGCGGAAGTATCCGAAGTGTAAGTCACGCGACTGAATAGTGTGATCACGTGACTAGAACATGACCGATCAGCTGCATCGATGTGGTTACTTTACCTGATTCGCTTACCGGTGATAGCGAAGCGCGGAGCTTGAAATAATTCCGCCAATCGCGTAACGAGTTGATAAATAAAATATCGCAGTCTCCGGTTAATTACCTTTTATACAATAAATAGCCATCATTGAATAAAACTGTTTGAATGTGCTTATTATGAACTATATATATCTTTATTTATCCTCCATATCATGAAGAGTAGATATAATATAATAAATACAAAAGGTGAACAAAAACAAAATGGCATATAAAGATAACCCAACATATATACACAAAAACCCTAAAGTGTAAGATGGCGCAGACGATTAATGAATACTATTGGAGTAGAGATGGGTTAGTATCGATTTCGTGCTACTGGTGCGTCATTTGTTGGACGGCGATGAATCGAGATGGGGAATTTTCCATGAGATTCAAAAAATGTACCCGACGCAGACACTGAATCGAAGCATCGCAGACCAAGAACTGGCGCATATATATAGCACATAAATGTATGGACGTACATTAGGTCAGTTTCAAGTTTGCTATGAATGCTATGAATTTATCCATATGTGTTTATTTTCAGACTCGGCTAAGCTAGTGTAGCATCAGACAGAAGTAACTGAGTTATAATATTTTAATTCACGTCTAAGTTATGTATTCTCGTATACAATAAGAGTCTATGGACGGTTGGCTTTCCGGAATGTAGCTTCTCTCCATAAGCGTGCACAACTTACAGTGAAAAGGTGAATAGCTTCGTATGACGCAAGATATGTATCGTCAAGTGGTAGATCCGATAAATTTCCGAGGAAAATTTCTAATTGTTTTGGACAAGTATAATTATGCTTTCAAGTTTTAAAAAACAAGTAATTCCAAATTGTTCAAGAATTGAATACCAGACATCATTTCTTGTCTTGTTCAGAGACGCGCATTCCAAAATCGTATGTTGAATTTCGTCAAAAAAGACAGACTGGCACAATTCGCATTTCTGTAATAGATTGCACGAAGGTGAACAAATTAGTTGAGCTACGATGCGGTAATCGTCTGAGAAATTTGGGTATTTGCAACAGGTTTTCCACAGAGAGGATAGCGAATAATCTAGATGAACATGACGAAATCTGTTGAATGTGGAATCGTGTGATGTGCGTCTTTCCCAATCATCAAAAAGACGTTCTTTCTGTGAAGTTTTAACGATTTGTTTCCACTGTAGTTTTGAAGGGAATAATGACGAAGAACGGAAATTCAGAAAATGAGATGTAAGACCGTAATTATCAATAATTCTGGAAATATCTGAGAAATAAGACGATTGATGACCAGTTACGAGATATTCGGAGAGCCGTACTAGAAATATTTTTTAACTGTCTTGCTGTACCCAAATTACATAGCTTTTGAAAGAGAGATAGTTTTCTCCGTTCGATATATGATTCCAAACCATGTACCCCGAGGAGAGCCTGTGCCATGTCAGTTCTAGTTCTGATGTGCTATCCTTGTCTGTTTTTTATGCAGAGCCGATGAATTTTCTCGAGGCGCTCGTTTTCTGAGTAGTTATGGCATATGAGGAATTCTGAGCCGTATAGACCATGCACGCGGGAGAACAATCGACTCATAAATGTTCATGTAACTTAAATGAGTTATCCCTCCATAATAAAGACCCGTATCGGACAGCATGAAAAATGTGCTTTTAAGTTTGTTACAGATCTGAGTTACCAGATTGTCATTAAACTTAAATTTGCTAAATATAGAGTCCAAGATGTGTGACAGATGTTGAATCGGGGATATTTTCGTTTAAAAAAGTCCATGTTCGATTAGCTCTTTGATGTTCGTATTGTGATTCATTGAATACAATGAAGACAGTTTTGGTCGCGTTGAACTATATATATTTATTTATTGTGGACCTCCAATATGGAGAAGAATATGTATAGTTCGTATAAATGGAACAATAATATACACTGTGTTTGCGTAGTGGCTCCGCCGTAATATGTTTACTGTCTCATATGTCCCATGTGGCTCAAATATGGCCATTTGGATGTGAGAGCCGAGGTCGACATTCCAACGTCATGGATTAATAATGCACTTATTGTCCTCGAATCAGTTGACACAAGACGAACAGAAATGAAGCTGTGTCGATAACTATTTGGTCCATGCGTTGTGCTATTTCCACCGGCGACTGCATGACGTCGGTGCCGAGTAGAAATGCACAAAGTTCAATATCACCAACGAGTCTATACACAGAAGGACGGCCACGCCGTATTGGTCAGTTATGTATTCCAGATAGTCGTTCCTCAGGAAGACAGAACAGGTTGAAGTACAGTAGCGAATTGCATGTATTAACTCATTGTTATATGTATTTTTACATGTGCAACATGTCAAATTATTACTGTATGTTGTCTTGTTTAGCAACACGGCAAGATTTCGCAGTTCTTTATTAAAACGTGGGTATTCTCGTAGGATTCTCCAAATGTTCCAACATGATGCTGGGTCTCCGTGTACAATTTTAAAGACATCGAGGTTTCGATCGACTGACACAGACCGGCACCATTCTCGATAATAATTATGTCGGACTGCTGTCTGCACAAGATTTTTCCAAGAAGATTTCGTTGGGAAAATTCCAGTTTTCACGTATGATGTTAGGACATGATACAGGGCATAGCGATTTAATATTTTAATGATATCCGGGACGAATCCAGTTGTTTGACGAGCGAAAATGGTGTGCTGGAAAAATTTCTGGTTCGGTTTCATTGTCGCGTAACGGTCTACTCGAGTGGGAACGAGTCATAAAGTCTGTAAAATAAACATGATTATAACAAATCGTTGATACGCCGCAGCGTGTCGTCCGGCATGTGTGGTCTATATACAGACCCCAAGCATGTTAATAATAAACGAATATCCGATTAGCTGCATGCATGCGAACGGCAGCATTCACGTGCGTGTGAACAAGGCATCGCGTTATCATGCATTCACGTTATTGAGATCGCAAATATGAATGCTGAGATGGATGTTCAATTTATTTCAATTGAAATACATTCATAATATAATATGCACACATTATTTCGAATATGTTATGGATTCATATTTCAGTTGACATTCGCAGTCCAATTGATCAGTCTCAGATACACATACAACACTCGAAAACTCATCAGAACTCCTTAAGTGATACGCATATGTACTGCACAGAAGCTCGGCGTTTGGTCGCATCTTCATCTGTGCCGTTAGCATCTTTCATGACCGACAGTGGTCCCTTCATATTGCGCGGATATTGAGAACGACACGGATTTTTTAAATTCTGTCAAATCATATGCTTCATTGACAGATTCAACTATATACCGGCATTTGTTTTGGAAGCGTGGGAGTCCAGGAACTATACTAGTGAATGGATGTTCTCGAAAATTTGAGTGAGCAAAAGCAAAAACACCATTGAAAAAATTCGCCAAAAACAAATTAATGGTCTGATCTGGGAAAACTAAATGACAACTAGTGGGTAAATACTCCTGCTTCGTGTGGACATACACATACGATGCTCGATGTCTGTATTACGATGAGAAACAAACATATCCCCATATCATATACGTAAAAATGACTTTCCCATATTCTCGGTTTTGGCGATACCCTCGGTTTTGGCGATACCACGTACACGGGGGTGATGAAGACAGTTTTGGTTGAACTGGTATCTCCATTTACGACTAAAGTCAATACAGATTTTACACAGGTTACGCAATCCTGTTTCAGTTAGAGACGGGTACCACATCATCAGCATGTGTCGGGGAACAAACATTAGTAATAACAAAAACAAATTAATATTTGCAGAAGTTCAGAAATATATAGTCGCTACTAACCGCTTTACCAATTAACACATTCACCACCCCTGGGTCAACGTCGCGCGCGAACGCCATCTTCTTAGTACCCCATAGCTAAAATCAAATACTAAACTGACAAACACATCTTCTCTATGTCAACAACCAGTAATCAAACTAAATGAACTCACATATTCGAACCCGGATCTGGTAACACAAAAAACAAAACAAAACAATTTAAACATATATATACCATCTTGTTATTATAATAACGTGTGTAATTATATGGGGAGAGGGGCTATCTAAGTTGTATAACTTGTGCCCCAATCCCATTTGTACATAAATGATACAATAAAATATGTTTAAACTAAAATGTGTCGGGGAAGCGCAATTGACGTTGTACATTTTGAGTCCCTGTCCTGAATTTTCAAGTAAGTGAAGCAATTGGTCAATGTAGATTGTGTACATCAATGGTGATATGGTACCTCCCTGACGGGTACTAGCTTTGATATCGATCCAACGCGAGTCTTCGCCTTGGAATGTAGTTTTACATTTCAGATCCAAGAGAAGCTGAGCAAGCATACGCCATAGTTTTCCTTGGATGCCGCGTTGGTCAAGCTTGAAAAGCATACCGTTAATCCAGACAGCATCAAATGCTTTCTTGACATCCACGAAGCAAGTAAATAATTTGCTATGCTTCTCGGATGTGAACGAAATACATTCATTCAGTATAAAGGAAGTCATGAGACAACTTACATTTTTCTGAAATCCGCTTTGGGGAGGGTGCGTTTAGATCCGCAAAGGTGTTTTTGTTTCCAATCTACGAAGTAAGACTCTTTCGAACACTTTGTATATTACTGGCAGCAATGTGATGGCACGATAACTATTGAAAGACTCTTTGGGTTTTGAACCCCCTTTGAGGAGTGAGACGATGAGACCCCTCTTCGCAAGCTTTGGAATTTATTCCAGTGATATAATATGATTGAAAATGTGTGATAACGATTGTTCTATAATTGTTCCACCGAATTTCAGGTGTTCATAATATACGCCGTCGCAACCCGAGGCTTTGTTTGACTTAAGTGATTGGACTACTTCGTGTACCTCTGATACATTCACAGTATATGATGTCAGCTTGTCAGCATCACTTAGATCTGATGATTCCAATTTACATTCTACAAATTCATTTACATGCTGGAAATGAGAATTATCAAATACACAATCGTCAGATACAGAGAATATGTCCTCATAATAAGATATCCATGCCTCGGCAATTTCCTTATTGCCTCGAATAATAGCTCCATCATGTTTAAACATAGGTGTGGTACATTCTGTCCGTAGTTTCCTTTGAACGTTAAATAGTCTGAAAAGATAGTCTGAGATGCCTTTCTGTATTCGCGCCTGAATTCAGATTTGGAAAGTTTATATGACTGATAACTCGAGTGAGAAGAATCACGAGGTTTTCCATTTGAAATCCAGGTCGCACGCATTGCTGCCATCTCTTTGTGCAGCTTCTTCAATGTATTTTTTGACGGGCACAGTTTTGCTGGAGGCAATGCATATGCCGTTAACTACGGCTGAGTAGTAATTGTCAAGATCACTAGCGTTGTTAATAGGCGATGAAATTTAAGGCATGCAGTCGCGAATGCCACTCTCGTATGCAGGTTGTAGAGATGGGTTAGCAGAGAATTGTTTCCAGTTATACTTTAGTCTGCCATCAACATAATTTCCATGTGGGGCATCGAAGTCAATAACGGCCCTGACAGGTCTGTGGTTTGACAACTCAGCCATGTCGTCCGTAATGACCTCGACCTCCATCACGGTAGCCATGTCGTCTGCATGTACTAAAATGTGATCTATTATTGAGCCTGGTATATCGATTGCTGGTATAAAAGTTTCATTGCAACAATACAAAAGTATTGGCAATTTGCTGAAATTAACTTGCAACGATCAAGTAAACGACGAAAGTGTTTACTTCTTGTGTCCATTCTAGTGATTGTCGCATTCAGATCACCCATTATTATGACCTTTCCATAATTGTTATACCTGTCATATATGTCACCAAGTTTTTGTGCATACTCTTCGTAATGGTCCGAAGTATAGTTACTGGAAGGTAGATATACTTGGAAGATATAAAGGTATGTATGTTGCCCAAGGCGTATTTGAATGCCCATAATACGATCGTCTTGCAAATCTATTGCGCAAACTGCGTTATCCAACCTTTTGTTCCAAAGGATTCCAATACCTCCCTTGGGGCGACCTCTCTGTGTGGTCGTTCTTTGTGAAAAGTCACTGATGACATATGAGCTATAATTGCAACTCAGTGAATCCAGAAAACGATGATCTTTATTCAACAACCAATGTTCACTCAGACCAACTATATCATACCTTCCAGTGTCCAATATCGTATATATATGAGGCTGATGACATAATTCCCGTGCAGTTCCATGTAATCAGTGACAACATTACTACTGGTTCAAAATACAAAGACGAATCATGGTATGAATACAAACAACAGGTTCTAAATAATTTGCAAACAACAAGCAATAGATGTGATGTGTATCATATTTGAAAGGTAGAATGGTAGATGTCCTGAAAGTTACGCAAAATCGGGCATTTCATTCCAATCTTCACGTTGAATGGCACACTCGTCACAGTTCACTCCTCTCGGCCAGAAATCGTCTCACATAACTTCACCAGCGTTCTGTTTTGAGACATTGAGTCTTGCAGTAAACAGTCCGTATCTGTTACGCCTAAGGCTGATGTATGAAAATGTGACGTCATTCTCCAGTAGGTAATCGCGAATTTTTTCAGAGTTCCATCCGTTGCTGAGGTTTGTGAGAATGAGTCGTCTGGTCGTGATAGGAGATTTGTTTCGATGAATATAATTATACGTCGTCGTGGGCGTCGTTGTTCCCGGTTACGTTGCTCTGGTATCTATTGATGTTGTTGTAATTATAAGACCGATCGTTGCTACCTCTATTGTTGTTGTTGTTGTTGTAATTAGAAGACCGATCGTTGCTGTCTCTATTGTTGTTGTTGTAATTGTACGACGGGTCGCTACGATAATTGATCTTGTCCTTGTTGTTATTGTCAGAGTTGTGATAACCGGTGTCCCTAGGGTAAGAATAATCACCTTCATTGTGTGTGCGATTCCTGTTCTCATTATGATTCGGCTGGTTGCTTATTTCCACCAGAGCTATGTAAGCTAGCATTATCGTTGCTCACTGCGTCCAGAATGACAAACGATTGATTGTGTGCATTTTCGTTGCCGGGAGATTGTTTTGAGGCGTGGGTAATCTCGGCGGAGTTGTCAGATTTGATGTGTTCAATTGAGGTTGAGATCTGATGTCCAAAGTTTTCCAATTTATGGCCAATTTCCTTCGTGAACTTATCAATGCATTCCGTTAGAAAGTTAAGATATTTGGTATCAGCTGAGCGAACGGTGTTTGTTAAATCAATTGTCGTATTCGAGAGGTCTACGGCTCTTGAACTGTAGGTTTTTATTTCGTTTGTCAAGCAGTCCAACTTATCCAAAATGTTCACAACCTTGGTGTAGACGTTTATCATTTCACTGCCTGAGTCAGCAGGGCTCAAGTTATTACCGTTAGGCGTAGTTTCGAACATATCATCATCGTCTGCTTGTTGTACAGGCTCACGCGAATGATTAACGAACGACTTTGAAGCTTCCATAGAAGACATTTGTTTTTGAAGTTGTTCAATTCATGTGAATGCCAGTGAAATGTCACAATTAATTTTAGGTAGAGAATCAAGCAACTGTTTTTCTAGAGTATCATTTGACTTTTTGAGCATTTTTATATCTTTTGCATGTCTGTGATGTAGGAAAAGACCGATGGGCGCATGTCCTATGAATTTTGAGTGAAGGAAGAATCGTTACATTCTGTAGGATGGCTTGCTGAATTAGTATTTCTTCGAGTGCTCTTGCTTACCAGCACTAATAAATAGTCTGTGTCATCGTCAGTTAGATACATGAGTAATTTGTAAATGTCATTCGATAATTTATCGACTACGGATGACCCATGTCCATTCTGTGGGATTATTCGATTTTTCATTGTAGCTGATGATACATATGGATAGGATGACATTTTTCGAGCTTCAATGAAAGCGTTGTGTCTCACCATTTTAAGGAGTGATTCTGAGTTACCACATGAGTATTTTATTGTTTCAACGAAGTTGTCCTTTGGCACACTATTTAAGAAGTGTTTTACCCACAATATTCTCAAAGAGACTTCTTCACTATTCGTGGTGTCCATGTTTTGGGCAAGTAGGCGAATCGTGGCACTCAAGTTGCAGCTCTCTTGTGCGTCATTTTGGTCTTCTTCCTCATTGCATGAGTTTTCTGAGATATTTGGTCCTTTGTTCGGGTTTTCATGGTTAATGTCGGGGAACGGTTCCATACGGTCTTGTTGAAGAGAATCGTCATTGTACAGAGCGCTATGCGCCCCTGCAACCACGTCCGATGAGAGCAAGGTAGTCCGATTGTCAGCTTGGTCACCAATTGCAGAGGAGGAAATACTATTAAGGTATGTCGATAGTAGAATACGCGGTCAATGGAAACACCGATATTCACACGACAATCAGTCGGCGAAGCATTGCATGGCGAAAACTATCAAAGTTTCTTGATTAGGTCAATCAGCGAGTTAAGCGAGTCTGGGCACACAGGCGTGCAATGACAATAAAAACACAGAGATTCACACGGCAATCAGTCGGCGAATCATTGCATGGCGTTCACTCAAAGGTTTTGATTAGGTCAATCGTCGAGTCAAGCAAATCCAGGTAAACAAACATGCCAAGACATCACTGGGTGTAAGATTGTGCTGAAGTAGAATAGTCAGACATCACAGCGACTTCTTCCAAAAACACCAAATTTTGGCGGACTTTCGACTTGGAGAATTTCCTCGAGAATAGGATATTTCGAGTGTTCGGACCTCAAATAGGAATGAGTCTTGGTGGAAAAAGTCAAACGAGCTGATATATATTATGACGAAGGATACAACACCCACACGAACAGTCTTCATAGACAGCTTGCTTGTAGATCCATTGGATCTTAGTATCATGGCTTACGCCAGCTAAGATCCATCTTGCCCTTTAAACAATATAGGCGGCTATAATTCCTATAAAAGTTACAATTATCACCAACGCATATGTATTTATCAACTAAATACTAAAGACAAAGATGGCGGATTTCTGTTAGACGTGTCTTCACAACGCTCCCGAGACGATCACAAAATAATGAATTTATGAGTTAAATACGACGCATAGGAACACTTATATTTGTGTGTGAGACCTGGTGGAATAGACTTATCGTTTCATGGTACAAGTTACATTTTGCTTTATTATTTGAGACAGTTTGTTTGATCCCGGTGTGGTAACAAAAGAAAACTACAAAAATGGTGGCAAGTGGTGACACTGTGTCCGAAGTAATAAATGAAGTGGCTACCCAGGACACTGTAGCTGATACTATTAATGAAGTTGTTAGCCGGGATAGTACCAAACCATCTTTCAAACCATTCCAAGGGACCAAAGCTGTTAAAGAAGGATTGTTCGACTTCAAAGCGTTATACGGTGACTCGAAAAAACGCAAGATGCCAACCCCACCAGGTCGCAAAGTGCAACAAAAATATCAAAATTTTGTGACAATCGACTCACTAGACCAAACACTCATTTCATTCAAGAACACCATATCGGATGAGTTAAAAGAAACATTGGACTCACTAAAATCAATGGTAACATCATTCAATGATATGAAAATTACATTCAAAAATGACTGTGGTGAAGTTCTGAGTAATGTGAACAAAACTCTCACTGAAGTTAAAACTAAGTGTGAAGACAATCATGGTGATATCAAAAAAATAATAAATAGACTAGACAGAATGGAAACAGAAAATAATGAGCAAAAACAGAGAAATAAACAGTTAGAACAAAAGCTAAACAGCTTGGAAAACACATCAGAAAGGAACTTTGACAAAGGGGAACAGTACGGTAGAAAGCGATGCCTTAGATTTCACAATATTCCTGTCTCAGACAGTGAAACAAATGTTTTCAACATTAATACTACTTCTATAATCACCAAGCCCTGCAAAACCTATCTTGGAATTGACTTAAAGCAGTCTGATGTATATACATCTCACCCATTGGGTGGCATAAGGGAAAAACAGGAAACAAAGCCAGATGGCACAAGAAGTGTAAAGAAAACTGTACAGGCTATCATCAGGTTTAATTGATGGGAGCCAAGTAAAGAAATCTACAACAAAAAGAAGGCACTAAAAGGGAAAACTGACATTATTATAACAGAGGACCTCACAAAATATAACTATAGCTTAGTCTCTGAATTAAGAAGCTTAAAAAAAGACAGGAAGATCGACTCATTTTGGACCTACAATTGTAAGGTATATGCGAAGAAAACTGAACACTCATAAAAGGTAAACATCAAGTCATTTGATGACATCTCAGGTCTGGTTTAGACAATTAGAAACGAGCCCTCCAAATGGGCAAATATATATATATATAAACTCTATTTGAGATATACCATTTTCAGAGATAATTCTGACTATATATATATATATTCTATATATGTGTATGTGTGTACATGCATGTATACATGTATATGTATATTCTCCAAATCTGGAATATTGACTCATTAATCTCATACTTTTCACAAAAGTGAAATTATTATGTAAATGTAAAGGACAACATATTGTCCAAAGTATATGTATTAATTTCTGAAAACAAAACCTTTATTTCATACCAATCATAAGCTTCTAAAAATAAAAATGAGAATTAACTTATGCTCCAAAATGTCTGCATACATTTTGAAATAACTACAACTAAATTTTTCCTTGCATCTACTGCTCCAATTTTGCACTTCCCTAACTCTTTAACATTTATACATTAATCTCATACATTTTAAAGGTGGGCAACTGATGTATAAATATATAATACATCATATCTCCAATGTATAAGTATATGTATTAACTTTTCAAAACAAAACATTCACTTCTTATACTGTAACCAACCATATGTCTTTGAAAAGTGAAAAAAAAGAAATGTAAATTAACTTATAAAAACTATCTGCCTAAACATTAAAATGACATATGTATGTATGTATATGTGTGTATATGTCCAAACATGTATACATATATATGTATGGGTATGTATATTCTCCAAATCTTGAATACTGACTCATTAATTTAATACTTTTTACAAGTGTGAATTTATCATGTAAATGTAAAGGACAGCTTACAGTCCAAAGTATATGTATAAATTTTTCAAAACAAAACCTTTATTTCATATACCAACCATATGACTTTAAAAAGCTAAACATGTAAATGAGAATTAATTTATTCTCTAAAATGTATGAAACGATTTAGATCTAAAAACTATGAAATGATTTAGATATATATTCATAAGTATCGTATACTTGCATATGTGGATATTTTAATTCGCATATTACCCAAATTATATGTCTTTGGACGATGATAAAAATGTAAATGTGAATTAACTTATTCTGCTAAATATCTGCATATGCATTGAAACGACATATATGTATGTGTATGTCTATGTGTGTATATATATGACTATATGTCTGTATGCACATAGAGTCATAGATGTACTCATATACTTATATACGGGTATGTTTATTCCCCAAATCTTGAATACTGACTCATTAAGATCATACATTTCACAAGTTTGAAATTATCATGTAAGCATAAAAGACAGCACACTGTCTAAGGCATAAGTATACATTTCTCAAAACCTTTATTTCATATACCAAACATATGCCTTAAAAAAGTCAAACATGTAAATGAAATTTAATTTATTCTCTAAAATGTCAGCATAAACTTTGAAATGATTTAGATATATATTCACAAGTGTCGCATAGTTACATATGTGGATGTTTTAATTTGCATATTACCCAAAGTACTTTATTTTGAGATATGTAAACAGACTCAAAATATACTGCCCTGTATCTCTCCAAAACTTGAATATCTACTCATATTGATATCTTACACTTGAAAATTGTGAAAACTATTTATAAAACATCATACTGTTCAAAGTATGTGTTTCAACCTTTCAAATCAAAACGTTTATTTCATATGCCAATTCATGTCTTCAAAAAGTCAAACGTGTAAATGTGAATTGGCATACTCTCTAAAGTGTCAGCATTCAACTTTGAAATGACTACAATTTTTTATATCCAAGGTGATTAAAGTCATCTTGGAGAGATGATGGATTAAACTTTGCAGACTGGCATACAATGATTACTAAAATATTCATACTGATAAATTATTCTGTACTAGTCGTGCTATATGACTGATATATGACTGATATACTCATCTGTGGATTTACAGGTATGTCAAACTCCTTCAAATTATTCCTTGGTATTATGTCTATATGTTACGGATAATAAGTTATCGCCTCTAATTCACATCATGATTAGACAACCTAACTGAAATGTATAACCCCATAAATGTAATAACCTGATAACAGTATGGACTCTTGTGTCCAGTGTATGCGCTACGCGTAACGATTCGTAGTTTCTAAACCTCTCCATGAATTCCTAAAATCATCCAACTATTTTTGTTTTAACATAGCTTGAGTGGAATGCCAAAAATCAACAGGTACCAATATGCAATCGAACACATAACTGCAAACTATACTTACACAGGAATTCTAAATTGGTCCTTAAACTATAAGAAATTAACAGCAGTCTCCATAAGAACGATTTCTACCATATTTTAAACCATTGTATCCGATCGCATTTCTGACCACCACTGTCCCACACAACCAGCGTTCAAGTGTGTCAATCCAATACAAGCACGAACCTCACGGGAAAGGTCAATGCCGATTGACACGGATTGTTAAGTGTTGACAAAGTAACCAAAACTCGGTCAATTTTTTGTCTGTATTTTGAATCGCACAAACTGGATACCAGAAGTCCCAAAACTGATTGTAATTGATGCAAGCGAACTGTGGATGACTGTATGATCCTTATGTTATATGGTACATACAAACATATAGACCTACTTATATATAATTATTTAAGATAGTGGTCATGCTTCGTCTGAACTGATGCTGGTGGGTCGAGCTGATACTGATACATATATATGTATATATATATATATATATATATGTGTGTGTGTGTGTGTGTGAGGGTTTGTGTGTGTAAGCGTGTGTATGTATGTGTATGTATGTGTGTATGTATATATATATATATATATATATATATATATATGTATGTATATGTATATATGTATATATGCATGTGTGTGTATGTATATGTATATTTATGTATATGTATGTATGTATGTGGTGTGTGTATATATATATGCTTTCCCTATTATTACCAATTGTTGCTTGGGCACCTGGTATTGATGTTGGGCAGTGTGGTCAGTCATTGCAAACCCGCGCCTCATAAATTATAAGCGTCCAGCTGCCTCTTTGGGGTAGCTGATTAACCAGTCAAGATCGTCCAGAGAGCAAACATCCTGCATGACACTTGTCACCAACACGGTAGTATGCCGTATTGCCATCTATGTATTATTCAAATTCATATGTACAACATCAAATATATATAACTTTTCTGTCAAAACCAAAGTGAGTGGTTCACCTCGGGGTCTGTGGTTTCCGGGCGTTGTCGTTCTATGTGTATACAAGAGGGATTCCAATGGTACTAATCTCATCAAGTTGATCAGTCCCAATGGCGATTAGTATAATGGCATACCGCAGTGCTATTGGAATCCACGATCTTCGCAAATGTAAGCGTGAGGTTCACATAACTCGATACACACAGGGCTTCGTTATGAACTACAACACCATTCTTTTTTTGGCCGACCTATCACTTATTATGTCGTCCGATGTGCATCCAAATCCGGGTACAATTGATCGAAACAACGAACATTCGTTAGCTATATTTCACTATAATATCAGGAGCATACGATACAAATTGACAAAAATAGTTGATATGATTACCGATTTCGATATTCTCTGTTTCACGGAAACACATCTTGACCCGTCATTACCATCATCTGATATTATGATTGATGGATGTGGACCCCCTATCACGAACGATCGCTATTCAAACGGCGGTGGGATCTGTGTCTATTTTTCTGACCAAGTATTGTCAGAACGGCAGTCATCTCTCGAGTTTGACGACTCTATAATGTGGTTTAGAGTGATATCAAACAAAATGAGATACTGTAATACTTTCAATGTTACCCGGTGTATATAAGCCCGGTAAGGTTAATTTGGAAGTCAATATCTAGCCATTAGGTCCATAATTTATGCGTGCGAAACTGACCCGAAATTGAATAGCCTGCGCTATTCCGTTGCGGGTAAGTGATTTCCTATAAAGATTGTATTAAATCTTAACCTGTTTGGACAGGCCAGTACGTGTACAGATAAGATTGGTACACGTTGTTGGTGTGGCTTTCAGATTTCCATATATACTAGTTCATCCGGGGATTGGGAGACTTCGCTCTGACTCTTGATTTCGAACACTTCGTCGTAGTAGTTATGTTGTATTATTCTCCGTGGCCACCTGATGGTGTGCACTTGTATATAGTTGTACAATAAATTTCATCAACGTGTTTCCAAGAATTCCAACTTAATGGTTAGAACCTGTGGGACCAGTAGCCCGAGGGAGTGGTACAGGTCGTTGTAGTGCCGAGTAGCTGGACATTTCTTGGAATTCTTGGACAGGTGGTCATGGAAGAAAAATATGAAGGAAGGAAGGAAGGAATAAAAGGTATGAGACAATATGCAATTATTTGGCTTGGTTCACAACTCTTTATAGGTAGATGTAACTATAGGTTAAAATTGTTCCATCAATTTTTCTATATAAGGTATACTTAGAAACTACTGTTGTACAAGTATGTTTATTTCGATTTGCGTCGATTTGAAATAAAGATTGTTTGTTTTTGAAGTATTATTAGTTACATGTACTCTGGTCTAAATTTTTGTGCAAATTGGCCGTAATTATTAAAATTGAAAAATGTTATCAGCTAGAAGAAATAATCATTGGGATAAAAGTTATGTGTCCAGGGCTATGGTATCCAAGAATTTGATGAGATTGGTTTGACAATCTATGCGAGAATGACTCCCAGTGAATTATGCAGGGTAGAGATATGGTGAAGAAGAAAAATTCTCACATCAAGTAATCTGTCGATTATATTAGTTTTTTAATTGAATAATATGCGAGTAAAGCAAAAAAAAAGTTGTTCAGGGAATACACAGTTATAGTTTAAATTGTGGCATCAAGTTATTCTATATTAGGTATGCTTGAAAATTACTGTTCTGTCAGATTTTTCTATGTCAAATTGTTGTTTCAAAAATCGTTGCGTCCATTTGAAATAAAGATTATTTGTTTTTCAAGGTATTATTAGTCACATGTACGCTGGTCTAAATTTTTGTGGAAATTGGCCGTAATTATTAAAATTGAAAAATGTTATCAGCTAGAAGAAATAATCACTGGGATAAAAATTATGTGTCCAGAGCTATGGTATCCAAGAATTGTATGAGATTGGTTTGACAATCTACGCGAGAATGACTCCCAGTGAATTATTAAATTATGCAGGATAGAAATATGGTGAAGAAGAAAAATTCTCACATCGAGTAATCTGTCGATTATATTAGTTTTTAATTGAATAATATGCGAGTAAAGCAAAAAATGTTGTTCAAGGAATACCCAGTTATAGTTTAAATTGTTGAGTCAATTTTTCTATATTAGGTATGCTTGGAAATTACTGTTGTCTCAGCGTTTTCTATGTCAAATTGTTGTTTCAAAAATTGTTGCGTCGATTTGAAATAAAGATTGTTTGTTTTCGATGTATTATTAGTTACATGTACGCTGGTCTAAATTATTACATCTTTATGCAGGTTATATAGGTATTAAATTTACTGATGATTTTAGGATGTTGTCAAGTTAATCAGTATGAGTTTAGTGAGTTCTGGTTTGAACGAATTGTGGGTTCAATTTTTGTTAAGGCTATTATGTCGGTCAATTGAGCGTATAATATTAGTTTTATTGTGCTCAGATTATCCATTTGAAAACATTAGTTATTTATGACAGTTTGTCAAGAAACTGGTTGCGTCCAGCGAGATACATCTTTAAATAAAAGAAATTAGTTGAAGTAATTCAAAACAAATTAAAATTAAAGACATTATAGTCACTTGAAGTTTGAAGTATGGTTTAGGAATGTTCCATTTAGCCAAATGGTTCCAATGTTTTGTAAAAAATATCTACACAGATGGTTAGTGGTATTTTGGTTATGACACACCCGGATTGGGTTAAAATATCGATTTTAAAATATATAGATCGCTGTACATGTATCGTCATCGTATGTACGCATTATACAAGTAACCAGAATGGTTTTAATGTGTTCAAGTTTCGAACAAACCAAGGTTGATCAGAGTTGACAAGTCGGAAAGCAAGAAATGTGACTGAATAATAAACAAGAAAAGAATGAATAGAAAATGGATGGTGCCATGATAAAAACTGTTCCGGGAATTATTTGAGTGTCTGTGAGTTACAACCAAACGGATATATGTCTAATATGTCTAAACTGTTTGTTGACGGCACAAATTTCTCGGAACAAAAATAGTAAGAAAAAAGAGAACTTACCTTTAACGGAATTTAAAGGGATCCGAAAATATCCTATTAATTCCATGAAAATTATACTGTTTAAAAACATTTGAACCATGCCTATGTTGAAAACATTATCATTGAGAAATATATCCGTCCCACAGAAAAAATTCACAACTGGCTGCTTAGCCCATCAAGCTCAAATGACAAAATGAGGCAAATTACGGAAATACATACACATTGTTGTGGTCAAAATTAATGAATGCTGCATTGAGGTGCTCGTCTATTCAAAACACTAGAGTCAAATCTTGCCTTAGGGCATCAATTGTTGAGGCTGGCTGAACTTTCCACGGGAAAATAAGCAGTTTTTCATTAACCGCACGAGAGAAGATACATGATCATATGGTTATTGATGCATGCTAAATTGATTGATGTCTTTACACCCATGAGAACCTGTTGTGTTTGTACTGTAAGAACTAAAGTGGTAATTATATACATTTAATTTAGCAGTTAAGCTGTGGTTAGGAAAAATTAAAATTCGTATGGTGACCTATCTATTGATTTTAGTTAAAGGGACATGTGAATGAAGACTAGCTTACGCATTCCGTTTAAGAGTTGTCTGAGGTCTTGAAAATATAAGTTAGTCGTTGGCTGTGGATTTTAAGTTAAAGGGACATATGAGGATGAACTGGGAATATGTTTAAGCGTTAACTGATGTCAGAAAAATAAAGTTTGTATAGCGAACTATTGAATTGTTTTAAAGAGACATATCATGATAATAATGTAATGTAGGTTGTATTGAAAACCCATATATAATTAACTATGTGAACCAATAAGCCAAGCAAATTGTCTCATGAGTTGTACATTTTTTCCGTTTCACAAGGAATATATATATATATATAATCGATGGCATTTATATAAAATGTCGGTGGTGTGGGAGTTGTTTATTTTTATGAGAGTTGTTAGAATTTCAGTTTTTTCAAATTGAAATGTGAATCGGTTACATTGTAATTTCAAGGTGATTTGACGGGGGCCCGTGAGATTTAAATTGGCATTTTCACGGCAATGAAATAGAGGTTCGACTCGAAGCGCGTGGTTCCACACGCCGATGCCAACAAGTTGGGACATTTAATGCTATAGAGCATTTGTACAAGTTCAATTGTAGATGAGAGGATAGGTGGGGCCTTTATGCCCCAATTACAATGATAATCGGTAATGATCATTTTCAAGGTTGAAATCGTGTTCTACACGTATAAGCGTGTTGTAACGCTATTGACATTACCCAGATAATTAATTTCAGTTCTTACACAACGTATATGAAGTCCTTTCCACTAAACAGTACTATGTTGACCATTTATTTATGCCCAAATTCAAGATCGAGTTGAACTTTATTCATCTTTCGTATCGAAACAAGGCAAATATAACCCTCCACAGGAAGTCAAATTCTGGATATTAAACCATATTGATCCTTTGTCAAATGTCGCCCGCATTCAAGGTCAAATTGGAATTCATTCCAATTTTCGTACCGACACAAGGCGATTATTTGAACATATCTATGGCGATGAGATCGATCGACGTCCTCCATCGCTGGATCTGGATCCACTTAGTATTCGGAATGGAGGCAGGACGAACAGAGTTAATAGGGAGGCCACTATTAACTCCCAACACGGAATCAGAAGCTAATATTCCAGGATTATGACATTCCTCTGTTTGGAACAATTCCTGCTATCGACGATTCGGAGTATGACATTCCTGTGTTAAAAACTTATGTTTTATTGTGTTACATGTATATTCCAAATGGGATAGTTTGGATCTCCCCTCACGGAATTATCAAGTTTTTTGTCTTAGGACAAAAGTCTTGAAAAAGGTGATGAGAGTTATTTAATACTTTCAATGTTACCCGGCGTATATAAGGTTAATTTGGAAGTCAATATCTAGCCATTAGGTCCATAATTTATGCGTGGGAAACTGACCCGAAATTGAATATCCTGCACTATTCCGTTGTGGGTAAGTCATTTCCTATAAAGATTGTATTAAATCTTAACCTGTTTGGACAGGCCAGTACGTGTACGGATAAGATTGGTAAACGTGGTTGGGTGTGGCTTTCAGATTTCCATATATACTAGTTCATCCGGGGATTGGGAGACTTCGCTCTGACTCTTGTTTTCGAACGCTTCGTCGTAGTAGTTATGTTGTATTATTCTCCGTGGCCACCTGATGGTTTGCACTTGTATATAGTTGTACAATAAATTTCATCAACGTGTTTCCAAGAATTCCAACTTAATGGTTAGAACCTGTGGGACCAGTAGCCCGAGGGAGTGGTACAATACCTTTTAGCAGTGTCATATAGATCAGCTCAGTTGTGTGCACCTAACTACTGGGACCTCCTGGAGACTTCACTAGAATTGGCTTTAAAGGTATCAAATTCCGTAATACTGGTAGGTGATTTATACTCAAATGCTTTTGATCCTTCTTCGGATTTAAATGAATCTAGTAATCAGAAATCTTATTAATGAACCTACACGCGTAACTGACAATTCGCAAACTAGTATAGATCCGATCTTGGTAAGTGATGGCATTGTGGCTATTGATTCGGGAGTTATAGACCCAGGGGTATCCGACCATTATGGAACTTATGCAGTTGTGGAACTCGATTATACCTTAAACCCCAATTTTGAATGGCACGTGTGGAATTAAGGAGCCCCTGATTTTCAGCGCGCATCAAAAATAATTAAAAATAAGGACTGGCTTAAACTGACGAAAGGTTTTGGAGTAAACGAAACTGTTGAACTGTTCACTAACGATTTTTTAACTATTATGAGAAACTATACCTAGTCGCGTCGTTCTCATCAGACCGAAAGATAAATACTGGTTCAATCGTGAGATTCGTAAGCAACTGAGAAAACGGGATAAACTGAGGAAAAAGGCTATTCATAGCGGAAATTTAATTGATTTGAACACTTTTAAAAAGGCGCAAAATACCCTGAATTATATGAAAAAACAGGCAAGAATTTTTTTTAAAAACAATCTTCAGCATAATCTAACATCAGCAGACTCCCCGAGGTATTTTTGGAAAATGGTTAATAATATTCTGAACCGAACCAAAAACGGATCCCTACCCCCGCTTAAGTTACTAACTGGGAACGATTCCTATGAAATTATTGTCGACGATTTATCGAAGGCAACTCTGTTAATTGACAGTTTTATCGGCAACTCCGCGCTGCCCACCGCAAACCAAACATTATTAAGGCTGTACCTCCCCCCACCATTAGTAATGTGCCTGTAAAGACGGAAGATATATTGGAAGCTATTTCATCTCTTAAACCTAACAAGGCACACGGTCACGATAGAATAAGTGAAAGAATGCTTCTTGAAACAAAATATGCCATCGTTCAGCCCCTCAAAATTATTTTCGAATTATGTCTCAAAGAGTGTAAATTCCCCGATGAATGGAAAAAAGCTAATGTGATTCCAATGCTTAAAAATGACGATCGCTCAAATCCTAAGAATTACATACCGATTTCTTTACTGCCGACACTGGCGAAAGTTTTTGAAAAAGTTGTTCTTAAATATCTTTTTAAGCATTTCGAGACCAAATGCTTCTTTTACGATTTCCAATCGGGTTTCCTTCCTGGGCATTCAACTATATTCCAACTGTTAGAACTTAACCATTCCCTTAGCCAGGCCCTCGAGAATAAACTGCATACATGTGCTGTATTTTGTGATATATCTAAGGCATTCGAGAGGGTCTGGCACGAGCGACTGGTATATAAACTTGAACGATGTGAAATTTCCGGACCACTTCTTGCTTTCATTAATGATTATCTCTCAGATCGAAAACAAAGGGTGATGGTAAATAACACGTCTTCAGAATATAAAAAGATACTCGCTGGTGTCCCCCAGGGATGTATTCTTGGCCCTTTCTTATTCTTGGTATATATTAATGATCTCGCTGAAAATATTAAATCTTTCACTAGAATGTATGCGGATGATGCTTGTCTCACTGCTAGCAATGGAAGTCTCCAGGACCTTGAGGACGGTGTAAATACTGATCTTAAAGCCATAAATAAATGGTCAAAACAATGGCTAGTAAAATTCAATAGTAGTAAAACTAAGTCCATGACATTCTCTTATACCGGTGCCCAGCCTGACATACATCTTTTTCTCAGTGGTGAACATATAACCCAAGTAGAATCACACAAACACCTTGGCTTGAACATACAGAGTGACCTAAACTGGGACAAACATATCAATGAGTTATCAAAGAAAATATACCCATATAAAAATTTACCATGGTAAATCTTGGTGTTTACCTAGGTATACCCCGGTACATATAGGTTTTACCCTGGTTCCACCCAGGTCACACCCAGGTTACACCCAGGTAAATCAGGGATTTATATAGATTTACCCTGGTGTTTTCTATATAGGTTAGGTATAAACCCCAGTTTACCCGGGTTTTACGGATATAATTTAGAAAGATGCTGTCACACCCGGGTATTTAGACCCACGTTATCCGGAGTATTTACACCCAGGTATTTACACCAGGGTTTCTCCCAGGTATTTACTACAGTGTTCATCCGGATATATACACAGGTCTGTGGTATTTTGTTAAACTGTATAATCTGCATTGAAGTCACCTTATTAACCTTTTCTATATTGCAGCATCATTGGCGTGTAGTTACCTTATTAACCATTCTATATTAAATCATTAATTGACAGGTAGTTACCTTATTAACCCTTTCTATACTAAGTAACATTGCTGAGTAGTTACATTATTAACCCTTTCTATATTAAAGCACCATTGATGTGAAGTTACCTTATTAACCCTTTCTGTATTAAAGCATCATTGACGTGTAGTTACCTTATTAACCCTTTCTATATTTAAATATCATTGATGTGTAGTTACAATGTTAACCCTTTCTATATTATAACATCATTGACGGGTAGTTGCCTTATTAACTCTGTATATACCAAAGTATCATTGTCGTATATAGTTACCTTATTAACCCTTTCTATACCAAGTACCGTTGGCGTGTAGTTACCTTATTAACCCTTTCTATATTAAAGCATTAATTGACAGGTAGTTCCCTTATTAACCATTTTTGTATACTTTCTATACTAAATATTATTGGTGAGTAGTTGCATTATTAACCCTTTATATATTAAAACGCCATTGACTGGTAGTTACCTTATTAACCATTTTTGTATTAAAGCATCATTGACGTGTAGTTACCTTATTATAACCCTTTCTATATTAAAGCACCATTGACGTGTAGTTACCATATTAACCAATTATATATTAAAGCATTATTGCCGGGTAGTTACATTATTAACCCGTTCTATTCAAAGTATCATTGGTGAGTAGTTACCATATTAACCCTTTCTATATTAAAGCATCATTGACGTGAAGTTACCTTATTAACCCTTTCTGTATTAAAGCATCATTGATGTGTAGTTACCTTATTAACCCTTTCTATGTTAAAATATCATTGACGTGTAGTTACCATGTTAACTCTTTCCATATTAAAGCACCATTGACGGGTAGTTGCATGCATTGTTAACCCTGTATATACTAAAGTACCATTGTCGTGTAGTTACCTTATTAACCCTTCCTTTACTAAGTAGCATTGACATGTAGTTACCTTATTAACCCTTTCTATATTAAAGCATTAATTGACAGGTAGTTACCTTATTAACCCTTTCTATACTAAGTATCATTGGTGAGTAGTTGCATTATTAACCCTTTCTATATTAAAGCGCCATTGGCGGGTAGTTACACTATTAACCCTTTCTATATTAAAGAACCATTGGTGTGTAATTACATTACTAACCCTTTCTACATTGAAGCAATAATTGACAGGTAGTTACCTTATTAACCTTTTTTATAATGAGTATCATTGGTGATTAGTTACATTATTAACCATTTCTACAATAAAGCATCATTGACATGCATGTAGTTATCATATTAGCCAGTTCTATATTAAAGCATCATGGACGGTAGTTACCATATTAACCCTTTCTATATTAAAGAACCATTGGCGTGTAATTACCATATTAACCCTTTCTATATTAAAACATCATTGACGTGTAGTTACCCTATTAGCCCTTTCTATATTAAAGCATCATTGACATGTAGAACTTTATCTTATTAACCCTTTCTTTATTAAAGCATCATTGACATGTAGTTACCTTAATAACCATTTATATACTAAAGCATTATTGACGGGTAGTTACCTTATTAACCCTTTCTATAAACCTTTCTATACTAAGTATCATTGCCGTGAAGTTAGTTACCATATTAAACCTTTCTATATTAAGACGTCGATCATTGACGGGTAGTTGTTACCTTATTAATCATTTATGTATTCAAGCAGCATTGACGAGTAGTTACCTTATTACTTGAAGTTTATTATGACAGTATGACAATACACTACCCCGGACAAATGAAGCAATATCATACTTTACCTAACAGCCTAGCTATAATTAGTGAACATTAAACCACAGTCCCTAGGAATCACTGTTAGTTGAATAAAATATTATTTAATAACATTAAATCAATATTTTATATTTAGTTATTATAGTTATATTAAGTACAGTTTGGAAAGTAAAAAGTTTGTATACTGCATTTTCATTGCCAGATGATTTGCAAGAAAATACAGAGTACAAATTTTTATGCCACACAAACATTCGCGAATTCTGAGTTTATATCATAATATTCCGTATTTATTTCTTGAAACGATGGTGTTTTCAGATTGTTAGTATCTTTACCCACTTACGAGAAAATAGCTGTTAGTTACTCGAATATTCCTTCAGGTGCAAACTCGGTGGAAAACATATCCATTCTATAAATACCATTTTACTTATTCGCACCCGGTGCCAATCCGAATAAAAGGGATAACGGATGTGAGTAAACAGACGTCGGTGTGGTAAAATTGGCTCTGCTATACACTACTAAGTGCACATTTTAACTCATTCTCATTACTAGAGAAATGTAGAAATGACCATCTCAAACTAATATATCTATATATTTTCAAGTAGGGCCCTAGGGGTGGTTGATACCTTGAGATGTGAAAGCAAATTTTATATTCCAAGCTCCCGGTTAGCTCCGCATCCCAAGAGGGAAAATGGGAGATAACTTGTGCTGCAAATTTTAAATAAGTAATTGTAATAAGGAACTGAATAGAGACACTTCATGAAGTTGTTGTGCGTCATACAAATGATTTTCAACAATTTCATAAATGTGAATTTATGCTGATATTTGGATGGAAAATCACGATTTATGTACAACTCAGACCAGGTAGAGTTGATATGACCCAACGAGCGCATTAAGAACAATTAACTTAATTGTCACACGTCAATTGTGGGGAGATAAATGCAATTTTTCGAACGAAAAATCCAATTGTTTGTTTTAGTGATAGAGCACAGGGGGTGGTCTCTAGCAAATGAGATGATGGTTTAAATAATAAAAAAATCTGAAGTTGCCAAACTGTACCTGTTATCTGTATAGGGAGGTAATGTATCTAGATTTATTATATGCTTCCCCATTAAATAGTGGGAAATTGTCGTGGCGTAGAGCGTTATATCCATCGCCTGGACCGACTCGATGGATAACACTGACCGACTCGATGGATAACACTGACCGACTCGATGGATAACACAATAGTATTACTTTTTCGGAGATTACTTCCGGTTTATAGCGGCGAATCACATTAAGTTTCAAAGCGTATCAATAACAGCCGGACTATTGTTGTAATTATTGATTTTCACGGTTCATAAACTGTTATTTAATTGTTATAATGTTAACTCATTTGTTTTAATATATTCTTATCACTAAATTATGTATACATTAATTTTCTCGCATCATTTCAGAATAAAACAATGGGGACTATTTCTTATGGCGGCTATGCTCGATATTTGTCATTCGGTGGTGAGCAAATCAATTGATGGAATGTAAACAAAATGCAAATGTCGAAGCTTTCTAAAAATTTGAAGTGAACTGTAGGACAAAATTAGCAGTTTTGGTGCGGTTTATAGCGCATATAATAAAAAGAAAACCTACGGGTTTTGGTTGAATACCCGGATTATCTCATTCGTGGGTGCAAGGAAGTACAGAATTTCCACTCGCGGCTTGCAGCCGCTCGTGGAAATTATGTACTTCCTTGCACCCACTCATGAGATAATTCGGGTATTCAACCAAAACTCGTAGGTATTCTCTATCTATTTGTTATATTTTAATCAAATTTAATATTACATGGACAGTGATTCCTAGGACTGTGATTAAACTGACAGACAATTTTCAGGGCCATTATTTAATATTAAAGGGATACAAAATAAAGATATTTCTAATTATCAGTAAGAATTTTTCGATAAGTGATACTTATTATTTCAAATAAATGATTGCGTATACTATAGTAGACCATATACCAACAGGAAAATATTAGTGAATACAATTATTGTTTCAAAATTCGTTTCGTTTCTGCAGCCAAATTACAATCTTAACTTTTAGTTACCGTTCTTCAAAATGAAGCGCGGAGAATTCCTTGTGGTGTTTTGAGTTAATTTTGTCGCGAATCAACGCGGATTGACAGAAGGAAATGGTGTATTGGCTACAAACGGATGAACTGTGGACTTATATATAAGATTCGCCGATTTGTCCGCATGGATGAGCGCAAATATCGAAAAAGACTGAATTTCATGTGACAAAAACTATTTCAATTCCCGGAACAGTAAGAATTAAGCTACGATAACGAAACGGATCAACTATAGCATTGAACAGTACCTCAGCTACCTGGTCATCTGCCCATAACCAGAATATTGTCTCGCTACGACAATACGCAAAATTGAATTTGTGGTACCTGTACAAGCATGATGTAGTGCCAGTGGCCTGCCCATGCACCTGTCCAGAAGAAGAAGAATTGAGAAGTTTGATCCACGATAGTAAGGCCTACTAAGGGGTCTGTACATGTAGTAAGTACTGATAGTGATAAGCCTGCTGTACAATAATACTACTTTTTACTGGTCTTAACTGAGTACTGTGTCAATGTGACATTGTTAATTCAGTTCCACTCTAATGTACATGTACATTAACTGGCAATGATGCATCACTATTAAAGGCACCGGTAATCTCTAAATACCAGGAGGACGCGGCGTAGAAACTTGGTACAACAGTTGTTACACGACAAAGAAAATTATCAACAAGTGAGCGTCATCATCAAAATTGCAAATTAAAACACGGCAATGGTAAATTGGTAATCCCAACATACCAGGAGGACAAGGCATTGAAACTTGGGACAACAGTTGTTACACGGCAAAGAAAATTAAAACACACTGCAGATGAATGTTTATACATGTACTGTGCAGTCGAGATCACCTGGACTACAAATATTTAAGGATTATACTATTTGATGAGTAGATGCGTGACTGATAAAAGAATTAGAGACTCCATATTTACTCGGAAGATAACAGTATAATACGATGCCATACAGTTGTTCCATAACACCTCAACCTTTGGTGGATAACAGTAAAACTAATGAAAATGATGAAAGCCAGACTCAACATCAAGACTACATGTGCACGCATAAGTGACGGTTCAATGATTTTGACTCCATCAGATGATATTTAAGAGACACCAATATTTAAGTCTGGTTTACGATAATGTGGGGAGAAAAAAACTAGATGCAGGAGGGAAAAAAATAAAAATAAAAAAGATTGTTTCCCCCCCCCCCCCCCCCCCCCAATTTATATCAAGTAAATCGTTAATCGAGGAATTTTACATAAATTTTACAAAAATTGTGAAAAAATGTTTTTGAATGAAATTCTGTTCAAACCAAACAAGACATATCTTGTCATGAAATACATGAAAATATGGATCTGTAAATTATCATAAGCAGAACCGGATGCGATAGCACATGAAAATCAGTATGCGTGTAAAATATTTTGGGACATAAAAAGTAAAAAAAAATTCATGAAATGGAAAAAAAGTTGTAGGAGGTGTTCGTAAACCAGACTTAAAAATTGGTGTCACCTTAGGCTCATGTTAACACAGGTTCACATATTCTCAAAATAATTGTCTCCCTAAACCATACTAGTATTTATATTTGATAGAAGCTCAGTGAGACCATGTTGAAAATTACCATCAATGCAGTTCCAGTGTTGACGCAACGCGATCATGTTACTTCAAACCAGTTGCAATGTTCCTTAGCATGGTAATTAGTGAAAATAAATGTCAATGCAACTTACTCTCAGGCTCCAAATAAAAGTGCAGGCCCAAATAATAGTGCAGGGGGGGGGGAATTCCATTGAAAGTTAATAAAAGTACAGACCCAAATAATAGTGCAGGGGGGACTCTGAGCAAAACATCAACTGTGGTTAACCAAATAATTTGTATAGCACGTTCAAGTATACGAGTCAACATGTAGTACAGGTACATGTATGTATCATGTGGTGTTTTTTTGGTTTGCCACATACTTGAATATGGACTCTTGAGTGCCTATACTGCCTAATGTACGATTATTAAAATCGAGGTAAAATTCCCACCTGTACGATCGTTATTTGGTCCTGTACGTTTATTAAATTAGCCAAAAGAAATAATTCACCAATCTTAAATTGTGTTATTCATATAAGAAATGAACGGCGGTTTCAATGCAGTCATGGGGTTTTGACCGCGAGAAAAAATCGGCGAACTGCATGAACCTCGAAGGTGTTCATGCGGAGTTTGCTGATTTTTTTAACGCGGTCAAAACCCATGACCACGTTGAATCCGCCGTTTATTATTTATATTTATATACTTAAATTCATTATGAACTAGGATTGTATGCCTTTCGCACTATTTATTCATCTATTTAAACGAACGCATGGAGTTCAGTTCAGACAGTTCGAATCCTTGTTTTTTGGAAAACCAAACATTTTGAGAATCTGTTCATGGAGAACGGAAGAAACGCAATTTCACAGTAAAGTATACACATATGACAAAATGTCTTGTTTAGCTAGTAACTAATGTAGACGTGTTGATTTCAAGAATGATTAATATCTGAAACTGACAATTAAGTTTTGGCTGCGGATAACAAATCGACAACACGCCGTTCTACCATAATGATATATTTGTGAGGTTCAGGGGAATATTTGTAGCGGCAAGGAAAATGATAAAACTCTATTGAGTAGCGCGTTTTTTTAAACATCAACGTTCAGTAACACCGTGCAACAACACTGATTGTAGACCGAAACAAATTTCTTTCCAAATCCGGACCTACTAGATACTCAAGCAATCGGTAATTTCCGACAATCCCTGGTGATTTCCGGGACCAATGTGTTCATAAACCTATGAACGACACTGGAAGTGACGTCACGTTACGTTCATAGGTTTATGAACGCATTGAATAAGGGGTGTGTCTACCGTAACGCTATGGGGAAATCGGAAGAGATATCAGGTGTATGTAAATATAGATAAATGATTGTTGACAGTGATCAGCACACTGTAGATTCACATACCTGGCTATCCATCGAAACTATTTCTGTCACATGGCATCAGTAAACCAGTCAGATGGTGCGTTTTGTTGGGATGTATGGTACTAATATTTCCAGTCTGTACGTTTATTCCGCCCTGTACTATTATTCAGTTATGCGACATTTTCCAACCTGTACTATTATTCCACCCTGTACTTTTATAGGCACTCAAGAGTACATGCAAAAGTAAAGCCCATCATTTTTACATCCGAATCATATAGAAATCTTGAATTTGTGCTGATTTAAATTTTCATAGCTTCAAAATATTAATAAACGTGCAGACCCAAATAAGCACTGTGCGGGGGGGGGGGGATTTCCCAAGAAAAATAATAAACGTGCATGCATGTTTATTTGGAGCCCAAGAGTAAAGAGGTGGAGGTGAATGTTACATGTAAGTTGTTATTAACGAAATGGAACGATGCCTTTAATAGGTTCCACCAGCAATAAGTCGCGACTTCTTTATATTGGCCTGACAGATTGGTTTTTGTTGGCGTCATGCCTGTCGACCATTATGATGGCTACATATATTGTCATATAACAGCGATTTACGATCTGTCTTGTTGGTTCATAATATAAATTAAGAAATTGGCCTTCTGTTCGTTCCTTGCGTAAAAAAATATTTTTTAGTACAAACGTCCTCATTGATTGTGTCCCTCGACTCCTCATGTAGTTGGTCAAGTAACTTACATGTATGTACATGTACACCCCTACCAAAATTTAGCTACACTAATGTTTTTAGTTAAACTAGATATTAGCTAATAATTGTACTAAAAATACACTAATCTATTAGCTATAATTTAGCTATACTAGATAATAGCTAAGAATTACACTAAAACCTAGCTAAAACTTTAGTTAATATCTAGTGTAGCTAGAACCTAGCTAATAATATATGCTAGAACTTAGCTAACATATTAGTTAGTTTTTAGCTTATATCATTTTTGGCCCGAAGGATGTTCCAATATGCTAGAAGTTAGCTAATTCAACATTGAAAATATAATTCTGTGCTAGAATTTGGCTAATTTGACACAGACAAATTTTACGAAAACTGGACCTAGCTGAAAAGTAGCTAATCCAACTTAGAATTGAGACACATATAGTGAACTTAACTAGAATCTAGCTAATTTAACACAAACAAATTACAATAAAATTCCACCTAGCTAGATGTTAGCTAATCTAACTTATTCACCAATAGCCGGTCTGCATCTGCAAACATGGTCATTCTCACTTCACTGTACTCACAGTGAAGTGAGAATTAAGTTTACATCATTGTGTGGATGGTGGGGGTGATGGGTGGGTGGGGGGTCGAATCGAGGTGTTTCTATGGAATTTGGGGTGAGTCACCCACCCATGCCGTCAAATCGGCCGAAATCCTTACTGTTCTCGAAAATGGTCCATACCCCATTTTCACCCCCCTCGGGTGGTAATCCCTGGGGGTGATGGGGGGGGGGGGGTAAGTGTGTTTCTATGGGCTATTTGGGGCGGAACACTCACCCATATGCCATAAAATCGGCCAAAATCATTACTGTTCTCGAAAATGGTCCATACCCCATTTTCACCCCCTCGGCCTCGGGGTGGTACTCCCCGGGGGTGATGGGTGGGGTGGTTTGTTTCTAGGGGGTATTTGGGGCGGGCCAACCACCCATCCCATCAAATCGGCCAAAAGAGACATTTTTGAGAATAAGGAATGGGAAATAAGTTCCAAATGTCATGTTTGTTTTTAAATGTTTGGGAACGCTGCCCACCCTTTTACAACATGTGTAGGTAGGTACACTTATAAAGATTTGTCTACACTTATGACACACTTATTGGACTTTGGTAGTTTCGATATGTTCAGGTTTTCTGCTCACAGCTTCACACTCATATATTAAGCTTTGTCCTCTGACATGTGGCTTAATATTAAATATGAACTTTTTCAATTATGAAATTATTTCGTTTTCGGTTATTTTAATTTTAATATAGTAATAAACTTAATTAATATTTTGTTCTAAAATAGCTAGAGGTGTGACTGTCCCAATGGGACTAAGGATACCACCCCCCCCCCGCCGTGTTTTAAAAATACTAAGATGATTCACATGTCAGTAATCATTTAGTTAAAATAATAACATAACAGTTTCCATTGTAAGTGCACAACAATAACACTAATCTTAAACCTATTGACCGAATAAATGTAGGAATAACAGTTCAGACAAAATTATGCATGTTGCGAAAGTGTTCTAAGTCGAAAAAGGGGAATGACTCAACATAAAAAAGACATCATATTCACAGGTGCACAGGTTCCCATGGTACTTAATGATATCAGTGCCAAGTTTAAAAAGAATTCACTTAAAAATGTAGAAATAAAAGCTGGGACAAAATTATGCATGTTGCAAAAAAAATTCTAAGTTGAAAAGGGGGGATAACTCCACCAAAAATGTCGGATAGACGTCATAATTGCAGGTGCACAGGTTCCCATGGTACTCAATATCTGTGCCAAGTTTAACAAGAATTCACCTAAAAATGTAGGAATAAAAGCTCGGACAAAATTATACATGTTGCGAAAAGTCCGACAGACGTCAAAATCGCACGTGCACAGGTTTCCATGGTGGTTGATGTCTGTGCCAAGTTTCACGGAAATTGATCGAAAAACGACTGAGAAAAACTCCGGACAAATTTGTGTCCACGGACGACGGACGGACGGACGACGGACAAGCTGACTACAGTATACCCCCCTAACTTCGTTGCGGGGGGGTATAAAAAAGATTGCATTTGCATATTGTGTTTTCATGTTTTTTTTAAACCCATATACAATTTATTAACGGCAATATTTGTTGTCATTGAAACAATGAAAATTGGTCCGTTATCGGGTATTTTGAAAGCGTCAATGATTGTTTTTCCAACCAGACCTGCATGGTAAGCTATACAGAACGGATGTTTGCTCATATAAACGTTTGAAACGCCCGTATATATCATATTCCACCATGCAGTAAACAACACATTGAAACTTTTTAAAGTTTTGACAGGGAACCTTCAAGTTATAAAGTCGAAAAATAACGCAGGGGGTATATACGTCACGGTCTCAGTTCCTGGCTTAATAATGTATACTTCATTAATTGTAGGTGAAGGTCCCAACTCGAACTTTCACGATTTATGACTTAGTGAGCGACGTCACGGACGTTAGCCAGAGTTGAGATTCATGGCATGATCTAGGTCGATTTATGACTTTGTGAGCGAATTTGCTTTGCGTCGCTTATAATTATATGCAGATTTTCCCTGCATGCATGCATGGGTGATTAATTCAATGTTTATATATTGCGATATCAACTCACAAAGTCACTGAAAAACATGCAATTTCGAGTGGGACCTTCACCGATAGTGAAGTATATTATTAAGGAACAGCTATATAACCACTGATATAACTAAGAAATATATTCCCTGTGTTACTTTTTCGACTTGATCCCTGTCAAAACTTCAAAAAGTTCCCAGGTTTTGTACTGTTGGAAAATGATCTCTATGGCCGTTAGCCAGAGTAGAGATTCATGGCATGATCTAGGTCGATTTCTGAAATGATCCGGGGCCCGTCGAGAAAAAGACGAGCAAAAAACAAAAACAAACAAACACTGAACAAAACCAAACAAAGCCAATGGGGGGATTCTTGTATGAGAAACTCTTTTATTTCTTTTCATGTTCACTGTCATTGAATCATACAATGAGGGGGGCAAAGGAATTTAAGGAATGGTCATTTTAGTAAAGGACATTTTGTCGGACACTATATGAAAAGGACCGCGATACGAAAGAGTGAATGCATTATCGTCGTAGTTGAACGCTCTCCGTTGCACGACATGTAGCATGATGGTTAATTATAATCCCAACACGCAGAAATAATTTTAGATAGCCAGGTAGGGCTAGGCTATGTTTATTCTATATTCTCTGAGCATGTTGTGTGAAAAAATTCCCAATAAAACTATTTTTAGCAGGTGTTTTCTGACCGCAAAACTTCAACATGCATGCATTCACTGCATGAGTTAACGCAATTAAATTGTGACCACATGTTCCCGTCTATTTTTTGTCACATAAAATCAATACAATCACTATGAGTATAGTTACAAATTGTTTTTAACATTCTCGGAGAGTTATATATGTACCTGATATTTGTTTAAAATTTCACGCAAAAACTATCAAAAATAATAAAGTTTAACTTTAGGCCTAGGCCTATATATGTGTGTTGTCGACCCACTGTAAAGCTCTTATGTAGTAGATGCATGTGGCTTTCCTCGCACGTGTTAATGTTTTGGGAATTTATATGCCATGATGCATCATTCTCGCTATCGTAAAAATGGTCCATCAAACATGAATTCCAGCGTGACGGAATCACCAAACGCAGAGCTTTTTTCAACTTTTACCCGACCGTATGTGGTTCATATATACCAATGATATTTCGCCTATTATTTTTTAGAATGATGGAGCAAAGTGATATAATTACGAAATATATAATGGAAGTTGATACTCATTTAAAGAATGCATCGGTATAAACAAAAGTTCGGCCGTGACGGAATCACACGAAAAGTTCCCTTACCCTTCATTATCAAGATAACTCTGAATTGTTACACATAACATACTTGCATTGGCTCTGTACAAAACGGGTTAAGATTTCCCCTGACAAACAACATATTTATATTGTATAAATGTATAATGAAGTGTAGATATTTACCAGATGGTGAGCGTGACGGAATCACCGTGCGATTTTTTAGGTATAGTTTTTTGTTTGTGTAACAAGTGCAGACATTTTCATAAAATCATAAAACTTGGCACATGTGTAGGCCTATATTAGGTCCCACGTATTTTCAGATATGGTGACAATCTCGAAAATACTTGCCATGGCAAGGGTTGCTATGCGACGATTTTTACCTTCGAAACGGGTTGGTGGTAGCTAGGGTTAAACCGTAATTTTACCAAAATAGATGTGCAAAAGGGGGATAGGCCTATACTATGGTAATTGAGGCTGATTGTGATATGGGAAATGTGACAAAAATAACATTTAAACACATGCCTCATTATTAACCTAGAATGACCCTTGAGCTGCTTGAAAATTATATTTGGGTTCATTTGACCTTATTTGGGAAAATATGAAAATATGCGTTGACTGCGCATGCCCGCACCATTGATCCCCCAGTCACACAATATCTGGTGTTAAAGAGATTGTATAGTGTGGGCAATGACCATTCCAAAATATATTCATTGGATAGTAATAATGAAATACAGAAGAAGCAACAACATTCTCCAATGACATTCTTTTGGTGCAAATAGGCCTACCCATGCTCGGTCTCCATATGGCTGCTTTTCCGTGGAATTCATGCAAATGGAACGTTGTTGGGACCCACCCACTCTCGCATCTAAAAAAAATCCGTTTTCGGCAGTTTTTTTTCCGACCATTTTTGGACACCCACCTCCTTTTAACACTGAAGCAGAGGTTTGTTGGTCCCATCGACCACCCACCCACCCCGGCGCATAGGCCTAGCTACGTGCGGAAGAAATCCCTCCTGCAATAATGACTTTTAATAGGTCTATTATGTCGTCAGTAATACTTCTGTAGAATTATGTCAAGTTCAGTTCTATAATTATGCATCATTATATTTTTTATGAAAATTGTTGTTTATATACAGCTAGTTTATATGAAAATTCCCTTCAGTGCTGTTGAGTTATTGAATAAAACTAATCAGCTATTCAAACCCTCCCGTCTGCGTAAAACAAAACAGAATAAGTCTTCTGTCAGTAGGCCTGCGTATATTTTATTACAGGTGTGTAGGCCTATATTTGATTAGCTTGGTTTGATATAATTAAGATATTTTAAAAGACAGTCTTTGTTTAAAAAATTGTCGTTACGAAATTTATGTTTGAATTTACCTTGGACTGATAGCTGGGACCGACACCAATCTGCAACAAAATACAATACGATAACTGCCTGCAGTCGGTCAATAGCAGTTAGCATTACATTATTTCTTTTATTCTAAATTATTCTTATTAATTAAGGTGTTTTAATAAGCCAATTAAACAGCAAAAACAGTCAAAAGACATGCAGGAAAAAACATTTTGAGTTGCGAAAAAAATTTGTTTGTTGGTCCTAACGACCATCCACCCCGGCATACGTTCCCGGACTAAACTTTGCCCCCCCCCCCCCTCCGCAAATTACGCGCCTGCTATGATGTCATGTCTAAATCCGGCGAGAATCTAGAACTAAGCATACGATTGGCTAAAAGCCAATACGTGAATGTGTGCGCATGCGCAGATTATTTCCGGTCAAATTATCGGCTGCTTTTCACAAGATTCATCATTTTTTTTACGAAAAATACAACAATTAGTCTCCGAAGATAATGGCGAGGAAAGCCAAAACAATTCAACAAGAAAAAAAGGAAATATACACGCTAGAGATATACCATGATACTATTGATAGGAGGCAGAATTCGGCGAATAATTACACGCAAATAGAGTTTACGAACTTTTCTCCCGCCCCGGTGACATTGACTGAAAAATTGAATGTCATTGTCGAAAACTGTTACAGTCAACACTACTGCCGGCTACAACAGTCAAGTGGAACTCACACCATGGACGCATGATGTAATGGTTGCATATAAATTATAAGTGATGGACACGTGCGCTAAAACTAAAAGGCTAAAAGCCTAAATTCAGATCACCGACCGGTTGACTCAATGACTCGAATGAGTGAATCACTGAATGACTGATTCAGTCAATATTTGACAATAATGAATTTATAACTCAATTTCATGGATCATCAAACCCACAGACGTTATTCACAGGCGAATAGTCTCACAAGAAGTTAACCACATGTGTTCTTCGGTGAACTTCAAGTGACTACTGGAAAACAACATCAATTTGATTTTGAGTCTACTCTGTGAGGCATAGCCATAGGCGTACAGATCATGATTCATATTCCACCAGTACAAAAGTTGTCAAAACCCGGGTTTCGGGAATTTTTTTAAGTTTTGTCTTTTGACAGGGAACATTATAAAGTCGAAAAAATAACGTAGGGAATGTATTTATTTGGGCAATCTCACAGAACTTCCCTGTCGAGAACATGTTTGGGCTGACGTTTGTTAGAATGTACCACCCACCTCCCCACAAGCACATGCACCCACCCTGCCAAGTTTATTTCCTATAGTATTCGTGAAATGTGTCACTTACGATATATTAAATGTGTAGAGTTTAATGACTGGGAATAAATTCAATATTTATTGTGGAATCCGGTGTCAAAAGTCACGTAAATAATGTTATCTTGAGCTGGGAACTTCACGTACCGGTGAATAAATCATTAAGCAACAGGTATAATTAACAAAGTCTGTCAAAGAAATACATTTCCCTTGTTATTTTTTCGTCTTTATAAGGTTCTCTGTCAAAACTTTAAAAAGTTCCCGCCTTCCCGGGTTTTGTACTGGTGGAATATGTCTACGGGAGTTAGACAGAGTAGAGATTCATGGCATGATCAATCAATTTCACTGATTGATCTCTCGAATGTTGCATTCATTGTTTGCATTTTGCAAAGCGAATTTCAATTTCAATCATCCACTTGTGACTTGGGACTGGCAGAGTGCTTGTATTACGGGACAAAACTAATTCTGTTGGAGGGAGAGAGACGATACGATACATGCAGTGTGCATTGGAATTTGGATCTCGGAGACAATCACGTGACAATCAATGTGACATCAGAAGAAGAAAAAAAATGGAATCGGTCATATATAGACTCAGTCATACAAAGTTTGCAAATTTCTCCCACTAGTCTCGGGGCTAAACATCCCCATGTGTGCAGCAGCTTCATCAAAAAACTTTCAGAGCATATCAACAAAGTTGAACACTTTAAATTACAATACAACAGTATATACTGTACATGCACTAGTACGGTATTGACTAATTTAAAGACATGACCAAAAAGGATAATTAATGATCTGATAGAGTCTTGGAGGTACCATATGGTATATGAATATGTGTTTCTTTAGATGAGACGTGGCTGACAGTGACAGACCATTTCACGGATAGCGAGAATGATGCATTCTGGTTAAATCTGGTATCCAAACATGGACTTCATCCAGAGTAGAGATTCATGGCATGATCTATAAATATGATTCCTTGACTCAATCAATATATTTCATAAATCTGTGGCCATCTGCCGATTGACTATCTTCAAGCTATTCTCTTCCCTTTAGCCAAGTTTAGGCTTTTAGGTTGAATTTAACTCCTATTATGATGTCCATATAGATCATTTCACGGATAAGTATCCAAACACACACATTTGATTATCTCCCGGATGCAATTAGTATTTTATATTTAGAGTGGGTCCATAAAACTAATTATAACTTGTTAAATTATATCCCCAGCAACAAGGGAGAGATGAAGGAACAAAGAATTGCGATATTAAGGACTACCTATATTGTTGAAAAGAGTTCTCATAAAAAAAAAAAATAGGTAGCCTTAAACATATTTAGTGGGTCTGAAAACCTAAAGGGAAGAGAATAGCTTGAAGATAGATTGTCAGCTCATTTGATTTCAATTGGCCACAGATATATGAAATATATTGATTGAGCCCAAGAACCAAATCTATACCGGTAGATCATGCCATGAATCTCTTCTCTGGCGGATGCTCGAAGAGATCATATTCCACCAGTACAAAACCCGGGAATTTTTACAGTTTTAACAGGGAACCTTATAAATATAAAAATAACGTGGGAAATGTATTTTCTTTGTTAATTTACCGGTACCTGTTTTGCTTAATTTATTCGGTACCTGAGGCCAAAGTGAAAAATAGGCATGTTTCCACTCCCCCGCCCGCCCCACCTCAAAACCCCCCGACGAAACTCACTTTATTTATTTTCCAAATCCCGAAAAATAAAATACGATGTATTTACTATTTCCACGTGAATTAATACTACACTATTTATATTGTTATATATAGACCTCTCACATAAACAAGCATACTAGTACTAAAATTGTCTCCTTATTTGGTTATTAAATCGACCCACTGACAATAAAATTCCGTGTTGTGACCGATATAGCAACAGATTGTAAACAAAAACAAACGCGCACGTGGTTTTCAGACACACTGTAAAATGAAGCTCCATGGCGCCATTAGGGTGATGAGTTTATGACCGCATTATTAATGTACGTCAACTAACGACATGCCCAAATATACCGGCAAAATAATGCTACACAATATTTACGCGAACGCAATCGCAAAGAATACATCTGTCCCAAAACTTCCAACGGTGTCTGAAAAGAACGGACTGTAACAACCGGATGATATAGGCCTACGGTAATTTACCGAACGGAAGCCGGAGTGTATATTTACCGGAAGATCTAAAACAATTTTGCCAACATCCGGGAAATAGTGTCAACATGTCGTCCCAAACAAGTGCCAGCAGTGTGTTGGCACTTAAGTTTTTTAAATGCATACACATGGCGCAAGGCAGAAACAAAATGACAAAGGTTCCCCACTGCAACACCTTTTTTCAAGTCTATGAAAAGAATCACCCCAAAGGCCTTGACGCCCAATTATGTGGAAAGTAATTCTAATTTCTACACTGTTGTAAATATTGAAACTAGTTGTTTTATTGAATATTAATGAACATATGTACAATTTGCACATGTAGATTAAATACAAGGCACTGAAATTCAGTACATACATTGTTAGCCTTCACAATAAGTTCATAAATGACATAATTATTAGAAAGATAGCACAAATATGATATTTGAATTTCCCCGCGAAAAAATAAAGTGAAAAAAATAAATAAAGTGAAAAGCCACCCCCCCCCCCCCCCCCCCCGCCCCTGTTTTTTTATGGATGGGAGTGGAAACACACCTATTTTTCGCTTTGGCCTGATGTTCCCAGCTCGAAATTACATTTAACCTTTAAGTAACTTTAAACGTTCCCAACTTCCCAGGTTTTGAACTGGTGGAATATGATCTCTACGGGTGTCAGCCAGAGTAGAGATTCATGGCATGATCTAACTAATCTATAGATAATTTATATATTATTAGTAAAAGTATTTTATCAGTTTAAATCATTGATTCCCTTGATTATTGTATTGCCATCTTAGTACGAGTCATTGAATTTTGTACATGGATGGCATTGGATGCATGCCCATCTACGGTACTAGTACACTTATTATACCCCCCACAACGAAGTTAGGGGGGTGTACTGGAGTCAGCTTGTCCGTCGGTCTGTCCGTAGACACAAATTTGTCTGGAGTTTTTCTCAGTCGTTTTTTGATAAATTTCCGTGAAACTTGGCACAGATATTAACCACCATGGAAACCTGTGCACCTGTGATTATGACGTCTGTCGGATATTTTTTGGTGGAGTTATCCTCCCTTTTTCGACTTAGAAATTATTTGCAAAATGTATAATTTTGTCCGAGCTTTTATTCATACTAGTACATTTTTCGGTCAATTTAAAAAAAAAACTTGACACAGATATTTAGTACCACGGGAACCTGTACACCTGCGATTATGACGTCTGTCCGACATTTTTTGGTGGAGTTATCTCCCTTTTTCAACTTAGATATGTTTTTTGCGACATGTCTAATTTTGTCCGAGCATTTATTCCTACATTTTTAGGTCAATGTTTTTTTAATCTTGGCAGTAATATTTAGTACCATGGGAACCTGTGCATCTGCGATTATGATGTCTGTCCGACTTTTTCTTGTGGAGTTATTCCCCTTTTTTACTTAGAATTTTTTTGCAACATGCATAATTTTGTCCGAGCTTTTATTCCCACATTTTTCGGTCAATAGGTTTAAGATTAGGGTTAGGGTTGTGCACCTGCAATGAGAATGCAAAACACAGGTATGATTTGATTCGATATTCGTTTCGTGTCGATGTAGACACTTAAGACCTCATTTACAAAGTTGGAATGTACACTTACAATTCACACTTAGTGGCAAGATGCTGCCACTGTTGGACTTGTACACTTCGTTGTAAGTGTATACTCACACTTCGTTGTAAGTGTACACTTGGAGCATAAATTTCCCTACACTTATGACACACTTGGGAAATGTACCTTAGAGTTCCAACTATTTAATAATAATTATAACCCCCGCCGCAATGAAGTTAGGGGGGTGTATACTGGAGTTCGTCCGTGGACATAAATTTGTCCGGAGTTTTTCTCAGTCGTTTTTCTATCAATTTCCGTGAAACTTGGTACAGACATCAACCACCATGGTTACCTGTGCACCTGCGATTATGACCTCGGTCAGACTTTTTTTGGTGGAGTTATCCCCCCTTTTTCGACTATTTTCGCAAGATGTATAATTTTGTCTGAGCTTTTATTCCTACATTTTTAGGTCAATGTTTTTTAATCTTGGCACTCACATTTAGTACCATGGGAGCCTGTGCACCTGCGATTATGATGTCTGTTCGACTTTTTTTGTGGAGTTATTCCCCTTTTTCGACTTGGAACATTTTTGCAACATGCATAATTTTGTCTGAGCTTTTATTCCTACATTTTTCGGTCAATAGCTTTAAGATTAGGGATAGGGTTGTGTACTGCAATGTGAACTGTTATTTTATTATTTTAACTAAATGTTTACTGACATGTGAAACATCTTAGTATTTAAAAAAACGGTGGGGGGGGGGTATCCTTAGTCACAGTCACACCTCTAGTTCCAACTGAAAATACATATGTATGCTGATATTTCTCACTGATATGTGCAGCAAATTTACGGCCTTAAGGATGCACAGAAAGGTCAAATCTGCAGCTATTGGCTTTAATCAATAAATTTGAAAAAATTATCAAAGAAATACGAGTTGATACAAAAATCAGACTTGGCACTGAAATTGTTAACGCACTAACTTGTCATTGTTTCAAAATAAATAATTATGTTTGTAACTTATTTGTTGTTATTACTAAATGTCTTGCAACTGCCATTTTAATATGTACTTCTTTTAATTAGGTCCCTTACTTAATTGTACAGGTTGCTAGATTGCTAGATTCAAGCTAATATTAGGCTAAATATTAGCTAGATATTAACTAGAATATAGCTAGATGTTAGCTAATATTATACTAGATACCAGCTAAAAGATAGCTAGATTTTAACTAGAATATAGCTAGATTCTGGCTAATACTGTACTAAATACTATAGCTAGATAATGGCTGATATATTTAGCTAATATTTAGTTATATTCTAGTTAATATTTAGTCATTTTAGCTGGTTTCTACAGCTGGCATCCAGACCATACTAAATCTTAGCTAAACAATAGTTAAAAATTAGCTATAGCTAAATAGTAGCTAATTTATGTAACTAAAAAGTAGCTAATTGTTAGCTAGATTATGGCTAAATAGCTCATTTGCATAACTTACTAAAAAGTAGCTAAATCTTAGCTAGATTCTAGCTAAATAACTAATTAGCATAGTTGAAACGGCTAAAAGATAGCTAACGCTCATGGGATTTCATCAAAGGAAATTCATCTTAGCTAATATCTAGCTAATATCGGCTAATATCTAGTTAAGCTAAATAGTAACTAGGTTATTGACTAGACCTTAACTAAAGGTTGGCTAATGTGACTGGCTAATAGTTGGCTAATAATTAACTAGAATATAACTGATTTTTGGTAGGGGCAGAGCACTCACAAATTTCTTAGAAAAGCGACCACATGTTCGAATCTACTTTGCGATTTTGGAGCAACGCATTTGTAAATGCGTTCATATTTTAACACATTTACCTTGATTTATTCACAAACAAATGTATTGATGCAGGCCTTAAAATCCATCAGATTTTTTGCAATAATCAAAATGTTAGTGTTTCACTTTCTACAGGGAATCAAGACTTTTTACTAGAATCAAAATGAGAATCATGATTCTGATTATAAAACAATTAATGTCAACAGTGTTTATTTATGTTTATTCCATTTTGAATGGAAAACTACATCATGAATGTCCGATTCCGAACATACATGTACACCAGGAGTGGGAAAATAACACAGAATTATTCAGATGTGAATTTAAATTAAACAAAATTTAAACTAAAATTGCAAAATACACTATACACTATCGTATCGTTATTTGGGTGTTCATACTAGTATACTTTTTCGGCGCAATGATTGGTAATTTCAATGCGACTGCGATTATTCCCAATGCAGTGCATTTAATTTAAATGCTGTTGTTAAGGCATTTACAAAGTGGCGTGACACAATGCACCCTCAATGCATTTTAAATGCAACAACCGCATTTCATTGATCCACGATGTAAAGGACATTTATTTTTAGAATATGTGTATATAACCACAAGAATAAAGAACAAATCAACTGTTTTTATTACTTTGTAAACCTCTGATGTTTCCCATACAGTATACATTTGTATATTATAAACCATGTTACAGTAATTCTAGAGCTAATTAATCGACTCCTTAACTACAGCAGAATTATGGGTAACTTTTCAGGATTTAGTCCGAAATATGGCTTGTTGCCATTCATCGGAAAGCTCTCACCGAGAGCTTTCCGATGAATGGCATCAACCCATATTTCCGACTAAATCCTGAAAAGTTACCCATAATTCTGCTGTAGTTAAGGAGTCGATTAATTAGAGCATTACTGTATATCCTCTATAACTGTTTATTCAACATCACGTGCTGCAATCCATAAATGCGGTTCAGATTTCGATGTCCGGTTCATCATTATTATCATATGGTTCGATGGCAGAAATACGCAGTTTGGAATGTTATACTGTACAAGTTTTACGAGTTGCTCTTGCTCAAGAATCGATAAATTTATAAACCTGATTTTTGGCGCATTAGTTAGAATTATATTTTTGCACAAGAACACACCACAAATATCGAACTGGACATCAAAAGCAGAACCGGATTGTATCGATTGCATAAACATAAGAAGTTGGTCACTGACCGACATTTGCTATTGCAGAAGAAAATAAACAAATTCTCTGGTGTGGTTTATAGGACTATGCAATGCCGACTTAAAAATAAAAATTCACATAAACGTCGCATGAAGCGGTCTAACCACAAACTCGGGTATTCAGTAATTCCAAATGTATGAACTATCACCATGATATCCCGGTATATCATTGTCAGGACTGTTTTTACAAAAGGTTGTTATTCTACTATGCATAATTTTGCTATATCATTGTACTCGGACTGTATTGCAATGTAATATATCAGTACATGTACCGGTATACTGTGTGCACATTATATACATGTAGGCCTACTTTCACTTTAGTATGTGTCATAAAAGACTCATGTTGTTAATTGAAAAAAAACACGTGTGAAAACAGAGAGAATACATGTACATGTGCCGGTACTATATACCTCTTTGTGTGCTGTACTACCGGTACTATTCGTGTACATGTACTACACTACAATAAGAGAAATTTTAATTGATTCTGCTGCCCTTGTGCCACAGGCCTCAAACACGCCAAACAAATATCTGTAGCCAGGCCCACCAGTACCAGGCTACTAGTAAATGAAGTACTGAAAGTGTCACATCATTAAACGAGCCCAATCTTAGTTATACTAGTCTCTTGTGTAGTTTGGGTTACTATTAATAAGATATTTAATGAATGTTTGGAATGTATGGTAGCATTCTTACCTGGATCAACATATGCCATGCACAACGCTGGTCATAATATCATCACCGCTGTTGGCAGTAAACCCCGGCGGGCATCAGTAAACCGCTCATCGGGCTATAACAGTTAGAGTTTTCCATACCAGGGCTAATCTAATCAGTTAAAATTAGTCAATTTACAGGGAATACCAACCAGTGGAAGACGTACATCTATATTGAGATATCAGTTTTCGAGAAAAACCCCATCTTAGTCGAGCGGACTTAGAATATCCGGGTAAACTTAAATTTCATTCAGCAACACTTTCACGGCAGAATATAAAAATAGTACATTATAATCACTTACAGTACATGTACATGTAGCCCAGGTGCAGTGCTAGCCTATATTATATACTACCAAAACTTTTGGTCAGTTTCTCGATGCCTGACACTTGTAAACGCTTGAACGGGTATATAGTACATATATGTGAATTAAAGATCTTATTAGTGACACAACACTTCACAAGAGGCTAGACATACATTTGTAACTACAGTAATGCTCTAATTAATCGACTCCTTAACCACAGCAGAATTACGGGTAACTCGGGGAGAGCTTTCCGATGAATGGCAACAAGCCATATATCCGACTAAATCCTGAAAAGTTACACATAATTCTGCTGTGGTTAAGGGGTCGATTTCTTAGGGCACTATTGTATCTGTTTTAGTGCACATCAAATTTATTTGTTGTCTTTCCTCTTGTAATTTATCTTTGGTTGTGTTCGCCATTTCGATGGACAACTACATGTACTGACATCAAATGACTGAAATGAGTCAAAATTTAGCAGTGCAGCCAATTACACGTATATAGATAAACAGAATTAAATAGCATCCAAATTCCAAATGAGCATAAATGATAAAACAAACTTTATTGAGCACACTTTTAATACTAGTAATTACAGCTACAATGAAAGCACCTAATAAACATTTTAAGTAAAACTGTCTGTATACACAGTTTATCTGACCGTGATGAATAAAACCTATAAATGGGATATATACATGTATGTTAGATATCATTACATGATTATTTGAAAACACATATCCGTATGGAAAACAAACTATTTTACCACTGACCAAGTTGTCCTGCTAATATGCTATGATGCTGGTGGTCCTGCTGAATTGCTATGATGCGGGTAGTGCAATTCATAGCAATTAAGCAGGTCCCAACCGCATCATAGCACATTAGCAGGAACACTTGGACAGGGGTATATTTACAGTGTCAAATCGAATGGGCATCTTTTAACAATATTTTTGAACAATTTCCTAGAAGTGTTCGAAAATTGAGAACTGAATTTATATTTTTTTTTTTATGCGGTTTCGATTGAAAAATTTCTAACTTAGCTCATCAGGATTAACAGACTACCAGTATGTTTGGTATATTTTTCTGTAATCGACACCTGCTGAGGTGGGGAAATATCATCCATTGTCGCACAGCTATATTCTCTTTCCCAACAAAGTCCATAGAACATACATGTAAAATTACAGCTATGCTTTAATTAATCAACTCGCCTTATAAAGGTTGACCACCGGGTATTACTGCAGTATTCAGGCGTATTCATGCGATCAACCGCAGTCAGTTATACCGCCACAGAATGTGGTCCACCTCACATTTGCAGTTACATGTAGGCTGTATTTTTCATGCGATGTTTATATGAATTTTGTTTTAAAGTTGACATTGTAACCACACCAGAATTTTTTTTTATTGTTTCAAAATGTCTAGATAGAATTCAGAATTTTTGTGGTTAAAACAATTAACTTGGTTATCACAGTTAACACATATTAATGTGGTAAGATTACCAGCGGATACCGCATGTCAACAGGGACTGCATGCTCTAATTAATTATCAGGTTTAACATGTTTATACTGGATACAGTTCATTTTAAAGGTACTCAATCCGGTTCGATGATCCCCATATAATCAGATTCCAACAACAACAACAACATCATACATTTGTATTTAGAAAGGCTGCTTCAGTTACGGTATCAGAATTGATTAATTACCCTAAAATAATGCTAACCACTGTCAACTAAAGTATACAATTGCCTGACATATGTTATTTATCAACATGTTGTTCAACAAAATTTGGCCTTATTATCAACAGAAAGTCTCTTGATTTTAGAGTTATCCATCTTCATCTGAAATTTGGTCCGAGACCGTGGGCCACTATTAATTCTTGATCGTGAAAAATAGTATATTTCAAAAATTGATATCTAATAACTCTGAGCTTTGATAGGTGGGTTCCTCGACTCGTAGCAAATATCTTTTACCCCCCAAGTCCAAATAAATAGTAATGTGCGAGCGTTAATTCAGGGGGCCCTTAATCGGATTATGCATCTTTAAATTCAAATACAGTTTAAAGATGCATAATCCGATTAAGTGCCCCTCATTTACTATTTACATGTATATGGAATCGGGGGGTGGGGGTAAAAAATATTTTAATCAAGTCGAGGGACCCACCTACATGTATCAAAGCTCAGAGTTATTAGATATTGATTTTTTAAATTTTAATATTTATCACCATCGATACTTAATTTTTTTTTAACTTTTTTGTCTCATAAAAATTTACACGCGTACTGATTTTCATGTGCTGTCGCATTCGGTTCTGCTTCTGATCATTTGCATATATATTTTCATGTATTTCATGTGACAAGAAATTTCATTCGAAAAAAAAAAATTCACAATTTTTGTAAAATTTATGTAAAATTTCTAGATTTACTTGATATAAATTGGGGGGACAATTTTTTTTATTTTTATTTTTTTCCCTCCTGCATCTACTTTTTTTCTCCCCACATCAGCCCACATTTTCGTAAAACAGACTTAAAAATTGTTGTCGCCTAATAGACATTTAAACTTTGAAAATTGTAGGTTTCCGGATGATAACTTCAGTTTGTGTGATCATATCTGAACTAAATGTGGTATGTAAGTTTATCAGACCAAAATACAGGTCAAGTTCGAATATGGGTGTGCTTCGCCCATTTTTGCGAGAGTTATGGCCCTTTTTCGACTTAGAATCGTGTTAATTTTTGGTTTCCGCATCATAATTTTAGTTTGTGTGATCAAATCTGAATCAAATTTGGTATGATAGTTTATTATCCACCATTTCATGGGACACTGGTTGGATTGTTCTGAAATGTAGTATCGGGTCCTTGGTATATTTTTCAGACAAGCTGATGCCCCAATGAAGCCACTTTTTCTCACATTTGTTGAAATAGTATCCAAAACATCAACATATCAAGAGCCATACATGTAGCTGGAAAATTTGTATAATTTTCTGCTATTATATCTGTATACTAGCCTTTTTGCTGAATCGTGAATGCCGGTTATATTGCCGTGTGAAATACTAGTACCAGATAACATTGGGTATGTATATAGCATACCACCTGAAAATGGCTTGAATATCACATACCAAAGCGGGGTGGGGGTGTGTGTGACACCCTCCTTGATCATTGTCTGTATTCTACAGGGTATGTTAACTGTTTCGAGTTGGTGCAATTAATGTGATTGTTTAATCTCTACCATCTGAAATCTATTTATAGCATATTTTGCTATCTGATCAATTGCTACTGATATAAAAAAGGATAAATATGGTGTGTCTCTTTCCCAAACGTTCTGTTTACATGTACATTTGGGGGTTTATGAGTCAAATAATAACAGGCAACATGTCCTTCTAACACTAAGAAATAATGTGTTCTTATGAACCAGGACAAAATATGACTATTTCTGGAGCATTACAGCACATTATTACAAATCTATATTTGTAAACAGTAAGATAATGACAGGAAACATGTCCTCAGACTAAGAATTTAAGAAATAATTTTTTGGTGTGTATTTCACATCACAGCTCATGTGTATACTCACATTAGTTTATGTCATTCAAAGGGAGAAACCCATTTTGAAAGTTTAAATGAGACAAAACTACCTCACTGTAGATGTAGTTGCAAGGTACAACATGTACATGTATTCTGGTAAATGACATTGGAACTAAAATAATGATTTTTGTGTCCACCGGTATGTCATGTACCGGTATACATTGCAACTACATGTACATGTAACTTGCCTAACATACCATATACATGTATGAAGAGGGAATTTGCAAGTGTTTTTTAATCAAAATTTTAACCTAACTCTTGTTGTCAGTAAGTTTTTAACCCATGCAGTTTAATGAGTTTATATATTTATATATTACATGTGTTTCTATACATGTATTTTATCTTTAGTTAGTTTGTTGTCCTTGAATAAACTTGTATTGCTGCACAATCAGTTTCCTTAATGTTCTATTATACTAAAACAACTCCATTGATAACAATACCCCTGCATCCCAGCAAAATGGATGTCTTGGTAGATAGATTTATACCTGGGTTTCGGCCCAATAAACCTGGGTGGATTTACCCAGGTACATTTTTATATGGGTATGGCCGCCCATATAAAAATGTACCTGGGTAAATCCACCCAGGTTTTTTGGGCCGAAACCCAGGTAAAATCTGTCTACCAAGACATCCACCAACCATCAAGACCCCGCGAAACCTGGGTTTTTACCATGATTTACCCACCTGAAACTGGATAAAAACCCTGGTATTGATCAACCTGGGTGTAATTACCCAGGTGACCACACCCAGGTGTACCCTACCTGGGTGTTTCCCACCCAGGTGTACCCTGGTGTTTCCTACCTGGGTGTTTCCCCACCCAGGTGTACCATGGTGTTATTCACCCAGGTTTACCCTGATGTTTCCTACCTGGGTGTTTCCCACCCAGGTTACCTTGATGTTATTCAACCAGGTGTACCCTGGTGTTTCCTACCTGGGTGTTTCCCACCCAGGTTACCTTGGTGTTATTCACCCAGGTGTACCCTGGTGTTTCCTACCTGGGTGTTCCCACCTAGGTGTACCTTGGTGTTATTCACCCAGGTGTACCCTGATGTTTCCTACCTGGGTGTTCCCCACCCAGGTGTACCTTGATGTTTCCAACTCAGGTGTACCTTGGTGATTTCTTACGCCGGTGTACCTTGGTGTTTTCTTACCCAGGTGGATTTCCCATTGAGATGCACCTGGGTTAGAAAACCCCAAGGTACACCCAGGTAAGGAAACACAAAGGTACACCTGGGCAGGAAAACACCAAGGTACACCTGGGTAAGAAAACACCAAGGTACACCTGGGTAAGAAAACACCAAGGTACAACTGGGTGGGAAACACCAAAGTACACGTGGGTAGGAAACACCAAGGAACACCTGGGTGAATAACACCAAGGTACACCTGGGTGGGGATACCAAAGTGAAATGATGAGGATGGCAATGAAGTAGATTTTGATGGGATGCAGGGGTATTGTTATCAATGGAGTTGTTTTAGTATAATAGAACATTAAGGAAACTGATTGTGCAGCAATACAAGTTTATTCAAGGACAACAAACTAACTAAAGATAAAATACATGTATAGAAACACATGTAATATATAAATATATAAACTCATTAAACTGCATGGGTTAAAACTTACTGACAACAAGAGTTGTGTTAAAATTTTGATTAAAAAACACTTGCAAAGTCCCTCTTCATACATGTACATGTATATGGTATGTTAGGCAAGTTACATGTACATGTAGTTGCAATGTATACCGGTACATGACATACCGGTGGACACAAAAATCATTATTTTAGTTCCAATGTCCTTTACCAGAATACATGTACATGTTGTACCTTGCAACTACATCTACAGTGAGGTAGTTTTGTCTCATTTAAACTTTCTAAATGGGTTTCTCCCTTTGAATGACATAAACTAATGTGAGTATACACATGAGCTGTGGTGTGAAATACACACCAAAAAATTATTTCTTAGTCTGAGGACATGTTTCCTGTCATTATCTTACTGCTTACAAATATAGATTTGTAATAATGTGCTGTAATGCTCCAGAAATAGTCATATTTTGTCCTGGTTCATAAGAACATATTATTTCTTAGTGTTAGAAGGACATGTTGCCTGTTATTATTTGACTCATAAACCCCCAAATGTACATGTAAACAGAACATTTGGGAAAGAGACACACCATCTTTATCCTTTTTTTTCATCAGTACTCAGTAGCAATAATGATCAGATAGCAAAATATGCTATAAATAGATTTCAGATGGTAGAGATTAAACAATCACATTAATTGCACCAACTCGAAACAGTTAACATACCCTGTAGAATACAGACTATGATCAAGGAGGGTGTCACACACACCCCCACCCCGCTTTGGTATGCGATATTCAAGCCATTTTCAGGTGGTATGCTATATACATGTACATACCCAATGTTATCTGGTACTAGGATTTCACACGGCAATATAACCGGCATTCACGATTCAGCAAAAAGGCTAGTATGCAGATATAATAGCAGAAAATTATACAAATTTTGAGTATTTTCCAGCTTAAACAGACCCAAGTGATATATTTTTATCTAATTCAGTCTAATGGCCTTTGATATGTTGATGTTTTGGATACTATTTCAGCAAATGTGAGAAAAAGTGGCTTCATTGGGGCATCAGCTTGTCTGAAAAATATATCAAGGTCCCCTAAATCCGATACTACATTTCAGAACAATCCAACCAGTGTCCCATGAAATGGTGGATAATAAACTATCATACCAAATTTGATTCAGATTTGATCACACAAACTAAAATTATGATGCGGAAACCAGAAATTAACACGATTCTAAGTCGAAAAAGGGCCATAACTCTCGCAAAAATGGGCGGAGCACACCCATATTCGAACTTGACCTGTATTTTGGTCTGATAAACTTACATACCACATTTGGTTCAGATATGATCACACAAACTGAAGTTATCATCCGGAAACCTACAATTTTCAAAGTTTAAATGTCTATTAGGCGACACCAATTTTTAAGTCTGGTTTACGAACATGTGGGCTGATGTGGGGAGAACAAAAGTAGATGCAGGAGGGAAAAAAATAAAAATAAAAAAAATTGTCCCCCCAATTTATATCAAGTAAATCTTGAAATTTTACATAAATTTTACAAAAATTGTGAAAAAAAACTTTTCGAATGAAATTCTGAACCAAACAAGACATTTCTTGTCATGAAATACATGAAAATATGGATCTGCAAGTTAATTTATTTTTCATGAAATGGAAAAAAAGTTGTAGGAGGTGTTCGTAAACCGGACTTAAAAATTGGTGTCGCCTTATGTGTATATAACTCATAGAGCTAACTATTAAAGGTGCTCAATCAGATTCGATGGTCCCCATATAATTAGATTCCAACAACAACATTTTTTTTAGAAATGCTGCTTCAGTTATCAGAATCGATTAATTGCCCAAAAATAATGCTAACCACTGTCAACTACATGTATAGTATAAAATTGCCTGATACGTTATATTTATCAACATGCTGTTCGACGAAGTTTGACCTTATTATCAACACAAAGCCTCTTCATTTTAGAGTTATCCATCTTCATCCGCAATTTGGTCTGAGACCGTCGGCTCGTCAAATTTTTCTGGGCCACTATTAAGTATCGATGGTGATAAATATTAAAATTTCAAAAAGGATATCTAATAACTCTGAGCTTTGATACATGTAGGTGGGTCCCTCGACTTGATTAAAATATTTTTACCCCCCCCCCCCGATTCCATATATATGTAAATAGCAAATGAGGGGCACTTAATCGGATTATGCAACTTTAAACTGTATTTGAATTTAAAGATGCATAATCCGATTAAGGGCCCCCTGAATTAATGCTCGCACATTACTATTTATTTGGACTTGGGGGTAAAAGATATTTGGTACGAGTCGAGGAACCCACCTATCAAAGCTCAGAGTTATTAGATATCATTTTTTGAAATATACTATTTTTCACGATCAAGAATTAATAGTGGCCCACGGTCTCCGACCAAATTTCAGATGAAGATGGATAACTCTAAAATCAAGAGGCTTTCTGTTGATCATAAGGCCAAATTTTGTAGAACAACATGTTGATAAATAACATATGTCAGGCAATTGTATACTTTAGTTGACAGTGGTTAGCATTATTTTAGGGCAATTAATCAATTCTGATACCGTAACTGAAGCAGCCTTTCTAAATACAAATGTATGATGTTGGAATCTGATTATATGGGTATCATCGAACCGGATTGAGTACCTTTAAAATGAACTGTATCCAGTATAAACATGTTAAACCTGATAATTAATTAGAGCATGCAGTCCCTGTTGACATGCGGTATCCGCTGGTAATCTTACCACAGTAATATGTGTTAACTGTGATAACCAAGTTAATTGTTTTTACCACAAAAATTCTGAATTCTATCTAGACATTTTGAAACAATAAAAAAAAATTCTGGTGTGGTTACAATGTCAACTTTAAAACAAAATTCATATAAACATCGCATGAAAAATACAGCCTAACTGCAAATGTGAGGTGGACCACATTCTGCGGTGGTATAACTGACTGCGGTTGATCGCATGAACACGCCTGAATACTGCAGTAATACCCGGTGGTCAACCTTTATAAGGCGAGTTGATTAATTAAAGCATACATGTAGCTGTAATTTTACATGTATGTTCTATAGACTTTGTTGGGAAAGAGAATATAGCTGTGCGACAATGGATGATATTTCCCCACCTCAGCAGGTGTCGAGTACAGAAAAATATACCAAACATACCAGTAGTCTGTTAATCCTGATGAGCTAAGTTAGAAATTTTTCAATCGAAACCTCATAAAAAAAAATATAAATTCAGTTCTCAATTTTCGAACACTTCTAGGAAATTGTTCAAAAATATTGTTAAAAGATGCCCATTCGATTTGACACTGTAAATATACCCTGTTCAAGTGTTCCTGCTAATGTGCTATGATGCGGTTGGGTCCTGCTTAATTGCTATGAATTGCACTACCCGCATCATAGCAATTCAGCAGGACCACCAGCATCATAGCATATTAGCAGGACCACTTGGCCAGTGGTAAAATACTAAAATAGTTTGTTTTCCATACGGATGTGTTTTCAAATAATCATGTAATGATATCTAACATACATGTATATGATCCTATTTATAGGTTTTATTCATCACGGCCAGATAAACTTTGTATACAGACAGTTTTACCAAACTTAGAATTTTTATTAGGTGCTTTCATTGTAGCTGTAATTACTAGTATTAAAAGAGTGCTCAATAAAGTTTGTTTTATCATTTATGCTCATTTGGAATTTGGATGCTATTTAATTCTGTTTATCTATATAATTGGCTGCACTGCTAAATATTTTGACTCATTTCAGTCATTTGATGTCAGTACATGTAGTTGTCCATCGAAATGGCGAACACAACCAAAGACAAATTACAAGAGGAAAGACAACAAATAAATTTGATGTGCACTAAAACAGATACAGTAGTGCCCTAAGAAATCGACCCCTTAACCACAGCAGAATTATGTGTAACTTTTCAGGATTTAGTCGGATATATGGCTTGTTGCCATTCATCGGAAAGCTCTCCCCGAGTTACCCGTAATTCTGCTGTGGTTAAGGAGTCGATTAATTAGAGCATTACTGTAGTTACAAATGTATGTCTAGCCTCTTGTGAAGTGTTGTGTCACTAATAAGATCTTTAATTCACATACACATGTACATGTACTATATACCCGTTCAAGCGTTTACGAGTGTCAGTCATCGAGAAACTGACCAAAAGTTTTGGTAGTATATAATATAGGCTAGCACTACACCTGGGCTACATGTACATGTACTGTAAGTGATTATAATGTACTATTTTTATATTCTGCGGTGAAAGTGTTGCTGAATGAAATTTAAGTTTACCCCGATATTCTAAGTCCGCTCGACTAAGATGGGGTTTTTCTCGAAAACTGATATCTGAATATACATGTCGTCTTCCACTGGTTGGTATTCCCTCTCAATTGACTAATTTTAACTGATTAGATTAGCCCTGGTATGGAAAACTCTAACTGTTAAAGCCCGATGAGCGGTTTACTGCCAACAGCGGTGATGATATGATGACCAGCGTTGTGCATGGGATATGTTGATCCAGGTAATAATGCTACCATACATTCCAAACATTCATTAAATATCTTATTAATAGTAACCCAAACTACACAAGAGACTAGTATAACTAAGATTGGGCTCGATTAATGATGTGACACTTTCAGTACTTCATTTACTAGTAGCCTGGTACTGGTGGGCCTGGCTACAGATACTTGTTTGGCGTGTTTGAGGCCTGTGGCACAAGGGCAGCAGAATCAATTAAAATTTCTCTTATTGTAGTGTAGTACATGTACATGAATAGTACCGGTAGTACAACACACAAAGAGGTATATATAGTACCGGCACATGTACATGTATTCTCTCTGTTTTCACACATGTTTTTTTTCAATTTAACAACATGAGTATTTTATGACACATACTAAAGTGAAAGTAGGCCTACATGTATATAATGTGCACACAGTATACCGGTACATGTACTGATATATTACATTGCAATACAGTCCGAGTACAATGATATAGCAAAATTATGCATAGTAGAATAACAACCTTTTGTACAAACAGTTCTGACAATGATATACCGGGATATCATTGTGATAGTTCATACATTTGGAATTAGCGAATACCCGAGTTTGTGGTTAGACCGCTTCATGCGATGTTTATGTGAATTTTTATTTTTAAGTCGGCATTGCATACGGTAGTCCTATAAACCACACCAGAGAATAGCAAATGTCGGTCAGTGACCAACTTCTTATGTTTATGCAATCGATACAATCAGGTTCTGCTTTTGATGTCCAGTTCGATATTTGTGGTGTGTTCTTGTGCAAAAATATAATTCTAACTAATGCGCCAAAAATCAGGTTTATAAATTTTCCATTCTTGAGCAAGAGCAACTCGTAAAACTTGTATGGTATAACATTCCAAACTGAGTATTTCTGCTATCGAACCATATGATAATAATGTTGAACCGGACATCGAAATCTGAACCGCATTTATGGATTGCAGCACGTGATGTTGAATAAACAGTTATAGAGGATATACAGTAATGCTCTAATTAATCGACTCCTTAACTACAGCAGAATTATGGGTAACTTTCAGGATTTAGTCGGAAATATGGGTTGATGCCATTCATCGGAAAGCTCTCGGTGAGAGCTTTCCGATGAATGGCAACAAGCCATATTTCGGACTAAATCCTGAAAAGTTACCCATAATTCTGCTGTAGATAAGGAGTCGATTAATTAGCTCTAGAATTACTGTAACATGGTTTATAATATACAAATGTATACTGTATGGGAAACATCAGAGGTTTACAAAGTAATAAAAACAGTTGATTTGTTCTTTATTCTTGTGGTTATATACACATACATGTATTCTAAAAATAAATGTCCTTTACAACGTGGATCAATGAAATGCGGTTGTTGCATTTAAAATGCATTGAGGATGCATTGTGTCACGCCACTTTGTAAATGCCTTAATGACAGCATTTAAATTAAATGCACTGCATTGGGAATAATCGCAGTCGCATTGAAATTACCGATCATTGCGCCGAAAAAGTATACTAGTATGAACACCCAAATAACGATACGATAGTGTATAGTGTATTTTGCAATTTTAGTTTTAATTTTGTTTAATTTAAATTCACATCTGAATAATTCTGTGTTATTTTCCCACTCCTGGTGTACATGTATATGTTCGGAATCGGACATTCATGATGTAGTTTTCCATTCAAAATGGAATAAACATAAATAAACACTGTTGACATTAATTGTTTTATAATCAGAATCTGAGAATCATGATTCTCATTTTGATTCTAGTAAAAAGTCTTGATTCCCTGTAGAAAGTGAAACACTAACATTTTGATTATTGCAAAACATCTGATGGATTTTAAGGCCTGCATCAAGACATTTGTTTGTGAATAAATCACGGTAAATGTGTTAAAATATGAACGCATTTACAAATGCGTTGCTCCAAAATCGCAAAGTAGATTCGAACATGTGGTCGCTTTTCTAAGAAATTTGTGAGTGGTCTGTACATGTACATACATGTAAGTTACTTGACCAACTACACGAGGAGTCGAGGGACACAATCAATGAGGACGTTTGTACTAAAAAATATTTTTTTACGCAAGGAACGAACACAAGGCCAATTTCTTAATTTATATTATGAGCCAACAAGACAGATCGTAAATCGCTGTTATATGACAATATATGTGGCCATCATAATGGTCGAGAGGCATGACCCAACAAAAACCAATCTGTCAGGCCAATATAAAGAAGTCGCGACTTATTGCTGGTGGAACCTATTAAAGGCATCGTTCCATTTCGTTAATAACAACTTACATGTAACATTCACCTCCACCTCTTTACTCTTGGGCTCCAAATAAACATGCATGCACCAGCTGCATGCACGTTTATCATTTTTCTTGGGAAATCCCCCCCCCCCTGCACAGTGCTTATTTGGGTCTGCACGTTTATTAATATTTTGAAGCTATGAAAATTTAAATCAGCACAAATTCAAGATTTCTATATGATTCAGATGTAAAAATGATCAACACGTCTACATTAGTTACTAGCTAAACAAGACATTTTGTCATATGTGTATACTTTACTGTGAAATTGCGTTTCTTCCGTTCTCCATGAACGGATTCTCAAAATGTTTGGTTTTCCAAAAAACAAGGATTCGAACTGTCTGAACTGAACTCCATGCGTTCGTTTAAATAGATGAATAAATAGTGGGAAAGACATACAATCCTAGTTCATAATGAATTTAAGTATATAAATATAAATAATAAACGGCGGATTCAACGTGGTCATGGGTTTTGACCGCGTTAAAAAAATCAGCAAACTCCGCATGAACCCCGAAGTTTGCTGATTTTTTCTCGCGGTCAAAACCCCATGACCGCATTGAAACCGCCGTTCATTTCTTATATGAATAACACAATTTAAGATTGGTGAATTATTTCTTTTGGTTAATTTAATAAACGTACAGGACCAAATAACGATCGTACAGGTGGGAATTTTACCTCGATTTTAATAATCGTACATTAGGCACTCAAGAGTACATATTCAAGTATGTGGCAAACCAAAAAAACACCACATGATACATACATGTACCTATACTACATGTTGACTCGTATACTTGAACCTGCTATAAAAATTATTTGGTTAACCTGAAACCACAGCTGATGTTTTGCTCAGAGTTCCCCCTGCACTATTATTTGGGTATGTACTTTTATTAACTTTCAATGGAATTTCCCCCCTGCACTATTATTTGGGCCTGCACTTTTATTTGGAGCCTGAGAGTAAGTTGCATTGACATTTATTTTCACGAATTACCATGCCAAGGCCAAAGAAAAAAGATTGTATGTTTCCGGTAACATAGCGAAAAAATTAGGGTAGGTAGGTAGGGAATTTTTTTTATTTTATTTTATTTTGATATTTTTTATCCAGCTGCAGAAATATTGAACTACCTCAACCAAAGTGACATAAAATGCCAACCCGTGCCATGGGGAAAGTATTACTTGATCAACACAGTGGAAATATACATTAAGATTGATAAAAAATCAAACTTACTTCATGCTTACGTATGTTTTTTATTATTCACATACCACATTTTCATAAATTTGACTATAAACTTGGTACAAAATTGATGTCACTAACTTTTTATAATAATTTTACCAATAATACCGCCATTATACCGTACATGTATTGTGACGATTACATCCCATTGTCTGGGGGTAGCCAGTACGCCCACCGAGCATACCTGGTTTTTGGAAACAGTAGCTACATGTATACCCCTAATATATGCAGTGATAACCTCTTTACATGTATATATACAGATACACACCCACCATGTCTGTTGATAGTGTTCCATAAGTCCCAAACAAGACATAAAGCAGGCAGGAGATCCGTCTCAGGAAATTAAAATTGCGAAAATTTTGACTTTTTCTCAAAATATCAATAAAAAGTTTAGGGTCGGCGGGTTATTTTTAGGGTCGGTCGATGTACGGAAACATAGTATCTTTTTTCTCTGGCCTAAGGAACATTGCAACTGGTTTGAAGTAACATGACAGCGTTGCGTCAACACTGGAACTGCATTGATGGTAATTTTCAACATGGTCTCACTGAGGTTCTATCAAATATAAATAATAGTATGGTTGAGGGAGACAATTATTTTGAGAATATGTGAACCTGTGTTAACATGAGCCTAAGGCGACACCAATTTTTAAGTCTGGTTTACGAACACCTCCTACAAAATTTAACTTTTTTTGTCCCAAAATATTTTACACGCGTACTGATTTTCATGTGCTGTCGCATTCGGTTCTGCTTATGATCATTTACAGTTTCATGTATTTCATGACAAGATATGTCTTGTTTGGTTTGAACAGAATTTCATTCAAAAACATTTTTTCACAATTTTTGTAAAATTTATGTAAAATTCCACGATTTACTTGATATAAATTGGGGGGACAATCTTTTTTATTTTTATTTTTTGCCCTCCTGCATCTACTTTCTTTCTCCCCACATTATCGTAAACCAGACTTAAAAATTGGTGTCGCTTAAATATCATCTGATGGAGTCAAAATCATTGAACCGTCACTTATGCATGCACATGTAGTCTTGATGTTGAGTCTGGCTTTCATCATTTTCATTAGTTTTACTGTTATCCACCAAAGGTTGAGGTATTATGGAACAACTGTATGGCATCGTATACTGTTATCTTCCGAGTAAATATGGAGTCTCTAATTCTTTTATCAGTCACGCATCTACTCATCAAATAGTATAATCCTTAAATAGTTGTAGTCCAGGTGATCTCGACTGCACAGTACATGTATAAACATTCATCTGCAGTGTGTTTAACATTTCTTTGCCGTGTAACAACTGTTGTCCCAAGTTTCAATGACTTGTCCTCCTGGTATGTAGGGATTACCAATTTACCATTGCCGTGTTTTAATTAGCAATTTTGATGATGACGCTCACTTGTTGATAATTTTCTTTGTCGTGTAACAACTGTTGTACCAAGTTTCTACGCCGCGTCCTCCTGGTATTTAGGGATTACTGGTGCCTTTAATAGTGATGCATCATTGCCAGTTAATGTACATTTGAGTGGAACTGAATTAACAATGTCACATTGACACAGTACTCAGTTAACTTGAGTTAAGACCAGTAAAACAGCAAAAGTAGTATTATTGTACAGCAGGCTTTATATCACTATCAGTACTTTCTACATGTACAGACCCCTTACTATCGTGGATCAATCTGAATCTGAATGGTTACGCTGCAGATCCCAATTCTGGTAATTTCGCAGCGGGCGAGAGAGTCTCAGATCTTTTCCTTCAGCGCACTCTTGAAGGAATCCACAGGCTGTTGTTGTAGGATTAAGGATTCCTCCAGCTGATTCCAGTCGCATATAGTTCGAACAAATGTGGAATTAGCAAATTGAGCTGACACGTATGGTATAGCCTCGTAACACTGACTGTTGTTCCTTATTAGGTGCCGAGGAATTTGGCTGGTGACGTAGCCTGTCAGAACTTTGCTCTGCGATCTAAGACGCCTTGTTTCGGGTGTAAAGTATTGATTAGGGGGTATAGCCGGGACCAATCCGCCCACCACCTTACTCATGAATCCCAGCCGATTTATTTTCCGCCGTTTCTGCAATGTTGGTCAATCTACCGTAGCTCGTAGAGGATCTTGGTCATATATCCATCTTCTTTGCTCTTACTAGTATAGTCTCTTTTAATGAAACGGGCTGCTCTACGCTTGATTCTTTCCAGCATGTCGATGTGATTTTGTTGGTAGGGGTCCCAGATGGTGTCTGCGTAGTCCATGATCTTCAATTTCAAACTTCTCAATTCTTCTTCTTCTGGACAGGTGCATGAGCAGGCCACTGGCACTACATCATGCTTGTACCGGTACCACAAATTCAATTTTGAGACAATATTTTGGTTATGGCCAGATGGCCAGGTAGCTTAGGTACTGTTCAATACTATAGTTGATCCGTTTCGTTATCGTAACTTAATTCTTACTGTTCCGGGAATTGAAATTTTTTTTGTCACATGAAATTCAGTCTTTTTCGATATTTGCGCACATCCATGGGGAAAAATCGGCGAATCTTATATATAAGTCCACAGTTTATCCGTTTGTAGCCAATACACCATTTCCTTCTGTCAATCCGCGTTGATTCGCGACAAAATTAACTCAAAACACCCCAAGGAATTATCCGCGCTTCATTTTGAAGAACGGTATTAACTAAAAGTTAAGATTGTAATTTGGCTGCAGAAACGAAACGAAACGAATTTTGAAACACAATAATTGTATTCACTAATATTTTCCTGTTGGTATATGGTCTACTATAGTATATGCAATCATTTATTTGAAATAATAAGTATCACTTAGAGAATAATTCTTACTGATAATTAGAAATATCTTTATTTTGTATCCCTTTAATATTAAATAATGGCCCTGAAAAGTGTCTGTTTGTCAGTTTAATGTTCACTAATTATAGCTAGGCTGTTAGATAAAGTATGATATTGCTTCATTTGTCCGGGGTAGTGTATTGTCATATTGTCATAATAAACTTCAAGTAATAAGGTAACTACTCGTCAATGATGCTTGAATACATAAATGATTAATAAGGTAACAACTACCCGTCAATGATCGACGTCTTAATATAGAAAGGTTTTATAAGGTAACTAACTACACGGCAATGGTACTTATTATAGAAGGTTAATAATTTAACTTCTTGTCAATGATGCTTTAATATAGAAAGGGTTAATAAGGTAACTAACTACCCGTCAATAATGCTTTAGTGTAGAAATGGTTACTAAGGTAACTACATGTCAATGATGCTTTAATAAAGAAAGGGTTAATAAGATAAAGTTCTACACGTCAATGATGCTTAAATATAGAAAGGGCTAATAGGGTAACTACACGTCAATGATGTTTTAATATAGAAAGGGTTAATATGACAATTACACGCCAATGGTGCTTTAATATAGAAAGGGTTAATATGGTAACTACCGTCCATGATGCTTTAATATAGAACTGGCTACTATGATAACTACATGTCAATGATGCTTTATTGTAGAAAGGGTTAATAATGTAACTAATCACCAATGATACTCATTATAAAAAGGGTTAATAAGGTAACTACCTGTCAATTATTGCTTCAACGTAGAAAGGGTTAATAAGGTAATTACACGCCAATGGTGCTTTAATATAGAAAGGGTTAATATGGTAACTATAAGTCAATGATGCTTTAATATAGAAGGTGTTATAATATGGTAACTGCACGTCAATGATGCTTTGATACAAAAATGGTTAATAAGGAAGGTAATTACCCGTCAATGGCGCTTTAATATAGAAATGGTTTATAATGTAACTACTCACCAATGATACTTAGTATAGCAAGGGTTGTTTAATGTAACTACCTGTCAATTAATGCTTAAATATAGAAATGGTTAATAAGGTAACTACACGCCAATGATACTTAGTATAGAAAGGATTAGTAAGGTAACTACACGCAATGATACTTTAGTATATAGAGGGTTAATTAGGCAACTACCCGTCAACGATGCTTTAATATAGAAAGGGTTAACATGGTAACTACACGTCAATGATATTTTAATAAAGAAAGGGCTAATAAGGTAACTACATGTCAATGCTGCTTTAATACAGAAATGGTTAATAAGGTAACTTCACGTCAATGATGCTTTAATATAGAAAGGGTTAATAATGTAACAACTCACCAATGATACTTAGTATAGAACGGGTTAATAAGATAACTACCCAGCAATAATGATGCTTTAATATAGAAAGGGTTATAATAAGGTAACTACAAGTCAATGATGCTTTAATACATAAATGGTTAATAAGGTAACTACCCGCCAATGGCGCTTTAATATAGAAAGGGTTAATAATGCAACTACTCACCAATGATATTTAGTATAGAAAGGGTTGTTTAATGTAACTACCTGTCAATTAATGCTGTAATATAGAAAGGGTTAATAAGGTAACTACACGCCAATGATACTTAGTATAGAAAGGGTTAGTAAGGTAACTACACGACAATGATACTTTAGTATATAGAGGGTTAATTAGGCAACTACCCGTCAACGATGCTTTAATATAGAAAGGGTTAACATGGTAACTACACGTCAATGATATTTTAATAAAGAAAGGGCTAATAAGGTAACTACATGTCAATGCTGCTTTAATACAGAAATAGTTAATAAGGTAACTTCACGTCAATGATGCTTTAATATATAAAGGGTTAATAATGTAACAACTCACCAATGATACTTAGTATAGAACGGGTTAATAAGATAACTACCCAGCAATAATGATGCTTTAATATAGAAAGGGTTATAATAAGGTAACTACAAGTCAATGATCCTTTAATACATAAATGGTTAATAAGGTAACTACCCGCCAATGGCGCTTTAATATAGAAAGGGTTAATAATGCAACTACTCACCAATGATACTTAGTATAGAAAGGGTTAATAAGGTAACTACCTGTCAATTAATACTTTAATATAGAAAGGGTTAATAACGTAACTACACGCCAACGGTACTTAGTATAGAAAGGTTTAATAAGGTAACTATATACGACAATGATACTTTGGTATATACAGAGTTAAGGAGCCAACTACCCGTCAATGATGCTATACTATAGAAAGGGTTAACATTGTAACTACACATCAATGATATTTTAGTATAGAAAGGGTTAATAAGGTAACTTCACATCAATGGTGCTTTAATATAGAAAGGGTTAATAATGTAACTACTCACCAATGTTACTTAGTATAGAAAGGGTTAATAAGGTAACTAACTACCTGTCAATTAATGATTTAATATAGAATGGTTAATAAGGTAACTACACGCCAATGATGCTGTACTATAGAAAGGGTTAATAATGTGACTTCAATGCAGATTGTACAGTTTAACAAAATAGCACAGGTGTATATATCCGGGTGAACACTGTAGTAAATACCTGGGCGAAACCCTGGTGTAAATACCTGGGTGTAAATACTCCGGATAACATGGGTCTAAATACCCGGGTGTGACAGCGTCTTCTAAATTATATCCGTAAAAACCCGGGTAAACTTGGGTTTATACCTAACATATATAGAAAACACCTGGGTAAATCTATATAAATCCCTGATTTACCTGGGTGTAACCTGGGTGTGACCTGGGTGTGACCTGGGTGGAACCAGGGTAAAACCTATATGTACCGGGGTATACCTAGGTAAACACCAAGATTTACCCAGGTACATTTTTATATGGGCGCCTTGCATATTTAAGACAATTGAAATTTTCTTTAAATAGGAAAACCTTAGACACAATTTATCGAGCGTACATATTAACCCCTGATGGATTACGCTGACGTTGTCTGGGACTCCGTCCCAGCAAATGCAATTTCAAAATTAGATCGCATCCAAGCGGACGCGGGTCGAATTGTTACAGGTCTCACGCGATCCGTTCCTGTGAAAAACTTGCTAGTAGAATTGGGGTGGCAAACGTTAACAAACAGAAGGAAATCTCATAGAATGAATATCATGTACAGAATAACTAATAACAAGACCCCTAAATATATCAACAATCTCTTACCCCCCCGCCCAGAATCAGCTGCTAGATATGATTTTAGAGATAAAACAAGTTTTGCTCCATACACATTCCAAAGAACTGTCCATTTTGAACACACATTTTTCCCAAATACAACTAGGGAATGGAATACCCTGTCAAATAAAATAAAAGAATCATCTTCCATTAGTATTTTAAAAACAAAATACCTAACGACTGATCCAGTTCTTGCGCCACCAGACTATTTTAATTTCGGAAATCGCGCGATAAACATCATTCATTGCAAAATTCAAAATTACTGTAGCGATTTAAACGCTGACAAATTTTCTAACTTCATATCTGACAACCCAAGCTGTCGTTGTGGTCACCCGGCCGAAGAAGCAAATCATTATTTTTTTGTTTGTCCATTTTACACAGATCAACGATGTTTGTTGTTTCACCAACTCGCTACCATTGGTGTACTAACTATTAATCTCGAGAAACTCCTCCTTGGAGATACTAACCTGAATAGTACACAAAACCGGAACATATTTAGGGCTGTTCAATTATACATAACCTCGACATCGTTGTTCAAATTTTATTAAACACCTTGATGTGCAAACCTAAGCTGCAAATGTAACATGTTGTATTATCACTACATATATAGAAGGCGAAGACTCGTCTGAGCCACCGACCCACAGGACGAACCACCCCATAAAGAGAAATATCCACCGTTATTGTCACACTCGCGATTATATCATTATATTAAGTGAAAAGATGTTGTACATATGAATTATAATGTTTGTGTGTGATTATATTTTATGTTCATTTTGTGTAATACAATTATGTGGGGAGAGAGACCATTTGTAAGTTGTAAAACTTGTGTCTCAATCCCGTTGCGATATTATTATGCAATAAATATGTTTACACTAACTAAATACTAATACCAGTGTGAAACCATCCACTCACCTACGTGTCATTTATCCTTAAAATCCGTCAAATAACAGAACGTAAATACAGACATTGCACGCGTTCCTGAATACCCGTGGAAAATCCAAACTATCTACAATTAGGTCGAGTTTAACTACATTCTGCGCATGCGTGACATTTTGTCTACTAGCATCACTACAAAAAATTCCATGAGAACTGTCACATGTGCCGTGCACGTTTGTCATGTGATATTTAGAACCTCCTACTTTTCGTGCTTCCGCCATTTGCAACATGTATTTTCAGGATTGGATTTTTGGATTAAATAATTACAGAATTATACAAACGTTATGGTAGGTGTCAGAGCTAATATAAACTGCAATAATGTTAACATTAATGACCATGTTAGTTGATTCTTAAAATTAAGTGTATTTAAAAAAATTAGCTAGTAGCCTAAGCTCAAAGAATATCGGCTCCACGACCTTTATGGCGTAAGCCATAGTAAAAGATCGTATCCCAAGACTAGGTTGCTTGTTGCTTAATCAAAGCAATTCTGTCGAAATACTGTCCTCCATTGTTGACACTTCTAACCGTCCGCCGCCATCTTTCTGATTTAGTATCTGTATTGCCCTCCAGAGCAACAAAATAAAAAAAATAGAAAACAAATCAAGTGTACCATTATATTTTACAGCCAACATAAAAGTAATAAGAATAGATAATATATTGGCACTTGTTAATCATACCAAAATTCATAATGTAGTGACATTCATTAAATACAAATTTTCTCACAGCTAAGAAACAACCTCATGTCTGACCATCTCTGGAAGGCGCTACACGCTATATCTCTCACAACTTATCTCCATGTAAATACGTTTGTACCGTCATCTTGACCACATGTGTGTTATTATATTGTATTAGGAGAGGGGCTTCATAAGTTGCAAAAACTTGTGCCCCAATCCCTTTTGTATATTATGCAAATAAAATATGTTTCAAGTCAAGTCTTAAGTTATCGATTTCTTGCTAGAACAGTGGTGCCCAGTGAATAGGTTGGTATATAGGGTTGGCTTTATACTTTACGCGGTATGTCCAAGAATATTAATTAGATTAGATTTTATTTTATTTTGATAACACTTGAACACATACATATACAATCGAGCACATACACAATCAAACACATTACCGCGCATAATGTTTATAATTTATAAACATATATAAATTAATTAGCTCTATTGGGAGCCAGCTGGTATTTTTAATATACATTTGGTACTGGTGACCAAATGTCATTATGGACACAAAAAGCAGACCTGACTATCTGTGCTAAGCAAAATAATGCCCAGTCACCGCTTTGCATGTTAATCTCTGAGAGCTATAATGTGTCGATGACACATGGAATGCGGGCTCTAATTTGTTTTGCATTTATATATACCACTAACTAATAAATGTTTTAAACCGATCGACATGGCTCATTTGAACCTAAGATTGGGCATACGTAATTTGGTAGTATAAGGTTAATATGGGTCGGTAAATACACACTATTAGAACAAATACCGTCGCTTTAACGGTCTGAGACCGCGCAACATCGCTGCCAAACTTTGACCGAAACATACGGTCAGGCTGTGGCATGTTCCACGGTATAAAACCGTTTAAGTAACTGGCAGACCGTAACCAGTAATAGCTGATACGCCAACCCATTACTATTCAGTTATGAGTAATACTAATTTCGACCATTTTAAAACATGAATCGGCATGCCCTTTTAAGCAATACAAAGAACAAAGCTACATGTTTCACAGTTAAAAATCAAATTTATGTACATGTAAAAGTAAAATATCTTAAAGGAATTATTTGGTCAAATTTTTTTTGTTACCGTCACAATACTAATTATATATGTTTAACAGACCAATGTCGCCAAGAAAATTCTAAATCGAGCAGATCATATTTTTATTATTATGATATAAAAAAAATCGCAAATGTGTCCGAAGTGTAAGTCACGTGACTGAATAGTGTGATCACGTGGCTAGAACATGACCGATCAGCTGCATCGATGTGGTTAGTTTACCTGATTCGCTTACCGGTGATAGCGATGGGCGGAGCTTGAAATAATTCCGCCAATCGCGTAACGAGTTGTTAAATAAAATATCGCAGTCTCCGGTTAATTCACTTTACTGCCCAGCGGGGATAACCACGCCTGCCATAAATTGCCAGATCGAAGTATAGTGGGTTAGACTCGCAGCAACAATAGTCGAATGCTTAAGAGAATTCAGATTTAACAAAGACGACAATGACATTCTGCAAAAAGGAACCGATAAAGTAGGCAAACATTTCAAAACAAATATCTATAGTTCATATGTTAGAGACTACACCCGTGAAAAAAAACAAAATAAGCAAACAGTAAACATCAATTATTCTCCTCACAACCATATCTGCATTCAACGGCCCAATCATGGGAGATTTAAAAATAACTCATATAAATATTAATGGCCTCAGAGGTCACAAACAAGAAATAATTGAATATATTGAAGATTACAAACCACATATAATACCACTTAATGAAACAAAATTAGATCACAAATCAAAAATCCGCTTTCCAGGATTTAACTTACTACGGAAAGACCGCAATGGCCACGGCGGAGGTGTAGCCTTCCTTATCCAACACAACCTCAAATACAAACTGGTAGAAAATATTGCACCTATTGATAATGATGGAAATGTTATTAATGATGAAATTATTGCTATAGATATCACTATTAACAACAAAAAAGTCACCATTATCTCCCTGTACTACCCTCCACATGATACCTCTTTACCCAATCTAGAAACACTAAAATTCTTTACAAAAAGAAATAAACAATGTATATTTCTAGGCGACTTCGACGCCAAACATAAATTTTTCAATAGCAAAACAACAAACAAACATGGCGACATCTTATTTGACATCAAAGAAGAATTAGAACTTATTCACTTAAATGATTCTGGAGATCCAACCCATTGTGCAACTAATACAAGGGTATGGGATATAATAGACCACGCGTTCGCTACGGAGGAAGCTGCCAAACTCAGCATCGAAACCACCATAGGGGCTGATGTTGGAAGCCACCACCTCCCGCTCGAACTAAAAATAACAAAATTTAAAATCAGCAAAGCAAACGTTAAATTAAGAAGAAACATAGGCAAAGCCGACTGGCAAATATTCAAGCAAGAAATAATTTCAAATCTGTCAAACTCTGACCTAAATTCACCCAGAGCTCTAGAATTAGCTGCAATAAATATATCGGAAACACTTAATAATGCACTAAACTTAGCATGCCCCAAAAAAGAGGTAAAATCTCATACGTGGAGGGTGTCCAGAGATACACTGAATCTTATAAGGTTCAAAAGGAAAATACGGAGACTCTCAGCGAAGAACCCCCATGACAATGAATATAAAACACTGTATAATAACCTCAATAGACAAGTTAAACAAAAAATCAAAGAAGAAAAAAATGAGTCCTGGAAAAAAATAAAAACCAGTCTTAATGACCAAAACATGGATAGAAAATTCTGGCAAACATTCAAAACGCTTACGGGCCAAGGGAACAATGCAACGTCAGATAACTCTAAATCACTAACTGACCAAAATGGAAAAAAATCTGAAAACGACCAAGAAAAAGCTCAAACCTTCGCAGAGAGTCTTCGCAAAATCCACATCACACACGAAGGAGATATATTTAACAAACGTTTTAAACGTTATGTCAACGATTACATCGATGACAACTCAGGAATCTTCGCACCACTGCTAAAAGACAAAGTCGAACCGGGCGACGACGATCTCCTTATGGCCAAAATCGATTTAGAAGAAGTGAGAAGGAATCTGAACCGGGGAAAACCTAACAAAGCACCCGGCGACGACGATATCACGTACGGCGTAATTAGACAAGCGCCGAACGAGCTATTTATTCGTCTTACTAACCTATATAATCAATGCCTGAGACTGGGTTACTTCCCCAAAACATGGAAGACTGCAATCGGGACAATGATTCCTAAACCCGGCAAGGACCATACAATTCCAACCAACTACAGGCCCATAGCAGTTTATTGAAATGCACTAGTAAACTTTTTAAAAGGATCATTAGCACCTGTATAAAGACTCACTTAGAGAGCATTAATTTTTTCAACAAATATGAACGGGCTTATAGAAGTGGAAAAGAGGGTATAGAACAAGTGTATCGATTAACAGAAGATATTAGAATGGCAATAAGCGAGGGCTGGGAAACCGGGGCCATATTTCTCGATGTAGAAAAAGCTTTCGACTCGGTATGGCACAACGGACTTAGATACAAACTCAGAACACGCACAGAACTACCACAAAAAATAGTTAGACTTCTCTCGTCGTTCTTAACACACAGAAACATCGCAGTAAAGATAAATGATGAAATCTCCGAAACAGTAAATGTTAAAGCTGGTACCCCACAGGGGTCAGTCTTAAGCCCTCTACTATTTTTAATTTAACGACATTCCCATAGATCCTACACACAGTGTACAAGCATCACAATTCGCAGACGACATCAGAATATGGACACTAGCAAAATTAATTGAACTTAGACTACAGAAACAACTTACAGAACTTGAGAAATTGTGCTCCAAATGGAGAATTAAACTAAATGCAAATAAAACACAATTGGTGGTTTTTTGGAAACCTAACATACAGCTCAAAACCTAAACTTACTCTATTTAACGAACCAATAAAACAAAACAAAGAAGCAACTCTACTAGGATTCACATTAGACGAACACTTCACACTCAACAAACATATACAGAACATATCGACGAAAGCCTTATAAAGAACCGCACTCCTAACGAGGCTACGGGACACAGGGTGGGGGGGTCGACCCAACCACCCTAATTAAATTATACAAAAAATTCATTCGCCCAGTCATGAAATATGGGGCAATTATCACTGCAAACTGTAACCAAACGAACTTACTTAAAATGTAGCGGGTACAAAATGCAGCGCTTAGAAAAGCCCTTTCCGAAATTCGCCAACCCCCCATTCGGGCCCTACATTTAACTGCGGACATCCCATACATAAAACAGAGGCTCCAAGAACTCGCTGACCCAGCATTAGCAAGAATTAGTGATTCCAGTCTCATAACCGAACTTAATCTGAGGAAACTACACCTCAGCAAACGCTAAATCCCCTTCTACGCGAGGTCGATCAGGCTACACGCGAACTAACAAAAGCACATTTCAGATAACCTGTTCCAGTAATCGTAAGCACGTTTCAGCGCCCCATCAGGCAGGGATTGTAGTTTGGGGGGCTAACCCCGGGATTATCGAAAGGGTCGAATGACCCTTTCCCTAACCCCTCATTTTTAGCTTTTATTTTAAATGATACAAAACAAAAAAACAAAAAAAAAGAGCATTTTTTTTCAAAGAGGTTGTCATTTTTCTTTTTCCTTCGTTTCTTCGGATTTTATTTTTCCGTCGAAGATGGTGGAGATGTCATGTATTTTTGTTGTTGTATACGTTGTTGGACTCGTTGTTCTTGTTCTTGTTTGTATCGTTGTGATTCTTCTTGTTGTTCTCTTCTGTACTTGTCATATTCTCTATTTTTCTCTTCTTGTTCGTCCATTAACTGTTGATGTTGAATTCTCTGTTTTCTCAGGTACTGTTGGATTTCATCTTCGACAGGAGCAGGGGGTGTTGCTTCCTGCTCCTCTTCCGCGATGCTGTCGGGGGACACCGGAGGTCTCGGTGTCGCTGGATTATAGTCCTCCGCAGCATCCGGGTCAGGAGACGGTGGTAGTGGTGGCAGGGTCTCCATTAACACCACAAAGTCAGAGACAGGGACGACCGGGGTGACAACGGCGTTCCTGTCATCTCCGCTGCTGTTGGATTCAGGTACGACGACAGAGGGCTGCTGTTGTTGTTCCGGGGCCAAGTGGGAGGTAGCTGGGCGTCTCTCAGCCTTCCTCTTGATCCACCTGGCCTTCCTGTCGGCGTTCCTGCGGCGACGCGATGGTGTCTTTCTCTTTGGCTTCTTTCTCTTGGTGGTCGCCCCTCCAGTGGTGGTCTGTTGCTGGTGGGTTCCAACATCCGGGTTACCTCCAACAGAGGGTCCTGAAAAGGACCGTGATGGCGTAACCCGGAATTCCAGAAAAAGCTCCACGTGGCTACCCGACCTGCGTAAATTCCAGGCCAGGCAGGGATCCACGTGGAGTGAGCTGAGTGCGTGTCTGACTGGCGGGGATTAAAGACGAATCCATTGTCCGGCCGAAGTCAGTAATTCGATCGCTGAGCGAGCTAAGTCCTGGAGCGCTCAATCCAGGACGTCCTCTCTCGTCAGCGGTCGGAACACGAATGAAGGTTGTTTTTTTTACTATGGGGGGTTTGGGATTTGACCCGGGAATATTTGAAAGGGGCGGCACCCCTTTCCTACAACCCACTGTTGATTTTAATGAAATACATGTTATGGTAATACATAAGCATGAATTGGTGAGGGTGAAATGAAAATGATCTAGACATAGAATTATTTCTTTTTCTTGGCTTTCTTGTTTTTCCGCTGTTGAGTTTCTGTTTGTTGTTCTTCTTGCTGTCGTCGTTGTAGAATCGCAGCTATTAATTGTTGTTGTTCTTGTAGCCGGCGATCAGAATCCCGCTTTGTTTCTCGCAAGAATTTTTCTTGTTCTTCCATAAACTCTTCATGAGATTGGGTGGTGGCTGTACTGGTGTTGTTGTTGGTGCTGGTGGAGCTGGGGGACACCGGGATGTGTTGGTAATCCGGTGTCCGATGTGTAAAACTATCCAGATCCACGTCGAAGCTGGCGGCAGGAACATCTGGGGTGGTGTCCACGTCCCTGTCTCCGCTAGCCTCGACGACGACAGCAGGGACCTCCGGCAGATCCACGGAATCCCTGCTAGCTGGTACTATGTCGTCAGTCTCCATGCAGGTCGAGTCGTCTGGGCGTCTCTCAGACAATTTCGACCCGCCGGCTATGACTTTGGACAGCTGAGCCACACGGGGAGGGGCGACTGGCCGATATACAGTCACCCCCTTCTGCTTCTTCCATTTCGCCCGTCTGGCAGCGTCCCTTCTTTTCTGTGAGGGTGTCTTTCTCTTGGGAGGCCCCTTCTTCATGGTACAGCGGGTCTTGGCGTTCCTGTACTCGGCAGAAGACTTCTGGATGCCAGCATCTTCTGTCCGGAATTCTACACAGAGAACCAGAGAGCCCCTGTTAGCTTGGAGAGACCAACTAACAGCGTCCACTAACCGGCTTCTCTGTATAGCAGCCAACGCGGCGTCAGGGATTAGCTCAATAATCCGTCATGAGCCTAATCCAAAACCATCTCAGTCTGGCGTCCCCACGAGGGCAGTTACAACCGAAGTCGCGACCGCACGACTCACTCGTGTAGACGCTCTGACAACAAGGAACTAATTGAGCCAAATGAAATCTGACTTGTTCGCTCCACTTGCTGCCAGAGCCGAATGAAGGTAATTATGAATTATGTTTTTAAAGGGCTCGATGAGACGTACTGCTCATCGACAGGATACCACAGTGAATTGGCCACGCCCTCTCTGTGGTAGAGCAAGCCCTCAAAAAAATATCACAAACCAATGCAAGCTATCGCAAACCACTAACAAAACTGGACATACCGAAAACTATCGACAAAAAGCGACTATTCATATTAATAATCGACATCACTACTAACACCAATCATAAAACCTAGGTTAGCGGGCTCACGCCCTAGATGGTTCCTTGGGCGCCGATGAATGTCCTCGGGCGGCGTAGATACGCATATCGCGGCCGTAGTATAAGCCATTGATTAATTATCTCCTATAAAAAAAACTAACAAACTTTGCCTATCTCACCATAATGCTGAAAAACATAGCCATTATTAAAAATCGACTAACACCAAAATCAAAACATAGGTTAGCGGGCTCAGGCCCTAGATGGCTCCTTGGGCGCTGGTGAATGTCCTCGGGCGGTGTAGATACCATTTTGGTGACCGTAGTATAAGCCATCGAACAATTAATTATTATTAACTAATTGCCAATCTTGTAACATTTACAGAAACTAGCGCTCGTGTCTAACACATTCCACTCACCCGACAACACCTATCGAGCGGGACCCGGCATAAAAACCGACCCAGCACTTAGCTTGGGGTGGGGTGCAAGGAAACTTCAGACCCATAAGTGGTCATCAAAGCTCTCATCGAGTTAAGGCCGGACATATACCTACATATGTTCGGCTCGCTTGCTGCTCCGCGATTTTCTTCGGGAGGCCAGGAACGGCCCATCAAGAACACATTGTAATTATCAATTTGTACATACATAATTTTACATAATAAAAATAAAATAACCAAAAAAAATCATATAAACCAAAAAAATATGTTCACTGTACAATACTTATATATATATATATATGTATATCATGTCCTGTTCATTGTCGTTCAAAATTACTTCAGCGAATAAAAATCTGAATAAACACTGTATAGGATTGTTAAGAATATGCTTTCACCTACGCCCGTGCACGATATGGGGAAGAAGGATGGGATAGAAAAATGCATCAACATTTCCGGGTAACTCGCCAACTCCAATCTCCTCACTTCTCTCTCTCTATATATATATATATATATCACATCGATCATCTCGGGTGTTCGCGCCCTTCTACTCTTCTGCTCAACATCACGTGCCATTCAATACAACAGTGTTCAAACATGCAATTGGAATTAAAATCTCTTTCAGTGCAATACAATAGTCATCGCTGTTCAGATTAATTTCAGCTAATAAAATCCTTAATTAACACTGTATATGGAATTGTCAAAATTCGTGTTCACCTACGCCCGTGCTACGGTATGGGGAGGTAAGGTGGGTCATAAATACGTAACAACATACCATTACTTGTCGGGCTCTCTCTCTCTCTCTCATATGCGGGTGTCGCGCCCGCCCTCCCCTTGTTTTCCTGACAACAAGAAACTGCTTGCTTTTGTACACATACGTTTATATATGTACATATATATATATACATACTAACATCGGGGGCCCCGTTCTCCATTTCAGCGCACCACTCCAGGCTCGCTCAGCAGCATCATCAACGATATCAACCTCGTCAGGGACTCCTTGGGCACCATCCACCCCTTATTAAAGCTCGTGGACCCTACCCAATCAATAATTTGCCACGGTCAGACATGGTGAGACTTTTGGTGGGCTTTTGTCATGCAAAACAACACCAAAACAACAAATTGTTGGGTGAAGGAGAAGATCTCTCGATCTTTTCGACCATCCTGGGCGCTTCGCGCCCTCCTACTACCACGACGAAAAATGAATCAACACTTCCGGGTAACTCGCCAAACTCCAAATCTCCTCATCTCTCTCTCTCTCTCTCTCTCTCTCTCTCTCTCTCTCTCTCTATCACACGATCATCTCGGGTGTTCGAGCCCTTCTACTCTTCTGCTCAACATCACATGCCATTCAATGCAGCAGTGTTCAAACATGCCATTGGAATTAAAAATTATCTCAGTGCAATATCATAGTTATACATATATATAGAGAGTATAGTTATACATATATATATAGAGGCATACGACACTCCCTGTGTCTCGCTCTCGCTCTGCACGTGCCACATCCGCCTGGTTTATACATACGCTTACTTTTAAATTACTAACAAAACTAACAAAATTTATCATTACAACACAGGCCCCGTTCTTCATTTCAGCGCACCATACGACTCGCTCTGCAACTACAACATCATTAAAGGGACATCTCGGGACTCCACCACCATACCCCATATTAAAGCTCGTGGGCCCTCCCTCACACAACATTCAATTCAATTCAACTCAACCTTTGCCGTGTTCAGACATGACGATTTTCTGTGTACAATATCTCCAACAACAAAACACGTGGGGTGAAGGAGAAGATCTACTATCTTGTAGTGGGTTAGACATTACGCGTCGATATTCTGACCACAAGGAACGACGTGTTTCAAATTTGGTGGACTTACCACCAGAATTTGCTGGATTGTTCTTAAATTCGACTGGTACTTCATTGAAATCGCGACAACAAGAATACAAGTACTTTAATGAATTCAGTTTCAATGTTTTTTTGCGGCGACAAACTGTTTATTGGGGCCAAATGCCACCGAAGCATGAGGAAAAATGAACTTGCACATGGCGTCGATTTTGAGATAAATTGCTCGATAATTTCGGATATTCACTGTTCTTACATGTCAAGCTGGATATGTAACACATAATAAATATTCAATGTTATTATAATATATCTCTTCACAATAGACACACGATCTATCAATTTATCGATGGTGTACCATACAATTTCCCTATTTCGATGAAAATTCGAGATCTTGTATGTTTTCATCCGTTGTAGTTGTATTAATCGACAACAGGTGAGTTTAACAGGTGCTGTCATATACTTTGGCCATTTTAGTGCCCATAGTTTAATTTGATAGTGTTAACTAATTAGCTTATCTAGCACTTCCTAATCCCCTCATCATATTTCCATTTGTCACCTCTCTGGCTCAGCGTGACATTTCGGGATCTTCCCGTTTTGCAGACATTTATTGTTTTCTGTAGGTTAGGGTAGAGGTGTGAATAAGCCTCTTAATGACTACTTAGGCCCTTCCTAGTTGGTTTGATAGGATTCAGTTTTGTTCCGCCCTTTTGATTATGAGATATAACGGGAGATTTGGGTTGCATTCATGACTGTTTATTAGTAATGGATAATATAAAATGCATGCAAATAGTATAAGATAAAAACATGAGGAACAAATATTAACGAATTAGAAACATATAAATGACAACAATATCATCAGTGACCGCATAACTTGGCCATCGCATCCATACAGGAACTCTATTTCGTCTATCTCGCCTGCCAAGTACACTCTTGAAATGTGTCTTGAATTTTCTTATGCACGATACTTTCTTTTCTGTGGATTCACTTTGCCGCCCGCACTTATCTGTAATATTTTACATTCATTTAATGCTTTTGTTCCTTCTTTATGAAGTCTATCAGCCGGAATATATTCACCTTGGTATCCCTCAAAATAATCGTTCTGATAGATCTCGAAATATGAAAAATGCGAAATGCTAAGGTAGCAATACACGATTTCATGGCTTGTAGGAGGGCTGAAAAATATGATTTTAAGCATATGAGGGCTATAACTGTCAGTTTAGCCTCTGTTATACCTGGGAGTAATGGTTTGATGGTTTAATTATTTTATAAAGGTACCATAGTATACAAAATGGGATGATATTTGAATACGAAGTATGTTTTTGGAATCTGATGTCGGTCAGCTCTGTGTGGTACTCCACCGGAAAAAGAGTTCGATTTCTCTCCCTTGAAAACAGTCGTCTGCACTTCTAAGAAAAATTTAAAAAATTGCTACGATAACTTGTTTTTATTTTTTAATATATCTGACATATATCTTTAATGATAAACAATCACAGGAGAGTGAATTTGGGGGGGGGGGGGTGCAACCATTATGTATTATATAGCCAAGGCATACAGGGGGAAAGCATCGCTTTTTGTCTTTTTTTAATCGAGAGACTTCATATAAATAACATCGACAGCATCAACCATACACAAATTTAATGTTTTCGTTATGCAAAAGCATGTATATGTGTTATTTCTTCTTGTTACAGGTAATATGTCCCGAGCGAGAGAAAGCCGGCCTCATTACGGCAGTCAATCATACGAAACAGCCGAAGAAGTTCTTCTGGTTGTCATTTTTGGACCGCACAGGTGCGAGAAGGATATGGGAAGTTAAGTGTCAGATGGGATGGCAAAGTACAGACTGTTGCAGCACATCGACTCGCGTACTTTGTTCATCACCAAGTACCATTGACACCATCAGATCATGCGTTTCATCTATGCACAACAAGGACTGTGTCAACCCAACTCATATATCGCTGGAGCCGGACAAAATAAATAAAGACCGCAGAGACTGCCTGGACGACATGGCGTGTAATGGTCATAGAGGCTATCGTTCGTGCATGTTATGGTTATATCGGCAGAGAGAGAGAGAGATATGTTTTATTCCTCCAAATATGGAGACCATTATGGTACAATCTATTATATATTTTTGGAAGATCTGTGTGTCTGTCTGTGTGTCTGTCTGTCTGTCTGTGTGTTCGCGATGGACTCGAAAAACGACCGAACCGATTTCGATGAAACTTGGTATGTGGGGGTACTTTCGGCCGTGGAGTGGCACGGGCCTGCTAACTTGCCCGTGCGACGTGACATTGACCTTGAAATCGGGTCATTTCAAGGTCGAACGGCCGAATATCACGGGATTTCGATGAAACTTGGTAAGTGGGGGTACTTTCGGCCGGGGAGTGGCATAGGCCTATTAATTCGCCGAAAGGCAGAGGGGAAACATCCCGGACGAAGTCGGGTCCACCTGCTAGTCTCATATATATTTTGAAGACCTCTGTCTGTCTATCTGTTTGTCTGTTTGTCTTTCATTTATACAAATCTACGATTCTCGACCGATCGGGACGAAACTTGGTACGTGTGTGTAGTTTGACCAGGCGATCGACGTTGTCGTATTGGCGAGCCCGTGTGGCGCCCGCTTCGCGCATGCGCAGACGAGATCTCGGAAACGAGTGGAGCTATCGACTTGAAATTTGCTATGTGAATGTACCTTCCCCCGGATACGAATTTTATCGGGTCGCCGAGCCCGTGCGACGCCAGCTTCGCGCATGCGCAGACCTGATCTCGGAAACGGGTGGAGCTATTGACTTGAAATTTGGTTTTTGAATAGCTATCGACTTGAAATTTGGTTTTTGAATAGCCCGGACAACGTCGGGCTCATCGGCTAGTCTATTATATATTTAGGAAAATCTGTCTGTGTGTGTGTGTGTCTGTGTGTGTTGTGTGTGTGTGAGGGTGTGTGTGTGTGTTCGCGATGAACTCGAAAACGGCCCAGCCGATTTCGATGAAACTTGGTATGTGGGGGTACTTTCGTATGGGGAGTCTCATAAGCATATTCATTTGCCCGTGGCATAGTCATATTAATTTGCCCGTGCGACGTGACCTTGACCTTGAAATCGGGTCATTTCAATGTCAAACGCCCGAATATCACGGGATTTCGATGAAACTTGGTATGTGGGGGTACTTTAATTCGTATGGGGAGTCTCATAAGCATATTCATTTGCCCGTGCGACGTGACCTTGACCTTGAATTCTGGTCAATTCAAGGTCAAACCGCCAATTTTGATGGATTTCGACGAAATTTTATACATAGGGTTACTTTTGTCCACTGAGTGTTTTGAAAAATGATCAATTCAAGGTCAAATCGGGTAAAACGGGATGGATTTCAACGGGCAAGTTTGTCGGGTACTTTTGTCCGGGCAGTGTTTTGGACTGGTCAAATCGTGACCCCACTTGACCTTGACCTTCAAAATGGACAATTCAAGGTCAAAGCCCGGACGAAGTCGGGTCACCTTCTAGTATATATATATATATACACACACACAAAATTTAAATGATGACATATATACACATGCAATACGATTTAACTTGAGAAGGCTCACTCGAAGTAAGCTCATCCATCAAAGTGTGAGTATGCCAATATAATTCCATAAGTGATAACCAACTCATACCGAAGACCGAAGAATAGATCATGAAACACTATAAATAAATTGTAGCAGTAATAAACCGCAAAACAAGAAGATTGAGACGAGTATATATACATATATATATATACATATACATACATATATACTTTTGAAATATACATGTATACATATATATATACATACACACATACATACATACGTATACATATATATATGAGATTAGGTGAACTTCTGCACCGATGCAATATGCTAAGGGGTTTCTTCCGATATTATATATACGTTAATGAGGTATCCGATATGATTATTTTATCATAGAACTTAGTCAGAACATAGGATGAAAATAAACCTCACACATCGCTTGAAAAGACGATATTCATCACACAACAATTTAATTTGCATTGGGATACACCCGCCAAGGCAGTACGCAAGGAATGTATCCCAATTCAGGTTGTCAATAAAGATAAAGGTTTCAATTCCAAATATGTCAATCAGTGAATACCAAAATGTGTTTCGTACCATCTGTGCGAACTCAGATGTACACTCGAGATACCTATGAAACAAGAGATTTGAATATGTTTGGTTGCAGCGACTACATTGAGCGTCATTGACGTACGTGGTTTTGGTCAAAATATTGGCCATCTTGATACAGATTGGAAAATACTCAGGCTCTTCTCGAGAGAGCTGCCAAAGTTTCCACATTGACTGATTGTCGGGTTTTACCTTGAAGAAGAATGATAGATAATCGTCTTTTCGATCACTCTAACTCACTTCGCGTGAGTAGTGAGCAGAGAGATAATCTCTGACAATTTTCTTCCAAGTGGTCTGAATGGGGAAGGAACCCGTTTCCGTAACAGATGTGAGATAATGGTATTAGTCGAATCTATGGAGAATATAAGAGATATCTTTCAGAAATCCTGTCATCGGGCGACCATATAATCGATTACCATGATAATTGAATAGGAATACACCGAGAGCTGCTTTGTGATTCCGTGGTAAGTTAACCAGTGTTCCAAGAAACAATAATTTTCTCCGCTGAATTTCGTACTCAATAGGGAGAAGTCCGAGTAGTGATAGGGATAATATTGTACTGCTGCGTTTCGGAATACGCTGTAAATTCTTAACACACATGCGGTAAGCGCGTTCTAACGTCGTATACTGCGTATGTGACAAACCCCACCACGATTCACAACCATAAAGAGCTTTGGGAATAACGATATGCTTAAGAATCTTTAGGTTGGTTAAAGGAGAGCACACGGTTGTAACTGGTGAGAAGTCTTTACGTAGCATATCAGTAGCCTTCTCAACTTTTTGGTTCTGTTGACCAGTTGAGCTCTGAATAATACCCAGATTAGAGACTTCCTCTACGTTGGCGATATGTCTGGTTCCGAGCTCCCACGGCCTATCCTCAATGTGACGCCGATTTTGGGAGGTGCCAAATACAACAACTTTGCTTTTCTCGTGTGAGAATTCGAAGCGCCACTTTAGACTATATAGCTGGCATATGTTGAGGAGTCTACGGAGACCTCCGTCTGTGAATGAGAGAATAGTTATGTCATCAGCCGTCGTATGGGACGCACATGAAATAGAGCTAATATGAAGGCCATCGCGCGAATCTGACAGGGATGCCACTAGTTCATCAATAAAGACAAGATACAATAATGGCGACATTACCCTTCCTTGCCTTGTTCCTTGCTCATCCGTGAAGGCTCCCGATGTTACTCCATTACAGAGAACATGGCTCTGTACATCTGAGTACATGTTTGAAAAGATTCTGAGCATAGCACCCGTTACACCTTTTTGAGACAGTTTATAGATGAGCCCGTCGTGCCATACGCGATCAAATGCTTTCTTTGAATCAAGGAACGCTGCATATACGCGAGACCCGTTGCATTCTGCATACGCAAGTGCTTCTTGCAACTCGAATGTGGTTATTGAGCAACCCCCCCCCCCCTCTGAAATCCGTTCTGCATAGAGGTTGGGAAGTTCTTGAAAATAGTACTAACACGAAGTCTCTCGAGGATAACGATCTCAAAAAGTTTGTAAAGGACTGGCAGGAGCGTGATTGCGCGATAACTGTCCGGGGAATATACTGGCTTTGGGTCACCTTTGAATATTGGTCCGATAATCCCCATTTTCATATCGGGAGGGAAATGGGTGTGTTTCAACATTAACGAGTATAGTGTGCACAACACAATGAGAAATTCCGGTGGAGAGTTCAAGATATGTTCATTTACCACTCGGTCAATTCCAGCAGCCTTATTGGGCTTGAGAGATTTAAGAGCCTCGGTTAATTCTGCCATGGAGACTAAACTCGTGAGACATGTTTCCTCGCCATTAGGGTGGTTACTGGTGAGTAGAATGTTAACCTGTGAGTGAATATACTGTTCAAAGTTCGGATCAGAGTGAGGGGTGCGTTTGTAGAGCGAAGTAAAGTAGTGTTGCCAACCTTGAGCTATATCAACGATTACATTTTTGTTTTCGACTGATATATCGTTGATGTTTGTAGTAATTCTGCGACTGGCGTCGTGAATGATAGAAAGCCAATCTGTCTCTTTTTAGTCGAGTTTTTCAAAAACTCGACTTATGGTTTGACGAGGGACGGTTGGCAGGCGGGCGAACGGCGGGCGGCGGGCGGGCGGGCGGACATAAAGAATGCCTTATAACTTTGACATTTGTGAACGGATTCCAAAAATATTTGGTATGGCAGTTGCACCCAATGACTATTTACTGCGTGTACAAAATGGGTCACGTCCGAACTTTTTTACAAGAGTTATCCATCTTAGATGGATTTTAGTTAAGTTTTTCACCGATAGCGCGATAACTCACGAAAATATTAACCAATTTCAACAATATTTGGTATATGAGACTCTTGCAACAATATCTCGGACGAGTTCGAAAACCAGGTTTGTCCGAATTTTTTTTCCGGAGTTATGGGTCTTAGTTTGTCTATTATTTTCAATTGAACTGTAATTGGGCCTTTGTCATGGCAAGTGACACCAACAGATTTTGCCAATAGAATAAGTGATTCTCCTGCTCCGTGGTTGGTCGAGTGGACCGCAGAATGGCACAGTCCTTGAAAGTTTCTGCTCCAGAGTGTGCTCTTTGGTGCGTACGTAAAAACACGATGGTTGATACTTTCATTTTTGTTTGTATCATATAAACGGCTGAGCTTCTGCAGCATACTGAGTGAGAAATATTTATCCAATTCGTTCTGTATTTTGATCTGGTCACATTTTTCGACGTGTACGTGAGGCGAAAATGGAAGATGTTTTGTGGTGTATGATTTCAGATGCGCCTTACACACCAGTGATGATGCTGGACATTGCTTGTGGTTGTTTGTGAAACAAGGCGTTATGTTCTAAATGGCCTTATATGCTTTTGTTACAAATTTGTCCTTATTTCGAAACAATTTCCTGATGCGAACAAGCTCCATTCTTACTCGGTTGCGTACACTTGACGAAAGTTTCTTTACGAATGATGATTTGTCTCCACCTAAAACTGCAGGTTTGGTATTTAATTTCAGTTTCTCTATTCTCTTTTGCGGGGTTCGTAATGAATGAATAAAACAAGTGAAGTGTGCTATCGGCGCTGATGTCGTTGAAATGTCTCGGATAGTTTTCTGGAGTTGGGAACTGGCGTCAGTTGTAACAGATTGGGTGCGTACCAGACCGGCATCATTTATGGAATTTAATGACATTTTTTTCCATTGAGGACTCAGTCGACGCAATTGAGTTATCAAGTGAGACATTCCTGTTGCATAAAGAGCGTTCGGTATGTTTACACAATCTCTTTGTGCATAACTTGTTCGAAACTGACATTGCGAGCGGTAACTTTCTTGATGTATTCTGCTCTGTGACGACAGATCTGATACCGACTGTGTAGCAGCTTCACAGCCAGCTTGTGGACGATTATTATAAGCCGTGTCAACAGAAACATCAATGTTATGGTTTTTTTTTTCAGTCAGCAGATTTCGTGCACTTTGCAAGAATATCTGATTCTGTTGCATGGAATCGGTGTTTATTTCGACAGTTTTGTCGCAGAATTTACCGAGACGATTGGACAGCAGTGAACTGGATTGAGGTTGAGTGTTCAGACAACTCAAAATAAGACATATGTCCTATGGTCCGACTTTGCTCTTGAGCATGGATAAGCATAACCGATCATTCAGTCCACCTGTAGGCAACCCCCTTGAAGATTTAGCTGATATATCAGACAAAACACTGCGGACTCCTTCCATCTGGCAGGACACACACTTTATTCTGACATAAACACAAATGCCTAGTTTCTGGCAGATTGCCATTTCTGGAATTGGCCGCTGACATTTCCCGTTATTGTGAATGTCAAAGAATGAAGCATAAGCTGAATTAATTTTGTTCAGATTCACAATATGATTTTCATACGTGCTGTCAATTTCAGATTGGGTCACATCAGCTGGCGAATTAATGGGCCGAAGTTTCCCGGGTAGAATCCCATCACTCGCCATGTTGCATGCTTTTAAATATTCATCAGTGCGCTGGGGTTTAAGAACCGTTATGTTTTCTCCACTTCGATCTTTATCCTGAGAATTAGAATCAGCACTCTCTTCACGTTGCTCATCAGATGGTGTATTACACCATCTAATTGGCAACGTGCCATCTTTGAAACCTTGATTTCTTTTATTTTCTTTTTCATTGTGTTGGAGATAAACAAATAATTTTTCGAGTTTGTATGTAAAGAAATGGAACACCATAGAGCAAAACAATAACAAAGAATGATGTCATTACAATACGTTGCCATGGGGGCAACAAAGTTAACTAACTTTTGACATTTCCAGGCACCTGTTGATTACTTCCCTTGGAAGGAGGGGGTGGGTGGTGTTCCAGAATTGAAAATAAAGCATGAAATCTGCAATATGAATAACTAACTTGTAACACTGAGTAATGGAATTCTACTAGAAATAGATGCATTACATGTCTAGAATGATTTGACTCCATGGTCTGACCTATAAGTGGTAAATCTATGAAATATCCAGGTTACCGTGAACTGCAGACTGGAAATGGCTGAAATGACTTTTACCCAAGGCATGTTGTTTTGTGAATAAAATTTATTTCAACAATATTTCCTTAACATGTCATATATCAAATTAATCGCCACAACCCAAGGAACACGGAAAATGAGTTATCGCTCAAGGGGGGTAGCTCTACTTTTCCTTTAAGTTAGCAATACACGATTTCATGGCTTGTAGGATTTTAAACATATAAGGGCTGTAACTGTCAGTTTAGCCTCTGTTATACCTGGGAGTAATGGTTTGATGGTTTAATTATTTTATAAAGGTACCAGAGTATACACAATGGGATGATATTTGAATACGAAGTATGTTTTTGGAATCTGATGTCGGCCAGCTCTGTGTGGTACTCCACCGGAAAAGAGCTCGATTTCTCTCCCTTGAAAACAGTCGTCTGCACTTCTAAGAAAACATTTCAAAATTGCTAGGATAATTTTTTTTTATTTTTTAATATATCTGACATATATCTTGGGTCTATCAGCTCATAATGTGATTATAGACTGACATTCGCTCTGTCGTGGTCAGCTATGCGACCGAAAACGGTCAATTTCGGTCAAAAAATGCTTAAAATCAAGATTTAAAAAAATCAATCTAAGGGAGATAATTCAACTTGTGATGATGCAATTTTTTTCAAAAGACAAATGAATTTTGCTCTGACCATTTCTGTATATTGTAACCAAGCACTCGTGTGCTGTTTATCAATGACCATGGTGCAGCAGAAGGTTGTAATACAGTACCCCCTCAAAATGGATTTTTCGCAGAAACCACCGCTGCTCCAAGCTGTATAATGCAATTATCTCATTGGCTCACACAGATAATTGCGGTAGGGTCAATTACCTTTTATACAATAAATAGCCATCATTGAATAAAACTGTTTGAATGTGCTTATTATGAACTGGATTTGCTAGACTGTTAAATTATATATAACGAATAACGATGGCTAAAATGTAAGTTGAAGCGATAAAAGTTGTGTGGAATGGCATTAATTTATGCAGAAATGCAACGAGTGGAATATAGTACGAAACTTTTTGAAAGAATACAAGTTGGGACTTCTAGCTTCGTCGTTGTATGGTACACATTTCGGAAGCTAGTTTATACACAAGTGTCGTTGTGTGCTATAGGAGTACAGTTAAACACAAGTGGGGAGTGATTAAAATGTGGTGGTTATTATACTAGTACATGTATCATGATATATTCGTCATAATAATGTTCCTCTCTCTTTCTTCACACGAAGCTTCTTGTGTAGAGAAGTTCACGGCTGCGGACCGCTTGCTAAATCCTACCAGTCGAGATACGATCAGAGAGTGCGTAGACAAAAGAATTAACTCGAATACACAACAGACTATCGAAACTAAAATAATTATTAATTAGGCACGTTGGTATAACAGCATTTTTGTTTAATTGAAGGCTAGCCGGGCAATGATTTTTTTTCGTTTTATTTTACGTTTTGTTGGCAGATATTGACTTTCAAGAGAGGAAGTTTTTAACTGTTGTTAGCCGAGCAAAATCCAATGATTGCCTCTAATAAAGAGCGTCCATGCTTTCGTCGCGGTAAACAATGCAGAGCGTTCTCTATTATGAATGTGATCTATTTCGAGGTGTCATGGTCGATTTTGTATGTGGTATTTTGTAATTTAAGTGTAAAGAGCGTCCATGCTTCCGTCTTCCAAAAACGGTAGACAATAACGAGTGTTCTAAATTACGAACTGTGTTGTCTTTTTGGAGGTACTAAATAATGGTGTTTGTGGCATTCAAATATATGAATGATTGAGAATTTGGAAATAACTTACAAAGAACAACAAATAAAACGCCTGATAAATAGTTCCGTCCAGTGTTTTATAACACCTGGGGGCTTCTTATGACAAAGTTTATGCGATCGTCTTCTACCATTACCACTCACATTGGGTACTATTTTATAGTGTAAACAATTTCGCCGGTTGACACTGCATGATGAATAGTCGCTGAGTGACTATAAAATTTAGCACTAAAATAACATTGATTCAACAAACCAAACACGCGACGGAATGGCTGCAAAAACGACTATCATATGCATTGAATTGTTTATTAGCAAAGTCAACATCTAAGTTGCAACATGCCATACAACGTATGTACACAACATTATACAAACAATACACAACATACATATACATCAATAAATGAGTTCATCATATTATATGATATTGATAATAAATACAAATAATGCTAATACATTTGGGAATATGTTTTCTGAAATGGTTTAATTCATATAATATTTACATTATATATAATATAATGTAATACTTGCTTCATGGTAACTTTATAAACGCTAATTATAAGAAAATGCTCACTCTTTTCAATATACTTATGTTAAGCAGTGACAGCAGTCTGTAGAATTTATTTCTGTTAGGGTTTTCCCAGTAATACTTCGGTATATAGGTTTCTCGCAGATCATTGAGTTCATGACACAAAATAACAAAATGGTATTCATCACATACATTTTCGCCACATTACGGGCATTTCGTGTCTTTACATGTACTTTTATTCCATCTGCATTGCTCTACCGGTAGTCTGTGCTTGGCTGTTATAAATTTCAGTAAATACGTAGCTAGATGAGATGGCAGATATACTAAGTATCGGCTCAATCTGACAGAATCCTTTATGTTTCGATAAAATATGGCACGGCTTGAAATAGACATATTTAGAATGCCGAAGAGGCAGCATGTGTGTTGCTCCATTAATGTCGCTTTCATGTGTTTCATGTCTGTCTTGCTTAGTGGTGACTGATTCTGACACGCACTTTCCATATTTACTTCTCGCAGAGTTTCTTTGATAAACGAAATCCATTTAATCTTGTTTTGTAGTATGGCATCACCATCATTGAAATACCTGAGTAGAAGGAATACATTTTTAGCTAATTCTGATCCTTCGTGCGATACTAGTTTTGACCAATATGATATTGCTCGGCACTTAATTTCGATCATTACGGGGTATCTTCCCAATTCTGCATATACCATGTAGTTTGGTGTGCTAGACTTCATTGTTGTGATAATTTTGCAGAATTTAAGATGTATGGTATCCAAAATTTGAGTTTTCTCGAAACACCAAACTTCACCACCATACAGCATAATCGGCATAATCATAGAGTCAAACAATTTAAACATAATATCTAGAGGCAACTGCAGCTTTCTTGTTCTATTCAAAGGGCCATACATGGCTCTCGTTGCTGTATTCTGGGTCTGTTTAATCGATTGACAGAATCTACCATTGTAAAATAATTTAATACCGAGGTATTTAAATTCTTTTAGAATTTGTATTTCTTGGCCCCTATAAGTGAATATTGGTAAGTTCTTTTACCATTTGTTTGTAAAAATTACCATTTTCGTTTTCATTGTATTAACTTGCAGATTCCATGCCTCGGCATAATCAGCGAATGATGAAAGTGCACGATGAATATTGTCCTCCGAGTCTGAGAGGATCACGGTATCATCTGCATATAATAAACACAATATATTTATAAAACAGCCAATATGTTCAAAATATTTCTCATCAAAATAGTTTAAGTTTGAGATTGCGCAGTCGCTCAGAAAACTTTGTATATCGTTCACAAACAAAGAAAATAAAAGAGGTGACATTGGTTCACCTTCAAATAAACCAATCTGGCTGATAAAGAAGTCTGATTGTGAATTATTATTTTTCACACATAATTTTATATTGTCGTACATGCTTCGTATTACCTGTAGTATCTTACCGTTTATATCTGCTTGCATAAGTTTCAACCATAGAGCATCTCTCCATACAGTATCAAATGCTTTGCGGAAATCAATAAAAGTACAATAAATCTTCCGTCCGCTCTGTATGTATACGTTTATTAGAGCATGTGGAATAAATATATTATCTACTGTTGAGTGACCCTTACGAAAACCTGTCTGAATTTTATCTACTAGGTCATTGTCTTCTGCAAACGACGATATTCGATTATTAATAACGGATGTAAACAGTTTAGCAAAACAACTTAGAAGGGTGATTCCTCTATATGATTCCGGTAAATTTGGGTCCCCGGATCATTTGAAGATAGGTATTATCATCCCAACAGCCCATTGTTTCGGAAAATGCCCACTACTCAGAATGAGATGCGCTACTAATAACTTTATTAATATAAGTATTTTGTCTTCTATACGAGAATGACTTCCAACGTGAACCACGCTATCTTGATTAACTAATATAACGCATCGCATAGTGATGTACATGTAATCTATATATACACCGCGCGCACACACACACAGATTTCGCATTTTATTATTATAAAGCGCATAATATTGAGATATTAAGCACAAAATATTGCAATAATATCACAAGCGACATGATTGTAAGCGTTTCCACTTGCAATATTATTGCGATGTTGGGCGCGAAAATAGCGCTCTTAATATACCACTTCTTTTGACTGGTACTGTATATCAATAACAGCTGGTTGGGATTGGAACCTTCAAGAGAGCAGCAGATCCAATAATAACTGTGCGCAATGACTTGGCGACAATGTTCTCCTGTAGTCGCACATTTTCCATGAAATTTTAAAGCATGATGCATAAAACTGTATACTTAGTATCAATATCAATGAGTCCAACCAATAGTGTACTCCCGGTAAATTGTCATAATAACTTGACGATAACACGGCGAATGATGACAATGTCTCATATCCACACGTTTCAATGCAAATTGATGAACACGGGATGAATTGGTCCGTGTAATTGTAAAGTTGGAATTATATAGATATGTGATCATCAGTCACTGCGCGGCGTCAGTTCATTGTTTACGATGTTGTTGTTGACATTGAAGCTCTTGTGAATTACACTGGTGCGTACAGTATATGTATATCCCCTCTTGTAAATGTACATGCATGTGCTTTGAAACGATCAAATTCAGAACACTGTCAACTGGGTTGTCAATATTCTAATATTAATAGCTGCTCGTTGAGTAGTGTTGTTATTATTGTCATTATTGGTTCACATCGAAGCTCGTGTTAATTGTACCTGTATCCCCAGGTGTCAGTAAATGTGCCAGTGTTTTGATACTAAGTCACAACACTGTCAATTTCAATATCAGCACTGAGTCGAATGGAGTCAGACCCCGGATCACGCCATGATTGATTAATTACTCTCGAATTCAGTGGAAATTGTCAATGATTAAGCCGGTTTTCGCAGAATTGAAACTTGTCCGGTTACCAAAGGAACCAAAATAAGACCGTCTTAACAACTGTCCACAATGGAAAAGGTAACAGTTTCCCCAAAAAACAATAGTTTGCGATCAAATACGCAACGATAAATGGCGATGAGTGCTAAAGCGGGAACTTAACCCCGGAATGAGAATAACGTACCGTACTCATCAATATACGTACCGACCCCCATAACACAGAATGAATGCCAGATTAATAATACATATTACATCAGTCGAGTAAGATTCAGTCATACTGTATGGAGTAATTGCCGTATATAATATGGTCGCCGATAAATATACTATTGAATTTTGACGGCATAACTTTGAATTACAAAATTATTTAATTTAGACAATTTTCATGGGCACATAAAATAACGGTAAAAAAACGTCAAACTGATGAAACGGTATGGGACCGTCGATTATGACGGCCCGAAACCGTCGAACCGACAGTAATTTCTAACAGTGCACGAAATACCGTCATTCAGATTGTATATATACACTGAACAAGTTACAGAAGTTACATAGAATTATCAGCTGTTTTCAATTTTCCGCATGGAAATGAGACAGGTGCTCTTTATGCTCACCACGTTTGGAATATAATGACCATAAACATGTTATTGCTACATGCTGAATAAATGTCTGTGTTCGTTTTTGTGTGTGTAGATTCTATGATTTAAGTAGAAAAGAATAGAATACATTTAGTATTATGGTCACATGATGAATGGTTCACACCCGGCCCATAGTCCCTATAAGTCACTTTTACAGTAAAGAAAATTATACATTAGTTGATATTTAGAGGCTATTGCTTGGTTGGTTTGATTTTAGGCCTGATATCAGCCCGAGGTAACCTCAGGCTGATATGAGGTTACATCGGGCTGATATCAGGCCTAATATCAAACCAACCAAGTAATATCATATTTATTAATTAGATGGACTATTAGTAGCTGACAACTCTATCTAATGAGTGACATCACAAAATTATATATCTACACATCACATAGCAGTGAAGTAAATTACGGCATGTCGTAAAACCATATCATTCGGATTCGTGATGTCGTAATATGATATTACTTGGATTGGTGATGTCGTAAAATAATATTACTCTGTTTAAGGGCACATTGAAGTGATACTCACATACCTCGATAACATACCGTTCTCGTCAAAACTGTCTTATCTAATTAGTAATATATATACAACTAGAAGGTGACCCGACTTCGTCCGGGCTATTCAAAAACCAAATTTCAAGTCGATTGCTCCACCCGTTTCCTAGATCTGGTCTGCGCATGCGCGAAGCTGGCGTCGCACGTGCTCGGCGACCCGATAAAATTCGTATCCGGGGCAAGATACATTCACATACCAAATTTCAAGTCGATAGCTAAACCCGTTTCCGAGATATATAGCCCAATGTCATTTGCGGATACCTCGGCCGGTGATGAGTTAACGCGACACAGTCAAATGCATCGGCAGGGTGAGAGTTAACGTAATCTAACTTTATGACCTCTGACGACGTCATAGAAATTACGCATTGATTTTATCCTGATAAAAGCATCGTACCACTTGTACCTAATAATTGAGGCAGATAACTAAAACGGATACATACATATTATATATCGTTGGAAAGATGAAGCCACACAGATTCTAACCGTGCAAATTATATGACTGGCAATTTATTATTCGCGCTATATCGAATCGATTTGTGAGCACCGAACTGAAATATATTAGCGCAAAAACGGCGTAAAAATAGATTTGACCTCCGCACGTGAAAAGTTGACCTCGCACGGACAAATAAATATGCCTATGTTCGTCTCCGGCCGAAAACACATCCAAATACCAAATTTCATCGAAATTGGCTTAGTCGTTTTCGAGTCCATCGATTTCAAACACACAAACAAACACACAGATCTTTCAAAATATATAATAGATTAAGTAAATCTTTGCGAAGCATGTCAAATCAGCACACATTTATATTTCATGTATTTATCGATATGTTTGAATGCCCATAACCGGACAATAATATGACAAAATGGGCATTACTGATAATAAATTCAAGTTTCAACCACAAGTTCAAATAATAACACGATTTGACATGGGTCACGTCATGCACAAACTGGAACCGTGTCAACGTATAGACAAGCATGATAAGTGAACACCCCAATCTCTGCCAACATGGTGCAATGTGTTTCTACACATTGGACAGACGATTTAACTACATGTGGCCCAAATCCGATGTCTTTCTTTGTTAAACACTCCGTCTCAATGCGACACAGAAAAGGGGCGATATCCAAACACAAATACCCACCACATTCCCATAAGATAAGCGTATTGCGTTAAGGGAAGGTTAGGTTACTAATATAGATTGTCGATTGCATGCGGCAACTCGACAGGTTAAGTGTTAAATCTTATCTTGTTTATCAAAGATAATTTAAAATGTTCGTTCCAATCACTCATTCATTCATTCCGTTGGGAGCGATGTCGTTGGTTACGTGTCTTTGTTTGGTTTTGCTTGCTGCCGCCGTGGCCCATGCAGCTGGAGTTAATAAATTTTGTCTCACGCTGCACTGTTTCTCAGCTCTTACTCACTGCAATTCGGACAATTTGTGTCATACGGCACTGCGGTGTCTACAAGCCTGCCATTCCAATGACAAGGCATGCAACAACAAATGCATAGAGTCATACGACGACCATGCGTTCGACAACTTCATGAAGTGTGCCGCTACTGACCATGGATGTATCAAGATCGATCACTCACACAATGTTCACTGCAAGACACCGACACCAGTTGCCAGTTATAACATTCCACACAGTCAAAGGTCAAAATAGTGCCACAGACTGCTACAATTGTCAAGTATCGGTGATAACTAATTCAGGACATACATACACTCTACACAAATCATACGACGTCACGACCGTTGACGGTCACGTGAGACAACATGTGCTCACAGAAACCAGTACTCAACCTCATGCTGGGCAAGGTAAGCTCCACTTGACGGGAATGACAGAAGGGCTACATCACAGTGAAGACTGGACAGTTCTTGCTGCCGGACCTAACTATGTCTATGTTTACTACTGCGGGAACACGGCCGGTCCTACCTACGACGGAGCGCAGGTTTACGCGAAGACAACGTCCTTGACCGCAGATGAGGAAGCCGCTATATCTGTTGCTGCATCCGCGAACCATTTCAATTATGCCCACTACTGTACTCCGGGTATAAATAGCTGCCATGATTTTGCTGGACATGCTGTTGGCTGAAATAAAACGTGAAATCTCCCCAAAACAGGTTTTATGTGATGACTGAAATAAAACGTGAAATCTCCCCAAAACAGGTTTTATGTGATGACGTTTTGTCACGGACACGGGACACAAAAGAGTGAGTAATCATGAAAACTCCCCACCTTGTGGTTACAATTGGGCAGAATAATTCACGATACACATTGAAAGAACAATTTCCCCATACTGTGTCACGGTATCAGAAATATTGGTGTCTAGGTGTAGATGATTGATCTTAGAGGAGATCTTATATAATATTGCATGCGCCAAGTAATCCCCATTAGTTTGTAAACTCCGTGTATGGGTTTAAATGTGTGTTAATGAACCACTTTAAGATATTATAACCATATAGCATTGATATTTTTCAGCCGCGATTGAGGTTATGTTCCATATACGGTGATGTAACTTAGTTCGGATACGTAGTCTGACATGAAATTATTTGATCCATACTCTTAAAACAATAGGTACTCTGGAGTTTTGTCCCAGGGGGAGTACCTGCCAAATATTTAGTACCTATATATATAGGTTCTCTGGAGTACCTATATATTTAGGTTATGTGGAGTACCAATATTTCGGTTCTCTGGTGTACCTATATTTAGGTTGTGTTGAGTACATATCCAGACATTATGCACATTCTTAAAACAATAGGTACTCCAGAGTACCTGCGTAGGTAATGAACGTGTCCCATGGGGAGTACCAAATTATCCAGATACCAAGCACTCGAAATTACGAAAAATGGCCGACGGCAAATTTAACAATTTGGCATTTTAGATTCCAAATGATGTTACGGCGTTTAAACATCGAATTAAGTACAAAACAACGATCGAGATTCTTCGAGATCATGTTATCAGTTAGATAAACTCCCTTGCATATCGCAAAATGAAATAATCCAAATTATATTACTTTTATTAGTATAGAACCTTGGTCGTGTTTTTGTACTTAATTCAAGGTTTAGTATCCTGATTTCATTATTTCCCTGAACATATGGAGTAAAAGTTGTCTGAATGACTAAAATAATCATCCAAATTTCTTAATTTGTATGCAATAATATTAAAGTAAACAGTATAAATCAAACATCTTAAACAGGTCTGGGTAAAACACCAATCGATCTATATATACGGTAAATTGCCCGATAAATAAAACACTATACCGTGCGATAAATCACAAACATTTGTGAATCGCAAACTACTTTGCAATAAGTATATTCGATTTAGTGCTAAGGTTTTCGATTTATCACAGATGTATTTGTATGCGTTGGCACTAATGGGCTTGAACCATATACATACCAATCAGATATCTTCAACAGTCTGGGTGAACCACCAATCGATATATAGTAGCACAGTCAGGCTAAAATAGACCGATCGGTCTTTCACAGGCAGCATACATGTGGGATACGGGGAGCAAACTGCAATAAATCACAAAACAACTTTGCGAAAAATCACAAAAATCTTTGTGATAACTCGCAAACTTTTGCGATAAATCTCAAAGATCTTTATGATAATTCTCAGACTACGTACTGGGTGATTATATTTTGCGATTTATCTCAAAGATGTTTCAGATTTGTTGCAAAGGTTTTTTGACACAAATGAGCTTCTGTGTAAACATTATAAATCAGACATCTTAAACAGGTCTGGGTCAGGATTTCCCTGACCTGTTGTCTGCACGTTGAGTAAATTTTGTCTGATTGTCTGAAATAATCGTCCAAATTTCTTTATTTGTGTGTAATTAAAGTAAACATTATAAATCTAAAACAGGTCTGAGTGAACAACCTATCAATCTATAAATGCCGGGTTGGGCTAAACTAGACCGATCGGTCTTTCACAGCCAGCAATGCATCTGGGATAAGGGGAGCAAAAACCTTTCTGATAAATCCCAAAACAACTCGCAAACCTTTACAATAATTCTCATACATCTTTACGATAAATTGCAAAATGAGAATATTCAAAATAAAACATATGTCATTATTCAAACAAACAGAATTTCAATAGTCAAGAAATTTAGAGTCCCCCCTCTTACAACAGTGAGCGATGTGCCAGGAAGACTGATCGGTCTATTTTAGCCCGATCAGGATATTATAGTTAATGTAAATAGCGTGCGATAAGCAAAATACTCTACAATGGGGAGACCACACTAATGAACTGTGATTAATTAAAACTGGCACCATGCTGTTTGCAACCTAGCGCTCACTAGTCCTCGCCACAATATTTTGGTGTTGAATGGGTCACTGGAATCACTATCCCAAAAAAAAGAAGTATTTTGCTTATCGTATACTTCTGATGTGCTGTATATGATCGGTATATGAACACACAAACAAAGCTCACACAAAGAGAGTTTAATGTGTTTAATATATAATCCAGTTTAGTACAGCAATAGTGGATAAATTTTCTCCATTCGCAGCTATGCGTCATCGAGTCAATTTCATTGCCTGATCACCAGAGCCATATAATGTAGAATATCGCGAGTATGGTTTCCAATTACGGAAGAGGTCACGGTTATTTCATAGAAAAGCAGAATTGGCCGAATCATCCAGAATGATAGCCACACGTGTTTTGATTAGAACATGAGGTATCTGGACATTGGAATGGTCTACATGTACATGTGTGTATACATTTAAGCTCTAATTGACCCCCATAACGACGTTGACCACCGATATTACCACGTTACTCGACTGCATTGATGCTATTAACCATGATCAATCCTACTATGGCCGGCCTTCGTACCTTTTTAAAGTCAGCATTATAACCACCACAGAATGTATAGTTATTCCATGGCTTGACGCTGCATTGATGATGCAGTTTCAAATGTCGGCCAGTGACCAACTTCGAATGATGATTAAACCATAAACAAATTATTAATTGAAATATTGTTTTGTGTATTGTTAACACGGTGCATGGCGCTCACGAAAAGCTGGACTGGGTGTAAGGTGGCCATGTGAAAAATTAATGTGGAGTACAGTGGTCGCAAAATATTATTACTAGTGCGTAGAAAGATTACTAGCGATTGCCACATGTCAAACATTTGATTGACCGTGGTTGATCGGCGGTATGGTATAACCGGTGTCATTATAAATGGCCTACAACATTGTTAAAGGGGACGATTAATTAGAGCATAGCTGCACAGTAGTACGTTACAGTGAACAAAGTCAACTTATAATAAAAGCTTGTGACGGATTCAGTGATAATGTTTGTCCCAGAATTGGATCCGTGTCTCAGAGATTATCCGTCACTCCATAAATATATCACAATAATATCACAGCGTCACCGGCGTTTCGATCAAAAGAATAGCAGACTCCGTAACTGTGCGATATATTATTAGTCTTGTCGATAAAAGGTTTGACCTAGAAGAAATTTGGACTAAGTTGGTTTGTATACCATTTTGAAGAGGAATATATCCTCTATAACATATCCAAAATCCGCTAAAATCCGCTTTGAGCATTTTTTGTAATTCAAGATGGCGTCCAAGATGGCTGCCATTTCCGTTAAGTTAGTTTGATGAAATTATAGTGAGAAAATATTGTCATATATATACACATGTATACATTTTTGTGAAACTAAGACATAATGCCACCTTTCTGTGCCAAAATTGGAGTTACTCGTCCAAGATGGAAGCCAAAATGGTGGCCGGATGTGAATTATTTTACTTTTTTACAAGTATTATTAAGATAAGTGTCTGCTATATGGAATTGGTTAAGAATTGTGACTTTATTTTGTATTTAGCATGTTAAATGACCTTTGTAGCAATGAAATATGCCATTCATGGGATCCCAACCCCTTCCTATCACTCAAAAATTCGATTTTACAGAACGCGGTATAACATTTAACAAAATATCACCATTGGGATTCCAGTCATATTTCATCAAGAAATTGGAAGAACTGCACAATGTAAGTGATGCTTTAAGTTATCACTTTGGCTCAAAATGGCTGCCAAAATGGCGACCAACATATAAAAAATGAGAAATATTGTCCCAGCGTACCATGCAACTACTTCCAAATATCACTTTAAACTGGACAACGCCGGGTAACCCTGCTAGTATATATATATATAAATACATATCAACAATGACCATACAACCCTTCTACGTGTATATATCCCCATATTCTGCACATACCGCCATTCATACACGCCAGCCTTGAACGTACATATCACTCTTGACAATTCGGCCACTCGCTGTATACTCATACACCACATTCGTTGTAATACAGTAGCTCCTTGTATACATATTCATTCCACTAGTCGGCCACAGTACAATGCTCCCTGTACGTTTATTGGCCACACTTATATATCCAATCAAGACATACATATAAACCCCAAACATGCATATATAGTCACTCTATGTATACATAAACACATCACCAATGTCCATACAACCCTAGATGTACCAATACCTCGCATATCACCTCAACATTGGCCATACGGTAACTCCCGGTATACCTCTTGGCCACACCCATTATCATATCAATATAGCCACTCAATATATACACATACACCCCACTCGTGGCCATATAGTTTCTTCGGGTATACATCTGCGCACCACCAATGGTCATATAGTCCTTCAATACCCTGAACACACGGACATCAATACCAACACCCTGAACACACGGCCATCAATACACTCCAGACTTGCAAATACATCTCACCAATGCCAATTCAGACACTCGATGTATACTCACACACCACATTTATGACTACTTGTATACATATTTACTCACTCGCTGTATACCTCTCGCCACACCCATGGCCATATAGCCACTCAACATATACATATTAACCCCGCACATTACCATAGTCACTGCACGAATACATATACAATACACCTCATCAATATATATATATAACAATATCCCGCACACACGGCCATTTGCACACTCCAGACTTGCACATACAAATCTCTCATGACAACCCAGTGACTCGCCTTATACTGATACACACATCCACGACAACACAAACACAGCAGAGATGCATATACATACCATATACACCCATGACCACAAGGGCACTTCCTATATACCCACAAACCCACCAATTACTATCATGCTATACATGTACTCCGTGTATGCATATGCACTTCAACAATCACGACCGTACACTCATTCCATGCACACCTATATATATTACCCATAAGCATACAACCATCCCCATTTGTCCATACACCCACCCATGATCATACAGCCAACACGTGTATATATACACCATGCATGACAATAGCTATACAAGATACACCTGTAAATCCCACACAAGGCTATCTAGTCACTTCATATATACACAAACAACACACTGATGACCATGCAGCTAATATCATTATACCCATACACCACTTCAATTATCATACAGCCACTCCATGTCTACCTATTCACTTCACACATACACATACATCCACTCCTTGTGTACATATGCATCTCATGGACACCCCACCATGACCATATGGCCACTCCTTCTATAACTATTCACATCGTTTATGATAATAAAATATCTCCCTCTAATCATATACAGCTCACACATGACCACATCTGCAGTCACGCCCTGGCTGCCATTTTTACATACACCATGTATTAAGTTGATCAAATGTGACGCTAATGGACAAGAGTGGGCACATAATATTGTTCCTCTCAGTTCTGTTTCGAAGTTTTGCCCATTGCCGTTCAGAAATATGACCAGAATCCCAAAAGACATTTTGGAAGAATTCCATACTGCATCTTTAAAATGAATTTGTCATCCCCAGAAGGTACTGGGCAACCATAATAGAACATTTAGTTGTCAATTGATTATGTAACTTGTTAATATCCAAGTGAGCGTACAACATATGCTACCTTTTTCAGAATAGCAGAGAATAATGTTCGGGATATATGTGACAAATCAACTTTAAAACAAAACAAATTGGGTTGCCATTTTGGAAGACGTCTTGAGTAATTTTGTGACCATTTTGGCATCCATCCCTTATGATAAATGTCAACCTACACATTATTAGATAGGTTTGAGATATCACATAACTTATTTTATGTCAGATAGTTACATTAATCAGCATAAATATAGCGCATGTATGTTGATAAAGACATATGGGTGGAAAACTTATTTCTAGAAATGTCCACTTTTTCGAGAGTAATTTGGGTGTATTATGTAATCCCAATTTGATACGGTTTCCGTTATTATAGCAGTATAAGGTCAAACAATATTTAATATGACTACTTTCGCAGAAGAGTAACCACGATTGAGTTCTAAATACTAATTGAGTTTAAGTCCATCTCTACGAATACCCACGTACTATTCAGCTACATATTGGTCACGTAGTGGTGTATATTTTGTTGCATAGCAACCAACCAGTGCCTTTAATAATTGCCTAAAGATTATCGGATAATACTTCTGTCACTAGCGTGGAATTTTGAGAAGGAAATACCTCTGATCTACCCACATTCTCCGGTCATGTATACATGTTTCTGTGAAAAGTAGGCTGCAATGGGATTGGTTGCTATGGAAACCCACAAACCCCTTAAAATGGTCCGATCTAATTGCCTACCTAAAATATTTTCAAAAGACCCAACCAGGAATGTCTGGGCCAAATTTCACAATTTATTCATTAAAATGAACGATATTACACATATCCGTCCAACTAATAATAAACGAATATCCAGGCATACAATGGAACAGATCAGATGGCTAATGTAAATATTGTATACGGTCACGTTATAGCTTTTTGTATTTTATGTTAATATCGCTAATATACATGTATAGGTGTTGGTAATTGATTAGCACATGCCATGGCTGATCTTCTTATGACCATCGTTGAAAAGGTCACACGACCACTGACTCATACAATTGCAACAAATTTGATGTTCCCATCAACAACATAACTTACACTAAGTGTAAATAATGTACCGACTGACTTCACAAAATGCAATGACCTTGACCCCGTTTTGTCAAAATATTGTCCGCTTACATCAGGTACATCGATGGAAGATAAATAGGCAACCGAGAGAGTCCCTGTCTTCACAGAATTATACATCCTAGACCATAGACACCCTTCAATTTCGCATAAATTCTCGTTTGGCTTTGTATGTCAATTCGCATAAATTTGGCATCCAATGAGTTAAAAGTTCAATGGGTAATTCAGGTACAAAGAATGCACGCGAAAGGAGATATTTTTCACAAATTATTTTATATATTAATGGTACCATATCTGAAGATTTAGGATTTGAGTTTATTTGAGGAATTTCAATTTTTTTGTATTTAGCTTTCGGAAATAAAACCATCCATAAACAATATTCTGCATTTTCGAAATTTCATGACACGGTCAATACAAATGGCCTGAGATGAGTTCTAGGCCATGACCCCATAACCACAGTCCAGTAACTTCAACACGGTGACCTATTTCATTCTAGAAAAGTTTGAAAAGTAGCCAGTGCATGTGCGAATGTAGACTGTTGTATTTGAAAAAATAAATCACCTGGAAGTGTGCATGCATGTAGTTGGTACCCGTATGATTACTCGTCGTCACGTCATCACACCTACATACATGTTCACCGTGAATGGTGGTTAATAACCTTTCCATTATGATCATGGCATTTTTCAACATTTGGCGAGCAGAAGTTCGTGAAATCGAGGTTATATTTGGTTGCTATACTGGCTATATGTTCGCTTTCTCCCATTAAGGTGGATGTGTTCCTGACTAGAACGAATGCACCGAAATAACGAGCACCACCTGTATTACCGCAGTAATAAACGAACACATATTCTCCATTCTCCGCCACGTCAAGAATATACCAAGTCTCCGTGTGTGCAAGACCGGCTTTAGTCCCAGACAAGTAGAATATTCCAGTTGTAGATTCACTTTGCTGAAAGTTATTGCTACGACTGATCTCACGCAGTTTATTTTCTAATGTTCTGACTTTATATGATCTATGGAGATTGAAGAAACCTTCATGCGCTGACGGTTCTATGACGGTAACCTGGCAGTCATAACAATCCACCACAGGGTTTTTCCCGCTGAGAGTTAACCAAGTTCCCGAAATCCATGACCGGTTAAACCGTGGAACTACTTCCGGAGTCAAGCATTGTACATCATTCGTGTTTTCTGCACCTATGCAGTCATATTTCCTCGCGCCACATTCAAGGAAATTATCCAGCGTACTTGTAGCGTAGGAATCAATGCACCGCGACTTACACACTTTGTCATCGACACATTTATCTATACATTGTGTTGCATTCATGCATTGGCTGTCCAGCAGACAGGCTGTCAGCTGGGGTAAGCAATGAAGAGTAAGGCAAAATTTACTGACGCTCGCAGCACTCGACACCGAGCCGAAAACCACAACGGCCACCAACAACGAGTGTAGTATCCGTCCCATTCTATCTGGTCGATATTTGAAAGAGAAAGTTATATCAGCGAAGTTACCTATACATGCATACTTTATCAGCGCTACTTGATGTCGCCGCGAATACTGATATGTATTTCCGTTCAAAATCGACAGTCCGTCGTAGAGAATGTTAACTTTGAAGGACGTATATACATGCATATATTTGAGATCGTAATCTGGGTCGTCTCATAGGCGGAGTAATATGCTGACAGCCAATATAGCTACACCGTACAACGTGCATCGATATAGGTAACGACAAGACGAAGATAACATAGTTATTTTTGTTCACTTTTCCTAAATTAAAAGGGTGACGAAGTGACCAATTGTGATTGGCGATCATGAATTTTCCAGAGCGAAGGTTATGTGAGAAGTCGCCTATAGGAAAGAGTGATGATATATCACCAGACTTTTAGCCGCGGCTAATATTTTAGGTAAATTATCCAATACTACCATCAATTTACTTTTGAGACATTTCTTCTGGAATTACAATTTTAACACCTGACCATATTGAAAAAATCAAAAATAGAAACTAATCGAATATTTCATCTAACCCCATCCGCCAAAGAATTATCCGTTAATTTAAATATAAAGTCCTATATCGAAACACATGACATTCTGTAACATTTGCCCCATAGAGTATATTTGCACCGAAACCTCTATTTAAATTTGAAGTTTATAGTGTGCTTAATCTCTAAGACTTTAGCTTGCATGTGACTCGATATAATGGCCATGCAACACTAACAATATTTAATGCTTTGTTAACACTGTAATGGACAATAAACACACACGTGTTCGTGGCCATAACATTTTCACATTACATATTTGAATTGGCTTCTAATGGGCATTAACGTACTGGGTATGTTTAATGGGGAAGCTAACCTATTGCATGGGTCATTGGCCATTACATTAAAACAATAATGGTGTTTTATGGCGTAGAGAATGTTAATTTCAAGGACGTATATAAATTCATATATTTGATATCGTAATCTGGGTCGTCGCATAGGCGGATTAATATGCTGATAGCCAATATAGGTACACCGTACAACGTGCATAGGTTTGTTGCAAGAAATAATGCCATATTTTAATGGGTTAAGGCATTTTAATGGTATTTTAAAGTAAATTGAATGGAATATTAATTGGTTGTATTTGCAGTAGTGTAACATCTGTTCTTCGTTTGGAGTTTGTAGCAATATATATATATATCCGTTCTTATTTAAATGAATATATGACTATGATTATTTATGCATAACGCGTTTATAAAGTACTAGCAGATTAGCCCGCCACTGGCGGGATTGGTCCCCTGGCTTTGGTCGATCCATTACTTTTTGTTTTGCATGGTAACCCCGTACAGCCACGCCGACAGCATGCTATCATTTGCGGGTACCCGTTTCAAGGTCATGTTGGGTGGACAAAATAACCCGACAAAAATATTCCTCGTCCCGAGTTGACCATACATAACAAATTTCACGTCGATGTCACCGCTGACGACCGAGATATCGCTCAAGGTAATTTTTGGGTACCCGTTTCAAGGTCAATGTCATCTCAGGCGGACAAACTGACCCGACGAAAATCTCCCCCGTCCCTTGGAAGCCCTAAGTACGAAATTTCGTCTCGATGTCCCCAGTTTCCGAGACGATCGAATGCGTATTTATACTCGTGTATCAAACCGCTCTATAACAACGACACCGCAGATACGAACGCTACTTAATCATTAACCCATCAATTCCAACGACGGTGGCAGGGCGAATGGTGAAGGAGTGCTCGGACGTTCTCAGAAGCGGTGCGATGGCACTTCTCGTGGTTTTTACCCTTAGATAGCAAGTTTGGGCTCAATTGGTCGAGCCGTTTTCGAGTCTATAAAGGATATGCACATATAAGGAAGTCTCAAAATGTATAGTAGACTAGCAGATTAGCCCGCCACTGGCGGGATTCGTCCTATGGATTTGGTCGATCCATTCATTTTTGTGTTTTAAGGTGACCCCGTATGTCGCCGCCACCACTGATGCCCGAAATATCGCCCAAGGTCATTTGCGGGTACCCGTGTCAAGGCCATGTTGGGTGGATGAAATAACCCGACAAAAATATTTCCCGTCCCGAGCTGACAATACAGAACAAATTTCACGTCGATGTCACCGCTGACGACCGAGATATCATCCAAGGTCATTTGTGGGTACCCGTTTCAAGATCAAGGTCACATCGGGCGGACAAACTGACCCGACGAAAATCTCCCCCGTCCCTTGGAACCCCTAAGTACGAAATTTCGTCTCGATATCCCCAGTTTCCGAGCGAGACGGTCACATGCCGTATTTTGACTAAAGTAGATAAACGCTCTTTAATTAATAGCGACGCCTCATATATAAACGCTCATTAATTATCACGCGATTAACCCTTCAATCCCCATTACGGTGGCACTTGAAGGGTGGAGTAGTGCTCGGGCGTTCTCAGAATCGGTGCGATGGCACTTCCCGCGGATTTTTACCCTTAGATAGGAAGTTTCAAGGGCTCAATCGGTCGAGTCTATAAAGGATATACACACACATATTATATATATACATATATATTTACACACTAAGTGTTGTCATCACTAAATCCTGCATTCTGATTGGTCGGCGCCCACGTGGCTAGTTGCAGTTATTTCTCGGTGAATGCGCAACGCCTCATAACACCAAGCTAATAACACCATCGATACGTCATTAGGTTTGGAAAGACGAACGCGTAATGCTTTGGGCGCATTTTGACTGGCGCAGGATTGATTTAATACATCATCGGGTTTCAACATGAAGAGAAATTGTTCCTATTAACGTTTGCCAAGGGTGCTATATGGTATTTTGGGCTGATCTTGTCACGATACACTTTTCGATTTAAATATATTTACAAAAGTGGCCTTTTCGCTAAATGTATATAAATATAAGGATTAACTGTCATGTGGACTATTTTTATGGAGATGTAACGGTGAGGTAAGTGGACATAACTTGTAAGTAAAACCCTTCGGGTTTTACACAAGTTATGTCCACTTACCTCACCGTTACATCTCCATAAAAACAGTCCACATGACAGTTAATCCTTATATATACGGAAGTCTCAATATATATAGTAAACTAGCAGGTTAGCCCGCCACTGGCGTGGTTGGTCAGAAACATGACAATTTTAATTTTTGAATTTAATTTTTATGTTTTTTTTTTTATTTTTTTATTTTTTTCTTCAATATTTTACCCGATTTGACCTTGAATTGATCATTTTCAAGGTCAAGGTCAGGTCGGGGTCACAATTTAACCCGTTCATGACACTTCCCGTGGGTAGCAATTGTGAGCGCAATCGGTTCGAGTCTATAAAGGACACATGCACACATCTATCTACTATATTAGGTAAAAATCACCTAGGGCGAAAAACTGACCCGATCCGCGTTCATAGGAAGCCCTAAGTACGTAAGAATCACACAACACGCATATATATAATTTTTGGGTACCCGTTTCAATGTGAACACCACCTAGGGCGGAAAAACTGACCCGATCCGCGTTCCTAGGAAGCCCTGAGTATGTAAGAATCACACAACACGCTCATGTCTGTATAATGACGCAATGTAGACAGTGCCGTTCGCGGTGATTTTGATGATTGGGAGTGGAGAAAGGGTGCTCAGAGCTTCTCCAAAACGCGACAACTACGGTGTCGTGGGATTTTACCCTTAGATAGGAAGTTTGAACTCAATCGAGCATGCGGAGAGCACTCAAAATATTGTTCCCGTATATCTCTGCGTTGCGTTGAATTGCAAACAAACGCTCTTTTGATAGCTACGCGTCATATATAACGCTCATTAAATTATCACTTGATTAACCACCGCAGGGCCGTTCGCTGTGATTTTAATGATTGGGAGTGGAGAAAGGGTGCTCAGAGCTTCTCCAAAACGCGACAACTACGGTGTCCGTGGGATTTTACCCTTATATACGAAATTTGAGCTCGACCCGACCAGCCCTTTTCGATTCCATGAAGTACACATATACACACACACATATATATATATACGGAAGTCTCAAAATATATAGGAGACTAGCAGGTTGGCCCGCCACTGACGGCAATCGTCAGAAACATGACAATTTTTAATTTGTTTAATAATTATTTTTAATTAATTTTTTTAATTAATTTTTTAATTTAATTTTTTGTTTTTCAATGAGTTAATTGTGCCTTTTTAATTTACTGGCTTTTTTAATAAAAAATTTTAATTAATTTTTTAATAAATTTTTTTGTTTTTCAATTTGACCCGATTTGACCTTGAATTTATCATTTTCAAGGTCAGATCGGGGTCACAATTTAACCCGTTCATGACACTTCCCGGAGGTAGCAAGTTTGAACTCAATCGGTTGGAGTCTATAAAGGAAAAAAAAGAAAAAACAATGGTGGGTACCCGTTTCAAGGTGAAGATCACCTCGGGCGGAAAAACTGACCCGATGAAAATCTACCCCGTTCCTACGAAGCCCTACGTACGAAATTAAGTACGAAATTTCGCCTCGAGACGGCCAATGGAGCCGTATTTATACTCTATAAAGTATATACAGACATATATACACATATATATACGGAAGTCTGAAAATATATAGTAGACTAGCGGGTTAGCCCGCCACTGGCGGCGTTGGTCCGAACCATGATTTATTTTTTCGCTTTTCAATGAGTTAATCATGCCTTTTTAAGAGAAATTATTGTACCCTCCCTAAAATAGGTATGATTTAAGGTACATCGGGCGGAAAAAACTGACCCGATGATGTCATTGTTGTTGGCATTCAGGGCTTCGGGTCGTTGTTGTTGGCATCACGGCTCGGGGCTACCCGAAAAATCTCACATTGCCGTATAGGGAAAATAGGATTGTGTGTATTTAATAATTTTAACTAATTATTTTATCGCCAAAAATGTCGTTGTTGATATTTACGGCTTGGGGGCTATTTTCTCGCCAACAATGTCGTTGGCGTTCACGGTTTTGGGCAGTGGAAGTCCCGTCAGATTCGGGACGTATCGCAGTGCCTCGGATTCACTTAAAAAACTGACCCGATGATGTCGTTGTTGTTGGCATTCAGGGCTTAGGGTCGTTGTTGTTGGCATCACGGCTCCCCGAAAAATCTCACATTGCCGAAAAGGGAAAATAGGATTGCGTGTATTTAGTAATTTTAACTAATTATTTTCTCGCCAACAATGTTGTTGTTGTTGATATTTACGGCTTGGGGGCTATTTTCTCGCCAACAATGTCGTTGGTGTTCACGGTTTGGGGAAGTGGAAGTCCCGTCAGATTCGGGACGTATCGCAGTGCGTCGGATTCACTTAAATTTCAGCAGCCATATAGCTGCGTCAGTTAGCAGGAATTGTGGTGTGTAAGTTTATACTTTAAAATCTGAATATTTCGGAAATAGACTAAGATTTTCAGCCGTAACAAAAAATGTATACATCAGAAAATGTAAATTCTATATTTTGCGAGGTATTAGCAAGTTTTGGCTCAACGGGTTTAGCAGTTTGAAGTGAATATGAATATAAAAATATACATATACAGATATAAAAAAAATGTAGAGTTACTCCTCTTGGATCGCGAGCGAATATCAACCCGATTAACCCCCGCCGTGTTTGCGGTGATTTTATTAATTGGGAGTGGATAATGAGTGATCAGAGCTTGTCCAAAATACGACGTCGGCGATCCCCGTTTTTGTTTTACACTTATATACAAAATTTGAGCTCGATCCGTCCAGGCGTTTTCGATTCCATGACGTACCCACACACACATATACACACATATATATACAGAAGTCTCAAATATATATATATACTAGAAGGTAACCGACAAACGTGCCCGTCGAAATCCATCCGGTTTTACCCGATTTGACCTTGAATTGATCATTTTGAAGGTCAAGGTCAGGTCGGGGTCACGATTTGACCCGTCCAAAACACTCAGTTGACAAAAGTGCCCACATGTATCAAATTTCGTCGAAATCCCATAAAATTTCGCGATTTGACCTTGAATTGACCCAATTTCAAGGTCAAGGTCACGTCGCACGGGCAAATGAATACTCTTATGAGACTGCCCATACGAAAGCACCCCCACATACCAAGTTTCATCGAAATCCCGTGATATTCGGGCGTTTGACCTTGAAATGACCCGATTTCAAGGTCAAGTTCACTTCGCACGGGAAAATTAATAGGTTTATGGCACTCCCCGATCGAAGATACCCCCACATTCCAAGTTTCATCGAAATCCCGTGATATTCGGGCGTTTGACCTTGAAATGACCCGATTTTAAGGTCAATGTCACATCGCACGGGCAAATTAATATGCCTATGTTCGTCCCCGGCCGAAAATACCCCCACATACCAAGTTTCATCGAAATCGGCTGGGCCGTTTTCGAGTCCGTCGCGAACACACAGACACACAGACACACAGACAGACACACAGATCTTCCAAAATATATAATAGATAGACTAGCAGATTAGCACGCCACTGGTGGGATTGGTCCCATGGCTTTTTTCAAGGTAACCCCGTACAGGCACTATCCACACATCCTACAAGGTCAATGACGTCGCCCGTTAAAGCAGCACCCTTATGACGTTATACAGATAAAGCCTCTCGGCGATGACGTCAATAACGGTATGATTACGGACAAAAATTACTAAATTATGCTAGCCCCCCCCCCCCCCCCTGCTGCTGAAAATTACAATGTATTTGACATGTCTGGAGACATAAGAATCACACTACACAAAAACAGACTTTTATGATGTAGGCGAAGTAACTTTAAAATTTCGGCAAGTATTTAACCCCTCAATTCCAAGGACAGTGGCATGGCGAAGGAGTGCTCGGACGTTCTCAGAACCGGTGACATTTCCCGTGGCTTTTTACCCTTAGATAGCAAGTTTGGGCTGAATCGGTCGAGCCGTTTTCGAGTCTATAAAGGATATACACACACATATATATACGGAAGTCTCAAAATATACAGTAGACTAGCAGGTTTAACCCGCCCATGACACTTCCCGTAGGTAGCAAGTTTGAGCTCAATCGGTTCGAGTCTATAAAGGACACACACATATATATCAGTTGTGGATACCCGTTTCAAGGTGAAGATCACCTAGGGCGTAAAAACTGACCCGATCCCCGTTCCTAGGAAGTCCTAAGTACGTAAGAATCACACAACACGCTCATGCCTGGATACCGACGCTGACGTCCGTGTAAAGACGTAAGAATCACATTACGCACATACGCTCTTTATCAACTACACTGCGGATAGGAACGCTCTTTAACTATCAACCCGATTAACCCCTGCAGTGCCGTTTGTGGTGATTTTGATGATTGGGATTGAAGAACGGGTGCTCTGAGCTTCTCCAAAACGCCGCGACGACCATTCCCGTGGGTTTTTACCCTTAGATGGGAAGTTTGAGCCCAATAGGTGCAGCCGTTTTGGAGTCTATAGAGGACAAATATACACACACACATATATATATATACGGAGTTCTCAAAATATATAGTGGACTAGCTGGGTACCCGTCCTGGCGGGGATAGTCGTTGTGTTGTTTTTTATTGGCATACCCATCTATACCAATACCCCAAAAATGGAGAAAATCGGCCCAGCGGATCCAGAGATACAGGTTCAAGGTCATTTAAAAGGTCAAGATCATGCCGCTACCCGTTGAAAATGTTTGGCTACCCGAAATATCCCTCCCTATGAAATTTCATCCTGATCGTCCCATCTGACCCTGAGATAGAGAGTCAAGGTCATTTGAAGGTCAAGGTCACGCTGCATGGGCATCTCGGTGGGACGAAATTCATTGGCATCCCCATTTACACCAACACCCCGAAAATGGTGGAAATCGGCCCAGCGGATACCGAGATACAGGTTCAATGTCATTTGAAAGGTCAATGTCACGCCGCACGGGCATCCGGTGTGACGAATTACAAAGCGCCTCAAACTACCCGTTTCCACCAAATTCGGTGGAAATCGGCTCAGCGGATCCCGAGATATGAGTTCAAGGTCATTGGAAGGTCAAGGTCACGCCGCACGGGCAACGGATATGTCCCTTTTACTCCTGGTGTCAAACTACACCAGCACCCCAAAAATGGTGGAAATCGGCTCAGCGGATACCGAGATACGGGTTCAATGTCATTTGAAAGGTCAAGGTCACGCCGCACGGGCATCCGGATTTGACGAAACTGCCCGCACATACAAAATTTGGTCGAAATCGGCCCAACAACTTTTTATTAGTTGTTGTCATTCACGGCTTGGGAGGGGGGCAGCGCCAGCCGTCCGACCAGACAAAAAGCGTAGCACCTGGTGGACAATGATGTTTAGAAGGTGATTCTTCCGTCCACCATTCTCATCAAACCAACCTCGAAGTCCCCTGTGGGGACGTACCAGGCGCTGATCTGAGAAGATTTGATTTTAGCTAAAAGGCCGATAAGGGTAACTCTAGAGGACTTCGCACTAAGCGAGGTGTGGAAAATAATAGCAAATGTATTCAAAATAGACTTAAGAATATCAGCTGTAACAAAAATGTATATATCAGAAATTGTAAATTCTATATTTTGGGATATTTTGTGACGTAGCCGGGAAATGCCGTATTTTCACTCAAGTAGATAAACTATTCTTAATAGCCTGCAAATTGACTCTTAATAGCCTGCAAATTGACAATACGTTCGTAAACGTCGTAATTTTTTACGTCGTGTGAATATAGAGTTATCCTCCCTGCATCGGGTAACAATCACGCTGAATCCGGATATATGAGTTTTGAAGGTCACGCCACGCGAACAAACGGATGGTTCCCGGGTGATACTATGTGCCCGTACCAAGTTTCGTCGAAATCGGTCGAGCCGTTTTAGAGTCCATCGCGGCCACACACACACACACACACAAACTTTCCTCAAATATATATTAGATATACCATTAGCTATAAAAATGTAATGGTATACCATGCAATGAGCTTTCGGGGAAAGCATAACCAAGAGGGGTCTACCTGCAGTCCCCGTTGAATAGTAATACAAATATACATGTAATAATAATTTGATTTTATCTAGGTTTTGTCCTGTTAACTCTAAATATTATACAGTTCTCGCCCGCGATTGAGTGAGACACGGGGATTTGTCGCCCGCTCGAGACCTGGAATGTCGCCCGAGGATGACATTCCAAGTCGAGAGCGGCGACAGATCCCCGTGTCTCACGAAAACAAGTGTGATAACTGTTTTGTTTACACGAACCTCCTTAATAGCAGGCCTAAGTGCATGCGTGTATTCTTTAATCCAGTTCGAAGAGTTAATTTTATGTTGGAATCCTCGCTTTTCAGAAAATAAAACATTAACATTCTGGATCAATTAACACATCCATCATTTGCGCATCTATTCTCCGGTCAGTTTGCTGGTCGCATGGTGGGAAAGAGGAGTAAAGCAGTTTCGAAGTTGAGTAGCCATGCAGCGAAATGTTCGGTTTCGTTCAAATGAGCGGGACGCAGGCACACGTGTTAATTTCCAGAACGCTAAAATGTGAAACTAACACGTTGTAGTTGTGCCAAAAAAAATTTGACATATGTTACAGATTGTTACGCAACATAAGTGTATTCTTCTGAAGTCTGAGGAATGTATTGCCGAAAAGAAATAGTCAATTGATAAACAGTAAAGAGTGGCTATTTGATCTTTAGAGCTTATACATAAACGTTGTAACGTATGCACATCGTATGTGCAATTGTCTGCAGCACATACCAACTGCATAATAAGGTTTATCTATTTGTCCCACGGTATTTATTATTGATATAAAAAGGTCCAATAGGAACATTACACCTTATAACGGATTTTTGTATGTGATAACACCATTTATGCATAGCGTGCTTTAATTGCAAATAAAAAAACACACAATTATGCAAATTAACAAACACCACAGTTGGCGGTTGTTATGAAACAGTGGGGTTTATAAAAACAGTGTTTTCGGAAATGAATAGAGAGCTGTGAGAGAATATCTCCGCGTTGAGTTCTTCGTAGTTCTATGTTTACTGGTAACAGCTGAGCGGTCAACAACTGAGAAAATGTTTCCCTCGAGGATAATAAGTGATTTACGGCCCGCCATGTGACGCACTCTCAGCCAATCTGTCTGTGAGCGGTCAACAACTGAGAAAATGCTTCCCTCGAGGATAATAAGTGATTTACGGCCCGCCATGTGACGCACTCTCAGCCAATTTGTCTGTATGTATGCATGTATGTCATTTATACAAATCTACGATTCTCGACCGATCGGGACGAAACTTGGTACGTGTGTGTAGTTTGACCAAGCGGTCGACGTTGTCGCATTGGCGAGCCCGTGTGGCGCCCGTTTCGCGCATGCGCAGACGAGATCTCGGAAACGGGTGGAGCTGTCGACTTGAAATTTGCTATGTGAATGTACCTTGCCCCGGATACGAATTTTATCGGGTCGCCGAGCCCGTACGACGCCAGCTTCGCGCATGCACAGACGAGATCTCGGAAACGGGTTGAGCTATCGACTTGAAATTTGGTATGTGAATGTATCTTGTCCCGGATACGAATTTTATCGGGTCGCCGAGTCCGTGCGACGCAAGCTTCGCGCATCCGCAGACCATATTTCGGAAACGGGTGGAGCTATCGACCTGAAATTTGGTTTTTGAATAGCCCGGACAACGTTTTTGAATAGCCCGGACAACGTCGTGCTCATCGGCTAGTCTATTATATATTTTGGGAAATCTGTCTGTCTGTGTGTGTGTCTGTCTGTTCGCGATGGACTCGAGAACGGCTGAGCCGATTTCGATGAAACTTGGTATGTGGGGGTACTTTCGGCCGGGGAGTGGCATATGTCTATTAATTTGCCCGTGCGACGTTACCTTGACCTTGAAATCGGGTCATTTCAAGGTCAAACGCCCGAGTATCACGGGATTTCGATAAAAATTAGTGTTTAGGGATACTTTCGTTTGGAGAGTGTCGTAAGCCTATTCGTTTTCCCGTGCGACGTGACCTTGACCTTGAAATCTGGTCAATTCAAGGTCAAATCGCGATTTTTTATGAGATTTCGACGAAATTTGATACATATGGTTACTTTTGTCCACTGGGTGTTTTTGACGGGTCAAATCGTGACCCCGACCTGACCTTGACCTTCAAATTGATCAATTCAAGGTCAAATCGGGTAAAACCGGATGGATTTCGACGGGTACATTTGTCGGGTACTTTTGTCCGGGCAGTGTTTTGGACAGGTCAAATCGTGACCCCACCTGACCTTGACCTTCAAAATGGACAATTCAAGGTCAAATCGCGTAATTCGCCGAAAATCAGAGGGGAACCAGCCCGGACGAAGTCGGATTCACCAGCTAGTATATATATAAACAATAGTATAATTTGCACCGTTCATCATTTAGTTTGTGCTGTGATATATACAGAACAATCATGTGGAATGTGAATATGTGAATGGGGCATGCGGAGAACCATGGGAATTGTGTATTTAATGGGTCGGGCAAAATTGAAACTCCTTATTCAAGATGACCGCAAAATGGCCGCCAGAAGTTGAAAATATGACGTGTTTTCACTTATATCTTCTAGATCAGTTTACTCTGTTTCGAACGATTGAGAAATGTGACTTTATTTTGTATTTTGTATATTAACTGATCATTGTAGCAATGAGTTATGCATTTATGGGGTCCTAACCGCGTGCGATCCCTCAACAATTCGATTTTACAGAATTCGGTATAAAAATTAAAAACAATTCACAATTGGGATTCTAGTCATATTCAAACAAGAAACGAACATAACTTTGTAATGTAAGTGAGGTATATCATTACCTATGAATATTCCAACTTATTTCAACCATAGTTGTGACTTTGTCTCAAAGTTGCCGCAAAAATATGGAAAATGGTAGATGTTGCCCCAGCTTGCCCTGCAATCGCTTAAACGTTGATGTATACAATTGGCTATTCTGCCTTCTATGCCTTGAATACTAACATGTATAATGCACCATGATTACTTGTTACTAGTGTCACCAATGATATCACCAGAAATGTTGGATTTTTCTCTCACAAACTGGACAAAAATATCGGCAAAAAAATACTTTTCAGGTTTGGACAATGTTTTTCAAGTAAAATGTAATTATCTTTGGTATGAATGGAGTTTATTGTTTTTTTTCAATCTTAAATGTGTCACACTGCGGTGTTTATAGACCAAATTTCTCAAGATGGCTTCCAAACTGGCAACCAAATTTAGTACAAAGTTCTTTTTTTTTACCTATATCCAGAAAATTATTCTCTGCGTTTTCAGAAAAGGTAGCAAAACTCACTTGGTTATTATACTTGTTAGATAATTAAGGTATATAACGAGTGGTCACAGTCATGTGTGAGGTGAAACGGTATGCATGGAGTGACTTATGGTGTATCATGTATGGTATGGTTGTTTGTATGCAGTACGTGTGTACCAAATGTAGATGTTTGGTCATATGCCAGCTGAATCGGTATACATGGAGTGACTTCATGATTGAAGTGTATATGCATACTTGGAGTAAGCGGATGATCATTGGCGAGCGTGTGGGTATATATAGGGGTTCCATTGTGGTAACGGGATACAAGTTATGACCACTTACCTCACGGTTACATCTCCATAAAAACAGTCCACATGACAGTTAATCCTTATGTTTAAATACATTTAGCGAAAAGGCCACTTTTGTAAATGTATTTAAATCGAAAGTGTATCGTGACAAAACCAGCCCAAAATAACCCATAGCACCCTTGGCAAAAGTTAACAGGAACAATTGAAACCCGATGATTTATTAAGCGAATCCAAATGCGCCCAAAACATTACGCGTTCGTCTTTCCAAACCAGTGTTCACGCTGGACCGAAAAAACTTTAGCCAAAAGTTTAGCCAAATGAAAATTTTATTAGCCAAATGAGAAAAACTTTAGCCAAATGTTTTTTGGCCAAAAATAAAAAACAATTTGGCAAAATTAAATCATCGTTTTCTGGTCGGTTCACAATTAATGACTAAAATATTTGTTTTAAACTTTATTTGTTGTACTCAGAATGAAAACATAATTAAAACAACACAAAAACAACTTTAAAATCAATATTATACGAACATATCATCACATATCACATAACACACAGGCATATCAATTTATAAAACATTAATATAAAATACGACGGGATTTCACGTCCGACCATGCGCAGAAAGCCCGGTGCTTTGCTAAGAAGTACGCATTTTTCATAGCGGAGACGATGGACTCTTCTGCTTTGACTATAGTTGCTCTTTGTATTTGCTTCATGTTTTTACTCTCTTTAACCATTTCTTCGGATGAACTATGGGAGTTGTTACCTGAAACGAAATTCGCAAACATTAAACTAACATTCTATATAATTATAATCACATAAATCCGCCAAACTAATTGTAATAACCATATGTCGACTTTATTGACACCATAGCATGACGGCCGCTAACAATGGCTTATTAGATACTGGTGAATATCTATTGTATTCAAATATTTTATGAAGTTAAGCCAGGGATACATTTAATGACACACATTGCGTAACCACTGAGTTAAGAACTGCTCTTCTATCACGAACAAAGCAGACGGCTTAATTAATTACATAACCAGTATACAGCTTATACGTTTTGATGATTAGGCTGGTTAAATGTTAAATGTCTGATCCTCATTTCCATACATTATCTCTTCTATATATATTTGTATATTTGTATCATCTGTATATTATGTTAGATTTTGAAATAAAAATATGTTTACACTAAATGTTAGAGCTCTGGCAGAGGGTGGAGAGAACAAGTCAGATTGTATTTGGCTTAATTGGTTCCTCTTTGTCAGAGCGTCGGTACGAGTGAGTTGTGCGGTCTGTAACCTTCATTGGAAGCAACCGCCCTCGTGCTGATGCCGGCGAGTGAGACGGTTTTGGATTAGGCTTAGGACGGACAATGGAGCTAATCCCTGACGCCGCGTTAACTGCAATGCAAAGATCACAGATAGTGGACACTGTTAGTTGGAATCTCCAAGCTAACAGGGGCTATTTGGTTCTTTGCGTTGAATTCCGAACAGAGGATGTTGGCATCCAGAGGTCTTCTACCCGGAGCAGGAACGCCAAGACCAGCCGTAACATGAAGGAGGGGCCTCCCAAGAGAAAGACACCAGCTCGAAGGAGAAGGGACGCCACCAGACGGGCGAAATGGAAGAAGAGGATGGGGGTGACCGTTGATTTGCCGGTCACCCCTCCCCGTGTGGTTCAGCCGTCCAGTGTCATAGCCGGCGGGTCGAAGTTGTCTGAGAGACGCCCAGGCGACTCGACCTGCATGGAGACACACGACATTGTACCAGCCAGCAGGGACTCCGTGGATCTGCCGGAGGTCCCTGCTGTCGTCATCGAAGCGAGCGGAGACAGGGACGTGGACACCACCCCAGATGTTCCTGCCGCCAGCTTCGATGTGGAGTTGGATAGTTTACCACCTCGGACACCGGAATACCATCACATCCCGGTGTCCTCCAGCTCCACCACCAGCGACAACACCAGCAAAGCCACCACACTCTCTCATGAAGAGTTTATGGCCATCGCCCGTTCTGTGGAAAAGACTGTCGCCGACTCAGAAAGATTTATGGCAGAACACCGATTACTTGTCAAACAAGACCAGAAAGAATTTGATCAGCGACAGAAAGAATATCAACAGGAGCAGACAGAACGGGAAGAAGAACAGGCAGCTGTGATGCACCAAATTCAACAACAACAACAGCAAACATAAACTCAACAGCGGAAAAAAAAGAAACCAAAGAAAAAAAACATTCCATGTCTAGATCATCTTTTTCCCCCTTCATCAATGTTATGTTTATGTCATCATTTTCATAAACCCCTACATCATTCACCAGTTGGTTGTAGGAGAGGGGTTACGCCCCTTTCAAATCTTCCCTGGGTCTACTCCCAAAACCCCTAATAAATGTTAGAGCTTACCTTTTGCTGTCTCGTGAAGTTTGATCACGTGCACGTCCACGAAATGATTACTCACGCCAGCCTGAATGTACACACTACAGAACATCACACCCTTCCCATTATCACAAGTCAACCATGATCTATTCATCGTCCACACGTCTCTAAAAGTACGTTTCGTCAACGGAGAGCCCAATGTCTGAACATCAGAAGTCTTTTTAGGCGTCAGTAAATTAATGTCATTCGGTCTCGTCGTATTCAGTAGTGCTTCGTCAGGTTCGTTCGTCTGTTCAGTAACTTCCTCACATCTACTAACGTCATTTCGTATGTCAGTTAGAGGACACTCAGTCTATGGTATAGAAGGCAATGTCAGTTTTTTTGTCTTCGCCGGGCGTTCTGATGTGGCATTCGGTAGCTTGCGTTTATTACTCATTGTGTAAATTGTGAATGATGGATAGTATTCCGATCCGCCTATTTATTGGACATTACAAAAACACATTAAAACAGCAGCGGTATCACTAGTTAATCACCTATTCATTGTGCTCACTGATGACAACTCTCTTCAAAGCATACATGTTTCGCATTGTTTACATAGTCGATGTCATCGACGGCGTATAAACAAAAAATCACTCTTTAAAACAACAGCGTCACCACTAGGTATTCACCTATTAATTGTGCTCACTGATAACAACTCTCTTCAAAGCATATATATATAAACAAAAATACTGATCAGATGTCAATCAGTTGTATAATGTTCCCTTTGTACAGCCGCCACACGGAACGATATTTCATAAGTACGAAAATAACGAAATACCGGTACTTTCGTCACCTAACTTAGTCTTGAACGTCGATCTATTGAGCGCTTTTATTAATTAGCTTTCTCACTCCATGATTTCCGTCTCCATTTTGGGTCAAAAAAAGTTTAGCCAAATGAAATTTTTATTAGCCAAATTCGAAAAAAGATTAGCCATTGGCTAATTTGGCTACCGACAGCGTGAACACTGATAAGTGGTGACACTAGTAACAAGTAATCATGGTGCATTAGACATGTTAGTATTCAAGGCATAGAAGGCAGAATAGCCAATTGTATACATCAACGTTTAAGCGATTGCAGGGCAAGCTGGGGCAACATCTACCATTTTCCATATTTTTGCGGCCATTTTGGCAGCCATTTTGAGACAAAGTCACAATTTTGGTTCAAATAAGTTGGAATATTCATAGGTAATGATATACCTCACTTACATTACAAAGTTATGTTCGTTTCTTGTTTGAATATGACTAGAATCCCAATTCTGAATTGTTTTTAATTTTTATACCGAATTCTGTAAAATCGAATTGTTGAGGGATCGCACCCGGTTAGGAAACACAATAAATGCATAACTCATTGCTACAATGATCAGTTAATATACAAAATACAAAATTAAGTCACATTTCTCAATCGTTCCAAACACAATAAACTGATCTAGAAGATATAAGTGAAAACACGTCATATTTTCAACTTCTGGCGGCCATTTTGCGGTCATCTTGAATAAGGAGTTTCAATTTTGCCCGACCCATTGAATACACAATTCTCATGGTTCTCCGCATGCCCCATTCACATATTCACATTTCACATGATTGTTCTGTATATATCACAGCACAAACTGAATGATGAGCGGTGCAAATTATACTATTGTTTATATATATACTAGCTGGTGAACCCGACTTCGTCCGGGCTGTTTCCCCTCTGCTTTTCGGCGAATTACGCGATTTGACCTTGAATTGTCCATTTTGAAGATCAAGGTCAGGTGGGGTCACGATTTGACCCGTCCAAAACACTGCCCGGACAAAAGTACCCGACAAATGTACCCGTCGAAATCCATCCGGTTTTACCCGATTTGACCTTGAATTGATCATTTTGAAGGTCAAGGTCAGATCGGGGTCACAATTTGACCCGTTCAAAACACCCAGTGGACAAAAGTAACCCTATGTATCAAATTTCGTCGAAATCCCATAAAAATTCGCGATTTGACCTTGAATTGACCAGATTTCAAGGTCAAGGTCACGTCGCACGGGAAACCGAATAGGCTTACGACACTCTACAAACGAAAGTATCCATAGACACTAATTTTCATCGAAATCCCGTGATACTCGGGCGTTTGACCTTGAAATGACCCGATTTCAAGGTCAAGGTGACGTCGCACGGGCAAATTAATAGACATATGCCACTCCCCGGCCGAAAGTACCCCCACATACCAAGTTTCATCGAAATCGGCTCAGCCGTTCTCGAGTCCATCGCGAACAGAAAGACAGACACACACACAGACAGACAGATTTCCCAAAATATATAATAGACTAGCCGATGAGTCCGACGTTGTACGGGCTATTCAAAAACGTTGTCCGGGCTATTCAAAAACCAAATTTCAAGTCGATAGATCCACCCGTCTCCGAAATCTGGTCTGCGCGAAGCTGGCGTCGCACGGACTCGGCGACCCGATAAATTTCGTATCCGGGGCAAGATACATTCACATAGCAAATTTCAAGTCGATAGCTCAATCCGTTTCCGAGATCTCGTCTGCGCATTCGCGAAGCGGCGCGAAGCTGGCGTCGTACTGGCTCGGCGACCCGATAAAATTCGTATCCGGGGCAAGATACATTCACATAGCAAATTTCAAGTCGATAGCTCCACCCGTTTCCGAGATCTGGTCTGCGCATGCGCGAAGTAGTCGTCGCACGGGCTCGGCGACCCGATGAAATTTGTATCCGGGGCAAGATACATTCACATAGCAAATTTCAAGTCGATAGCTCCACCCGTTTCCGAGATCTGGTCTGCGCATGCGCGAAACGGGCGTCGCACGGGCTCGCCAATACGACAACGACCACCACCTGGTCAAACTACAAACTCGACCGGTGATGAGTTAACGCGACATCGGCCGGTTAAGAATTAAACGCGATCACGTCACGATCTCTTGACGGCGTAATAGATTCACGGAACGTTTTTCGATGACCGAAGCATGGTCCTGCGTTCTTCCCGATAATTAAGGTAGAAACTTTAAACGGGCACAGGCTTGTGATATATCGTTGGAAAGAGTAAGCGCCACAGATTCTAACCATGCAAATTATATGACTGGCAATTTATTATTCGCGCTATATCGATTTGTAAGCACCGAACTGAAATATATTAGCGCAAAACGGCGTAAAAACAGATTTGACCTCGGCACGTGAAAAGTTGATCTCGGATCTGAAATCTAATAATCTGATATTGACCGCCTGGTCAAACTACACACACGTACCAAGCTCCACCCGTTTCCTAGATCTGGTCTTCGCACGCGCGAAGCTGGCGTCGCACGGGCTCGGCGACCCGATAAAATTCGTATCCGGGGCAAGATACATTCACATAGCAAATTTCAAGTCGATAGCTCCACCCGTTTCCGAGATCTCGTCTGCGCATGCGCGAAACGGGCGTCGCACGGGCTCGCCAATACGACAACTACCACCACCTGGTCAAACTACACACACGTACCAAGTTTCGTCCCGATCGGTCGAGAATCGTAGATTTGTATTAATGACAGACAAACAAACAGACAAACAGACAGACAGACAGAGGTCTTCAAAATATATTATAGACTAGCCGATGAGCCCGACGTTGTCCGGGCTATTCAAAAACAAAATTTCAAGTCGATAGCTCTACCCGTTTCCGAGATCTGGTCTGCGCATGCGCGAAGCTGGCGTCGCACGGACTCGGCGACCCGATAAAATTCGTATCCGGGGCAAGATACATTCACATAGCAAATCTCAAGTCGATAGCTCCACCCGTTTCCGAGATCTCGTCTGCGCATGCGCGAAGCTGGTGTCGCACGGGCTCGGCGACCCGATAAAATTCGTATCCGGGGCAAGATACATTCACATAGCAAATTTCAAGTCGATAGCTCCACCAGTTTCCGAGATCTCGTCTGCGCATGCGCGAAGCGGGCGCCGCACGGGCTCGCCAATACGACAACGTTCACCGCCTGGTCAAACTACACACACGTACCAAGTTTCGTCCCGATCGGTCGAGAATCGTAGATTTGTATTAATGACAGACAGACAGACAGACAGACAGACAAACAAACATACAGACAGAGGTCTTCAAAATATATATGAGATATGTCGTGTATTTTATTATCATTGGTAGTGTATACGGATTAACTATATGGTCATGAATGGCGCGTATGAGTATACAGTGCGTTTCTGAATTGTCATTTGTGAGGCAAAACACTCAGTGAACAAAAGTAACCCTACGTATCAAATTTCGTCGAAATCCCATCAAAATTCGCGATTTGACCTTGAACTGACCCGATTTCAAGGTCAAGGTCACGTCGCACGGGCAAACGAATAGGCTTACGACACTCCCCGGCCGAAAGCGTCCCCACATACCAAGTTTCATCGAAATCGTCTCGGTCGTTTACGAGTCCATCACGAACAGACAGACAGACACATACACACACACACACACCCTGATTTCCCAAAAATATATAATAGACTAGCTGGTGGACCCGACTACGTCCGGGCTGTTTCCCCTCTGCTTTTCGGCGAATTGCGCGATTTTATTTGAATTGTCCATTTTGAAGGTCAAGGTCAGGTGGGGTCACGATTTGACCCGTCCAAAACACTGCCCGGACAAAAGTACCCGACAAAAGTACCCGTCGAAATCCATCCGGTTTTACCCGATTTGACTTTGAATTGATTATTTTGAAGGTCAAGGTCAGGTCGGGGTCACGATTTTACCCGTCCAAAACACTCAGTGGACAAAAGTAACCCTACGCATAAAATTTCGTGAAATCCCATCAAAATTGACGTTTGACCTTGAATTTACCCGATTTCAAGGTCAAGGTCAGGTCGCACGGGCAAATGAATAGGCTTACGACACTCCCCATACGCAAGTATACCTAGCCACTAATTTTTATCGAAATCCCGTGATACTCGGGCGTTTGACCTTGAAATGATCCGATTTCAATGTCAAGGTCACGTCACATGGGCAAATTAATAGGCCCATGCCACTCCCCGGCCGAAAGTACCACCACATACAAAGTTTCATCGAAATCGGCTCTGCCGTTCTCGAGTCCATCGCGAACAGACAGACACACACAGAAATTTCCAAGAATATATAATAGACTAGCCGATGAGCCCGACGTTGTCCGGGTTATTCAAAGACCAAATTTCAAGTCGATAGCTCCACCCGTTTTCAAGATCTAAAAAACCAAATTTCAAGTCGATAGCTCCACCCGTTTCCGAGATCTGGTCTGCGCATGCGCGAAGTTGGCGTTGCACGGGCTCGGCGACCCGATAAAATTCGTATCCGGGGCAAGATACATTCACATACCAAATTTCAAGTCGATAGCTCCACCCGTTTCCGAGATCTGGTCTGCCCACGCGCGAAGCTGGCGTCGCACGGGCTCGGCGGCCCGATGAAATTCGTATCCGGGGCAAGATACATTCACATACCTAATTTCAAGTCGATAGCTCAACCCGTTTCCGAGATCTCGTCTGCGCATGCGCGAAGCTGGCGTCGCACGGGCTCGGCGACCCGATAAAATTCGTATACGGGGCAAGGTACATTCACATACCAAATTTCAAGTCGATAGCTCCACCCGTTTCCGAGATCTCGTCTGCGCATGCGCTGCACGGGCGTCGCAAGGGCTCGCCAATACGACAACGACGACCGCCTGGTCAAACTACAAACACGTACCAAGTTTCGTCCCGATCTGTCGAGAATCGTAGATTTGTATTAATGACAGACAGACATATAATACAGAGGTCTTCAAAATATATATGAGACTAGCCGATAAGCCCGACGTTGTCCGGGCTATTCAAAAACAAAATTTCAAGCCGATAGCTCCACCCGTTTCCGAGATCTCGTCTGCGCATGCGCGAAGCTGGCGTCGCACGGGCTCGGCGACCCGATAAAATTCGTATCCGGGGCAAGATACATTCACATGCCAAATTTCAAATCGATAGCTCCACCCGTTTCCCAGATCTCGTCTGCGCATGCGCGAAGCGGGCGCCGCACGGGCTCGCCAACACGACAACGTCGACCGCCTGGTCAAACTACACACACGTACCAAGTTTCGTCCCGATCGGTCGAGAATCGTAGATTTGTATAAATGACAGACAGACAGACAGACATACAGACAAACAGAGGTCTTCAAAATATATATGAGACCAGCCGATGAGCCCGACGTTGTCCGGGCTATTCAAAAACCAAATTTCAAGCCGATAGCTCCACCCGTTTCCGAGATCTGGTCTGCGCATGCGCGAAGCTGGCGTCGCACGGGCTCGGCGACCCGATATAATTCGCATCCGGGGCAAGATACATTCACATACCAAATTTCAAGTCGATAGCTCCACCCGTTTCCGAGATGTGGTCTGATTTGCGGATACATCGGCCGGTGATGAGTTAACGCGACATCGGCCGGTTTAGAATTAAACGCGATCACGTCACGATCTCTTGACGGCGTAATAGATTCACGGAATGTTTTTCGATGATCGAAGCATGGTCCTGCGTTCTTCCCGATAATTAAGGTAGAAACTTTAAACGGACACAGGCGTGTGATATATCGTTGGAAAGAGGAAGCGCCACAGATTCTAACCATACAAATTATATGATTGGCAATTTATTATTCGCGCTATATCGAATCGATTTGTGAGCACCGAACTGAAATATATTAGCGCAAAACGGCGTAAAAACAGATTTGACCTCGGCACGTGAAAAGTTTATCTCGGATCTGAAATCTGATGAGCTGATATTGACCGCCTGGTCAAACTACACACACGTACCAAGTTTCGTCCCGATCGCGACACCCGTTTTCTAGATTGATTGATTGATTGATTGATTGTTTATTTTGTACAATATTTACAAACATAACGCTGACAGTGAAATATACAGAAATAAACATGATTATATTGTACAGGAGCGGCATGGCCAGCTAGGCCGTCTTCCTGCCGCCCCTGTTTGGAAATGAAACTTAAATAGTAAAATGACGTGAAGTATAGTAACATCTAAATACATGAAAATATGGAGAGAAAAATATTCATGAATGGCGTATCCAAACCATTTACATGGTGTACATAGTATGCTGGTATATGTACTGGTTATACCAAGCACTGGGCAATATTACTATATCATGAGTGCAGTGAGTATGACTGAAGTATTATACTTTTAGACTATATGACAAAATGAGAGCATTTTTTTAAAAGATCGCTATTCATTTTGTTCATATCCATCATTTCTGTTTATAAAGGACAAGATTAGATATTATCCAGCCAAAATGAAAGGTGAACAAACCAGGCTTTTTACTAGGAATTAACAATGTTGGGGCTCATGTCGTGCATTTAGGCATAACTGCACAATCTGGACAAAAGGTATTATTGCATTTAATTTTAGACGAGTATTGCGACAGATAATTTTTTGTCAATAACGTTTTAAATCGGTTACGAAATTTTATGTTCTTGTAATTTTTGTCCAATCCATTCCATATGTCAGGGAATGTGTGTTTAGGTAACGTAGAACTAAATGCAGTTCTCGGAGTTGATGTTTTCAGACCACCAGCCTGTCGGGTATTAGCAGTTGTATAGTGAAATGTTTCATTGAATGATTTGGGAAGATTATCTCTTTTCCAGTCAAAAACGAACGTTGCTGCTTGTAGCTTATATAAGTCTTGAAATTTAAGAATTTTCTCATTCAGATAAATTGGTTCTGTATGCTCCTGTATGATTTGTTGGATATAATTCTAATTGCCCTTTTCTGTTGTTTAAAGATAGTGCCTCCTGTATCGGCATGACCCCAAATTGTCAAACCATGGATGAGATGACTGTGGATCAAAGAGAAGTATAAAGTTCTCAGGCAGTATTTGGGTAGTATTCGCTTTACCTTATTTATGGAATATATTGCATTGGATATTTTTTTACGTACCATAGATATGTGATCTTTAAAGGTGAGATTCTCATCACTGATAATTCCAAGAAATTTTAGAGATTGTTCTGGTCTGGTATTACCTACTCGCGTTAATGGCTTGTTATTCAAATTTATTTTAAGATTATTCCATTTGAAGTCATTATTGGTGGGATGTAATAACATGTATTTACTTTTTGATACGTTAATTGATAACTTATTACTACAACACCATTGATGAATTTTTAGAAGTTCTGAATTAACTTGTTTCTCAATTTGCCGAGGATCATGGCCGGAAGTATGGAGAGTCGTATCATCTGCAAATGACAGGAGATTTAAATATGTGCTATTGGGCATATCATTGACATAAATAAGAAATAGAACGGGTCCTAATATAGATCATGGAGGCACACCGCAGTTTATATCAAGCATGTTTGATTTATTATTTTCGATTTCAACATATTGCTTTCTCCCTTCTAGATAGCTTTTGAACCATTTTTTTGTTATTCCTCTAATGCCGTAATGATCAAGTTTTTGAAGCAGTATCGTGTGGCTAATCGTGTCGAATGCTTTGGACAGGTCGATAAAAATTGCTAAAGTAGAGTCTCTGGTCTTTTTGTTGTTATTTTCAGCAACATGATTTAACAGATGTAGTAAGGGATGGGTTGTCGAGTGGTTTTCCCTGAAAACAAATTGCTTGTTATGTATTATATCAAATTTTGTTAAGAAAGAATTTAAACGTTTATGCATAAGTTTTTCCATGATTTTTGAAAAAGCTGGCAAAATGCTAATTGGTCTGTAGTTTTCAACATTTTCACGTGTACTATTTTTGTGTATGGGAACAACTCTAGAAATTTTCATTTTCGTGGGCACTATTCCTTGTTCGAATGATAAGTTTATTATGTGTGTAAGTGCGTAAACAGTTTCGTTGATAGTACATTTCATCAACTTCATAGATATATTCGAAAAATCTACACAGCTTTTATTGGAAAATTTAGCACATGTTGATAAAATTTCAGCTGTTGATGTTTCGGAGAGGAAGAAATTTTTTTGGTTCTTTTCTGTCATATAGTCAAGGGGTTGAATGTTGTGAACTGTTTCTACCTTATCAGCAGTTTGTTGACCTATTGAAGCGAAGTATTCGTTAAATGATTGTGCAATTTCAGCTGGATCCGAGTATGTTTTATTTTGGAATTTGACATTTTTAGGAAGTTTATGTGGGGATGATGAAACTTTAAGAGCGTCTTTTAAGATTGCCCACGTTCGCCTCATGTTATTCTTGCTTTCGCCAAGTTTTGATTTGTAGTAATCGTTTTTACTCTTCCTTTTCACTTGGTTGAATATTCTGCAAAAAGTTTGGTATTTGTCTGCATTTTCTTTAGTTGGATGAGAAAGTTTTTTTGTAAATAGTTTGTTTTTATTCAGGGAAGATTGCAATAAGCCGTTGGTCATCCAAGGTTCTCTTTTGATATATTTTTTCCTTTGTTCGGGGTATCTAAGTGGGAACGCTTGTTCATATGCGGCCACATATTGTTCTATAAAGTTATTGTAAGCTAGTTCTGCTGACGAGCAACTAAAAACCGAGTCAAATGATAGACGGCTCAAGATGTATTTGAATATGGTCGTGTTTTTTTCATTTATCACCCTAACGGGTACTAATGGTTGTCGCTGTGTGTTAATCTCTTTTTGAGTAAATTCATGTTCAATGTAAAATGTTGCAAAATGGTCAGAAACATCTGATAATATAATTCCGCAGTCGAATGTCCGTTTTGAGTTTGTATGTATATGATCAATCAGGGTAGCTGAGAAATCAGTGACTCGGGTTGGCTTAGTGATCACAGGGAGATAGCACAGTTCAAATATGTTGTCTACAAATTCGTTGGTTTTTGAATGATTTTCGGAGTTCAGTAAATCTATATTGAAATCTCCAATTAAATAAGCTTTCGTGTGCGATTCATTAAGTTTTTCCATTATGCTATCAATATGGGATACGAAAGCATCAATATCTGCCATAGGAGCTGTGTTGGGTCTGTATATTGACCCTATAACATATGAGTTTCTTTGATTGGGGTTTATTTCAACAAATATCGTTTCGATTACATGTGGAATAAATACTGATAAGTCAGGTCTATGCTGGAATGTTATGCCATTTTTTATAAATAGCCCAACCCCACCTCTTCCATCGTCGTTATCTGGACGCGTTGAATATTCAAATGGTTGGTAACCGGGTAAATTATATGATTCTTTTATCCTGAAGATCTCTGAAAGTGCGATTACATCGAAAGTATTATCATCATTTTGCATATCGCATAACAATTCTCTGAAGTTATCCCAATTAGCATTCAAGCTTCTGCAATTAAGGCCCATTAATGAAGTGCTTTTATTTGTTTTCGTTATTTTATCCCGAAATTGTGAGGGTGCGTAATAGTTACAGGAATGGTTAATAAGCTCGTATGGGTTGATATTTGTGCCACAGTCATCTCCATCATTTGTGTTAGTAAAGTCAAATTTTTTATTTGCCTGGAGTTCACCGAGAGTTATTTCACCGATCATAGTATTCACTATTGAGATTGTTAGTGTCACATTTATAGCCCAAACGTCCGATCTGGTCTTCACATGCGAGAAGCTGGCGTCGCACGGGCTCGGCGACCCGATAAAATTCGTATCCGGGGCAAGATACATTCACATAGCAAATTTCAAGTCGATAGCTCAATCCGTTTCCGAGATCTCGTCTGCGCATGCGCGAAGCGGCGCGAAGCTGCCGTCGCACAGACTCGGCGACCCGATAAAATTCGTAATCGGGGCAAGGTACATTCACATACCAAATTTCAGGTCGATAGCTACACCCGTTTCCGAGATCTCGTCTGCGTATGCGCTGCACGGGCGTCGCACGGGCTCGCCAATACGACAACGACCACCGCCTGGTCAAACTACACACACGTACCAAGTTTCGTCCCGATCGGTCGAGAATCGTAGATTTGTATTAATGACAAACAGACAGACAGACAGACAGACAGACAGAGGTCTTCAAAATATATATGAGATATGTCGTGTATTTTATTATCATTGGTAGTGTATACGGATTAGCTATATGGTCATGGATGGCCTGTATGAGTATACAGTGCGTTTCTGAATTGTCATTTGTGAGGTGAAAATGCAATTATGGAAGGTATGAGTTTATGTGTACGCGGGTATTGGCATATGTGGAAGGGCTGACTGGACATTGGTAAGGTGTATATGTATACATGATGTGACTTTATGGTCATGTGTAGGGCTTATGTGTGTGGGGACTATGCATATTGGTAGTGCCTGTATGTTCAATGGTAAGATGAATAGGTATACAAGGAGTGAATGTGTGATCCTGAATGTGAATATGTAAACATGGAGTGACTATATTACCATGTGTCAGGTGTATAAGCATACCTGGTGTATTCGCATAACTTGAGGGGCTGTTTTGGCTATAGTGTGACGTATACAGGGAGTGACTTATGACCAATGTGAGGTGAATATGTATACAATGATTGACCATGATCAGGTATGAATGTTTTGAATAGGTAGACAGGGGGTGACTATATTGTCAGTATTAGTATGGTCATAGGTCAGGTGTGTGAGTATACCTGGTGTCATGGGTGAGGGTATGTGCATGAATCAAGTGGCTATAATGGCCATTGGTGAGGTGCATATATGTACCTGGAGTGACTCTATGGTCATTGTTGTGGTGTTTATGTATATGGTAATCAATGTGGAGGCAATGTCATCTTGATGGTGTTCATGTACCATGGAGGAAATCGATAGCCACCCATTACCCCATAGTCACTCCATATTTACATAAAAACCACACACATGACAATATGGTCACCCACTTTAAACACGTACACCTGACCCATAACCATACAACCATACTTGGCTATACTCGTACACACCACAAAATGACCATACATCCACGATTCAACATGCAGGAACACCATGTATACTCCTGCACCTGACATATGACAATATAGTCACTCCCTGTATACATATTCACCACATGCAGGATCATAGTCACTCCTTGTATACATATCCACCTCACCATGACCATACCGTCACTATCTGTATATCTATTCGCCACACACATAGTCATATAACAACTCAATATATACATATACAGCCCACCCATGACCATAGATTAAATCCAGATATACATCCACACCTCACCAATGTCCATTCAGTCCTTGCCGATATACCAATACCCGCACACACGACCACTCACACCTTCCATACTTGCATATAAACCTCACGCATGACAATTCAGCAACTTACTCTATACTCATATATGCCATCCATGATCATACAGCTACTACCTATGTATCCCACCGTTACCAAAAGGGCACTCCCTGTATACCCACACACTCGCCAATGACCACCCAGCTTACTCCAGGTACTCGTTATATCCATACACCACATCAATGCTCATACAGCCACATCGGATACATCCGCACTGGGTACACACAACCATACACCGTAGCCACGCCATGTATACTGATTCACCTCACACATTACCATAGAGCCACTCCTTGTATAACTATACATCTCACCATGGACACCCACTCATAATCATAAAGTCACTACTTGTATGCCTAATTCATGACCATACAATAACTCTCTGTATACCTATTCACCTCACCTATGAACATACAGTAAATCCCTGGCTGCCATTTTGGCATCCACCCTCTATCCAGTTGATCAATTTTTATTATAACCCTAATGGGCCAGAATAACCAAAATTGTGTTTCATCTCAGTTCCGTTTCAAAGTTCTGCCGATTTCCTTTCAATAATATGGCCAGAATCACAAAAGAGGTTCTCGGCAAAATTACATACTACAACTTTAAAATGTATTTGTCCTGCCACATACGGAACTGGGACAACCAGAATATAACATGTAGTTGTCAGTTAATTATCTAACACGTACAATAACCAAGTGAGTCACAATTTGTTACCTTTTCGGAAAACGCAGAGAATAATGTTCGGGATATATGTAAAAAAAAATGAACTTTTTACTAAATATGGTTGTCAGTTGGAAGCCATCTTGAGCAATTTAGTCCATAAACACCATAGTGTGACACATTTAAGATAGACCAAAACAATAAACACAATTCATACCAAAGGTAGTTACATTTTACTTTGTGACCTTAAAAGTGATTTTTTGCCGATATTTTTGTGAAGTTTGTGAGAGAAAAACCCAAAATTTCTGATGATATCAGTGGTGACAATAGTAACAATTAACCATGGTGCATCAGACATGTTTAATAGTATTCAATGCATAGAAGGCAGTATAGCCAATTGTATATATCAACCACAACTTGTAAGCTATTGCAGGGCACGCTGTGGCAATATCTACAATTTTCCATATTTTGGTTGAACTATTGATAATATACCTCACTTACATTACAAAGTTATGTTCATTTCTTGTTTAAATATGACTAGAATCCCAATTGTGAATTTTTGTGAAATGTTATACCGCATTCAAAGTTCTGTAAATTCTATTTTTTGAGGGATCGGAAGGGGCTAGGACCCCAATACTTGCACATCTCATTGCACCAATGATCAGTTAAATATACAAAATACAAAATAAACTCACATTTCTCAACCATTTCCAAACAGAATAAACTGATCTAGAAGATATAAGTGGAAAAAAACGTCATATTTTTATCTTCTGGTGGTCATTTTGGTGGCCATCTTGGATATTACAGCCAAGGATGTAAAACGGGGATGGTGACATCAGTCCCCCCTGGCCAGCTTTGAAAAAATCAAACAATTTGAAATTTCGTGGCTGGCTCAACATAGTATAAAGTTATAATCACACATAAATTAATTAAAACTAGTAATTATATAAATTTGTTTAATTTAACCCAACACTAGGTGAAGATTTTCAGGTTGGAAATTTCAAACAGATGGGGAAACTTGAGGTACCAGTTTGAAAGTTCCAACTCAAGGGGTGTACAGTGTAGAGAGATACCTGTGGAAATGGAATTTAGTGAATATGGGAGGTTGTTCTGGTTAACGGTGGTCTCTGATAGGTTCAGATTGAATTTCATCAAATTTTGTCAACTGGCTCAGATATAATAAAAACTGAACAATATGTTGCCTTAAAACTACATAATAAAGTAACCAGTCTGTATACAATAGATATACACTCAGAGTCATACTGACATGATTGTGTGCCTTGGGATCTGAAATTTACTGGGAATCCATATTAATCTTTCTACTTTCCTCTATCTATCCGTAAGCTAATAAAACTAAATTTTGTTTGTTCATTTGTCTGTTCGGCTATAGGCGACCAAGCTGTTGAACCATGGGAGCTGAACATTTTTACAAACAGGTAAATTGATACATGTGCCTCTTACATAAGATCATTTAAAGGGGCTCTCATGATTAATTTAATTAATTACCTAAAATAGTTGGACCCATGGAGCTGAAAACTGTTACACACATTTAAATTGACCATGGGGATTGTCATGTCATATAGGTCCCTTTTACCTCATCTCATATATATTTTGAAGACCTCTGTCTGTCTGTCTGTCTGTCTGTCTGTCATTTATACAAATCTACGATTCTCGACCGATCGGGACGAAACTTGGTACGTGTGTGTAGTTTGACCAGGCGGTGGTCGTTGTCGTATTGGCGAGCCCGTGTGGCTCGCCAATACTGGTGATATGTGTCATCTCGGACTTGTGGATATCGTGATAGGTTAAAATGTGATGGTTATACTCATTTGGGCCCATTTTACTGTGACGATATACGCCCTTAATTAATATAATTATTTGTTGTTGTTGAACATAGGGCATCCTTGTGTAATAAAGTGACCACTGCCAGTTTGGCATCGGTGATATGGGTCATCACGAGCTTTGACAACATATTTTACAATCCTGATACGTGGCCATTGATTAAAACAAATATATGTTAAAGTTAGACACCGGCGATCCTTATGTAAGAAATTGACAACATTGAGTTCGATTGTGAGATGGGTCATGGAAAACTATATGAAATTCTTTACTGGTATAGTAATTTGAATCAATTGTACAATGTGAATACTGCTTTAATGGACACACTATTGCGTTGTATAGCTGGCCAATGGACATCTTCGTGTAACAATATGGCGACATGCAGTTTGAAATCTGATTATTTGAGCCATAACGAATTGCCAAAACCAATGTAATACAAATAAGATGCTCACTTGTTTTAACTTCCAACATCAGTTAACGTTTAGTTTCATGTGTTTTTTGGTCAGCACTTTCACGGGTGAAATTAAAACCAACCAAAACCGGACTACTCTGCTCCATATCCACCACGAATCGACGAAACTAATGCTTTGGGATTCGCATTCGTTCTATCTTCCAACACCAGTGAAGTTTTATTTTCATCTATTATCTTATCTTGTAGGCAGCAGATTAACCAAACCGGATCTCACCTCTTCTATGATCCGATTATTTGAGCCATCACGAATTGGCAAAACCAATGTAATACAAATAAGATGCTCACTTCTTTTAACTTCCAACATCAGTTAACTTTTAGTTTCATGTGTTAGCTGGTCAGCACCATGCACGGGTGGAATTCAAATCAACCAAAACCGGACTACTCCGCTCCATATCGACCACAAATCGACGAAAGTAATGCTTTAGGTTTAGCATTCGTTCTATCTTCCAACACCAGTGAAGTTGTGTTTTAATCTATTATCTGATCCTGTGAGCAGCAAATTAACCAAACCGGATCTCACCTCTTCTATTGGCCCACATTTGGCTTATTTGTAACGATGTTCTCGGTAATGCTCGCGATGTATGATCGCGCTCGCTGCTCGCGTTCGTGGCTCGCCCTCGGCTAACGGAATCGTATATCTCTATATCTCTATATATATACAAAGGTGTTTCTCGAAATTTCTTGTGCTTTCCTCTGATCTACAATCGTAGAAATGTGGAAATCGCAAACATTTTCAGAAAAAAACTTTGCATTATTAAATACTAAATTGACCGAGCCTCTCGACAAACGGGTGATTATTGCCTACAAGAAAAATCCCAGTTTGAGAGATATGCTCGTTCGATCTAGACTCAGACCTTGATTAACACGCAGTTCAATTAGCTTTTTAGCAATTTCAACATCATTATCCTTTGTTTGTGCTCAACACAATATTTTATGTCAATTTCCGACACAACCTAACAAAATTTAGCTAGTTCCATAGAAATAATTACATAAGAAATCGGATAACCGACCTGTGCCAGTGCCCTCCACACTTTCCAAATATATATATATCGATATGAGATAGACAACTCTGTGTGGCGCGGTGCGGCGCGGCTACTGCATGCAAGCGCGGCTAGAGTTACCGTTCTTGGCTCCGTGGTAAGTAATGTCTGATTCTCGAGACCTCATCAACTGCGAGGGTATATCATTCATTGCTTGTATTCGTGGTTTTGTTGACTCAGGTGTCATATATACATGTTATTTTACCCGGAGATCGCTAGTATACATGTCCCGTTGCTCTCGGGTGTCTTAAAAGGGCTCTAAGAATTATATATATGTATTTTTTTGGCTATAGGCGAACCACCGGAGCTGAAAATTTGAAAATGTGGGTTATTTGACTCAGGTAACCTTATTATATAGCTCCCGTTGATATCAGATGTCTTAAAATGGCAATAGTAATTAATTTAACTAACTAATTTATTATATATAAAAAATGGTTGCAATCTGGAAGATGAAAATTGACACACTGGGATAAAATAACCCATGGAGTATCATGGGGTTGTTCCCGTTGATCTCAGACGGCTTAAAGGTGCAAATATGAACAATAAAGAGCGTTCCTTATCAGCTTAGACGATATATAGAAACATGAGTACAGATGAGTCGTCCGACAAGGGGATTGTCCTGGGATAGGCACGTTTGACCAGATGACTTAAAGGGGAATTAGTCAATTGTATGATACATAAAGAACGCTTATTATTAGCCCAACAAATATGTGAGAAAAGTGGTACACAAAAGTAAAATTACGTGGGGAATATCACGGTATAGGTGATGTTGACTTCAAATGATTTAAAGAGACACTAACCATTAGCAATAAAGAGCGTGTATTATCAAATTAAAAGAAATATGCAACTTTATGCGGAGAGGCATGCACTTGATGCTGTTTACCCCAATAATAATAACAATAATCCGGCAATTCATAAACTGACAATGGCAAGAGAACACCATGACCATCAACCGTTCCTTGAATACCTAGAGTGGGGCAATTCCAATATAATGAGGCCATCAGTGATCACGGAAACCCAGTTTAACCCTATACGACACCCATAACCCATAACTTTAAGAGCCTGTGTGCATTTTCCACATCACATTGGGTACTGAAATTTGGCATGTTCATCGACAGATACCCACACTAAAATAATCACGAGCCACACACAGTTCGAACTCCTATATGCTGGGTCATCACGGGTCACGGAAACCTAGTGTAACCAAATATGGCACCCTGACCCAAACTTAAGGCCCTGTGCGCACTTTCTGAAGCACTCTGGAAACTGAAATTTGGCACCATCATCGGTATGTACAAACTCTACAATAATCACGAGCCACGCAGTTCGAACTCCTACATTCCTGGCCATCACGAGTCACGGAAACCTAGTTTTACACAATATGACAACCCCGACCCCACCTTAAGAACCCGTGCGCATTTGCTCTAAACAATGGGTACTGAAATTTGGCAACGTCGTCGGCATATAACCACTCTACAATAATCATGAGCCAGACAGTTTGAACTCCTATAGTCTGGGTCATCATGGGTCACGGATACCTGGTTTTACCCAATATGACACCCCTGACACCACCTTAAGGTCCCGTGCGCACTTTCCAAAGCACTCTGGGTACTGCAATTTGGCATCGTCGTCGGCATATACCCACTCTCCAATAATCACGAGCCACGCAGTTCGAACTCCTATATTCTGGGTCATCACGGGTCACGGAAACCTAGTTTAACCCAATATGACACCTTTGACCCCACATTAAGAGCCCGTGCGAACTTTGCTCTAAACAATGGGTACTGAAATTTGAAAACATCGTCGGGAAGTACCCACTCTACAATAATCACGAGCCACGCAGTTTGAACTCATAAATTCTGGGTCATCACGGAAACCTAGTTTAAAACACAAAATGACACCCCTGACCCCACCTTAAGAGCCCGTGCGCACTTTCCAAAGCACTCTGGGTGCTGATATTTGACAGCATCGTCGGGATGTACCCACTCTACAATAAAAACGAGCCACGCAGTTCGAACTCCTATATTCCGGGTCATCACGAGTCACGGAAACCTTGTTTTGCACAATATCACAACCCTGACCCCACCTTAAGAGCCCGTGCGCACTTTGCTCTAAACACTGGGTCCTGACATTTGACAGCGTCGTCGGAATGTACCCAATCTACAATAATCACGAGCCACGCACTTAGAACTCATATATTCTGGGTCATCACGGGTCACGGAAACCTAGTCTAATCCAATATGACACCCCTGCCCCCACCTTAAGAGCCCGTGCGCACTTTTCTCTAAACAATGGGTACTGAAATTTGATAACATCGTCGGGATGTACCCGCTCTACTATAATCACGAGCCAGGCAGTTCGAGGTCGTATATTCTGGGTCATCACGAGTCACGGAAACCTAGTTTAACCCAATATGACACTCCTGACACCACCTTAAGATCCTGTGCGACTTTCCAAAGAACTCTGGGTGCTGATATTTGACAGTATCGTCGGGATGTACCCGCTCTACAATAATCACGAGCCACGCAGTTCGAACTCCTATATTCCGGGTCATCACGAGTCACGAAAACATAGTTTTACACAATATGACAACACTGACCCCACCTTAAGAGCCCGTGGGCACTTTGCTCTAAAGACTGGGCCCTGACATTTGACAGCATCGTCGGGATGTAACCACTCTACAATAATCACGAGCCACGCAGTTCGAACTCCTATATTCTGGCTCATCACGGGTCACGGAGACCTGGTATTACACAATATCACACCCTGACACTACATTAAGATCCAGTGTGCACTTTCCAAAGAACTCTGGGTGCTGATATTTGACAGCATCGTCCGGATTTACCCGCTCTACAATAATCACGAGCCACGCAGTTCGAACTCCTATATTCTGGGTCATCACGGGTCACAGAGACCTGGTTTTACCAAATATCACACCCTGACACCACCTTAAGATCCCGTGCTCACTTTCAAAAGAACTCTGGGTGCTGATATTTGACAGCATCGTCGGGGTGTATACACTCTACAATAATCACGAGCCACGCAGTTCGATCTAATATATTCTGGGTCATCACGGGTGCCGGAAACCTAGTGTAATCCAATATGACACCCCAGAGCCTACCTTAAGAGCCTGTGCGCACTTTCCAAAGCACTCTGTGTGCTGATATTTGACAGCATCGTCGGGTGTACCCACCCTGCAATAATCACGAGCCACGCAGTTCTAACTCCTGTATTCTGGGTCATCACGAGTCGCGGAAAACTAGTTTAACCCAAATATGACACTCCTGACCTAAGAGCCTGAGCGCACTTTGCAAAGAACTCTGGGTGCTGATAATTTACAGCATCGTCCAGATTTACCCGCTCTACAATAATCACGAGCCACGCAGTTCGAACTCCTATATTCTCGGTCACCACGGATCTCGGAGACCTGGTTTTACCCAACATCACACCCCTGACACCACCTTAAGGGCCCGTGCGCACTTTCGAAAGAACTCTGGAAGCTTATATTTGACAGCATCGTCGGGAAGTACACACTCTACAATAATCACGTGCCACGCAGTTGGAACTCATATAAATTGGGTCATCACGGGTACGGAAACCTAGTTTAAACCAATATGACACCCCTGACCATACCTTGAGAGTCCGTGCGCACTTTCCAAAGCATTCTGGGTGCTGATATTTGACAGCATCGTTGGGATTTACCCACTCTACAATAATCACGAGACACGCAGTTTGAACTCATATATTCCGGGTCATCACGAGTCACGGAATCCTTGTTTTGCACAATATCACAACCCTGACCCCACCATAAGAGCACGTGCGCACTTTGCTCTAAACACTGGGTCCTGACATTTGACAGCGTCGTCGGGAAGTACACTCTACAATAATCGTGAGCCACACAGTTAGAACTCATATATTCTGGGTCATCACGGTTCACGGAAACCTAGTTTAACCAAATATGACACCCTGACCATACATTAAGAGCCCGTGCGCACTTTCCAAAGCATTCTGGGTGCTGATATTTGACAGCATCGTCGGAATGTACACACTCTACAATAATCACGAGCCAAGCAGTTTGAACTCATATATTCTGGGTCATCATGGGTCACGGAATCCTAGTTTAATCCAATATGACACCCCTGACCCTAGCTTAAGAGCCCGTGCGCACTTTCCAAAGCACTCTGGGTTCTGATATTTGATATCACAGTCGGGATGTACACACTCTACAATAATCACGAGCCACGCAGTTCGAACTCCTATATTCTGGGTCATCACGGGTCACGGAAACCTAGTTTAACCCAATATAACACTCCTGACCCACCTTAAGATCCCGTGCGCACTTTCCAAAGAACTCTGGGTGCTGATATTTGACAGAATCATTGGGATGTACCCGCTCTACAATAATCACGAGCCACGCAGTTCGAACTCATATATTCTGGGTCATCATGGGTCACGGAAACCTTGTTTAACCAAATATCACACTCCTGACCCACCTTAAGATCCCGTGCGCACTTTCCAAAGAATTCTGGGTTCTGATATTTGACAGCATCGTCGGGATGTACACTCTCTACAATAATCACGAGCCAGGCAGTTTGAACTCCTATATTCTGGGTCACCACGGGTCACGGTGACCTGGTTTTACCCAACATCACACCCTGACACCACCATAACCCATTGAACCCGTAACACCGATATTTAGGTGCAAACGAACCGTGACTATATCCCGTAACACCGATATTTCGGTGCAGCGACGACATGATTCGGTAGCAAATTTATATATAGTACAACGAGAGTCAGACCCACTGATTTATATTTAAATTGCCCCCACATATGTCAGCGGCGCCCATGGTTCGTATGGAATGGTTGGCCGCTAGTATCGGGTAGAAATATATGCGCATGCGCATAGCATATAATCTACAAAAACATACGATATTTTAAGCGAACTGTGCCGCTATATTTAGGGCATATAATTTCGTGTTCCCCGTGTATGTACAGCACAGACATAATTTAGACACACAATTTCAGTTTAAATTACCCTCGCGTATATTAGTCAGTGTTCTGCTACATATGGGGAAGGGTCTATCGCCTATCAAGTTGATTTATTCGCGCATGCGCAGACCAGCACAATGACAAATAAATGGTTTATAACGTACCTATACACGACATACCAACTAATATATATTTAAATGGGCCTATTGAAGTTAGCGCTGGCAAAGGTGTGTATATGGATTGGCTGCCCGCTTGAAACGGGTAGGAAAATATGCACATGCGCGCAGGCTATAATTCATTTTGAAAAATGCGTTTAAGTGAATTGTGGCGCTATATATGACATATAGTTGCATGTTTCACATGTTCAGTAGACACAATCTAGACAGCTTACTTGAACGATGGGGCCACGATATGTTACGGGAAATTACGTTGTTTCTGCATGGTCTCTGTAATATCAGTCTCTGTTATGCCACATGCGGCAAAAAGTCTATCGCATATCAAGTTGACTTACTCGCACATGGTCAGGTATATCTTAAATTTCACATTAGGATATTGGTTGCATCGAAACGCAATTCGCTGATGAATAATTACAACGTTAAAAGCTAGAATTCTTTTATCCTGCAAATTTCGGGTAGTTGCCTAGTAACCGTTTCTAAGGAGAGATCGGGTGGCAAAGTATCCCGGTCTTACAATGATCAGTGGTCCATGCATATATAGCATGCCTGTACAGTTTCAGTTATGTGTCCCCTTTGAACATAACCAACACCACGCGACTATAGACACTGTCTAAATTAAGGCAAAACATACCACTGAATAGTTAGTGCAATGTCATTCGATCATTAGTGGTATTGTCTTAGCAACCGTTGCTACCCATAAATGGGATATTTGGTTCACTATTCTGGTCGGGTATATCTCAAATTTCACGTTAGGGTATTACCTGTATAAAAAAACGCAATCACTGGGGTTGAATAACGATGCTATAAGCTATATTTACATTTTCCAGTCAATTCCGGGTAGTTGCCTAGCAACCGTTACCAAGGAATTGCCGCGAGGCAAAGTCTCGCGATCTTATAATGATCGCTGATCCATGGGGGACTAACCTGTAAAGTTTCAGACCTGTGTCACAGTTTGAACATAATCAACACCATGCGACTAGACACTGTCTAATTTAAGCGGAAATACCACTGGGAGCCCCAGGTCAGGGTGTCGATCACTGTGGGGCGTCAGGGTTCAAAGGGTTAAGAGCCTGTGCGCACTTTCCAAAGAAATCTGGAAGCCTATATTTGACAGCATCGCCGGGAAGTACCCAGTCTACAATCATCACGAGCCACGCAGTTCGAACTCATATAAACTGGGTCATCACAGTTACGGAAACCTAGTTTAACCCAATATGACACCCCTGACCATACATTGAGAGCCCGTGCGCACTTTCCAAAGAACTCTGGTGCTGATATTTGACAGCATCGTCGGGAAGTACCCACTCTACAATAATCACGAGCCACGCAGTTCGAACTCATATATTCTGGGTCACCACGGGTCACGGAAACCTAGTTTAACCCAATATAATACCCCTGACCCTACCTTAAGAGCCCGTGCGCAGTTTCCAAAGCACTCTGGGTGTTGATATTTCACAGTGTCGTCGGGATGTAACCAGTCTACAATAATCACGAGCCACGCAGTTCTAACTCCTATATTCTGGGTCATCACGGGTCACGGAGACCTAGTTTTACCCAAATATGACACCCATGACACCACCTTAAGATCCCGTGCGCACTTTCCACTGATCTTTGGGTACTGATATTTGGCAACGTCGTCGGCATATAACCACTCTAGAATAACCACGAACCACGCAGTTCGAACTAATATATTCTGCGTCAACACGGGTCACGGAAACGTAGTTTAACCCAATATGACAACCCTGACCCCACCTTAAGAATCCGTGCGCACTTTCCAAAGCACTCTGGGTATTTATATTTGACAGCATCGTCGGGATATATACACTCTACAATATCCACGAGCCACGCAGGAAGTCATATATTCTGGGTCATCACGGGTCACGGAAACCATTTTTTACCCAATATGACAACCGGAACCCACCTTAAGAGCCCGTGTGCACTTTCCAAATCACACTGGGTGCTGATATTTTACACCGTCGTCAGCCTTTAACAACTCTACTATAATCATGAGCCACGCTGTTCGAGGTGCTGTATTCTGGGTCATCACGAGTCACGAAAACCTAGTTTTACATAATATGACAACCCTGACCCCACCTTAAGAGCCCGTGCGCTCTTTGACCTGAAGACTGGGTATTGAAATTGGGCAACATCGTCGGCATGTACCCACTCTACATTAATCACGTGCCACACATTTCGAACTTCTATATTCTGGGTCATCACGAATCACGGAAACCTAGTTTTAAACAATATGACAACACTGACCCCACATTAAGAGCCCGTGCGCACTTTCCAAAGAATTCTGGGTTCTGATATTTGACAGCATCGTTGGGATGTAAACACTCTACAATAATCACGAGCTACGCAGTTCGTACTCCTATATACCGGGTCATCACGGGTCACGGAGACTTGGTTTTACACAATATGACAACCCTGACCCCGCCTTAAGAGCCGGTACGCACTTTTCTTTAAACACTGGGTACTGAAATTTGATAGCATCGTCGGCATGTAACCGCTCTGCAATAATCACGAGCCACGCAGTTCGAACTCATACATTCTGGATCATCACGGGTCACGGAAACCTAGTTTAACCCAATATGACACCCCTGACCCCAGCTTAAGAGTCCGTGAGCACTTTCCAAAGCACTGTGGGTGCTGACATTTGACACCGTCGATGTCATCGGCATATAACACAATAATCACAATAATCACGAGCCAAGTAGTTCGAGGTCCTATATTCTGGGTCACCACGAGTCACGGGAACCCACGGGCTCTTAAGGTGTGGTCAGGTTTGTCAGATTGTGTAAAACTGTGTTTACGTGACTCGTGATGTCCGGAATATAGGAATTCGATCTGTGTGGCCCGTGATTATTGTAGAGTGGGTACATCCCGACGATGCTGTCAAATGTCAGTACCCAATGTGCTTTGGATGGTTAGCATGGACTCTTAAGGTGGAATGAGGGGTGTCATATTGGATAAAACTAGGTTTCCGTGACTCGTGATGACCCAAAATATAGGACCTCGAACTGGGTGGCCCGTGATTATTGTAGAGTTGTAAAATGATGACGATGGTGTCAAATATCAGAACCCAGAATGCTTCGGAAAGTGCGCACGGGCTCTTAAGGTGGGGTCAGGGGTGTCATATTGGGTAAAATATGGTTTCCGTGACCCGTGATAACCCAGAATATAGGACTTCGAACTGCGTGGCTCGTGATTATTGTAGAGTGGGTACATGCCGACGATATTTTAAAATATCAGCTCCCAGAATTCTTTGGAAAGTGCGCACGGGCTCTTAAGGTGGGGTCAGGGGTGTCATATTGGGTAAAATATGGTTTCCGTGACCCGTGATGACCCATAATATATGAGTTCGAACTGCATGGCTCGTGATTATTGTAGAGTGGGTACATCCCGACGATGCTGTCAAATATCAGCACCCAAAGGTCTTTGGAAAGTGCGCACGGGATCTTAATGTGGAGTCAGGAGTGTCATATTGGGTTAAACTAGGTTTCCGTGACCCGTGATGACCCAGAATATATGAGTTCGAACTGCGTGGCTCGTAATTATTGTAGAGAGGGTACATCCCGACGATGCTGTCAAATGTCAGGACCCAGTGTTTAGAGCAAAGTGCGCACGGGATCTTAATGGGTGGTGTCAGAGGTGTGATGTTAGGTAAAACCAGGACTCCGTGGCCCGTGATGACCCAGAATATAGGAGTTCGAACTGCGTGGCTCGTGATTATTGTAGGGTGTGTACATCCCCGACGATGCTGTCAAATATCAGCACCCAGAGTTCTTAGGAAAGTGCGCACGGGATCTTAAGGTGGTGTCATCGGGTCATATTGGGTAAAATTAGGTTTCCGTGACCCGTTCAGTGTCCAAAGTGTAGCGGAAAATGCGCACGGGTTCTTAAGGTGGGGTCATGTGTGTAATATTGGGTTTAACGAGGTTTCCGTAACACGTGATGACACAGAATATAAGAGTTCGAACTGCTTGGCTCGTGATTATTGTGATTATTGTAGATTGGGTACATCTTAATGAGTGTGCGAAATTTCAGTGCCCAGAGTGCTATGGAAAGTGCGCACGGGCTCTTAAGGTGAGGTCATGGGTGTAATATTGGGTTTAGCGAGGTTTCCGTGACCCGTGATGACCCATAATATAAGATTTCGAACTGCATGGCTCGTGATTATTGTAGAGAGGGTACATCTTAATGAGTGTGCGAAAGTTCAGAGCCCAGAGTACAGTGGAAAGTGCGCACGGGCTCTTAATGTGGAGTCATGGTGTCATATTGGGTTAAACGAGGTTTCCATGACCCGTGATGACCCATGATATAGGAGTTCCAACTGCAAGTCTCATGATTACTGTAGAGTGGGTACATCTTAATCAGTGTGCGAAATTTCGGTGCCCAAAATAAAGTGCGCACAGGCTCTTAAGGTGGGGTCATGGTGTCATATTGGGTTAAACGAGATTTCCATGACTCGTGATGACCAAAAATATAGGAGTTCGAACTGCGTGGCTCGTGATTATTGTAGAGAGGGTCCATCTTAATGAGTGTGCGAAATGTCAGTGCACAGAGTGCAGTGGAAAGTGCGCACAGGCTCTTAATGTGGAGTCATGGTGTCATATTGGGTTAAACCGTGACCCGTGATGACCCAAAACATAGGAGTTCCAACTGCGTGGCTCGTGATTATTGTAGAGAGGGTACATCTTAATGAGTGTGCGAAATTTCAGAGCTCAGAGTGCAGTGGAAAGTGCGCACGGGCTGTTAAGATGGGGTCATTGTGTCATATCGGGTTAAACGTGGTTTCCGTGACTCGTGATGACCCAAAACATAGGAGTTCCAACTGCGTGGCTCGTGATTATTGTAGAGTGGGTACATCTTAATCAGTGTGCGAAATTTCCGTATCCAGAGTGCAGTGGAAAGTGCGCACGGGCTCTTATGGTGGAGTCCTGGTGTCATATCGGGTTAAACGAGGTTTCCGTGACTCGTGATGACCCAAAACATAGGAGTTTGAACTGCGTGGCTCGTGATTATTGTAGAGAGGGTACATCTTAATCAGTTTGCGAAATGTCCGTACCCAGAGTGCAGTGGAAAGTGCGCACGGGCTCTTAAGGTTGAGTCCTGGTGTCATATTGGGTTAAACGAGGTTTCCGTGACTCGTGATGACCCAAAACATAGGAGTTCGAACTGCGTGGCTGTGATTATTGTAGAGTGGGCACATCTTAATTAGTGTGCAGAATTTCAGAGCCCAGAGTGGAGTGGAAAGTGTGCACGGGCTCTTAAGGTGGAGTCATGGTGTCATATTGGGTTAAACGAGGTTTCCGTGACCCGTGATGACCCAGAATATAGGAGTTCCAACTGAGTGGCTCGTGATTATTGTAGAGTGGGTACATCTTAATGAGTGTGCGAAATTTCAGCGCACAGAGTGCAGTGGAAAGTGCGCACGGGCGTTTAAGGTGGGGTCATGGTGTCATTTTGTGTTAAACGGGGTTTCCGTGACTCGTGATGACCCAGAATATAGGAATTCGAACTTCGTGGCTCGTTATTATTGAGTGGTTACACCTTAATGAGTGTGCGAAGTGTCAGTGCCCAGAGTGCAGTGGAAAGTGCGCACGGGCTCTTAATGTGGGTCAAGCTGTAAAATTGGGTTAAACGAGGTTTCCGTGACACGTGATAACCCAGAATATAGGAGTTCGAACTGTCTGGCTCGTGCTTATTGTAGAGTGTGTACATCTTAATGAGTGTGTGAAATATCAGAGCCCAGATTACAGCGAAAAGTGCACACAGGGTCTCAATGTGGAGTCATGGTGTCATATTGGGTTAAACGGGGTTTCCATGACTCGTGATGACCCAGAATTTAGGAGTTCGAACTGCGTGGCTCGTAACTATTGTATGGTGGGTATATCTTAATGAGTTTGCGAAATTTCAGTTTCCATTGTATAGCGGAAAGTGCGCACGGGCTCTTAATGTAGGGTCATGGTGTCATTTTGGGTTCCACGGGGTTTCCGTGACTCGTGATGACCCAGAATATAGGAGTTCGAACTGCGTGGCTCGTAATTATTGTAGAGTGGGTACATCTTAATGAGTTTGCGAAATTTCAGTGTCCAGTGTGCTGCGGAAAGTGCGCACGGGCTCTTAAGGTGTGGTCATATTGTCATATTGGGTTAAACGTGGATTCCGTGACTCGTGATGACCCAGAACATAGGAGTTCGAACTGCTTGGTTCGTGATTATTGTAGAGTGGGTACATCTTAATGAATGTGCGAAATTTCAGTTCCCAGAGTGCAGTGGAAAGTGTGCACGGGCTCTTAAGGTAGGGTAATGGTGTCATTTTTGGTTAAACGTGGTTTCCGTGACTCGTGATGACCCATAACATAGGAGTTCGAACAGCGTGTCTCATAATTATTGTAGAGTGGGTACATCTTAATGAGTATTCGAAATTTCAGTGTCCAGTGTGCAAGGGAAAGTGCGCACGGGCTCTTAAGGTGGAGTCCTGGTGTCATATTGAGTTAAATGGGGATTCCATGACTCGTGATGACCCAGAATATAGGAATTCGAACTGCGTGGCTCGTAATTATTGTAGAGTGGGTACATCTTAATGAGTGTGCGAAATTTCAATACCCAGTGTGAAGTGGAAAGTGCGCACGGCTCTTGATGTGGAGTCATGGTGTCATATTGGGTTAAACGAGGTTTCCGTGACCCGTGATGACCCATAATATAGGGGTTCCAACTGCGTGTCTCATGATTATTGTAGAGTGTGTATATCTTAATGAGTGTGCGAAATTTCAGTTCCCACAGTGTAGCGGAATGTGCGCAAGGGCTCTTAATGTGGGGTCATGCTGTAAAATTGGGTTATACGAGGTTTCCGTGACACGTGATAACACAGAATATAGGAATTTGAACTGCCTGGCTCGTGATTATTGTAGAGTGGGTACATCTTAATGAGTGTGCGAAATTTCAGTGCCCATAGTCCAGTGGAAAGTGCGCACGGGTTCTAAATGTGGGGTCATGGTGTCATATTGGGTAAAACTATGTTTCCGTGACCCGTGATGACCCAGAATATAGGAATTCCAACTGCGTCGCTCGTGATTATTGTAGAGTGGGTACATGTTAATGAGTGTGCGAAATTTCAGTGCCCAGAGTGCAGTGGAAAGTGCGCACAGGCTCTTAATGTGGAGTCATTGTGTCATATTTAGTTAAACGAGGTTTCCGTGACCCGTGATGAACCATAATATAGGAGTTCGAACTGTATGGCTCGTGATTATTATAGAATGGGTACATCTTAATGAGTGTGCGAAATTTGAGTGTCCAGTGTACAGCGTGAAGTGCACATGGGCTCTTAAGATGGGGTCATGGTGTCATATTGGGTAAAACGTGGTTTCCGTGACTCGTGATGACCCAGAATATAGGAGTTCGAACTGCGTGGCTCGTGATTATTTTAGAGTCGGTACATGCCGATGACGGTTCCAAATGTCAGTTACCATAGTTGGGTGGAAAGTTCGCACGGGTTCATAATGTGGGGTCAGATTGTCATATTGCGTAAAACTATGTATCCGTGACCCGTTGTTACCCTGAATATGGAAGTTCCAAACTGTGCCGCTCGTGATTATTCTAGATTTGGTATCTGTCGATGAACATGCCATATTTCAGGACTATGTGTGGTCCGGAAAATGCATGCAATGCACATTGGGGAAATATATTGGTAATAAACGCTCTTTCTTTATTGCTAATAGTCATCAGGTCATTTGATGTCAACATCGCCCTATCGTGACATTCCCCGCGTAATTTTTTTTTGTGTACCACTATTCTCGCTTATTTTCTGGGCTGAATAATAAACGCTCTTTACGTATGATACAATTGACTAATACCCCTTTAAGTCATATGAGGTCAAATGTGCCTATCCCATAACATTACCCTTGTCAAATGATTTATCTGTACTAATGTTTCTACATATCGTCTAAGCTTATACGAAAAGCTCTTTATTGCTCATAGTTGCCCCTTTAAGGCGTCTGAGATCAACGGAAACAACCCCATAATACCCAACGGGATAATTTTTTCCAGTGTTTCAATTTTCACCTTCCAGATTGCAACAATTTTAGGTATATAATTAGTTATTTAGTTAAATTAACTACTGTTGCCCTTTTAAGACATCTGATATCATCGGGACCTATATAATAAGATTACGTGAGTCAAATTACCGACATTTACAAATTGTCAGCTCCGATGGTCCAGCCGTTTGGCCGCCTCTAGTCAAAATATATGTATTATAATTCTTACTGCCCTTTTAAGACATCCGAGGGCAACGGGACCTGTAAAATAGTGCTCCCGGGTAAAATAACATATATGACGTCAGAGTCAATAACACCACGAAAGTACAAGCAAGGAATGATATACCCTCGCAGTTGATCATGCCTCGAGAATTGACTTGTCATCTGTTTTGTAAATTTCATCTTTACACCCTACTGTGGGTATACCGATTCCTACTATTGGTATAAATTTATACTGTTGTGTAAATGTTTCAACGGCACTTTATGTGTTAAAAGTTTATACCCACAATAGAACGACCCGTCATTTGACCTCTGGTGACCTCGCTGTCGAAATTTAGCCCAATTTTTCGTCACGCCCGCTTCGCGAAGTAAATACACAATTTTTCCGACTCAAAACACACTGAAATGCGATAAGTGGTCTAAACACAGAGATATATACTATCCAATTCTATTTACTGGGTTTACTTGTCAAAAAATGACACATTAAAGTTAATTTAAAGATGTTTATTCTAGGTGCATGCACCGACAAAGTACACGTTTTATACAGGTCGGCGATAGCTGTTGAAAATGTAAACAAAACAAACGCACGTGTTCGTCTGCCTTTCCGTGTTTAAAGCGAACGACGGCTTACATTTTGACAACAACGTATAGATTGTTAATGGTATCTGCAATGTGGGAAATCTGAATGTGTGTTCACATCAGCTGACTGATACCCAAGAAAGTGGCGGATCACCGAATTTCCTAGAAATATGTATTACTACGCGTGACCCACATGCATGATAGCTTAACATATTTGGGTCACTCGGTGCACATACATGTTAACAGTCACTGGTCAACAGAGTAGCAATACATTTACGAAGCGACCGAAGAATAATAATTATGGTATAAACAAAATACACCCATAGTAGCCGAGAATAAAATAATTTCACCACTCGTGGAATTGTGGTTTTAACCACTCGCCAAAGGCTCGTGGTTAAAACCACAATACCACTCATGGTGAAAATTTGTTATTCTCGGCTACTATGGGTGTATTCTACATTTTATATTTAAGACCTATTTAAATACATAAAATAGGTCTTAACAGGTGTTACTCTTCATATTATTGTTGGTCCTGACGTTGGTGCCTGTGTAACTCCTAGGAACAATACTAGAAACATATCGATTAGGAACTGGATATCGAGCTAGTTTTATCCCTGAAACATGACAAACGTGGAGATAAGTTACAAGGTTGAATATTGACTTATGTCATGATGTTGTGTGTGCATTTATAAATTATAGAGGTGGATACCATGATTCTGCTATAAATAGAACAGTACCTTTTCAAACGATTTTATTCAAAAGTTACATATATATGCGTGACGTTCGCAAACTGATTCCACATTACAGTCAAGTATCCATTACGAAACTGATTCACATTATAGTATCCGTTAGAGACAGTTCATCCCGTCATTCATTGAGCATACCCATTAAAGGGACATAAGTCCTTCGCTGTGGGTAAATGTGAAAAATCATTAAAGTTGGTCAAACTATCATCACCAAGAAGAGCAATTGAAAAATAAATAGACTTTTACTTGATTACATAACTGGCACTGTAACAGTAAAGTTTCAACACGTGGATCGCACAATTGGATTGTTATATATAATAAAAATAAGAGCAAAGTCTATATATGTTTCCAAGTTCTTCTAAATTATGATGGTTTTAAATTTTTGTTTTAATTTTTGTATATTTACCGATGCGAATTGAGGACTTCTGTCCATTTTAAGACGAACGCCAGTTTTTTTCAGTTACAAGCACATCGTTCATTGGGACAAGAAATATATTTTTCACAGTAATACAGACACCAGTTGTCCATTCCCGCCACGAGTTTGTACGAATCTGAAGCTCTACATATCTGAGGGGGGCTGGGTGTGACAACGCAATGACACCAGCAGACAGACTCGGGACAAAATCCACGTTTGCAGTTTTCCCTGCACCAATAATCTAAACTTCCCGACCTGTAGCCCTTTCCATAACACTGACACGTCGAAGGGGTGGATATGTTTGGAGCTGGTGTTGGGGGTGGTAGTACTGGTGTTGTATGTCCTGACGTTGGTGACTGTGTAACTCCCCCGGTTACAGCAATATCTGCGCAGTTGATGAACATTTCTTGTCTGCCGCAACCTAAACAGCATTTTCCATTACTGTCACAACCATAACTGTTTCCTGTAATACATATTGGGTATAGTGTTTACACAAATAAATCTCAGTTATTATAAAGAATTTCCGTATATCAATTGCATCGCGGATATGTTGTATTTATAAACAACTAACTCTCTTTTCTTCTCCTGTTTGCATTAAATCCAACAGTAATGTACGTTAATGGCATGTTCTCATGAAGCTTCAATAAATATCTGCAAGAACATATCATGCACAAAATGTGCCCTGATATTTTATTGCAGCAACTATTAGTTGTGAGAACGTTTAGATGGCGATTGAGCACAATCGTAACAGTATTATGCGTGCGGGTTCTAGTGGATTGCTTCTGGTAAACATCATATAGTCCCTATTTCTAATTCATAGTATTATATTTACACACTAAGTGTTGTCATCACTAAATCCAGCATTCTGATTGGTCGGCGCCCACGTGGCTAGTTGCAGTTATTTCTCGGTGAATGCGTAACGCATCATAACACCAAGCTAATAACACCATCGATACGTCATTAGGTTTGGAAAGACGAACGCGTAATGCTTTGGGCGCATTTTGACTCGCGCAGGATTGACTTAATACATCATCGGGTTTCAACATGAAGAGAAATTGTTCCTATTAACTTTTGCCAAGGGTGCTATTGGGTATTTTGGGCTGATCTTGTCACGATACACTTTTCGATTTAAATATATTTACAAAAGCGGCTTTTTCGCTAAATGTATATAAATATAAGGATTAACTGTCATGTGGACTATTTTTATGGAGATGTAACGGTGAGGTAAGTGGACATAACTTGTATGTAAAACCCTTCGGGTTTTACACAAGTTATGTCCACTTACCTCACCGTTACATCTCCATAAAAACAGTCCACATGACAGTTAATCCTTATATTAACACAGTGGCTAAACCGTACAAACATATATTTCCCGTCATGTTTGTTCAATGTCATAAAGTTCCCCGTCAGAACGGGTCAGAACATCAAAAAGTTCCCAGGTTTTGTACTGGTGGAAAATGATATCTACGGGCGTTAGCCATAGTATAGATTCATCTTTTTAGTCCCAGGTATCTACAAAGAGCAATTTCTCCCGGATATATTTTTTAGTCCCAGGTATACACAAAGAGCAACGCTCGACAAGTCTCGGAGACAAGTATAAATAACATGCTATTGTGCTCAACATCTACCAAATATCAATATCCATATAATTTCAATACTTATGAAAAATGGGGACACGAGAGGGGTACACATTGGGAAGCTATGACTGGTGGTGAAATCGGAATTTCTTACGTGGAAAGTTGGGAATCCCCTCCAAATTCAGGACACCTTCGCCACGCCCCTGCCGACGAACTAAGTTGTATTATGTAGATCGATTAACTATGTGGTATGTATCCTATATTTGTTACATATATTAAAATACATGCAAAATTGTGTATATTTCGGCCGGGAGTATGAAAAACAATCCTGAAATTACCACAATTTCCCCGCCGAATCACCATACAAATTGCCCGACTTTTTACGTAATTTTCCCGAAAATGTCAAAATTTCAAACTTGCAAAATGTCTTGGGGTGGGCTACAGTCATCCCAGCCCATGGCATGTACGGATAATTTATAATTATGCAGATGTCAGTCATACTACATGTATATGCTGATATTATATAAATATATAATACGTTAGAAATAACAACCCAATTCAATTCCATGTTGTCCTATAATTATGCAATAATGTGCTTACCCATCACATGCAATTGTGACAATTCTATTTTGTTCCAAGCATATCTTCAATTCCACAATGTCCTATGTCGCTAAAATAGTATTCAATTAATTTCAATTAAAGTGGAATAAGGCTATAATGCTTAACATGATATTGTGACAACCTGGAAGTTAAATACATTGTATTTTAGGTACAACGGACATAAAAGAATGCCTGATATTTATCTTCGCGAGAAGTGAAAATACGAACTTCCAGTTTCCACCATTAGAAGCGCTATGAAATTCTGCTTTCAACGATACCAATATCTCATTTTCACCAAAAAGGTCACTTAGGACAACCTGGAAATCAGGTCGCGATGTGTTCATAACGTATACAAAACCCCACCGCAACAACGGGGCCACGTGCCGTTCTCGTTAAGGCCGGTGGCATTTTCGCCATACTTAATCACAGTGGCTAAACCGTACAAACATATAATCGGAAGTTGCTTTCGCCAAGACGAAAAATTCTATTTTTAGAACATAAATACTACAGAACGATCATAACAACACCATAAAAACACGTTTTCATACCGGATAGACGGTTTCCCCACATCTATAAACGTATATAAAGAGTATGTATATGTGCAAACAGGCTCTAAAATGAAGCTAGACTCCCGATTGTAAGATACATATGTCATTGCTTCATGGCCCATCTTGGTGTGAATTCGTCCATAGCCGCCTTAGGGGCAAATTACTGTCAAAACAATTCCCGATCAATGGATATTTGGCCACGTTTGGGGTGACTCCGCCTATAGCGAACGTATGGCCAAATTATTGTCAAAAAGTACCCGGTTAGCCCATTATAGCGGCCACAAATTGGGAGTAAGTCTGGCGTCACAACGGAACCTAAAATGTTGCTATACTTTCCTGATTGTGGGAGACCTTTCTAAATTTGATAAAATTGGGTTTAGTCAGATTGCCACCACACTTATACAATAACACCCCATGGTATGAGGAGTCTAATCGTGTGGCTTAAATCTGTCAACAGTGGCGTAATTCGATTCAGGGGTGCACTGAAAGGGAGAGGGGCACCAAAATGGATGCATAATATTTTTAGCGCCAATTTACACCAAATTGATACACATTATTATCCATGATACGAGGAGTCTAATCTTGTGATTTAAAAACACGTCATATCGGTTCTGTTTGGATGAGAAATGGGGTGGGGTGGGCACTAAATTTGATACAAATTTGTTTAGTCGCCTATTAGCACCAAACTTATAGATAACCATCTCCATGCAATCAGGAGTCTTATTGTGTGGTTTAAGCATGTCACAAGTTGGGATGCACAGAGGGTGAAAGGGACACACAAAATTATAAACAATATTTAGCATCGATTTCCACAAGATTTATATATATTCTTCTCCGTGATAGAGGAATCTAATAGTATAGTTTAGATACGCCAGATTGGTGTCGTTTGGGGTGAGAGATGGGGGCACTAAATTTGATACGAATGTGTATACTCGCTAATTATATATAGCATTTCCTTGGTGAGCCTAAGTGTGTGGTTTAATGATGACAAACGAGGCGCCGCTTGAGTTCGAAATAGGGACAGGAGGGTCACAAAAAATGATTAAAAAAAATGTTTAGTTCTAACTACAAGCAAATTCATACACATTCTTCTCAAATAGTGCATGTTAAAACGGCCACATGTGGTGCCTAGATATATTTGCGACTAATTTTCTGTCTATATGTGTCCTATATATGACACCACAGGGTACAATCGAGGTGGCACCAAGGCGGTCTAAGAGGGGTAACATTTTAACGAGGAAGATAATGGCGCAGGTTAAAATTTTCTAAAGTGACGCTGTTGGTATCAGGGGCAGGCAGCAAAAAAACAAAATGATGTGATAGGTTTGTCACTTATTTCCACCAAACTTATACATAATCAACTCTGGGATGTGGCGCCGTTCAAGTCAGGGGTGCACGGGGCCATCAACAATTGATTTAATAAACTATTTTAGCGCAGATTTCTACCAAATTGATATAGTTTTCTTCTCCGTGATATGAGGAATATAATCGTGTGATTTAAAGACGTCAAATTGGTGCCGTTTAGGTGAGAGATGGGGGTGTCATAACTATAATAATAATTTGTGTACTACCGATTATCACCAAACTTATATACAATCATCTCCATTATATCATGCATCCATGAGTCTAATGGACGTGGTTTAAATGTGCCAAACTGGCGTCGTTAAAGTCATGCATGAGGAGGGGAGTTGCACCAAAGCTGATACAAATATATTTAGCACTAATTTCCACCAAATTCATACACGTTCTTCCCTAATGATACGGTGTATTAAATCACATTTGGTGCCGTTTGGGTCATGGATAGCGAGAAGAGATGCATTAGCATTGATAAAATTGCCATTCGACGATATCCACCGGTCATCCGCCAGGCCATCTCCATATCGTTTTAAGTAGTTTTTGGCATTCAAATTTCACAATCTCGACAAATGGTGACACATTTAAGTCACTTGAACAATTATATCTTCTGAACTGGGAATGAGGACATTCATATAATGAGCCAGCAAACAATACACAGAAGAAAGCATTAACAGTATATTTATCATTCCATTTAAGAGATACACATTTTCTTGCAACTGAGAGAACTCGAACCGTCAGATTATTGCATATTAAATTGGCTAATATACATATAGTATAACAAAATTGTCTGTTCCATTCAGTATCTTCGTGTTGATATGATAGCCAGGTGTCCCTAAAATCTTAGTCTAACCCAATAGATTGATAGATACATCTCTATATGTAAAATCATGTTGTCGTCTTTTATTTTTGCTGGCTAATGTGTTTATGATATTCATGTTTCATCTTATAACGTCTAAACTACACGCAGTTGTAAATAAATAAATAAATACCTCTTTATTGGTGGAACGGATTAATCGTGATAAACAAAATGACAATCGACTAAGTGAGCCACTAATAATATTCTATGAGCAAGAATCATGTTTTGTGATGCTATTTGAATATAAAATTGATGAGAATACGTGTAACACTTTGAGTGTTCTCTATTCCCACCAAATATCCACATCATGCAGATGATTTCACATCACTTTAACCTGGGCAACGCCGGGTAACCCTGCTATTTTATGCTAAAATCGGAAATGAGCCGGAATTTCCATTTATTTATGAAAGTAAGCTATAGTCGCTATCATATTGAGGGAACATTCCGCTTTCAAGCAGGAAGATATATTTTACCCCTGCTTCTGTTCCTTCAACATACAACCATGACTTTCGTACTATCGACCCACAAATTATTATTATACTTCCATGGTGTAACCAAGGAAGTATATTGTTTTTGTACTGGTGCCGTTTTCCGTTTATTTGGAAATACTCAGAAAGTAATTGCAGTAGATACGCGAAACCTGTAGCGATTATGTAGGCATCGGAGGTCTACTAAAAATAAAGGTATCCGCATGTCGGTCCAATGTTTCTTGACGGAGTTATGGCCCTTTTACGATTATTTTTCACTATTATTATTATTATACTCAACACTTTTGCAACGCCTTAATATCTGAAAGTATGGGGAGTATCGAACTGAAAGTTTGTATGTATATTGGGGTCAATGAGTTCTAACCGGTCGGCATACAACGAATATTGTTCGCGTTTACCCCGCGGTGTTATCTCCCTTTATATGAACACAATGTCATTTATTATCTCGGAAGTTATAAGGAGCAGAGCATCGAAAATTGGACCGTATGCACACCTCGATATGCCCTACTACCCACGGGCATCAAAACTTGTGTCCGCGCTTTCCCTGAAGAGTTACCGCCCATAAATAGGCAAACCTCTATTTCATTGTACTCTGTTGTTGTATCGTATCATTCCAGATAACTGCATTTGGTTTTCACAGTCGTGTTGTTCTTTGTCAGTTTAGTCCGAGAAAGAAAATTGGGCAGGGTCGGACATATATTTTGACACTGGGGTAGGGGGCAATATTTTCGCAAAATAAAATTTTGATTGATATTCATCTATTTAAGTTTATGTATTTCCCGAACGAAAACAAACCCAAACCGGAAAGGATTTTTGAAATCCGAGAAGAAATGCAAGAGTTACGGGCCATCAAAGTTTGCAATTTGGGCCCATGTGCTTGTGTACACATCTCCTCCGAAGATGTCGAACTCAGGATGTCATCTGATACGCCAATGCGTGCGGGCTGAAGGGAGCACGCGGTGTGCCAAATTTTGCCAGTGTCGGTTCAGTGTTGTGGATCAGGGGAGGGGCGGTCCGGGGTACCAATTTTTTATTCTTCTTCGAATCAGATGAAACTTGGAATGTAACATCTACACCGCCAACCGATCTAGAAACTGAAACAATTTCTAAACTCCATTGAAAAATGACGGAGTTGCGGTCCTTCAAACTATGCAAATTTGGGCCCATGTGCTTGTGTACACATCTCCTCCGAAGATGTCGAACTCAGGATGTCATCTGATATCCCAGTGCGTGCAGTCTGAAGAGAGCACGCGGTGTGCCAAATTTTGCTAGTGTCGGTTCAGTGTTGTGGATCAGGGGAGGGGCGGTCCGGGGTACCAAAATTTATTTCGTCTCCGAATTATATGAAACTTGGAATATAACATCTACCATACACGTTGATCACAAAACTGAAAACAGATCGTAAATCCATTAAAAAATGGCCGAGATTTGGGCCCTCAAAATTTGAATCTGGACCCGTATTCTTTCCAATAACCAAAATGTTAGCCGTCTCCGAATCAGACAAAATTTATAACAAACAATCTTGGTGAGGAGCTGATCACAATACTGAAAACAATTTTAAAATCCATTGGAAAATAACTGAGTAACGGGCCCTCAAACTTCGCATTTTGGACCGGGTTTGACAATTTCCCAAACCCGTCACCCAATTTCGAGGTAGGGGTGGGGTCACTTACAAACACATAACATAAACACATACATATTAAGAACAACATATAATCAACATACTTCGTATTTCCGTCCCAAAAATGCGATTCTTTTCGATCATGATTTTCCCTATTATTATACTTCCATGGTGTAACCAAGGAAGTATATTGTTTTTGTACTGGTGCCGTTTTCCGTTTATTTGGAAATACTCAGAAAGTAATTGCAGTAGATACGCGAAACCTGTAGCGATTATGTAGGCATCGGAGGTCTACTAAAAATAAAGGTATCCGCATGTCGGTCCAATGTTTCGTGACGGAGTTATGGCCCTTTTACGATTATTTTTCACTATTATTATTATTATACTCAACACTTTTGCAACGCCTTAATATCTGAAAGTATGGGGAGTATCGAACTGAAAGTTTGTATGTATATTGGGGTCAATGAGTTCTAACCGGTCGGCATACAACGAATATTGTTCGCGTTTACCCCGCGGTGTTATCTCCCTTTATATGAACACAATGTCATTTATTATCTCGGAAGTTATAAGGAGCAGAGCATCGAAAATTGGACCGTATGCATACCTCGATATGCCCTACTACCCACGGGCATCAAAACTTGTGTCCGCGCTTTCCCTGAAGAGTTACCGCCCATAAATAGGCAAACCTCTATTTCATTGTACTCTGTTGTTGTATCGTATCATTCCAGATAACTGCATTTGGTTTTCACAGTCGTGTTGTTCTTTGTCAGTTTAGTCCGAGAAAGAAAATTGGGCAGGGTCGGACATATATTTTGACACTGGGGTAGGGGGCAAAATTTTCGCAAAATAAAATTTTGATTGATATTCATCTATTTAAGTTTATGTATTTCCCGAACGAAAACAAACCCATACCGGAACGGATTTTTGAAATCCGAGAAGAAATGCAAGAGTTACGGGCCATCAAAGTTTGCAATTTGGGCCCATGTGCTTGTGTACACATCTCCTCCGAAGATGTCGAACTCAGGATGTCATCTGATACGCCAATGCGTGCGGGCTGAAGAGAGCACGCGGTGTGCCAAATTTTGCCAGTGTCGGTTCAGTGTTGTGGATCAGGGGAGGGGCGGTCCGGGGTACCATTTTTTTATTCTTCTTCGAATCAGATGAAACTTGGAATGTAACATCTACACCGCCAACCGATCTAGAAACTGAAACAATTTCTAAACTCCATTGAAAAATGACGGAGTTGCGGTCCTTCAAACTATGCAAATTTGGGCCCATGTGCTTGTGTACACATCTCCTCCGAAGATGTCGAACTCAGGATGTCATCTGATATCCCAGTGCGTGCAGTCTGAAGAGAGCACGCGGTGTGCCAAATTTTGCTAGTGTCGGTTCAGTGTTGTGGATCAGGGGAGGGGCGGTCCGGGGTACCAAAATTTATTTCATCTCCGAATTATATGAAACTTGGAATATAACATCTACCATACACGTTGATCACAAAACTGAAAACAGATCGTAAATCCATTAAAAAATGGCCGAGATTTGGGCCCTCAAAATTTGAATCTGGACCCGTATTCTTTCCAATAACCAAAATGTTAGCCGTCTCCGAATCAGACAAAATTTATAACAAACAATCTTGGTGAGGAGCTGATCACAATACTAAAAACAATTTTAAAATCCATTGGAAAATAACTGAGTAACGGGCCCTCAAACTTCGCATTTTGGACCGGGTTTGACAATTTCCCAAACCCGTCACCCAATTTCGAGGTAGGGGTGGGGTCACTTACAAACACATAACATAAACACATACATATTAAGAACAACATATAATCAACATACTTCGTATTTCCGTCCCAAAAATGCGATTCTTTTCGATCACGATTTTCCCTATTATTATACTTCCATGGTGTAACCAAGGAAGTATATTGTTTTTGTACTGGTGCCGTTTTCCGTTTATTTGGAAATACTCAGAAAGTAATTGCAGTAGATACGCGAAACCTGTAGCGATTATGTAGGCATCGGAGGTCTACTAAAAATAAAGGTATCCGCATGTCGGTCCAATGTTTCGTGACGGAGTTATGGCCCTTTTACGATTATTTTTCACTATTATTATTATTATACTCAACACTTTTGCAACGCCTTAATATCTGAAAGTATGGGGAGTATCGAACTGAAAGTTTGTATGTATATTGGGGTCAATGAGTTCTAACCGGTCGGCATACAACGAATATTGTTCGCGTTTACCCCGCGGTGTTATCTCCCTTTATATGAACACAATGTCATTTATTATCTCGGAAGTTATAAGGAGTAGAGCATCGAAAATTGGACCGTATGCATACCTCGATATGCCCTACTACCCACGGGCATCAAAACTTGTGTCCGCGCTTTCCCTGAAGAGTTACCGCCCATAAATAGGCAAACCTCTATTTCATTGTACTCTGTTGTTGTATCGTATCATTCCAGATAACTGCATTTGGTTTTCACAGTCGTGTTGTTCTTTGTCAGTTTAGTCCGAGAAAGAAAATTGGGCAGGGTCGGTCATATATTTTGACACTGGGGTAGGGGGCAAAATTTTCGCAAAATAAAATTTTGATTGATATTCATCTATTTAAGTTTATGTATTTCCCGAACGAAAACAAACCCATACCGGAACGGATTTTTGAAATCCGAGAAGAAATGCAAGAGTTACGGGCCATCAAAGTTTGCAATTTGGGCCCATGTGCTTGTGTACACATCTCCTCCGAAGATGTCGAACTCAGGATGTCATCTGATACGCCAATGCGTGCGGGCTGAAGAGAGCACGCGGTGTGCCAAATTTTGCCAGTGTCGGTTCAGTGTTGTGGATCAGGGGAGGGGCGGTCCGGGGTACCAATTTTTTATTCTTCTTCGAATCAGATGAAACTTGGAATGTAACATCTACACCGCCAACCGATCTAGAAACTGAAACAATTTCTAAACTCCATTGAAAAATGACGGAGTTGCGGTCCTTCAAACTATGCAAATTTGGGCCCATGTGCTTGTGTACACATCTCCTCCGAAGATGTCGAACTCAGGATGTCATCTGATATCCCAGTGCGTGCAGTCTGAAGAGAGCACGCGGTGTGCCAAATTTTGCTAGTGTCGGTTCAGTGTTGTGGATCAGGGGAGGGGCGGTCCGGGGTACCAAAATTTATTTCATCTCCGAATTATATGAAACTTGGAATATAACATCTACCATACACGTTGATCACAAAACTGAAAACAGATCGTAAATCCATTAAAAAATGGCCGAGATTTGGGCCCTCAAAATTTGAATCTGGACCCGTATTCTTTCCAATAACCAAAATGTTAGCCGTCTCCGAATCAGACAAAATTTATAACAAACAATCTTGGTGAGGAGCTGATCACAATACTAAAAACAATTTTAAAATCCATTGGAAAATAACTGAGTAACGGGCCCTCAAACTTCGCATTTTGGACCGGGTTTGACAATTTCCCAAACCCGTCACCCAATTTCGAGGTAGGGGTGGGGTCACTTACAAACACATAACATAAACACATACATATTAAGAACAACATATAATCAACATACTTCGTATTTCCGTCCCAAAAATGCGATTCTTTTCGATCATGATTTTCCCTATTATTATACTTCCATGGTGTAACCAAGGAAGTATATTGTTTTTGTACTGGTGCCGTTTTCCGTTTATTTGGAAATACTCAGAAAGTAATTGCAGTAGATACGCGAAACCTGTAGCGATTATGTAGGCATCGGAGGTCTACTAAAAATAAAGGTATCCGCATGTCGGTCCAATGTTTCGTGACGGAGTTATGGCCCTTTTACGATTATTTTTCACTATTATTATTATTATACTCAACACTTTTGCAACGCCTTAATATCTGAAAGTATGGGGAGTATCGAACTGAAAGTTTGTATGTATATTGGGGTCAATGAGTTCTAACCGGTCGGCATACAACGAATATTGTTCGCGTTTACCCCGCGGTGTTATCTCCCTTTATATGAACACAATGTCATTTATTATCTCGGAAGTTATAAGGAGCAGAGCATCGAAAATTGGACCGTATGCATACCTCGATATGCCCTACTACCCACGGGCATCAAAACTTGTGTCCGCGCTTTCCCTGAAGAGTTACCGCCCATAAATAGGCAAACCTCTATTTCATTGTACTCTGTTGTTGTATCGTATCATTCCAGATAACTGCATTTGGTTTTCACAGTCGTGTTGTTCTTTGTCAGTTTAGTCCGAGAAAGAAAATTGGGCAGGGTCGGTCATATATTTTGACACTGGGGTAGGGGGCAAAATTTTCGCAAAATAAAATTTTGATTGATATTCATCTATTTAAGTTTATGTATTTCCCGAACGAAAACAAACCCATACCGGAACGGATTTTTGAAATCCGAGAAGAAATGCAAGAGTTACGGGCCATCAAAGTTTGCAATTTGGGCCCATGTGCTTGTGTACACATCTCCTCCGAAGATGTCGAACTCAGGATGTCATCTGATACGCCAATGCGTGCGGGCTGAAGAGAGCACGCGGTGTGCCAAATTTTGCCAGTGTCGGTTCAGTGTTGTGGATCAGGGGAGGGGCGGTCCGGGGGTACCAATTTTTTATTCTTCTTCGAATCAGATGAAACTTGGAATGTAACATCTACACCGCCAACCGATCTAGAAACTGAAACAATTTCTAAACTCCATTGAAAAATGACGGAGTTGCGGTCCTTCAAACTATGCAAATTTGGGCCCATGTGCTTGTGTACACATCTCCTCCGAAGATGTCGAACTCAGGATGTCATCTGATATCCCAGTGCGTGCAGTCTGAAGAGAGCACGCGGTGTGCCAAATTTTGCTAGTGTCGGTTCAGTGTTGTGGATCAGGGGAGGGGCGGTCCGGGGTACCAAAATTTATTTCATCTCCGAATTATATGAAACTTGGAATATAACATCTACCATACACGTTGATCACAAAACTGAAAACAGATCGTAAATCCATTAAAAAATGGCCGAGATTTGGGCCCTCAAAATTTGAATCTGGACCCGTATTCTTTCCAATAACCAAAATGTTAGCCGTCTCCGAATCAGACAAAATTTATAACAAACAATCTTGGTGAGGAGCTGATCACAATACTAAAAACAATTTTAAAATCCATTGGAAAATAACTGAGTAACGGGCCCTCAAACTTCGCATTTTGGACCGGGTTTGACAATTTCCCAAACCCGTCACCCAATTTCGAGGTAGGGGTGGGGTCACTTACAAACACATAACATAAACACATACATATTAAGAACAACATATAATCAACATACTTCGTATTTCCGTCCCAAAAATGCGATTCTTTTCGATCATGATTTTCCCTATTATTATACTTCCATGGTGTAACCAAGGAAGTATATTGTTTTTGTACTGGTGCCGTTTTCCGTTTATTTGGAAATACTCAGAAAGTAATTGCAGTAGATACGCGAAACCTGTAGCGATTATGTAGGCATCGGAGGTCTACTAAAAATAAAGGTATCCGCATGTCGGTCCAATGTTTCTTGACGGAGTTATGGCCCTTTTACGATTATTTTTCACTATTATTATTATTATACTCAACACTTTTGCAACGCCTTAATATCTGAAAGTATGGGGAGTATCGAACTGAAAGTTTGTATGTATATTGGGGTCAATGAGTTCTAACCGGTCGGCATACAACGAATAATTGTTCGCGTTTACCCCGCGGTGTTATCTCCCTTTATATGAACACAATGTCATTTATTATCTCGGAAGTTATAAGGAGCAGAGCATCGAAAATTGGACCGTATGCACACCTCGATATGCCCTACTACCCAAGGGCATCAAAACTTGTGTCCGCGCTTTCCCTGAAGAGTTACCGCCCATAAATAGGCAAACCTCTATTTAATTGTACTCTGTTGTTGTATCGTATCATTCCAGATAACTGCATTTGGTTTTCACAGTCGTGTTGTTCTTTGTCAGTTTAGTCCGAGAAAGAAAATTGGGCAGGGTCGGACATATATTTTGACACTGGGGTAGGGGGCAAAATTTTCGCAAAATAAAATTTTGATTGATATTCATCTATTTAAGTTTATGTATTTCCCGAACGAAAACAAACCCATACCGGAACGGATTTTTGAAATCCGAGAAGAAATGCAAGAGTTACGGGCCATCAAAGTTTGCAATTTGGGCCCATGTGCTTGTGTACACATCTCCTCCGAAGATGTCGAACTCAGGATGTCATCTGATACGCCAATGCGTGCGGGCTGAAGAGAGCACGCGGTGTGCCAAATTTTGCCAGTGTCGGTTCAGTGTTGTGGATCAGGGGAGGGGCGGTCCGGGGTACCAATTTTTTATTCTTCTTCGAATCAGATGAAACTTGGAATGTAACATCTACACCGCCAACCGATCTAGAAACTGAAACAATTTCTAAACTCCATTGAAAAATGACGGAGTTGCGGTCCTTCAAACTATGCAAATTTGGGCCCATATGCTTGTGTACACATCTCCTCCGAAGATGTCGAACTCAGGATGTCATCTGATATCCCAGTGCGTGCAGTCTGAAGAGAGCACGCGGTGTGCCAAATTTTGCTAGTGTCGGTTCAGTGTTGTGGATCAGGGGAGGGGCGGTCCGGGGTACCAAAATTTATTTCGTCTCCGAATTATATGAAACTTGGAATATAACATCTACCATACACGTTGATCACAAAACTGAAAACAGATCGTAAATCCATTAAAAAATGGCCGAGATTTGGGCCCTCAAAATTTGAATCTGGACCCGTATTCTTTCCAATAACCAAAATGTTAGCCGTCTCCGAATCAGACAAAATTTATAACAAACAATCTTGGTGAGGAGCTGATCACAATACTGAAAACAATTTTAAAATCCATTGGAAAATAACTGAGTAACGGGCCCTCAAACTTCGCATTTTGGACCGGGTTTGACAATTTCCCAAACCCGTCACCCAATTTCGAGGTAGGGGTGGGGTCACTTACAAACACATACCATAAACACATACATATTAAGAACAACATATAATCAACATACTTCGTATTTCCGTCCCAAAAATGCGATTCTTTTCGATCATGATTTTCCCTATTATTATACTTCCATGGTGTAACCAAGGAAGTATATTGTTTTTGTACTGGTGCCGTTTTCCGTTTATTTGGAAATACTCAGAAAGTAATTGCAGTAGATACGCGAAACCTGTAGCGATTATGTAGGCATCGGAGGTCTACTAAAAATAAAGGTATCCGCATGTCGGTCCAATGTTTCTTGACGGAGTTATGGCCCTTTTACGATTATTTTTCACTATTATTATTATTATACTCAACACTTTTGCAACGCCTTAATATCTGAAAGTATGGGGAGTATCGAACTGAAAGTTTGTATGTATATTGGGGTCAATGAGTTCTAACCGGTCGGCATACAACGAATATTGTTCGCGTTTACCCCGCGGTGTTATCTCCCTTTATATGAACACAATGTCATTTATTATCTCGGAAGTTATAAGGAGCAGAGCATCGAAAATTGGACCGTATGCACACCTCGATATGCCCTACTACCCACGGGCATCAAAACTTGTGTCCGCGCTTTCCCTGAAGAGTTACCGCCCATAAATAGGCAAACCTCTATTTCATTGTACTCTGTTGTTGTATCGTATCATTCCAGATAACTGCATTTGGTTTTCACAGTCGTGTTGTTCTTTGTCAGTTTAGTCCGAGAAAGAAAATTGGGCAGGGTCGGACATATATTTTGACACTGGGGTAGGGGGCAAAATTTTCGCAAAATAAAATTTTGATTGATATTCATCTATTTAAGTGTATGTATTTCCCGAACGAAAACAAACCCATACCGGAAAGGATTTTTGAAATCCGAGAAGAAATGCAAGAGTTACGGGCCATCAAAGTTTGCAATTTGGGCCCATGTGCTTGTGTACACATCTCCTCCGAAGATTCATGTTATGCTACACGCGAAACGGAGATGACTTTTGGGAAATCCAGAATCCAAAACGGATCCAAATCGACCTGTTCCAGAAAAGTCGTTCATTTTGTTTTCACTTTTTGAAAAAGGCTCCAATATTTCAACCAAAACTTTTGGACATAGAACATTATTTTTTTCTCAGTCAAGTGAAAAGAGCTCTTCAAAATAATTCCGCTTATATATATAATATATATTATCTATATATACGCCAACAATTTGTCACTCCCCTCTCTATTCTCTCCTTCCTCCGGCTACCCCATTCCCCGTGGGATGGAACCTACCTCCGATTCGATACACCCGTCTTGCCGCGGGCCAGTCTCAATCCTCTACCAGAGAACTGATAGAACGCCCGTCGAATTCCAACAATCATTTCCAGAGTGGTATATTGGTATGAGTTCATATCGGTGCCGTTATAAAACAAATAACTTGGATTTTAATATAAACCCACCTATTCGTAAATTATGTAGCCCATGGTGTGTGGTAAATTATCATTTTATCGTGTATAGTGTGTCATGAGCTATCTGCGTGCGTGCATTTCACTTTTGTATTTTCTTTCGCATCTTCAACGCATTGCATATCATATACAACCAAACAAAATACAAACATTACATTAATTTGATCAAACAAACCTTCGTTGTAAGGTGTATATTTCTACTAACGTAATGACGACGTATAGCCAATTATTCCATTTGCGATAACAACGATAAACACATAGAAACATGCAAACATCATCATTTTCGTAAGAACAATTTGTATATTGTTATAAACCGTAGTATACTGCTGATAGACATTCAATTATTTCCGTCAGTATATGTCTGCTGAATTGGAAATGACTCCTTTTATACTTTCGCAAAATAAAACACCACTGATAGTTTCGTTCACCGTCATTTAAGTATTGTCAAAAAGCAAACGTGAAACAACCGCTCATTATTCCTACCATAAAGGAATCTACTTATAGAGAACGCTCTTTTCTGTTCGATTACGTTCAAACTCTTTGTGTGTTGTTGTTAATCACTCATTATATTCTTCGGACCGAACGTTCATTAAGCGCGCTTCATGTTATATATGCGAAAACCGACCCACGTGTTTATTGTTTTATATCCGATTCAATAACACATCGACGTTTATATTCTAGTTATTTATTGAATATAAAAAGCATCTTTACATTATCTTTAGTTTGGTATTATTCGTATTTGATGATTAAAATACACCAAAGCATGTTAAAAAAAAAAAATAGTAGATAATTTGACGGGATTCGAACTCACGTCGCAATAAAACACAAACTGAAGGTTTGACGCTCTCACCACTCGGCTACGCACTGCGCTGTTTATTTATAAGAAAATATATTAGTATTAAATATATAGGCATATAACTGTGTATATTTAAACTTTATATCCAAACTGATTGAAATGCGTGACTATATATACCCCTTTCCGCTATACGGGGAACGGGAACATGCACCTATTCTTCCCACCAAATCCAAACGGGCTAATTAAAGAACAAGATAATGCCGTAGCAGGTACATTTGGATATTCTATTCAAGCCACCCCCCCCCCCCAAATCTTGACCGCTATACTTTAAAAGTAACCTACCCAACGGAGAATGCAAGATGGGGTGGGTTGAGACTTTTGGTAAATTCCACCGAAAATCTAAAGTGCCATTTTCGAATTTTCAGCTGGATCGGTTTACTCGTGACAACGCTATCTACTACATATTTTGGGACTTCTGTCTGTTTGTCTGTTAGGTATGGCCAGGAAAACAGCCGGACGGATTTCGACGAAACTTGATATCTAGGGATACTTTTGTCCGGGGAGTGTTTTTGACCCCGACCTGGTCATGACTTTAAAAATGGTCAATTCAATGTCAAATCGTGTAAAACGGATGGATTTCCACGAAATTTGATACCTATGGGTACGTTTGTCCGGGGAGTGTTTTGGACCGGTAAAACTGTGTCCCCGACCTGACCTTGACCTTTAAAATGGTCAATTCAAGGTCAAATCGCGCCTTTCGACGGGATTTTGATGAAATTGATACCTAGGGATAATTTTGTCGTGGGAATGTTTTACACGGGTCAAATCGAGTCCCCGACCTGACCTTGAATTTCAAAATTGTCAATAGGGAAAACAGCACGGACGAAGTCTGGTCACCCTGCTAGTATAATATAAATATTTATACTTAAGTAGTCTATCACTAACCTAATTGTAGCCCCAAATCCAAACGTGCTAATAAAGATCTAGTTTAATGCAGAAGCATGTACGTCGGTATACTGTAGGTACGCCTCCAAGATGTATGCTCAGCGGAGAGCTTGCGTCGGTGGGTTCAGACTTGGCAAATTCCACCACAAACAAATGTGGAAAATTACTTAAAAAATAAAACTTTGAGACAAAAATTTGTTGACGTGGTCAGAAGTATCCAGGTGCAACTTTCGAACGATTGTATAAGTTTTAGAGTGGACCGTTTAATCCTGGTAGCGCGTAACATTGTTAACGGGTGAAATATATTACTCAAATTAATATGATTTGCACCCTTTTGATATATATACAAGCCGATTACTCTATAATCAGAAACACCAAATTTCGTGACCGTTGAACAGAATTTGGGCATCCAGGGGAGCGGTTATAATTAGCCATAAAATGTATCCCTACTGAATACAAATTAACTAATTGGCTGGGTGAATGGTGACTCAGTTGGTCAGGACCATGATGCATTAGACAGTCATTAATCATCATGACATAAACCTTTGGAGTATATTTAATATTTAGAAATGTCAATGCAAGTCCACCATCGGATCATTAAGCACCAATATGAATTCGAATTAAGAGGAATACACATATACGCATAACACTCACATGGGATGGGATGGGATACCATGGAAGTATATCTGATTCCATGGAATCTGACCTCTAGTTATACATGCTCTTATTGGCATATTAAATGTACGAGTTAATCCAGGGATGAATACTAGTAAACTATATATGCAAATAGTAAATACATTCTAATTTCCACTGAAATTAACGTCAATTGTCTATATATAGGTCATTTTTATTAAAATTATGTGAAGATACGATAAACTGTTATATAGGGCCTATTAACAAAATGGATCGTAAAAACATTTGTCTGGGTATTATTGTCGATTGTAATACATTACTTATATTATGACCGTCTCGTAAATTGAACGTGCATGAGTCTTATAGTAGCCCTACTGAACATTGATATACATGAGCATGGTGTTTCACTACTAAACTATGGAACGCCATAGCTGCCTTATATTGCTGATTGTCTTTATATGCAGATACGTTGTCAATATATGTAGATACTTTGTCAATATATGCATATATTTTGTCATTATATGCAGATACTTTGTCTTTATATGCAGATACTATGCAGATACTTTGTCATTATATGTAGATACTTTGTCATTATATGTAGATATTTTGTCTTTATATGCAGATACTTTGTCTTTATATGCAGATACTTTGTTAATATATGCAGATACTTTGTCGGTATAATTATGTAGTTGTATGCAGGTAGGCCTACCTTGCTTTTTGTGCAAATATCTGTTATTTTTTTCTTCATAAGCGAAAAGAAAACTATTATTAAATTTATAGTTTTTCCGTGAAATTTCCGTTTCAAGAACACATGTTCATTCCTGCTTTTGTACGATTTTGGATGATGTAGGTTTCTTTTTCACGCGTTTATGTACGACGTGGAAGATATTCTTAACAAGAAAACCATAATCAGAAATGGTGACGCCCTCAAGATCATATTATTAGCCATAAATATAAATTATAATATAAAATATATTGGTTACATGAATTCACCGCCTCAGAATTCCGTTAAAACAACTAATCCTTCGAATTATTACAAACATCTACGGTTTATTACTGCAGGTTTCTCATTCACCTCACCAGAAAGCTTCTAAATGCGGATCAAAAATCGGAGGTAGTGTGTTCCCACCAAGAGTGCATGGCCCTGCCATTGTTCATACCTAAATATCGAAAGCAATTAACGCGGTCATAATTGTTACATACTGCAACTATAAGACATCCAGCAGATACACACCCCACGAAAACCCGAAATGTGTTGTCCTGCGAGAAATCCCATCGCTATAGCTCAATTTGACACGGCCAGATTAGACTTCCTACAATATCCATAAACAAGATCATATATTATATACCCATGATTTTAATTATAGAATATAAAATATATTGGTTTCGAGAATGACCAACTCAAAATAACAATAACAACCGGCAACTAATTTACGAACCGGCGGCCGACTCGGCCGTCTCCAACCATGCACAACCATCAGTGGGCTGCAGAACGAAAATATCTATAAAAGTTGAAATATAAGACTTACAAATTATCTTTTAAATTTCTATTATTGGTAATTGACATAGCTTGTCACAAACCAAAAATCAAGATTATTGACATAATAATGTAAAGGACAATAAACGAAATTGAAATTCCCAAGTACACCTTTTACCGGTGACCGGTGATCGCGCAGTCCGACTTTTAAATAAATAAACCGGAAAAACCAATTTTCTATTTATAAAACGCTCATCGGCCCACGTCTTTCTAATATTTGGCCACCAGTATACACGCGGGCGTGCTAAAAAGCTAAACTTGGATGGGCTAACTGATTTCAGATTTTAAGCGCATTTTTTCCGGAACATTAAGTTGCAATCAAAAAGTGGAGCGCGTCACGGAACGGACCACGTGCAGAAAATTCCACGTATATCATAATTGACACAAAACTGAACTAAAATGATTCGCATAATAATCTTATCGACTGATAAATATACACATTAGGCAAATAGTGATAACAATAAATTGTGAACTTTAATTTCAGTCAGCCACCTGGAATGAGATCGGTCCCGTTTGTCTTCAGTCTTGGCTTCCGCAAAATGGACACAACATATAATATCATGGAACGAACGTATAATGAAAAAATCCGCATATAATGACAAAGTATCTGCATATAATGACAAAGTATCTGCATAGAAAGACAAAATATCTGCATATAATGACAAAGTATCTACATATAATGACAAAGTATCTGCATATAATGACAAAGTATCTGCATATAATGACAAAGTATCTGCATATAATGACAAAGTGTCTGCATATAAAGACAAAATATCTACATATAATTACAGGGTATCTGCATATAAAGACAAAGTATCTACATGACAAACTATCTGAATATAATGACAAAGTATATGCATCTAATGACAATCGACAATATAAGGCAGCTATGGCGTTCCATACTAAACAGTTTAGTCTCAGTATATTATAATATTACTCGACATATGTAAGGGAGCCGATATGTGTTTATATAGGGGTGACGCATATTGGGAGGGAGCCAAGTTACAAGCCCTTGTGGTTCATAGTTCGGGTTAATTTATATTAGTTTCAACATTATGAATATTCCATGTTCAAAAAGCTAACTTATTTCATCAATTATAACAGCATTATATGCATGCATGCGTGTATTCGCGTTCCGAGTTGTTGAATAAAACAATTTTGAAAGTTATTTGGAGTTCACGTGTTTTCACGAAAATAATAGTAAAAATAGGGAAAATGCAACAGAACAGTTATTAGTCCAAGGTATATAACTAAGAGAGGAAAAGAGCCTGTATTCGTCAATATATTTTTGAAGCACATATGCCATGTAACAATTAAATTGTGAACAATATGCAAAGTTTGGTATATTTGGCATAAAAATAAAACAGTTAAAGTTAGAATTTGGTCTCGTTGCTAGGGTAATTTAATTGCATAGCAACTGTTGTTATGGGCAACACATTTGACAACCCAACCAACATGAGAGGAATGGGGAGGGAAACATTAATGTGGACACAAAGTTTCTGGCGGTCTAAGCCCTTTCACTCGAAAATGTTCTAAAAACATTTTTTTAGTCCAATTTATGCAAATTTGGCATATCTAATTTGACCTTGATCTTTGACCTTGACAGAGGTGACTAGAAAATTGCCAACAATTATTTTATTTATCGGGGTATCCCATAGCACATTATTAACATTGTTGGCATATGGTACTAAAAATGTTTAGCAAAAATTGTTCTAGCCACATTTTCTCTGATCTGCCTCCTGACATATATTGGGCATTTTGTAAAATAAAGTATCTATCTATCGCGCCATCGTTCTCGTTCATCTCGACGTTATCGCCCGCGTTCACATCAGGGTTATCGCTGGACGAGATACTGGCTCTATGACGCTCCGACGCTCTGCTCTGTTCGCCGTCATGACGGTGTGCATAGTGTAACGACGTAGCCTCATAGAGCCAGCGTCTAGTCCAGGTTATCGCCCACCAAGACGTCGTCGTTCTCACTCATGACGCCATTCATTCTCACGTTCACCAAGGCGACACCGTTCTCACTCCACTAGACGACGTCGTTCATCTCACCGTAGATCATATTCACCTAGAAGTTCATATTCGACTCACAGGAACCTTTACCCATAACACGACGATAGTGCTCGGCCAAACTATAATGGCAACTACCACTATGCAAAAACTCCGATAGGCCAGCGATGGAACAACGGACAAACAAATGGTATAAATAACAAATGTACAAGACGCACTCCAAAATCGAATTACAGTTCTAGAATCCCAATTAAGACCGACCGAGTACTTCTGAGAGACATAGACAATAACAACCGAGTGGAATTTTCTATAGGAATCAGGGAGCTAAATGTGTTCCAGAGTCGGGGAGCGAGTACACCGTGGAATGCTAAAGGTGAGGGTAACTGAAGAATGACCTTCACCTGATACATGTGACACGTCATTAAAAGATGGTTGCTTTATATTGCTATTATAGTATTTTTTATTTTTATTTTCTGTTAATTTTGGTAAATGTTTATTATAAATTGCCAAATTCTGCATGAAAAGTTTTTTAAATTGGACAAGATATCCCTCTCAAAATGTATATTAACATTTCCTCTTTAATTTAGTAATATTATGGTATATAAGGGCATACTTCCGTTATACGAGATGCATCAGCTAGTAAAATTGAAAAAAAAATCTAAATTTTTTGGCTTTATTTTGAGGATTGACAATAATTTTCAGGATGCCTCATATTGGAAAAATAAACGACTACTGCTCGATATAATCCATTTTTGATTTCAGTAAGGTCTATATTTTGATAAAATACTATAAGAAACGCTGTGTGGTACACATATACATATATATAGGAATCAGGGAGCTAAATGTGTTCCAGAGTCGGGGAGCGAGTACACCGTGGAATGCTAAAGGTGAAGGTAACTGAAGAATGACCTTCACCTGATACATGCGACACGTTATTAAAGGATGACATCGCGTTTATTTGATTTGTACATAATATCTAAATAATTTAAACTGGTGAATGAATGGGGGAATGGATGTTTGTGAGCGGGAAATTTATTTAACTGGCTGCTGTAGTTCTGGGTTTTTCCAGATCAAATTTGACTGTGAGATAGCCCTGTCGTAGACTTGGGGATTTATTTTAAAAAGTAAACACATGACCTGTGATTTTTCTTGCATTTTCGTGATCAACTGGTGTCAATCTAGCTGGGTAAACATCACTGATATGGCCTGCAGGCTTCAATTCAGTGAATTTGGCCGAAACGTTAACACTGTCGCCTATGGGAAACCATTTAGTTCAGTGATTCCTATAGGTCGCCTCTATCCGAGTGTGAATGGAACTTCTACTGCCAGGATAAAAGTATTAAATGACCACTCTGAATTTATTCTTGACAGAGATTTTTGGCCGGAGGGTATGACATGCACTCGGATGGATACTACCAGTTGGGATTGTTCTCGTGATCAACTGAACAGCAGCCGCGTCCATCGCTGGCACTAAACTTTGCATCATTGAGATCAGAATTATAATTCTTCTCTGATGATGTCACTTCTCTATACATATTTTATTTTCAGCATGTTATCCTTTATGTCATGGAATGCCACTGGCATTTTGTCCTCCTCCTCCTACTTATCTAGATTTCTCGATAGGCAGGGAGTGGACGTTTGTGGCATCTCAGAACATTGGTTGAAGGAATCCAATATTTCGTTAATGGACCATATATCACAACACTATAACTCCTACACCGTATGTGACGCAACACCCGGCACTCCAGCTAACAAGGGTCGGCCAATTTGTTTGACTATTATAGTTCGCTGGGAACTGAAATCGTTATGGGGGACTTTAACGTAAATTCCTTACGCCCATATTACAGAGGCATGTTATTGACAAATATGTTTATGGACAAAGGTGTTTTCTCTCGAATAGAAAAATCGTTCAAAACTACCACGGTAAAAACATTCGTACCACCGACATATCCTGATTCTGGTTCAATTATAGATCATTTCCTTATTCATAAAGCAATGAGGCACAAAATACAAACAGTTGACATTTTACAAGATGATAGCATCGACGTATCAACGCATCGTCCCATTTTATTATGTATGAACGACGAAGTACTTCAGCCTCAGGCTTCTCATATACAGTGCTCGTCAAAATTTAAATGGTCAGCTCTGAATTCAAATCCGACACTCGCTCGTACGTTTGCGACAAGCGTGGGTAAAAATTGCCCTACTGTTGAAATAGATAGTGTATCTTCGATTGATAACTATTATAATGCCTTAGTTTCTGCTCTCAGTAACGCAGCCTCAGAAGTTGTTCCCAAATCAAAATGCCGCAGTCATATTAAACCATATTGGAACGAATCGTTAAAAGCCGCTCACTTTAGTATGCGCGAGTGTCGCAGATGCTGGTTGGCAGAGGGCAGACCTCGTTACGAAGGTTCCAATTCATATCGCCATTATGAAGAAGCAAAACGCTCTTTTCGACGTACACATCGCAAAATATCAGAATAATTTATGCGGGACCGTGATGCCGAAATAGACAAGTGCTCAGAAATAGATCAAAATACATTCTATCGATTGCTCAATTACAAACGCAGAGAACTTAACACGCTTTCGCCGTCACATTTCGTCCACAATGGTGAAACTCTCCGCACTAACCAGTCTATATCTAATGCCAGCGTCGTTATGTCGTGGGAATCTGGATACAGAATCTGGATTCAGATTATGGATTAGTCCCGTACGACTTGGTTCGGTAAACGAACAGACCAGAATCAGTAAACGAACAGACCGTAATCGTAATGTCGTGGTAATCCAGATTCGGATTCGGATTCCGATTACGGACTCAAATGTTCGTAATGTAAACAAACCGAGATTTCGCCACCTCTGAGTTTAAAAACACAATAAAACATAAGAATCCGTCTCTTGTGTACAAATTATTGCAAAATATAAACGATCTATATCAAAGAATTTTAAATGCGGAGACATATTTGTTTTATGGAGTGAAAACTGGGAGAATATTACAGAAATTAGCCAAATAATAACGCTATTGATAGTAACGGTTTGCACTTCGGTTGATCGCGAAGCAAATCAATGTCGATTTCATTGTCACTTTCATATGTCCATTTCATAATTCCATCCATAAAATACCGCCCGAACGCATGTCGATTTCAAATTCGGCGGATACGTCACCATTGACCGAATTCATGTGAATCTGCATGGATATGTCTTCTGCTTTGTTCGTTATTAAAATGTTTCTTCTTATTCAAGAAATAGTAGGATTATATTATATCGATGGATTATCAGATACACGTATGTACTATCTAGTCTTATATCAATTTCATGTTTAAAATGTTTTGTTTCGTTAAATGCCGTCGTTTTGCACAATAGTCTCTGTATAGACAACAAACACAGGCATGTTTTGGCCAACGTGCTTTGCGCATGAAGCTAATGTTGTGGTCTTGTGATCGCAGGTGAACTGCATCTCCCAATCGCACAAACACAAATGTAAAGCATAGTATAGGATCTCAGGACTACATAGTGGAAATGTCAGTAAAATCCGATTTGTTTCTTGCGTTTGCTGGCTTGTACGTATCATTATTTGGAACAGTTAGTCAAGCACAGCTAAGCAAATTGTACCAAAGTTCGGGGGGTCGAGACACCCCAACCAACCCACACGTACAAGTTCTAGGGACGTGGCTAGAGGTTTCCTCAAATTTCCGGCCAACTGCACACCCCCCCCCCCCCCCCCCCCCACCCCCATTGAACCAAACATCAATCTCACAGGTTCGCAGAATTCCATTTGCACCCCCTTGGAAATATCCAACCTGACACACACTAAGATTGGAAAATTACCAACTTTTACTGGTTGAAAAAATCAAACAATGAGAACAATTCCAACCTATATATGGTGTCAAATTAATGTCCAACTAATGTTGTGTCATGCATGAAATTTCCAACTGCTGGAAATGTACCAAAGTTTAGTTTAAACATATTTATTTCAAATATTTGTCAAATTTAGATAACACATGATATATAACACATACATTTGTTTATACATACAATGGGATTGGAGGACAAGTGCTGATTCACTTAAGTGTACCCCCTCTCACATATGTTATTACACTGAAAAAATAAATAATTAGTAATGACAAAGCAACATGACTACCAAAACAAGTTGAATATATCTACAGATCACCGGTCACTCCCTGTCCAGAGTTAGTCATAAGTTGGTATACGTATTTATTTAAAATCCGATTTGTTTGTTGCGTTTACTGGCTTGTACGTATCATTATTTGGAACAGTTAGTCAAAAGAATCCTGATTTTCCTCACGTAGGAATGACTGCACACCTAAGCAAATTGTACCAAAGTTCGGGGGGGGGGTCTAGACACCCCAACCAACCCCTGTCGTCACGTCCCTGTACAACTGACAAGTTTCGTTTGTTCTTCACAACATCTTCGGAATTTGATTCAGGAGACCTAGAGCTGTTAGAAATGCTTGCCCTCATCAATAAACACACTTTAACTTGAAAAAAAAAATGCGATTAAGTCGGATTGGCAGCTAATTATGTGCCGTGTATATACACATAGAAGAAAAGCACGACTTTCACAACAAACATGAACTTTACAAATATAAGATACAAATGATACTTGTGTCAAAAACATGAGCCATATTTGACGCTGGGAGAACGTTAAACATAGTTTCGGAGATCACGTGGATTTCAAAATCTGACCTAGAATCTGGAATTAGCCCCGCCCCCGTAATTGGCTTCGGATTCTGAATCCGGATTCCCACCAAATAACGACTCTGGACATCATACTACGGAAACCTTTTCATATCACTACAAAATGAGCAATTTGACGCTAATCATCTTAAATCGGTTAGTTCATATGTATCGTCTATTAAAAAAAGACACTTATACCGACATTGATAAAATTCTCTGCTGTCCAGCCAGTGAATCAGAGTTGACCGATATTATACCAAATATATCTATAAACTCAATAGGAATAAAGCAGCGGGACATGACTCGATAACAAATGAACACATTGTTTGTAGCGCACCATGCATAGTTTGTAAATTGTGCCACATTTTCAGTAAGATGTTAGAATTTTCATATGTTCCTAACAATGCCAAAAAAAGGAGTGATAATATCTCAAAATACAGGCGGTAAAAAGTCAAAACAAGCATTTGACAGCTACAGACCAATTACAATCATGCCTGCTTTATACAAACTGTATGAAAAAGTGATACTAGTGTGCGCTTGCAATCATACACGCCAAACCATATATCCATCAACCCGCTCCAACATGGTTTTCAGAGCGGAGTAAGCTGTATGGCAACTTCGTACTCATTACAGGAGTGCATTTCCTACACTAAAGAGACGCACAGTTTTGTTCGCCTGTTTTCTAGACGTCACAAACGAGTTTGATTCCGTCTGGTTAAATGGTCTTTTGTTCAAATTGCATAAAAAAGGATTCAATGGTAATATATGGCACACTTTCAAAGCACTCCTGTCGGGCATCGAATAGAAATACTTTATAGAAATACTTTCTCAGACTGGTTTGGCATATTTCAAGGAGCTAGGCAAGGATCTATCCTCTCACCTTTATTTTATATGATGTATGTGGACGACCTCATATACGAGTTGGAAAACGATACAACGACAAAATTGAAATCTCAACTACATCTATGCACACGCGAAAAAATGTCCGACACAATCTTTAGGTCAATACCCAAATTGGAATTACCTTTTGGTTCAGGCATCTTCTCATCACTTCTGGTGATATTAAACCAAACCCTGGTCCCACCATTAATGGTCAACGGTCACTATTCCATTTGAACGTACAAAGTTTCCTCCCTAAAATCGACATACTTGCCACCGAAATACAAAATTACGATATATGCGGTTTTACGGAATCTTGGTTGAGCGATAAAACGGACCAGCATGATTTACTAATACACGGATTTCACGAACCCGAGCGAGCTGACAGAGTATGAACGGACACTGTAGGTGGGGGCGTGATCGCTTATATCAAAAACGATTTAGCCTATACACGCAGAAAATATATTGAGAAACCTGGTTTAGAAAGCATTTGGCTTGAAGTTATATTACCGAGAGAAAGAGTGTTGATTGTTTTTTTTTACCGCCCCCAAATGTGAATTGCTGGCACAACATATTAGAAAACATCGGTGACATCATAACTTCGCATCCCACACACAAAATAATTGTCTCTGGAGACTTTAATGAAAATCAGTACAACCCTGTAAACAAGAAAGTACAAACCATAGTCGCAGAATGTAACCTGAAACAAGTTATTCACGACACCACAAACTTCACAGAATACTCTGAAACCATAATAGATCTAATATTCATAAATGATCTATGTGAACTGAAAGGATCTGGTACCCTGGATCCCTTTTTTCCGATCTAGTCCGCTATCATGTTCCGGTATATGCCACGATAGAAATCGAAGACAATCAGAAAGGAAGCAAATCGTTTAATCGTCTTATTTACATGTATGATGAGGCAAATTTTATTTCCTTAAACAATGAAATTCGTTCATGTGACTGGAACCGAATAATTGACAACCTGGGAACTGATGAAATCTGCTCAACATTCACATCATATGTGAATAATCTTATCGTCAAATACGTACCCAGCAAAATTGTCAAATGCCGTCAGAACGAGCCTGAATGGATGACACCAAGAGTTAAGTATCTGATTAGACAACGGAAAAGGGTACACAAAACTGCAAAAGATAGGAACACCCCAGCCATGTGGAAAAATATCGGACAATCCGCAATGAAGTAATTACTGAAGTACGAAACTCAAAGAAAATTCATATACAAAAAATGGAATCAATCCTTCAAGATCCAGAAACTGGCGACTCAAAATGGTGGAAATGGAATGGAATAGTTTCTTCCTCAGATTACGAGAAAGCAACTGTACTAAATGATTATTTTTGCAATATTGCCTCATTGAATATGACCTACGAACTGCCAGACCCGCCTGTCGACGAGACAAACACCCCAATACTAAATAATATCCTAATTAGTGAAATTGACGTTTTAATGTCCTGAAAGTAAGAAAAGCCAACAAAGCCTCTGGACCCGACCAAATAAGACCGCGTATTCTGAAGAACTGTCTCAGTCTCAGCACCCCCTTTCTATAATATACAATCGTTTTCTTAAAGAAGCATATTTCCCAACTGAATGGAAACGAGCAAATGTAGTCCCAATCCATAAAAAAGGGGACCACAGTAATCCAGAAAACTACCGACCAATCTCCTTATTAGGAGTTTTTGGAAAGGTTTTTGAAAAGTGTGTTGCAAAGCATTTAATGTCATATCTCCAGTCAAATAATATCCTAACCGAACGACAGTCGGGATTTGTGCCATCAGATTCAACATCATATCAGTTATGGGACATATACCATCACTTGGCGAAATCACTAGATGATGAATGCGACGCCCGCCTACAATTCTTCGACATCAGCAAGGCATTTGACAGAGTGTGGCATGATGGCTTATTATATAAGCTATGCGCGGTGGGTATCCGCGACAATCTTTTAAAGTGGTTCGGATCGTACCTCCGTGGAAGACACCAACGTGTTGGGATTTGTGCCATCAGATTCAACATCATATCAGTTATGGGACATATACCATCACTTGGCGAAATCACTAGATGATGAATGCGACGCCCGCCTACAATTCTTCGACATCAGCAAGGCATTTGACAAAGTGTGGCATGATGGCTTATTATATAAGCTATGCGCGGTGGGTATCCGCGACAATCTTTTAAAGTGGTTCGGATCGTACCTCCGTGGAAGACACCAACGTGTAGTTATGGGATCCGAAGCCTCAAACTGGGGAACCATTACAGCTGGAGTTACACAAGGCTCTGTACTAGGTTCTATCCTATTCCTTGTTTTTATTAACGACATTGTTAACGACATATCATGTAATATCCGCCTCTTCGCTGACGATACATCTATATCTCTTTAGATAGAAGATCCGACTGTTTGTGCACTAAGATTACAACATGATGTCAAACGACTTGAATCCTGGTCAAACAAATGGCTCGTAAAATTTAATGTCTTAAAAACTGAAGCGTTAACTTGCACTAGGAAGAGAAATCTAATCGACCACCCAACCCTTTATATGAATAATGAACCCATCACGGAACTAAAACTTCATACACATCTTGGGGTCGTTTTAAGTATCGACGGAAAATGGAAGCCACACATAGATAAGTTATTAAGCTCAGCGTAGAAAAGAATAGCCCTTATCAGAAAACATCGTTTCTCGTTGGATAGAGCATCATTAGAAAGATCATACTTTACCCTGGTACGCACTGTATTATAATACGCTTGTGTTGTCTGGGATGGTTGCACCAAAGAAGAATGCGATGACATAGAAAAAGTACAATATGAAGCAGCTCGTATAGTAACAGGTGCAACCCGATCTGCCAGTAACAAATCTCTCCTCGCGGAAACCGGATGCGAAATCTAATACCCCCAACAAACGTTGAAATAACAAATGTTAACACCCGACAGGCTAATTCCCTGAGAGCCCCGAAGTTCGATTCCACTTCCTTCAAAAAATCTTTCATCCCCTCAACAACAGACCTCTGAAATAAACTCGACCCGAACGCAACAAGTTACGAGTCCCTTGCATCATTCACAAAGTCCTTAAACTGTACTAGAGAGGGAGTATCCCGACATTACTATGAAGCTATTACCAGAAAACACAAATTAACCACACCCGCCTCAGACTCAACTGCAGTGATTTAAATTATCACAAATACACAAATTTCATCGCCGATTACCCATATTGTTTATGCGGACAATTAGAGGACAACGACCATTACCTAATGAATTGCGATAGATATACATCTGAAAGAAACTCACTTCTCCAGTCACTAAATGATATCTGCAACCTGACAACGCATACGCTTCTGTATGGATGCGAATTAACACCCAAAACCAACGCAAACATTTTCAGAGAAGTACAGAAATACATCTCCAGGACAAAGCGTTTCGCCAACTAACTAAGTTTGTATATCGCCATGTTACATGATCTAATACTCTCAGACATAAAAGAACGAATGTATACCTAGCAATAACTCGCGCGAGTATCAATGCCATACAGTCCGTTGGTACGAGGTCACCGAGTCATTTAAAAACACTAAAAACCCATTCTAAAACCCCTGAACCCTATCTGACATAACCCAATTTACTACTCTAAGCTCATTTCTTTCCTATTCTTAACTTAGACTTATATCGTATTACCATTATATACCATTACTGATGATCTATCTCTTCCCATCAACATTGTCAGCAGCATTTCGAACATGATGCGTTATTGTTATATCCTTTAAAAATAGACTCAAAAGACCCTCTTTTATCTCACTTGTATATCTATTTAATATATATACCATATATAATTACACGTTAATGAAAAGAAGTGGAAAGAAGAGCCAGTCAAAAGAAATATGTTTGACGCTTTTGCGACACGAAGTTTATTCTACATGTACATATCTCAATCTATACAGAAACATAGGGAAGAGATACACCATCATTATCTATAAACATTAATTATTCTTCATGCCTATACACAATTACATAATGCCATTACCTGACGTACATATCCACGCGAGAGTAATAATCGGCTACATGGAACGACAGTAATATCTGGATTAAGGATAGTATATCGTACGACACATTCTATCTATATATATATTTTGAGACTTCCGTATATATATATGTGTGTGTGTGTGTATGTGGGTACGTCATGGAATCGAAAACGCCTGGACGGATCGAGCTCAAATTTCGTATATAAGGGTAAAAAGCCACGGGGATCGCCGACGTCGCATTTTGGACAAGCTCTGATCACTCATTCTCCACTCCCAATCAATAAAATCACCGCAAACACGGCGGGGGTTAATCGGGTTGATATTCGCTCGCGATCCAAGAGGAGTAACTCTACATTTTTTTTTATCTGTATATGTATATTTTTATATCCATATTCACTTCAAACTGCTAAACCCGTTGAGCCAAAACTTGCTAATACCTCGCAAAATATAGAACTTACATTTTCTCATATATACATTTCTTGTTACGGCTGAAAATCTTAGTCTATTTTCAATACATTCATATAAACAAGCTCTAAACTTACACACCTCGATTCGTGCTAACTGACGCAGCTATATGGCTGCTGAAATTTAAGTGAATCCAAGGCACTGCGATACGTCCCGAATCTGACGGGACTTCCACTGCCCCAAACCGTGAACGCAAACGACATTGTTGGCGACAAAATAGCCCCCAAGCCGTAAATATCAACAACAACGACATTGTTGGCGACAAAATAATTAGTTAAAATTACTAAATACAAGAAATCCTATTTTCCCTATACGGCAATGTGAGATTTTTCGGGCCCGAGCTGTGATGCCAACGCAACGACCCGAAGCCCTGAATGCCAACAACAACGACATCATCGGGTCAGTTTTTTAAGTCAATCCGAGGCACTGCGATACGTCCCGAATCTGACGAGGACTTCCACTGCCCCAAACCGTGAACGCCAACGACATTGTTGGCGATAAAATAGCCCCCAAGCCGTAAATATCAACAACAACGACATTGTTGGCAAGAAAATAATTAGATAAAATTACTAAATACCCGCAATCCTATTTTCCCTATACGGCAATGTGAGATTTTTCGGGTAGCCCCGAGCCGTGATGCCAACAACAACGACACGAAGCCCTGAATGCCAAAAACAACGACATCATCGGGTCAGTTTTTTAAGTCAATCCGAGGCACTGCGATACGTCCCGAATCTGACGGGACTTCCACTGCCCCAAACCGTGAATGCCAACGACATTGTTGGCGAGAAAGTAGCCCCCAAGCCGTAAATATCAACAACAACGACATTGTTGGCGAGAAAATAATTAGTTAAAATTACTAAATACACGCAATCCTATTTTCCCTATACGGCAATGTGAGATTTTTCGGGCAGCCCCGAGCCGTGATGTCAACAACAACGACCCGAAGCCCTGAATGCCAACAACAACGACATCACCGGGTCAGTTTTTTAAGTGAATCTGAGTCACTGCGATACGTCCCGAATCTGACGGGACTTCCACTGCCACAAACAGTGAACGCCAACGACATTGTTGGCGAGAAAATAGCCCCCATGCCGTAAATATCAACAACAACGACAATGTTGGCGAGAAAATAATTAGTTAAAATTACTAAATAAACGCAATCCTATTTTCCCTATACGGCAATGTGAGAGTTTTCGGGTAGCCCCGAGCCGTGATGCCAACAACAACGACCCGAAGCCCTGAATGCCAACAACAACGACATCATCGGGTCAGTTTTTTTCCGCCCGATGTACCTTAAATCATACATCTTTTAGGGAGGGTACAATAATTTCTCTTAAAAAGGCACGATTAACTCATTGAAAAGCGAAAAAAAATGTCATGTTTCGGACCAACGCCGCCAGTGGCGGGCTAACCTGCTAGTCTATACTATATATTTTGAGACTTCGTATATAAATATATATATATATATATATATATATATACTAGAAGGTGACCCGACTTCGTCCGGGCTATTCAAAAACCAAATTTAAAGTCAATATCTCAACCCGTTTTCGAGATCTCGTCTGCGCATGCGCGAAGCTGGCGTCGCACGTGCTCGGCGACCCGATAAAATTCGTATCCGGGGCAAGATACATTCACATACCAAATTTCAAGTCGATAGCTACACCCGTTTCCGAGATATATAGCCCAATGTCATTTGCGGATACCTCGGCCGGTGATGAGTTAACGCGACACAGTCAAATGCATCGGCAGGGTGAGAGTTAACGTAATCTAACTTTATGACCTCTGACGACGTCATAGAAATTACGCATTGATTTTATCCCGATAAAAGCATTGTACCACTTGTACCTAATAATTGAGGCAGATAACTAAAACGGATACATACATATTATATATCGTTGGAAAGATGAAGCCACACAGATTCTAACCGTGCAAATTATATGACTGGCAATTTATTATTCGCGCTATATCGAATCGATTTGTGAGCACCGAACTGAAATATATTAGCGCAAAAACGGCGTAAAAATAGATTTGACCTCCGCACGTGAAAAGTTGACCTCGCACGGACAAATAAATATGCCTATGTTCGTCTCCGGCCGAAAATACCCTAAAATACCAAATTTCATCGAAATTGGCTTAGTCGTTTTGGAGTCCATCGATTTCAAACACACACACACACACACACATACACACACAGATCTTTCAAAATATATAATAGATATATATATATATATATATATATATATATATATATATATATATATATATATATATATATGTACTTCATAGAATCGAAAACGGTTCGCTCGATTGAGTTCAAACTTCCCATCTAAATGTAAAATCCCACGGGAATCGTCGTCGCGTCGTTTTGGAGAAGCTCAGAGCAGGCGTTCTCCACTCTCAAAATCATCGCAAAGGCACGGCGTGGGTTAATCAAGTGATTATTTAATGAGCGTTTGTTTTTGACGCATCTCTATAAAGAGAGTCTGTTTCCCATTCAACGTTATTAGCATCTGCAGAGTTATATACGGGAACATTGAGTGCTTGCCTATGCGGGGAGATTTATTGGAGCTCTTACAACATCATTGTTATAGTATGTGTGACACTTAGGTCAGGGCTTAGGGGGGGGGGGGTAGTTATAGGCATAATGCTTCTCAGACATCCCGGTTACAAACCAACACTCACAATTTCGTATTTACGCAAACGTTATCGCTCGAAATGTATTCCCTGCGGGCACGGATGGCGCGCTTTGTTTTTACAGTATATACCTTTGGTCTATACCGAAATCATTCCAGATAATCACGAATATAGCATCAGATTTCTCCCCAGATTTACCGTTATAAAGCTACTGGAATCTGCCAATCTATACTATATATTTTGAGACTTCGTATATATGTATGTATGTACTTCATAGAATCCAAAACGCGTGTAAAGATTGAGCTCAAACTTCCTATGTAAGTGTCAAATTCCACCGACACGACCGTGGTCGCGGTTTAGAGAAGCTCAGAGCACCCGTTCTCCAATCTCAAATCACCGCAAAGGCACGGCGGGGGTTAATCAAGTGATTATTTAATGAGCGTTTGTTTTTGACGCATCTCTATAAAGAGCGTCTGTTTCCCATTCAACGTTATTCGCATCTGCAGAGTTAAACGGGAACGCAAACGTTATCGCTCGAAATTTATTCCCTGCGAGCACGGATGGCGCGGTATATACCGAAATCATCCCAGATAATCACGAATATAGCATCAGATTTCTCCCCAGATATACCGTTATAAAGCTACTGGAATCTGCCAATCTACTATTAATATGTGTGTATATATGTGGGTACTTCATAGAATCGAAAACGCGTGTAGGAACGGGCATCCCCACGGCAATGTCGGCAAATATATATGAGTGTGTCCTTTATAGACTCGAACCGATTGAGCTCAAACTTGCTAAATATTTACTGGGAAATTCCAGGCAATGCCGATTGAGCTCAAACTTGCTACCTACGGGAAGTGTCATATATATGAGTGTGTCCTTTATAGACTCTAACCGATTGAGCTCAAACTTGCTAAATAAGAAAATAGCCCCCAAGCCGTAAATATCAACAACAGCGATATTACTAAATACACGTTTTCGGCAATGTGAGAGTTTTCGGGGAGCCGTGATGCCAACAACAACGACCCGAAGACAGATTTCCCGACGGGAAGCGTTTGTTTTAAATTCAATGCAATGTTATCGTAGAGAGATTTCACGAAACAAAGAATGCGTTGTCTGTCGTTCCTAGGAACACTGGGGGGAAACTGTTTCACCAGAATCGATTCTATCGCCCTTCCGGTTCCGTCTCTATCGAATTAAGTTCCGACTCTTTCGCGATTTCTAAAACATATTTTCAAAGTTTTGACCGTTGTTTATAGACTGATTGTCAAAACAGAATGTATTCTCGAATAACAATCGACAGATTATGTCTTTATACGTGTTTATTGGTGACAGTAATGCAAAATCGGCTGCATGTTGTGCACAGTTAGAGACTTTGTGTATTTGGGTGCATTTCCCATGCAAATTAAGCATCACTTTGATGCTCAGATTATCGGCCTTGTGGACTGAAACTTGTCAAATTTTATGGTTGAACATTAGATAATTATAACACAATACCTCCCGACGGTTCCTCGCCGTACAAGTCCTTCAAATTAGTGCCTCAAAAAGCAACAAAGGTTCCGATTCTATTGTGATGTTTATGTTCACGACCGGTTCTTTCGTTCCTGTTTACAGTACATTCATATTCGATCAGATTATTTGATTGTACATCTATAGTTGCCCAATGACAATAGATGGTCATATATGGTTTAAAATGTAGCCATAGTAAATCAATAGATGAGTTTTAGTGGTCCCAAACGATCATAGGTCAGATATTAAAGATGATCGACCGATAATCTTTAATATCCAACCTATGATGCTTTGGGACTACTGAAAACCTCATATTGGTGTTGCTGTGACTATAGTTTGAACCATATATGGTAATATGGCAACTAGAAACACAAATGAACTATCTGGTCGAATATAATATTGCATTAAATAGGGGGGCGAAAGAACCGATCGTGAACATAAAAATCACATTAGAATCGGAACATTGCGTTGCTTCTTTTGATGGATTAATTTGAGGGTCTTTTACTGTGAGGAGCCATCGAGAGCTGTGCTGTAATCGTGTCCTGATGTTCGATCATACAAGAAGACATATTTCAGTCTAATTAAAAGGTAAAAAGGCCGATAAAAGGAGCATCAAAATGCTGCTTAATTTACAAAGGAAATGCACACAAACACATTACGCTTCTAAGTGTGCAAAAAATAGCCGACTTCGCATTATTATCACCAATAATTACGCACAAAGACACAATCTAGCGATAGATTTTGTAAAATACGTTCTGTTTTAACATTTAGTGTATAAATGGAGGTCAAAACTTTGAAAACATTTGTTTCAAGTCGCGAAAGAGACGGAACTTAATTCGATAGAGACGGAACCCGATATGCGATAGAATCGATTCTTGTGAAACAGTTTCCCCCCAGTGAGGAAGGGGGGATTTCTACGGGTAAATTGTTCCGCCAGAAACACAAAAATTAATTAAAACAATTTACAATTTAATTAAAACAATTTAAAATTAAAAAAAATTAACAATAAAAAAACAATTCAGAAACAAAATATATTAAATTTAAAAAACATTAAATTCATATTCAAAAATAAAAAACAAAAATAAATAAAAACAAAATAATTACAAAAATGTCATGTTTCTGAAACAAAGCCATGGGACGAATGCCGCCAGTGGCGGGCTAACCTGCTAGTCTATCTTCTATCTTCTATCTATACTATATATTTTGAGACTTCGTATATATGTGTGTGTGTGTGTGTACTTCATAGAATCCAAAACGCGTATACAGATTGAGCTCAAACTTCCTATGTAAGTGTCAAATCTCACCGACACGACCGTGGTCGTGGTTTAGAGAAGCTCAGAGCACCCGTTCTCCAATCTCAAATCACCGCAAAGGCACGGCGTGGGTTAATCAAGTGATTATTTAATGAGCGTTTGTTTTTGACGCATCTCTATAAAGAGCGTCTGTTTGCCATTCAACGTTATTTGCATCTGCAGAGAGATATACGGAACATACATTAAATTTAAAAAACATTTGTTTCTGACCAACCCTGCGAGCACGGATGGCGCGCTTTGTTTTTACAGTATATACTTATATACCGAAATCATCCCAGATAATCACGAATATAGCATCAGATTTCTCCCCAGATATACCGTTATAAAGCTAATGGAATCTGCCAATCTACGGGAAATTCCAGGGAATGCCGATTGAGCTCAAACTTGCTACCCACGGGAAGTGTCATATATATGAGTGTGTCCTTTATAGACTCGAACCGATTGAGCTCAAATTTGCTAAATAAGAAAATAGCCCCCAAGCCGTAAATATCAACAACAACGATATTACTAAATACACGTTTTCGGCAATGTGAGAGTTTTCGGGGAGCCGTGATGCCAACAACAAAGACCCGAAGCCCTGAATGCCAACAACAGATTCAATGCAATGTTACCTATTATGCAGAGAGACAACATTACGACGGGTACGGCAGACACAAAATATTATGCAGACAGATTTCCCGACGGGAAGCGTTTGTTTTAAATTCAATGCAATGTTATCGTAGAGAGATTTCACGAAACAAAGAATGCGTTGTCTGTCGTTCCTAGGAAGGATGGATTTCTACGGGTAAATTTTTCCGCCAGAAACAAAAAAATTAATTAAAACAATTTACAATTTAATTAAAACAATATAAAATTAAGAAAAATTAACAATAAAAAAACAATTCAGAAACAAAATATATTAAATTTAAAAAACATTAAATTCATATTCAAAAATAAAAAACAAAAATAAATAAAAACAAAATAATTACAAAAATGTCATGTTTCTGAAACAAAGCCATGGGACGAATGCCGCCAGTGGCGGGCTAACCTGCTAGTACTATATATTTTGAGAACTCCGTGTATTCGAAAGATAGCCCACACCCTCCGGACCTCAATGATATGATCGTGAATGAGTATTGATATACCCCACTAAACTTTGACAAACACCGGTAATGGTGTGTAGATCATTTACATATCTCTCCTATATATTTTGATACAATCTATCTAATTTACATATCTCTCTTATATATTTATGTTTGTGTGTGTGTTGTACTTCATACAAATCTAAGATTTTCGACCGATCGGGACGAAACTTGGTACGTGTGTGTAGTTTGACCAGGCGGTGGTCGTTGTCGTATTGGCGAGCCCGTGCGACGCCCGTGCAGCGCATGCGCAGACGAGATCTCGGAAACGGGTGGAGCTATCGACTTGAAATTTGCTATGTGAATGTATCTTGCGCCGGGTACAAATTTTATCGGGTCGCCGAGCCCGTGCGACGCCCGTGCAGCGCATGCGCAGACGAGATCTCGGAAACGGGTGGAGCTATCGACTTGAATTTTGCTATGTGAATGTATCTTGCGCCGGGTACAAATTTTATCGGGTCGCCGAGCCCGTGCGACGCCCGTGCAGCGCATGCGCAGACCAGATCTCGGAAACGGGTGGAGCTACCGGGTACAATTTTTTCTTATTGAAACGCGTGGAGCTAAAAATATAAAAAAAATATAAAAAAATGTCATGTTTCGGACAAGCCGCCGGTGGCGGGCTAACCTGCTAGTACTATATATTTTGAGACTTCGTATATATATATATATGTGTGTACTTCATAGAATCGAAAACGGTTCGCTCGATTGAGTTCAAACTTGCCATCTAAAGGTAAAAACCCACGGGAATCGTCGTCGCGGCGCTTTGGAGAAGCTCAGAGCACGCGTTCTCCACTCCCAAAATCACCGCAAAGGCACGGCGGGGGTTAATCGCGTTGATAGTTAAAGGGCGTTCCTATTGCATTGTAGTTGATAAAGAGCGTATATGCCTAATGTCATTCTTACGTCTGGGTCTCGGCGTGTGCGTGTAAGACGGTATGCAGACATGAGCGTGTTGTGTGACGACATTCCCAACACCTAGCAGGGACAAATATCTATTAGCCAACACCAAGGCGAGTTTTGCAACGTATTAATTCAAATGCTTTCGATCAAACAATATTATCTGTCGCACTCATATTTCGTCATCTGTACGAATCCACTGCAATCGACCTATTTTTAGAACGCATCACATGTCGCGTTGCCGTTGGTGATGGGGTCCACGGCGGGATTAATTTAAATATGTCATGTTGGTAACAATATCTAGCCGAGAATTCCTCAGACATACAGACGAATGCGACAAGCAAATTTCAAAATTGGTCACTTGACCTCCCCATGAATATCTTCTGGGAAATGCCAGGGAACGTGTGCCCATTATCGGGCCATCGTGTGTGTCGCGGTCGCACAATTTTAACACTTTCGAGGTAAATACACGTGGTTGTGAATTACGTCACGCCACGTGGGTCCAGGCGGAAGTTAACCTGACCCTTCCAATGCCGCGTACGTTAGTGATACCGGAGTTATAGCGTGCGCGTTATGTTTTTTGACTGACCACAGTGCCCGATCCGCCGAATGTGAACATGTTATCAACTGTTATGGCAGTCCGTGACCCACGGCACTCAATTGCCGTGTCGAATATTGAAGCCTACTGATCAATTCAAGGTCAAATCGGATAAAACTCGCTGATTTCGACGAAATTGTACACCTAGGTGCAGCATACCTGTCTCGGAAACAATTTAATTTAAAAAAATTAAAACTTAAAAATTGTCATGTTCCTGACGATTGCCGCCAGTGGCGGGCTAACCTGCTAGTCTATTATATATTTTGAAAGATCTGTGTGTGTGTGTGTGTGTATCTGTCTGTGTGTGTGTAATCGATGGACTCGAAAATGGCCCAGCCGATTTCGATGAAACTTGGTATGTGGGGGTATTTTCGGGTCAGGAGTAACATAGGCCTATTGATTTTCAGATCCGAGGTCAACTTTTCACGTGCCGAGGTCAAATCTGTTTTTACGCCGTTTTGCGCTAATATATTTCAGTTCGGTGCTCACAAATCGATTCGATATAGCGCGAATAATAAATTGCCAGTCATATAATTTGCACGGTTAGAATCTGTGGCGCTTCATCTTTCCAATGATGTATCACACGCCTGTGTACGTTTAAAGTTTCTACCTTAATTATCGGGAAGAACGCAGGACCATGCTTCGCTCATCGAAAATCATTGCGTAAATATATTACGCCATCAACATATCGTGACGTGTTCGCGTTAACTCTTTACCGGCCGATGTCGCGTTAACTCACCACCGGCCGAGGTATCCGCAAATGACATTAGGCAATATATCTCGGAAACGGGTGGAGCTATCGACTTGAAATTTGGTATGTGAATGTATCTTGCCCCGGATACGAAATTTATCGGGTCGCCGAGCTCGTGCGACGCCAGCTTCGCGCATGCGCAGACCAGATCTCGGAAACGGGTGGAGCAATCGACTTGAAATTTGGTTTTTGAATAGCCCGGACGAAGTCGGGTCACCTTCTAGTCTATCTATACTATATATTTTGAGACTTCGTATATGTGTGTGTGTACTTCATAGAATCCAAAACGCGTGTACAGATTGAGATCAAACTTCCTATGTAAGTGTCAAATCCCACCGACACGACCGTGGTCGCGGTTTAGAGAAGCTCAGAGCACCCGTTCTCCAATCTCAAATCACCGCAAAGGCACGGCGTGGGTTAATCAAGTGATTATTTAATGAGCGTTTGTTTTTGACGCATCTCTATAAAGAGCGTCTGTTTCCCATTCAACGTTATTAGCATCTGCAAAGTTATACGGGAACGCAAACGTTATCGCTCGAAATTTATTCCCTGCGAGCACGGATGGCGCGCTTTGTTTTTACAGTATATACCTATACCTTCGGTATATACCGAAATCATCCCAGATAATCACGAATATAGCATCAGATTTCTCCCCAGATATACCGTTATAAAGCTACTGGAATCTGCCAATCTACTATTAATATGTGTGTATATATGTGGGTACTTCATAAAATCGAAAACGCGTGTAGGAACGGGCATCCCCACGGCAATGTCGGCAAATATATATGAGTGTGTCCTTTATAGACTCGAACCGATTGAGCTCAAACTTGCTAAATATTGACTGGGAAATTACAGGCAATGCCGATTGAGCTCAAACTTGCTACCTACGGGAAGTGTCATATATATGTGTGTGTCCTTTATAGACTCGAACCGATTGAGCTCAAACTTGCTAAATACGGGAAGTGTCATGGACGGGTTCATTGAAAAAAAAAAAAAATCGGGTAAAATTGAAAAACAAAAAATTCAATTAAAAAATTAAAATAGCACAATTAACTCATTGAAAAACAAAATAATTAACTCATTGAAAAACAAAAAATTCAATTAAAATTGTCATGTTTCTGACTATTGCCGAAATTTGCTGCAAATGCAGCACAAGTGTCTCGGAACCTGTTGCAATTGCTTTTTCGAACAAAGCCATGGGACGAATGCCGCCAGTGGCGGGCTAACCTGCTAGTACTATATATTTTGAGACTTCCGTATATATATATATATATATATGTATGTGTGTACTTCATGGAATCGAAAACGCGTGTACAGATTGAGCTCAAACTTCCCATGTAAGTGTAAAATCCCACCAACACCGCCGTGGTCGCGTTTTGGAGAAGCTCAGAGCACCCGTTCTCCAGTCTCAGTCACAAAAAACGGCACTGCGGTGGTTAAGACATCAACGATCTTTATATTGACCTTATACGGAGGTGTTGACAATCGACGCTCTTTATTGCAATGGACGTGGCTAAACGACTGACACCATGCGTCCGAAATACGGATGCGAATTCCAATGGACGTGGCTAAACGACTGACCCCATGCGTCCGAAATACGGATGCGGACGAAATTCAGTTATCTCGACTTAAATGTCCGCTCTGAAGTTTAGGACGGGGAGGACGGGTACCATGAATAAACTCATTGAAAAACAAAGAATGCGTTATCTCGGAAACGGGTAGGGCTATCGACTTGAAATTTGCTATGTGAATGTATCTTGCCCCGGATACAAATTTTATCGGGTAGCAGAGTCCCTGCGACGCCAGCTTCACGCATGCGCAGACGAGATCTCGATTGAGCTCAAACTTGCTACCTACGGGAAGTGTCATATATATGAGTGTGTCCTTTATAGACTCGAACCGATTGAGCTCAAACTTGCTAAATATTGACTGGGAAATTCCAGGGAATGCCGATTCAGCTCAAACTTGCTACCTACGGGAAGTGTCTTATATATGTGTGTGTCCTTTATAGACTCGAACCGATTGAGCTCAAACTTGCTAAATACGGGAAGTGTCATGGACGGGTTCATTGAAAAACAAAAAAAATCGGGTAAAATTGAAAAACTAAATTAAAAAGGCACAATTAACTCCTTGAAAAACCAAAACAAATCGGGTAAAATTTAAAAACAAAAAATTCAATTAAAAAATTAAAAAGGCAAAACAAAATAATTAACTCATTGAAAAACCAAAAATTAAATTTAAATTGTCATGTTTCTGACTATTGCCGAAATCTGCTGCAAATGTAGCACAAGTGTCTCGGAACCTGTTGCAATTGCTTTTTCGAACAAAGCCATGGGACGAATGCCGCCAGTGGCGGGCTAACCTGCTAGTCTATCTATACTATATATTTTGAGACTTCGTATATATATATGTGTGTATATATGTGTGTACTTCATAGAATCCAAAACGCGTGTAAAGATTGAGCTCAAACTTCCTATGTAAGTGTCAAATTCCACCGACACGACCGTGGTCGCGGTTTAGAGAAGCTCAGAGCACCCGTTCTTCAATCTCAAATCACCGCAAAGGCACGGCGGGGGTTAATCAAGTGATTATTTAATGAGCGTTTGTTTTTGACGCATTTCTATAAAGAGCGTCTGTTTCCCATTCAACGTTATTCGCATCTGCAGAGTTATACGGTAACATTGACTGCATTTCCTATGCGGGGAGATTTATTGGATGTAGTACTCTTACAACATCATTGTTATAGTATGTATGACACTTAGGTCAGGGCTTAGGGGGGGGGTAGTTATAGGCATAATGCTTCTCAGAAATCCCGGTTACAAACCAACACTCACAATTTCGTATTTACGCAAACGTTATCGCTCGAAAGCAGAGAGAAAGTGCTTTCCTATTTTTAGAACGCAACACATGTTTACGTCGCGTTGGGGTTCACCACGGGGACTATTGACCAACACTCACAATTACGTCTTTTGCATCAGATACCAACACCTCGACCGATCGGATATATGTGTGTATGTGTGTATATATGTGGGTACTTCATAGAATCGAAAACGCGTGTAGGAACGGGCATCCCCACGGCAATGTCGGCTTATAAGACATCTTTACTACACATGACAGCCGATGGACAATTGGTCTCTATATATGTACCAAAATTACGCCGCGTTGGTGACTGGGAAATTCCAGGGAATGCCGATTGAGCTCAAACTTGCTACCTACGGGAAGTGTCATAGAAAACTTAATCAGATTTCGCGAAGCGAAATCTGAAAGTTTTCATGACGGTAACGCGCATGAGCTCCGTATACCTATGAAGCTGTATTATTGTGTTCTATATATAGTTCACGTTACCTGAGAATAGTATCAGAGCACGCGCTTAACGTAACGTAAAGTGGCGCTCTCTTAAATGAAAGGCGCAATAAAAACGATTTTCCTATTGGTCAGATTGTCTATCTTAACCAATCAGATTTGACGTTGCATAGACATGGTTGTTGCTAAGCCTTGTAGTTCAAATACAGAACTCACCACCTCGGCGTTAGTATTTCCACAAATTACCTATTATCACACAACAAAAGGATGAGATGAACACTATATACATAGAAGGTGAGTGATCTAAATAAAAAATTGTTTCGGACCGAAAAATGTCACCAAAAGGCAAAACACTTCTTTTACTGTGATTTGAGACTTCCGTTGTTTGAGTCTGACTCTGACTTGGTCAAGTTTGTGTTTGAAACTGACATTTTCAAACTCTGAGTCTTTGTTATTGCCGTTCATGTTTCAATGAATGATTAACTAAAAGTTAACTTGGCAAGATAACTAGATCATAGGTGCCATCAACTGAATGAATTTAATCGCAAAAGTGCGTCTAATTTATCAATTCTCAGCAGTCTCTGTTCCAACTCCAAAGCTTAACAACAGTTGTCATTAGCGAAGACCGGGAAAACAAATCAAAACACATTTCCGGTTATTCCAACAAGGTGAAGGACAAGGTCGGGACAATTCTCAAAAAAAAAATTAAAATCCTTGAAATTGAAATGAAATTAGGCTTCATCTTGGACGTCAGGAATTATTCTGACTTCGTCTTATCAACGTGGATTTAGTGGGCGTTAGTTCAAAATTATCTGATTCTAATTAATGGCCAGATTTCCGGTGAATACCGTGAATCGTGATCACATTTACCAGTTTACACTACTCACTTGTCACAACGTGAATTCAAGGATTGTACTATTTGTGTATACATTCCGTTTTGTTTAATTTGAATGTGAATACTACTAGTGCTAGTTTTGTGAAAGTAACATAAATAGGATACATATAAAATACACGGAGACACGCTTGTCCCAAACGACATATCAACACAAGTAAGACTAAGAAGAAGTAAGATGGATGCTGATTGTTTATGTCTAGATCATGTCATGATTCATGAATCTCTACTAAAGCTAGAACGCCGTAGAGAGCATATTCCACCTTTTCAATTCCCAGGAAGTTTCTTAAAGTTTTGACAGGGAACCTTATAAAGTAACGCGGGGAATGTACTTTGTTCATACCTGTTGCTTAATGATTTATTCATCGGTAAGTGAAGTTCCCAGCTCGAGATTATATTATTTACGTGACTTTTGAGACCCGATTCCGCGATAAATATTTATTTTATTCCCTGTCACGAAAATTATTGTCGTAAGGCCAAAGTAAAAAGATACTATGTTTCCGTACATCGACCGACCCTAAAAATAACCCGCCGACCCTAAACTTTTTATTGATATTTTGAGAAAATGTCAATATTTTCTAAAATTTACTGTTTTTTACCACTAATGCTCATAAATATTGATGACCTTTAGTGTGCAAAACACATGGTTTCTAACATATCCCTGTGAAAAGTGACCATGAATTGACGGCTGTCTCAAGGGCCCCAGGTGTGTGATGGGTTGTGGATTGATGGGCATACATTTTGCAATTTTAATTTCCTGAGAGTGTATCTCAGACTATCTCCTGCCTGCTTTTACACTAAATTTACAGTGCTTTATGTCTTGTTTGGGACTTATGGAACACTATCAACAGACATGGTGGGTATATATATACATGTATAGAGGTTATCACCACATATGTTAGGGGTATAGCTACTGTCTCCAAAAACCAGGCATGCTCGGTGGACGTACTGGCTACCCCCCAGACAATGGAATGTAGTCGTCACAATACAAATACAGTACAGTACAGTATATATAATGGCGGTATTATTATCGGTAAAATTCTTATAAAAAGTTAGTCACATCAATTTCCTACCAAGTTTATAGCCAAATTTATGAAAATGTGCTACATGTCATGTATGTGAATAATAAAAACCATACCTAAGCATGAAATTTGATTTTTTTTATCAACCTTAATGTATATTTCCAGTTTCCACTGTGTTGATCAAGTAATACTTTCCCCACAACACGGGTTGGCATTTTATGTCACTTCGGTCGATGTAGTTCAATATTTCTGCAGCTGGATAAAAAATATCGAAATAAAATTAAAAACAAAAATTTCCCTACCTACCAGTGTACCTACCTACCCTAATTTTTTCGCTCCGTTACCGAAAACATACAATATTTTTTGCTTTGGCCTAAGCGACATAACGCGAAAGCAATTCTGTAATATCGAGCTGGGAACTTCACGTACCGATGAATAAATCATTAAGCCACAGGTACATGTATGAACAAAGAAGTACATTCCCCATGTTATTTTTTTTGACTTTATAAGGTTCCCTGTCAAAACTTAAAAAAAGTTCCCGGGTTTTGTACAGGTGAAATATGATCTCTACGGGCGTCAGCTTTAGTAGAGATTCATGGCATGATCTAGTTTATGTCATGATGACATGTAAATCCTACCACACAGTGGCGCTCTCTATTTGTGGAACTTTTGGGCAAATTGCATGCTGCTTCGGGGAAGGTTGTGCAAACTTACTGTAATTTCTACATTTCAGTCCGTTTATACCTATAATTCAAGTTATTTGAAGTTGTGTTTTGCTGCGTACATGCAATGCATATTCTGAACTGATAGTGTGCCTTTTTTTTTGGAACTTCTCCGGGTACCAAATTCATTTGTTACAGAGTGTTTATTTTAGCTTAGGTATGGAATAGGATGCTATTATAAATGAGAAACAAAATTATCATTATACGAGGTCACCATTCGTCACTGCGTGCTGAAATTTCAATAATTTTTCCAAGTCTAAAAGACTAAATTGAATCGCGATATGCATATAATATCTTATCATTAGCACCAATAGTGCTATCAAGTATCAATCACTGTAGCAGAAGTGTACATGCAATATCCAGTTCATTGAATGAATCATGAGTATAGCCTGGTTGAAATATTACTGTGTGACGAGCCACACTCGTCTTCGGGCTATTGAGGCCATGTATGCATGGTGTTATGAACGGTTTGTATTGTGAATGGGTTAAATTATCTGCTCGTAAACCCTCACAGTAGACAATTTTATACCAGGTTCTATTCAGTATTCAGAAATAGCTCGCAATGGAAATTTGCATGGTACATATTTTGTTAAGATTTTTTGGTCAAAGGTGGTAGCCGGATATTTGGTTTAAATAACCATCAGTGGCAGTGCTTTGGTTTGTTTTGTCCATCAGTCTGTCTGGATCACTTTATGTTTTACTTTTACAAACATATTTCAGAGTTAATAAATGGCTGATATATAGAGTCCTGACGAATCTTCCAAAATGAGGACTTAGCCCACCAGATGTACACAGGTACACTGAACCTAAATGCCTGACTTAAATAACTTATAGTTGTATTACATGCTATTTCTAAATTATGTATATGAACCCCATGTTATGTAAACAAACAGTACGGTATGTAAATAGTATGAGATAACCAAAACACTAATCGCCATACATGTATATACCCCATGCATTAAGTGAACTTTGGTTAGAAATTCCACCAAATTGTTTATAACGTATCAGTATAGCGCTAGCTAACCCTCACCTTTCAAGATTTCGGTGTTGAATGAGTCACTGCGAATAAGTCTCCTAAACATATTTCCTCGGTGTTGAGTGTTGTTCTTATTGCTCACTCTCTATGTGCTGTATATAAACAAACGCTCGACTCACACAATGTGTGTTTTGAGGATAATATGGCATTCATACTATCATAGTATTATACTATTATAGTATAATATTAGTATATTCTTTACAACATACAGTGTCAGGGTATTATAATTTAGTAACTGGTATTCCTAAATTATAACCTATAACGAAGGCCATCCATGTCTTAACAAATAAGGTCCAAATTATATGTATGCTTTCAGTAACAGTGCGTGGAACATACATTCAATTGTTATATACCGGTACATGTCCGTGAAATATAAATACACGGCACCATTGAAACCGGATTTAAACCGGGACATGCGACTTGAGAATATACTTCAAAGTATCAAACTGTGCGGGTACAATTATTATTCATCTAATCTAATTGTATATTTACATATCATGGCCTTGGATGGAGTAAGTTTTCGAATAACGTAGTACGTTCTTATCATATTATATATGAGTGTGTCCTTTATAGACTCGAACCGATTGAGCTCAAACTTGCTAAATATTGACTGGGAAATTACAGGGAATGCCGATTGAGCTCAAACTTGCTACCTACGGGAAGTGTCATATATATGTGTGTGTCCTTTATAGACTCGAACCGATTGAGCTCAAACTTGCTAAATACGGCAAGTGTCATGGACGGGTTCATTGAAAAACAAAAAAAATCGGGTAAAATTGAAAAACAAAATTAAAAAGGCACAATTAACTCCTTGAAAAAACAAAAAAAATCGGGTAAAATTTAAAAAAGCACAATTAACTCATTGAAAAACAAAATAATTAACTCATTGAAAAACAGAAAATTAAATTAAAATTGTCATGTTTCTGACTATTGCCGAAATTTGCTGCAAATGCAGCACAAGTGTCTCGGAACCTGTTGCAATTGCTTTTTCGAACAAAGCAATGGGACGAATGCCACCAGTGGCGGGCTAACCTGCTAGTCTATACTATATATTTTGAGACTTCGTATATATGTGTGTACTTCATAGAATCCAAAACGCGTGTACAGATTGAGCTCAAACTTCCTATGTAAGTGTCAAATCCCACCGACACGACCGTGGTCGCGGTTTAGAGAAGCTCAGGGCACCGTTCTCCAATCTCAAATCACCGCAAAGGCACGGCGTGGGTTAATCAAGTGATTATTTAATGAGCGTTTGTTTTTGACGCATCTCTATAAAGAGCGTCTGTTTGCCATTCAACGTTATTTGCATCTGCAGAGAGATATACGGAACATACATTAAATTAAAAAAACATTTGTTTCTGACCAACCCTGCGAGCACGGATGGCGCGCTTTGTTTTTACAGTATTTATATATATACCGAAATCATCCCAGATAATCACGAATATAGCATCAGATTTCTCCCCAGATATACCGTTATAAAGCTACTGGAATCTGCCAATCTACGGGAAATTCCAGGGAATGCCGATTGAGCTCAAACTTGCTACCCACGGGAAGTGTCATATATATGAGTGTGTCCTTTATAGACTCGAACCGATTGAGCTCAAACTTGCTTAATAAGAAAATAGCCCCCAAGCCGTAAATATCAACAACAACGATATTACTAAATACACGTTTTCGGCAATGTGAGAGTTTTCGGGGAGCCGTGATGCCAACAACAACGACCCGAAGCCCTGAATGCCAACAACAGATTCAATGCAATGTTATCTATTATGCAGAGAGATTTCACGACATTACGACGGGTACGGCAAACTCAAAATATTATGCAGACAGATTTCCCGACGGGAAGCGTTTGTTTTAAATTCAATGCAATGTTATCGTAGAGAGATTTCACGAAACAAAGAATGCGTTGTCTGTCGTTCCTAGGAAGGGGGGATTTCTACGGGTAAATTTTTCCGCCAGAAACAAAACAATTAATTAAAACAATTTACAATTTAAAATTAAAAAAAATTAACAATAAAAAAACAATTCAGAAACAAAATATATTAAATTTACAAAACATTAAATTCATATTCAAAAAATGTCATGTTTCTGAAACAAAGCCATGGGACGAATGCCGCCAGTGGCGGGCTAACCTGCTAGTCTATACTATATATTTTGAGACTTCGTATATATGTGTGTGTGTGTGTGTGTGTGTGTGTGTACTTCATAGAATCCAAAACGCGTGTACATATTGAGCTCAAACTTCCTATGTAAGTGTCAAATCCCACCGACACGACCGTGGTCGCGGTTTAGAGAAGCTCAGAGCACCCGTTCTCCAATCTCAAATCACCGCAAAGGCACGGCGTGGGTTAATCAAGTGATTATTTAATGAGCGTTTGTTTTTGACGCATCTCTATAAAGAGCGTCTGTTTCCCATTCAACGTTATTGGCATCTGCAGAGTTATACGGGAACGCAAACGTTATCGCTCGAAATTTATTCCCTGCGAGCACGGATGGCGCGCTTTGTTTTTACAGTATATACCTTTGGTATATACCGAAATCATCCCAGATAATCACGAATATAGCATCAGATTTCTCCCCAGATATACCGTTATAAAGCTACTGGAATCTGCCAATCTACTATTAATATGTGTGTATATATGTGGGTACTTCATAGAATCGAAAACGCGTGTAGGAACGGGCATCCCCACGGCAATGTCGGCAAATATATATGAGTGTGTCCTTTATAGACTCGAACCGATTGAGCTCAAACTTGCTAAATATTTACTGGGAAATTCCAGGCAATGCCGATTGAGCTCAAACTTGCTACCTACGGGAAGTGTCATATATATGTGTGTGTCCTTTATAGACTCGAACCGATTGAGCTCAAACTTGCTAAATACGGGAAGTGTCATGGACGGGTTCATTGAAAAACAAAAACAAATCGGGTAAAATTGAAAAACAAAATCAAAAAGGCACAATTAACTCCTTGAAAAACAAAAAAAAATCGGTTAAAATTAAAAAAAAAAAATTTAAATTAAAAAATTAAAAAAGCACAATTAACTCATTGAAAAACAAAATAATTAACTCATTGAAAAACAAAAAATTCAATTAAAATTGTCATGTTTCTGACTATTGCCGAAATTTTCTGCAAATGCAGCACAAGTGTCTCGGAACCTGTTGCAATTGCTTTTTCGAACAAAGCCATTGGACGAATGCCGCCAGTGGCGGGCTAACCTGCTAGTCTTCTTCTTCTATCTATACTATATATTTTGAGACTTCGTATATATGTGTGTGTGTGTGTGTGTGTGTGTACTTCATAGAATCCAAAACGCGGGTACATATTGAGCTCAAACTTCCTATGTAAGTGTCAAACCCCACCGACACGACCGTGGTCGCGGTTTAGGGAAGCTCAGAGCACCCGTTCTCCAATCTCAAATCACCGCAAAGGCACGGCGTGGGTTAATCAAGTGATTATTTAATGAGCGTTTGTTTTTGACGCATCTCTATAAAGAGCGTCTGTTTCCCATTCAACGTTATTGGCATCTGCAGAGTTATACGGGAACGCAAACGTTATCGCTCGAAATTTATTCCCTGCGAGCACGGATGGCGCGCTTTGTTTTTACTTTGGTATATACCGAAATCATCCCAGATAATCACGAATATAGCATCAGATTTCTCCCCAGATATACCGTTATAAAGCTACTGGAATCTGCCAATCTACTATTAATATGTGTGTATATATGTGGGTACTTCATAGAATCGAAAACGCGTGTAGGAACGGGCATCCCCACGGCAATGTCGGCAAATATATATGAGTGTGTCCTTTATAGACTCGAACCGATTGAGCTCAAACTTGCTAAATACGGGAAGTGTCATGGACGGGTTCATTGAAAAACAAACAAAAATCGGGTAAAATTGAAAAACTAAATTAAAAAGGCACAATTAACTCCTTGAAAAACCAAAAAAAATCGGGTAAAATTTAAAAACAAAAAATTCAATTAAAAAATTAAAAAAGCACAATTAACTCATTGAAAAACCAAATAATTAACTCATTGAAAAACAAAAAATTCAATTAAAATTGTCATGTTTCTGACTATTGCCGAAATTTGCTGCAAATGCAGCACAAGTGTCTCGGAACCTGTTGCAATTGCTTTTTCGAACAAAGCCATGGGACGAATGCCGCCAGTGGCGGGCTAACCTGCTAGTACTATATATTTTGAGAACTCCTTGTATTCGAGAGATAGCCCACACCCTCCGGACCTCAATGATATGATCGTGAATGAGTATTGATATACCCCACTAAACTTTGACAAACGCCAGTAATGGTGTGTAGATCATTTACATATCTCTCCTATATATTTTGATACAATCTATCTAATTTACATATCTCTCTTATATATTTATGTTTGTGTGTGTGTTGTACTTCATACAAATCTACGATTCTCGACCGATCGGGACGAAACTTGGTACGTGTGTGTAGTTTGACCAGGCGGTGGTCGTTGTCGTATTGGCGAGCCCGTGCGACGCCCGTGCAGCGCATGCGCAGACGAGATCTCGGAAACGGGTGGAGCTATCGACTTGAAATTTTCTATGTGAATGTATCTTGCGCCGGGTACAAATTTTATCGGGTCGCCGAGCCCGTGCGACGCCCGTGCAGCGCATGCGCAGACGAGATCTCGGAAACGGGTGGAGCTATCGACTTGAAATTTGCTATGTGAATGTATCTTGCGCCGGGTACAAATTTTATCGGGTCGCCGAGCCCGTGCGACGCCCGTGCAGCGCATGCGCAGACGAGATCTCGGAAACGGGTGGAGCTATCGACTTGAAATTTGGCATGTGAATGTATCTTGCGCCGGCTACAAATTTTCATGCGCAGACCAGATCTCGGAAACTGGTGGAGCTACCGGGTACAAATTTTTCTTATTGAAACGCGTGGAGCTAAAAATTATAAAAAAATATATAAAAATGTCATGATTCGGACAAGCCGCCGGTGGCGGGTTAACCTGCTAGTCTATACTATATATTTTGAGACTTCGTATATATGTGTGTATGTATGTACTTCATAGAATCGAAAACGGTTGGCTCGATTGAGTTCAAACTTCCCATCTAAATGTAAAATCCCACCGACACGACCTTGGTCGCGGTTTAGAGAAGCTCAGAGCACCCGTTCTCCAATCTCAAATCACCGCAAAGGCACGGCGGGGGTTAATCAAGTGATTATTTAATGAGCGTTTGTTTTTTACGCATCTCTATAAAGAGCGTCTGTTTCCCATTCAACGTTATTCGCATCTGCAGAGTTATACGGGAACGCAAACGTTATCGCTCGAAATTTATTCCCTGCGAGCACGCATGGCGCGCTTTGTTTTTACAGTATACCGAAATCATCCCAGATAATCACGAATATAGCATCAGATTTCTCCCCAGATATACCGTTATAAAGCTACTGGAATCTGCCAATCTACGGGAAATTCCAGGGAATGCCGATTGAGCTCAAACTTGCTACCTACGGGAAGTGTCATATATATGAGTGTGTCCTTTATAGACTCTAACCGATTGAGCTCAAACTTGCTAAATAAGAAAATAGCCCCCAAGCCGTAAATATCAACAACAACGATATTACTAAATACACGTTTTCGGCAATGTGAGAGTTTTCGGGAGCCGTGATGCCAACAACAACGACCCGAAGACAGATTTCCCGACGGGAAGGGTTTGTTTTAAATTCAATGCAATGTTATCGTAGAGAGATTTCACAAAACAAAGAATGCGTTGTCTGTCGTTCCTAGGAAGGGGGAATTTCTACGGGTAAATTTTTCCGCCCGAAACACAAAAATAATTAAAACAATTTACAATTTAATTAAAACAATTTAAAATTAAAAAAAATTAACAATAAAAAAACAATTCAGAAACAAAATATATTAAATTTAAAAAACATTAAATTCATAGTCAAAAATAAAAAACAAAAATAAATAAAAACAAAATAATTACAAAAATGTCATGTTTTCGAAACAAAGCCATGGGACGAATGCCGCCAGTGGCGGGCTAACCTGCTAGTTCTATATATTTTGAGACTTCGTATATATATATATATGTGTGTACTTCATAGAATCGAAAACGGTTCGCTCGATTGAGTTCAAACTTCCCATCTAAATGTAAAAACCCACGGGAATCGTCGTCGCTGCGTTTTGGAGAAGCTCAGAGCACGCGTTCTCCACTGCCAAAATCACCGCAAAGGCACGGCGGGGGTTAATCGCGTTGATAGTTAAAGAGCGTTCCTATTGCATTGTAGTTGATAAAGAGCGTATATGCCTAATGTCATTCTTACGTCTGGGTCTCGGCGTGTGCGTTTAAGACTGTATACAGACATGAGCGTGTTGTGTGATGACATTCCCAACACCTAGCAGGGACAAATATCTATTAGCCAACACCAAGGCGAGTTTTGCGACGTATTAATTCAAATGCTTTCGATCAAACAATATTATCCGTCGCACTCATATTTCGTCATCTGTACGAATCCACTGCAATCGACCTATTTTTAGAACGCAGCACATGTCGCGTTGCCGTTGGTGATGGGGTCCACGGTGGGATTAATTTAAATATGTCATGTTGATAACAATATCTAGCCGATAATTCCTCAGACATACAGACGAATGCGACCAGCAAATTTCAAAATTGGTCACTTGACCTCCCCGTGAATATCTTCTGGGAAATGCCAGGGAACGTGTGCCCATTATCGGGCCATTGTGTGTGTCGCGGTCGCACAATTTTAACACTTTCGAGGTAAATACACGTGGTTGTGAATTACGTCACGCCACGTGGGTCCAGGCGGAAGTTAACCTGACCCTTCCAATGCCGCGTACGTTAGTGATACCGGAGTTATAGCGTGCGCGTTATGTTTTTTGACTGACCGCAGTGCCCGATCCGCCGAATGTGAACATGTTATCAACTGTTACGGCAGTCCGTGGCCCACGGCACTCAATTGCCGTATCGAATATTGAAGCCTACTGATCAATTCAAGGTCAAATCGGATAAAACTCGCTGATTTGAACGAAATTGTACACCTATGTGCAGCATACGTGTCTCGGAAACAATTTAATTAAAAAAAATTAAAACTTAAAAATTGTCATGTTTCTGACGATTGCCGCCAGTGGCGGGCTAACCTGCGAGTCTATCTCATATATATTTTGAAGACCTCTGTCTGTATGTATGTTTGTTTGTTTGTTTGTTTGTCTGTCTGTCTGTCATTTATACAAATCTACGATTCTCGACCGATCGGGACGAAACTTGGTATGTGTGTGTAGTTTGACCAGGCGGTGAACGTTGTCGTATTGGCGAGCCCGTGCGGCGCCCGCTTCGCGCATGCGCAGACGAGATCTCGGAAACGGGTGGAGCTATCGACTTGAAATTTGATTTTTGAATAGCCCGGACAACGTCGGGCTCATCGGCTAGTACTATATATTTTGAGACTTCGTATATATATATGTATGTATGAACTTCATAGAATCCAAAACGCGTGTAAAGATTGAGCTCAAACTTCCTATGTAAGTGTCAAATCCCACCGACACGACCGTGGTCGCGGTTTAGAGAAGCTCAGAGCACCCGTTCTCCAATCTCAAATCACCGCAAAGGCACGGCGGGGGTTAATCAAGTGATTATTTAATGAGCGTTTGTTTTTGACGCATCTCTATAAAGAGCGTCTGTTTCCCATTCAACGTTATTCGCATCTGCAGAGTTATACGGGAACGCAAACGTTATCGCTCGAAATTTATTCCCTGCGAGCACGGATGGCGCGCTTTGTTTTTACAGTATATACCTTTGGTATATACGGAAATCATCCCACATAATCACGAATATAGCATCAGATTTCTCCCCAGATATACCGTTATAAAGCTACTGGAATCTGCCAATCTACGGGAAATTCCAGGGAATGCCGATTGAGCTCAAACTTGCTACCTACGGGAAGTGTCATATATATGAGTGTGTCCTTTATAGACTCTAACCGATTGAGCTCAAACTTGTTAAATAAGAAAATAGCCCCCCAAGCCGTAAATATCAACAACAACGATATTGCTACCTACGGGGAGCAACATTATTAGCATCTGCAGAATTATGCAGAGAGAAAGTGCTTTCCTATTTTTAGAACGCAACACATGTTTACGTCGCGTTGGTGATTGAGGTTCACAACGGGGTTAATTGACTGTCCGCTCTTTGCGACGATGAGGTTCACGGCGGGGACTATTGACCAACACTCACAATTTCGTCTTTTGCATCAGATACCAACACCTCGACCGATCGGGACGAAACTTGGTACGTGAGTGTAGTTTGACCAGGTGGTCGCCGCTGTCGCAGACGAGATATCGGAAACGGGTGGAGCTATCGACTTGAAAGTTGGTATGTGAATGTATCTTGCCCCGGATACGAATTTTATCGGGTCGCCGAGCCCGTGCGACGCCAGATTCGCGCATGCGCAGACCAGATCTAGGAAACGGGTGGAGCTATCGACTTGAAATTTGGTTTTTGAGTAGCCCGGTCCTGTACGGGGTTACATTGAAAAACTAAAATTAATGGATCGACCAAAGCCATGGGACGAATGCCGCCAGTGGCGGGCTAACCTGCTAGTCTATCTATACTATATATTTTGAGACTTCGTATATATGTGTGTACTTCATAGAATCCAAAACGCGTGTACAGATTGAGCTCAAACTTCCTATGTAAGTGTCAAAACCCACCGACACGACCGTGGTCGCAGTGCAGAGAAGCTCAGAGCACCCGTTCTCCAATCTCAAATCACCGCAAAGGCACGGCGTGGGTTAATCAACTGATTATTTAATGAGCGTTTGTTTTTGACGCATCTCTATAAAGAGCGTCTGTTTGCCATTCAACGTTATTTGCATCTGCAGAGAGATATACGGAACATACATTAAATTAAAAAAACATTTGTTTCTGACCAACCCTGCGAGCACGGATCTGCCAATCTACAGGAAATTCCAGGGAATGCCGATTGAGCTCAAACTTGCTACCCACGGGAAGTGTCATATATATGAGTGTGTCCTTTATAGACTCGAACCGATTGAGCTCAAACTTGCTAAATAAGAAAATAGTCCCCAAGCCGTAAATATCAACAACAACGATATTGCTACCTACGGGGAGCAACGTTATTAGCATCTGCAGAATTATGCAGAGAGAAAGTGCTTTCCTATTTTTAGAACGCAACACACGTTTACGTCGCGTTGGTGATTGAGGTTCACAACGGGGTTAATTGACTGTCCGCTCTTTGCGACGATGAGGTTCACGGCGGGGACTATTGACCAACACTCACAATTTCGTCTTTTGCATCAGATACCAACACCTAGACCGATCGGGACGAAACTTGGTAAGTGAGTGTACTTTGACCAGGTGGTCGTCGCTGTCGTATTGGCGAGCCCGTGCGATGCCCGTACAGCGCATGCGCAGACGAGATATCGGAAACGGGTGGAGCTATCGACTTGAAATTTGGTATGTGAATGTATCTTGCGCCGGGTACAAATTTTATCGGGTCGCCGAGCCCGTGCGACGCCCGTGCAGCGCATGCGCAGACGAGATCTGGGAAACGGGTGGAGCTATCGACTTGAAATTTGCTATGTGAATGTATCTTGCGCCGGGTACAAATTTTATCGGGTCGCCGAGCCCATGCGACGCCAGCTTCGCGCATGCGCAGACCAGATCTCGGAAACGGGTGGAGCTACCGGGTACAAATTTTTCTTATTGAAACGCGTGGAGCTAAACATTAAAAAAAAATATATATAAAAATGTCATGTTTCGGACAAGCCTCCGGTGGCGGGCTAACCTGCTAGTACTATATATTTTGAGACTTCCGTATATATATATATATATATATATGTATGTGTGTACTTCATGGAATCGAAAACGCGTGTACAGATTGAGCTCAAACTTCCTATGTAAGTGTAAAATCCCACCGACACCGCCGTGGTCGCGTTTTGGAGAAGCTCAGAGCACCCGTTCTCCAATCTCAGTCACAAAAAACGGCACTGCTGTGGTTAAGACATCAACGATCTTTATATTGACCTTATACGGAGGTGTTAACAATCAACGCTCTTTATTGCAATGGCCGTGGCTAAACGACTGACACCATGCGTCCGAAATACGGATGCGGATTCCAATGGACGTGGCTAAACGACTGACCCCATGCGTCCGAAATACGGATGCGGACGAAATGCAGTTATCTCGACTTAAATGTCCGCTCTGAAGTTTAGGACGGGGAGGACGGGTACCATGAATTAACTCATTGAAAAACAAAGAATGCGTTATCTCGGAAACGGGTAGGGCTATCGACTTGAAATTTGCTATGTGAATGTATCTTGCCCCGGATACAAATTTTATCGGACCGCAGAGTCCGTGCGACGCCAGCTTCGCGCATGCGCAGACGAGATCTCGGAAACGGGTGGAGCTATCGACTTGAAATTTGCTATGTGAATGTATCTTGCCCCGGGTACGAATTTTATCGGTCGCCGAGCCCGTGCGACGCCCGTGCAGCGCGTGCGCAGACGAGATCTCGGAAACGGGTGGAGCTATCGACTTGAAATTTGCTATGTGAATGTATCTTGCCCCGGATACGAATTTTATCGGGTCGCCGAGCCCGTGCGACGCAAGCTTCGCGCATGCGCAGACCAGATCTCGGAAACGGGTGGGGCTATCGACTTGAAATTTGGTTAAATTTATCAAATGTCATGTTTCTGAAACAAAGCCATGAGACGATTGCCGCCAGTGGCGGGCTAACCTGCTAGTCTATACTATATATTTTTGAGACTTCGTATATGTGTGTGTGTGTGTGTGTGTGTGTGTGTGTGTACTTCATAGAATCCAAAACGCGTGTACAGATTGAGCTCAAACTTCCTATGTAACTGTCAAAACCCACCGACACGACCGTGGTCGCAGTGCAGAGAAGCTCAGAGCACCCGTTCTCCAATCTCAAATCACCGCAAAGGCACGGCGTGGGTTAATCAACTGATTATTTAATGAGCGTTTGTTTTTGACGCATCTCTATAAAGAGCGTCTGTTTGCCATTCAACGTTATTTGCATCTGCAGAGAGATATACGGAACATACATTAAATTTAAAAAACATTTGTTTCTGACCAACCCTGCGAGCACGGATGGCGCGCTTTGTTTTTACAGTATATAATTATATACCGAAATCATCCCAGATAATCACGAATATAGCATCAGATTTCTCCCCAGATATACCGTTAAAAAGCTACTGGAATCTGCCAATCTACAGGAAATTCCAGGGAATGCCGATTGAGCTCAAACTTGCTACCCACGGGAAGTGTCATATATATGAGTGTGTCCTTTATAGACTCGAACCGATTGAGCTCAAACTTGCTAAATAAGAAAATAGTCCCCAAGCCGTAAATATCAACAACAACGATATTGCTACCTACGGGGAGCAACGTTATAAGCATCTGCAGAATTATGCAGAGAGAAAGTGCTTTCCTATTTTTAGAACGCAACACACGTTTACGTCGCGTTGGTGATTGAGGTTCACAACGAAGTTAATTGACTGTCCGCTCTTTGCGACGATGAGGTTCACGGCGGGGACTATTGACCAACACTCACAATTTCGTCTTTTGCATCAGATACCAACACCTAGACCGATCGGGACGAAACTTGGTAAGTGAGTGTACTTTGACCAGGTGGTCGTCGCTGTCGTATTGGCGAGCCCGTGCGATGCCCGTGCAGCGCATGCGCAGACGAGATATCGGAAACGGGTGGAGCTATCGACTTGAAATTTGGTATGTGAATGTATCTTGCGCCGGGTACAAATTTTATCGGGTCGCCGAGCCCGTGCGACGCCCGTGCAGCGCATGCGCAGACGAGATCTGGGAAACGGGTGGAGCTATCGACTTGAAATTTGCTATGTGAATGTATCTTGCGCCGGGTACAAATTTTATCGGGTCGCCGAGCCCGTGCGACGCCAGCTTCGCGCATGCGCAGACCAGATCTCGGAAACGGGTGGAGCTACCGGGTACAAATTTTTCTTATTGAAACGCGTGGAGCTAAACATCAAAAAAAAATATATAAAAAAATGTCATGTTTCGGACAAGCCGCCGGTGGCGGGCTAACCTGCTAGTACTATATATTTTGAGAACTCCGTATATATATATGTGTCTATGTGTGTACTTCATGGAATAGAAAACGCGTGGACAGATTGAGCTCAAATTTAGTATATAAGTGTAAAATCACAGGGACACCGCCGTGGTCGCGTTTTGGAGAAGATCAGAGCACCGTTTCTCCCTTCCCAATCATCAAAATCACCGCAATCGGCACTTCGGGGTTAATAGCGTTGATATATAAAGAGCGTTCGTTTCCCGCAGTGTTTATATAAAGAGCGTGATTTTCGCTATCTATTCAGATCCAAGAGGCATAACTCTACTTATCTGAATGACGGGAGTCTGAGAACGGGGGACATGTTTACAATTCAACAAAAGCTCGAAATATTATGCAGAGAGATTGCCTGTCGTTCCTAGGAACGGGGGACATGTTTACAATTCAACAAAACGTTATCCAACAAAACGTTATCTCTCGAAATAGCTCGAAATATTATGCTGAGAGATTTCACGACGGCAGCAGAGAGATTGCCTGTCGTTCCTAGGAACGGGGGACTTGTTTACAATTCAACAAAACGTTATCGCTCGAAATAGCTCGAAATATTATGCTGAGAGATTTCACGACGGGATTCAACAAAACGTTATCGCTCGAAATGTTTAGGACGGGTACCATGAATTAACTCATTGAAAGTCGTTCCTAGGAAGGGGGATTTCATTGACCCGCTCGAAATAGATCGAAATATTATGCAGAGAGATTTCACGACGGGATTCAACAAAACGTTATCGCTCGAAATGTTTAGGACGGGTACCATGAATTAACTCATTGAAAGTCGTTCACAGGAAGGGGGATTTCATCGGGTCAATTTTTCCGCCAGAAACAAAAAAATCATTAAAAAAATTAATAAAACAATTTAAAATTAAAAAAATTTAACAATAAAAAAAACAATTAAATTATAAAAAAGAATTAAATATTAAAAAATTGAAAACAAAACATAAATTAAATTTTAAAAAACATTAAATTAATATTAAAAAAAATATATATATATATATTAAAACTTTTAAAAATATATAAATAAAAACAAAATAATTTTAAAAATGTCATGTTTCTGACCAACCACGCCAGTGGCGGGCTAACCTGCTAGTATTATATAAATCAGACAGTCGCTCTCTCGCTGGGTGGGATGGATAAAAACTGATTCTCGGAAACGACTCACACAAGCACACACGCTTGAAGTCGAATCCGCTCCATGATGTTATATTCTGATATGTTGTAATTTATGTTGTATTGTTCATGGAATAAATACTATTTAAACTAAAAACTCTTTATGTGGCCTCCACATGCATGGTATAAAATGCAATTCGCCAATACATGCGGATGACATGGTACTTCAATCACTTTCAGAGTCTGGCCTACGTACTTTGTATAATATTTGTCTAGAATATAGCTTGAAATGGAGATACCTTTATAACTCATCAAAGACATTCATCATTGTTTTTAACGAAACACAACGTGAATTCATTAAATCACAGAGGTCGTGGCAATTTGGCAACAGTGTAATACATGAGGTCGAATCTGGAACACACTTGGTAATCCCTATTGAGAAATTCAGCTTTAACTCAAAACTTGCAAATAAAATTTGCACAAAAATGAAAGGCACATATCTGTCGCTGACCAATACAGGATTATACGCAGGCGGTATCACCCCATACAGTTGTTTCAGTATCTACAAGTCCATCGTCCTCCCTAAGACTCTGTATGGTAGTGAACTGCTCTGTAATATATCTAATGTTTCTCATGCATACACGGAGAGAGAACATAGATTTTGTCTAAAACATATTCAAGGATTCCCACAACAAACCAGAACATGCATCGTACAGGGGCTTCTGGGGTGCGGTGCATGGGCTTGAATCCTATATTGATAAAAGGAAATTAAGCTTATTTTCAACATTATGTAGACTGAATACAAATAAGACCGCTAAATCCGTATTCCTCGTGCGGCTTCACAGTCATATTCTTGGAATTTCTCCCCCACAATCCTTTATGGGAGATATTTCTACTGTTTTAAAGAGGTATAACTTATATGAATACCTGGAACGCTATACGATCGAAAGCACGTTTCCCACCAAATCATACTGGAAGAATATCGTAAAAACGGAGATTAACAGTATAAATGCACTTGAGTGGAGAAAGAGTATTGAATCAAATAGTGATCTGGCACAATATGGACTTACACAAACCAAACTCAGTTCCTCGTTACTGTGGCAAACATGCAGGCTTTATCCAGAAGAAAAATATACATTTATCAGGATTGCTAGATTTCTAGCTCATACCGCATATAAAGATAACGGGTTTTGTCTACTTTCTAATACGCAATATGAATGCCTTATAGAACACACCATAATAAACTGCTCTACCATATATCGAATACAAGGAATAATATTTGGTACGATATCATTAACACTTTCGGAATAGATGTTTTTATATATATGGATGAGTTGACAGGGGTAAAGCAGTTATCCATACTTCTGGGGAATATACCATCTTCTACAGGGCCACTAAACTCGGTCACGTGATGGGTAACGAAACACTCATAACAAATCGCTAATTCTCGCTTCCGATGCTTATTTCTCGAAAACAACAAATATTCTTGTTGTGCCATATTAGCGAAAGAAGAACTATATATTTCTTGTGTCCATTGAACAAAACCGCTTTTAGAAATATAGTCCCGTATAAAGCTGATGCCTCGCACAAATTTCAATCTCTTACTTTTCACCCATTTTCGCGCTGTTGGATTTTATTGATAGCGCCAACACATTTATCCCAATTTCACCAGTAAGAAGCATCAGAGCTTTATTTAGAGCATTTGTCCATCCGGTATCATAGGCAAAAATTAAGAAACATATTCCTGCATGGTTTTCAAAAGATATCTTGAAATTTTGCGCACCTATCCACTCTCTGTGTCTTCAGATTCAATATTGGTAACGCTCGGACAACAGACGAGGCATGATAACGCCCACACAGTAATATCAAACAGCTATATTCATATGGAACAAAGCCGAGAACGCCTACGAGCAATGAACAATTATACCATCGGACAATAGTGCAAGGACAGTCCTATATATGCAAGCGGATTTCTTTACGATCTATTATTTATTTACATTAGAAACAAGAAACGAATCCCCCCGTTTACATACAAAAATAATGTGTGGAACATGTCATTATTAGAGCTGTGGGCAATCCAAACATAATGAAGTATCTGGCTACTGTGCCCCTTATATCACCACGACCCTACGGTACATTTGACTCCTCACCACATATCCGAGTTCACATACCCGAGTTACAATTGTTGCACATTCGTTCACATATTAATTCCACACCATTTTATTCAATAACAAAATTACCATTGATCGCTTGTTGAATTTGGTATCTGAACATTTCCCACCAATGATAAATTCAACTCATTTAATTACCTCAAGAATATAGTCTAAAATGCATCCAAAGAACATAAAGTAAAACCTATCGCTCAACTAAAAGATATGTAAACCATTATTCATAAAGATCAGGACTGTCATAGCAGAAAGAGATTGAGTGTATAATTTCACCGGACCCTAGTACACCGACAAGTCAGAAATACACAGACGTCCAAACAAAAACAAAAGAGAAACAATGATGACGAATATATTGTCTACACCGTCAAAGATATCTGCGGAAGCCTAAAAAAAAGCCAACTAAGTCCAAGCTGGGGACAAATTTGTTCAATGTTCCTGAACCTATATGTGCCAGATTCTGGAATTTAAATTCATCAGCAGCTGAACGCCAGGGGAGAGGCGCCGCACTAAGTTTGGTAACTTGTGCTCCGATCCCCTATGCATCCACAACATTATTTATAAATTCTGTGTTACGTAAAATATTCCATGTATATGTTGGTCACAATAAATATGTTCAAACAAAGATCCCGGAAAAAAATCTGGCAACTTCAGAATAGATGGCGGTGAGTCCAGATGTATGTATATAAAACGCTACAAGGTCATATAGACACGGCGTTGTCCTGTCACATTTCGTCCATGTTATAGCTGATAAAACACTTCCACTACATAACATAGCTTTTGCTTTACTATAGCTTGAGGTTATCACTTGGTACCAATTATGCAAAAACAGTACAGGGATGCGGTACTCGAATGACGTTTAGTGGCAACAAGCAAGACGACACACACTGCTTTGAATAAGTATAGTTATAGTTATCGATAAGAGTTGAAGGTGGATATCGTGATGATGCCAGTCGTGTCATGGTAAGGAAGTCAATTAGCACTCACATTTGTGTATATATTGCAGTGGTATTTCCTGCAGTGGTATTGCCTACTTAAGGTCACGTAAGGCCCTTACACACGGCGTTGCCGGGCGGCATGTATGCCGCACGTTTTTCTGTGGCAGCTGCGATTACGGCGTTTTCTGCGGCGACGGCGTTTTCTGCTTACTTGTATGTTTCCATTGATATCATGGTTTCATTGTTATTCGTGAATTTTTGTGTAAACTGACTGCATGGTGAAGCGATGCACAATCACAGTCCAAAACTGACCTGGACTGAAAACTGCTCTGATTCCAGTGTCTTCGTTGTATACCGTCACTGCAAATGGCGGAATTTACAGAACAACCGCAGAGAAAACGCCCGATATGCGCGGCACTGCACCGCCGGATTAGAACAGCGATGTAATCCTGCGGCAACGTTTTCTGCGATGTCGCCCGTCGTGTGCAAAGCACCCTTTGCATATATATATATATATAGTGTGTTCTTAGTCGGTATATGGCGCGATACGTTCGGCATGACGTGCCGCAACCCGATTACTGAATAAAATAAGCTTGCGCAAAGGCTGCACATGCATGCAGAATTGTATATATATGGATAAAGTTCATTTGCTGTCGTATTGTTGCGATCGAAACGTGGCTTGTTTAAGTGAGATCATGGGTCGCGACAATATTGAATTCATCCAGCCCCCATTCCGCGGTTTAAGTGCTACAGGTCAAAGTTATTTGACCTGTAGCACTTAAACCACGGAACGGGAGCTAGATTAATCAAATATGGCCGCGACCCAGTGATTTCACTTACTTGGGTGCGCAATGATGCACTTTACCCATAAATTGTGAATTATGCATTGTCCAATGTAACTATACCACTTGAATATAACTATAATGCATGGTTGAACTTATGGTTCGCCAAACCTGATAATACTTTGCCTTATTAATTAGGTATGACATTTTTGTCGAGAACGGCTTTATCGAAATATGTGAATGTCGCTTCAATTTGCCCTTAAACCGAGTAATATCATTTTATCACACATCCGAGTAATATATATGGTCTTACAACATGCGACAATTTATCGACTTCACTACTAAATAACGTGCAGATATCGATTTTGGTGACGTCACTCCTATGAAAGATTTGTCAGTTACTAAGAGCCGATCTATTTAATAATTAGGATATTACTTGCTTGGTTTGATAGTACAGGCCTGATATCAGCCATCGACAACATCATTTCAGCCTTCGACATTCGGTTACCTCTGGCTGATATCGGGCCTAATATCAAACCAACCAAGTAATATCCTCTACATATTCCGTGGTGGATAAGCATCGCATTTGCATGGAGAAGTGTATGATATGTACACCAATAATGTACTGATATTTCAAGCTCTCTTCTGACATTTGATTATCACAAGGATAATCGGTAATTGAATTGGAATGAAGCTTCATCAAATGTACATGCACGAGTACCTATGTGTAAAAAAAATAGTCCCCATGCAGTACCGTACATAAATGGGTATGACTATACGCACATATTTGGGTTCCTTCAGAAGCATATATAGAGGATATGAAATGAGTGTTTCTCTCATATGATATTTATGAAACGAGTCTAAGAATGTTAAGTTTTCTCGAGCCTCCGGCGAGAGAAAACTGAAAATTCGTGACGAGTTTCATAAATATCATATGAGAGAAACACGAATTACATATTCTATTTATCACCTGACTTCCGTTTGGCGCCAATGGGTAAAATCGTGTAAACAAAGGCAGGCGAAGTTCCCGGGTTAAAACATGAACATAACAAGCTGATCAAAAGAGTATACATACATGAACAATCAACACAAGAAGCGATGAGGTTATTCCAAGGTGAAAGTAAAATAAAAACTTAGTTGTTTCGCCGGAAAAAAATGTCAGAAGAAAACACGTCACCAAATTTCGATGTAAATATGTCAGAGGCAGCATCAACCCCAAATATTTCTTCTGCTATTGAAAACAATGATGGCAATCACATAAGGCATGAAATACCAGACACGGTACCAGATGCTCATGATTCTTCTCAGATAAATAATACTTTTTCAAATGTTGAAAATTCAAATAAAAGGAAAACAAAAGATGATACCTCCCCATTTGAAATTAGACAACAGAGACGAAGAGAAAACTCAGATGATTTCAGTAGTGATATAATGCATACAGCATCTGGAATGTCTATGGAATGTTTGGGAAAAGAAATAAAAGCTATGGTTTCAGAAGGAGTATGCAGTGCAGTTGAGAAAATAATGAAGGACATGGCAGATATTATTGTTAAAAATGTAAATAGTTCTATGCTGACCCATGAAAAGAAAATGAAAGATATGGAGGACCAGTTAAAACAACAAAAAAACATAAACACTAAACTAACAAACAAAATTGATGAACTTGAAAAAAAAATGGAAATGAAATTCGAAGACTCAGAGATGTATGGCAGAAGAAACAGCTTAAGATTTCTAAATTTCCCAGTGCCACAGGGTACAACTGATCCAAGAAAAATTAAATCAAAAGAAGAAATAATAGATTTTCTCAAAACAAAACTGGATATAAATATAGAGAAAAGAGACATTGTTAGGGCTCATCCTGTATCAGCTATAAAACAAAATAATCGCTCAAATAATGTTACACACACCAAAGTAGTAAACTTAATATGCAGATTTGTCGATCACGATGCGAAAGAGCAAATACTGCTTACTGCTTTCCAGAAAAAAACTGAAAAACATCTCAAAAGTGATGATTGTGGAAGATCTGACAAGGGAGAGACAAACCATAATAAAAAAAACTATCAGAATTGAGAAAAACAAGAGCTGTGCATTCTTTCTGGTCATGGGATGGAAAGATATTCTATAAACTTGGTGATGATATGCCCAAAATAATGATTGACATGTCAAAAGACATTGATTTGCAGCTCCCTGATGGTCCTCCAGAATACTCTGGTGATGAGTCTGACACTTATTAGGCCATAGAAACTGACATGGGTATGACAGCACCATCAGAATGTAGCCATCGATACAAGACAAACATCCATATTGTTGTAAATAATTTAGTAATTATCTAATCTTCTATACTATGCATAAACACTTTCAGCTAAACCTGAGAATGACAATATATTGCTTCACAAAATACTATACTAGTGTTATAAAATTTCAAACAGTGGAAATGTGCTAGCAAGCTCTTTGTTTTTCTTTTGGAGTGAATAATTGATAACACTCAATTATCCAATAACAAAAATAGTAAAAATTTTACCATTAATAACATTTATGCCTTTACTATAATAAATATTTTCAAACTAGCAATACTGCTGAATGTATTAAGATATTAAATTTTCTTTATTCCTCAAAAAGTGAAAAACAAAAACAAAAACATTTGAAAACTCTGTCATATTCCATATACAATAAGGAAAATATATCTGAACATATTACTAACACTAATATTATACTGTAGTGTATGTACATATATTGTCAAATGTTATGCAGAAATTGATTAGAAATGTAAATATATCTATTATATAATATTCATTTCATCATATTGTATACACCAATGTTTTGTTTACATTGTTTTTGTAATAACTGTCATATCTTAGGCAGAATAATGTCTATTTCATCACTTTCTATACAATAATAACATATTGGTAATAACGAGCCCCATCTCATTACAAAAATCTAAATATGTACCATACAAAATCTGTTGACTCAAATAAGTTGCTATGGCACATACCTCAATCACAGAATTCATAAAGATATAATGCACTACTTATATCTGAGCAAAATCTGCCAACTTGATGTCATAAACTTCAGATGAGTTTTATTTGTGGAATTTATCATACACCGCATAATCCATAAAGCTATACTGTATTAGTCTGTTTGAGTAAAACACCCAACTTATTGTAAGAAATTCTGAGAATTATTTGTGGAATTTACTAGACATCACATAATCCATAAAGCAATAATGTACTAAGTCTATTTGAGTAAAACCCCCAACTTATTGTAAGAAATTCTGAGAATTATTTGTGGATTTTTATCATACACCGCATAATCCATAAACCTATACTGTACTAAGTCTGTTTGAGTAAAACCCCCAACTTATTGTAAGAAATTCTGAGAATTATTTGTGGAATTTATCATACACCGCATAATCCATAAACGTATACTGTACTAAGTCTATTTGAGTAAAACCCCCAACTTATTATAAGAAATTCTGTGAATTATTTGTGGAATTTACTATACATCACATAATCCATAAAGCTATAATGTACTAAGTCTATTTGAGTAAAACCTCCAACTTATTGTAAGAAATTCTGAGAATTATTTGTGGAATTTACTATACATCTCATAATCCATAAATCTATACTGTACTAAGTCAGTTTGGGTACTAAGTCAGTTTGGGAAAAAAAAAAAACTTATTGTAAGAAATGCTGAGAATTATTTGTAGAATTTACTATACATCACATAATCCATAAAGCTATACTATACTAAGTCTGTTTAAGTAAAACCCCCAACTTGGTGTCATAAATTCTGAGAATTATTTGTGGAATTTTATTATATATCATGTTTGAGTAAAACCCCCAATTTGATGTAAGCAATTCTGAGAATTATTTGTGGAATTTACTATACATTTCATAATCCATAAAGCTATACTGTACTAAGTCTGTTTGAGTAAAACCCCCCAACTTATTGTAAGAATTCTGAAAATATTTGTAGAATTTACTATACATCACATAATCCATAAAGCTATACTGTACTAAGTCAGTTTGAGTAAAACCCCCAACTTATTGTAAGAAATTCTGATAACTAATTGTGGAATTTACTATACATCACATAATCCATAAAGTTATACTATACTAAGTCTGTTTGGGAATAACCCCTAACTTGGTGCCTTTAATTCTGAGAATTATTTGTGGAATTTTATTATGCATCATGTTTTGAGTAAAACCCCCAATTTGATGTAAGCAATTCTGAGAATTATTTGTGGAATTTACTAGACATCTCGTAATCCATAAAGCTATACTGTACTAAGTCTGTTTGAGTACAACCCCCAACTTATTGTAAGAAATTCTGATAAATATTTGTAGAATTTACTATACATCACATAATCTATAAAGCTATACTGTACTAAGTCAGTTTGAGTAAAACCCCCCAACTTATTGTAAGAAATTCTGAGAATTAATTTTGTAATTTACTATACATCACATAATCCATAAAGTATACTAAGTCTGTTTGGGAAAAACCCCTAACTTGCATGGTGCCATAAATTCTGAGAATTATTTGTGGAATTTTATTATGCATCATGTTTTGAGTAAAACCCCCAATTTGATGTAAGAAATTCTGATAATTATTTGTGGAATTTACTATACATCACATAATCCATAAAGCTATACTGTACTAAGTCTGTTTGGGTTAAACCCCAACTTGATGGATGTGTGAGTACAAATGTGTATGCAGATGTGTGTATGCATGTGTACATATGCATACATGTGTATGTATGAATACAAACTCATGTATGTCGCATATAGATTACATATTAAAATTAGTAAACATCACCCCACCATATTATACGGATTCACATAATTTGTATGCATTAAATGTTAGTGTTTTTGCTGTCCATTACAATTTCCATCACATTAAAATATTATGTATCATCTAAGGGTGTATTTAGGTTTCCAGTCACTTCTTATGAAATCTGTTTTCAAGTCAGAATTAAGCGGACATTCATGACATCATGAATTGTAAAAAAAAAAATAAATAAATAAATAAATAAATAAAAAAATAAAAAAAATAAATAAATAAATCAATATAATATAAATAATATATATATATATATATATATATATGTATATATATATATATATATATATATATATTGTATAATGTTAACATGATCTGTGTCAGTCTGTGTATAGTAATTGTTAAAAAATAAAATAATAATAAGAATTTTTTTAAAATACATAAATAAATAACAAATAGATATTTAAATAAATAATAGTCCAGTTAGGAACAAAATCCCTAACACTACATATCCACGAGCCTATTATCAACATTTATATTATATATATTCCAAAAGATACAGATGGCATACGTTCAACATATCTAAATGCTTATAAATTATTTTTATTCTCCTTATACTAATGTTGTGACTGGAAGCCAAAACAACTGCATCTTTAATAAATAAAAGAAATTTAGGGACCATCACCCCACCCCCATACAAATTTAAGCAATTACTTGATTACACAGATCTATATGCATAACTTAGTATGTACAATGTGTGTAATATCATGGTTCTTATGCAGTTATATGTGAGTATTGCTATTATCAATGAAAGAACTGTAACGGGCAGCAAAATTATATAATCATGTATGCAAACTTATATCGACATCACTGTATATGGCTAACACTAACCGTCATAGAATTATGAAACTTGATCGATGGCTTCCTTAATTGATTAATCAGTGGTTGTAATTATTGATTGATTCATTGGGGAAGCTGTTGGTCGGGTTCCATGGCTACTGTGATATGGTATACTTTCCCTCAGTCAAAAGTATCTACAGTGGGTAGCACAAAGTACTAATCACATCAACTTGTGCCACAGGAGTTTGTCATAATGGTAATAAATACTATTAATAATAAATATACAAGTGTACTTAATTATTTTTTGTTATTTTATTAAATAATTAAATTAAATTATTTAATTACTTAATTATTTAATTATTTTAAATTTTTTAATTATATTTCAAATTAAATTACAAATTATATTTTTATTTACTATCATCTTGTCAAGCCCCTGTGCGTGTACCGACATACTCACGAAATCACTACCACGAGCCCAGTCCGAAATTAAATGTGGATACCATCTCAGTGTCCATTTTTGGTATAAACTGCACCATGCAGTCATACACCCAGTATACAGACTGTGCAGTAATACATCCAGTATCACACATTTAGAACGCACGCACAAAACCGGAGAATAAAAAGAAACTTGAATATTCTACTCAAGTCTCAGCTCCAGACACTTTATTGACAAAGCATGGACCTGAAATATCGTGTCCCACAAAAGGTGTCCTGACCTAAATAACAAATAAGCAACTCACATGCAATCCCTCGTCTTATTTTGCCATCGTCTACTAAAGGTCATGGCCGCACACGTCGGAGTTATATGCGACAATCAGATACCAAAATAGTTTCAGGAACAGCCATTTTCATTATGTTCATTATTACGTGCGCTCGCGCAACAGTATGGCGATCAAACAGATTCGTAGGTACGTTGGTGTCACCCTACTCCGTTTCACTCCATGACGTCACCAAAAACGACGTAAAACCTCGTGGCGTCCTGACATTTTTACTGTGCCGCGTTTTTGCTATGTTTATTTTATGTGTTGTTTTCGATTATTTGTTTGTCGCCGATATCGCCATTTGTCGGGATTCCCTGTTTCTATATTTAAAACTGGCATGCTCGTAGTGAGCCTCGATTTCGATTTTTTCTCCCAGGTCAAAATACGTCAGAGTTATGACAAAAATAGATCGACCTACATTTTCTCCATCAGAACTCTACATCAAAGAGTCTATAGACTCCTTCGGGACCTACATAGACTCATTCATTTGGGTATTTTTACTTATAATTGGGAAGTTTTATCATTTTTGGTTCGTGCGAAGACCTCTTTTCATCGTGCGGGGAAGGAGAGACATTCAAAACGCGATTTCTTAATTCGGCGCAATAGGCTGAATAGCCTAACCTTCAGCCGAGTTCCGGGTCAAATACGACGAATGACGTAACACAAAACAAAACGCATTTGTTGACACAAACACCGTTTGAACAGTTTATTATTACATAAAATGATCGTTATTCATTAATTATTGATTAATTATTGATTTTTATTGTTGCATATTGGCTGCTATCAATAATTACACAAATGGTATTAATTATTTCTTATAATTGCTCCTTTGGTCAACTTTGACTATCGGAAAATGAAAATGAAAATATGCCGCTGAAAAAAATGTAATCGATATTAAAGTCTCATTCTTTCGGCAACATGGAATTGGTTTTAATTACTTAAATGATTAATATAGTAATTTGCCTTTTATCCGGAATGAAATGAGAAATGGTAATTGTCTTTTTTTGCTAACATTAAATTAAATTAAATAAATTAAGTAAAATACAGTGAAATTATTTTTTTAATTATTGTTTATTACATTTTTGCGCACGTTGGCATCTCTCTGAGTGCATTCTAATTATATCTAGTATTATGTGTGTTTGCTTTATAAATGTACCGTATATGAATTTAAAGGGGGTTGCACACTAGGTCTGGCTTTGAGTATGTTGAGTGTGTAGGGGTGGTCCCGTAAATGTCCGGATTTGGTTTACCAATTTATTATTATATTAATATTCCATCCTCCCCTGTATTACAAAATGACTGGGGAAGTCTCATAACGATGACCATTTATAAAAAACGAATATCTGAGTGTTATGGCCCAAGTGAATAGATCAAGGTGGAAACCCTATTTGCCGAGATGAAGGAGGTAACTCTATTTGCTCCAAAAAAAAACACACAAATTAGTATGCCTGTACAAATGTCCCAGACGGGTACATTTTGTGACCAGTTCAAAAACATTAAGTATTCAAAATAATGTGAAATTAAAATAATGTGACTTGACATTCTCATCGAAATTGAAATGCCAGTTAAATTGTAGAGGGACTAAAGGTAATAATACAATATATTCCACCACGATTGGCACTAAGACTAACGAACACAAAATAAATTATAACATACTGAATTCTTTATAATCGGCTTGCTTCATAATTTATAGTGATTAATCAACCCGGGAACAAGCGTGTCATTTTCATGATCACGCAAAATATGTACTTATATATGTTTATTTATATATACATGTATCTTGTTTTTTGTTTGTATTTCGAATTTTTGATTGTTTGTCTCATCACTCATCACACTCTTCTAACGAACACACTTGTAGCGAACGCTGTCACAAATATGGTTTCGTACACAATACCCCATTGCCTGCCTGTAAACAGCAACGTGAGTTATTTCCAATTTAATCCGCCATGACATCAAATCTAGTGCAATATAGGCAGGCGATAGGGCTTTTCAACTTACGTACCAGTATGTGCAATGTGGATAAATTTTCCAAAATTCGGCGTGGTAATACTTCAAACATTAAATTACCTAAATTCGGACACATGCAAAAATTACTTGTTCGTACAGCTCTAATAAGTATGCTTTTGATTATTTTGAGCAATGACGTGCATAAAAATCCAGGTCCGCGTGAGGAGACATTATCAATTTTCCATTATAATGTCCGAAGTCTAAGACACAAATTGTCCAAACTAACTGAGCATATTGATGAATATGATATTGTTTGTTTTACAGAAACCCATTTAAATGTTGGTTTTCCAGGCGAAAAAATACTGCTTCCTAATTATCAGGGGCCAATTAGATTGGATAGAAACTAACGAGGTGGTTTAGCAATTTACTTTGCTGACGGTCTCGTATTTAAACATATTCCTCAACTCGACTTTGATGATGAAATACTCTGGTTCGAAATTGGTTCGAAACAAAACATTCTGCTATGTGTGACTTATCGATCTGAGAAGGAATGTATAGAATCATATTGGAAAGACCTAGAATCCTCTGTTGAAAGCGCTCTTTCGATAAATCCCTCCCTGATTATTGTCGGTGACTTAAATTGTGACCTTTTGAAACATCCAGGACCATTGCACGATATAAAAAGTAGATGGACTCTAACGAACGCTATCACCAACCCAACTCGTGTGACTGGAAGCTCCTCGACCTTGATCGACCCAATTTTGTTAAGTGATACTCTATCATTCGTTAACGCATCCACTATTGATCTGGGCCACTCATACCATTATGCGACCACCATAGAACTACTTACACCCAATCGTAAATCAGAGACATGCATTCGTCAGGTATGGAATTATACCAAAGGTGATTACTTAAATATGAATGCAGAGATCCATGCAATAAATTGGACAGATGTTTTATCTGAAAGAGGCACAAACATAAATGTAAATACAATGGTAACCATTTTCACAGACATGTTCCTTAATATTGCAAAAAAGTATATACCATTTCAAACAATTACAATTAGGACAAATGATAAACCATGGTTTGATAGCTCTATTAGATTAAATATAAGAAAAAGAGATCGCTTAAGAAAGAAAGCTTTAAAATCAAATACACAAATGCACTGGGACAAGTATAAACAAATTCGAAATAAGATAAACAACATGAAACAATTTGCAAAAAAGAAATATTTGTTAAATCTGGATGAAAATTTGAAACTCAACACAGGTCCAAAGCAATTCTGGAATGTCGTGAAACAGCTGCTTAACAATTTTTCTAATAAGAGTAAAATCCCAACTCTAGAGTTTAACAACTCATTTTATGATTCTGATGAAGAAAGGGCTGAATTGTTGAACAAAATGTTTATAATGAATAGCACCATAGACAGTTCGGAATCTGACATTCCCAATTTCGAAAATAGAACAGCATCAAATATAAGCTCGATAGAAACATCAGAAGATGAAATTTCAACTATTCTCAAATCTTTATCCACAAATAAAGCCAATGGTCCGGATGGTATCAGTAACAAAATGTTAAAGGAAAACCACAGCTCAGTATGCAAACCACTCAAAATAATATTTAATAAATCGCCGAAGAGCTGTTGTTTTCCGGACACATGGAAACGTGCTGATGTCATACCATTGTTTAAAAATGGAAAATCACAAGATCCAAATAATTACAGACATATTTCACTTCTCAGTTGTTTTGGAAAAGTTCTCGAAAGAATCGTTCACAATAAAATGTTTACACATTTGCAATCCAGAGATCTCCTATATTCGCACCAGTCTGGTTTTATTCCCGGTCATGGAACGGAACTACAACTGATAGAAATTATTCATAATATAGTAGAAGCGCTTGATAAAGGTGATACGACATGTGCAGTATTCTGTGATATTTCCAAAGCCTTTGACAAAGTGTGGCATCGTGGTCTTATACATAAGCTCGATAAATATGGTATTAAAGGAGATATTCTTAAATGGTCTGTGAACTACCTTGAAAAATCAACTCCATTTTTTCCGATGATACATGTCTCATGAATGCAAACTCTGATCTACAAACTTTAGAATCGTCGATAAATAATGACATGCGGAAAATCAATGAATGGGCTGAAAAGTGGATAGTCAAATTTAATAGTGCCAAAACTAAAGTACTGCTGTTTACAAGTATAGAACATATTATAAAACCAGATATAGTTTTCAATGGCGCTACCCTTGATTATACGCACAGTCACACACACCTGGGTATTGACATCTCAGAAGATTTATCATGGAATATTTATATCGAAAATATATGTACTAAAGCCTATGCAAGACTTTCCCAAATGAGAAAACTGAAATATCTTCTTAACCATCAGACTCTCGAAATATTATATTTATCTCACGTCCGTCCATTAATGGAGTATGCTAGTTGTGTATGGTTTGGAGCACCTGACTATCTATTAAAAAGACTAGATGATATACAGATCGAAGCTGCACGTATATAGTTACAGGTTGTACAAAATCGGTCCCCCATGATAGGTTGCTCTTTGAACTCGGATGGGAGAAGCTGGAAAGTAGGCGGTATGTTAAACGAATGAGTATATTTTACAATATTGCAAACGGCAAAGCCCCCGCCTACTTAACTCAGCTTCTTCCGTCAAATGTTAAGGATAAATGTGATTACGAACTGAGAAATGCATCAAATTTAAATCGTCCCATTTCAAATAGCAAACGAACATATAAAACTTTCTTCCCCACATGCGTTATGGATAGGAACAAATTGGATGAAAAAAAAAGAAAGAAACATTCCACTCGATATGTTCAAGAAAGCACTAGTAACTAAGCCATTAAAACCACCAACATATTTTTCATATGGTAAACGGCTATTAAACATCCTTCATTGTAAACTGAGGTGTGAATGTAGTAATCTACAAGCTGATAAACTTCAAAATTATATAGCAATTTCTGCTACATGTAGGTGTGGACATTCTGTAGAAAATGCTTTCCACTATTTTTTTGAATGCCACCTACACTTTGAAGAAATAATTACACTTCGTAATAATCTTCTGCGCTTTAATATACATTCAGTTAAAACACTAATATTTGGGGACCCGAACTTAAAACAATTAGAAAATGAACATATCTTTAAAGCTGTGCAAAATTACTTACGAGATACAACTCAAGAGGAAAATCCGACAAAGTTCTATTAAGACGCTCGAATCATTTGAATGCAAATTGTAAAAATGTTAACAATGCACCACGAGGTACATGTATCACATTTAAAACAGCTACTTGAAATCATTATTGAAATTATTTAGAATTGGTGGGGCGGTGAGACTATACAAACTATTTTTCAAATAATATACAAAGATATACTGTATGTATACACTTGTAAATATGTTATACCCATTGTGTTGACAACCCAAATTATTATGTATCAGTGTTATAACGGCAATTGGGAGAGGGGGTTATGTATAAGTGGATCGCACTTGTCCTCCAATCCCAATGCCAATCTGTATTGTTATATACTTATTGGTAATAAATATGTTTAAACCAAATCGAGCCTAATATCAAAACCAACCAAGTAATATCCTTTACATATTCCGTGGTGGATAAGCATCGCATTTGCATGGAGAAGTGTATGATATGTACACCAATAATGGACTGATATTTCAAGCTCTCTTCTGACATTTGATTATCACAAGGATAATCGGTAATTGAATTGGAATGAAGCTTCATCAAATGTACATGCACGAGTACCTCAAAATGTGTAAAAAAATTAGTCCCCATGCAGTACCGTACATAAATGGGTATGACTATACGCACATATTTGGGTTCCTTCAGAAGCATATATAGAGGATATGAAATGAGTGTTTCTCTCATATGATATTTATGAAACGAGTCTAAGAATGTTAAGTTTTCTCGAGCCTCCGACGAGAGAAAACTGAAAATTCGTGACGAGTTTCATAAATATCATATGAGAGAAACACGAATTACATATTCTATTTATCATATGACACCTATAAATGATTATGATGTCCAAAACGCACACAAATCACTAAATAGCTATATGACATCGGCAGCAAAAGGTTAATGTGACGTCACTTCATTGCACCGGAAGCCCAATTACACCTGGTGAACTAGCAGAAATAATATGCACGCGAAGATATAGTGCGCTATTCTGTTCTCAGTTATGCATGTTGTTAATGATAAACACATTACTGGGCATATAATCTAGAACTTATAATAAAGAATGATTGTGTAACTTATTATGACACTTTAATCAGTTAAGTAAATAACTGTCGATCGTTCGATAACATGCATGATTATGACACTGGCAACGTTTCATTCCATTTATTCGCTTCCCCAGAGTTTCCTGAGTAGAATGTTCGTAGAACACCACACACTTCTTTTGAGAATTTGGTAGTGATCGATGCATGACTCTGTCGTGTTCTGGAGATTGCGACATTTATAACCTGTGGAAATATAAAAATCATTCTCAAGTAAGAAAATAGTCAACACATTATATCTGCTGGCTAAAATGGATCGATATATATAGAAACTGGTGTGAAAATGTGAATATCCGTGTATGTGACGTTAGCGTTACCTGCAGTACGAGCGTTACCTATTTTATATAAATAGGTCTAAAACAAACAATTGTTAACAATTTGCCAACAAGTGAATATTAAAACTATTCCAGAGAAATGTTGTTTCTCGTGCACTATTTGAATGAACGTTTAACTCCGTTTAGTGACTGTATTGACGATTAAAGTGAAATTGTTTGAGCGTAATCGCAATTTGCTATACGTCGACAATAGGCAAGTTAAACTAGTTGGGAATGCATCACGAAGAACTCAAAACATCTAATGGAAATTGATCTAATCCTTATATTTTATTTATTTACTCCGCCTTCTTTCCGGTGGGTATACTAGCGGATAATTGAACAATAAAACTATACAGAACTCAGTACTTACTTTGAGGTGATAATTCCCTCGGCCATTTGTACACTAAAAATAGTAGCCACGTGACCGAGTTTGGTGGCCCTGTATAGTAGAAATGGGAAATTGTTCATTACCATTTGCAGTACACTTTTTCGCCAGATCAAGTCTCAAGCTATGGTATTGCTTGACCTTGTTAAGAAATTGATTGACAATTACATCTTAATAAACATGAGTAATACATAATAAATATAGCTCCCAAATGACAGAAATCGACGAGGCAGATTCAAATACTTTTAAATATGTTTCTATGTTAAAGAGTGCGGATAGAGACCCAGGAGTGAGTGCCAGAGAGAGAGCAAAAGAAAGAGGGAGACGATGATGATTGTTTATTTGTATAATATTTACAAGCTTATGACAATAGTGGTAATAAACAAACAAAAATGATATTATACAGGAGCAACGTGGCCCAGATGGGCCGTCTTCCTGTCGTATACAAACATGAAGTGGCAACTAATGAAGTGAAATGATAATGACGATACAAAATGGCGGACTAAGCTGAGCACATCAAACCGCTGGCGATTCAATGGCTTTTTTACCGAGAAATACAGCTGAGAAATACAGCATAATTTTTAAAACAATCAAACTATATTATAAAGTTATTATAGAATGTTGTGTACAGTATTTTTTTTCTTGTACGAGTCCAGGTTGTGGTCCAATATGACTTTTCACCACAACCTGGACGAGTACAAGAAAAACTCATACTGTACACAACATTGTATAATGACATTTGTATTATCCATCTGTATGTTTATCCAAATTTTGGAAATAAAACTTTTGTGGTTATTTTTGGTATTTGTCGGTACTTATTTCTCTATAAAAGCCTGTACCGTATATTGATCATCAGAAAGCATGATTTGGAAAAGTAAACACGGACGTGAGAAAAAACTCAATCCGGAAGTGAAACGTCTGCTAAAATCCATAAATGTTGCGCGCGCATCACAATTTCACCGATTCATTTCGCAATAGAGTTAATTCGTGACGTCACGGAGTCCAATATGAAAAGTAATATTGTACAGTCGGGAGTTCAATATCTGTATCTGTATCTGTAACTGTACGTCCCAGTAACCAGTTTGGCTTTTATGGGACGGCGGAGAGAGCGCATTTAGTTTTCCCTCCTAGTGAGTGCCGCTTTGAATGTTTCTATATCTGCGGCGTTGACCGTGTCGTCGTCAAGCTTATTCCAGTCCAGAATGGTGCGCGGGAATAAGGAATACTTGAACTGGTCTGAGTTTGTTTGAATCGGTTGGAATGATTGTTTGTTGTTGGTCTCAGACTTTTCCACAATGTTGGTATAGACACAGTCTTCGTATTTCTTAGCCTTGATCTTCCTTTTCGATGGGTTAGTTTTTTTCAGGTAGTTATCGGGAGATATTGCGGGGGCCGACCCCTGAACCACTTTGTAAAATAGGGCCAGGCGTTTATTTCTGCGACACTCTTCTAGAGGTGGAAGTTCCAGATTTTTGAGCATTCTGGTGACGCAGCCCTTATCTCGTGAGGTGTAATCTCTGGTGATGAACCGTGCTGATTTTCTTTGCACCTTTTCCAGCATTGATGAATACTTAGCAGTGTACGGGTCCCAGATTGTTGCGGAGTATTCTGTAATTGGTTTTACCAGAGCAATGTATGCTGTTTTTCTGCATTTTTCTGGGCAGTGTTGGAGGTTCCTCTTCAAGAAGCCGAGGGTGGAGTTTGCCTTCTTTGTGATGTTGTTTATATGTACGTCCCACTTGAGGTCGTTTGACAGTTGGACGCCGAGATAGGGTTTGTGGGTACTTCCGCGAGGATTTGGCCGCCCAGTGTATAGAATTTCTGGGTTTTCTGTTGGATGCTCATTATGTAGCATTTGCTGGTGTTGAACCGCATCCCCCACTTCTTTGCCCATTCTTCTAGGTTATTCAGATCGTTCTGTAGTATGTTGTGGTCTTCGTAATTGTTGATAGGCCGATAGAGTAGGCAGTCGTCGGCGAAGAGTCGGACTTGCGATTTAACTGTGCTGGGAAGGTCGTTTATGTGGCACAGAAAAAGCAGCGGTCCTAATACAGTACCTTGGGGTACTCCTGACTGCACATCAACTTCTCTTGAGAACTCCCCTTCAAGCATGACTCTCATGGATCGTCTGGTTAAGAATGATGTTAGCCAACTATGTATTTGACCATCGATGCCGTATGTTGTCATTTTGTGAAGAAGCTTGTTGTGGGGCACCATGTCGAACGCCTTTGAAAAGTCGAGTATGGCTACGTCAACCTGCTTTCCGTTGTCGTATTTTTGAAGTAGGTCGTGGAGGTTGACTGCCAATTGTGTATCGCATGAGTATCCAGTTCTGAAGCCATGATTTAGTGATGTTAGGATGTTATTCTGCTCAAGATGTTTCATGATGTGGCGACATATGATATGTTCCAGAATTTTACAGGGGACTGATGTTAGGGATACCGGTCTGTAGTTTTCTGCCAGGTGCCTGTCTCCTTTTTTGTAGATACTTGATACGTTTGCCTTCAGCCAATCTTGGGGGAGTTTTCCGGTGTCTAGGGAGAGCTTGAAGATGAGTCTGAGAGCTGGTGCTAGTTCCTTTGTGCATGTCTTGAGTACTCGGTTGGGTATGCCGTCGGGTCCCGTGGCTTTGTTGGACTTGAGTCTGTGTAGTAGGACTTCTATGCCTTTGATATCCAGCTCGATGTTGCTGATGCTGTCATACTTCTTATCCGGTGGTGTTATGTCCGTCTGATTCAGTGGTTCCTCATTGGTGAATACGGACTGGAATTGTCGGATGAGTATTTCGGCTTTGCCTTTGGCGTCATCTATTAAGGTCCCTCTATCTTTTAGAGGTGACACTCCGATGTTATCGTGTCGTCGGGCCTTTATGTATTGCCAAAATGGTCTGGTGGTGTTGTTCTTCAGCCCCTCTGTGATTTTGGTGTTGACGAAGTCTCGTTCGGCTTTTCTTAATTCCCGTTTACACTCTCGTTGTATCTGCCTGTAATTTCCCCATTTCCCTGATCTTTTCGCTCTGTTGTATATTCGTCTCTTTTTTCTTAGGAGGCGCTTCGTGTGTTTGTTAATCCAGGGAGTGTTATGTTTAGGTTTGATCATCTTTGATGGTATGTGTTTGTTCATGATCTCCTGGATTCCGCCTTTCAGTGTATTCCACATGGTGTTGACGTCAGGGTTTGTCAGTAGCCGAAGGCTTTCCCCTAGGATTGCCACTTCGAGCGCTACGGCTCCCCAATCCGCTTTCCCGTACATGTATATTTTGCGGGGAGGAGTGTCTTGGTGGTGGGCTTTCATGTCGAAGTCCGTCACTACCATGGCGTGATCTGATATGCCCGGTATGTTGTTTGATGTCTTCGCCAGTGATGGGTTTGAGGTGAAGACTAGGTCAAGGAGGTGCTTTTCTCTTGTTGGTTTGTCGTGGATCTGTGTTAGTCCAGCTCTTGATGTAACGTGGAGCAGGTTTTCTTGCACTTCCATCTCTGGTGCTGGTTTTGTCACCATCAGCTGTTTCCAATCCACGTTAGGGCAGTTGAAGTCGCCGCATAGGATGGTCTGTTTGTTGTCTCCAGCTGCCAGTTTGATAGACTTCTCTAGCTCATTTATGTGTTTGTCTTCGCGATGGGGCATATAGAAAGATCCGATCAGGATGTCTTTGTTCGACCGTGCCTTTATCTTGACCCACATTATTTCGCAGTCGGTGATGAGTTGTGGCTGCTCCGTTGATATGAGGCTTTTGTGTGCCAGGACGAAGACTCCTCCCCCTACTGATCCTCTGTCGTTCCGATATATGTTGTAGTTATCGGGGAAGATTTCACTCGATTTGATGTGCCCGTCTGTTGGTTTTTTGCCTGGCTTCACTCCTTCACTTGACTTTCGGGAGTCCAATATGACTTTTTCCAGGACTATCACGTGGCGGCTTTTGCCCAATCGGAAATGGTGTTAGTTAAGGGGTGGATAATAATACTACATAATAACAGATTTGCACATATATATGTGAATTGGACCAGATCGTTTCACCAATCAACTGTTATTTCAAAATTTCGGATACGACGGTGAGAAAAGCTTTGTTTACAAGTATACACAAGATGGCGGTGTTGACAAAATATTTTTCAACAAGAACAAAGATTGACATTTTCTATCATTATTCCACCAATTATATTATATTATTACACCATAAATATTATGCCAAGGAAATGGGCTGCAATGAGTTCAAATTCAAGCAACGACGAGAGTATGAATTCGGATGCATCTTCAAAACAGCAAACCTCCCTGCCAGCAAACCCGAATAAAAAGCAAAATTTACCAAAGTTACCAGAAACTCAACCAAAACCTCCACCGACTAAAGAAAATGCACAAAGAACCATAAAATCATTCACTTCCACAATGCCTGAAAATATTGGTAAAGTATTGGCTGAAATAAATAAGAAACTCGACGATACAGTGAAAAGTGATTATCTTATAACTAAATTGGATACAGTCAAGCAAGAAATATTACATGAATTAAATGAAACAAAAGAGACAATGAATTCTATCAATATATTAATACAGTTTTGTTGTGAATATAACTTCTGAAATATAAGATAAATGTCAATGTGAATATATTGAACATATCCTGCAATAACGTGTGATAAAGTGTAAATTAGATGCAAGTATATTGTAGGTCATGACCCATATACACATATTGATAATTACTGAATCCATATAAATGACCAATCTTTAAAAAAAAATCTATATTGCTATCAAGATATATGAATAGTTATGTTTTGAATATGTTCAACATCTGTATACCTAACAAACTACCCAGTGAAAATATGATGCCAAACTATCATCTTGAATATATTGAATCCACTTACCTACATACAGAAGATTTATGATAAATATGCATAATTATGTCATGTAATAATCCCCATCCTTTCAATCTACCTACCTATTAGAATAGGAATATGGGAAAATGTAAATTGGAAACAATACCTAAATATTCTGTTATACTGAGATAGAATCCATATATATATATATATATATATATATATATATATATATATATATATATATATATATATATATATATATATATATATATATATATATATATACACACACACATATATATATATATGCTAACATCTCCACATATGCAAAATTTACAATTGTTATGAAAAATACATCATATCCCCACCATGGTTCAATATGAACATGGAGTAATGTTAATTGAATTAGATACATGTAGATGGTAAAATATATTCAATAGCATATACAGCTAACACAAAGCATATATATGTACCCCCTTTCATAAAAATTCATAAAAATATGTATGGATAACTGTCATGACATATTATTGACCCCACACAAAAGGAATATGGATAAATATTAATTGGATATCTCTATATCTGTATAAGTATACATACTTGCAACTTATTACAATGATCTGAAACGCCACCTGTCAGCTTGTACAAATAACAATAACACACCACTCATATGTAGACACGGATGCATCATTTATGGCCCACTTCGGTGGAATAACAAGACAAATCCAAGATGTGTATTTAAAGTATCCACATGAAAAGTTGTGCACCCGCGTTCAAAAATGTCAGCCTTAAGCCCCCTATTTATATCATTTTGCTACTGCAGTATCAAACTAGCTAACAAACTCTCGCCAAAAATAAATTATGATATACTAAAGACACCAACATCATATATACACGTAGTATATACGCTAGTACATATAGTTTTCCCTTACCATAATTAGATTCCAAGTAATAATACCAGACGAAAAACAAATTCATAAGCTAAACTTCCATTCACTGAGACGGAGAAGTAAAACCAAACGTGGCTACCGACCGTCAAACAAAAAGGCTAAAACATTCGAGCACGATTTTTCCGTGTTGACATTATCAGGGGATACATGTGGGTGTTGGGTCATGACGCCGACCATCAGACCATAAATATAACATTGTCTGAATAAAATGGACCCCTCAAGAATCCCCGTAAACTAGATTCACCATACCAAAATAACTAGGTAAACAGTGTGATGGTCCAAAACAGTGACGTACATTCAGAAGCGTCTTTATGAGAATGCAAATAACTTTTCGGGAGTCTCACAAAATTGACTCATTACCATGAGTAAAGTATTGCTATTCCAAATAGAACATTATAAACACGACCAAACACCATATATGTGACTGCATGCATGTATACCTATATTATTCATATAAGAGTTAATGTGTGATATCTGGCATTTTATTAATGCACGAACTAGTAGAGTCGCTTATGTACTTTCGTGAGAATTTTTTGAACAAATGTAGAGACTATGATATTATGATAGGGTATCACTTACTTTGTCGGAAAAAGTTTGTTTAAGGCCAGTCCAAAACATGCCTTCTCTCACGGATGCGGAAATTCCGTCACGCCCGTTGTGTGATTCCGTCACGGCGAACAAACCGAGTTAACTAGTAATATACACACAAGTGTGTGACAATGCGGCTTTTTTTCTGCAAGTATAATGTATCTACTTTGCTCATTGAGAACTTTTTCGAGGTCAGCTTGGCTGAATGAGCAGGGTTCTTCAATAGAATGGACCTACCCTCATATTGATGGCACTTTTTTGGTGATTCCGTCACGGACACAATTTGACCCAGAGTGAGATGATACTTAAATACAAATATAATTGTATATAACTAAACAACTTAGTATAGTATGTACAATGTTTTTCATTTTAAACGGTACCCTACTGGTCATAATTTTAGATTTTATTGGCCACAGAAAAGTGAAATTCCGTAAAATTTGGTGATTCCGTCACGCTGGAATTCATGGCATGCGTCGGGGAAAATCCTGATCCACCACTGCTATAAATAAGAGAGGACTGGTAGTTATTTAAAGAGAATGTCTACCATATGGGTTATCCCACGAACAATTATTTTAAGTGGCCTGGCGACTCGGTCCAAGATAACGGCTTATCTGCGTTCCGACTTAATTGGAACTAGAACTCAGTGCGGTCAACACGTAGGCAATGATTGGGTTGTCAGTGGACACATATTACATCGTCTGTATGATCCATGTAAACGCCAAATGCACCATACTTACAGAGATTACATGCATGTGTGTATCCACCCTTAGGGCTTATCATCAAATCCTTCTATAAAGATAAAAATTCATCCGATAATCCCATGAACAGTAACAAGCGGGCGCAAATTATGTTTACGTATATGATCATATTGCGCTATACTTTTATTTCCTCCAAGTATAGGAGAGCCATACATTATGAATACAATTACATTAAGAATTGAACAGAAACATAGAACTTATACGGTGTTAGTATGAATTGAACAAGAGCTAGAAGCACGCACACACAAACATTCATACAGTGTTAGTATAGCTCTCACGCTCGATGATGTATGTGCCTATAACTACATCAATATGCTTTACGAACACGATAGCAACAGCACAGTAATTATTTTGTAATATGCGGACATGTGGATCCTGAAATCCTGTTTCCATTACCACCATAAGAACAAATCGAGAGTATACTATGATCTATGAGTGATGCAGAAAATTATCTGTCTTATATTAGATAGCAATATTGCATCATTCCACGCGTGTGCTGGCGTGAGACAATTGTGACGTTTTCGCATGAGTTAGTTGTAGCCGAACAATTGTAGAAATAAAGTGGTCAATTGCAGCGTGCTATGTATTTTGTCCACAATTCGAATGAAGTTCGGACCATAAATACCGTTAGTTCATGTACACGTGTGTGGGAAACGATACATCTAATATCGGTTGATAAACAACCTAAGAATGCCATCGACTGCTCTTGAATAGGTAGAGAATCAATATGTATGAAAAACGGTACGCCAAACATATCAATGATATCGTACCATAATTGTATTCTCTGATCGGACGTTGCAGAACATGCCAAAATAGCGTGTTCAACAATGTTGCTGAACGTAGTATTGCATACCTTACAATTGCCAGGTTCTGGAGAGGTGATTTTGGTCAACAGCTGGCCCACGAGTAGGAATTTATGCTTTTCACAGTTGATAATTCTACATGACCGCCATAGTTGGGCTGGAAAAAGGCAGTTGTGACTTTTGTTGAATGCCGTCAATGGTTGGTCGCCTCTCAGGCGGTTTTCTAGCTCAATTTTGTTTTTATAGTTGATCTGCTGTGTAACAAGGGTTTTCCATTGACTTTTAGTTGGAAACTGACCATGTGAGGCATAGTCTACAATATACGATGTGAGATTGTATTCATTTGCCAATATATGTACGTCTGTTAAAAATGAGGCAACGTTTGGTGTTTGGTTAGATGTTTGGTTCGATACAAGGTTCTCGTTCAAGCGTGCAATGAAAATGTCCTTTGCAGCTCTCCCGTCTGGAGTTCTACACAGATTGCCAAAGAAACAGAGTTTTCGCTTGTTTATAAAGGAAGCGAGAGAGCTTAAACCAAGTAAGCCTTGGACAACGTCAGTGCGAGCCCTAAATGAAAACCCTTGGATACGTTTCAAACAGAATCTGTGCACACGTTCTAATGAAGTTATGTTAGTTTGAGATAAGCCGCACACGAGTTCCACCCCATATAATCCCTTTGGTAATACGATTGATTTGTATATTATTTGGCAGCTAAGAGGTGTGATACCACCTGCATACATCCCTGCATTGCTCAGCATAAGATAGACTGAGCGAATTTTCTTAATTGTATGATCAACGAATTGATTTATATGAGCATTTTTATGCAGGGGGATGCCCAAGTGAGTGACGCTTTCTGTTTCATATATGGGCTTCTCGTTTAATGTCCAAGTATTTTTTTGTGCGAGATTTTGATGACGCGCCAGATTCGTTGAAAACGATCACCTTACACTTTTCCTGGTTATACTGGTACCGCCATTTTTGACTGAACTTTCCACAAATATCACATAGTAGTTGAAGGCCATTTGCGGTTAGAGATAATAGCGTCATATCGTCGGCCTGTGTTGGTGAAGCACAATTGATGGAACCCAATCTCATCCCTAACTGTGAGTTCTCTAGTTCAGTTAATAAATCGTTTATAAATAGCATATACAATACAGGGGATAATATACCAACTTGTCTTGTACCTTGGCTAATATCAAATGTTCTTGAGTTTGCATTGTTGAATCTGACGACGCATTTGAAACCATTAAGTAGAGTGTCAAACAATAGAAATATCTTGCCGCAAAAACCACGATTATATAACCTGAATAGTAGTCCGTCTATCCACACTGTGTCGAAAGCTTTTCTGACATCAAGGAAGCATGTGTATAACGGACTGTGTAATTCACTGGTATATGTGAAACATTCGTTTAAAACAAATGATGAGTGAAGACAGCTGACTTCTTTCTGAAAGCCGTTTTGCAAAGGGTGAACACGAATGAGCTCAGGTGTGTGTGTTTCTAGGCGCGTGAGTATAACTTTTTCCAAGACTTTATATAATACTGGGAGAAGAGTGATTGCTCTGTAGCTGTCGAACACCTTTTTCGGTTTTGCCCCACCTTTATATAAAGGGATTATCACGCCAATTTTTGCCTCGTGTGGGATGTGATTGAGTTCCATCATCATCGACAGCATATATGCTACAGACGTAATGAGACTTTCGCCTCCATGAATAAAGGGTTCATATGAAAGTTAATCGTGACCTGGAGCTTTGCCTTTGCCGGCGTGTTTTAATGCATTGTGCACTTCTTCTGGAGTTATTTCATAACATAATATGGCGTCAATTTCTTCTGAGCATTGTGTACTAATTATTTGTGAGACGGAATCATTGACATATCTAAAATGCTCGTGATCAAAATTTTCTGAGTCAAACTTGGAGTATAGATATTCAAAGTAATCGGCCCATGCATTTATTACATCATCAGGCTCTCGCAGAGGATTACCATCCACTTCGAAAAGATTATGTGAAGGGTCTTTCCGTCGATTACGATTGCCATTGAAAGCCCTGAAGAAATTATTAATATTTGATTCTGCCATATGATCTACTCTATCGTCCATTTGTCTTAGAAAATTTTCATTAGCTTTTCTATGCTCACGTCGGAAAAGGCATTTTGCATCCTTGTAATTTTTGTAGTCAGGATGTGTGTTGTCATGTGGTTTACCGGAAAATGATCCAAATATTGCGGTAGTGTTTCATAGCTTTGTGCAGCTGTTTTAGGTTATCATTCCAGTAAGGCTTTAAGTGTCGTTTAAATGATGTGACTGGGACAAACACTTCAGCTGCGTCAGTAACTGCATATATGACTTTGTTGTAGAATGCATTTAGGTCTTCCTTGGACGCAATTGAATGTGGTGGTAGACTGCCGCCTATTTGGGCCTGATATTGTATGATGTTCTCGCTTGCTGATTCAAATTTCCTCCAGTTAGGTTTTATTTGAGCGGATGTTAGGCTAGGGTCGTTGGCGCTTTCGACGTATGATATGCTCATGACGATGGGGCGATGATTTGAGACATTAATTGGGGAGTCACCCAAGACCTCAATTTTAGATATTCTCGACTTGTCTTGTGTCGGTACAAGAATGTGGTCGATTACGCTACCTCCACGAAGCCGCGGAACCGAAGCGACCTAGTGTATACGTATGCGAATATGAGATATACTAATCGACTTTTTCAGCCCACTCTAAAAAATAGATTAAATTACCTAAAGTAGAATAATTTATTCATAATTCAAAGGTCAGCGGAGTCCAAAAATGATTGTTGGCGACGGCCGCCATTTTGTATTGATTAATGCCACCTCGAAATGTGCAATTGGGCAAAATGCTCCAGAGCAAAAATAAAAAACTTTGATCTAGCAACTGTTAGCTATACTTCATCATATGTAAGAACATCATGTATATGCTCCTAAAGCCAAATAAATTTTCAAAAAGTTAATATAAATTGAACAAAAGCTCTGGTTAACAAAAAAGTTAAATTGCATGAAAAAGTTTTGTTTACATATTTCATAAAATTATTTAAAATATTTGCCCCACAAGAGGAATCTAGCAACCTTACTGGTCGTTTACATATTATCTTCAATTTTCTAACGGTATTTCCGCCTAAAAGATTGCTGAAATATTCTCAAAGTTCAAGGCCGACAAACGGAAACTTAATGTTCCGATTGAAAGATCGCAGAGACATTTTAAGATTGCTTCTTGGGAAACCAGTAAAGGCGTCATGACATCAGGACGTACATCATGACGTCACTACCTACACCGGCGCGCAAAATTCCAGACAGGACTGCGTCGATGGCCAGACAGCTGAGACTCGTATTACGTGGCAGGCTAAATCTCCACATTTACGTTATAGTAGTAATAGTAGTAATATCTTTTATTTACGTGACATGTGCATGTTAAATTACAAACAAATTTAAGACATTTAATTTACATCGCGCACCCGGCCCTATTGGGCCTATATGTCACCCTATAAATAAGAGTTAATTAATTTTTGCATTGTATAGCAAGACGCCTGTCAATTTACGCTATTATATGCTATGATGTTTATTTATATATATACTGCTTTCTTTTCAGATAGGCATCATGGATAAAATTAGCACACTGACGTGTGTGTTTGTTGATTATTTCAATAAAAGTTGATTCTGACTGGTTTTGTTCTATCATCATGGTTACATTTAAAGGGAGAGAGTCGAGTAAAAGTTCTCGCTTTTCGTTATAGAAAGGGCATTTTAATAGGAAGTGCATTTCATCTTCGACTTCATGTGAGGCACATAATGTGCATTTTCTGAGATTTAGCTTTTCATTTCTAAAACGACCAGTTTCCACTCTCAAAGGAAGAATTCCACATCGAAACTGAGCAAATATAGATATATGAGTACGGTCAATATTCATCAATACATATGATTCAGTTTTATAATTCCTTTTGAAAAGTTTATATGTTCTTAATTTAGGAACAAAATTTAAGCTGTTTTTTCCATTTATCTGATTCATCATTTTTCAGCTTCGTTTCAAAATCGTCTATATTACATGTTTCTAAATTTTGAAATACTGTTGACAATTCTAAGTTAGATAGAGTATCATTCATAAAGGAACACCAACCATTTGAAACATGAGCTAGGTCCCAGTGAAACACTTTTTTAATTAGTCTGTCCTCTGGTAATTCTATTATATGGTTCCATAGACGGATATGGTTCAGGACTCGACGAATCTTACATGATGATATACCAATGTCACCATTTACTGCTAATAATGGACAAAAACGATGGACTCCCAAAAAATATCTAAAAGCCTTATTCTGTACACTATCTAGACATGTGATTATTTACATACATTGTATATATCATTTTCTTGTGTCCCATTATAAGGGTGGATACAAACATGCATGTAATTTCTGTATGTAAAATACATGTATTTTACATGGCCACACCAATAATTGACAACATTAATCACCTGCGTGCGAGCGGTTCATTGTTAACAGGCCAGACAAGTGAGTAGTGCTAAGCGAAGTCAAATTGTCTTCTATCAGTACATTTAAGGCCAGTCCAAAACATGCCTTCTCTCACGGATGCGGAAAGTAGTCAAGTATGTGTGATATCTGGCATTTTATTAATGCACGAACTACATGTAGAAGAGTCGCTTATGTACTTTCGTGGGAATTTTTCGAACAAATGTAGAGACTATGATATTATGATAGGGTATCACTTACTTTGTCGGAAAAAGTTTGTTAGACTTCATGGGTCCGCGACTGGAGAGAATTATGACGTCACAAATATGACGTCATTGTCAGTTCAGTTCACATGTAGGGTTGTCATAAGAACTGACGAATTCAGCGCATATTTCTTAATTGTTATACATTCTTTTCAGTTAGGGCAATTCATCAATAGTAGTTTTCGAAATACAGTACCCAATTTCACGGGGAAATGTTATTCCAGTCAAAGATGGCTGCCAAAATGGCACTAAAAAAATCAACAATTTTGCGATTTTCAAGAATCTCATGTAAATGACCTTCCGTTTAGTATCGACTGTGACAATTCTGTGTTTAATTGTTGCTTCAGCAATGTGGTGACCAATTTTATTGTACAAAACATGTTCGATCTGTAAAAAATCCACTTTAGACAATCGAATTATAGCATCTTGTCAAACATTTATTCGATATTGTAACAATAGATTTAAAGACATGAGCGGCATTCAGTGATGGGAAAGAAGTATTCGTGCCAAATACGGAATTATTATCACACTTCAACAAAACTGTTCAATTTCATCCAAGATGGCTACCAAAATGGCAGTCAAAATTCAAAAGTCAGTGTTCGTTACGGTACATCACCAAATGTCGCCCTGGCATTCCATCATGGGGAATTAGGTTAATCGGCTACTTTTAAGTAAATGCGCATAGCTTTAATTTCTTATACACATTGGCGATGTCCTATACGGCATACGCAGCATTTATTCAAATTTCCTGATATTAAGTGAGGAGGGTGTTGAAGAGAAAATCCAACTCACTATGTGAAATTAGAAAGTATCTTAGACCGCCATCTTAGCTTGTAGTGGGCAAGTGTTACTATTTCAATGCCTAGCCTTATGTGCTATACTCTAAGCCAAAGTACAAAGTGAGAAGTATTGGTGGTTACCATATCAAATGGTAATTGATGATGCAGTTAATCGTTAGTGTTGTCGTGACATATCGGTAGAAAATGCATATAGTGTGTCATAGCAGGTAGCAATACGCAATTGTTTATTGTGATAACTATGAAGTGGGATTGTACTTCTCAGTTATACCATGAATCTTGGCAAGCAAGAAACAACATATCCTTGTTTATAAAACACAAACAATAGTAGAATTAATGCTATGGCTGTCATTTGGCCTGCTTGTCTCACTTTTAGTTGCGCTGTAACCTTTAATTAAATGTGCATGGTAACACCATTTGAACCTCGTTTAGCTGAACGCGTATTGATAAACAGGACAGATCAAAATAGAATAGACACCCATATGTGGGTAATATATCCGTATAAGCGGTAGTGCCCCGTATCGAGCTTAAAGTGATATTTTGTGAATACCAGGTTCTGAAATCTGGATGAATGTTTTCACCAAAGTAGTCCAACCACTTTCATTGCAAATGTGGAGTTTTGAAAAGTTAATATAAGTTTAACAGTGACCCCGTTATTCAGTTGAAATGAACATTGCCATACACCAGGCTAGATCCCCACAAACGGGCGAAGTGGTATGTCTGGTTCTGGCTTTCCTCGTGTTCAGTTAATTGGTGGTAACCACACAAAGTGATTCGCCCAATATACGAAAGGTGGCTTGGCATGAACACGGTAGGCTGGTATGAACCATTGATAATATACTGCAAACTAATATCCCTTATTGATTTCTATGATTTAGGCATGTGAAAACTTTAGTGAGACAATGCATTACGTTTGTACATAAGTTTAATAGGAAAGTGAGTCTGGGCAATGGTTATGCCTGTGCTGCCGGTCGCACTTGATTAGCGATTATTCTGAAGTTTATCGAAATCAACAGGGACTGCGCAACTGCTTTGCATATCCAACCATGCAGCGTAGATGACGAAAGAATGTGAATGGTAAGCACAATAGATATGAGCCAACAATAGACAGGCGATACTTATTATGATACTAATTGCCGCGTTTTGACAAACTGTACGACCACACGGTGGGAAACGGGTGAAACGTCCATTGGTAGTGATGGGTCTTCCGGTGCAATGTCATCAGTTTGATTTATTATGTCCAATATACTCTGGAATCCAAGTTCTTAATACTGAATGCCATTATGGGGCAACGCAGTCCACTAACTGCTTACAACATAATGTGAAGTAATATTTGGAGTTAATAACAGCTCATGACGTGCCATGTTGATTCTGGTTATAACGCTATCATGAAATGAAGGAAGTTGAATTAGCACGCGTAACTACGGAGGTGGCCATGGTTCACTACAATAATAATGGCATCTTTCAGATGATATTATATAGGCCGATCCATATATATCCTAGTGACTCAAACTGTTATAATTCTAATCGACTAGAAGTTATCAGATCAGTCTGGCTATATCCCATAAATTGTATATATCATGCTGCATTCATGCATCTTGATAATTCCCCCAACCAAGTGGCACATATAGATTAACTTCAGCAGAACACGGTCATGGTGAGGCTATTGTACGCAGAGCTCCATACATGTTCACGTGAAAATCAATCCAGTTTGATCAGATAGACTTTAGTTTAAACAGTATTTATTCCATGAATAATACAAAGACTATTAGTATACGTTTAATCGTGGACCGGATTCGACATCAACTTTGCAGGCTTATGTGATTAATTTCCGGGAATCATTTTATATTTACCCCACCTAGCTATAGTGTTATGGCCCAGATACACAGTAGCGCTACTTGTATATGAGACAAACTAATTATATACATTTGTGCATACATATAGTGATACATAAATATGCTAATATCGCTGTAATACAAGTAAATATATTGCTTGAGTTCAAATTTGTCAAGATCCCATCTTGGTCGTCAAAGTAATGCACGTGTGGAAATGTAGCGATACTTAGTATGGACTGGTGACAAGAAGCAGTCTAAACATGAGGCAATCATCAATATTTCTTCCTGCACATATGTTTGCCAGAATGGTAGAATGGGGTTTCTGATCATTTTGTGTCGATTTTCCATTCCAATCGCCAAGAGTACCCATACAAGGATTGATTTTATGAAGACTTTTATGGATATTATGTCAGAAAACGTCCGTGTAACTTCGACATGTATCATGGTGAAATGGAAAAGAATAAAGTATAGCTAGAATATCTTAACAAGGCCCCGGGCGATCTCCTGGTTTATATGTTCAATTTCAGACTTCAAAAGCCAGCTACTATATACAGCAAATCTGATTGAGTCCGTCGCTAGACCTTTTAGTATAGGAGTAGATAAACTCAATCGTTATCGATATGCAAGAACGTATGGCGATCACATGCATTATTTGAGCATTGGTAGCTGACATCGCCTGAAGTTGGAAACTTCACTATTATCTCCACATACTACGTAGGTCTCTAATTAAATTATTTATATAATATCAGAATCGAGTTTGGCACAAGTCCATATACTAAACTAGTCCAAGTCTTCTTGTACTAAAACCAGCTAAGATATTGGGATGGCGATGCTGGCGTTTAGTCCAAGACCGCCCTATATGCTCGCTTATGACACGGCTTAAGCGTTAGTGACCCGCTCAAATAAAACCACAATTATATGAAATAAAATATCACAATTGCGACAATAAACGGATATTTTCCGCAGAAGACATGCTATTTTATCTGAAACCCACATCAGTTGTGAATTTAAAACGGTAATTTAATGCGAAAAGAGACATTTACCTCAATGTTTACAATTTTTTAAAAGTATGCGAACTCGGTTGACCTCGCGAACTGTGTTCGGCATTTTCCGTTGAAAATATTCCGTAGATTTTGGACAACAACGCAAATTACGATGAATTCTCCATTGTAATCGTAATTATGTGTGTCAATAAATAAAATAATAAATAGATTAATTAAACATTGGAGATATAAATGTAATACACTAAATAAATGAACCTTAAGTTTGAAAAGTCCCACTAAAACGGAAGAACTATATTTCGAAACTGTGTGATTCGGTTCTCCGATTATTTTATCAACACAGATGTCAAAATGCACACCACACGCATGCCAAGTCAGACACAAGAGATCTAATTTGCTCCAATTTTGACAAGTTGCTTGCGATAATTGTCAACAAAACTACCGTTCTGATCCTCCATTATGTCATTAAGTTTTTAGTGCGGGAATTGTTCTGAAAGCACATAGAAAACTGGACTTTCGGGCGATCGGTTTTCGCCATTTTTGTTCGGAAAACCCGCGCTATATATAGAAACGGAAAGTAGAATTCCCAGAACAAACAGCGGATTATGCCGAACTTATTCGGACCACTTCGGCTTTCGGTTAAAACATAAACAAACAGAGAAACAAATCGATGTTTGTGGCAATCAACCGGAATATTCTATGTGTAATTTAACATTAAAGTTAGATTATTATACACCATTATGACCATTAGATGTAAGCCTTTCCGATGTATATAGCATCATGTATTGATTTGCTAGGTAAATCGAGTAAAATACACCACAAATTCCCGCCACAGATCGTGGGCGTAACTCATGTGGTAGGATTGGTATGCAAGCGGGCTTGGACTAAACGCCAGCATCGCCATCCCAATATCTTAGCTGGTTTTAGTACAAGAAGACTTGGACTAATACTTAACGTGCTTGAACATATATTTTAGTTTTATATATTTCTCACCGTAAGCCCATGTATCATAATGATATGCGTATGTACCTTTCTTGCACGCTGTGATATATTTCGGAAATATATCTATTTTAATGTCAAATTTCACCCGCCACATTGGCGGCCATCTCGATTACAATGAGATATTAATAACTCCGGATAGTCCAAATCGGAGTACATTCATTCATATAGCTAACACCGAGATATAATTCTCCTGCTGTGGACATGTTATTTGACGTGTGCAAATATAATGTTTGGCGAATTTTCACGATGCTTAATTGGACAATAATTCTCAAATGAACTCGCATATTGAGTCATTGCGTAAAGAAAAATTACTCTGAATGTGCCGTAACGTGGCGAATATTTATTTGGAAGAAGCAAATTAGTCTACTACATTCACCTTCTACATGACAGAAACGTAATTGGATGAAAAAGAGTAAAATTTGCGTATTATCGTATTTTGGCCGCCATCTTGGAAGCCATCTTGGATTAAGTTGACAGTTTCTGGATCCAGTTAGATGTAAATACCTTATGTAATGATCATACTCATTTCCATCATCGATTATTTCTAAATTTCTATAAGGATATAGTTAGAAAATAAAAAAGAATATTTTGGCGAAATTCATACCAATTCCTTTAAATCATCGCATTTGGAGAAGACAATCAAGGTTATGATTCAAGAAATCAACTAATGTGATGCCTAAGTGAGTTGTTATCAAGATTGAAGAGAAGTATGTTCCCTAATCTTCACCAGTTCGATACAATCGGAAATGATGTAGGCGACATGTATGGAAAATCATCAATTTCCCACCTCCGGTCGCCATTTTGACGAGAGGACAAATTTTTATATAAAAATATAACATGGCGTCACACCATACACGGTACAAAAGGATTGTCATTTATTTTATATCAAAATTATATTTTTATCATGGAATCTAGCTATGGCGAACTTAAAAAAATTAGCATGGCGGCCATCTTTGTGACGTCATCAGACCACCCAGTCGCGACCCCAGGGGGTCTAACAATTTTTTTTCTGAAGTAGAGACCACGTACTGGCTCATGAACATGGTCTCTATATTTGTTCATGAATTTCCCACGGGAGCCCAAAATCTGACATAAGCAACTCCACTAAACACCAGAAGCCATACGTCTGGCATATACAGGCTTGATGTAGAACATTTTCAACCATGATCTTGTTTGGGTGGGGTCTCGAAAGCTTCAAATCGCTAAGGGACTTAGTTGAATGTATCGGTCGGAATAATCTGGGCAAGAAGGTACAATATGATATGTTTTACTTAAATAGCTCAGAGTTAGCCACCCCGCCTGGTAGCTTTCGGGGTCATATAGCCTCTGCATGCGTCGGGGTAATCCTAATCCACCACTGCTATAAATAAGAGAGGACTGGTAATTATTTAAATAGAAAGTCTACCATAGGGGTTATCCCACGAACAATTATTTTAAGTGGCCTGGCGACTCGGTCTTATCTACATTCCGACTTAATTGGAACTATAACTCAGTGCGTTCAACACGTAGGCAATGATTGGGTTGTCAGTGGACACATATTACATCGTCTGTATGATCCATGTAAAACGCCAAATACACGATAATTACAGAGATTACATGCATGTGTGTATCCACTCTTAGGGTTTATAATCAAATCCTTCTATACAGATAACAATTTATCCGATAATACCATGAACAGTAACAAGCGGGCGCAAATTACGTTTACGTACATGATCATATTATGTATTACACTCATTAAACAGGGGGTGGCAGAAATACAGTCTATATTGGACTAAGCCGTCAGAAATTATCCAATTGTGTGTATCCTGCACAATGACCTAGGTTTACAGATGATCAGCAATTTATAAAACTTTTTTTTTCTCAATTAAAACAGCTTCTGAAACAGGCTAAACTGTTAATGTAACTAAATGAGATAATTTCCCATTCATATATACGATGAGTGATATCAGTAGAGTTTTATGCGGCTTTAGACCAGATTTAGGGAAAATTTGATGGTGGGTGTAAATAAATTGGGACTAAAAGATATGTTTTTTGCAGGTTTGGGGGTAGTGGAAGCCCGAAAATGCCAGATGCAAAAAAATAGGCATACCTTCCTGCAAATTGTGTACTACCACCCCCTGCATACTACCAACATTTTAGTATTTTGGTACCAATTTATGACGTAATATTTGGTATATATCTACTATATATTTTGGGACTTCTGTCTGTTTGTTTGTTAGCAAATGACTGGTTTTTGACTGGTTAAATCGTGACCCCGACCTGACATTGACCTTCAAAATGGTCAATTCAATCTCAAATCGCGCCCTTCGACGGATTTCGACGAAATTTGATACCTAGGGGTACTGTTATCCGGGGAGTGGTTTGGACGGGTCAAATCGTGACCCCGACCTGACCTTGACCTTCAAATGGTCAATTCAAGGTAAAATCGCGCTTTCAACAGATGAAAGCAGAGGGGAAACAGCCCGGACGAAGTCGGGTCACCCTGCTATATATATTCAAATTGACAAAACCACGGGCATTATTAAGATAGCGACACATATATACTTGTCTGAATGTCGTATCATGTTCGTGCGTACATTCGCATTTGTCCCCACATCCGGTTGTAACTAGCAATCTGATTGGCTACAACCCCACGTTTAAATCACCATGTCACCCTTGACAGCGGGGTATAAGAGAACGTGCGCCAAACATCGGGGGTATATGAGCACGTGAAACATCGGGGGTATATGAATGACCCTTGAACTGGCAGTTTCCACCAATCGTGACGTTGCTCTCGCACGCCAAATTTGACGTCACCTGACGCCGAATCCTTAGGTCACCTACTGAATTATTCTTATTGGTGTGAATTAACCGGAAAACCTATGAAAAACACACTTAAATTAAGGAGACATGGTTATTTTGTGGGGACAAAATCGTTATCTTCGGCAACATCGTGGGGTACATGGAGATTTCGGGGTTCAAAATCGACATCCAGGTATTAAATCTCCATGTACCCCCGATGTTGCCGAAGATAACTAATAATATATATATGTTTTACGCACACGTAAATACGCATACGATATTACGCGCAGGTATGTGTGCCTAGCTTTATGCGATAATTGTGTTGTAGAAATTAACCGGACGACTGATCGTCAAACAAGAAATTATGGCTTTGAAATCCATGTAAAAAAGGACGACAGTGCAGTCACGAGTTGCACTACTCAGACTAATATGTGTTGACTTATATGAACGTCAAGATTTAATTAACTATAAATATTTCTTGTAACCAATTACGTACACGAAGTTGGTTGCTTGTGGTAGGGGGATTGGGCCTGTACCTCATAATTATCATATTGTACTCATACATGTATCTTCCAGCCTTTCGATCGTGGCTCACCGGAGCCATTTTTTTGACTGGCACGTATATGCCCATTCTCAATTTGGATGAAATATTAGTTGTACTCGCCTCCACAACCCTTGGCCTTGGTTGGAAATTGGGGTTATTATGAGTGAGAACTTGGGTTTACCCCCTCATAATTTGGGTTGTTTGTTTGTTTCAAATCACAACCCAAATCATTAGAAAATAAGTAAGGAAGAACATTCAATTTCCAAGAACATGTTTTGTTTGTACCTGTACAAATTCTATAGTGATTTTATAGGTTGGGATTTGATCAGTTTGATTAAAATTGCATGGAGCTACATTTATAATACCATGCAGCGCGGACTCGGAGCCATGCACTATGAAACAACGTCAACCCAACCAAACCTAATGCGAACCATGCCAACATTATGCCTGCTTTGTGTGCTATGTCGCGTCGCTGTCAAAACGTCAATAACTTTCGCGGGAAAATGCGCGTGCCAATATGACGTCGCTTTGGATACAGCATATGACGTAACATAACAGTTTACGTGAACATGCTTCTACTAATTTACTAAACTAAAGGAAAGTTTATTTAGTTATATAATAAACTTTCAAGATATTTACGATTTGAATTATGTTGTTTTCGCGAGGTGGATAAGGAAAATTTGCAGTTTTACGTAAATTTCCACCATTTCCCGAATGGCATAGCAACCCGAGTCCGGTCGACAATATTTAAATGATTTAAGTAATGATTATTGTTCAAAGAATAAAGCATGTAATGCCTTAACGAAATGAATACTGTTATGTTGGCTATATGAAAAGTAACATTTTGTAGTTTTAATTTAATTGCAATGACGTTTCAAGATGGCGGCCCCTCAAATCCAAGATGGCGGTGCCCCTAATTCAAGATGGCGGCGCCCATGTTCGAAAGCGAACTTAGTATAAGGACGACCTGCGCATATGTTGCTGGTCGTCCTTAAAAAACGCAACATCTAAATACACAGGACAAGGCTTATTGATCCAAACTCTGGAGTGTGTTTTCTTTGTGTATTTCTCTCGTATACCCATATAAACGGACTCCGAGCATCTGACCGCCTTGGTTATTTTATTCCACATTGTGTAAATTCCTGTTGCGTTATAAAACAGCTTAATACTTTAATGGAAGAATATTTAGAATGTTATGGTCATGTTATAAAAAAAACAATCCCAAAATACCGATTTGACATTTCACTCACAAATTACGAACTAAAAAAATTATAGCTCTGACAGTGAATATAAAAAGGAAGTGTTAAATTTTATACGCAAGAACAATGTATGCACAAACTGTTAATATTAAAGTTTTATGATTCAAGGTGTATGTTTTCGAAGTTTGTGTCGAAATGCTTTTCCATACTCAAATTTCCAAAAGATGAGTGAAATCCAGTGATATTCATTAAGATAACCATTGAAATGCTATTTTCTCAACGCAAACATGTTTAAAGAGGAAAAATAAAATAATTTTACAAAACTTGTCGTTCTTTTTTGCTAATTTTGCAAAAAAAAACTTTAAAATTGACAAAAACTTCAATAGCGTTTACGGAAAAGAGTCTATAGACTATATGTATTAGGATTCATAGGTCCATAACTTAATTTTCTTCACCAATATATTTGGAAAGCCCATCACAATTTGTTCGCACCAGTATACTTTAAAGGTTATGAGAAAAGCAAGGCATATATGGATATCAATTTATTGAGTTACATGACTTCAAATATGGCATTTCATCTACGCGAGTTCTGTGTCAGAGGCAAATTTGGCTATCAAAATCCTTGTATACAACGGAACACACATTTTGTTTGAGAATATATTTTACTTTTTAATCATAGATGCATAAATTAATATTTCTTTGCGTATAATCTAGTGAGGAAATTAGTATAACAGTGGAAAAGCCCTTCATTTTGTTCTAGTTTTTAAACAATTGACCATAAAATACGGAACTTGGCTCATTCTGAGAAATTGAGGCTCCGAAAGGTAAACTCGCGTTTTTGAAGGCACACAATTAGTCCAATCAAATACTAGAAATATGGTCTAACCTAGACACAATTTGTATAGAATTGAAGTTATGTTTCACACCACATATAAAAAAAACCTGCACGAGATATGTGCGCAAATATATTGTCAATAAAGCGATTTTGATGTCAGTATAAACTATCTAAAAATTCGCTTTGGGGAAACTTTGCTGTCCAACATGGTTGCTTATACTACATCAGTTCTTGAAACAAGTGATTATTGTATAATTGTGGCATACAAATTACAGTTATACCAGTTCGTGTAAAAATCGAGTATGGGAGCGAATAGTGTGACACGGACAGAAAATAATACAATCGCGTCCTGAAATGGCTGTCAAAATGGCCACAGCACCAAGCCATGCCACAACGATAGCAACATATTGTATAACTACCCAGGAGTGACAACACGTGTTGGTAATATACAAGTATGTTGTTAAATAGCCTTAAATGTAACAGATCATTAAAACGAATCAATCTGAAGGATTTATACGTCATTGCAACGCAAATCAAACCCAATGATTTACGTTTTTAACAAATCGGATTATGCTTTAGAATACACTCAACAGTCGTGTCAAAGATAATAATTTCGGGCATGCAGCACTCGAAGTACTGTTCCGACACACAGTGCATGGTAGATTCATTCGGCATGGTGATTAATTGTCGAATGTAATGCAGAAACTGAAGTGCATATCCTTGCCATAAATACGATTACATTTCCGGAATGTTCAACACTCTCCGTGATAATAAACCATGTATGCATGGCGCAATGCTTAATATCCTGCTAAGAACACAGTCATCTCTTCAGTAGATTAGCGCCCCATTGCACCAGGCCAAAGAGACGGCACATCCTACAATTTATGTGAGACGAATTTTCGTGCTGCTACCAAACAGGTTTCTTAGGAGACAATTTTTTTCAAATTACTTCAGTCGACACGTTACGACTGGAATATGCTACCGCGCAATTTTTCAGTATCTTGTTGTTTGAAAGTTAATACCACCACGTACTTGTGCTAAATGTCAGGCGATAAAGCATGCTGTTCTCACCTTAGTGGTAGCGCGCATGGACAGTCTCAACTCACTTCTTACAAATTTGACAAAAGGGAACATTAAAGGAATCAACCTGTTATTGAATAACTGTGCTCGGCTTATTGGGAACGTTTCGAAGTTTGACCACATAACACGAGTTCTAATTCATAATCACATAATGACGTTCGAATTCAGGATGCAGTTTAAATGTGCTGTGATCGTTTTTAAATCCCCCAGACTACCGTTAAAGATTAGACGTTCAAAAACAACCTCCGAATTTATGAAAAAACTGAAAACACATCTTTTCAAAAAATGTTTCAATTTATAGATCGTTATTTTTGGAAATCTTATTGCAGTTGTTATTTCAATACACACCGTTGTTAAAGTTGTAATTTATTCTTTTATCTTAATTTTTTTTATAAATCAAACTTTTACAGAAATTTCAATTTTCTTTAGCTTTAATTTTACAGTAATTTTCGTTAAATTTAATTTTAATTAATTTTTTTCTTAACATAGTTAAGTTTTTATTTTTTCTTAATCCATCTTTACCAAATTGTATTTAATAGTAGTAGGCCTATTGTTTGTATTTTTATAGTTTTATGTGTTTTTATTGTATTTACTTATAAAGCGCATTGGAACATTATGTAGAATGCGTTTCTTAAATGTAAATAATAATAATATTATTAATAATAATTAGCGCTTTAAAAATAAAGCTGTTATTTCAACGTTGACGATTCACTCAATGTTGCTATTTATGGTTTTGCGTGCAGTAGATATATGTAACATTAGGGAGAAGTGGACCACGTGGTCATGCGGTTGCAGAAAACGTACCTGTCGGGTATGTGTGGTGTTGGTGAATATAACGACATATTATTTCTAGGTGTATATATAGTCTCTACCACATAATCTGTAGGCAATTTTGGTTAAGTTGTTTGTATTTATCGAAGATTCAAGTACTCTATGAATATATATCATGCTGTTCTATATCAGTTGATTTCAGATTTTAAAAATACATTTAATTTTAAACTTTTGGGACAGACATGTACATGTACATCTGCATGTAACTATGCCTGTATGTCAACTAAACGTAATCGTTTTAAAGTTCTTGTTTAAAAATATGGTGTCGCTTCTTGACATACCTTTGTATACAGATTTCAGGTTCGAAACAAAGCGGCCTTTTGCTAAGAAAACGAGTAAAAGTATATAAACGAGCGCGGCACTTTAACAAACACACTTGAAACATTATACAATAGCAACGCGTTCTGTTAAGGTGGTGCGCTCGTTTTTAATTTAGATTTTTTTAAATTATAGTTTACTCGTTTTTCTTAATGACAAGCCTTTGTGGTTCGAAATATTATTTCGGAGTCGCCAGACAGATATGTGGAACTTCTGCCACTATTTAGCAATCGATATATTTGTTGTTGTTGTTGTTGTTGTTGTTGTTGTTGAAGTGTTACCCGAGGAGAGAAAACCAGATATTTCGATCAAGAATACAGTTTGGACGTTTGGAAAATAACCATAGCCGTGGGTAGTTCAACAGAGACAATAGATTCTTTCACAAGAAATTACACCATTGTTTTTTATATTTATACAATTATCGTCAACAATTATCTAATGGAAACGAGCGAACCTGGTACCAATACACAAGAAAGGCGATCGTAGCAATCCAGAAAATTATCGTCCGATTTCACTTCTGAGTTGTATAAGCAAATTATTTGAAAAATGCATCGCCAAGCATTTCATGACTTATCTCCAGTCAAACCATATTTTAACAGAACACCAATCTGGTTTCATGCCCGCTGACTCAACCTCTTATCAGTTGTGTGAAATATATAACAATATCAGTAGTTCACTTAACGATGGGCAAGACATTCGATTACTATTTTTCGACATTAGTAAAGCATTTGACAAAGTATGGCACGGCGGTCTACTATTTAAACTTCATGGTATAGGAATTCGTGATAACATATTACAATGGTTCAGATCATATCTGTCTAACCGGCAGCGGCGTGTTGTCCTACGACATGGTCAATCCAAATGGGGGGAGACCACCACAGGAGTGCCCCAGGGATGTGTATTGGGCCCTATTCTCTTTCTCGTATTTATAAACGACATTGTAGCAAATATTACATGTAACGTTTGCCTCTTTGCCGACGACACATCCATCGCATTTACTACCAATGACCCTCACACTGGAGCGATAGTGCTGCAACAGGATATTGACAAACTCCAAGCTTGGTCTTCTAAATGGCATGTAAATTTCAATGAACTCAAGACAGAATCACTAACATGCTCCAGAAAACGTATCCCACTAAACCACCCAACCCTGTACATGAACCAACAGCCCATAAAAGAAGCAAAAGTACACAAACATCTTGGCATTATATTGAGTAACGACGGAAGCTGGGGGCCTCATATTGAAGAAATGACTAAGACCGCGTGGAAACGCATCTCTCTACTGAGGAAATACCGATTCTATCTTGACCGAACAGCACTTGAAAAATGCTACTTCACGCTAGTTCGATCAATCCTCTAATACTCCTGTATTGTATGGGACGGATGCTCCCAACAAGACTCTGATAACATCGAAAACGTACAATACGAAGCAGCTCGTATTGTGACGGGTGCCACCAGATCTGTCGGTAATTCTACACTGTTGTTAGAAACTGGTTGGGAAACTTTGAAATCACATCGTGAAAAACAAAAATTAAAAGTTTTTTATAAAATGGTATATGGTCAGTCTCCGATTTATCTTAGAACACTAGTACCCCCGACTCATGGGCAAATATCTAGGCGCGAAACTAGACAAAGCAATCACTTCATAATCCCTGGTTTTGACTATGAATATCACAGAAGATCATTTCTTCCATCAACGACGTCCCTATGGAACAATCTCGACAAAAATATTATTAAAATGGATTCCCTCTCAGCATTTAAGAGGTCTCTCGACTTGAAAATGAAGAAGACCCACAAATGGTTTTACTATGCGTACACCCGCGAAGCCCAAATACTGCACGCCCGACTAAGATTACATTGTAGCCACCTAAATTACCATACTTATTCCAACTTTGTTTCCGATCATCCCAGGTGTGTCTGTGGTGAAATTGAGGACACAGAACACTATTTACTTGAATGTGTTAGATACCGCTCCCAACGACGCTCACTCTTATCATCAATTTCTAATCTGTGTATCGTCACATCCGAGACACTCTTGTGTGGATCCACTAAAATCTCACTGGAAGACAACTTAACAATTTTCAAAGAAGTCCAAAAATTTATCATTCGTACCAAACGTTTTAATGACGGCACCAAATAATTGTCCGCTGAGCCACACACTTATTGATATTAAACGCATTAATGTTAGTCAACTATATGATACGTTAATGGATTACACATTGGACACTGTTGCAAAACCACAGCAACTTATTATCACGGTATGTTATACAGCTTAGAAGAATAGACAATACAAGTGCGTCCCCTAATGATGTGACGTTGGATCAGAAGCAAGGTCAGATTCCCAACCAGTGCATAATCTGACACAACAGATTATCCACACTCCTCAAAATCCCCTGTACTGCCAACAAGATATTTCATCATCCCACCTAACACTTTCCTTATCATACCCGACATCCATCTTAACCCCTTAAACTGTTCTCACATAAACAAAATAATTCCATATAATACTATTTTATAGTCATCTGACAACCGCCATACCCTTCCAACATACTCCCACATAACCCAAATCATTCCATATGAAACTACCTTATCTTGAAACACCTATCGAACCGGCCCATCCTGTGAGTAGACTATAATACACGCGATGAAACGTCAACAATTTAAAACATGAAGCCCCTATCTACTTGAAATAATCTGAAATGTAAAAAAATCACTCTCACAGGATGGACCTTGTCATTAGCCAATCGGAAACGACTCCCAAAAGCTTAAAGCTTGTTGTCGAATGCCCTTCATATCATCACTGTTAATCTTTGTCTTGTTTTTTGTAATATACGAATAATATGGAATAAATACTGTTTACACCAACAATTATCTAAACTCATCATTTGGCATTTCTGATTCTAACACACGGCAAGGACTTTTTCCTACCAAAGTAAAGTACATCTTTCGAAATAGTTTTAGGATGACATGGACAATTGAAAACGAGGTTGTGTTTATATCCATAATTAGTCAGAATTATTTCCTCAGACTGTAAACTTTTTCCAAATAATCATTTCAAATCATTAAAAAAAGCACGATATAAATGGGCCAGATAATTTCTATCGACGAGTGATCACATCTTCATAATATGTGGTTCAATGTTCTTCGTGGATATCGATCTGCAGTCATTTTATCGATGTTATCATGTGTATTCCTCTATCACACATGATATGCGTGAACAGATTATCTCCAACATTCGAACAATCACGTCTTCGTGATACGCGGGTGAAGGAGATTTGATGATACCGACGATCAGGCGTGTCGCTCTCACGATTATAGCGAAGACAGCATATATACATGGCCGTTATAATTTTATAAACCAGATGGGTTTATAAAATTCACCAGTCTGGTCACACTGATGAATTCCACTGTACGTATACCATTATATTACAAACCTGCAGTGTACGTCCACTGAATGACACAATGTGAACAAGTGACACCGGCCGGAAGCTGAAGCCTCAGGTAATGATTTCCACTCCTTGATCCTGGTTTATAGTCTGTATTTCCCGTTCCTCCGATCCGCAGCAAATGTTGATCGAGACAAGCTTTTGTCAGCATCTGAGTAGAACTTTCCCTTTCGCAAAGTCGGAATTGGAAGTATCCCAGATGATTAGCTGTGAGTTCCACACGTATGTCTATCGTACCACCTGCTGTGTATGTCTCTGCCAGAAGACCGGTGTCATACATACCTCCGTTGTTTGGTTGTACGGACGTGAACGGATAGTCGCCGCATAAGCACCTACCCTGTTCTATAGCTTGTGTATTCTGTGAAGTATAGCAATGTTAATTTGTTTTAAAATCGAGCCCAACAACAACAACAGCCCATCATTTGGAAATTTCATGCCTGACACAACAGTAGCAAATTTTACACCACATATAGGTTCAAATTGTTCTCATTGCTTGATTTTCCAACCAGTAACTAGTGGGGAATATGTTTCTTTAGAACAATAGCAGCATATTTTTCTACTTTTGGTCACAATTTAGTCTGAGATGGCTAACAGTAAACTGTGAACATTTGCAAACCTCACGGGGGCGTTAAGTTGGCAATTTACAACACTTGGAAAGTTATCGGGGAGGGGTGCAGCTGGAAGTCCCAACGTGGACACCCTCAACGGAGACCATCTAGCCACTCCATCGCATCAAGGACCAAGCCCAGTGCAGCGTTATGCATGGATTTAAAATGTCAATATAACGATTTTAAGTTCTTGTCAGCTGCCAGAAGCAAGCGGTTGAACCTTGTGTTACAGTTAAAATAAGACACAGTACATCACTTCAATCAGTATCGTCCGGAAGCCAAACATCGATGTTTGGCTGATACCTATATCAGTGTATAACGTTTTTTATTTGCGGATACCGGTGGTCTATGGAGGAACGATTCTGGACAATCAGGCAATACGCACACGCTTGACTACCAAAAGATAACATATCGGGCTTCACGATATGATGGCTATTGGCATACAATCGCGACCACGGGAGGCACGTGGTCTTCGATTGAATATCATAATGTAGGGTATCATATAATACCATATCCCATAATATGTCAAATATAGCGAATTATCGAAATATGAATAAAACGAAAAAGCGAAATAGGAAATTACATCGAAAATCGAAATAGGAAAATACAGCGAAATAGAACGAAAAATCGAAATAGGAAAATGCAGCGAAATAGCGAAATAGCGAAATAGGGAGAAATATAGAACGAAATATAGAAATATGAAATTATTTTTATAAACGAAACAACGGAGATATTTGAAAAAGTGTCTTTGACGAAATAACGGAAATATTTGGAGAAGTGTTTTATTCGGAATAACACATTTCAGGATGCAATTATATACACATCTACGTGCCGTTTACGAGAAAGTTAACATTTTCCAATGCTATGCATCTTTAAAATCAGTTTAGTCTATTGCAATAGACGGCATAACCAATGTCACACAATCGCATGTAGCCTTGGTAGATAATTGTAAGATATATATCTGAAAATAGAGGGAAATATGTAAAGATGTTAAAATGATAAACACTGTCCAAAAAATATGACAGCACTGCAAAGTGGTTATTCCCTGGTTAATAGAAAGCAAAATATAAATTATACGAATAAATATTTCTATATTTGTTCACCCTCGCTTCAAATTAACTATTGGCAGACAATAGTGCATTCATGCATTGTTGTGGTAAACTGTGTGTGAATGAAATCCTATATACAAATTTCATAAATTTCTATCCTAGAATCCGAAGTCTCACAAAGCAAGCAGGTTTACTTTAAATCTGCGTGGGACCTTTGATTATCTTATATATCTATACCGACCGCTCTCCAAATATGTGTGGCGCCGTTGATTGTACATTGAAGTTGATTCTTCGTGTATACACGTGTGCATGGTGGCAAAACAAAGGGAACCTTAAGTATTTTCAATTAATCTAAACGCCGCCGATAGTTACGAGGCACGAGTTATCATATAACACGCGTTGTTGTCAGTTTTAGCGGCGAAGATGCTGTCTGTGATTACAAATTGATTTTACATCTTGGGATGCCATTATCTCGACGTTTACGTGCATATACGCGGTGTAAAACTTCAAGTTTGAAGATTTTCCGTATTTGAGAATAAAATCGTCGGAAATGTCACGTATATCCGATACATGGAAAATATACATGAAATCGCCATATCTGTGAACCTCACATTTTGTCCAGTGGATAGCATGGTGGATAAATATGTGAAATCCGCCACCATGCACGTTGGACAGAAAGGGACACTGTTTTAACTAATGGTTCATTCCAACATAAATGTAGCCACCAAATCTGAACTTTAAGTGAAATCATCTAATATAATCTTTGTGTGATTTAACGAATCTAACAATGTCATACAATAGTACATCGCGTGATATGGCGAAGTTTGACTAATCAATAAGCGAACATGAGTGTAGCTCGTCGGAACAGCCATTCTGATTGTTTTAACAGTAATGGTAATTAATTATTTCGGAGAAAACGGCACTGGAGCGATTCTCTATGTTACAAACGGATTTGGTTATGTCCAATATTTGGATTTATTGTCGAATGTATCCACAACGTAAGGAAGATTATCTATTAATTGCTCGATTAATTGCACTTATCTTCTATATCTATATTTGCGAATGTCTGTCTGTCTGTCTGTGTTCTATAGAAATTCACAGGGGACCATCTAGATGATGCCAAAGGGGTCTACTAGGAGTAGCTTTTTACGAGAAAGATAATGGTCGGGGTTAGAATTTTCTAAAGTGACGCCGTTGTTGTCAGGGGCAGAAAATGGGGAGGGGCAGAACAAAAATTTGTCGCCGATTGCCACCAAACTTATATATAATCATCCCCACTATATGAGGAATCTAATGGCGCGGTTTAAATATGGCAAAAGTCGCGCCGTTCGCGTCAGGGGTGCACGGAAGGGGGGGGGCAGATATTTGTTTCTGTCGCCGATTGCCACGAAACTAACATATAATCATCCCCATGATATGAAGAATCCAACGGTGTGGTTTAAATATGTCAAAAGTGACGTCGTTTGAGTCAGGGATGAACGGAAGGGGAGAGGGGCACCAAAGTTGATAAAAACTAATTTTAGCGCCGATTTCCACCAAATTGATATATCTTCTTCTTCATGATACAAGGAATCTAATTGTGCGATTTAACAACGCCAAATTGTTGTTTTTGGATGAGAGATTTGGAGGGGGTCGGCACTAAATTTGATAATAAGTCGCCGATTGCCACCACACTTATACAAAATCATCCCCATGGTATGATGAGTCTAATGGTGTGGCTTTTATCTGTCAAATGTGGCCTCATTCGAGTCAGGGTTGCGTTGAAAGGGACAGGGGCAACAAAATTGATGCAATATTTTTTTAGCGCCAATTTCCACCAAATTGATACACGTTCTTATCCATGATACGAGGAATCTAATCGTGATTTAAAGTCGCCATAGTGGTGCTGTTTGGTGAGAGATGGAGAGGGAGGGATTGGCACCAAATTTGATAAAATAATTGTTTAGTCGCCGATTATCACCAAACTTATAAACAATCATCTCCATGATATCAGGAGTGTAATCGTGTTGTCACAAGTGGGGCCATTCGAGTCAGTGGTGTATAGAGATGAGAGGGACACACAAAATTATATCTATATGTTTAGTGCCGATTTCCACCAGATTGATACATATTCTTCTCCGTGATACGAGGAATCTTATCGTGTGGTGTAGATACACCAAATTTGTGCCCTATGGGTGAGAGATATGGGGACCTTAAATTTGATACGAATTTGTATACTCGCCAATTGTCACCAATTTCATATATATGCATCTCTAATCTCTAATGAGTCTTAGTGTGTGCAGCTTGAGTCCGAAATAGGGACGGGAGGGTCACCAAAACTGATACAAAATATGTTTAGTACCAATTACCATCAAATTCAGACACGTTCTTCTCAAATGATACAAGAAATAAAATCGTGCTGTCTGTCTGTCTTTTTGTCTGTCTGTGTGCGTTCTATATATAACTTCACGCGGTACAATCGAGATGGCACCAAGGCGTTCTAAGAGGGGTAACTTTTTACAAGGAAGATAATGGTGCGGGTTAAAATTTTCTAAAATGACGCTGTTGGTGGGAGGGGAAATTAAAAAATATGGTGAAATAGTTTTGTCGCTGATTTCCACCAAACGAATACATAATCACCATCGCAATATGGCGTTGTTCGAGTCAGCGTTGCATCAACAATTGATTTAGTCGACCAATTTCCACCAAATTCAAACACGTTTTTCTCTAATGATATACCATGAATTAAATCACATTTGGTGTCGTTTGCGTCACGGATGGCGACCGGATATGCACTATCATTGATAAGATTGCTATTCGCCGATATCCACATATAAGTTATATACAGTCACCAGGCCATCTCCATATCATTTTAAGTAATTGGGCATTCACATTTCACAATCCCGACATATGGTGACCCACATAAGTCACTTGAACAATTATATCTTCTTAACAGTCATATTTATATGGGAATGGCAATCAAGGCATTCACACAATGAGCTAGCAAAAAGAGATAACTAGAAGAAGCATTAAACGTATATTTATCATTCTATTGAAGAGATACATATATTCGTGCAAACTGAGAGACCTCGAACCGTCAGAGGATTGCATATATATAATAACAAAAGTTAGTCTGTTCCATTCAATACAGTTTCCAAAAAAAGTTACAATTTGTCAAGAGATATGGAAGGCCTGTTAAAAATAGTGGTCACAGTGTGCAGTCAAATATAGTTTCTTCTGATATACAAGAAAATGCAGTTAGTAGCACAATACTTTTCAGGATCCTACCAATACTGACATCTGACAAGTGTTTTAGAACAGACTCATCGACTGACATAAACAACTCAAAATCTCGCTCTGTGCCTGGCACACGTAGCTGATATATAGGCACAGCAACATTTCGTTTAAACTAAGAATATTTAGCCAATATATAGCACCATGAACAGAGGAGCACCTGGAAATTTCTTTGAAACATCTGTATCTTCATGGAGATATGATAGCCAGGTGTCCTCGAGATCTTAGTCCAACCCACTAGATTGATTGATACATCTCAATATGTAAAACCCAATTATCATCTTTTATCGAACTAATGTGTTTATGATGTTCGTGTATCATATTATAACGTCTAATTTATACGCAGTTGTAAATAAATAAATACTTCATTATTGGTGGAACGGATTAATCGCGATAAACAGAATGACAATTGACAAGGTGTGCCACTACTTATATTCCATGACTGTAATAATCATGTTTTGTGATGCTATTTGAATATACAATTTATGAGAAAACGTATAAGACTTCAAGCAAGAGCATTCTATATTCCCAACAAATATCCACAGCATACATTAACCTGGGCAACGCCGGGTAACCCTGCTAGTACCAAATAAAACCGACATGCAAACATGTGTATTGTGTCAGAATGATTATTACGACAGAGTATCTCATGATATCATTGGATGTCATCACATGTGTTCTGATCGAGATGAAGTTGAATTTGAACTTTTAGAAAAGTTTGGAGTAGTCACTTCTGTTCTGTATGACTCGTTATCAATCGAAATGAAAACTCGCGCCCACTTAGCTGGGATGTTTGATTGTCTCGTAACAGTGAATATGTCTCTCGATTTTGATAAAATCGCCAATTTCTTTATCCGTAATACTTTATCCGGCGATATCACGACAAATTAATACCAGAGAAGATATTGGGAAACTCCCCCGAATACAGACAACCGTTGGATAGTCTGACATTGTTGTTTATATATTATACTAGCAGGTGGACCCGACTTCGTCCGGGCTGTTTCCCCTCTGCTTTTCGGCGAATTGCGCTATTTGACCTTGAATTGTCCACCTTGAAGGTCAAGGTCAGGTGGGGTCACGATTTGACCCGTCCAAAACACTGCCCGGACAAAAGTACCCGACAAAAGTACCCGTCGAAATCCATCCAGTTTTACCCGATTTGAGCTCGAATTGATCATTTTGAAGGTCAAGGTCAGGTCGGGGTCACGACTCGACCAAAAGACTCAGTGGACAAAAGTAACCCTATGTATCAAATTTCGCCGAAATCCCAGGGGGGGGGGTCATCCACTTTTTTCCATACACTAGGCCGGGGTGGGTGGGTGGTTCAGCTGCGAAAAAGTCACTTTTTTCCTGAGTGGTCGCAATTTTTTCCTCTTACAACATTTCTTCAATATAAATGCCTCAAAGTGTTCAGCATCATTGTTGAGGTGTGTATGACACTTAGTGCAGTGCTTAGGGCGGTAGTTAGTGTGGATATGGGCATGTCATCTTCTCAGAAATCCAGATTACGAACCAACTCTCAGGAATTCGCCTTTTACATCCGATCACATTGCCATGTACCAATGCTACTGGTTCCAGATGAAAATGGACAGTTATGTAGCACAAGAATAAACTTTAATATAAATAAAATGAAAAAAGCTATTCATTTATCTCATTAATATTTACTCATTATACCTGATCAGACCAGATGACCCAGTCAATATTGTATCGGAACTTGGCATGGGACTGTAGACTGCAACAACGCATATCACTGAGATAATAATCTTGAGATTGTGGGACCCAGATAAAAGATTGGGCGAGCATACATAGACCTTGAATGTGTAGATATGGAGAAGGCTGCTAAGTGGAATAAACAAAATCAGAACAGATGAGTGAAAAGAAGGGAAAGAAAATATAATATAACTTAATATAATATGCAAGTCTAAAAATAATGTGCTGGTCATCAGGAAAATGATCGAAGTCTGCAGAGGGCGAATTTGGCGATACTACCCGACATAGCATCAACAAATTCAACCCCTAACGACCTCATTCTATTTTAGTCTCGACCAACCATGGAGAACTAGCTACATATGAGGGTCAAATGTGGTGAATTTGGTAATGCTATAGCACACTCTGCTGGGTAGCATCACTAAACTCACCCTCCTTGGAGCTTATTCTGCAGACTGCATATGACCGTCTTATTTTCAAGTTTCTATTTACACGCAGTAAATGTATTTGTCTGAATGCTTGACCTGGGTCTGGCCTTAGCACAGTATCTAGCCCAAGAACTCAGCTCATGGAAATGAAAATTAGTTTTGTGATACATAGTGGATTTCAGCTGAATACCTGTATTGCTCGAGAGTTAATTGCCAGGTGGTGTTGCCCTAATAATATTTTCAAAAATCATAATTGACATAAATTCATGTGATACTATGGGACACATCTAAAGTTACACTTTCTGTGATGAAAAGAAGGTACACTAATGCTTTTATACTTGTTTACATGTATAATGAGCATTATGAGCTACCTTAGACAATATTTGGGGAAGAATCAATCAATAATTTACTGATCAGCACATGTATTCTGTGTGTTATTTTGGGTTTTTCCAGTTTTTTTTTTAGAACCTGTTTCGTGTTGTTACAAAAGTTGGAATGACTTAGAAGAACCAGAAATGGAAATAGGGTAACTGTAATACTGACCATCAAGCTTAAATGGTGTGATATTACAGATTTGGAGGTAAAAAGGGGGTGGGTACCCCGCATGAAATTGGAAAAAATATTTTTTCCTTCAAATAAGGGGGTGGTGGGTACCCAAGAGTCGGAAAAAAGTTTGTTCAGCCTAATGTCATGTCACTTTTTTCCGACCCCCCCCCCCTGGAAATCCCATACAAATTTGACCTTGAATTGACCCGATTTCAAGGTGAAGGTCACGTCGCACGGGCAAATGAATAGGCTTATGACACTCCCCTACGAAAGTATCAATAGACACTAATTTTCATCGAAATCCCGTGATACTCGGGCGTTTGACCTTGAAATAACCCGATTTCAATGTCAATGTCACCTCGCACGGGTAAATTAATAGGCCTGTGCCACTCCCCAGCCGAAAGTATCCTCACATACCAAGTTTCATCGAAATCGGCTCTGCCGTTTTCGAGTCCACCGCGAACACACAGACAGACAGACACACACACACACACACACACACACAGATTTCCCAAAATATATCATAGACTAGCAGGGTTACCCGGCGTTGCCCATGTTAAAGTGATGTGAAACCCTCTGCATGCTGTGGATATTTGTTGGGAATAGAGAATACTCTTGCTCAAAGTGTTACACGTATTCTCATAAATTGTATATTCACATAGCATCACAAAACATTATTCTTACACCGTCATGAAATATAAGCATAGTGGCTCACCTTGTCGATTGTTATTTTGTTTATCGCGATTAATCCGTTCCACCAATAATGAAGTATCTATTTATTTACAACTGCGTATACTTCAGACGTTATAATATGATACATGAACATCATAAAAACATTAGTTCGCAAAAATAAAAGACGACAATTGGGTTTTACATATAGAGATGTATCAATCAATCTAGTGGGTTGGATTAAGATCTTGAGGACACCTGGCTATCATATCTCCATGAAGATACATATGTTTTAAAGAAATTCCAGGTGCTCCTCTGTTCATGGTGCTATATATTTGCTAAATATTCTCAGTTTAAAAGAAATGTTGCTGCGCACGTATATCAGCTACATGTGCCAGACGCAGAGCGAGATTTTGAATTGTTTATGTCAGTCAATGAGTCTGTTCTAAAAAATCTGCTGTATCGGGCAGATATACCCTTGTCAGATGTCAGTATTGGAGTATCCTGCAAAGTCATGTGCTACTGACTGCGTTTTCTTTTATATCAGAAGAAAATATATTTGACTGCACACTGACCACTATTTTTGAACAGGCCTTCGATACATTTCCATATCTCTTGACAATTTGTAACTTTTTTGTGAAAACTGTATTGAATGGAACAGACTCAATTGTGTTATAATATATATGCAATCCTTTGACGGTTCGAGGTCTCTCAGTTTGCAAGAATATATGTATCGCTTAAATAGAATAATAAATATACTTTTAATGCTTCTTCAATGTATCTCTTTTTGCTAGCTCATTATGTGAATGCCCTGATTGCCATCCCCGTATATATATGACAGTTGAGATGATATAATTGTTCAAGTGACTTTAATGGTTCACCATTTGTCGAGATTGTGAAATTTGAACGCCAAAAAATCCTTAAAGGTACACAAAAATCTTCCCCATTATACCCCGATTGACTGAAGCAATAATACGGCGGAATCCCGCAGATATCTATTTTAGGCACAATTCTAATCCGCGCGATCCGATTGGTCGGCGATCTTTCGTCACAAATTTGATACGATTGTTTTTACGACTTGAGAATAATAACTCTCAAGACGAAGTAAATTAATTAAAATTTAATTAGTTAGAACGCATACTTGAATTAGATTATCGGAGTTTTAACTCGGTTTATGGTTTGTTGAATGGGAATGTCGGATCCTCGCATATGAATTCAACGATTATTGCCTGGAAAACTGATAAAAAACTCTGTTCGAATTGATCATGCTATGTTGTTGACATTTTAATTGAATATTGTCATAATGTCAACAGCGGGAATTCTCAGCTTGATGACCCAGGACAGTGACTCAGGTTTCAATGGGAACTGTTGGAGAACCTATCGTTCAAACATGCAGATTAAAAAAACAGTAGGTCAGAAAAAGGTACATGTAGCAATTGCAATTTTACACTAAAATTTACATGTACCGGTATGACTTTGGACTGGACTGACTGCATTGGGTCTACACTAAGGCCCTACAGATTCAAATTCAACTCAAGTTTCAAGTCTCAGTGACCTGTAGTATTGAAATGACTAATTTCAAAATGTGTGGTCCAGTATTAGATATGTTGGGGGAAGGGTAGATCATGCCATGACTTTCTACTCTGGCTACTATGAGAGGCCATATTTACATTTAATAATGAATTGCGCTTGAGTGCAATTGAATGCTCTTGAGCGAAATTTATTGCACTTAATGGCAAATTATTGTACATAAGTGCGATAAAATATTGTGCTTAAGTACACATAAGGCATTTATGCCTAAGTGTTATGGGTTGCACTTAATAAGCATGATTAATTGCGCTCAAGTGCAATTAATTGTAACTACTATCTAACATACCCATAAAAATATTAATTGGCATAACCTGGAGTACCGCCTAGCAACACAAGAGGAGCATGTGCTAATTCTAACCTTATTCTAACCTTTTTATAAGCCTAGTACAGTGTATACCTGTAACTGTATGTGTGCAACAATAAAAGATAATCCATAATTTCATATTATCAGCATCCCTTATATCCAAAAAATGGATGTCTCCTCTAGTATGTTTTAATATAACTTTTTAAAAGAATTTATGCACAGATTTGGGCCATAGTTATGGTCATATAGCAAGAATGTGGAATCACCTGCTTACCTCATATGGTGTACTTATTGACTTAAATCGGGTGAGAAACCCTATTGTCATATTATCAGCATCCCTGTCCCAAAAATTTCATTCCAGGAGCTTTGGTGTCACACTCCTCGAGCTCTGGTAGTTTCATTAAATCAGCGTCTCTTGCACAGATCTATAGTATTTACATGTCATATACTGTAGCACGAATATGGTGTCACCGAAGACATGCTTGTATGGTGTACAAGTGTATACTTGAAAATCGAAGTTGCCCCAACTAATACAAAAGTTAATGCTATCACGAGTTGCCACAATTAAAACAGAAGGTAATCCTATTGCGAATCTACCATTTCGATAAAGAACATAGGCTTGCTCCCTACCATCCAATCCAATGAAAACAAGAGGTGATATGTCAACAATTAAGAGCTAAGGTTGAGTTATGGATAAACTTATTTATTCACCTTGGGTGATTAGTTACAGATAACCATGAAATGCGCTTAAGATTAGGCAATTGATTGTGCATAAGCAAAATTTATTGTGCTTAAGCACAAATAATTATATTTTCAAGAACAAATTACTATGCTTAAGCGCAATCGATTGCATTAAGATGAATGAATGCGCTTAAGCACATTGATAAGTTCAACGAATTGTGCTTAAGAGTAATTATTTAGCTTAAGTGCAATTAATTGTGCTTAAGTGAAATTAATTACGCTTAAGCGCACTTCATTTTTAAATGTCAATTTGGCCTCCCAGAGGCTAATGCCTGTAAAAATCATATTCTACGAGTACAAAACCTGGGAACTTTTTAATATTCTTTATAACAAGGGGAATATATTCCTTTGTTAATACCCATCGCTTAATAGTTTATTCATAAGTAGGCGAAAGTGCCAGCTCGAGATGACATTATTTAACAGACTTGATGGGTGAGTTTCTATGCGCACTTACAATCATGGAATTTTTCCAGGGTAATTAATTCAGTGTTTTGATATCAGCTCACTAAAGTCACAAAAAGCATGCATTTTCGAGCTTGGACCTCCCCCATACTTTGAAGTTGATTATTGAGGAACAAATATAAACAAAGAAATATGTTCCCTGCCTTGTTTGTTCAATGTTATAAAGTTCCCTATCAAAACATAAAAAAGTTCCCAAGTTTTGTACTGATGAAATAAGATATCTACAGCGCTAAGCAGAGTAAAGATTCATTGCATGATCTAGGGGAGGGGGTAGATAGCTCCAGGCTGTTGACCCAACATTCAACAATAATTTAAACAAGGACTAAATCATGCCAGAAGCTGGGATTTGTCCCACAAAAATATTGATGATTGCCAAATACTCAATTAATAAATTCAATTGCAAGTCTATCACAGCTAGTGACAGTCCGTTGTGGTATTCAGTTATTAACATACTTTTTAATTATATTAAATTTAATTCATTAGTGAAAATTCATACATGTGTAAAGTACCTTATTAATAAATCATTTAAAATAAGTCTTCTTAAATATATCTCTTCATGATATTGATGATGTCCCTCCCTCCCATGGCAGACCCCAGACTCCTATTCTGAATACTAATAACAAATAGGTGATTTTTCTATGGATAGTGACAATGGAGTGAAATCTCCTGGAACTGTATGATATATCTCACTGAGAATTATTGTCATTGAGCATCAAATTGACTATTTTTTGTCAAAATGACATATTTTTATATAATTCAGTCTCATACTTCTCGATGAGCTGGAGTTATGGACAATACTTCAGCAGCAAAAATGTAATTATTTTCATATTTATAATAGTGTGAAATAACCATGGCTTCTATCCTATATTTTTTCTATCTGGTACTCATGATTCACATCTGTTATTCAGGATTTATGGCAGGTGCTAATATACCATCAGTACTCAGAGTAATCAAAACTACAGTAATGCCCTAATTAGTCGACTCCATAAGCACAGCAGAATTATGGGTAACTTTTCAGGATTTAGTCGGAAATATGGTTTGTTGCCATTCATCGGAAAGCTCTCTCATATGATAATGAAGTGGCAGTGTCTCAGAAACAGAACATTAATTTGATTTGGCCTTACTAAACTCAGCAGAACCACCACCATCATAGTACAGTAATGCCCTTAAATAATTTACTCCTTAACCACAGCAGAATTATGGATAACTTTTCAGCATTTAGTTGAAAATATGGCTTTCCGGTGAATGGCAACAAGCCATATTTCCAACTAAATCCTGAAAAGTTACCCATAATTCTGCTGTGGTTAAGCAGTCGATTAATTAGGGCATTACTGTATGTGGTTCATATATGAGCCAAAATACCAAACCCGGAGTGTCGGAACTAAAACTAATTACAACAAAAAATGTCTATTTAGGAATAAACTCAATTAACTCTTTCATTATGGGAGCAGCATTCACCTTTCCATGATTGGAGCATTGGAAATATTGCACACACAAAAACCTGTGCTAATGCATTCTCTTACGGTATATATGGTTGTTTCCAGTAGGGATCCTAGAATATGTAAGAGAATACATTACATTGGCCTAACAATATTTACTTTGACCTTGTAAAACAGTGCATTCTCTTATATATGTGAGGCTACCTGCATGTATGGTACCTGCAAATATAAGGGAATGCACTGGCACATGATTCATTGCTCCACCAGCGCAGTTCCCATCAAGAAATGGTTACATTATATATTTGAGTCTCCCAAGTTTTGTAGTTTTTATTTTCCTGCTTTACAGAAGAAATTTAATCATTTACAAATTTCCGGATTCACTAAAGATTGATTATCTTTTCCTCTAACATGTGTTGTATAGTTTACTGGTTATAAAATAATAAAAATAAGCCGGAGACACCTTTAAAAAAATGGATTTTTTTTTTTTTAAATACTAATTGATAGAACTGTTTCCAGGCAGGGGTCTTCGATTCATATTTATTATGTTATACACAGGAAACTATAAAATATTGTTTCAGAAAGAGATAATTATTAATCAATCTGTAAGAGCAAGGATTTTTCAAGCTGTGTGTCTTCAATAATGGGAGTGTATCACACTGAGCCAAATTCAATATATGGTAAGATAATTCAAAAACTAGAACAAAAATTAACAGCTTTTTCATTGTTTTAGTAATTTTCTGACTACATGTAGATTGTGTACAAAACATGATTTCTTTATCAGTCTATGATGAAGACAAAACTATTTTTGAACAAATTTTGTGTTTAATAGACTTACAAACTGAAGGGATTTCCAAACACCTTGTGATGCTATCTTTTTACAATTTGAAGTGTTCTAAGAGGAAAGTTCAAATAATTTTGCACATTTCATGACTGGAGCTTCCTGTAATTTTGCAAAAACATCATATCAATACATTCTCTTATATATGCAAGTCTCCCATAGGCAGACTCACATATTTAAGAGAATTCATTGACCTAACAACATTTATCTTGACCATGCAAGCCAGTGCATTCTTTTATATATACAAGGAGCCATATGGGAGACCAATATTTATGATTAATTCTTCCATTACAGGAGCTTCATGAAATATTTTGAAAACCTGTGCCAATGCATTCTCTTACTATATGCGAGTCTCCCATAGGATGCCTTGCATATATAAGAGAATGCATTAAGCTAACAATACTTGTATTGAACTTCTAAACCAGTGCACTCTCTACTGTTTGTTTTTTTCTATTTATGCCCCAACATTTGTTAAACAGACAAAAATACCAAAAAATTGCATCTTTGGAAAAGTATCAAGACTGAAGGATTAATCTCAGTCATAAGTTAATTTTTATTCAATGAAACACTAAAAAAAAATGCCATGAGAAAAGCAGGGTATATGGATTTAAATTTATTTCAATTTGCTCTGGAGGGGTGGGGTGTTAATATATAATCAGACACTTATGATACTGTTTTACCTTTGACCATTTCTGCAATTCACCCAGCCCCGCAACCAATTTCTTTCCCTCTTTACAACTGTTTTCCCAAAGCATTTTTCAACACCCCTCCCAATCTGTCTGTCTGAATATACATGTGGAGATTCTATGAGGAAAAAAAAATTCCTCACAGAAACCCCACTGTGAAATTTTCAGTGAATTTTGTGTTAACTAAAGCTATTGTTCTTGTTTAATATTACAGTTTTCACCACTTTTACATGAAATATTAAAGGGACCAATGCACTTGCAGTGCGGCAGTGGGTAAAATGTGCAAATATATTCGATAAAAACATCACCTATTAGAAGAACATGGAGAAATTGATTAACTTTGTTCTTATGTTCATTTTTGATATTTCTCCAGAAAACTAGAAGTGCACATTGACAGTCATTATTGAAAAGTGTCACATCAATGTCACTATAAATTCCTAATATAATATTTAACTAAATTTCCCCGTCAAATACTTTCAGGTTGATATTATTTTACTGAGATGTATTTATAAATATAAATATTCTTTGTATCCTAATATAATTACACAGGCCAAAGGCTTTATGCCGAAACACAAAGCTATTTATGAGTTTGTGATTGGCTTAAAAATGGATCATCTCTTCCTAAATGTTTTTTATAATTTCCAGTGTATAAAATAATAATGATAAGTCAAGTTGTCAAAGACACAGGTCCAGAAACACTTCTACCATTTTTTAATATTAAAACTGATTGATAATAAGTTGGGACAATCTTTTTTTTACTATTTTCCTGCTTGCTATGCTCCGAACGTTTCCTCAAGCAGTAAAATGTCACGAATTATTTGTAGGTTTTCTAGTATATATACCAGAAAATTCAAAATAGAATGAACAGTAATTGATAGAAGCATTTCCGGACATTATTTTTTACCCGGGAAAATATATAAAACTTGCAATAAGAATATATAAACCATCTTTAAACTGTAATCAAAATATGAAACAGAGATTATTCCTTAAGAAATAATTTCAAGAGAGGGCACTGATTTTCTAACCTTTCAATTCAATCAACCTATATAATTAGGAGGCACAAGTTTGAAGTCAGAATCACTGAGTGCATTTTATTTACAACCAAAGGGGTTCAGAAACTTTTTTTTTAAACTCAATATACATGTGATTGGTATAACACATGTATGTACTGATAATCTATTTTAGTATGAAATATTCTCCAGTCTTCATATACGCTATTACCATACGCTTGTGTATATATTGCATTTTGTTATGAGAGGCCAAAAGTAACAATTATCGGTGAATCACTCATCCATAGAGAAACCAGGTTCATTTTAACTTCAGACTGTCAGGGAGGTGGCGACGATGTCACTGTGTGGTTGTCTCCCCCCCCCCCCCCATAAACGTTTCCTTCCAAGTCGCCAGTTTCATACCGGTATAATATGGATGAATCGTATCATTTAGTATAAGGTATATTGCAGACTTGCAGTCTGATAGATATCCAGACTCGTAAGAAAGAAATGAAACATGGTCTAATTTTATTTAGACTGGGTCTATTGATATGTTTTTTTTTTAAATATCGTGAGCTTTGTTGTCACAATTTGGGGGGGTTTTTTTCAAAAAAAAAGAAAGAAATGTGTCCAGTTGGCGCATTGTCATCAGATAACTTGATACAGTAATGCCCAAAGTAATTGACCACTTAACCACAGCGTAATTATGGAAAAATTTTTAGGATTTAGTTGGAAATATATGGCTTGTTGCCATTCATCGGAAAGCTCTCGATGAGAGCTTTCCAACGAATGGCAACAAGCCATATTTCCAACTAAATCCTGAATTTTTTTTCCATAATCCTGGAGTGGTTAAGGGGTCAATTACTTTGGGCATTACTGTATGTTCTTTTTCAAAGTATTTTTTCAAAAGGTACGCATGTTTGAGCCATCCAAAATTATTTTGGAGTATAAATTAAGCAGCAAGCGAAATAATTGAAAAATAATTTATTATATATGATAAACAAGGATAAATTTTAAATATTTAACTGAAGCAATAGCTCCTTGTTAGCATTGTTGAAAACACTCCATACTGTTGTTCCCCTCGCAGAGCAGATAGAAAACCGTCAATGTCACCGATATCAACAACCGACTGTTCCAGGTAGTTCCATTCCACAGTTGTTTTAACAAAGAAGTAGAGTTCGTTTTGTGAGCTGCTGGTACGCAGACGTTGGAACGATTCTGTGTTGTTACACACCTCCTTCTCCACCAGATTTTGACTGACACAGTCCTCAAATTTTGTTGGCTGTATTTCCCTTGTGTCTTTCTTCTCGTGTTTTAGATAATCAGGCTTAGGCAGGGCTGAAAGCAACCCCTTGACTATTTTGTGGTATTGAACCAGTCACTGTCCTTCTATCTTCGGGGGGGGGGTGGGAGCTTTACCTCAAACAGCATGCCTGTGACTGATCCATCATCTTGTCTGTATTTGTTCTTTTCTGTATTTTTTCTTTAAGTTTAAGAGGGAAGTGACCAATTTTGAATGGGGTTTCCATGCAAATCTGCAGAGCAACTTTAGAGTTGCACATACTTCTGAGTGTGACTTGATGTGGTATTGAAAACAACAGGTATTTATCTGGTAGGTCCGATTGGAACTTGTTCCATTGGCATTATAGATGTTGGTGTATTTATTTTTGAATTTTATATTGAATATTGATATTTCAAATCTGACAAATGTAGGCATACTTAATATGTAGGTCAAGTGATGTAATTCCAGAAAAAAATTCTCAAAAATATATTTATTGCAAAATTTTATAATTTACAAAGCGGACCCACCAGATAAATACCTTATAGTACCACATCAAATCACACTCAGAAGACTGGGAAGTATGCAGGTAATTGTGCAAGTCCGTAACTTTCAGAATTTTGCTCCGCAGATTTGCATGGAAATCCACATGACATTAGTCATGATTCGATTCACTTTCCCAAAATCCATGGCGGAAGACACCCTATTCGCTGCTCTTTCCAATTTTTCGGCATCTTCACACTGACGAAAACTTCTTCTAACTTATTTGATCGCGTTTTGCCAATTTAAGCTCAATATATCAAGTCTTTTTCTAACAATTTCGTGAATCCATCACGCGGCTGTCACTGAATAAGCACAACATGCACAGGTATACCCCCAATCTATTTATAGCATCAGGGGAGATAAACCATGCATGCAGTTTTCAGAAGCGTTAGGAACAGGCAGTGAACAGCTGATTTCAACAACAACAACATGGTGGCGATTATTTTTGAGTAGCTTTAAAATGATATGGAGATGGCATGGGTGACTATATATAACTTATAGTTTCATATCGGCGAATAGAAATCTTATCAATGATAGTGCATATCCTCTCGCCATCCGTGACCCAAACGACACCAAATGTGATTTAATTCATCGTATCATTAGAGAAGAACGTGTATGCATTTGGTGGAAATAAGTGCTAAATATATTTGTATCAGCTTTGGTGCAACTGCCATCCTCATGCATGACTTCAACGGCGCCACTTTTGACATATTTAAACCACGTCCATTAGACTCTTGGATGCATGATATACGGTACTGGAGATGATTATATATATGTTTGGTGTAAATCTGCGCTAAAATAGTTCATTAAATCAATTGTTGATGCCCCCGGCAACGCTGACTTGAACAGCGCCATATCGCTGAGATGATTATATATGCGTTTGGTGGAAATCGGCGACAGAACTATTTCACCATACTTTTCTTCCACAGACACCAACAACGTCACTTTAGAAAACTTTAACCCACGCCATTATCTTCCTCGTAAAAGTCACCCCTCTTAGAACGCCTTGGTGCAATCTCGATTGTACCCCGTGAAGTTATATATAGAACGCATACAGAGACAGAAAGAAAGACAGCACGATTTGGTTTATCGTATCATTTGAGAAGAACGTGTCTGAATTTGATGGTAATTGGTTCTAAAAATATGTTTTATCAGTTTTGGTGACCCTTACGTCCCTATTTCGGACTCAAGCGGCGGCACGTTTGTCACCGTTTAACCACACACTTAGACTCACTAGAGATGCATATATATAAAATTGGTGAAAATTGGCGAGTATACAAATTCGTATCAAATTTAATAACAATATCTCTCACCCAGAGGCACCAATTTGGTGTATCTAAACCACAAGATAAGATTCCTCGTATCACGGAGAAGAATATGCATCAATCTAGTGGAAATCGGCACTAAACTTATTGTTATCATTTGTTTGTGTCCCACTCACCTCTATACACAACTGACTCGAATGGCACCACTTATGACATCCTTAAACCACACAATTGCACTCCTGATATCATGGAGATGATTACTTATAAGTTTGGTGCTAATCGGCGACTAAACAAATTCTGATCAAATTTGGTGACCATCCCACCCCTCCCCATCTCTCACCCAAGCAGCACCAATATGGTGTCTTTAGATTCCTCGTATCATAGATAAGAACGTGTATCAATTTGGTGAAAATTGGCGCTAAAAATATTGTGTCTCAATTTTGGTGCCCCTCTCCCTTTCAGTGCACAACTGACTCGAATGAGGCCACATTTGCTAGAGTTAAGCCACACCAATAGACTCCTCATACCATGGGGGTGATTTTTTATAAGTGTGGTGGCAATCGGCGTCTAAACCCATTCTTATCATATTTAGTGCCCACCCCCCAATCTGTCATCCAAACGACAACAATTTGTCGTTGTTAAATCGCACAATTAGATTCCTTGTATCATGGAGAAGAATGTATATCAATTTGGTGGAAATCGGAGCTAAAATTAGTTTTTATCAACTTTGGTGCCCCTCGCCCCTTCCGTGCACCCCTGAGTCCTGACTCGAACGACGCCACTTTTGACATATCTAAAGCCATTCGCAAATATAGATATAGATACTTATATATACACGGTAGCACATTACTTTCGTATATGTATGTGTGTGTGTATGTGTACATGTGTATGTATGTATATATATATATATATATATATATATAGCTATATATATATATATATATATATCTATATCTATATTTGCGAATGTCTGTCTGTCTGTCTGTCTGTCTGTGTTCTATAGAAATTCACAGGGGACCATCTAGATGATGCCAAAGGGGTCTACTAGGAGTAGCTTTTTACGAGAAGGATAATGGTCGGAGTTAGAATTTTCTAAAGTGACGCCGTTGTTGTCAGGGGCAGAAAAGGGGGAGGGGCAGATTGTCGCCGATTGCCACCAAACTTATATATAATAATCCCCATGATATGAGGAATCTAATGGCGTGGTTTAAATATGGCAAAAGTCAAGCCGTTCGCGTCAGGGGTGCCCGGAAGGGGGAGATTTTTTTTTTTCTGTCGCCGATTTCCACCAAACTTATATATAATCATCCACATGACATGAAAAAACCAACGGTGTGGTTTAAAAGTGGCGTCGTTCGAGTCAGTGATGCACGGAAGGGGAGAGGGGCACCAAAATTGAAAAACTAATATTAGCGCCGATCTCCACCAAATTGATATATATTCTTCTTCATGATACAAGGAATCTAATTGTGCGATTTAACAACGCCAAACCCATGATATGAAAAAACCAACGGTGTGGTTTAAAAGTGGCGTCGTTCGAGTCAGGGATGCACGGAAGGGGAGAGGGGCACCAAAATTGAAAAACTAATTTTAGCGCCGATCTCCACCAAATTGATATATATTAATTTCTTCATGATACAAGGAATCAAATTGTGCGATTTAACAACGCCAAATTGTTGTCTTTTGGTTGAGACATTGGGAGGGGGTGGGCACTAAATTTGATAATAATTGGTTTAGTCGCCGATTGCCACCACACTTATATAAAATCATCCCCATGGTATGGGGAGTCTAATGGTGTTGCTTATATCTGTCAAATGTGGCCTCATTCGAGTCAGGGTTCCATTGAAAGGGACAGGGGCACCAAAATTGATGCAATATTTTTTGCGCCAATTTCCACCAAATTGATACATGTTCTTATCCAAGATACGAGGAATCTAATCGTGTGATTTAAAGACGCCATAGTGGTGCTGTTTGTTTGAGAAATGGCCGGGGTGGATTGGCACCAAATTTGATATAAAAAAAAACTGTTTAGTCGCCGATTATCACCAAACTTATAAACAATCATCTCCATGATATCAGGAGTATAATCGTGTGGTTTAAGGATGTCATAAGTTGGGCCATTTGAGTCAGTGGTGTATACAGATGAGAGGGACACAACAAATTATATCTATATGTTTAGTGCCGATTTCCACCAGATTGATGCATATTCTTCTCTGTGATACGAGGAATCTTATCGTGTCGTTTAGATACACCAAATTTGTGCCCTATGGGTGAGAGATATGGGGACCTTAAATTTGATATGAATTTGTATACTCGCCAATTTTCATCAATTTCACATATATGCATCTCTAATCTCTAATGAGTCTTAGTGTGTGCAGCTTGAGACTGAAATAGGGACGGGATGGTCACCAAGACTGATACAAAATATTTTTAGTACTAATTACCATCAAATTCAGACACGTTCTTCTCAAATGATACAAGAAATCAAATCGTGCTGTCTGTCTGTCTTTATGTCTGTCTGTGTGCGTTCTATATATAACTTCACGCGGTACAATCGAGATGGCACCAAGGCGTTCTAAGAGGGGTAACTGTTTAAAAGGAAGATAACGGTGCAGGTAAAATATTTCTAAAATGACGCTGTTGGTGTCAGGGGAAGAAAAGTGGGAGGTCGGCAAAATTAAAAATATATCGTGAAATAGTTTTGTCGCCGATTTCCACCAAACGAATACATAATCACCTTCGCAATATGGCGTTGTTCGTGTCAACGTTGCATCAACAATTGATTTAATAAACTATTTTAGCCCAGATGTCCACCAAATTGATATATTATTCTTCTCTATGATACGAGGAATATCATCGTGTGATTTAAAGACGTCAAATTGCTGTCGGTTGGGTGAGAGATATGGGTCATAACTATTCTCAGAATTTGTTTAGTTGCTGATTACCACCAAACATATATATAATCATCGCCAGTATATCATGCATCCATGAGTCTAATTGGAGTGGTTTAAATATGTCAAAAGAGGCAAACGCTGGTACAAATTTATTTGGCACCAATTTCCACCGAATTCATACACGTTTTTCTCTAATGATATACAATGAATTAAATCACATTTGGTGTCGTTTGCGTCGCGGATGGCGAGCGGATATGCACTATCATTGATAAGATTGCTATTCGCCGATATCCACATATAAGTTATATACAGTCACCCAGGCCATCTCCATGCCATTTTAAGTAGTTTTGGACATTCACATTTCACAATCCCGACATATGGTGACCCACTTAAGTCACTTGAACAATTATATCTTCTTAACTGTCATATTTATATGGGAATAGCAATCAGGGCAATCACAAAATGAGCTAGCAAAAAGAGATACATAGAAGAAGCATTCAACGTATATTTATCATTCTATTGAAGAGATACATATATTCGTGCAAACTGAGAGATATCGAACCGTCAGAGGATTGCATATATATTATAACAAAATTGAGTCTGTTCCATTCAATACAGTTTCCACAAAAAAGTTACAATTTGTCAAGAGATATGGAAGGCTGTTCAAAAATAGTGGTCACAGTGTGCAGTCAAATATAGTTTCTTCTGATATACAAGAAAATGCAGTTAGTAGCATAAGACTTTTCAGGATCCTCCCAATACTGTACATCTGACAAGGGTTTTATGACAGGCTCCTCGACTGACATAAACAACTCAAAATCTCGCTCTGTGTCTGACACATGTAGCTAATATGTATGCGCATCAACAGTTCGTTTAAACTGAGAATATTTAGCCAATATATAGCACCATGAACAGAGGTGCACCTGGCAATTTCTTTGAAACATCTGTATCTTCATGGAGATATGCTAGCCAGGTGTCCTCGAGATCTTAGTCCAACCCACTAGATTGATTGATATAGCTCAATATGTAAAACCCAATTATCATCTTTTATCGAACTAATGTGTTTATGACGTTCATGTATCATATTATAACGTCTAATGTATACGCTGTTGTAAATAAATAAATACTTCATTATTGTTGGAACGGATTAATCGCGACAAACAGAATGACAATTGGCAAGGTGTGCCACTACTTATATTCCATGACTGTAATAATCATGTTTTATGATGCTATTTGAATATACAATTTATGAGAAACACTTTAAGCCAGAGCATTCTCTATCCCCAACAAATATCCACAGCATACAGAGGGTTTCTCATCATATTAACCTGGGCAACGCCGGGTAACCCTGCTAGTATATATATATATATATGTATATATATATATATATCTCATATATATTTTGAAGACCTCTGTTTGTCTGTCTGTCTGTTTGTCTGTCATTAATACAAATCTACGATTCTCGACCGATCAGGACGAAACTTGGTACGTGTGTGTAGTTTGACCAGGCGGTGGACGTTGTCGTATTGGCGAGCCCGTGCGACACCCGTGCAGCGCATGCGCAGACGAGATCTCGGAAACGGGTGGAGCTATCGACTTGAAATTTGGTATGTGAATGTATCTTGCCCCGGATACGAATTTTATCGGGTCGCCGAGCCCGTGCGACGCCAGCTTCGCGCATGCGCAGACCAGATCTCGGAAACGGGTAGAGCTATCGACTTGAAATTTGGTTTTTGAATAGCCCGGACAACGTCGGGCTGGGTAGAGCTATCGACTTGAAATTTGGTTTTTGAACAGCACGGACAACGTCGGGCTCATCGGCTAGTCTATACTATATATTTTGAGACTTCGTATATATGTGTGTGTACTTCATAGAATCCAAAACGCGTGTACAGATTGAGCTCAAACTTCCTAGGTAAGTGTCAAATCCCACCGACACGACCGTGGTCGCAGTTTAGAAAAGCTCAGAGCACCCGTTCTCCAATCTCAAATCACCGCAAAGGCACGGCGTGGGTTAATCAAGTGATTATTTAATGAGCGTTTGTTTTTTACGCATCTCTATAAAGAGCGTCTGTTTGCCATTCAACGCTATTTGCATCTGCAGAGAGATATACGGAACATACATTAAATTTAAAAAACATTTGTTTCTGACCAACCCTGCGAGCACGGATGGCGCGCTTTGTTTTTACAGTATATAGTTATATACCGAAATCATCCCAGATAATCACGAATATAGCATCAGATTTCTCCCCAGATATACCGTTATAAAAAGCTACTGGAATCTGCCAATCTACGGGAAATTCCAGGGAATGCCGATTGAGCTCAAACTTGCTACCCACGGGAAGTGTCATATATATGAGTGTGTCCTTTATAGACTCGAACCGATTGAGCTCAAACTTGCTAAATAAGAAAATAGCCCCCAAGCCGTAAATATCAACAACAACGATATTGCTACCTACGGGGAGCAACGTTATTAGCATCTGCAGAATTATGCAGAGAGAAAATGCTTTCCTATTTTTAGAACGCAACACATGTTTACGTCGCGTTGGTGATTGAGGTTCCCAACGGGGTTAATTGACTGTCCGCTCTTTGCGACGATGAGGTTCACGGCAGGGACTATTGACCAACACTCACAATTTCGTCTTTTGCATCAGATACCAACACCTCGACCGATCGGGACGAAACTTGGTACGTGAGTGTAGTTTGACCAGGTGGTCGTCGCTGTCGTATTGGCGAGCCCGTGCGACGCCCGTGCAGCGCATGCGCAGACGAGATATCGGAAACGGGTGGAGCTATCGACTTGAAATTTGCTATGTGAATGTATCTTGCGCCGGGTACAAATTTTATCGGGTCGCCGAGTCCGTGCGACGCCAGCTTCGCGCATGCGCAGACCAGATCTCGGAAACGGGTGGAGCTACCGGGTACAAATTTTTCTTATTGAAACGCGTGGAGCTAAAAATTAAAACAAAATATTAAAAAAATGTCATGTTTCGGACAAGCCGCCGGTGGCGGGCTAACCTGCTAGTCTCATATATATTTTGAAGACCTCTGTCTGTTTGTATGTTTGTCTGTATGTATGTTTGTCATTTATACAAATCTACGATTCTCGACCGATCGGGACCAAACTTGGTACGTGTGTGTAGTTTGACCAGGCGGTGGACGTTGTCGTATTGGCGAGCCCGTGCGGCGCCCGCTTCGCGCATGCGCAGACGAGATCTCGGAAACGGGTGGAGCTATCGACTTGAAATTTGGTATGTGAATGTATCTTGCCCCGGATACGAATTTTATCGGGTCGCCGAGCCCGTGCGACGCCAGGTTCGCGCGCATGCGCAGACGGGATCTCGGAAACGGGTGGAGCTATCGACTTGAAATTTGGTATGTGAATGTATCTTGCCCCGGATACGAATTTTCTCGGGTAGCCGAGCCCGTGCGACGCCAGCTTCGCGCATGCGCAGACCGGATCTCGGAAACGGGTAGAGCTATCGACTTGGAATTTGGTTTTTGAATAGCCCGGACAACGTCGGGCTGGGTAGAGCTATCGACTTGAAATTTGGTTTTTGAATAGCCCGGACAACGTCGGGCTCATCGGCTAGTATTATATATTTTGATACAATCTGTCTGTCTGTTTGTCTGTCTGTCTGTCTGTCCTTTATACAAATCTACGATTCGCCACCGATCGGGACGAAACTTGGTACGTGTGTGTAGTTTGACCAGGCGGTGGTCGTTGTCGTATTGGCGCGCCCGTGCGACACCCGTGCAGCGCATGCGCAGACGAGATCTCGGAAACGGGTGGAGCTATCGACTTGAAATTTGGTATGTGAATGTATCTTGCCCCGAATACGAATTTTATCGGGTCGCCGAGCCCGTGCGACGCCAGCTTCGCGCATGCGCAGACCAGATCTCGGAAACGGGTGGAGCTATCGACTTGAAATTTGGTTTTTGAATAGCCCGGACAACGTCGGGCTCATCGGCTAGTCTATTATATATTTTGGAAGATCTGTTTGTTTGTTTGTTTGTGTGTAATCGATGAACTCGAAAACGGCCGACCCGATTTCGATGAAACTTGGTATGTGGGGGTATTTTCGGCCGGGGGGTGACATAGGACTATTGATTTTCAGATCCGAGGTCAACTTTTCACGTGCCGAGGTCAAATCTGTTTTTACGCTGTGTTACGGGACTTTCATTTGAGTTCGGTGCTTACAAATCGATTCGAAACAGCGCGAATAATAAAACGCCAGTCATAATAATGACACAGTGAGAATCTTTCGTGTTTCCTCTTTCCAACGATATATAATGCGTGTGTATCCGTTTTAGTTATCTGCCTCAATTATCAAGAAGAAGTGGTACTATCTTCCATCAGGATAAAAACAATGCGTAACTTCTATGACGTCGTTAGATGTCATAACGTTAGATCACGTTAACGCTTAACCGGCCGATGCATTTGACTGTTTCAGACGTCTTGGCGATATCTAGCGGATTTTTACGGACGAAATTTGATGCATAGGGTATCTCGGTATCCGCTGGGCCGATTTCCCGGTATCCGCTGGGCCGATTTCCACCATTTTTGGGGTGTTGGTGTTTGACCCCACCTGACCTTGACCTTCAAAATGGTCAATTCAAGGTCAAAGCCCGGACGAAGTCGGGTCACCTTCTAGTATATATATATATATATATATATATATATATATATATATATATATATATATATATATATATATATATATATATACTAGCAGGTGGACCCGACTTCGTCCGGGCTGTTTCCCCTCTGCTTTTCGGCGAATTGCGCGATTTGACGTTGAATTGTCCATTTTGAAGGTCAAGGTAAGGTGGGGTCACGATTTGACCCGTCCAAAACACTGCCCGGACAAAAGTACCCGACAAAAGTACCCGTCGAAATCCTTCCGGTTTTACCCGATTTGACCTCGAATTGATCATTTTGAACGTCAAGGTCAGGTCGGGGTCACGAATCGACCCGTCCAAAACACTCAGTGGACAAAAGTAACCCAACGTATCAAATTTCGTCGAAATCCCAGTCAGGGGTGCACGGAAGGGGCGAGGGGCACCAAAATTGATCAAACTAATTTTAGCGCCGATTTCCACCAAATTGATATATATTCTTCTCCATGATATAAGGAATCTAATTGTGCGATTTAACAACGACAAATTGTTGTCGTTTGTATGACAGATTGTGGGTGGGCACTAAATTTGATAAGAATGGGTTTAGACGCCGATTGCCACCACACTTATACAAAATCACCCCCATGGTATGAGGAGTCTATTGGTGTGGCTTAACTCTAGCAAATATGGCCTCATTCGAGTCAGTTGTGCACTGAAAGGGAGAGGGGCACCAAAATTGAGACACAATATTTTTAGCGCCAATTTTCACCAAATTGATACACGTTCTTATCTATGATACGAGGAATCTAAAGACACCATATTGGTGCTGCTTGGGTGAGAGATGGGGAGGGGTGGGATGGTCACCAAATTTGATCAGAATTTGTTTAGTCGCCGATTAGCACCAAACTTATAAGTAATCATCTCCATGATATCAGGAGTGCAATTGTGTGGTTTAAGGATGTCATAAGTGGTGCCATTCGAGTCAGTTGTGTATAGAGGTGAGTGGGACACAAACAAATGATAACAATAAGTTTAGTGCCGATTTCCACTAGATTGATACATATTCTTCTCCGTGATACGAGGAATCTTATCTTGTGGTTTAGATACACCAAATTGGTGCCTCTGGGTGAGAGATATTGTTATTAAATTTGATACGAATTTGTATACTCGCCAATTTTCACCAATTTTATATATATGCATCTCTAGTGAGTCTAAGTGTGTGGTTAAACGGTGACAAACGTGCCGCCGCTTGAGTCCGAAATAGGGACGTAAGGGTCACCAAAACTGATAAAACATATTTTTAGAACCAATTACCATCAAATTCAGACACGTTCTTCTCAAATGATACGAGAAATCAAATCGTGCTGTCTTTCTTTCTGTCTCTGTATGCGTTCTATATATAACTTCACGGGGTACAATCGAGATTGCACCAAGGCGTTCTAAGAGGGGTGACTTTTACGAGGAAGATAATGGCGTGGGTTAAAGTTTTCTAAAGTGACGCTGTTGGTGTCTGGGGAAGAAAAGTATGGTGAAATAGTTCTGTCGCCGATTTCCACCAAACGCATATATAATCATCTCAGCGATATGGCGCTGTTCGAGTCAGCGTTGCCGGGGGCATCAACAATTGATTTAATAAACTATTTTAGTGCAGATTTCCACCAAACCTATATATAATCATCTCCAGTACCGTATATTATGCATCCAAGAGTCTAATGGACGTGGTTTAAATATGTCAAATGTGGCGGCGTTGAAGTCATGCATGAGGATGGCAGTTGCACCAAAGCTGATACAAATATATTTAGCACTTATTTCCACCAAATGCATACACGTTCTTCTCTAATGATACGATGAATTAAATAACTTTTGGTGTCGTTTGGGTCACGGATGGCGAGAGGATATGCACTATCATTGATAAGATTGCTATTCGCCGATATGAAACTATAAGTTATATATAGTCACCCATGCCATCTCCATATCATTTTAAGGATTTGTTGGCGTTCAAATTTCACAATCTCGACAAATGGTGAACCATTTAAGTCACTTGAACAATTATATCTTCTCAACTGTCATATTTATACGGGGATGGCAATCAGGGCATTCACATAATGGGCTAACAAAAAGAGATACATAGAAGAAGCATTAAAAGTATATTTATTATTCTATTTAAGAGATACATATATTCTTGCAAACTGAGAGACCTCGAACCGTCAAAGGATTGCATATATATTATAACACAATTGAGTCTGTTCCATTCAATACAGTTTCCACAAAAAAAGTTACAATTTGTAAAGAGATTTGGAAATGTATCGAAGGCCTGTTCAAAAATAGTGGTCAGTGTGCAGTCAAATATATTTTCTTCTGATATAAAAGAAAACGCAGTCAGTAGCACATGACTTTGCAGGATACACCAGCACTGACATCTGACAAGGGTATATCTGCCCGATACAGCATATTTTTTAGAACAGACTCATTGACTGACATAAACAATTCAATATCTCGCTCTGTGTCTGGCACATGTAGCTGATATACATGCGCAGCAACATTTCTTTTAAACTGAGAATATTTAGCAAATATATAGCACCATGAACAGAGGAGCACCTGGAATTTCTTTAAAACATCTGTATCTTCATGGAGATATGATAGCCAGGTGTCCTCAAGAGCTTAGTCCAACCCACTAGATTGATTGATACATCTCTATATGTAAAACCCAATTGTCGTCTTTTATTTTTGCGAACTAATGTGTTTATGATGTTCATGTATCATTTTATAACGTCTGAAGTATACGCAGTTGTAAATAAATAAATACTTCATTATTGGTGGAACGGATTAATCGCGATAAACGAAATGACAATCGACAAGGTGAGCCACTATGCTAATATTCCATGACGGTGTAAGAATCATGTTTTGTGATGCTATGTGAATATACAATTTATGAGAATGCGTGTAACACTTTGAGCAAGAGTATTCTCTATTCCCAACAAATATCCACAGCATGCAGAGGGTTTCACATCACTTTAACCTGGGCAACGCCGGGTAACCCTGCTAGTATATATATATATATATATATATATATATATATATATATCTATTATATATTTTGGAAGATCTGTCTGTCTGTGTGTGTGTGTGTGTGTGTGTGTGTGTCTGTAATCGATGGACTCGAAAACGGCCGAGCCGATTTCGATGAAACTTGGTACGTGGTGGTATTTTCGGCCGGGGAGTGACATAGGCATATTTATTTGCCCGTGCGTCGTGACATTGACCTTGAAATCGTGTAATTTCAAGGTCAAACGCCCGAATATCACGGGATTTCGATGAAACTTGGTATGTGGGGGTACCTTCGGCCAGGAGTGGCATAAACCTATTAATTTGCCCGTGCGACGTGACATTGACCTTGAAATCGGGTCATTTCAAGGTCAAACGCCGAATATAACGGGATTTCGATGAAACTTGGTATGTGGGGGTACTTTCGGTCGGGGAGTGCCATATGCCTATTAATTTGCCTGTGCGACGTGACCTTGACCTTGAAATCGGGTCATTTCAATGTCAAATCGCGAATTTTGATGGGATTTCCACGAAAGTTGATATATAGGGTTACTTTTGTCCACTGAGTGTTTTGGACGGGTCGAGTCGTGACCCCGACCTGATCTCGACCTTCAAAATGATCAATTCAAGGTCAAATCGGGTACTTTTGTTGGGTACTTTTGGACGGGCAGTGTTTTGGATGGGTCAAATCGTGACCCCACCTGACCTTCACCTTCAAAATGGACAATTAAAGGTCAAAGCCCGGACGAAGTCGGTTCACCTTCTAGTATATATATATATAACACTATCGGGTCTGTATGAAATTCAGCGCGCTTTAATAGTATCGCAATATGTTTTGGTATTGCGCTATAATCGCACCTTTTTCGAAATTAAGAGCGCTCAATATCGCAATATGCCTCAATATACTACTCCTTCTGACTGGTGCTGTATTGTCATGATGTACGGAATCCCCTGTTAAAACAACAAAATCTGTGTTTAAAAGTGACTGGACAATTTCACGCCTTACATGTTACCATAAAGTATGCCATTAAGATGTTTTACTTTTACATGTTCATCAATTTGAGTTTTAACTGTGTAGCTTTGTTCTTTTATATGTCATAAAAGAGCATGCCGATTCATATTTTAGAATGGTGGAAATTAGTATTACTCGTAACTGAATAGTGATGGGTTGGCTTATCAGCTATTACTAGTATCGGTTTTTATTTACAGCCAAATTATACAGTAGTTAATTAAATGTGAACACATTACGTGTCCGCTGGCTTTTTCCCGATTAAATTCCACGAGACAGATAACAAGTTTGATCCTCTGCAAATTGCAAAGTTTCATAAGTATTGTCTATCACTTTATGCATTGAGGATTTATGTTTCATCAAAACTATGATCGTGATAGAATAACTAAGATGTATTTTTCAGTTACGAATAATCCTTGTTTCGGCCATTCTAAAACATATGAATGGTAATGCCTACCTGGAAATAATATTTTAACAATGGGAACTTGGCTGATTCTACGGTAAATTAGCAAATTAAGAGCAAAAAATAATTAGTGTTGACCCAGTTGACCCATGAAAAATACCATTGGTCTGACCTTTACTAGTTACGGTCTTGATATCAATTAAACGGTGTTGAACCGTAAAACATACAACGGTCTGACAGTTACTGGTTTATAATACAGTCTTCCAGTAACTTAAACGGTTTTGTACCGTGGAACATGCTACACCCTGATCGTATGTTTATTATTATAAACGGTCTAAGGTTGGCAGCGATGTTGCGCGGTATGACACCGTTAAAGTGACGGGCATTTTTCTAACAGTGTATGTGGCAACTTTTTTTCTTGTTAACGTCGGAAACATCTTAGACCTTAAAGAATAAACTAATGGTGTGAAGTTGAGTCCTGGGGTTGCAAAGGTCGACCAATATCTCATGGACTTTCACCATTGCACGTATAATCCAGCAACCAATTAACTGGCAAACGTCAAATAGTGGTGTTCATACCGAGAACGATTCATATAAAATTAGTTACAGTTGGTAAACAAAAACCTAACATGGCGGATCCAGAAAATTTGAAATGAGTAAGCGCTATGTATTGCTGTATATATCATGCGTAGCATCATCCGAGCCGCGAAGCAGCGAGTGGGGGAGAGCCACGAGAGGGGGTTTAACCCCCCCCCCCCCACTCTGGTAGGTGGGGGTCTGGGAAATTTTGCGTATACTACATTCAAAATGACGCGTTTTCCTGTGTTATGGGACAAGTTTATATTGCTTTATATTAGGCCTATATGGAACTGGTGACAATAACATTCAGTACAATTACGGTATACTATGGAGGGTTAGTGATGGAAGATCAAAGCTTCTTTGAAAAGTGAAAATTTTTCTGAAGTCTGTGCAAATGATAGTGAATTATCTTGGCGACATGATGATTTTGGCACGCCGGACATTGCCCATGGAATAAGCCCCCGGAATCACCGGGTCGCCTATGGTTTGGGCTGGTGCATGGGAGAATATTTTGTAATTCAGAATGAATAATCGCAAAATAATGGCTTCCAGACAGTACTCGTATAGAGGTGTTTCGGCTGGCAATACAATGCATCTATCCAACCACTTCATTTCTCTATTGCCCATGCTTATTTTTTTCAGTTTTACTTCTAATCAGCTTCATGATACACCAACAAAATAAGTCATCAATACAAGCCAAACAGGTGGTCCGATCACACTCCAATCATTTACGTACTCCTTTTATTAGTATAAACACATGTAGCATAGCTACGATGTACCCCTCTGGTAAAATGTCATTTGTATTGTTTTATAATATTAGGCATTGTTAGATTAATTGGCTGTAATAATTTGTGATGCACATTTCCTCATCGGAAACACTTCTATTGCGTTTCCGATTCCGTAGTTTATATATGCACATAATTTGTGTCATTTCACTCCAATTTCATCGCATCAAATTACACTTTAATCATCATTGATTGTCATATACTTGTAACATCTAATATTCCAGCAAATCAAGTTCATAATATTCATATTCATCCAGTTATTATTCAATTATCACAAATTGTTTGGCATATTAATTAACGTATTTTATCGGCAATCTATTCAGGGGGGGTCGGAAAAAAATTCCAGGCACGTATGATGGGGTGGGTGGGTGTCTCTCGGGCCGAAAAGCAGTTTTTTCCATGTTCAAAATTTTTTTTCCATTTCTGCTATTGGGTCTTATTTTTATGCGCTATTGATAAAAAATAAAATTTAATCAGGATTCCATCTACTGATACAACAAAATAAGAATAACTATTCAAAACTCAGCTGAAAATAAGCAATAAAATGAAAGGACACTTGACCATATGTGACATGGAAATAAAGATATAATAAATAATGGAATAAAATAGACTTTTGAAAACGTAAAACATAAAATCTTAACATTTAAATTGAAGGCCAGCCGGGCCAGCTTGAACAATTTCAAATTGTTTTCCAAGTTAATGTGGATCAGCTTTTAATGTTAATCACAGTAAGGGTGGATACACACATGCATGTAATCTCTGTAAATATCGTGTATTTGGCGTTTTACATGGATCATACACACCGTGTAATATGTGTCCGCTGACAACCCAATCATTGCGACTGTGTTTGACCACAGTGAGTTAAACTCTGAACCGCTGAAGAGCCGTTGACTGGGACAAAGTCGTCAGGCCGCTTAAAATAATTATTCGCGCGATAACTCAAATGGTCGACGTTCTGTTTAAATCATTGTCAGTCTTCTATTGATGTTAATACCAGTGATGGCCTCTTCCCCAACGCAGGGGGCTATGACCCCCAACATGCACGGGGGGGGGGCTATATTATCCCAGAAGTTACCGAATTCACCATTGCATATTTCCTCGACGGGGGTGTGCATCCAGCACCCTGAGTCCTGACACCCTGCTTTATAAATATCGTAGTCATGTCTGTCGTGTCTGTTTTCTACGAGTGATTAATCTAACATGCAGCAATTTATGATATTCATATAATTATGAACATATTATACAGCTTTAAATTTGAATGCATGTTGTTGATGTTGTCTTCATTCGGCGAAAGGGTTGCCTAGCTACGAGTTCCCAACTACGTCACCTTTCCTCTCTTGTGTTATACAGTTATACATGTATACGCAAAATGTACAACTATGGAATATTTAAGTAAAACATTATATTGTAATTCTTGCCCAGATAATCCCGGCTGATACATTCAATTAACTCCCTTAGTTATTGGAAGCTTTCGAGAACCAGCCCCTCCCCCAATCATGGATTATGGTCGAAAATGTTATAATTAAAGCTTGTGACAGTTAGGAGCTTGTTCAACCTTTGGCTTGAGAAACATATATATAAATGGGGGGTCACTCTTTTTAATTCCAACGCTGTACCTGCATTATATTTTGGCGCTATAATGAATATTTGCAATCCCAATTGAATTAATGTTATCACATGAGCTCGCTCTCACATTATCAGAGAAATCTCAACAAGCCGGTATCATCCTATAAAAGAAATATGCATATTTTATTTTTGTTTTGGATGACCCTGTTTCCAAGAAATGACAGAAACAAATCAAGTATAAAATCGACCGACTCTAATCCACTTTTCGAAATGAATTATAACTCGTGAAAAACAGCACATATATCAGACAAGAATTACTCATTTCGGCTTCCATGAAAGAAGACATGCTTATGACTGGCCTGAAATTTCTTGATGGCAGTTTGTTTGATAATGGCTTATAACTACTCACTGGTGAAATTGACCTCTCGCGCGCAGGTGATTAATGTTGTCAATTATTGGTGTGGCCATGTAAAATACATGTATTTTACATACAGACATTACATGCATGTGTGTATCCACCCTAACAAAGATTTTATCATCACTGATATCGTGAGCAAAAAAGAAGTGAGATTGGGCTATCTATCCATATGTTATTCCCAATTATTACGAAGCCTAATACTTCAGGCAGTGGCTACCAGCATGCCATTACACGCTATAACATGTTTCCTCAGTTCTGGTTTCTGAGATGCCCCGAGAAGAGTCATACGGGTATATCATGGCTATAATGTTTGGAATAAGCATTATTCTTTGAACTGGGATGAACAGTTGTATTTCCACATGTGTTGATAAACAATTTGGTTCAAGCAATAAATCACATAGCAAATATCAAAATATAAAATAATCTGAAATGTGTTGTACCATGTAGTCTGTAGAATACTCAAATCTGATTATGTGACTAGATCATATGACTATATATTATGAAAATGAATGTTAATAAAAACTTTGGCATTCTGCCTATCGCTAGAATTGTGATTATGTTGAAACATTTCTTGATTAATGACACTTATATGATAAATTCAAATAGTATCGTTATCTTCATTATGCACTGTTCTATTAAAATATCGCGCAATAAACTATGACAGACGGTTCTCAGACAGTTGCCGCAAACTCCTGTATTTTGAATTGTTCTTATACAATATTGCATTTTTATTTCATGGTTCATATATCTTCATGGTTAAAGCCTAATAATGCTTGATAATGCAGGATAATCAGGGATAATGGATAATCAGCTATTTGGTTGCTCAATTGATAATTTTCTCAAATTTAGGGGGGGTGGGTGTCCAAAACTGACCGGAAAAAAATTCCTGAAATGGAAAAAAAAGGGTGGGTGTCCAAAATTGCCTGGAAAAAAAGGCCGGAAACTGAAGAAATTGGGTGGGTGGGTGGTCCGAGGCCGGAAAAAAAAAACCATCATACGTGCCTAGAAATTTTTTCCGACCCCCCCCCCCCTGATCTATTGTGATATTTCTTCACTATTTATCTATTCGTTACGCGATTGGCGGATACTCTTTAAGCTCCGCCCATCGCATGTCACTCATGTTACCCCAGCAGATTCAAACGTCTCGCTGGGTCGTGTTATTGGGTTACGTCTCGCTGGGTCGTGTTGTCGGGTGACGTCTCGGTGGGTCGTGTTTATAGGGTCGCATTCTCATCGGCAGTGGCTATTCGCCACCCGGGTGGCGAATAGTCATATAACATAGAAATCGCTATTCGCCACCCGGGTGGCGAATAGCTTTATATATTTTATTTATTTGCTCCACATACGGAGAGTATGGTGATACGCAAAAGGCTGTGAGTTGGGTTGCAATATGAGAAGGGGGGGGGGGTACATAACATTTTTTCCTAACACTGGAACTTCAAATACGGCATACAAGCATATTTCAGCTCAAAAGTATGTGATCTGTATGACAGGTGGAGATGGAGGAGGGGATGGGTGTTGCATAACTGATTGAGGATTTTAGGGGGGTGGGGGAAGGTGTACCGTTTTTTGGTCAAAAACTTGGTGTCAGATTATTTGTTGTGCATTATATGTAAGGATTTGTGTACTACATTAGGCGTTCATTTCAAGGTTTAGAAGTACATTTCTGACAAATATTTGTCATTGGAATTTGAGATGGGGGCGGCGAATAAAAGTATTCTTAAATCTCGGACGTAGTGGAATTGCGAAAACAAATATGTGACCTGAATAGGTTGGGGGATGGGGTGGGTGGCGAATAACTTTAATCTCAAAACTTGCATGTCAGATGAGTTTCTTGTTCTTTGTATTAGATTAGACGATCATTCAATCATATACAATAATTTTATAAAACTTGGAGTGGAATTGCGAACAAAATTCTGAAATCTGAATTTGTTGGTGGGGTGGGGGGGGGGGGGGGGGTGGCGAATAATTTTATTCTTAAAACGTGGATGTCAGATGAGCTTTTAATTTTTTGCATTAGATTGGACGATTCTTCGATCATAAACAATTATTTTGTAGAGCTGGAAGTGGAATTGCGAACAAAATTTGCTATTTGAATTGGTTGGTGGGCGGTGGGGGGGGGGGGGGGGGGGGGGGTGGCGAATAATTTTATTCTTAAAACTTGGATGTCAGATGAGCTTTTCATTTTGTGCATTAGATTATACGATTCTTCGATCATAAACAATTATTTTGTAGACCTGGAAGTGGAATTGCAAAACAAAATTGCGATGGTTGGTGGGCGGGGGGAGGGGGGGGGGTGGCGAATAATTTTATTCTTTAAATGTGGATGTCAGATGAGCTAGTTATTGTTTTGCATTAGAATAGACGATCCTGCAATCATAATCAATCATTTCATACAACTGGAACTTGAATTGCGAAAAAAAATGTGAAATCTGAATTAGTTGGGGGGGGGGGGTGGCGAATAACATTATTCTTTAAATGTGAAATATGCTACCTGAATTGGTTGGTGGGGGGGGGGGGGGGGTTGGCGAATAACTTCATTTTAAAAACTTGGATGTAAGGCTCGTTTCTGGTTTTTGTATTAGATTAGACGATTATTCAATCATAAACAATCATTTTATAGAACTACGACCACAATGTACTTATTTTTCTATTTTTCAGACCCCCCCCCCCCCTATAACCCGATAAATCGTGTACTGCTACGTTAAGGGTCGTCTAATAGATTGCACAAAATAAGAGATTCATCTGAAATTCGAGTTCAGAGAAGAGTATTTTTCGCGACCCCCAACTCGCATCACCACCTGAAATATAGATCATAAAATTTTGAGCGAAAAAGTGCTTCAAGATCCAGGAAATGACTGTTAACATCCAAGGATCACCTAATGTAATGCACACAAACAAGAAAATTATCTGACATACATCTTTTAAGAATAAAATTATTCGCCACGCAGCCCCCAGCCACGAACCAATTGAGTTCGCTAGATTTTTTTTCTCGCAATTCCACTTACAGTTCCATAAATTGATTGCAGGATCGTCTAATCTAATGCACAAAACAAGACACTCATCTGACATCCAAGTTTTAAGATTAAAAAGTTATTCGCCACCCCCCCCCCCCCCCCCCAAACAACTGTGACTGAATATTTATGTTCGCAGTTCCACTTCCAGATCGATAAAATGATTGTATATGATAGACAGATCGTCAGATCTAATGCACAAAACAAGAAGCTCATCTGAAATCCAAGTTTTAAGATTAAAGTTATTCGCCACCCCCCAACCAACTCTGATCGCATATTTGTGTTCGCAATTCCACTTCTAGTTCTATGAAATGATTATAATTGATTGAAAGATCGTCAAATCAAATGCGCAAGATAAGAAGCTCATCTGACATCCAAATATAATATTAAAGTTATTCGCCACCCCCCCCCCCCCCACACACCAACCAATTAAGGATTGCAGATTTGTGTTCGCAGTTCTATCAAATGATTGTTTATGATTGAATAACGTCTAATCTAAATCAAAAACAAGAAACTCGTCTTACGTCCAAGTTTTAAGAATGAAGTTATTCGCCACACCTCCCCACCAACCAAGTTATTCCGGTCGCAAATCTTTGTTCTCAATTCCACTTCCAGTTCTATAAAATGACGGTTTATGATTGAAGGATCGTCTAATCTAATACAAAAAACAAGAAACTCATCTTACATCCAAATTTTAAGATTAAGTTATTCGTCACCCCCCCCCCCCCCCCCCCCCACACACACACACACACACATACCCACCAGGCAACCCAGATCGCAGATTTGTGTTCCACTTCCAGTTCTATCAAAAGATTGATTATGATTGCTGGATGGTCTAATATATTGCAAAACAACGAGAAGCTCATCTGACATCCACGTTTTAAGAATAAAATTATTCGCCACCCCCTCACCAACCAATTTTTTTTTCGCAATTCCACTTCCAGGTCTACAAAATGATTGTTTATGATTGAAGAATCGTCTAATCTAATCGTCTATCAAATGATTGATTATGGTTGCAGGAATATCTAATCTAATGCAAAACAATAACAAGCTCATCTGACAACCACGTAATAAGAATAAAATTATTCGCCACCCACCTCACCAACCAATTCAGATCGCAAATTTGTTTTCGCAATTCCACTTCCAGGACTACAAAAAGATTGTATATG